>CM067842.1:781973621-783223621 GCA_034509565.1 Triticum monococcum | reverse complement strand
TTACTTACCGTACCACATACCTATTCCTTTTTGGAGTCTGAAATGTTCCGGAAAGTGTCCCTTATGTATTCCTCCGGGGTTACGGTTTCAATAACATTGGTTTCAACATTTATAGGATTACCTTAGATATAATGTTTAATTCTTTGACCGTTCACCACCTTCGGATTTGTGCCTTCGAAGTTGTTGATTTTTATGGCACCGGAAAGATAGACCTCTTCGATAACGTAAGGACCATCCCATTTAGAGAGAAGTTTTCCTACAAAAAATCTTAAACGAGAGTTGTATAGCAATACATAATCACCTACATTAAACTCACGCTTTTGTATTCTTTTGTCATGCCATCTTTTAACTTTTTCTTTAAACAACTTGGCATTTTCATAGGCTTGAGTTCTCCATTCATCGAGTGAGCTAATATCAAATAACCTTTTCTCACCGGCAAGTTTAAAATCATAATTGAGCTCTTTAATAGCCCAATATGCCTTGTGTTCTAGTTCGAGAGGTAAGTGACATGCTTTTCCATAAACCATTTTATACAGAGACATACCCATAGGATTTTTATATGCAGTTCTATAGGCCCATAATGCATCATCAAGTTTCTTGGACCAATTCTTTCTAGATCTATTAACAGTCTTTTGCAAAATTAATTTGAGTTCTCTATTACTCAATTCTACTTGACCACTAGACTGTGGGTGATAAGGTGATGCAATTCTATGATTAACATCATATTTAGCAAGCATTTTACGGAAAGCACCATGAATAAGATGTGAACCACCATTAGTCATTAAATATCTAGGGACTCCAAACCTTGGAAAAATAACTTATTTAAGCATTTTAATAGAAGTGTTATGATCAGCACTACTAGTTGGAATAGCTTCTACCCACTTAGTAATGTAATCAACAACAACTAAAATATGTGTATATCAATTAGAGGAAGGAAAAGGTCCCATATAATCAAAGCCCCAAACATCAAATGGTTCAGTAACAAGTGAATAATTCATAGGCATTTCTTGACGTCTACTAATATTACCAATTCTTTGACATTCATCACAAGATAAAACAAACTTACGGGCATCTTTGAAGAGAGTAGGCCAATAAAAACCAGATTGCAATACCTCATGTGCAGTTCTATCTCCAGCATGGTGTTCTCCATAAGCTTCAGAGTGACACTTGCGTAGGATCTATTCCTGTTCATGCTCAGGTACACAACGTCTAGTAACACCATCTACTCCTTCTTTATAAATATGTGGGTCATCCCAAAAGTAATGCCTCAAATCATAGAAGAACGTTTTCTTTTGTTGGTATGTGAAACTAGGTGGTATGAATTTAGCAACAATATAATTAGCATAATCAGCATACCATGGAGCAGTATGAGAAGCATTTATGACATTTAATTGCTCATCAGGAAAGCTATCATTAATAGGTAGTGGGTCATCAAGAACATTTTCTAGCCTAGACAAGTTGTCTGCAACGGGGTTCTCAGCTCCCTTTCTATCAACAATATGTAAATCAGATTCTTGTAGCAAGAGAACCCATCTAATAAGTCTAGGTTTAGCATCTTTCTTTTCCATAAGATATTTAATAGCAGCATGATCAGTGTGAATAGTTACTTTAGAATCAACAATATAGGGTCTAAACTTATCACAAGAAAATACAACTGCTAAGAATTCTTTTTCAGTAGTAGCATAATTTCTTTGAGCATTGTCTAGGGTTTTACTAGCATATTGAATAACATTTAATTTATTATCAACTCTTTGTCCTAGAACAACACCTACAACATAATCACTAGCATCACACATGATTTCAAAGGGTAAATTCCAATCGGGTTGCTGAACAATAGGTGCAGGGATCAATGCTTTCTTCAGTATTTCAAATGCTTCTACACAATCGTCATAAAAAACAAATGGTATATCTTTTTGTAATAAATTAGTCAGAGGCCGAGAAATTTTTGAGAAGTCCTTAATGAACCTCCTATAAAATCCGGCGTGACCAAGGAAACTTCTTATACCTTTGATGTCCTTGGGGCATGTCATCTTTTCAATAGCATCAACCTTGGCTTTATCAACTTCAATACCTCTTTCAGAAACTTTATGCCCCAGGACAATACCTTCATTAACCATAAAGTGGCACTTTTCCCAATTCAAGACAAGATTAGTTTCTTCACATCTCTGCAAAACTCGATCAAGGTTGCTCAAGCAATCATCAAAAGAAGATCCATAGACGAAGAAATCGTCCATGAAAACCTCACAAATCTTTTCACAAAAGTGAGAGAATATAACCATCATGCATCTTTGAAAGGTAGCAGGTGCATTACATAAACCAAAAGGCATACATCTATAAGCAAAAGTACCAAAAGGGCAAGTAAAAGTAGTGTTTGATTGATCTTTGGCTGACACAGGTATTTGAGAGAAACCAGAATAACCATCTAGAAAGCAAAAATGTGTATGTTTGGATAGTCTTTCTAGCATTTGATTGATAAAAGGTAAGGGGTAATGATCCTTTTTAGTGGCCTTATTTAATTTGCGGAAATCAATTACCATCCTATAACATGTAATAATTCTTTGAGGAATCAATTCATCTTTATCATTAGGAACGACAGTAATACCTCCCTTCTTAGGGACACAATGGACAGGGCTTACCCACTGACTATCAGCAACGGGATAGATTATACCTGCCTCAAGGAGCTTTAGTATTTCCTTTCTTACCACTTCTTTCATTTTAGGATTCAACCGTCGTTGATGATCACGAACTGGTTTAGCATCTTCTTCCAAATTTATTTTATGTTGACATAGAGTGGGACTGATGCCCTTAAGATCATCAAGAGTATACCCAATAGCAGCACGATGCTTCTTCAGAGTTTTCAATAGTCTCTCTTCCTCATGCTCTGAAAGTTAGCACTAATAATAATAGGATATATCTTTTTCTCATAAAGATAAGCATATTTAAGAGTATCAGGCAACGGTTTAAGCTTGAACACGAGATCACCCTTGGGTAGAGGGGGATCCCCTAGGATTTCAACAGGTAAATTGTTTTTCAGAATAGGTTCCTGTTTAAAGAATACTTCATCTATTTCCCTTCTTTCATTCATAAACATATCATTTTTATGGTCTAGCAAATATTGTTCTAAAGGATCACTAGGAGGTACGGCAATAGAAGCAAGACCAATAATTTCATCCTTACTAGGCAATTCTTCTTCACGGTGTTGTCTACTAAATTTAGAGAAATTAAATTCATGAGACATATCATCTAAACCGATAGTAACAACATCCCTTTTGCAATCTATGGTAGCATTAACAGTGTTCATGAAGGGTCTACCAAATATAATAGGACAAAAGCTATCTTCTGGGGAACAAAGAACAAGAAAATCAGCAGGATATTTAGTATTCCCGCACAAGACTTCAACATCTCTAACAATTTCCATTGGTGAAATAGTATCTCTATTGGCAAGTTTAATTGTGACATCAATATCTTCTAACTCAACAGGTGCAATATCATGCATAATTTCTCTATATAGGCTAATAGGTATTGCACTAGCACTAGGACCCATATCACATAAGCCATGATAACAATGATCTCCTATTTTAACAGAAATAACAGGCATGCCTACCACAGGTCTAGGTTTATCTTTAGCACAAGGTTTAGCAATTCTAGCAGTTTCATCAAAGAAATAAATAACATGCCCATCAATATTATCAGACAAGAGATCTTTAACAATATCAATATTAGGTTCAACTTTAACTTGCTCAGGAGGTGTATATGTTTTAATATTGCTTTTACGAACCATAGTTGAAGCTTTAGCATGATCCTTTATCCTAACAGGGAAAGGTGGTTTCTCAACATAAGAAGTAGGAACAACATGATCATTATAAGTGATAATCTTTTCTTCAACTTTAATAGGTGCAGCTACTTTTACTTCTATGGGAGGATGATATTTAAACCACTTCTCCTTGGGGAGATCAACATAAGTAGCAAAAGATTCACAGAAAGAAGCTGCTATCTCAGAGTCAAGTCCATTTTTAGTGCTAAACTTACGGAAAACATCGGTATCCATAAAAGATTTAACACAATCAAACTTAGGTGTCATACCTGACTCCTTACCTTCGTCGAGGTCCCAATCTTCAGAGTTGTGTTTAATTCTTTCCAATAAATCCCATTTGAATTCAATAGTCTTCATCATAAAAGAGCCAACACAAGAAGTATCGAGCATGGTGCGATTGTTATCAGAAAGCCGAGCATATAAATTTTGAATAATCATTTTTCTTGAGAGCTCATGATTGGGGCATGAATATAACATTGATTTAAGCCTCCCCCAAGCTTGAGCGATGCTTTCTCCTTCGTGATAGGATATGATAAAACTTCTGATGAAATTCCAATTTTGTGATAGGATAATTTGTAACGAGCAACAAGTAACAAAAGTAAATAAAGTGCAGCAAGGTGGCCCAATCCTTTTTAGAGCAAAGGACAAGCCTGGACAAACTCTTATATACAGAAAAGCGCTCTCGAGGACACATGGGAATATCGTCAAGCTAGTTTTCATCACATTCATAAGATTCGCGTTCGGTACTTTGATAATCTGATATGTGGGTGGACCGGTGCTTGGGCGCTGTCCTTACTTGGACAAGCATCCCACTTATGATTAACCTCTATTGCAAGCATCCGCAACTACAAGAAAAGTATTAAGGTAAACCTAACCATAGCATGAAACATATGGATCCAAATCAGCCCCTTACGAAGCAACGCATAAACTAGGGTTTAAGCTTCTGTCACTCTAGCAACCCATCATCTACTTATTACTCCCCAATGCCTTCCTCTAGGCCCAAATAATGGTGAAGTGTTATGTAGTCGACGTTCACATAACACCACTAGAGGGATGACAACATACATCTCATCAAAATATCGAACGAAGACCAAATTCACATGACTACTAATAGCAAGACTTCTCCCATGTCCTCAGGAACAAACGTAACTACTCACAAAGCATATTCATGTTCATAATCAGAGGGGTATTAATATGCATATAGGATCTGAACATATGATCTTCCACCAAATAAACCAACTAGAATCAACTACAAGGAGTAATTAATGAAGGAAATATGCCCTAGAGGCAATAATAAAGTTATTATTAATTTCCTTATATCATGATAAATGTTTATTATTCATGCTAGAATTGTATTAACCGGAAACATAATACATGTGTGAATACATAGACAAACAGAGTGTCACTAGTATGCCTCTACTTGACTAGCTCGTTAATCAAAGATGGTTATGTTTCCTAACCATGGACAAAGAGTTGTTATTTGATTAACGGGATCACATCATTAGTTGAATGATCTGATTGACATGACCCGTTCCATTAGCTTAGCACCCGATCGTTTAGTATGTTGCTATTGCTTTCTTCATAACTTATACATGTTCCTATGACTATGAGATTATGCAACTCCCGTTTGCCGGAGGAACACTTTGTGTGCTACCAAACGTCACAACGTAACTGGGTGATTATAAAGGAGCTCTATAGGTGTCTCCAATGGTAGATGTTGGGTTGGCGTATTTCGAGAATAGGATTTGTCACTCCGATTGTCAGAGAGGTATCTCTGGGCCCTCTCGGTAATGCACATTACACAAGCCTTGCAAGCATTGCAACTAATGAGTTAGTTGCGGGATGATGTATTACAGAACGAGTAAAGAGACTTGCCGATAACGAGATTGAACTAGGTATTGGATACCGACGATCGAATCTCGGGCAAGTAACATACCGATGACAAAGGGAACAACGTATGTTGTTATGCGGTCTGACCGATAAAGATCTTCGTAGAATATGTAGGAGCCAATATGGGCATCCAGGTCCCGCTATTGGTTATTGACCGGAGACGTGTCTCGGTCATGTCTACATTGTTCTCGAACCGTAGGGTCCGCACGCTTAATGTTACAATGACAGTTATTATGAGTTTATACATTTTGATGTACCAAAGGTAGTTCGGAGTCCCGGATGTGATCACGGACATGACGAGGAGTCTCGAAATGGTCGAGACATAAAGATTGATATATTGGAAGCCTATATTTGGATATCGGAAGCGTTCCGGGTAAAATCGGGATTTTACCGGATTACCGGGAGGTTACCGGAACCCCCGGGAGCCATATGGGCCTTATTGGGCTTTAGTGGAAAGGTCAAAGGGGCTGCCATGGTGGGCTGCGCGCCTCCCCCCTCCCCTAGTCCTATTAGGACTAGGAGAGGTGGCCGGCCACCTCTCTCTCTCTTTCCCCCTTGGGAGTCCTATTTGGAATAGGATTGGGGGGCGGGGGAGTCCTACTCCCCGTAGGAGTAAGACTCCTCCTGCGCCCTCCTCTTGGCCGGCCAGCCCCTCCCCCTTGGATCCTTTATATACGGGGGCAGGGGGCACCTCTAGACACACAAGTTGATCATTGAGATCGTTCCTTAGCCGTGTGCGGTGCCCCCTGCCACCATATTCCACCTCGATTATATCGTTGTAGTGCTTAGGCGAAACCCTACGTCGGTAATACATCAAGATCGTCACCATGCCGTCGTGCTGACGGAACTCCTCCCTGAAGCTTGCTGGATCGGAGCCCGGGGATCGTCATCGAGCTGTACATGTACTAAGAACTCGGAGGTGCCGGAGTAACGGTGCTTGGATCGGTCGGATCGGGAAGAAGACGTACGACTACTTCCTCTACGTTGTGTCAACGCTTCCGTTGCGATCTACAAGGGTACGTAGATCAGACTCTCCCCCTTGTTGCTATGCATCACCATGATCTTGCGTGTGCGTAGGAATTTTTTTGAAATTACTACGTTCCCCAACAATTAACAGTACTAGCAACCCATAGGTACCAATCCCAGACTTGGAGATAGGAATTGGATGCAAGAGATGAACTAGGGTTTCGAGAGGAGATGGTGCTGGTGAAGATGTTGATGGAGATTGCCCTCTCCCGAAGAGAGGAGCGTTGGTGATGACGATGGCGATGATTTCCCCCTCCCGGAGAGAAGTTTCCCCGGCAGAACAGCTCCGCCAGAGCCCTAGTTTGGTTCCGCCTCGTGGCGGCGGAGTTTCGTCCGAGAAGATGGCTTATGATTTTTTTCCCATCGAAAGACCTCATATAGCAGAAGATGGCCGTCGGAGGGCCACCAGGGGGCCCACGAGGTAGGGGGCGCGCCCAGGGGGGTAGGGCGTGCCCCCACCCTCGTGGGTAGGGTGTGGCCCCCCAGTGAACTTCTTCCCCTGAGTATTTTTTATATATTCCGAAAACGCCTTCCGTGAAGTTTCATGACTTTTGGAGCTGTGCAGAATAGGTCTCTAATATTTGCTCCTTTTCCAGCCTAGAACCCCAGTTGCCGGCATTCTCCCTCTTTATGGAAACCTTGTAAAATAAGAGAGAATAGGCATAAGTATTGTGACATGATGTGTAATAAAAGCCCATAATGCAATAAATATCGATATAAAAGTATGATGCAAAATGGACATATCAGACATAGCATACAATAGGACTGGTAAACAACATACATACTTTATAGAACCTATGACTGAGGCATAGGGAATGACTTATCATTCTCTTTCTATTTTCTGTTGTGGTCGGGTTTCGAGTCTTTACTCAACTTCACACCTTGCAACACAGGCATGAACTCCTTCTTTGACTGTTCCATTTTGAACTACTTCAAAATCTTGTCAAGGTATGTACTCATTGATATAACTTATCAGGCGTCTTGATCTATCTCTATAGATCTTGATGCTCAATGTGTAAGCACCTTCATCGAGGTCTTTCTTTGAAAAACTCCTTTCAAATACTCCTTTATGCTTTCCAGAAAATTCTACATTCTTTCCAATCAACAATATGTCATTCACATATACTTATCAGAAATGTTGTAGTGCCCCCACTCACTTTCTTGTAAATACAGGATTCACCGCAAGTCTGTATAAAACCATATACTTTGATCACTTTATCAAATCATATATTCCAACTCCGAGATGCTTGCACCAGTCAATAGATGGATCGCTGGAGCTTGCTCACTTTGTTAGCACCTTTAGGGTTGACAAAACCTTCTGGTTGCATCATATACAACTCTTCTTTTTAAGAAATCCATGAAGGAATACAGTTTTGACATCCATTTGCCAGATTTCATAAAATGCGGCAACTGCTAACATGATTCAAACACACTTTGAAGCATCGATACGAGTGAGAAAATCTCATCGTAGTCAACACCTTGAACTTGTCAAAAACACTTTGCGACAATTCGAGCTTTGTAAATAGTAACACTACTATCAGTGTCTGTATTCCTCTTGAAAATCCATTTATTCTTAATGACTCACCGATCATCGGGCAAGTCAATCAAAGTCCATACTTTGTTCTCATACATGGATCCAATCTCAGATTTCATGGCCTCAAGCCATTTCGCGGAATCCGGGCTCATCATCGCTTCCTCATAGTTTGTAGGTTCGTCATGGTCAATTAACATGACCTCCAGAATAGGATCACCGTACCACTCTGGTGCGAATCTCACTCTGGTTGACCTACGAGGTTCGGTAGTAACTTGATCTGAAGTTACATGATCATCATTAGCTTCCTCACTAATTGGTGTAGGAGTCGCAGAATTAGATTTCTGTGATGATCTACTTTCCAATAAGGGAGCAGGTACAGTTACCTCATCAAGTTATACTTTCCTCCCACTCACTTCTTTCGAGAGAAACTCCTTCTCTAGAAAGGATCCATTCTCAGCAATGAATGTCTTGCCTTCGGATCTGTGATAGAAGCTATACCCAACTGTCTCCTTTGGGTATCCTATGAATACACATTTCTCCGATTTGGGTTTGAACTTATCAGGATGAAACTTTTTCTTATAAGCATCGCAACCCCAAACTTTAAGAAACGACAACTTTGGTTTCTTGCCAAACCACAGTTCATACAGTGTCGTCTCAACGGATTTAGATGGTGCCCTTTTTAACGTGAATGCAGCTGTCTCTAATGCATAACCCCAAAACTATAGTGGTTAATTGGTAAGAAACATCAGAGATTGCACGATATGCAATAATAGTATGGTTATGACGTTCGGACACACCATTATGCTGTGGTGTTCCAGGTGGCACGATTTTGTGAAACTATTCCACATTGTTTTAATTGAAGACCAAACTCGTAACTCAAATATTTGTCTCTGCGATCAGATCGTAGAAACTTTATTTTCTTGTCACGATGATTTTCCACTTCACTCTGAAGTTCTTTGAACTTTTCAAATGTTTCAGACTTATGTTTCATCAAGTAGATATACCCATATCTGCTCAAATCATATGTGAAGGTCAGAAAATAACGATACCCGCCGCGAGCCTCAACACTCATCGGACTGCATACATCAGTATGTTTTATTTCCAATAAGTCAGTTGCTCGCTCCATTGTTCCGGAGAATGGAGTTTTAGTCATCTTGCCCATAAGGCATGGTTCGCAAGCATCAAGTGATTCATAATCAAGTGATTCCAAAATCCCATCAACATGGAGTTTCTTCATGTGCTTTATACCAATATGAACTAAACGGTAGTGCCATAAATAAGTTGCATTATCATTATTAACTTTGCATCTTTTGGCTTCAATATTATGAATATGTGTATCACTACGATCGAGATCCAACAAACTATTGTTATTGGGTGTATGACCATTGAAGGTTTTATTCATGTAAACAGAACAACAATTATTCTCCGACTTTAAATGAATAACCGTATTGCAATAAACATGATCAAATCATATTCATGCTCAACGCAAATGCCAAATAACATTTATTTAGGTTTAACTCTAATCCCGAAAGTATAGGGAGTGTGCGATGATGATCATATCAATCTTGGAACCACTTCCAACACACATCGTCACTTCACCCTCAACTAGTCTATGTTTATTCTGTAACTCCTGTTTCGAGTTACTAATTTTTAGCAACTGAACAAGTATCAAATACCCAGGGGCTACTATAAACACTAGTAAGGTACACATCAATAACCTGTATATCAAATATACCCTTGTTCACTTTGCCATCCTTCTTATCCACCAAATATTCAGGGCATTTCCGCTTCCAGTGACACATCAGTTTCAGGCTTTAGTCTAGCTTTGGGCTTCTTCATGGAAGTGAAAACTTGCTTGCCATTCTACATGAAGTTCCCTTTCTTTCTCTTTGCCCTTTTCTTGAAACTAGTGGTCTTATTAATCATCAACACTTGATGCTCTTTCTTGATTTCTACCTTCATCGATTTCATCATCATGAAAAGCTCGGGAATCGTTTTTTAATCCCTTGCATACTATAGTTCATCACGAAGTTCTTCTACCTTGGTGATGGTGACTAGAGAATTCTGTCAATCACTATTTTATCTGGAAGATTAACTCCCACTTGATTCAAGCGATTGTACTACCCAGACAATCTGAGCACATGCTCACTGCTTGAGCTATTCTCCTCCATCTTTTAGCTATAGAACTTGTTGGAGACTTCATATCTCTTAACTCGGGTATTTGCTTGAAATATTAACTTCAACTCCTGGAACATCTCATATGGTCCATGACGTTCAAAACATCTTTGAATTCCCGATTCTAAGCCATTAAGCATGGTGCACTAAACTATCAAGTAGTCATCATATTGATCTAGCCAAATGTTCATAACGTCTGCATCTGCTCCTGCAATAGGTCTGTCACCTAGCGGTGCATCAAGGACATAATTCTTCTGCACAACAATGAGGATAATCCTCAGATCATGGATCTAATCCGCATCATTACTACTAACATCTTTCAACTTAGTTTTTTCTAGGAACATATCAAAAATAAAATAGGGGAGCTAAACGCGAGCTAATGATCTACAACATAGATATGCTAATACTACCAGGACTAAGTTCATGATAAATTAAAGTTCAATTAATCAAATTACTTAAGAACTCCCACTTAGATAGACATCCCTCTAATCATCTAAGTGATCACGTGATCCAAATCAACTAAACCATGTCCGATCATCACGTGAGATGGAGTAGTTTTCAATGGTGAACATCACTATGTTGATCATATCTACTATATGATTCACGCTCGACCTTTCGGTATCCATTATTCCGAGGCCATATCTGCATATGCTAGGCTCGTCAAGTTTAACTGAGTATTCTGTGTGTGCAAAACTGGCTTGCACCGTTGTAGATGGACGTAGAGCTTATCACACCCGATCATCACGTGGTGTCTGGGCACGACGAACTTTGGCAACGGTGCATACTCAGGGAGAACAGTTTTATCTTGAAATTTAGTGATTGATTATCTTATAATGCTACCATCAATCAAAGCAAGATAAGATGCATAAAAGATAAACATCACATGCAATCAAAATATGTGACATGATATGGCCATCATCATCTTGTGCCTTTGATCTCCATATCCAAAGCATTGTCATGATCTCCATTGTCACTGACATGACACCATGATCTCCATCATCTTGATCTATATCAATGTGTCGTCACATGGTCGTCTCGCCAACTATTGCTCTTGCAACTATAGCTATCGCATAGCGATAAAGTAAAGCAATTATTTGGCACTTGCATCTTATGCAATAAAGAGACAACCATAAGGCTTCTGCCAGTTGCCGATAACTTCAACAAAACATGATCATCTCATACAACAACTTATATCTCATCACGTCTTGACCATATCACATCACAACATGCCCTACAAAAACAAGTTAGACGCCCTCTACTTTGTTGTTGCAAGTTTTATGTGGCTGCTACGGGCTGAGCAAGAACCGTTCTTACCTACGCATCAAAACCACAACGATAGTTCGTCAAGTTAGTGCTGTTTTAATCTTCTCAAGGACCGGGCGTAGCCACACTCAGTTCAACTAAAGTTGGAGAAACTGACACCCGCCAGCCACCTGTGTGCAAAGCACGTCGATAGAACCAGTCTCGCGTAAGCGTATGCGTAATGTCGGTCCGGGCCGCTTCATCCAACAATACCGCCGAACCAAAGTATGACATGCTGGTAAGCAGTATGACTTGTATCGCCCACAACTCACTTGTGTTCTACTCGTGCATATAACATCTAAGCATAAAACCAGGCTCGGATGCCACTGTTGGGGACCGTAGTAATTTCAAAAAAGTTCCTAAGCACACACAAGATCATGGTGATGCATAGCAATGAGATGGGAGAGTGTGTCCACGTACCCTCATAGACCGAAAGCGGAAGCGTTAGCACAACACGGTTGATGTAGTCGTACGTCTTCACGATCCGACCGATCAAGTACCAAACGCACGGCACCTCCGAGTTCAGCACACGTTCAACTCGATGACGTCCCTCGAACTCCGATCCAGCCGAGCTTTGAGGGAGAGTTCCGTCAGCACGACGGCGTGGTGACGATGTTGATGTTCTACTATCGCAGGGCTTCGCCTAAGCACCACTACAATATTATCGAGGTGGACTATGGTGGAGAGGGGCACCGCACACGGCTAAAAGATCCAAGAGATCAATTGTTGTGTCTATGGCGTGCCCCTCTCCTCCGTATATAAAGGAGGGGAGGAGAGGGCCGGCCAAAGGGAGGAGGCGCGCCCTAGGGGTGAGTCCTACTCCCACCGGGAGTAGGACTCCTCCTTTTCCTATTTGGAGAGGGAGAGGGAAGGAAGAGGAAGGAGGGAGGAAGGAAAGGGGGGCCGGCCCCCTCCCAATTCGGATTGGGCTTGGGGGGTGCCCCCTCTCTTGCTCCTTTCCCCTCCTTTCCACTAAAGCCCATTAAGGCCCATATACCTCCCGAGGGGTTCCGATAACCTCCCGGTGCTCTGGTATTATTCCGATCTCACCCGGAACCATTCCGGTATCCAAATATAGTCATCCAATATATCGATCTTTACGTCTCGAACATTTTGAGACTCCTCGTCATGTCCATGATCACATCCGGGACTCCTAACTATCTTCGGTACATCAAAAACTATAAACTCACAATATAATCGTCATCGAACTTTAAGCGTGCGGACCCTACGGGTTCGAGAACTATGTAGAAATGACCGAGAGACGTCTCCGGTCAATAACCAATAGCGGAACCTGGATGCTCATATTGGCTCCTACATATTGTACGAAGATCTTTATCGGTCAAACCGCATAACAACATACGTTTGTTCCCTTTGTCATCGGTATGTTACTTGCCCGAGATTCGATCGTCGGTATCTCAATACCTAGTTCAATCTCGTTACTGGCAAGTCTCTTTACTCATTCCATAACACATCATCCCGCAACTAACTCATTAGTTGCAATGCTTGCAAGTCTTAAGTGATGTGTATTACCGAGTGGGCCCAGAGACACCTCTCCGACAATCGGAGTGACAAATCCTAATCTCGAAATACACCAACCCAACAAGTACCTTCGGAGACACCTGTAGAGCACCTTTATAATCACCCAGTTATGTTGTGACGTTTGGTAGCACACAAAGTGTTCCTCCAGTAAACGGGAGTTGCATAATCTCATAGTCATAGGAACATGTATAAGTCATGAAGAAAGCAATAGCAACAAACTAAACGATCAAGTGCTAAGCTAACGGAATGGGTCAAGTCAATCACATCATTCTCCTAATGATGTGATCCCGTTAATCAAATGACAACTCTTTGTCTATGGCTAGGAAACATAACCATCTTTGATCCATGATCTAGTCAAGTAGAGGCATACTAGTGACACTCTGTTTGTCTATGTATTCATACATGTATCATGTTTCCGGTTAATACAATTCTAGCATGAATAATAAACATTTATTATGATATAAGGAAATAAATAATAACTTTATTCTTGCCTCTAGGGCATATTTCCTTCAAGATCCGCTCTTCGCACAACCTCGCGCCCGCCAACCGTAGAAGGGATCCCAGTGACCCCATAGGCCACCGACAATATCACTGTGATACAATTTTGAATGTGTATGCTTATGTGAGAAAGGCCACATCGAGTGAAGATTTTTGTGTCCAAATGAAGCTGAAAAACTGTTGATTGATGTATCTGTGTACCTAAATTTTTGAAACAACACCTCTCTATTTACATAAAAAAACACGTGTCTCGTTTCAGGAAGCTGGGACTGAAGGGGAAGAGCGCTATGTCCAAGGGAACTTTTCTGTCAATAATCATGAATATTCAGATGGTTTGTTTCATGTTGATGATGCGATGCAAAATGATTCAGATGACCGGGATGTTTCATCGCAGTCACTACCACCCTATGTTGACATGGTGTTTGACACAATTGAGGATGCCAAGAAATTCTACAATGACTATGCCTTCAAGTTGGGGTTCGGCACACATATATCTTCTACAAAGTACAACCAGAAGAGAGGCCAGAAAAAAGAGGATGCGATAATGATCAAGAGGGCCTTTGGGTGTGTGGACGGTAGAAAGCCCGATAAACCGGAAACAAGTCGCCAGGGGAAGTTCTTGGTCCTAGTCCAAGATGTTTTGCATTCCCTGTGCTTGAGCAAAAAACATTCATAATTTCCTTTCATTGTTGCAACCTTGATGATGTATTTAGATTCTGTTTCAATTTGGAAAACGTATGTTACACTAAAACAGAAAAAATAAGAGATCTCATATTTGGACTTGAGACATTCATGATAGCTCACATTTTGTCTTTTGAATTTTTTTGAGGTATGTGCCATATTTCCGGTACTACTCCAGCATAGAATTTGTTGTTTGTTATATGATTCATGTTGTACATTTTGTCCTCCTTGGCATATACATGAACCTGGCATATACATGAATGTACCGTTTGCTTCATGTTGTGACATCATGTTTTTACTGCTCAGAAAAGCTATTCTCTAGATGACTGATGATACATGATGGTTTCATTGTGCATTCTTGCTACAACATGTTTCCCCAGAGCACATAGTAATACAAGTAGGATTCATTGTTTCAGCAAAAAAATACCAATAAGCAAGGAAACAAACTACAAAAAAGCCAGTCATTTTCATTGCCAACTCTACATCCACCTATAGTTCACATTGATAGCTAAGCATGGCTAATGCTCTAGCATTTTCAAGAAAAGAGGGGAAAAGGGGACATGCCCCAGCATGATACATGCTCCAACTTGATTTTTGCAAAAAGAAAACTAGCTAGTTAATAGAAACTTGTTGTTTCAGTTACATAAAAGACAATAGAGTACACAAGGACCTGCAAAAGCCTAAAAACTAAACTAGCAAGATCTTGTTTCGGAAACATCATCTTCTACGAGCTTCTCAACAGTTTCTAGAACTCTTCGGCTGAGTTGACTGTGTTTTGAGGATGTTTGAATAGCTTCGCCACAACGAATGTTTGGACATTGAGCAACGACCTCGTGTCCCGAGCATACAAAAAGAAAAAATAGAAAAACATCATTAGAAACACAGGAGGGGGGATGTTGATAGGAGTCATATTCACAAAACTAGTGTTTTGAAAAACAAAAAATGTTATTTAGCTACTCCCTCCTTCCATCTATATAGGGTAATACGTTTTTCGAGGCTAACTTTGACCAAATGTTAGAGCAATAATATATGACATGCAACTTACACAAAGCATACCGCAAAATTCGTATGTGAAAGGAGCTTTCAATGATATAATTTTCACATTATACATCTCATGTACTATTAATCTTGTCAATAGTCAAAAGCGGTCTTGAAAAACGCATTAGGCCCTATATAAATGGAGTACTAGTGTTGCATAGAAAAAAATGGTTATACCGTGTTGAATGGCTTCATCACCCTTGCTATTAGATTCCGTGTATAGAATAACAAAGAATCCACAATCAAACCTGCCAAAAAAAGGTACACCTAAAAATGCTTCGTGAAACAAATGTAGAAAGTTGTGGATGCGCACATGAAAGAAAAGAAAAATGAAAAAGATAATAATACATTGTTGATTGCTGCGGGTACCCCTTTGGGCTGAAACAATCGAACTTGTCAAGATCAAGCTTCCATGGGCTTTGTTCTCGGACCAAAGTTTTGAAGTTTGTTATCTGCACATATAATATTAGAAAAATTAAGATATAAAAATATGGCACGGTGACATCTTCTTTGATTGGCACAACATCAATTTGATACGAGAAAAAGAATGAAAATGACCAAACAAAGATTGAAAAAAGCGGTGTAGATTTCATACCAGATTGCAACATGGGTGCTCAAGGTTGCTGACGTCGTCAGGGTCGTCGCTCCTAGAGTCAAAAAACATTGAATTGTTTTTGCATCAAGTTCGCAACAACAACTTCCCAATGTCCATGCTTGACAATGGTGAAGAAGAGCTGCAATATTAACATTTTTTTCACAAACCCAGATGATGATGCACTAAAAGATAGCTTTGAAAAGATAGCTTATAGCATTATAAAAAATTAAGTAGCATAAAAACTATAAAAATTCAGTCAGAAAGCTATGAACTACACAAAGCTTACCGGGCAACCGGCTGACATCCTACTTAAGCTCTCTGGAGTCGGAGATGAGGGACTTGTTCAAATCCCCATATCTAACCTACGTAGTATAGTTTACTAGATACATAATAGTCTCAGTAATCACCAATTTTAAAGATACATGAAGCAATGCAGCTTGGAAGATATTCTGTTCATCCCATATTAGTTGTCACTAAAATGGATATATGTAGATGTGTTTTAGTGTTAGATACATCCGTTTGAGCGATTACTACTATGGGACGGAGGGAGTAGTAGTGTTGAAAAACATGCTATCAGATGCATCATTGTACACATCAGGAATTCTGTTTTATGGTTATTGGGAGTAATTTGTCCAAATAGAAATAGAAACAAATATCCATGTCCTGGTATTTGCCTTGTATAATTCTGAACACACCAATCTAAGAGAAATCAATCATAATGTTTCTTGGGACAAGGCTACGATTTCTTTAATTGGTAGGCATGCTATGGGGCCATTTTTATTTATCGAGAGTAATATGTGAAGATAGATCTAGAGAAGCCTTCCGATCTTTCAAAACCATAACGATTATATTTTCCTGGGCCTTGGGTGCAACATAGGATGACACACATGACTAGGAGTATAATTGCTAGGTGGCCTCAAGTGTTGTGAATCTGCAATAACATAGAAGGTCTCAAGCCATTCGCTAAACATCCAATGTTGCTAGTATGGAGAAATACCATTATTGTTCCATAATCTGTAAGTGCCTAAAATATTCTGGTGCAAAATTTGGAGGACGATGGGAAATGAAGACTTCATCTCTTGTGCAAGGAGGATGCCAATGTAAGAAGCCTTGATATTCTCAGGCGTGAGAAAGATGTCGAGGAAATAACCTTTGACCTGGTAGTCGAGGCGGAGGATTCCAAGCATGTAAGTCGTGGCCTAGTAGTCTAGGAGGACGATATGGACAATACGAGTCTTGCTCTGCTAATACCAGTGCGGCGATGAAAATATAGGCCATCATCTACTGGTGCATGATGAGATGAACATGATATGTCATTGATCTGAAAGAAGTGGAGGATGATGTCCATGATAAGCAAGTACCAAAGGAGGACAATGAGGGAATAAGGCTTCCATGCATGTTTTCTCAATACTTAATTCTCCCTTGCATGTATTTACCAGCGATTTTTGGTCCGGTACAACAAACTAATTAATGACTCTTTGTTTGTATCAACTATTGATGTGCCTTTCCAGAAACCATATTTTTCAAGGACACTTACTATGTGCTTCTTTTCAGGACATACATGAATATTTGAACCATATTTATCCTATAAAGGGGATAAAAGTGTATGTCTCATTTTCCAAAGAAGCCTTCCGATATTTTAAAACCATAGCGATTATTCCCGGACCATGGGTGCGACATGAGACTCCACACACGACCAGGAGCAGAACCGCCAGGGTGGCCTCAGGTGTTGTGAATGTGCAATAATACGGTTAGTCTCAACGTATTCGCTAAACATCCAATTTTGTTGGTAAGGAGAAATACCGTTGTTGTTTTCAAGATCTATTAACGGCCTGAAATATTCTGGTGCAAAATTGTTAGGATGATGGGAAATCAAGCCTTGATGTCCAGTGCAAGTAGGATGCCAATGAAAGGTACCTTGATGTTTTGAGGCATGAGGAGGATGTCGTGGATGTAACACTTGACATGGTAGTTCAGTTGAGGTTGCAGAGCATGTAAATCATCACCTAGTAATCCAGGAGGAGTTAATGGAAAATATGAGCCTTGCTCTACTAGTACAAGAGGAGTAGCCAAAAATATAGTCCATCGTCTACTCGTGCATGAAGAGAATAAACATGTATACAATCTTTGGTCTGAAATAAGAGAAGGATGATGTCCATGATAAGAAATTACCAGAGAAGGACAATGATACGTCTCCAATGTATCTATAATTTTTGATTGCTCCATGCTATATTATCTACTGTTTTGGACATTATTGGGCTTTATTATCCACTTTTATATTATTTTTTGGGACTAACCTATTAACAGGAGGCCCAGCCCAGAATTGCTATTTTTTTTGCCTGTTTTAGGGTTTCGAAGAAAAGGAATATCAAACGGAGTCGAAACGGAATGAAACCTTCGGGAACGTGATTTTCTCAACGAACAAGACCTGAGAGACTTGGACCCTACGTCAAGAAAGAAAAGAGGAGGCCACGAGGTAGGGGGCGCGCCTACCCGCCAGGCGCGCCTTCCACCCTCATGGGCCCCCTGTTGCTCCACCGACGTACTCCTTCCTCCTGTATATACCCACGTACCCCCAAACGATCAGATACGGAGACAAAACCCTAATTCCACCGCTGTAACTTTCTGTATCCACGAGATCCCATCTTGGGGCCTGTTCCGGAGCTCCGTCGGAGGGGGCATCGATCATGGAGGGCTTCTACATCAACACCATAGCCCCTCCGATGAAGTGTGAGTAGTTTACCTCATACCTACGGGTCCATAATTAGTAGCTAGATGGCTTCTTCTCTCTTTTTGGACCTCAATACAATGTTCTCCCGCTCTCTTGTGGAGATCTATTCGATGTAATCTTCTTTTTGCGGTGTGTTTGTTGAGATCGATGAATTGTGGGTTTATGATCAAGTCTATCTATGAACAATATTTGAATCTTCTCTGAATTCTTTTATGTATGATTGGTTATCTTTGCAAGTCTCTTCGAATTATCAGTTTGGTTTGGCCTACTAGATTGATCTTTCTTGCAATGGGAGAAGTGCTTAGCTTTGGGTTCAATCTTGCAGTGTCCTTTCCCAGTGACAGTAGGGGCAGCAAGGCACGTATTGTATTGTTGCCATCAAGGATAACAAGATGGGGTTTTCTTCATATTGCATGAGTCTATCCCTCTACATCATGTCATCTTGCTTAAGGCGTTACTCTGTTTTTAACTTAATACTCTAGATGCATGCTAGATAGCAGTCGATGAGTGGAGTAATACTAGTAGATGCAGGCAGGAGTCGGTCTACTTGTCTCGGACGTGATGCCTATATACATGATCATACCTAGATATTCTCATAACTATGCTCAATTCTGTCAATTGCTCAACAGTAATTTGTTCACCCACCGTAGAATACTTATGCTCTCGAGAGAAGCCACTAGTGAAACCTATGTCCCCCGGGTCTATCTTCATCATATTAATCTCCTACTACTTAGTTATTTCCTTTGCTATTTACTTTGCCTTTATTTTACTTTGCATCTTTATCATAAAAATACCAAAAATATTACCTTATCATATCTATCAGATCTCACTCTTGTAAGTGGCCTTATTGGGATTGACAACCCCTATTTGCATTGCTTGCGAGGATTTATTTGTTTTGTGCAGGTACGAGGGACTCGCGCGTAGCCTCCTACCGGATTGATACCTTGGTTCTCAAAAACTGAGGGAAATACTTACACTACTTTGCTGCATCATCCCTTCCTCTTTGGGGAAAACCAACGCAATGCTCAAGATGAAGGAAATATGCCCTAGAGGCAATAATAAAGATATTATTTATTTCCTTATATCATGATAAATGTTTATTATTCATGCTAGAATTGTATTAACCGGAAACATAATACATGTGTGAATACATAGACAAACAGAGTGTCACTAGTATGCCTCTACTTGACTAGCTCGTTAATCAAAGATGGTTATGTTTCCTAACCATGAACAAAGAGTTGTTATTTGATTAACGGGATCACATCATTAGTTGAATGATCTGATTGACATGACCCATTCCATTAGCTTAGCACCCGATCATTTAGTATGTTGCTATTGCTTTCTTCATGACTTATACATGTTCCTATGACTATGAGATTATGCAGCTCCCGTTTACCGGAGGAACACTTTGGGTGCTACCAAACGTCACAACGTAACTGGGTGATTATAAAGGAGTACTACAGGTGTCTCCAAAGGTAGATGTTGGGTTGGCGTATTTCGAGATTAGGATTTGTCACTCCGATTGTCGGAGAGGTATCTCTGGGCCCTCTCGGTAATGCACATCACATAAGCCTTGCAAGCATTGCAACTAAGAAGTTAGTTGCGAGATGATGTATTACGGAACGAGTAAAGAGACTTGCCGGTAACGAGATTGAACTAGGTATTGGATACCGATGATCGAATCTCGGGCAAGTAACATACCGATGACAAAGGAAACAACGTATGTTGTTATGCGGTCTGACCGATAAAGATCTTCGTAGAATATGTAGGAGCCAATATGGGCATCCAGGTCCCACTATTGGTTATTGACCGGAGACGTGTCTCGGTCATGTCTACATTGTTCTCGAACCGTAGGGTCCGCACGCTTAAGGTTTCGACGACAGTTGTATTATGAGTTTATGAGTTTTGATGTACCGAAGGAGTTCGGAATCCCGGATGAGATCGGGGACATGACGAGGAGTCTCGAAATGGTCGAGACGTAAAGATCGATATATTGGACGACTATATTCGGACATCGGAAAGGTTCCGAGTGATTCGGGTATTTTCTGGAGTACCGGGTAGTTACGAGAGAGGTAATGGGCCTTGATGGGCTTTAGTGGGAAGAGGAAAAGGCTGCTGCGTCCCCCCTCCCCTTTGGTCCGAATTGGACTAGGGAAAAGGGGGCCGGCCACCTTTTCTACTCCTCCTATTCCTTCTCCCTTCCTCCCCTCTTGGTGGACTCCTACTAGGACTTGGAGTCCTAGTAGGACTCCCTATCCTGGCTGCACCTTTGCCTTGGCCGGCCTCCTCCTCCTCCATCCTTTATATACAGGGGCAGGGGGCACCCCATAGACACAAGTTGATCATTGAGATCGTTCCTTAGCCGTGTGCAGTGCCCCCTGGCACCAAATTCCACCTCGATCATACCGTTGCAGTGCTTAGGCGAAGCCCTGCGTCGGTAGTACATCAAGATCGTCACCACGCCGTCGTGCTGACGGAACTCTTCCTCGACGCTTTACTGGTTCGGAGCCCGAGGATCGTCATCGAGCTGAACGTGTGCTAAGAACTCGGAGGTGCCGGAGTAACGGTGCTTGGATCGGTCGGATCGGGAAGAAGACGTACGACTACTTCCTCTACGTTGTGTGATCGCTTCCGCAGTCGGTCTGCGTTGGTACGTAGACAACACTCTCCCCTCTCGTTGCTATGCATCACCATGATCTTGCGTGTGCGTAGGATTTTTTTTTGAAATTACTACGTTCCCCAACAGTGGCATCCGAGCTAGGTTTTATGGTTTGATGTTATTTGCACGAGTAGAACACAAGTGAGTTGTGGGCGATACAAGTCATACTGCCTACCAGCATGTCATACTTTGGTTCGGCGGTATTGTTGGACGAGACGACCCGGACCAACCTTACGCGTACGCTTACGCGAGACCGGTTCCCTCGACATGCTTTGCACATAGATGGCTTGCGGGCGACTGTCTCTCCAACTTTAGTTGAACCGAGTGTGGTTACACCCGGTCCTTGAGAAGGTTAAAACGGAGTCTATTTGACAAACTATCGTTGTGGTTTTTGATGCGTAGGTGAGATGAGTTCTTGCTTAAGCCCGTAGCAGCCACGTAAAACATGCAACAACAAAGTAGAGGACGTCTAACTTGTTTTTGCAGGGCATGTTGTGATGTGATATGGTCAAGACATGATGCTAAATTTTATTGTATGAGATGATCATGTTTTGTAACCGAGTTATCGGCAACTGGCAGGAGCCATATGGTTGTCGCTTTATTGTATGCAATGCAATCGCGATGTAATGCTTTACTTTATCACTAAGCGGTAGCGATAGTCGTGGAAGGATAAGATTGGCGAGATGACAACGATGCTACGATGGAGATCAAGGTGTCGCGCCGGTGACGATGGTGATCATGACGGTGCTTCGGAGATGGAGATCGCAAGCACAAGATGATGATGGCCATATCATATCACTTATATTGATTGCATGTGATGTTTATCTTTTTATGCATCTTATCTTGCTTTGATTGACGGTAGCATTATAAGATGATATCTCACTAAATTATCAAGAAGTGTTCTCCCTGAGTATGCACCGTTGCCAAAGTTCGTCGTGCCCAGAAACGACATGATGATCGGGTGTGATAAGCTCTACGTCCAAATACAACGGGTGCAAAACAGTTGCACACGCGGAATACTCAGGTTAAACTTGACGAGCCTAGCATATGCAGATATGGCCTCGGAACACAGAGACCGAAAGGTCGAGTGTGAATCATATAGTAGATATGATCAACATAACGATGTTCACCATTGAAAACTACTCCATCTCACGGTATGATCGGTTATGGTTTAGTTGATTTGGATCACGTGATCACTTAGAGGATTAGAGGGATGTCTATCTAAGTGGGAGTTCTTAAGTAATATGATTAATTGAACTTTAATTTATCATGAACTTAGTCCTAGAAGTATTAGCTTATCTATGTTGAAGATCAATAGCTCGCGTTGTTGCTTTCATATGTTTATTTTGATATGTTCCTAGAGAAAATTGTGTTGAAAGATGTTAGTAGCAATGATGCGGATTGGATCCGTGATCTGAGGTTTATCCTCATTGCTGCACAGAAGAATTATGTCCTTGATGCACCGCTAGGTGACAGACCTATTGCAGGAGCAAATGCAGACGTTATGAACGTTTGGCTAGCTCAATATGATGAGTACTTGATAGTTTAGTGCACCATGCTTAACCGCTTAGAATCGGGACTTCAAAGACGTTTTGAAAGTCATGGACCATATGAGATGTTCCAGGAGTTGAAGTTAATATTTCAAGCAAATACCCGAGTTGAGAGATATGAAGTCTCCAACAAGTTCCATAGCTAAAAGATGGAGGAGAATCGCTCAACTAGTGAGCATATGCCCAGATTGTCTGAGTACTACAATCACTTGAATCAAGTGGGAGTTAATCTTCCAGATAAGATAGTGATTGACAGAATTCTCTAGTCACCATCACCAAGTTAGTAGAACTTCGTGATGAACTATGATATGCAAGGGATAACGGAAACGACTCCCAAGCTCTTCGTAATGCGGTAATTGACGAAGGTAGAAATCAAGAAAAACATCAAGTGTTGATGGTAGACAAGACCACTAGTTTCAAGAAAAGAGCAGAGGGAAGAATGGGAACTTCAAGAAGAACGGCAAGCGAGTTGCTGCTCAAGTGAAGAAGCCCAAGTCTGGTCCTAAGCCTGAGACTAAGTACTTCTACTGCAAAGGGACTGGTCACTGGAAGCGGAACTACCCCAAGTGATTAGCGGATAAGAAGGATGGCAAAGTGAACATAAGTATATTTGATATACATGTTATTGATGTGTACTTTACTAGTGTTTATAGCAAACCCTCAGTATTTGATACTAGTTCAGTTGCTAAGATTAGTAACTCGAAACGGGAGTTGCAGAATAAACAGAGACTAGTTAAGGGTGAAGTGACGATGTGTGTTGGAAGTAGTTCCAAGATTGATATGATCATCATCGCACACTCCCTATAAATTCGGGATTAGTGTTGAAATAAGTGTTATTTGGTGTTTGCGTTGAGCATGAATATGATTTGATCATGTTTATTGTAATACGGTTATTCATTTAAGTAAGAGAATAAATTGTTGTTCTGCTTACATGAATAAAACCTTATATGGTTACACACCCAATGAAAATAGTTCGTTGGATCTCGATCGTAGTAATACACATAATCATAATATTGAAACCAAAAGATGCAAAGTTAATAATGATAGTGCAACTTGTTTGTGGCACTGCTGTTTAGGTCATATTGGTGTAAAGCACATGAAGAAACTCCATGCTGATGGGTTTTTGGAATCACTTGATTATGAATCAGTTGATGCTTGCGAACCATGCCTCATGGGCAAGATTACTAAGACTTTGTTCTTCGGAACAATGGAGCGAGCAACAGATTTGTTGGAAATCATACATACTGATGTATGTGGTCCGATGAATATTGAGGCTCGCGACAGGTATCATTATTTTCTGATCTTCACAGATGATTTGAGCAGATATGAGTATATCCACTTGATGAAACATAAGTCTGAAACATTTGAAAAGTTCAAAGAATTTCAGAGTGAAGTGAAAAATCATCGTAACAAGAAAATAAAGTTTCTATGATCTGATCGTAGAGAAGAGTATTTGAGTTACGAGTTTGGCCTTCAGTTAAAAACAATGTGAAATAGTTTCACTACTCACGCCACATGGAACACCACGGTGTAATGGTGTGTCCGAACGTCATAACCGTATTTTATTGGATATAGTGCAATCTATGATGTTTCCTACCGATTTACCACTATCGTTTTTGGGGTTATGCATTAGAGACAGTTGCATTCACATTAAATAGGGCATCATCTAAATCCGTTGAGACGACACTGTATGAACTATGGTTTGGCAAGAAACCAAAGTTGTCGTTTCTTAAAGTTTGGGGTTGTGATGCTTATGTGAAAAAGTTTCATCTTGATAAGCTCAAAACCAAATCGGAGAAATATGTCTTCATAGGATACCCAAAGGAGACTGTTGGGTACACCTTCTATCACAGATCCTAAGGCAAGACATTCATTGCTTATAATGGATCCTTTCTAGAGAAGGAGTTTCTCTCGAAAGAAGTGAGTGGGAGGAAAGTAGAAAACTTGATAAGGTAATTGTACCTTCTACCTTATTGGAAAGTAGTTCATCACAAAAACTGTTCTTGTGACTACTACACCAATTAGTGAGGAAGCTAATGATGATGATCATGTAACTTCAGATCAAGTTACTACCGAATCTTATAGGTAAACCAGAGTGAGATCCGCACCAGAGTGGTACGGTGATCCTGTTCTGGAGGTCATGTTACTTGACCATGACGAACCTACGAACTATGAGGAAGCGATGATGAGCCCAGATTCCGCAAAATGGTTTGAGGCCATGAAATCTGAGATATGATCCATGTATGAGAACAAAGTTTGGACTTCGGTTGACTTGCCCGATGATCGGCAAGCAATTGAGAATAAATGGATCTTCAAGAGGAAGACGGACGTTGATAGTAGTGTTACTATCTACAAAGCTAGAATTGTCGCAAAAAGGTTTTCGACAAGTTCAAAGTGTTGACTACGATGAGAGTTTCTCACTCGTATCTATTCTTAAATCTGTCTGAATCATGTTAGCAATTGCCGCATTTTATGAAATCTGGCAAATGGATAAACAAAACTGCATTCCTTAATGGATTTCTTAAAGAAGAGTTGTATATGATGCAACCAGTAAGTTTTGTCAATCCTAAAGGTGCTAACAAAATGCGCAAGCTCCAGTGATCCATCTGTGGACTGGTGCAAGCATCTCGGAGTTGGAATATACGCTTTGATGAGTTGATCAAAGCATATAGTTTTATACAGACTTGCGGTGAAGTCTGTATTAACAAGAAAGTGAGTGGGAGCACTACAACATTTCTGATAAGTATATGTGAATGACATATTGTTGATCAGAAATAATGTAGAATTATTCTGTAAAGCATAAAGGAGTGTTTGAAAGGAGTTTTTCAAAGAAAGACTTCGGTGAAGCTGCTTACATATTGAGCTTCAAGATCTATAGAGATAGATCAAGACGCTTGATAAGTTTTTTTTCAATGAGTACATACCTTGACAAGATTTTGAAGTAGTTCAAAATGGAGCAGTCAAAGAAAGAGTTCTTGCCTGTATTATAAGGTGTGAAGTTGAGTAAGACTCAAAGCCCGACCACGGCAGAAGATAGAAAGAGAATGAAAGTCATTCCCTATGCCTTGGCCATAGGTTCTATAAAGTATGTCATGCTGTATACCAGATCTATTTTATACCCTGCACTGATTTGGCAAGGGAGTACAATAGTGATCTAGGAGTAGATCACTGGACATCGGTCAGAATTATCCTTAGTGAAATAAGGATATGTTTCTCGATTATGGACGTGACAAAAAGGTTCGTCGTAAAGGGTTACGTCGATGCAAGTTTTTGACACTGATCCAGATGATTCTAAGTCTCAATCTGGATACATATTGAAAGTGGGAGCAATTAGCTAGAGTAGCTCCGTGTAGAGCATTGTAGACATAGTACTTACAAAATACTTACGGATCTGAATGTGACAGACCCGTTGACTAAAATTATCTCACAAGCAAAACATGATCACACCTTAGTACTCTTTGGGTGTTAATCACATAGAGATGTGAACTAG
Source organism: Triticum monococcum (assembly GCA_034509565.1). Lineage (NCBI taxonomy): Eukaryota > Viridiplantae > Streptophyta > Magnoliopsida > Poales > Poaceae > Triticum > Triticum monococcum. The sequence goes on along the minus strand of CM067842.1, from coordinate 783,197,099 downwards.
ATTACTGACCCTAGTAAACCCTTTGAGTGTTGGTCACATGACGATGTGAACTATGGGTGTTAATCACATGGTGATGTGAACTATTGCTGTTAAATCACATGGCGATGTGAACTAGATTATTGACTCTAGTGCAAGTGGGAGACTGAAGGAAATATGCCCTAGAGGCAATAATAAAGTTATTATTTATTTCCTTATATCATGATAAATGTTTATTATTCATGCTAGAATTGTATTAATCGGAAACATAATACATGTGTGAATACATAGACAAACAGAGTGTCACTAGTATGCCTCTACTTGACTAGCTCGTTAATCAAAGATGGTTATGTTTCCTAACCATGAACAAAGAGTTGTTATTTGATTAACGGGATCACATCATTAGTTGAATGATCTGATTGACATGACCCATTCCATTAGCTTAGCACCCGATCGTTTAGTATGTTGCTATTGCTTTCTTCATGACTTATACATGTTCCTATGACTATGAGATTATGCAGCTCCCGTTTACCGGAGGAACACTTTGGGTGCTACCAAACGTCACAACGTAACTGGGTGATTATAAAGGAGTACTACAGGTGTCTCCAAAGGTAGATGTTGGGTTGGCGTATTTCGAGATTAGGATTTGTCACTCCGATTGTCGGAGAGGTATCTCTGGGCCCTCTCGGTAATGCACATCACATAAGCCTTGCAAGCATTGCAACTAAGAAGTTAGTTGCGAGATGATGTATTACGGAACGAGTAAAGAGACTTGCCGGTAATGAGATTGAACTAGGTATTGGATACCGACGATCGAATCTCGGGCAAGTAACATACCGATGACAAAGGGAACAACGTATGTTGTTATGCGGTCTGACCGATAAAGATCTTCGTAGAATATGTAGGAGCCAATATGGGCATCCAGGTCCCGCTATTGGTTATTGACCGAAGACGTGTCTCGGTCATGTCTACATTGTTCTCGAACCGTAGGGTCCGCACGCTTAAGGTTTCGATGACAGTTGTATTATGAGTTTATGAGTTTTGATGTACCGAAGGAGTTCAGAATCCCGGATGAGATCGGGGACATGACGAGGAGTCTCGAAATGGTCGAGACGTAAAGATCGATATATTGGACGACTATATTCGGACATCGGAAAGGTTCCGAGTGATTCGGGTATTTTTCGGAGTACCGGGTAGTTACGGGAGAGGTAATGGGCCTTGATGGGCTTTAGTGGGAAGAGGAAAAGGCTGCTGCGCCCCCCTCCCCTTTGGTCCGAATTGGACTAGGGAAAAGGGGGCCGGCCACCTTTCCTACTCCTCCTATTCCTTCTCCCTTCCTCCCCTCTTGGTGGACTCCTACTAGGACTTGGAGTCCTAGTAGGACTCCCTATCCTGGCCGCACCTTTGCCTTGGCCGGCCTCCTCCTCCTCCATCCTTTATATACAGGGGCAGGGGGCACCCCATAGACACAAGTTGATCCTTGAGGTCGTTCCTTAGCCGTGTGCGGTGCCCCCTGCCACCAAATTCCACCTCAATCATACCGTTGCAGTGCTTAGGCGAAGCCCTGCGTCGGTAGTACATCAAGATCGTCACCACGCCGTCGTGCTGACGGAACTCTTCCTCGACGCTTTGCTGGATCGGAGCCCGAGGATCGTCATCGAGCTGAACGTGTGCTAAGAACTCGGAGGTGCCGGAGTAACGGTGCTTGGATCGGTCGGATCGGGAAGAAGACGTACGACTACTTCCTCTACGTTGTGTGATCGCTTCCGCAGTCGGTCTGCGTTGGTACGTAGACAACACTCTCCCCTCTCGTTGCTATGCATCACCATGATCTTGCGTGTGCGTAGGAATTTTTTTTGAAATTACTACGTTCCCCAACACAAGAGGTAGCAGACAATGATAGAATAAGACATACATGTATGTGTGGGCTAATATATAATACAAATTTACCATATATCACTTCTTGTGCTTCCCCATGAGTTCTCCTAGTTTCTTGTATTTTCATAATACTCATCTCTCCGTTGCATATATTTACCGGTGGTTTTTGGTCTGGTACAACCCTAACCGATTAATGAGTCTTTGTTTGTATCAACTATCGACGTGCCTTTCCATAAACCATATTTTTCAAGGACTATTATTATGTCCTTCTGTCCGGAACATATATAAATATATGAACCTTTCTACAAAGAAGAAGAAATGTATGCTACACTTTCCAGAGAAGCCTTTCGAACTTTAACCATAGTGATTGTTCCCGGAACTTGGGTGCTACATTGGACAACACACATGACCAGGAGTAGAACCGCTAGGTGGCCTCAAATGTTGTGGACCCATAATAATATAGTCGATCTCAAGTCATTCGCTAAACATCAGTTGTTGTTTGTCAAGAAAACTACCATTGTTGTTTCCAGGATCTATTAAGGGCTTGAAATATAAAAAATCCGGTGCAAAACCGGGAGGATGATGGGAAGTGAAGCCTTGATCTCCTATGCAAAGAGGATGCCAATGAAAGACGCCTTGACCTGGTAGTTCAATTGAGGATGTCAAGCATGTAAGTTGTCACCTAGTAGTCGAGGAGGAAGATATGGTGAATATGAGCCTTGCTTTGCTAGTACAAGAGGGGGAAGCCAAAAATATAGGACATCATCTACTCATGCATGATGAGGATGAACAAAGATCTGAAAGACCAGACGGATGATGTCCATGATAAGCAAGTACCACATGAGGACAACAATAGAATAAGACTTACATGTATGTGGACTAACAGATAATACACACTTACCAGATATCACTTCCTGTGCTTCCACATCACTCCCCCCAGTTTCTTGTATTTTCTCAATACTTATCTCTCCCTTGCATCTGTACAACGAAACCGATTATTGGGTCTTGGTTTGTATCAACTGTTGACGTGCCTTTCCAAAAAATATATTTGTTAATTACTATTATTGTGTCCTTCTGTCCAGGACATGCATAAATATATGAACCATATTTATCCTAGAAAGGGGACAGAGTGTATGTTACATTTTCTAGAGAAGACTTCTGTCTGTCAAAACCATAGCGATTGTTCCCATACCTTGGGGGCGACATGGGATACCACACACGACCAGGCGAAACAGCTAGGTGGCCTCAAGTGTTGAGAACCTGCAATAATATTGTTAGTCTGAAGTCATTTTCTAAACATCAAATGTTGTTGGTCGGGAGAAATACCATTGTTATTTCCATGATCTACGAAGTGTTGAAATATTTTGGTGCAAAATTGGGAGGACAATGGGAAATGAAGTTTGATCTCTTGCGCAGGGAGGATGCCAATGGAAGACGCATTTACATTCGGTGGCTTGAGGAGGATGTCAAGGATGTAACCCTTGAACTGGTAGTTTGGTTGATGATGTCGAGCATGTCATCATCGCGTAGTAGTCCATGTGGAGGAGATGAACAATATGATCCTTGCTCTGCAAGTACCAGAATAGGATGCCAAAAATATGGGCCATCATTTACTCATGCATGAAGAGGATGAAGAAGGTATGATCATTGATCTGAAACAAGAGAAGGATGATGTCAATCATAAGCAAGTACCAGACAAGGACAATGATAGAATAAGACATACAATTATGTGGTCTAACAGATAATACAAACTTACCATATGTACCTTCTTGTGCTTCCACATGAGTTCCCTTGGTTTCTTGGATTGTCACAATACTTATCTGTCACTTGCATTTGTTCACTCGTGATTTTCGGTCCCATACAACGAAACCAATTATTGGGTCTTGGTTTGTATCAACTATTGATGTGCCTTTCCAAAAGCAAGCAAGTACCAAAGGAGGACAATGTTAGAATAAGACTTACAATTATGTGGTCTAACAGATAATAAAAACTTACCCCCCCCCCCACACACACACATATATATATATATATATATATATATATATATATATCACTTCTTGTGCTTCCACATGACTTCCCCCAGTTTCTTGTTTTGTCACCATACTTATATCTCACTTGCTTGTGTTAAATGGTGATTTTTGGTTCCATACAACTGTTGGCGTGCCTTTCCAAAGGGAATATTTTTCAAGGAATGTTATTATGTCCTTCTCTCTGGGACATACATAAGTATATGACCCATTTTTCTCCTAGAAAGGGGGAAAAGTGTATGTTGTATTTTCCAGAGAAGCCTTCCGATCTTTAAAAACATAGCAATTATTGACCATGGGTGCGACATGAAAGAACAACTCACGATGAGGAGTAGAACCACTAGCTGGACTCAAGTGTTGTGAAGCTGCTATAATATAGTTGGTCTCAAGTCATTCGCCAAACATCCAATGTTGTTGGTCAGGACAAATACCATTGTTGTTTCCATGATCTATTAAGGGCATAAAATATTCTAGCACAAAACTGGGAGCATGATGGGAAATGAAGCCTTTATATCTCGCGCAAGGATGATGCCACTGAGAGATGCCTTGACATTCTGGGCATGAGGAGGATGTCGAGGATGTATCCCTTGACCTTGTAGTTCAGTTGAGGATGACGAACATGTAAATTTTCACCTAATAGTCTCGGAGGAGGATATGTACTAAGGCTTTCTCTACAAGTACTAGTGGGGGACGCTAAAAGTATAGGCCATCGTCTACTCATGCATAAAGAGGATGAACATCATATTATCATTCATCTAAAAGAAGACAAGGTGGATGTCCATGATAAGAAAGTACCAGAGGAGGAAGACAATAGAATAAGACTTACTAACAGATAATACAAACTTACCTTATATCACTTCTTGTGCTATCACATGAGTTCCCCCGGTATCTTGTATTATCACAATACTTATCTCTCCCTTGCAAGTGTTTAGCAGTGATTTTTGGTCCCATACAACAAATTGGATTATTGAGTCTTGGTTTGTATCGATTGTTGACGTTCGTTTCCAAAACCCATGTTTTTATAGGACTATTATTATGTCCTTCTATCCGAGACATACATAAATATATGAACCACTTTTCTCCTAGAAAGGGGGAGAAGTGTATGTTTCATTTTCTAGAGAAGCCTTCCGATCTTTCAAAACCATAGCGATTGTTCCTCGACCTTGGGTGCAATATGGGACACAACTGATGACCAGGAGTAGAACCGGTAGGTGGCCTCAAGTGTTGTGAACCTGCAATAATATAGTCGGTCTCAAGCCTTTCGCTAAACATAAAATGTCATTGGTTAGGAGAAATACCGTGGTTGTTTCCATGATTTATAAAGGCTTGAAATATTCTGGTGCAAAATTAGGAGGGCTATGGAAAATCAAGCCTTGCTCTCCTGCGCAAGAAGGATGCCAATGAAAGACGCCATGACATTCTGGTGCATGAGAAGGATGTCGAGGATGTAACCCTTGACCTGGTAGTTTGGTTGAGGATGTCGAGCATGTAATCGTCACCTAATACTCCATGAGACCATATGAACAATATGATCCTTGCTCTGCTAGTACCAGAGGAGGACGCCAGAAATATAGGCCATCCTCTACTATGCATGAAGAGGATGAAGAGGGTATAATCATTGGTCTAAAACAAGAGAAGGATGATGTCAATGATAAGCAAGTACCAAAGGAGCACAACGATAGAATATGACTTGGTCTAACAGATAATACAAACTTACCATATGTCCTTTCTTGTGCTTCCACATGAGTTCCCTTGTTTTCTTCTATTGTGACAATACTTATCTCTCACTTGCATGTGTTTGGTGGTGATTTTTGGTCCCGTACAACAAAATCGATTATTCGGTCTTGGTTTGCATCAACTATTGATGTGCATTTCCAAAAGCAAGCAAGTACCAAAGGAGGACAACCATAGAATAAGACTTACAATTATGTGCTCTAACAAATAATACAAACTTACCATATATATATATACACATATCACTTCTTATGCTTCCACATGACTTCCCCCGGTTTCTTGTTTTGTCACCATACTTATCTCTCACTTGCTTGTGTTTAATGGTGATTTTTGGTCCCCGACAGCCATTCTCGTGGTGGTTCTATCTGCCGGGAGAACCACTATCCCGACAGTTTGTCTGGCCTTTAAAGAGCCTTCTCCCGGCAATTTTTCTGTCCTTACATCAGTATTGTGGTGTAGTGGATTATTGGGTCTTGGTTTGTGTCAACTGTTGGCATGCCTTTCCAAAGGGAATATTTTTCGAGGACTATTTTTATGTCCTTCTCTCCGGGACATACATAAGTATATGACCCATTTTCCTCCTAGGAAGGGGGAAAAGTGTATGTTCTATTTTCCAAAGAAGCCTTCCGATCTTTAAAAACCATATCAATTGTTGACCCTGGGTGAGACATGAAACACAACCCACGATAAGGAGTAGAACCACTAGCTGGACTCAAGTGTTGTGAAGCTGCTATAATATAGTCGGACTCAAGTCATTCGCTAAACATCCAATGTTGTTGGTCAGGACAAATACCGTTGTTGTTTCCATGATCTATTAAGGGCATATAATATTCTAGCACAAAACTGGGAGCATGATGGGAAATGAAGCCTTTATCTCTCGCGCAAGGATGATGCCAATGAGAGATGCCTTCACATTCTGGGCATGAGGAGGATGTCGAGGATGTATCCCTTGACCTTGTAGTTTAGTTGAGGATGACGAACATGTAAATTTTCACCTAATAGTCTAGGAGGAGGATATGTACTAAGGCTTTCTCCACAAGTACTAGTGTGGGATGCTAAAAGTATAGGCCGTCGTCTACTCGCACATAAAGAGGATGAACATCATATTATCGTTGATCTCAAAGAAGATAAGGTTAATGTCCATGATAAGTAGGTACAGGAGGAGGAAGACAATACAATAAGACTTACTAACACATAATACAAACTTACCTTATATCACTTCATGTGCTTTCACATGAGAGTTCCCCAGTATCTTGTATTTTCACAATACTTATCTCTCCCTTCCATGTGTTTAAGAGTGATTTTTGGTTCCATACAACGAAACCGATTATTGAGTCCTTGTTTTTATCGACTGTTGACGTTCCTTTCCAAAACCCATGTTTTTCTAGGATTATTATTATGTCCTTCTACCCGAGACATACATAAATATATGAACCACTTTTCTCCTAGAAAGTGGGAGGAGTGTATGTTTCATTTTCCAGAGAAGCCTTCTGATCTTTCAAAACCATAGCGATTGTTCCTCGACCTTGGGTGCAATATGGGACACAACTCATGACCAGGAGTAGAACCGCTAGGTGGCCTCAAGTGTTGTGAACCTGCAATAATATAGTCGGTCTCAAGCCTTTCGCTAAACATAAAATGTCTCTGGTCAGGAGAAATACCGTTGTTGTTTCCACGATTTATAAAGGTTTGAAATATTCTGGTGCAAAATTAGGAGGGCTATTGTAAATCAAGCCTTGCTCTCCTGTGAAAGAAGGATGTCAATGAAAGACGCCATGACATTCTGGTGCATGAGAAGGATGTCGAGGATGTAACCCTTGACCTGGTAGTTTGGTTGAGGATGTCGAGCATGTAATTGTCAACTAATACTCCATGAGGACGATATGAACAATATGATCCTTGCTCTGCTAGTACCAGAGGAGGACGCCAGAAATATAGGCCATCCTCTACTGTGCATGAAGAGGATGAAGAGGGTATAATCATTGATCTGAAACAAGAGAAGGATGATGTCAATGATAAGCAAGTATCAGAGGAGCACAACGATAGAATACGACTTGGTCTAACAGATAATACAAACTTACCATATGCCCCTTCTTGTGCTTCCATATGAGTTCCCTTGTTTTCTTGTATTGTGACAATACTTATCTCTCACTTGCATGTGTTTAGTGGTGATTTCTGGTCCCGTACAACGAAATCGATTATTTTGTCTTGGTTTGCATCAACTATTGATGTGCATTTCCAAAAGCAAGCAAGTACCAAAGGAGGACAACCATAGAATAAGACTTACAATTATGTGCTCTAACAAATAATACAAACTTACCATATATATAATATATATATATATATATGTATTTATATATATATAGTGTGTTACTATTCATCATCCAGGTTGCAGAATAAGTTTTCTTCACCCGAGATAATCTTACGATCATTTTATAATTAAATTACGTTTGTAATTCAAATAGTTATATTCCTATTGATTTACTACGTAAAATTTGACATAAGAAAATAAAAATATAGGTCATAAAATAAGAAAATCTGCAGTTTATGTGTATTTTAGATTATGTTTTTACGTTTGTAATTTGACATAACATAAAATATTTTTTAGTCGATTATATATTTTCTTACACTCTCTTTTTGCGTCGGAAATAAGACAAAACTTACGGAACGTAAAATTACGGTGCATTAATGGTAAAATAGAGGGGGTGAAGAATAACTATTCCTCACCTAGGGTGACGAATATATATATATATATATATATATATATATATATATATATATATATCACTTCTTGTGCTTCCACATGACTTCCCCTGGTTTCTTGTTTTGTCACCATACTTATCTCTCACTTGCTTGTGTTTAATGGTGATTTTTGGTCCCCGACAGGCGTTCTCGTGGCGGTTCTATCTGCCGGGAGAACCACTACCCCGACAGTTTTTCTGCCCTTTAAAGAGCCTTCTCCCGGCAATTTTGCTGTCCTTACATCAGTACTGTGGTGTAGTGGATTATTGGGACTTGGTTTGTGTCAACTGTTGGCATGCCTTTCCAAAGGGAATATTTTTCGAGGACTATTATTATGTCCTTCTCTCCGGGACATACATAAGTATATGACCCATTTTTCTCCTAGAAAGGGGGAAAAGTGTATGTTCTATTTTTCAGAGAAGGCTTCCGATCTTTCAAAACCATATCAATTGTTGACCCTAGGTGAGACATGAAAAACAACTCACGATAAGGAGTAGAACCACTAGCTGGACTCAAGTGTTGTGAAGCTGCTATAATATAGTCGGTCTCAAGTCATTCGCTAAACATCCAATGTTGTTGGTCAGGACAAATACCATTGTTGTTTCCATGATCTATTAAGGGCATAAAATATTCTAGCACAAAACTGGGAGCATGATGGGAAATGAAGCCTTTATATCTCGCGCAAGGATGATGCCACTGAGAGATGCCTTTCCCAAGGCCATATTTTTCGTGGACTGTTATTATGTCCTTCTCTCCGGAACATACATAACTATATGATCCATTTTCTCCTAGAAAGGGAGAAAAGTGTATGTTTCATTTTCCAGAGAAGCCCTCCAATATTTCCAAACCATACAAACGGTTGATCTTGGGTGCTGTTGAATTATATGGTAGGGTGCATCAACTGCAAATTAAAATTTACCTACACGCAAAAAACCAAGTACATGCTATGGGAGATGGATCATAGATCTTTACCACTAGACACGCAGTGCAGTGCGGCAGAAGTAGAGTTGAGGCAGTGCGTCCAAAGTCGTATCCTCCTCATCCGATCTCACTCGAGCAGCCAGAGTGGATCCCGTGTACAAGTTCGCCGGAGCGGCGCAAGTGCACCGCCTCTAACGGTATCCGCGCGTGCAAGAGGAACATTGTGCGGCGGACTACTAGGTGCAATCACATAGTCGGCGGCAAGTGGAGATGGCTATTCGCAACACATGCAAACACTAGTGACAGTGCCGAAGCGATCAACCGCATGAGTGTGCCCAACCCCCACTATATATAGGCACTCATCGTGGGCTCAACATTTGGGCCTCGCACGAATCCTAAAGCCCACAAGTCTACTCGGCGATGATCCAAGTCCAGCTCGGATCACTTCCGATCGGTGTCCTCAGATCCAACCTCGTAGCTTCTTTCTCTTAAGCGCACGACCCCTTAGGTTCAAGTCGGCTTGGTCATAGTTCGGATCACCTCCGACCTACATGGTTGGTAGCGGCCTCTAGCAAGGCATGCCGACCACGAAGTAGACTATGAAGCTAGTTAGGTAAACCTGTACAACATGTCACACTCATGTTCCCTTTGTGACATGATATATGTTGTCGGGCTCAAGGCGAGTCTGTTATCCTTGTGCTAGCCCGACCACTTTCTCGTTCCAGTGATGCCGACGACTAACCAGATTATATCATAATCCCTGCCACATGGCCATGCTTATCTTGGTCGGATAACACGAGGGGCCCAGAGTATATCTCGCCTGATCAGAGGGGCAAATCCCATCTTGCTCGACCATGTCTCGCAGCATGGGTCTGGAGAAGCCCGAAACCTACCTTTGTAACTACTCAGTCACCGAGTAGCGTTTGGTCGGCCCAAAGCAGGTCTGTCACCATCTCGAGTACATGCTCCATCTTAGGTCTTAGGACATAGAACGTATGTTGTACTAGAGACTGACAAATGACATGTCGTTGTGTATCATAGTTGGGTCTATCCGACTCGGACCTTATGTCAACTCGGATTCAACATAGGATCTGACTATGTCAAATCTGACCAGACCCTTCCGAGTCCATATTATCTGGTTAGCATCCAATGCTTCATGGCTAGTGAGACCAAGCCATCAACCATGTCATATGCTAGTCTAGTCGGCTGTGCGTCCACATAACCCTTTCGACTAGGGACCTTTTAGGACAGTCATCATACAGTGCATAGTCCCACAAACAAGTCACATACTTGCTGATACACAGCATTGACAATCTCCAAGCACTATCTTTATTCATAAGCACATAGGAAATATCATCATACATGATTGCCTCTAGGGCATATCTCCAACAGGTGCGACATGGGACACAACTCACGACGAGGAGTAGAACTGCTAGGTGGACTCAAGTGTTGTGAAGCTGCTATAATATAGTCAGTCTCAAATCATTCGCTAAACATCAAATGTCATTGGTCAGGAGAAATATCGTGGTAGTTTCCATGACTTCTTAAGGCTTGAAATATTCTGGTGCAAAATTGGGAGGCCGATGGGAAATCAAGCATTTGTCTCCTACGCAAGAAGGATGCCAATGAAAGACGCCTTTACATTATGGGGCATGAGAAGGATGTCGAGGATGTAATCCTTGACCTGGTTGTTCAGTTGAGGATAACGAACATGTAAGTTGTAACCTAATTGTCTAGGAAGACAATATGTACTAAGGCTTTCTCCACAAATACCGGTGGAGGACGCTAAAAGTATAGGCCATCGTCTACCCATGCATAAAGAGGATGAACAACATATTATCGCTGATCTGGAAAAAGACAAGGTTGATGTCCATGATAAGCAAGTACAAGAGGAGGAAGACAATAGAATAAGACTTAGTAACACATAATACAAACTTACCTTATATCACTTCTTGTGCTTTCACATGAGTTCCCCCAGTATCTTGTATTGTCACAATACTTATCTCCCCTTTGCATGTGTTTAGCATCTTTTTTGGGTCCCATATAACGAAACTGATTATTGAGTCTTGGTTTGTATCGACTGTTGATGTTCCTTTCCAAAACCCATATTTTTATAGGATTATTATTAAGTCCTTCTACCCGAGACATACATAAATATATGAACCACTTTTCTCCTAGAAAGTGGGAGAAGTGTATGTTTCATTTTCCAGAGAAGCCTTCGGATCTTTCAAAACCATAGCGATTGTTCCTGGACCTTGGGTTCAATATGGGACACAACTCATGACCAGGAGTAGAACCGCTAGGTTGTCTCAAGTGTGAACCTGCAATAATATAGTCGGTCTCATGTCGTTTGCTAAATCTCAAATGTCGTTGATCATGAGAAATACCATGGTTGTTTCAATGATTTATTAAGGCTTGAAATATTCTGGTGCAAAATTGGTAGGACGATGGGAAATCAAGCCTTGATATCATGCGCAAGAAGGATGCCGATGAAAGAGGCCTTTACATTCTTGGGCATGAGAAGGATGTCGAGGATGTAACCCTTGACTTGGTAGTTTGGTTGAGGATCTTGAGCATATTGTCGTCACCTAGTACTCCATGAGGAGGATATGAACAATATGATCCTTGCTCTACTAGTACCAGAGGAGGATGTCAGAAATATAGGCCATCATCTACTGTGCATTTAGAAGATAAGAGGGTATAATCATAGATCTGAAATGAGAGGAGGAGGTAATTGATAAGCAAGTACCAAAGGAGGAGAATGATAGAATAGGACTTACAATTATGTGGTCTAATAGATAATACAAACAAACCATATTTCACTTCTTGTGCTTGAACATGAGTTGCCCCGGTTTCTTGTATTGTAACAATAATTATCTCTCACTTGCATGTGTTTGGTGGTGATTTTTGGTCTAGTACAATGAAAAGGATTATTGGGTCTTGCTTTGTATCAACTGTTGATGTGCCTTTCCATAAGAAAGCAAGTACAAAAGGAGGACAAAAGTAGAATAAGACTTACAATTATGTGGTCTAACCGATAATACAAACTTACCATATATCACTTCTCATGCTTCCACATGACTTCCCCCGGTTTCTCATATTGTCACAATACTTACCTCTCACTTGCTTGTTTTTAGTGTTGATGTTTGGTTTCGTATAAGGAAATCGATTATTGGGTCTTGGTTTGTATCAACTATTACCGTGTGTTTCCAAAGGCCATATTTTTCGAGGACTGTTATTATGTCCTTCTCTCTGGGACATACATAAGTATATGATCCATTTTTCTCCTAGAAAGGGAGAAATGTGTATGTTTCATTTTCTAGAGAATCCCCCCGATCTTTCCAAACCATACCAATTGTTAACCCTAGGTGCGACATGGGGCACAACTTACGATGAGGAGTAGAACCGCTAGGTGGAGTCAAGTGTAGTGAAGCTGCTATAATATAGGCGGTCTCAAATCATTCGCTAAACATCCAATGTTGTTGGTGAGGACAAATACCGTTGCTCTTTCCATGATCTATTAAGGGCATAAAATATTCTAGCGCAAAACTGGGAGGACGATGGGAAAGGAAGCCTCAATCTCGTGCGTAAGGAGGACACATTTGAGAGATGCCTTGACATTCTAGGCATCAGGAGGATGTATCCCTTGACCTGGTAGTTCAGTTGAGGATGATGAACATGTAAATTGTCACCTAATAGTCTAGGAGTAGGAAATGTACTAAGGCTTTCTCCACAAGTACTAGTGGAGGACGCTAAAAGTATAGGCCATCATGTATTCATGAATAAAGAGGATGAACATCATATGATCATTGATTTGAAAGACGACAAGTTTGATGTTCATGATAAGCAAGTACCAGAGGAGGAAGACAACATAATAAGACTTACTAACACATAATACAAACTTACCTTATATCACTTCTTGTGCTTTCACATGAGTTCCCCCGGTATCTTGTATTGTCACAATACTTATCTCTCCCTTGCAAGTGTTTAGCAGTGATTTTTGGTCCCATACAACAAATTGGATTATTGAGTCTTGGTTTGTATCGATTGTTGACGTTCGTTTCCAAAACCCATGTTTTTATAGGACTATTATTATGTCCTTCTATCCGAGACATACATAAATATATGAACCACTTTTCTCCTAGAATGGGGGAGAAGTGTATGTTTCATTTTTCAGAGAAGCCTTCCAATCTTTCAAAACCATAGCGATTGTTCCTAGAACTTGGTTGCAATATGGCACACAACCCATGACCAGGAGTAGAACCGCTAGGTGGCCTCAAGTGTTGTGAACCTGCAACAATATTGTCAGTCTCAAGTCGTTCCCTAAATATCAAATGCTGTTGGTCAGGAGAAATACCGAGGTTGTTTCCATGATATATTTGGGCTTGAAATATTCCGGGGCAAAATTGGAAAGGCGTTGGGAATCAAGCCCTGATCTCCTGTGCAAGAAGGATGCCAATGAAAGATACTGTCAGTGTACTAGAGTAGGGGTACCCTAGTATCCCGAACTTGTGCTCGGGCAGTCGCAGCGTCCCGCGGCAAGACTTGCCGGGTGACCGCCAAGGTCCTCCGTGGTTCCTTTGGAGCCATTCAAGAACAAAGTATCCAAGACGCCGGCAAGAGGAGCTTGCCGGGAAGGAGACAAGACCCCGGCAAGAGGAGCTTGCCGAGAAGGCCAACCAAGGCATCTCAAGGAACTTGCCACGATGCACCACGCGTCCCGGCAAGGCCCGGTGAGCGACAAGCTCCCGGACGCGACAAGACAACGACCGCGGCAAGGCGCTTGCCGCGGCAAGCCTCCACTCTGTACCTGTGTTCCAGTACATCCACCAACGTGTCGCTCTGGGACCCTTCCAGGCGTACGTGGCGGGAGGCTGTGCAGCCAGCGGTACACGGTGGCAAGCAGCGCTGACAAGATGGCCATCGTGGCGAGCGTTGGCGTCCCTGGCGGTCCCTTTCTGCACCATCTAGGCGACGCAGACGGGCATTTAATGCCCTTGTCCCCTGCCGTCAGGGTTAGGTATGATACACTGTAGTAGGCGGCGGTGCCAACCACCACGCCTTTTCCATTTTTGCCCTTGTCTACGTTGCCACCTGTCGGTGACCCCTTGAGCATATAAAAGGAGGCCCATGCGCAACGTAGGGAGAGGTGGGAAAAAGAGAACACTCACGCTCGGTCTCGTTAGCTGCTGGTGTGTACTGTAGCACACAGCGCTCCCGAGCAAGAACTCAATACAAACCACAAAGCAGGAGTAGGGTTTTACGCATCCGTGCGGCCCAAACCTGGGTAAACTGATCGCGTGCTCGTGCGCTTCGCCTCGATCTGCTCTTCGTGCTCTCTCCGCCCCCTGCCGAACCGAAAGGGGCTTGGTCCGCCGGTCCCATAGGTGTCCGTGGGATTAGCACCCCCGACATCTTTGGCATGCCAGGTAGGGGAGCGTCGAGGTTGTGTGAACCTGATCTGGCGTTCGCACGAGCTAAATCTTCATCGTCTTCATCGACATGCCGTCGAAGAAGAAGGCTTCGGAGGCGGCTGCTCCGTCCGCACCGAACCCACTATCGCCGGAGCAAACGGCTGGTGGGGTAGACGCCGGCGGAAGAACGGGCGTCGACGCTCGAGCTCACGGTGCTGCCAGGTCCAAGGACAAGGCTGTGCTGCCCATCGGCCGCGCAGTCGGCTCCCACAACGACCGGGCGCACTCCAAGACCTCGGCGTCCGTACATGCGCGGCGCCCCTCCCAGGAGGCGCGGGACCGGCAGCGTCATGATACTCACGGTACCATACGCTTGCTGGACCAAGATCGAGCTGGTGGATCTCGGAGCGCTCAAGACCAGCATGCACGCCAACGTGCTGACGCGAGCGGGGCACGGTCGCCTGGACGAGATACTGCTCCTTCTAACATGGTTAGAAGTCCGAGCATATCCCGCTCCTCGCACCGTTCGCCACCACCGCCCGCCACTTCAGCAGAAGCTTTGGCGCGAGCCCAACTGCTCCTAGACTACCCTCCAACGGCAGACAAGATCGACGGTTGGAGGGCCACCATTCAGAGTCTCATCGGCTTCGCCAACGGCGACAATCCACGGCAGCCGAGTACTTCGCTGCCGCGACAAGTTAGCCAGGCACGAGCCGGTGGCGACAAGACCGGTGGGGGTGCAACCACCGTGCACTCTCCGCCCCGAAGGCCAAGATCGCCGACTCGCCGGATCCACCATGATAGCGACTCCACCGCGTCATCAGATCCACGAGCCCGTCGCGATCAGCGCCAAGTTCTTGACGAACGACAGCAAGAAGACGCTCGTACTCGCATCGAGCGCCGAAGAGAAGCGCGGCATCAATCAAACAGGCGCGCTGGGCCCTCTGTCGACATGCATGCGCCAGGGGAACTAGGCGACTTGCCGTACGCGGTAGGTTGCCCTGCGTTTACCCGTGAGCTGCGGCAAGTCCAGTGGCCCAGCCAGAAGAATTTCAAGCCAGACGTACCAGAGAAGTACGACGACAAGTCTCATCCATCGGAGTTCCTCAGCATCTACACCATCGCGGTGCAAGCTGCCGGGGGGCGAGACGACAAGGTCCTTGCCAACTACTTCCCGCTAGTGCTCAAGCCCGACGTCAGGTCCTGGCTCATGCATTTGCCGGACAACTCCATATCTTCTTGGGCAGACCTATGCCATCAGTTTGTCGGCGCCTTTACAGGCGGTCACAAACCTCATGGCCAAGAGAGTGACCTTCACCTGCTCGCCCAGAAGGAAGGAGAACCCCTGCGCAAGTACATTCAGAGATTCAGCCGTGTACAGCGCAACATCCTAGATATCCACCCTGCCGCGGTCATCAGCACGTTCCATCAGAACGTGCATAACCGCAGGATGTGGGAGGAGATGGCGATGTGCAGGATCAGAGACGTCAGTGAGCTATATACCCTGGCCGACCAGTGTGCACGTGCTGAGGAAGGGAGGAAACTCCCCGGAGAGAATACAGGAGCAGGAGGATCTGACGGCGAGGATGCTGCCCCGGCAAAGAAAAACCGGCGGCGGAACAACAGGAAGAAGAAAGGCAAAGATGTGCTAGTCGTTGAGCAGTCCAGCAACGAAGGTGGCGCCAAGAAAGCCAAAGTTGGTAGCTCCGGCAAGGAGATTGCCGCATGCACCAACTGCCAGGCTGTGGCAGTCGCCGACAAGCAGGACGGCACCGACAAGCAGTACTGCAAGATCCACCGCACCAAGGGCCATGACCTCCAGAGCTGCAAGAAGGTCGAGCAGCTTGTCCAGCAGCAAAAAGCTGAGTACGAGCGGCGCGACAAGGAGAGGGCCTAAGGAGGCGCTGGAGAATCCGACAAGAAGCGCGCCGGCCGGGGAGGACACCGCGGCAAGGCCAAACAGTGGCAAGGAGGCAGACCTCCCCGCGGCCGCGACAAGGATGAAGACGACGACGACGACGAAGACATGGATGATGTCGAGACCAGTGAGCAGGAGTTCCAGAAAGCCACAGAGGTCTTGTGCATTGACGGCGGTGCTTCTCTGCATACTTCGCACCACCAACTCAAGCAGTGGATGCGGGAAGTTAATGCGGCAGAACCACTTGTCGAGTCACGCAAGCTTCTAAAATGGTCCAGCACGCCTATCATCTTTGATATTGAGGACCACCCTGACCGCACAACTGCGGTCGGGTGCTTGCCGATGTTGGTTTCACCAACTATCCGCAACCTCAAGGTCACTAAGATTCTAGTTGACGGCGGGGCCGGCTTGAACCTGATCTCCTCCGCTGTACTCCAGAAACTCCAAATCCCTGACAGCGAGCTCGAAGAGACCGGCACATTCCAAGGAATCAACCCAGGAAGGAGCAAGCCGAAGGGGAAGGTCACGTTGCCGGTAACATTTGGCAGCGAGATGAACTTCAGGACTGAGAGGGTCACTTTTGACGTTGCCGATTTTCCATTGCCTTACAATGGGATACTCGGCCGTCCAGAACTCGCCAAGTTCATGGCAGCCTCTCACTACGCATACAACATGCTCAAGATGCCAGGCCCGATAAGCGTCATCTCTGTCCCTGGCGACAAGAAGGATGCTCTTATCTGCGCCGACAAGATCTACCGGGAAGCAGCAGCCGCAACAGATCGCAAGTCACTTGCCGCTGAAGCTCCCGGGGGGAAGAAGAAGACCAAGTCCGGCAAGAGTTCTGATGCCCATTCCGGCAAGCGCACCTCTTCGGAGTGCTGCGCTACCATCGAGGACGCACCATCGAGCTCCACCGGCAAGTGTAAGAAGGCAATGGCAACTCCGCCAGATACCAAGAAGGCGTCCGCCAAGGAGGACGGCACTGGTGGTACTTTCACCATCAGTGCCGCTCTTGACCTAAATAGGAAAGCGCGCTCATTGCTTTCCTGCGGGCGAATGTCGACGTATTTGCGTGGCAACCGTCTGACATCCCCGGTGTTCCTAGGAAAGTAATTGAGCACCATCTTGCCGTTTGTCCTCATGCACGGCCCGTCAAGCAGAAGGTCTGGAAGCAAGCAGTGGAGCGCCAAGAATTCATAGCAGAAGAGATCAAGAAATTGGAAGCAACAGGCCTTGTCAGAGGAGTGCTCCATCCTACGTGGTTGGCCAATCATGTAGTCGTGCGCAAGGCAAACGGGAAATGGAGGCTTTGTATCGACTTTACTGATGTTAATAAAGCTTGTCCCAAAGACCCATTTCCCTTGCCGCACATTGACCAGATTGTTGACTCCACAGCCGGATGTGACTTGCTTTCATTTCTTGACGCATACTCAGGATATCATCAAATCTTCATGGCAGAAGAGGATGAGGAGAAGACCGCATTCGTCACTCCATGTGGCACGTACTGTTTCATACGGATGCCTTTCGGTTTAAAGAATGCTGGTTCAACATTTGCAAGGGTAGTCCACGTCGCTCTTGAGCCACAAATGCACAGAAATGTGGAAGCCTACATGGATGACATAGTGGTCAAGAGCAAGGACAGGGCAACTCTGATTCAAGATTTAGATGAGACCTTTGCAAATCTGCGCAAGATCAACCTCAAGCTCAACCCCGAGAAGTGTGTGTTTGGAGTCCCCTCCGGCAAGCTTCTCGGGTTCTTCGTGTCTCAGCGGGGAATCGAAGCCAATCCCGACAAGATCAAGGCCATTGAGCAGATTGAAGCACCAAAGCGCGTCAAGGATGTACGAAAACTTGCCGGTTGCGTGGCTGCTCTCAGCAGGTTTATCTCTCGGTCTGCTAAGCGCGCCCTGCCATTTTTCAAAATTTTGAAAAAGGCAGGTCCAATGAAATGGACTCCGGAAGCGGAGGCTGCGCTGCAGGACTTGAAGAGATACCTGTCCTCCACTCCAACACTTGTCGCACCTAAGCCACAAGAGAAGTTGCTGCTGTACATAGCAGCAACCAATCAAGTGGTTAGTGCTGCGTTAGTAGCGGAGAGGGAGGAAGATGACGAGCCAGCAACCGCGGCAAGCACATCCAGCGACAAGCAGGGGGCTTCCCCGACAAGCTCTGGTCCCGACAAAGATGGATCTGCGCAGGTGCGCGAGGAGATACAGAAGAGAATGGTGCAGCGCCCAGTTTACTTTGTCAGTTCCCTTCTGCAGGGGGCTAGGTGAAGGTACTCTGGTGTGCAGAAATTGCTTTTCGGCCTTCTCATGGCCTCGAGAAAGCTGCGCCATTACTTCCAAGCACACGAGATCACAGTTGTCACTCGCTTTCCACTAAAGAGGATACTGCAGAATCCAGAAGCAACCGGCAGGATTGTTGAGTGGGCACTGGAACTGTCAAGCTTTGGCCTCAAGTTTGAGAGTACTTCAACTATCCAAAGCAGAGCATTGGCAGAATTCATAGCAGAGTGGACGCCAACACCAGATGAAGAAATTCCAGAAACAAGCATCCCCATCAAGGAAGCAAGCAAAGAGTGGCTCATGTACTTTGACGGTGCCTTCTCGCTGCAAGGCGCCGGCGCTGGCGTGCTGCTTGTCGCACCCATCGGAGAGCACCTCAAGTACGTAGTCCAGATGCACTTTCCCAAGGAGCAAGTGACAAACAATACTGTAGAGTATGAAGGATTGCTTGCCGGTCTCAGGATCGCGGCAGACCTTGGGATCAAGAAGCTCATTGTTAGGGGTGACTCGCAGCTTGTCGTCCGCCAAGTGAACAAGAGTTATCAGAGTCCGTTGATGGAAGCCTACGTTGACGAAGTGAGAAAGCTAGAAGAGCACTTTGACGGCCTACAAATGGAGCATGTCCCAAGAGCTCATAACGACATTGCCGATGGCCTGTGAAAGTGCGCCGCACTTAAGTTACCTGTGGAACCAGGGATCTTTGTGCTCAAGCTGACTCGACCGTCCGTAACACCATCAACTGGATAGAGCAAGAAGAGGAAGTTGATTTCTGGCGACTATTTTCCGGCAGAGCTTCCCGAAGTCGCCGCCAAGAAGGTCCCCAAGATCAACGCCAAGAGTGCTGAGGAGCAGTCTGCTCCGGCAAGCCCTAGGGTTTGTTCCGTTGAAGCAGACGCTCCCGACAAGTTTTGCTCCGGCAAGCTTGCCGGGGAACGTCAAGCTCCGGCAGAGCCGCAGGTTCTCGCCGTAGAAGCGGATGTTCCCGCAGCCGCAGATATGCCTTTAGTCCTTGTTGTCGAGCCACAAGCTCCAGCATGGGCACAACAAATTGTCCGTTTCCTTCCGACAGGAGAACTTCCCGAAGAGCAAGAAGAAGCGGAAAGAGTAGCCCGACAGTCAAGTATGTACCAGTTTGTCGACAACACACTGTACAGAAGAAGACTCAACAATGTGAAATTGAAGTGTATTCACCGGGAAGATGGGCAAAAGCTGTTGGCAGAGATACATGGAGGCATATGTGGTCATCACATTGGCACAAGAGCACTTGCCGGCAAAGCATTCCGGCAAGGTTTCTTCTGGCCGACAGCCCTTCAGGATGCAACTGCACAAGTAACCAACTGTGAAGCGTGCCAGTTCCATTCCAAGCAAATACACCAGCTAGCTCAAGCTCTCCAGATGATCCCTTTATCCTGGCCATTTTTGGTCTGGGGGCTCGATATCCTCGGCCCCTTTCCCCGAGCAATCGGGGGCTTTGAGTACCTGTACGTTGCAATCGACAAGTTCACAAAGTGGCCGGAAGTGGAAGCAGTGAGGAAGGTGACAACACAGTCAGCAGTCAAGTTCTTCAGGTCGATTGTTTGCCGCTTCGGGATCCCTAACAGGATAATCACCGACAACGGTACACAATTTACGAGCCGCACCTTCATGCAGTACGTCCAAGATCTTGGCGCCAAGGTCTGCTTCGCTTCTGTTGCTCACCCGAGAAGCAACGATCAAGCGGAGAGGGCAAATGCTGAAGTGCTGCGCGGGCTCAAGACCAGAACTTTCGACAGGCTGCACAAGTGCGGAAGAAACTGGATTGAGGAGCTGCCGGTGGTTCTTTGGTCGATCAGGACGACGCAAAATCGAGCCACTGGCCAGACACCTTTCGCTCTAGTCTATGGAGCAGAGGCAGTTCTCCCCACGGAACTCGTATACGGGTCACCTAAAGTGCTCGCTTATGATGAGCTTGAGCAAGAGCAGCTGCGACAAGATGACGCGCTCCTCCTTGAGGAAGACCGTCTTCAGGCTGCTGTGTGAGCTGCTCGCTACCAGCAAGCTTTGCGCCGCTACCATAGCCGCAAAGTTAACGCCAGAAGTCTCGAGGAAGGCGACCTTGTTCTTCGGCGCGTTTAGTCCACCAAGAATTCCAACAAGTTGACGCCGAAGTGGGAAGGCCCTTACCAGGTGAAACGGGTCACTAGGCCTGGCGCTGTCCGCCTTGAGATCGAAGATGGCATCCTAGTGAGCAACTCCTGGAACATAGAGCATCTTCGTAAGTTTTACCCGTAAGGCGCGGTTGCCGGAACTTGTTCCGGCAACCACCTTTTGTACAAGTCTTGCCGCTGTTGCATGTAATCCTTTGTACAAAGCCGGGCGCAGACCCCGTGCATAAAGCTCATGTGCTCCGCACACTTTGTCGATTTCATGCTTTTTATAATTTTGCATGTGTTATCTGACACTTTGTGCAGCACTTACCCCCGGTAAGCAACAACGAGCCATAAGGCTCCATATCTTTTCTCCTCTTTCTTTTTTCTCAAGGAAAGGAAGGTTCCCTCACCCACAAGTTTGCCGGGGGAAAGGAGAAGATAATGGTATGGACCAGGCGTCGTTCAAGAAAGTTTCGCCTTGCCGGGAAGCAAACGACAGAAAAGCTAAGTTGCCAAAGTTTGAGCAATTAGATTTTTAAAATTTTTAAGTTATCTTCCTTGAACGACCGTCCTTTGTATGGAAAACCTGTGCGCGGAGGAACCAACTCGTATCTAGTTGCACCCTTACTTTGTTTCGAGTCCGCTCAACAACTTAAGTGAGCTGCGACTAGCTGCGACAAGGTTTCTTGTCGGTAGCGGCGCCACCAGCAGGCTGCTGACGTTCCGCACTCAGCGCTCGCGGCCAAGGTGCTTGCACCGGCAAGTTCCCTAAAAGCGTAAGGCAAAAACATAAAAAGGAAGGAATCAAGTAAAGGAAATAACATTGCAATCATTGCACAGGATAAAGTTATATTACAAGATGGCTTGTCGCGGCTCTAGTAGATTGTTTTCATAACATGACCAACAGCGACAAGAAAAGAAGAAAACGGGCAGCCTAATCTACGCGATCGCCCTCAACCCTCTTGATCCCGCTCACCTTGTCCACAATGGGTGCAACACGGGTCTTGAGCGCCTCCAGATCAGCATCCGGCGGCAAGGACCTGAGGATGTTGGTAAGGTTGAGGCCCGGGTTGCGGAACGCCACCTTCACCAGCACCTTTTGAAGAGCTCCCGCGCGGATCTTGCGCGACTCGTCGGCCAGCTGCTTTGGGATCCTCTCCCAGAGTCGCCGGAGGGCCGTCGCCACGCCTTTGAAGAACGAGGTGAGCTTGGCGCTGGGTTGGAGGTTCTCGTCGGAGGGATACCCGAGATCCTCCATCCCCAGCTGCGCCAGCACCCTGTCAATATCTGCGGCAACATCCACGAGACCCTCTGTCCAGTGCTCCACATTCTCCCGAAAAGTACTCTGGGCGGCAGTGGCACTCGCCAGCAGCGCCTTGCCGGCCTTGACCTCCTCCTTCAAGGCTGTCTCCTGATCCTTGGCGCCGTCTAGCGTCTTGGTCAAAGCGATCAGCTTCAACTCAAGATCTGCATTGGAGTCCTTGGCGGCGTCAAGCTCCTTGCCCTTCTCGGCGAGACGGGCCTGCAGCTCTGAATGGCTGTGGGCGTCCTTCTCCCGCTCAAGCTTGAGCGCAGCAAGCTCGTCACCGCTCGCCTTGAGATCGGCCTCCAGCTGCGCCACCTTCATCTCCAGCTCCTTCTTGGTGGCCTCGGCAGCTGCGGCAGTGTCTTCTGCTTGCTTGAGGGCTCCGCCAAACGTTCGCTCGCGCGCGGCAAGCTCCTCCTCGTGGCTGTGAAGATCGACTTTCCGCTGCACCAGCTCGCCCTCCTGCACAGACAGCTTCTCAGCGGCAAGCCTTTGTTGCTCTTCGACTTCAGCCTTCTCGAGGAGGAAGGCCTTCTGCTCCTCGGCAAGCTGCTCCCGCTCCACTGCCAAGGACCGGAGAGCTTCCTGGTTGTGACCCCGGAGCTCCTCCGCGCGCTTCTCGATGTCGACTCCCACCTTCGCGACAAGCGCCTCGCGGGATTCCAGCTTGGCTTGCCGGGTGCGGTAGAGCGACACCAGCTTCCGCAGCAGCCGCTCCTCCTCGGACTCGCTGCTGCTGCTGCTTGGCGCGTCAACCAGTGCCAACCCGGCGGAGCCGAGCACCTCTCCGTCGAAGCTCTCTCCTTCGACCGGGGCCTTGGAGCTTGACGCCCAGGGGAGGTTGATGAAGATGCCGTCGCCGGCCTTCAAGTAGACGCCTGGCTGGGGCTCTTCGGAGCCTGACGCTGTGGCAACGGTGGAGGGATCGGTGGTCGGTGTAGCGCCTGGCGCTCCTGCGGCCTCAGGGCCGTTAGTGTGATCACCAGATCCCCCGCCTGCTTCTGCGGTGGCAGCCTTGGTGGCCTCTTCGCCGGCGGGATCGTCGGCGCCGGCTGCTTCCTCGGCGACAACGGCGTCGTCGGCGGCAACTTCGGTCTCCATCGGTTCCGCAGCAGATGGATCTGACAGCCGGAAAAGGGAGAAGAGTCAAGCAAATATCCAAAAAAGAATATCAAAAGAAGAAGAACCCAAGGGAAGTTTTGAAGCGGGAAGATGACCTGTGCCAGGTTCTGCAATCGTGGTCTCCGCCGCCGGGGGGCCGCTGGTGCTGTCCCTTGCCGGAGACTTCTCCCTTGCCGGAGGACTCTCCCTTGGCGTTTTGGGGGCGGCCTCCGGGCGCTCCTGGTGGGGCTGCTCTGCTCCTGCACAAGTCAACAGTGAGATATCAGCAAAGCAAGAATCTCCATGCGCGCCCAACAGCGGAAGACAAGCCATATACTTACGCTGGGGGCTGCTCTAGTGAACAGTCGCCGGGTCCGGCAAGGTTGTCTCGGGCGCATCCCCTGCCGACGCGGTGGGTTCGTCCTCGATGATAATCACCGGGGCCTTGGCTCTCTTCGCTGCTCTCTGTGCCAGAGTCCTAAGAAGGAATAAGTTCAGAGTAAAGCAAGTGAGATACAAGACAAGATAGAACGGCAAGAATTGAAGAACTGCAAGTACAACAAGAGAATCTTACTCTTCTTCTTCTTCCTCGTCGGAGCTGAACGCGGAGAAGTCGAAGTCCGGCTCGCGTCCGGCGCGAGAAGGCGGAGGAGTAGGTTCCCTTAGCCGCTTGGCGGGAACGGTGGCGGTGGTCTGAGACGACCCCACTCCGGCTGCTGCCGCGGCATGAGAAGCGGCAGGAGCAGAAGCGGTGGTCCGGGAAGACCCCGTTCCAGTTGCCGCAGCAGCATGAGGCGCTCCCGCGGCAACAGTGCTTGCCACGGTGGAGCGTGTCGCGCGGCGCGGCGACTGTCGACTCGCCTGCCGCCTCGCCATGTCCCCGGCCTTGCGGAGACGCCTTCTTGGTGGAGATGGAGGCTCTACTTGCGGCGAGCTGTCTGAGGGTGAGGAGGAAGAGGAGTTGATCTCCAACGAGCCGCTCTTATCCTCGGCGGGCTCGCTCGGCTCGGCGTCACGCCCGGCAAGATCTTTCTTGCCGGCAAGCTCCTCTTGCCGGGCAAGCTCTTTCTTGCCGGCAAGCTCCTCTCGCTCGGCACGGTTTGCCGCCTCTGCTGCCTCTGCCTCCTCCAAGGTGAATCCAAACTCGCCCGCAGCTGAAGCTGCCGCCGCCTCTTCCAGCCTGGTGGCGATGCGTTTCAACTCCGCATCGGTGGTGTCGCGAGTGAGGCCATTCTTTTCATCAGAGCGGATCGACACTTCTACCAAGCTATTGAAGAATTCCTGCACGACCTCGTCTGCGGGCTCTTGCCAAGTTGGAACAATTCCATGTGAATCGCACAGCGGCATCATTGCGCGGATGCGGTCGAGCGCAGAGTTGTTGCACAGCGGAACGACGCCCTGCGGCAACCTGAACACTTCGGGTTGATCAGGATCATACTTGAAGAGCTCCTAGAGCATCCGTTGAGCTCCAGGACAGTAAAGTTGTAGTTGAGGCCCGGACGCAGCCTCATGATATCCGCCGCATTCTTGAACTCCCAGGCGGGCCTCCTCCGTTCCTGCAGGAGGGCGATGCGGCGACGAAGGAAATCTGCGCCAACGGTGCCTACAGTGAGTCCGACAAGCCTGAGGCGTTGGATCCTGGTGATGGCGATCTTCAGCCTATCGTCTTCCGGGGCCACGTCACTCCAATCGCTGCCGCGTGTAGCTAGGGCTTGGCGCCGGGCGGTAAACGACTGCGGGTTCTCCTCGACAATCCAACACCAGTCTGCTCTCCACTCCTCCCACTTGCCGCGGAACTCTCCCTCCAGATAAGAATCCTTCTTGCCGGCCCTCGAGATCCAGGCGATTCCGCCAGATAAGGGATCTCCTCTCTCTACTCGGGGCATAAAGAAGTGGCGGAAAAGGGCTACATTGGGATGGACTCTGACAAAGTTTTCGCAGAGATGTGCGAAAACTGCCATGGTCAGAACGGCATTGGGGGTGAAATCAAGGAGGCAGAGCCCGTAGGTGTTCATGATGGCGCAGAAAAACTCCGAGAAAGGCGGGCAGAGCCCGCAGTAGAAGAACACGGCGAAGAAGGGATATCCGTGTGGAGCCATTTTATGAGCAGTGGCTGGAAGTACCTTCGTGCTCGGATGCGCTCGCGTCTCCGTCGACCAGAAGAGGTAGTAGTACTCCCTCAGCTTCTTCGCGGCAGGCTTGGGGGGGGGGGGGAAGATTGCCCGCTCCTTCCGCAGCGCCGCAAGCCGCTGCACCTCGGTCGACTTCACAGCCTTCCCCTTGTCGGCTTTCGAAGCCATGGCGGAAGTGGTGGAGGGGGTCGGCGGCGTTGGTGGTGCTGGTGGCGATGGGGGGCAGGGCGCTGCTCTCTTTGCTTTGGGAAGACGGAGGCGCGGCGGAGGTTTCCAAGATTGGGAAAGCAACTGGTGAATGGGCGCACTACCCCTGCTTCCCCTTGCTTATAAAGGGGGAGGGGGCGGACGTTCCGCCTTTCCGAATAAAGAAACCACCCACGATCTCTCCCACGACGCCGCGTTCGACGCGTGCCGTTCGGGGAGGGTGCGGTGGATGCGGAGTGAGATACGGCGTAACCCAGGCCACGCGTGCCCTGTTTTGGGCCTGGCCCAACAGCGCTCGGCACCGTGTATGGCCAAGGCCCGGGGGCTCCTGTCGGTGTACTAGAGTAGGGGTACCCTAGTATCCCGAACTTGTGCACGGGCAGTCGCAGCGTCCCGCGGCAAGACTTGCCGGGTGACCGCAAAGGTCCTCCGTGGTTCCTTTGGAGCCATTCAAGAACAAAGTGTATCCAAGACCCCGGCAAGAGGAGCTTGCCGGGAAGGAGACAAGACCCCGGCAAGAGGAGCTTGCCGGGAAGGCCAACCAAGGCATCTCAAGGAACTTGCCACGACGCACCACGCGTCCCGGCAAGGCCCGGTGAGCGACAAGCTCCCGGACGCGACAAGACAACGACCGCGGCAAGGCGCTTGCCGCGGCAAGCCTCCACTCTGTACCTGCGCTCCAGCACATCCACCAACGTGTCGCTCTGGGACCCTTTCAGGCGTACGTGGCGGGAGGCTGTGCAGCCAGCGGTACACGGTGGCAAGCGGCGCTGACAAGATTGCCATCGTGGCGAGCGTTGGCGTCCCTGGCGGTCCCTTTCTGCACCGTCTAGGCGACGCAGACGGGCATTTAATGCCCTTGTCCCCTGCCGTCAGGGTTAGGCATGATACACGGTAGTAGGCGGCGGTGCCAACCGCCATGCCTTTTCCATTTTTGCCCTTGTCTACGTTGCCACCTGTCGGTGACCCCTTGAGCATATAAAAGGAGGCCCATGCGCAACGTAGGGAGAGGTGGGAAAAAGAGAAAACTCACGCTCGGTCTTGTTAGCTGCTGGTGTGTACTGTAGCACACAGCGCTCCCGAGCAAGAACTCAATACAATCCACAAATCAGGAGTAGGGTTTTATGCATCCGTGCGGCCCGAACCTGGGTAAACTGATCGCGTGCTCGTGCGCTTCGCCTCGATCTGCTCTTCGTGCTCTCTCCGCCCCCTGCCGAACCGAAAGGGGCTCGGTCCGCCGGTCCCATAGGTGTCCGTGGGATTAGCACCCCCGACAGATACCTTGACATTTTGGGGCATGAGAAGGATGTCGAGGATGTAACCCTACACCTGGTAGTTTGATTGAGGATGTCGAGCATGTAATCGTCACCTAGTAGTCCATGAGGAGGATATGAACAATATGATCTTTGCTCTACTAGTACCACAGGAGGATTCCAGAAATACAGGCCATCATCTACTGTGCATGAAGAGGATGAAGAGGGTATAATCATTCATCTGAGATAAGAGGAGGAAGATGTCACTGGTAAGAAAGTACCAAAGGAGGATAATCATAGAATAAGACTTACAATCATGTGGTCTAATAGATAGTACAAACATACCATATATCACTTCTTGTGCTTCAACACAAGTTCCCTCGGTTTCTTGTATTGTCACAATAATTATCTCTCATTTCCATGTGTTTAGTGGTGATTTTAGGTCCAGTACAACGAAAAGGATTATTGGTTGTTGGTTTGTATCAACTAGTGACGTGCCTTTCAAAAGCAAGCATGTACCAAAGAGGACAACAATAGAATAAGACTTACAATTATGTGGTCTAACAGATAATACAAACTTACCATATGTCACTTCTTGTGCTTCCACATGGCTTCCCCCGATTTCTTGCATTGTCACAATACTTATCTGTTAGTTGCTTGTTTTCGGTGTTGATTTTCAGTTCCGTATAAGGAAACCTATTATTGGGCCTTGGTTTGTATCAATTTCTAGCGTGCCTTTCCAAAGGCCATATTTTTCGAGGACTGTTATTATGAGCTTCTATCCGGGACATACATAATTATATGATCCATTTTTCTCCTAGAAAGGGAGAAAACTATATGTTTGATTTTCTACAGAAGCTTTACGATCTTTCCAAACCATACCAATTGTTGACCATGATTGCGACATGGGACACAACTTACGACGAGGAATAGAAGCGCTAGCTCTCAAGTTGTGAAGCTGCTATAGTCGGTCTCAAATCATTCGCTAAACATCCAATGTTGTTGGTCATGAGATATATCGTTGTTGTTTCCATGATCTATTAAGGGCATAATATATTCTAGCGCAAGACTGGGAGCATGATGGTAAATGAAGCCTTTGTCTCCTGCAAAAGGAGGATGCCAATGAGAGATATGCCTTGGCATTCTGGGCATGAGGAGGATGTCGAGGTGGTATCCCTTGACCTGGTAGTTTAGTTGAGGATGACGAACATGTAAGTTGTCACCTAATAGTTTGGGAGGAGGATATGTAATAAGGCTTTCTCCACAAGTACTAGTGGAGGACGCTAATATTATAGGCCATCGTGCACTCGTGCATAAAGAGTATGAACAACATATCATCGTTGATCTAAAGAAGATAAGTTTGATGTCCATGATAAGCAAGTAGCAGAGGAGGAAGACAATGGAATACGACTTACTAAAACATAATACAAACTTACCTTATATCACTTCTCGTGCTTCCATATGAGTTCCCCCGGTATCTTGTATTGTGACAATACTTATTTCTCCCTTGCATCTGTTCAGTAGTGATTTTTCGTCCCATACAACAAAACCAATTATTGAGTCTTGGTATGTATCAACTGTTGACTTTCCTTTCCAAAACCCATGTTTTTATAGAACAATTATTATGTCCTTCTATTCAGGGCATACATAAATATATGAACCACTTTTCTCCTAGAAAGGGGGAGAAGTATATGTTTCATTTTCCAGAGAAGCCTTCCGATCTTTCAAAACCATAGTGATTGTTCCTGGACCTTGGGTGAAATATGGGACATAATTCACGACCAGGAATAGAACCCCTAGGTGGCCTCAAGTGTTGTGAACCTGCAATAATGTAGTCGTTATCAAGTCATTCACTAAACATCAAAGTTTTTTGGTAAGGAGAAATACCGCAGTTGTTTACATCATTTACTATGGCTTGAAATATTCTGGTGCAAAATAGGGAGGGTGATGGGAAATCAAGCCTAGATCTCCTGCGCAAGAAGGATGCCAATGAAAGAGGCCTTGACATTCTGGGGCATGAGAAGGATGTCGAGGATGTAACCCTTGACCTGGTAGCAGTTTGGTTTAGGATGCCGAGCATGTAATCGTCACGTAGTCCTCCATAAGGAGGATATGAACAATATGATCCCTGCTTTGCTAGCATCAAAGGAGGATGCCAGAAATATAGGCCATCATCTCCTATGCATGAAGAGGATGAAGAGGGTATAATCATTGATTTGAAATTAGACGGGGAGGATGTCATTGATAAGAAAGTACCTAATGAGGACAACGATTGAATAAGACTTACAGTTATGTGGTCTAATAGATAATACAAACATACCATATATCACTTCTTGGGCTTCAACATGAGGTCCCCCAGTTTCTTGTATTTTCACAATAATTATTTGTCACTTGCATGTGTTTAGTGCTGAATTTTGGTCCAGTACAACGAAAAGGATTATTGGGCTTTGGTTTGTATCAACTGGTGATGTGCCTTTCCAAAATCAAGTAGGTACCAAAGGAATACAACAATATAATAAGACATACAATTATGTGGTCTAACAGATAATACAAACTTACCATATATCACTTCTTGTGCTTCCACATGACTTCTCTCGGTTTCCTGTATTATTAATACTTATCTCTCACTTGCTTGTTTTTAGTTGATTTTTGGTTCCGTATAAGGAAACCGATTATTGGGTCTTGCTTTGTATCAACTGTTAGCATGCCTTTGCAAAGGCGATATTTTTTAAGGACTGTTAATATGTCCTTGTCTCCGGGACATACATAAGTATATGATCCATTTTTCTCCTAGAAAGGGAGAAAAGTCTATGTTCATTTTCCAGAGAAGCCTTATGATCTTTCCAAACCATACCAATTGTTGACCCTGGGTGTGACATGGGACACAACTCACGACGAGGAGTAGAACCGCCAGGTGGACACAAGTGCTGTGAACCTGCTATAATATAGTCGGTCTCATGTCATTCGTTAAACATCCAATGTTGTTGGTGATGAGAAATACCGTTGTTGTTTCCACGATCTATTAAGGGCACAAAATATTCTAACGCAAAACTGGGAGCATGATGGGAAATGAAGCCTTTATGTCCCGTGCAAGGAGGATGCCAATGAGAGATGCCTTGACATTCTGGGCATGAGGAGGATGTCAAGGATGTATCCCTTCACCAGGTAGTTCAGTTGAGGATGACGAACATGTAACTTGTCACCTTATAGTCTAGGAGGAGGATATGTACTAAGGCCTTCAACACAAGTACTAGTGGAGGACGCTAAAAGTATAGGCCATTGTCTACTCGAGCATAAAGAGGATGAACAACATATGATCTTTGATCCGAAAGAAGACAAGGTTGATGTGCATGATAAGAAAGTACCAGTGGAGGAAGACAATAGAATAAGACTTACTAATATATAATACAAACTTACCTTATATCACTTCTTGTGTTTTCACATGAGTTCCCCTAGTATCTTATATTGTCATAATACTTATCTCTCCCTTGCATGTTTTTAGTAGTGATTTTTGGTCCCATACAACGAAACCGATTATTGATTCTTGGTTTGTATCAACTGTTGACGTTCCTCTCCAAAAACCCATGTTTTTATAGGACTGTTATTATGTCCTTCTATCTGGGACATACATAAATATATGCACCACTTTGCTCCTAGAAAGGGGGAGAAGTGTATGTTTCCTTTTCCAGAGATGCCTTCCAATCTTTCAAAACCATAGTGATTGTTCCTGGACCTTGGGTGCAATATGGGACACAACTCATGACCAGGAGTGGAACCGCTAGGGGGCCTCAAGTGTTGTAAACCCGTAATAATACGGTCGGTCTCAAGTCATTCGCTAAACATCAAATGTTGTTGGCCAGGAGAAATACCGTGGTTGTTTCCATGATTTATTAAGGTTTGAAATATTCTGGTGCAAAATTGGGAGAGCGTTGGGAAATCAAGCCTTGATTTCCTGCGCAAGAAGGATGCCAATGAAAGATTCCTTGACATTCTGGGGCATGAGAAGGATGTCGAGGATTTAACCCTTCACCTAGTAGTTTGGTTGAGGATGTCGAGCATGTAATCGTCACCTAGTAGTCCATGAGGAGGTATGTACTAAGGCCTTCAACACAAGTACTAGTGGAGGACGCTAAAAGTATAGGCCATTGTCTACTCGTGCATAAAGAGGATGAACAACATATGATCTTTGATCCGAAAGAAGACAAGGTTGATGTGCATGATAAGAAAGTACCAGTGGAGGAAGACAATAGAATAAGACTTACTAATATATAATACAAACTTACCTTATATCACTTCTTGTGTTTTCACATGAGTTCCCCTAGTATCTTATATTGTCATAATACTTATCTCTCCCTTGCATGTTTTTAGCAGTGATTTTTGGTCCCATACAACGAAACCGATTATTGATTCTTGGTTTGTATCAACTGTTGACGTTCCTCTCCAAAAACCCATGTTTTTATAGGACTATTATTATGTCCTTCTATCTGGGACATACATAAATATATGCACCACTTTGCTCCTAGAAAGGGGGAGAAGTGTATGTTTCCTTTTCTAGAGATGCCTTCCAATCTTTCAAAACCATAGTGATTGTTCCTGGACCTTGGGTGCCATATGGGACACAACTCATGACCAGGAGTGGAACCGCTAGGGGGCCTCAAGTGTTGTAAACCCGTAATAATACGGTCGGTCTCAAGTCATTCGCTAAACATCAAAGGTTGTTGGCCAGGAGAAATACCGTGGTTGTTTCCATGATTTATTAAGGTTTGAAATATTCTAGTGCAAAATTGGGAGAGCATTGGGAAATCAAGCCTTGATTGAAGGAAATATGCCCTAGAGGCAATAATAAAGTTACTATTTATTTCCTTATATCATGATAAATGTTTATTATTCATGCTAGAATTGTATTAACCGGAAACATAATACATGTGTGAATACATAGACCAACAGAGTGTCACTAGTATGCCTCTACTTGACTAGCTCGTTAATCAAAGATGGTTATGTTTCCTAACCATGAACAAAGAGTTGTTATTTGATTAACGAGGTCACATCATTAGTTGAATGATCTGATTGACATGACCCATTCCATTAGCTTAGCACCCGATCGTTTAGTATGTTGCTATTGCTTTCTTCATGACTTATACATGTTCCTATAACTATGAGATTATGCAACTCCCGTTTACCGGAGGAACACTTTGGGTACTACCAAACGTCACAACGTAACTGGGTGATTATAAAGGAGTACTACAGGTGTCTCCAATGGTAGATGTTGGGTTGGCGTATTTCGAGATTAGGGTTTGTCACTCCGATTGTCGGAGAGGTATCTCTGGGCCCTCTCGGTAATACACATCACATAAGCCTTGCAAGCATAATAACTAAGATGTTAGTTATGAGATGATGTATTACGGAACGAGTAAAGAGACTTGCCAGTAACGAGATTGAACTAGGTATTGGATACCGACGATCGAATCTCGGGCAAGTAACATACCGATGACAAAGGGAACAACGTATGTTGTTATGCGGTCTGACCGATAAAGATCTTCATAGAATATGTAGGAGCCAATATGGGCATCTAGGTCCCGCTATTGGTTATTGACCGGAGACGTGTCTCGGTCATGTCTACATTGTTCTCGAACCGTAGGGTCCGCACGCTTAACGTTACGATAACAGTTATTATGAGTTTATGCATTTTTGATGTACCGAAGGTTGTTCGGAGTCCCGGATGTGATCACGGACATGACGAGGAGTCTCGAAATGTTCAAGACGTAAAGATTGATATATTGGAAGCCTATGTTTGGACACCGGAAGTGTTCCGGGTGAAATCGGGATTTTACCGGATTACCGAGAGGGTTACCGGAACCCCCCGGGAGCCAAATGGGCCTACATGGGCCATTGTGGAAAGGTGAAAGGGGCTGCCAAGGAGGGCTGCGCACCTCCCCCCCTCCCCTAGTCCTATTAGGACTAGGAGAGGTGGCCGGCCACCTCTCTCTCTTTTCCTCTCCCTTTTTTCCAAGGAGTCCTAGTTGGAATAGGATTTGGGGGGGGGGGGGGGAGTCCTACTCCCGGTAGGAGTAGGACTCCTCCTGCGCCTCCCTCCTTTGGCCGGCCAGCCTCCCCCCTTTCATCCTTTATATACGGGGGCAGGGGACACCCCAAGACACACAAGTTGATCCTTGAGATCGTTCCTTAGCCGTGTGCGGTGCCCCTGCCAC
Organism: Triticum monococcum; assembly: GCA_034509565.1. Lineage (NCBI taxonomy): Eukaryota > Viridiplantae > Streptophyta > Magnoliopsida > Poales > Poaceae > Triticum > Triticum monococcum. The sequence continues at coordinate 783,163,864 of CM067842.1, read as the reverse complement.
CAAATTCCACCTCGATCATACTGTTGCAGTGCTTAGGCGAAGCCCTGCGTCGGTAGTACATCAAGATCGTCACCACGCCGTCGTGCTGATGGAACTCTTCCTCGACGCTTTGCTGGATCGGAGCCCGAGGAACGTCATCGAGCTGAACGTGTGCTAAGAACTCGGAGGTGCCGGAGTAACGGTGCTTGGATCGGTTGGATCGGGAAGAAGACGTACGACTACTTCCTCTATGTTGTGTCAACGCTTCCGTTGCGATCTACAAGGGTACGTAGATCAGACTCTCCCCCTCGTTGCTATGCATCACCATGATCTTGCGTGTGCGTAGGAAATTTTTTGAAATTACTGCGTTCCCCAACAGTGGTATCAGAGCCTAGGTTTTATGGTTTGATGTTATTTGCACGAGTAGTACACAAGTGAGTTGTGGGCGATACAAGTCATACTGCCTACCAGCATGTCATACTTTGGTTCGGCGGTATTGTTGGACGAGACGATCCGGACCAACCTTACGCGTACTCTTACGCGACCGGTTCCCTCGACGTGCTTTGCACATAGATGGCTTGCGGAAGACTGTCTCTCCAACTTTAGTTGAACCAAGTGTGACTACGCCCGGTCCTTGAGAAGGTTAAAACGGAGTCTATTTGACGAACTATCGTTGTGGTTTTGATGCGTAGGTGAGATGAGTTCTTACTTAAGCCCGTAGCAGCCACGTAAAACTTGCAACAACAAAGTAGAGGACGTCTAACTTGTTTTTGCAGGGCATGTTGTGATGTGATATGGTCAAGGCATGATGCTGATTTTATTGTATGAGATGATCATGTTTTGTAACCGAGTTATCGGCAACTGGCAGGAGCCATATGGTTGTCGCTTTATTGTATGCAATGCAATCGCGATGTAATGCTTTACTTTATTACTAAGCGGTAGTGATAGTCGTGGAAGCATAAGATTGGCGAGACGACAACGATGCTACGATGGAGATCAAGGTGTCGCGCCGGTGACGATGGTGATCATGACGGTGCTTCGGAGATGGAGATCACAAAGCACAAGATGATGATGGCCATATCATATCACTTATATTGATTGCATGTGATGTTTATCCTTTTATGCATCTTATCTTGCTTTGATTGACGGTAGCATTATAAGATGATCTCTCACTAAATTATCAAGAAGTGTTCTCCCTGAGTATGCACCGTTGCAAAAGTTCTTCGTGCTGAGACACCACGTGATGATCGGGTGTGATAGGCTCTACGTTCAAATACAACGGGTGCAAAACAGTTGCACACGTGGAATACTCAGGTTATACTTGACGAGCCAAGCATATACAGACATGGCCTCGGAACACAGAGACCGAAAGGTCGAGCGTGAATCATATAGTAGATATGATCAACATATTGATGTTCACCATTGAAAACTACTCCATCTCACGTGATGATCGGTTATGGTTTAGTTGATTTGGATCACGTGATCACTTAGAGGATTAGAGGGATGTCTGTCTAAGTGGGAGTTCTTAAGTAAATTTGATTAAACTGAACTTAAAATTATCATGAACTTAGTACCTGATAGTATCTTGCTTGTTTATGTTGATTGTAGATAGATGGCTCGTGCTGTTGTTCCGTTGAATTTTAATGCGTTCCTTGAGAAAGAAAAGTTGAAAGATGATGGTAGCAATTACACGGACTGGGTCCGTAACTTGAGGATTATCCTCATTGCTGCACAGAAGAATTACGTCCTGGAAGCACCGCTGAGTGCCAGGCCTGCTGCAAGAGCAACACCAGAAGTTATGAACGTCTGGCAGAGCAAAGCTGATGACTACTCAATAGTTCAGTGTGCCATGCTTTATGGCTTAGAACCGGGACTTCAACGACGTTTTGAACGTCATGGAGCATATGAGATGTTCCAGGAGTTGAAGTTAATATTTCAAGCAAATGCCCGGATTGAGAGATATGAAGTCTCCAATAAGTTCTATAGCTGCAAGATGGAGGAGAACAGTTCTGTCAGTGAGCATATACTCAAAATGTCTGGGTATAATAATCACTCGATTCAATTGGGAGTTACACTTCCGGATGATTGCGTCATTGACAGAATTCTCCAATCACTGCCACCAAGCTACAAGAGCTTTGTGATGAACTATAATATGCAAGGGATGAACAAGACTATTCCCGAGCTCTTCGCAATGCTGAAAGCTGCGAAGGTAGATATCAAGAAGGAGCATCAAGTGTTGATGGTTAACAAAACCACTAGTTTCAAGAAAAAGGGCAAAGGGAAGAAGAAGGGGACCTTCAAGAAGAACAGCAAGCAAGTTGCTGCTCAAGAGAAGAAACCCAAGTCTGGACCTAAGCCTGAAACTGAGTGCTTCTACTGCAAGCAGACTGGTCACTGGAAGCGGAACTGCCCCAAGTATCTGGCGGATAAGAAGGATGGCAAGGTGAACAAAGGTATATGTGATATACATGTTATTGATGTGTACCTTACTAATGCTCGCAGTAGCACCTGGGTATTTGATACTGGTTCTGTTGCTAATATTTGCAACTCGAAACAGGGACTACAGAATAAGCAGACACTAGCAAAGGACGAGGTGACGATGCGCGTGGGAAACGGTTCCAAAGTCGATGTGATCGCGGTCGGCACGCTACCTCTACATCTACCTTCGGGATTAATATTAGACCTAAATAATTGTTATTTGGTGCCAGCGTTGAGCATGAACATTATATCTGGATCTTGTTTAATGCGAGACGGTTATTCATTTAAATCAGAGAATAATGGTTGTTCTATTTATATGAGTAATATCTTTTATGGTCATGCACCTTTGAAAAGTGGTCTATTTTTGATGAATCTCGATAGTAGTGATACACATATTCATAATGTTGAAGCCAAAAGATGCAGAGTTGATAATGATAGTGCAACTTATTTGTGGCACTGCCGTTTAGGTCATATCGGTGTAAAGCGCATGAAGAAACTCCATACTGATGGGCTTTTGGAACCACTTGATTATGAATCACTTGGTACTTGCGAACCATGCCTCATGGGCAAGATGACTAAAACACCGTTCTCCGGTACTATGCAGAGAGCAACAGATTTGTTGGAAATCATACATACCGATGTATGTGGTCCGATGAATATTGAGGCTCGTGGCGGATATCGTTATTTTCTCACTTTCACAGATGATTTAAGCAGATATGGGTATATCTACTTAATGAAACACAAATCTGAAACATTTGAAAAGTTCAAAGAGTTTCAAAGTGAAGTTGAAAATCATCGTAACAAGAAAATAAGGTTTCTACGATCTGATCGTGGAGGAGAATATTTGAGTTACGAGTTTGGTGTACATTTGAAAAACTGTGGAATAGTTTCGCAACTCACGCCACCCGGAACACCACAACATAATGGTGTGTCCGAACGTCGTAATCGTACTTTACTAGATATGGTGCGATCTATGATGTCTCTTACTGATTTACCGCTATCGTTTTGGGGTTATGCTTTAGAGACGGCCGCATTCACGTTAAATAGGGCACCATCTAAATCCGTTGAGACGACGCCTTATGAACTGTGGTTTGGCAAGAAACCAAAGTTGTCGTCTCTTAAAGTTTGGGGCTGCGATGCTTATGTGAAAAAGCTTCAACCTGATAAGCTCGAACCCAAATCGGAGAAATGTGTCTTCATAGGATATCCAAAGGAAACTATTGGATACACCTTCTATCACAGATCCGAAGGCAAGACTTTTGTTGCTAAATTCGGAAACTTTCTTGAGAAGGAGTTTCTCTCGAAAGAAGTGAGTGGGAGGAAAGTAGAACTTGACGAGGTAACTGTACCTACTCCGTTATTGGGAAATAGTACATCACAGAAAACTGTTTCTGTGAGACCTACACCAATAAGAGAGGAAGTTAATGATGATGATCATGAAACTTTAGATCAAGATACTACTGTACCTCGTAGATCAACCAGAGAAAGATCCACACCAGAGTGGTACGGTAATCCTGTTCTGGAAGTCATGCTACTAGATCATGATGAACCTACGAACTATGAAGAAGCGATGGTGAGCCCAGATTCCGCAAAGTGGCTTGAAGCCATGAAATCTGAGATGGGATCCATGTATGAGAACAAAGTATGGACTTTGGTTGACTTGCCCGATGATCGGCAAGCAATTGAGAATAAATGGATCTTTAAGAAAAAGACTGACGCTGATGGTAATGTTACTGTCTACAAAGCTCGACTTGTTGCAAAAGGTTTTCGACAAGTTCAAGGAGTTGACTACGATGAGACTTTCTCACCCGTAGCGATGCTTAAGTCTGTCAGAATCATGTTAGAAATTGCCGCATTTTATGATTATGAAATTTGGCAAATGGATGTAAAAACTGCATTCCTGAATGGATTTCTAGAAGAAGAGTTGTATATGATGCAACCGGAAGGTTTTGTCGATCCAAAGGGAGCTAACAAAGTGTGCAAACTCCAGCGATCCATTTATGGACTGGTGCAAGCATCTCGGAGTTGGAATAAACGCTTTGATAGTGTGATCAAAGCATTTGGTTTTATGCAGACTTTTGGAGAAGCCTGTATTTACAAGAAAGTGAGTGGGAGCTCTGTAGCATTTCTGATATTATATGTGGATGACATATTACTGATTGGAAATGATATAGAATTTCTGCATAGCATAAAGGGATACTTGAATAAAAGTTTTTCGATGAAAGACCTCGGGGAAGCTGCTTACATATTAGGCATAAAGATCTATAGAGATAGATCAAAACGCTTAATTGGACTTTCACAAAGCACATACCTTGACAAGATTTTGAAGAAGTTCAAAATGGATCAAGCAAAGAAAGGGTTCTTGCCTGTGTTACAAGGTGTGAAGTTGAGTCAGACTCAATGCCCAACCAATGCAGAAGATAGAGAGAAAATGAAAGATGTTCCCTATGCTTCAGCCATAGGCTCTATCATGTATGCAATGTTGTGTACCAGACCTGATGTGTGCCTTGCTATAAGTTTAGCAGGGAGGTACCAAAGTAATCCAGGAGTGGATCACTGGACAGCGGTCAAGAACATCCTGAAATACCTGAAAAGGACTAGGGATATGTTTCTCGTATATGGAGGTGACAAAGAGCTCACCTTAAGAGGTTACGTTGATGCAAGCTTTGACACTGATCCGGACGATTCTAAATCGCAAACCGGATACGTGTTTACTTTAAACGGTGGAGCTGTCAGTTGGTGCAGTTCTAAACAAAGCGTCGTAGCGGGATCTACATGTGAAGCGGAGTACATAGCTGCTTCGGAAGCAGCGAACGAAGGAGTCTGGATGAAGGAGTTCATATCCGATCTATGTGTCATACCTAGTGCATCGGGTCCAATGAAAATCTTCTGTGACAATACTGGTGCAATTGCCTTGGCAAAGGAATCCAGATTTCACAAAAGAACCAAACACATCAAGAGACGCTTCTACTCCATCCGGGATTTAGTCCAGGTGGGAGACATAGAGATTTGCAAGATACATATGGATCTGAACGTTGCAGACCCGTTGACTAAGCCTCTTCCACGAGCAAAACATGATCAGCACCAAGGCTCCATGGGTGTTAGAATCATTACTGTGTAATCTAGATTATTGACTCTAGTGCAAGTGGGAGACTGAAGGAAATATGCCCTAGAGGCAATAATAAAGTTATTATTTATTTCCTTATATCATGATAAATGTTTATTATTCATGCTAGAATTGTATTAACCGGAAACATAATACATGTGTGAATACATAGACCGACAGAGTGTCACTAGTATGCCTCTACTTGACTAGCTCGTTAATCAAAGATGGTTATGTTTCCTAACCATGAACAAAGAGTTGTTATTTGATTAACGAGGTCACATCATTAGCTGAATGATCTGATTGACATGACCCATTCCATTAGCTTAGCACCCGATCGTTTAGTATGTTGCTATTGCTTTCTTCATGACTTATACATGTTCCTATAACTATGAGATTATGCAACTCCCGTTTACCGGAGGAACACTTTGGGTACTACCAAACGTCACAACGTAACTGGGTGATTATAAAGGAGTACTACAGGTGTCTCCAATGGTAGATGTTGGGTTGGCGTATTTCGAGATTAGGGTTTGTCACTCCGATTATCGGAGAGGTATCTCTGGGCCCTCTCGGTAATACACATCACATAAGCCTTGCAAGCATAATAACTAAGATGTTAGTTATGAGATGATGTATTACGGAACGAGTAACGAGAGTTGCCAGTAACGAGATTGAACTAGGTATTGGATACCGACGATCGAATCTCGGGCAAGTAACATACCGATGACAAAGGGAACAACGTATGTTGTTATGCGGTCTGACCGATAAAGATCTTCGTAGAATATGTAGGAGCCAATATGGGCATCCAGGTCCCGCTATTGGTTATTGACAGGAGACGTGTCTCGGTCTTGTCTACATTGTTCTCGAACCGTAGGGTCCGCACGCTTAACGTTACGATGACAGTTATTATGAGTTTATGCATTTTTGATGTACCGAAGGTTGTTCGGAGTCCCGGATGTGATCACGGACATGACGAGGAGTCTCAAAATGTTCGAGACGTAAAGATTGATATATTGGAAGCCTATGTTTGGACACCGGAAGTGTTCCGGGTGAAATCGGGATTTTACCGGATTACCGGGAGGGTTACCGGAACCCCCGGGGAGCCAAATGGGCCTACATGGGCCATTGTGGAAAGGTGAAAGGGGCTGCCAAGGAGGGCTGCGCACCTCCCCCCTCCCCTAGTCCTATTAGGACTAGGAGAGGTGGCCGGCCACCTCTCTCTCTTTTCCTCTACCTTTTTTCCAAGGAGTCCTAGTTGGAATAGGATTTGGGGGGGGGGGAGTCCTACTCCCGGTAGGAGTAGGACTCCTCCTGCGCCTCCCTCCTTTGGCCGGCCAGCCTCCCCCCTTTCATCCTTTATATACGGGGGCAGGGGACACCCCAAGACACACAAGTTGATCCTTGAGATCGTTCCTTAGCCGTGTGCGGTGCCCCCTGCCACCAAATTCCACCTCGATCATACTGTTGCAGTGCTTAGGCGAAGCCCTGCGTCGGTAGTACATCAAGATCGTCACCACGCCGTCGTGCTGACGGAACTCTTCCTCGACGCTTTGCTGGATCGGAGCCCGAGGAACGTCATCGAGCTGAACGTGTGCTAAGAACTCGGAGGTGCCGGAGTAACGGTGCTTGGATCGGTCGGATCGGGAAGAAGACGTACGACTACTTCCTCTACGTTGTGTCAACGCTTCCGTTGCAATCTACAAGGGTACGTAGATCAGACTCTCCCCCTCGTTGCTATGCATCACCATGATCTTGCGTGTGCGTAGGAATTTTTTTGAAATTACTGCGTTCCCCAACATTGATTTCCTGCGCAAGAAGGATGCCAATGAAAGATTCCTTGACATTCTGGGGCATGAGAAGGATGTCGAGGATTTAACCCTTCACCTAGTAGTTTGGTTGAGGATGTCGAGCATGTAATCGTCACCTAGTAGTCCATGAGGAGGTATGTACTAAGGCCTTCAACACAAGTACTAGTGGAGGACGCTAAAAGTATAGGCCATTGTCTACTCGTGCATAAAGAGGATGAACAACATATGATCTTTGATCCGAAAGAAGACAAGGTTGATGTGCATGATAAGAAAGTACCAGTGGAGGAAGACAATAGAATAAGACTTACTAATATATAATACAAACTTACCTTATATCACTTCTTGTGTTTTCACATGAGTTCCCCTAGTATCTTATATTGTCATAATACTTATCTCTCCCTTGCATGTTTTTATCAGTGATTTTTGGTCCCATACAACGAAACCGATTATTGATTCTTGGTTTGTATCAACTGTTGACGTTCCTCTCCAAAAACCCATGTTTTTATAGGACTATTATTATGTCCTTCTATCTGGGACATACATAAATATATGCACCACTTTGCTCCAAGAAAGGGGGAGAAGTGTATGTTTCCTTTTCCAGAGATGCCTTCCAATCTTTCAAAACCATAGTGATTGTTCCTAGACCTTGGGTGCAATATGGGACACAACTCATGACCAGGAGTGGAACCGCTAGGGGGCCTCAAGTGTTGTAAACCCGTAATAATACGGTCGGTCTCAAGTCATTCGCTAAACATCAAATGTTGTTGGCCAGGAGAAATACCGTGGTTGTTTCCATGATTTATTAAGGTTTGAAATATTCTGGTGCAAAATTGGGAGAGCGTTGGGAAATCAAGCCTTGATTTCCTGCGCAAGAAGGATGCCAATGAAAGATTCCTTGACATTCTGGGGCATGAGAAGGATGTCGAGGATTTAACCCTTCACCTAGTAGTTTGGTTGAGGATGTCGAGCATGTAATCGTCACCTAGTAGTCCATGAGGAGGATATGAACGATATGATCCTTGCTCCGCTAGTACTAAAGGAGGACGCAAGAAATATAGGCCATCATCTACTTTGAATGAAATGGATGAAGAGGGTATAATCATGATCTGAAATAAGAGGAGGATGATGTCATTGATAATAAAGTACCAAAGGAGGACAATGATAAAATAAGAATTGCAATTATGTGGTCTAATAGATAATACAAACATACCATATATCACTTCTTGTGTTGCAACACGAGTTCCCCCAGTTTCTTGTAATGTCACAATAATTATCTCTCACTTGCATGTGTTGAGTGGTGATTTTTGGTCTAGTACAATGTCGGTGCAACAAACTCTGGGGTGCACAGGCCTAAGGACAACATTGCAGCACCTAAGATCAGACCAAGCACAAGAGATCAACTCTTTGAAGGATTAAAGTATAGATCAAGAAGACCAAGACGAGCTAGTGAAGCAAGATATCACTAAGGGAGAAACCTCCCTTGCCGGGAAGGCGAGCCTGGCAAGGTTGGGGTTACCGCGGAAGCAAGCTTCTAGATCGTCCCGGCAGGCTTGCTGGGGCTTGCGGAGGCAAACCACTCCACAACACCACCTCACAGCGACGCAAGTCATTGATCAGTTCAGTGTCAAGCTCCCAAGTGACTAAGTGGCTGCTTCCTGCCGCATGACAGCCACTTCCTACGGAAAATGTCTCCAAATGACACCCGTCCTAAGATATGTCAAGCAAGCAGGCACAAAGCTGGCAAAATAGCCTGACAAGGCTTGCCGTGCGCACCACGGCGCATTTAATGTGCTCTGTCCACGTGCAAAGTTAGGTATGATAGCACTGTTTGCTATCTAACTGTGTGTAAAAGACGGATTTGCCACTATGATAACCCCTTTATCTGTAAAAGGAGGCCCATGGCAACCGTAGAGAGGATTCGGACCCTCATACATTCATACGCGCGTAGCTACTCTCACCCCAAGGCAACCTTGCTGGGCAAGAGCGCTGCGTTCTGCACCATTATCCACCAACAATCCACCAAAGCAGGAGTAGGGTTTTACCCCTCGTGGCGGCCCGAACCTAGGTAAAAATTGCCTGTGTGATCTCTGTCGTGTTGTGTTGCGCTTCTCCTCTCTTTGTGCAACGTGCGCATTCCCTTCACCGAACCAAAAGGGGCTCATGGTCCCATAGGTGGCCGTGGTTTCCCATGACATCTTTGGCGCGCCAGCTAGGGGGAGTCACTTGCGCGAACCCGAGAGCGTAAGTAGCGCATCATCTTCATCGACATTTTCATCATCAACGGCTCCTTCGACTTTGGCACCCAAGAAGAAGCCAGTGCCGCAGATCACCCGTCCACCTTGAAGGCCCCGCCGCCTGTGACCGCCGACGCCGCGGGGAATGCGGGGACTCATGAGGATGTGGACGTTGTGGGGGACATGCTCGCAGGCGGTGTTGTCACCAGCTCCCCCGCGGCCGAAGAACGAACGAGAGGCACCTGAGAAGGACACCACCAGCAACATCCCGGTGACCATGCTCCATGAGGTATGGGCAGAGAGATAATTCCTTATGTCCCTCCCTACCTAGCCGAGGGGCATAGCCACGGTGGTGACGTTCGCCCTAAGGCAAATAGCAATCCTTCGGCCGCCCCTGCCGCGGACGCGGTCGCAGGACATGTAGTACCCCCAGAGCAAATTGGCCATCCAATGCCCCGAACGGAGTCATTGGTGCACACGCGCCACCACCTCATCACCACACCATTCAAGCGACTGGCTCCCGACGGTGGGAGCCCGATGCCCGCCACTGCTGGCACCGTCAGGAGCCGGGCGACACTGCGTTCTACATCATCCTCACTTATGCCAAGTACCGCTTTGGAGGCCATGGCGCGGGCCCAGCTACTGATGAGATTTCCGTCGGCAGCTGATCAGATGGATGAGTGGAGAGCCACCATTCAGAGTCTGATTGGTTGTACCGAGGCTGGAGGCTCATAGCGAGCTGGCCTGCCACAGCCTCCCTAGATGACGACGGTAGCCCACGCTGCTGGCCATGCGGAAGGGGCCACCCCCACGGTGCAATCCCCACCGCAGCAACCAATACGAGTGCTGCGCGACCAAGAGCTTGATGGTGTCTCGATGGCTTCATCTGATCCTTCAGCACGTCAAGGACGACGGTGAGTCCCGGAGGACAGGCAGAGGGAAGGCGTGCGCTTCACCATCGAGTGACGCCGCGACAACCACTGCCGGTCCGGTGGGTGCGATGGCCCCGACGTCGACGAGCCCGTGCACGACGAAGGCGGATACCTGCCCTTCAAGGCTGGGTGCTCTGCCTTCACCTGTGAGTTGCGGCAAGTCCGTTGGCCGTCAGCTCACACGTTCAAGCTAGAGATACCAAAGAAGTATGATGGGAGACTGAACCCGGCAGAGTTCTTGAGTGTCGGTGTCAAAACCGGCGGATCTCGGGTAGGGGGTCCCGAACTGTGCATCTAGGCCGGATGGTAACAGGAGGCAAGGGACACGAAGTTTTACCCAGGTTCGGGCCCTCTTGATGGAGGTAAAACCCTATGTCCTGCTTGATTAATATTGAAGATATGGGTGTTACAAGAGTAGATCTACCACGAGATCAGAGAGGCTAAACCCTAGAAGTTAGCCTATGGTATGATTGTATGTTGTGATTGTTGTCCTACGGACTAAAACCCTTCGGTTTATATAGACACCAGAGAGGGTTAGGGTTACACAAGGTCGGTAACAAAGGAGGAGATATCCATATACGTATTGCCTAGCTTGCCTTCCACGCCAAGTAGAGTCCCATCCGGACACGAGACGAAGTCTTCAATCTTGTATCTTCATAGTCTAACAGTCCGGCCAATGGAGATAGTCCGGCTGTCCAGAGACCCCCTAATCCAGGATTCCCTCAGTAGCCCCTGAACCAGGCTTCAATGACGATGAGTCCGGCGCGCAGTTGTCTTCAGCATTGCAAGGCGGGTTCCTTCTCCGAACACATCATAGAAGAATTTGAATACAACGATAGTGTCTGACCCTGCAAAATAAGTTCCACATTCCACCGCAGAGAGAATAATTTTTTTGCAGATCTAATTTGCTGGCTTATTTTGATAGCATGACGTCATGTCATGGCCCGGTGATTATTCGAACCGTTTCTCTTTACCAGCTCCACACATAACGTGAGGCGGTTCGTTGACACGCCTTGCCGAAGCGGAGATCGTGTTCCCCTAATTATGGGATTCTCATTAATGCGGTCGTGGGTAACCCAACCGTGTCTAGGACCCCTAGATTATAGGCAAGTCCGAAACGGCTACGGAGAGGACGCTTGATATTCACCCTCTTGATAAGGGGACAAGGTTTTTACTTTTTCCCTCTCGTGCTCAAGCAAACCCTTCCCCCGCCTCGAGTTCTAACACCCAAAGCCCGGGTTAGGTGCTCTGGATCTTCAATCATGTCCGGATCCAGCCTTCAAGGCCGATGGATGCCCTCCTCCGTGACGGAAGGGGACATTAAGAAGTTGAGGGAGGCCAGATACCTGATCGCCGAGGTTTCGCATCGGCTGCCTGCTCGAGGGCAGGTCGTCCCTACTCCCGAACCCAACGAGAACGTTGTGTTCGTCTCCCACTTCCTCCGAGGTCTAGGCCTCACTCTAGATCCCTTCGTCAGGGGCTTGATGTTCTATTACGGGCTAGATTTCCACGATCTAGCTCCGGACTCCTTTCTCCATATCACGACATTTATTGTCGTGTGTGAGGCCTTCCTCTGTGTGACCCCTCACTTCAGCCTTTGGCTCAAGACCTTTGAAGTACAACCGAAGATGATCGAGGGGCAACATGCAGCGTGCGGAGGTGCATCAATAGGCAAGATGGCAGGAGCTCCATGGCCGAAAGGCTCCTTTCCAGAGGTGTCCGAATTATGGCAACGGGAGTGGTTTTACATCCCGGCTCCCAGAAGTGCCAAGTGGGCGGCTGCCCCCGCTTTCCGCCCGGGCCCCCCACCACAACTGATGTCATGGATTAGCAGGGGTCTGAGCTGGGGTCAAGCCAAGGACGTGCCTATACTGCAAGGCCACATTCGGGATCTCTTCGAGGGAGATTTTAATTTGGTTGCGGTAATACAAGTTATGCTGGTTCGTCAAGTCCAGCCTTGCAAATGCCGGCCCCTGCGCTTGTGGGAGTTCAACCCAGAGGGACCACATGCCATTCAAAGTTTCCTCGGCCTGACGCATGAGGAGATGTACAAGTCATTCTTCGGACCTCAAGTGGGAAGTCCGTATATCACCGAGGACGTGGGCCTGAGCAGTGACCGCGCCGCCGAACAAGTAAGAAATCCCCTAGCCGAACACGCTGTCTTTTATTCGAAGTTATTTCTGAGAGTTCACCTTTTGATCAGGACTGGCTAACAAAGGCGAAGATGATTCGGTGTTTGGCCCCCCCTCCCTAAGGGTTTAGAAAATCCGGTATTGGAGAAGATGCTCGAGGTCACACCTTGCCTAGAGCTCTTGAAGGAAGATACCGAGGGAGATAATACGGGCGGACACGGGCCCCCATCGCTATCCGCTCCAACCGAGGGAACGAGCGTCTCCACGAAGGAGGACGATCGAGGGAGGAAAAGGACTGCTTCCGAGGATCCGGAAGCCGAAGCCTCCAAATGGGAGAAGAGGTCTCTCACTGAGGGTCCTGCCTTGGGGGTGTTTTTTCCGCACAGAGTCCGCGGGGAGATCAGCCCTCCAACGAATCGTAAGTGATCCAAAATATTTTAATAGCAAGGGTATGCTATCTTTTCCTCTGAGAAAATAACCACTGCATCTATCTTGTAGTTCGGGCCTCAGCCCCTCTCAAATAAGCTCGTCTTCGGGGGATCTTCTTCCAGAGATGATGGAGAGCAAAACGCCTCCCCCGGACTCCTCTGCTCTAGAAGCGGGCGACCCCGAAGTGTCATCGCGGAGGGCCTCTCCAGATCCGGTGAGGCCAGAAGATAATCCCGTAGACCCCCGAAGTCCCTAGTGTCCGGCTCCCGAAGAGAGCATACGAAAGAGTCCGGCACCGTCTGGTGTGCGGTCGGACATTCTGAGGGAGTTGGTGGGGCGAGCAGCCATCTCAGAAGAGCACCGTACGTTGATGGGTATGGTGATGGAGAGAATCTCGTCCGCTGAAAGCAGATTACACGAAGCCTTTATGAGTCTATTGACAGGCTTTGAGGTATGTGAGATAATATGTGATAGTACTGCACATGTTAGGTGTGCCCTGTGTAGATAGTAGCCCCTGAGACTATGGTTGTCGCCGAGAACGGCGGCGAACAGAGGATCATATTCCCAGGCAATAACCAAACTGCCTCTATGTGCAGGTGGTGGGAGCTCCGGTGGCTAGCCGGACCAGGGAGTGTGCCCAATTAAAACGGCAACTGGATGCGGCAGACGCCGACCTCGAGCTTGTTAACAAGATGCTTGACGAGGCACAGGGTAAGTGTTATTATCCGGTGAATGCCACATAGTAAGAGCGGCATAATGCCAGTATCTCTAATATGTTGTGACTGCAGATGGAGCTGCCACCGTGGAAGCCTTGCTGGTGGAACTTGCCCGAGCCAAGGAACAAGCGAGGATTAGTAATGCGGCTGCTTTGAAGGTGGCCGAAGAGTTGAAAGCCGAGAAGGCCACACATTGCGAGAGTCAGGAGAAGATGGCCAAGATGATCGTAGAATTAAAAGACACTGCCGACCGTTGCCGGGTCCTTGAGAAAGAAAACCGAGCGAAGGCAACGGACCTTGAGAAGGCCGCGGCGGCAGACAAAGACACCCGTTCTGCTATGAGAGCGAAGAAGGAGGAGCTGCGGGAAGCCGGGGATATTGCGGCTGGGAAACCCTTCATGTTACGGAGGAAGTTCGGAGATCCCTGATATGCCCCTCTGGATCGGCTACGGAGTTCGGCAGATGCGTATATGGATTTGGCGGCGAGCGCTGCCGATGCAGCCAAGTACTTCCAAGGTTAGACAGATCGTGAAGTGGACAAGCTATTCTGGACGCAATTCCACGTTCCAGAGCGTCCTCTTTCATTCATGACCAGCTAGCCGAATGGGCCGAACTGAATAGGTTGTTTGGACTCGCCATGAGGTCCGTTGTGGATCAGCTATGGCCGGAAAGGCCAAAGACGAACAACTATTTTAGCTTAGTGCAGCAGTTCCTTGATGCGGGGCCGCGCATTAATGCGATGAAGAGGTCGGCATGCATAGAAAGGTCATGGATGGCCCTTGCCCGTGTTAAAGCATACTGGGCGGAGATGGACGCTACCACTGTTGCGGCGCAGGGTTCAGCCATAGGCTGGGTGGCTGCCGAACACTATTTCGAGGAGGTTCTCGAGGGTGCTCGTTTGATAGAGGCCCAGTGCTCGAAAATATTATGTTTGAGTGATATGTATTCTCATTGTAAGCATAATGCTTTTATGAATTTTTTATAAGGTTATTTTTATACTTTTTCCTAAAAGTAGTATGATGCCTCCTGTGCGGTCGTTTATGTATACTTGTGTATAACCTGAAAGATTGCAGCCGTCGGCTTCAACCCCCACGCATAAAATGCGGGGGTGCTCACAAAAAATGCGTGTTCACACTTAACCCAATGTCTTGGTCCTATTAAGGAGGTGATAGCGTAGCGAGTGAGGCAACCGTACTATAATGCTTTAACACTTTCACTTAGCCATAGGAGTTTGGCAGTGGGGCTACTAGATAGCCCCTGGTGGCTCCGTAGTCTCCCGATCGCGGGGTGCGTACATGCCTGGCCGGGAAACGGCCCTTCATTAAGGCGGAGGAATTCTAACATTCCGATAGGTCACCGAGTGGTTGACCAGTCTCACGCTATATCATGAGAGTCAGTTTTCGGCTTTCTCTACTGAGGTGCTCGTCCGGATGAACCAGGGCACAATCGCAGTAGTTCTCTTGGTGCTACCTTAGCCGGTAAAGCGGAACATAAGGCACCAAAACACAGGAGCCGGGAAAACCCAACATTTGACCAAAGACAATGATTCAGAGCTGATGCATATAAGGCCAAACTCACGACGCCGAACACTCCCTAAGGTATTCGGTCTTTATGGTATAAACCGGGCCCAAATAGTGCCCTTCGTAAGAAACCCCTTTTGTCCAGGTACGTGCATTATTCTGACATGGCCACATGCCAAGACGCCAGCATACTTCTCAACTGTGCTGAGAATGCGGTGGAACTACTAGGGAAAAGCCTATACACAGAATCTTACCAGCAGCGCGCTTTAAAATCAGACGCTGCTGCTAAGTAGCAATAGCGCGGGTTTTTAACCCTCGCTACTACTAAGTTGATAGCAGTAGCGCTGGTTTTTTACCCTTGCTACTACTAAGTGGTCTCTACCGTGCCCCCCGGGACATGCCATAGTAGTAGCGCGGGTTTATAACCCTCGCTACTACTAAATTGATAGCAGTAGCGCTGGTTTTTACCCCTCGCTACTACTAAGTGGTCTCTACCGTGCCCCTGGGCCATGCCATAGTAGTAGAGAGGGTTATAAACCCGCGCTACTACTAAGTTTTTACCCCTCGCTACTACTAAGAGGTCTCAACCGTGCCCCTCCGGGACATGCCATAGTAGTAGCGAGGGGTAAAATCCCTCGCTACTACTAAAGGTCCCATTTTGAAACTCTACCCCCCCCCCCCCCCCGTGGATCGCCTTTTCGGTTTTGTAAAAAGCAAAAGAAAATGATAAAAACTTCAAAAATTAAAATCCTTCGAGATGTAGTTATGTTACTACATCTACTAGTTAGGAAAATTTAAAAACTTAAATTTGGACATGTTTTGCAAAAAGTGTAGGGAAAATGTAAAACGGCTATAACTTTTGCATACGATGTCAGAAAAAAACGTATAATATATCAAAATGTTCAGCACCAAAATCCGCATACGATGAAGACTGCCTACGGCCTGTTTGCAAAATTTTAGAATCCTCAAATTCTAAAAGGAAAAAAAGTTATGCTCAAATTTCAGTTTTTTTTAATTTTGGTCAAATCTGGTCAAACTGTGGTCAAACTACTTATTCAACAAGTATTAGTGTTACTAAATAATTATTCAAGAATATTAGTGTTACTAAATAATTATTTCAGTTTTTTGGAATTTTGGTCAAATCTGGTCAAACTGTGGTCAAACTTTGGTCAAAATGTGATCAAACTCCTTATTCAAGAAATATTAGTGTTACTAAATAATTATTGTTTTTTAGAACAATAGTTTTAAACACAAATAGCAAAATGTGTGACTTCATGCTCAAGCTAAACTCCTGAGGGTTAATAGGATTGACATCTTACTATTGTCAAGAAAACAACAAGTGCAGACTTGGAATCGAGGGAGAATAGAACCCGGAAGTTAAGCGTGCTCAGGCTGGAGTAGTGAGAGGATGGGTGACCGTCCGGGAAGTTAGATGATTTGGAATGATGAGGGGTGATTAGAGATTAAATTGAGCAGCGATGAGGGTGATTAGAGATTAGAGGTTAAAATAATTCAGAAATTTGAAAATTCGCGCAAAAAAATCGAAAAAAAATTCACGGGTTAGTAGTAGCGCAGGTTTTTGCCCACGCTACTACTAACGGACGTAGTAGTAGCGTGGGTGGCACCCGCGCTGCTGCTATACGTTAGCTGTAGCGCCTTATTAGTAGCGCCGGTCCCTGTTGCACGTCTGTTGCCCCTGCTGCTGCTAGGCTTTTCCCTAGTAGTGTGGATATGTATCAACAAGAGGCAGTAAAAAAGGTTTACGCAGGGTCTTAATATGAAAAGAATCCTTGGAGCGGGTCCCTGCTGCACGTCTGAGCCTGTGTCTCCATTGTGCCGTATCCTGGACGGGTGTAGCACGATGATCATCTGTAAAAGAGAGGAACTTAGGTGAAAAAAGCTGTTGTGCAAAAAGATAGTTTTTTAAAGAAATCATGTATAATTCTAGGTAAGTAAGAATTGCCGCTTGTCTGCGCACGTTGAGCCCCTTGTATTTGTAATAGGGGTGTGATCATTGATCCAGTATAAATTGCATATGGCAGCGATGAGGGTGATTAGAGATTAGAGGTTAAAATAATTCAGAAATTTGAAAATTCGCGCAAAAAAATCGAAAAAAAAATCACGGGTTAGTAGTAGCGCAGGTTTTTGCCCACGCTACTACTAACGGACGTAGTAGTAGCGTGGGTGGCACCCGCGCTGCTGCTATACGTTAGCTGTAGCGCCTTATTAGTAGCGCCAGTCCCTGTTGCACGTCTGTTGCCCCTGCTGCTGCTAGGCTTTTCCCTAGTAGTGTGGATATGTATCAACAAGAGGCAGTAAAAAAGGTTTACGCAGGGTCTTAATATGAAAAGAATCCTTGGAGCGGGTCCCTGCTGCACGTCTGCGCCTGTGTCTCCATTGTGCCGTATCCTGGACGGGTGTAGCACGATGATCATCTGTAAAAGAGAGGAACTTAGGTGAAAAAAGCTGTCGTGCAAAAAGATAGTTTTTTAAAGAAATCATGTATAATTCTAGGTAAGTAAGAATTGCCGCTTGTCTGCGCACGTTGAGCCCCTTGTATTTGTAATAGGGGTGTGATCATTGATCCAGTATAAATTGCATATGGCTGCGCCGGACTCGTCTAGCTGTGTCCGAGGTCGTGACGACCTGCTAAATGCTTTTGTTGGTGAGGCAATTTTTAGTGTGCGGCTGCCAGGGCAGCCGCACGCTCTTCGGCGCGTAGAGATCGCTTAATACTTCCGTTCACTGTAATGATGCCACATGGACCGGGCATCTTGAGTGTGAGGAAAGCATAGTGTGGTATTGCGTTAAAGTGAGCAAAAGCTTCGCGTCCGAGTAGTGCTTGATAGCCACTTTGAAACGGAGCGATGTGGAAGGTTAAATGTTCGCTACGGAAGTTATCGGGGAAGCCGAATATAACTTTTAGTAGCAGGGAGCCCGTGCAATGAGCCCCTGGGCCTGGCGTTACTCCTCTAAAGGTAATATTGCTATGGCAAATTTTTGTTGGGTCTATCCCCATTTCACGGATTGTATCCTGGTATATCAGGTTTAGACTGCTGCCACCGTCCATCAGGACTCATGTGAAGTGGTATCCGTCAATTATTGGGTCTAATACCAGGGCAGCCCATCCTGCACGCTGGACACTTGCTGAGTAATCACGATGGTCGAAAGTGATCGATTGAGACGACCAGTGGCAGGACTCCGCGGTGATAGGCCTTCGGGCGTATTTTGCTGGGAGTGCCGTTTTGTTTCTGCCATTGATCATGTGTAACACGTTTACTGTTTTGACTTCTGGTGGAAATTTCTTTTGTTCCCCAGTGTCTTCCTTGAGAGGCTCATCCTCATCTTCGCTTGGTGTATCATCCCCCTTGTGTACGACGTTTAGCTTGCCGGACTGCTTGAAGACCCAACATTCTCTGTGGGTGTGATTGGCTGGTTTGCCAGGGGTGCTATCGACCTGACATATTTGGTCCAGAATTTTCTTTAGGCTGGACAGTTTGTCTCTGGTGCCTTTAGGAGACGGCTTTTGCTGACCTGGCCGAGAGCTTTTGAATCCGGCGTTTACTGCTATGCTCTTTGTGCTGTCTCTTTTATTCCGGCGTTTGTTATTGTTGTTGCGTCGTGATTTCCCGTTTCCATCTCTAACTTCAGATGTACTGGAGTCGCTGCAGCTGCATCGGGCTAGCCAGCTGTCTTCACCCGGGCAAAAGTGGTTCATGATGCTTGTTAATGCTGCCATTGTTCTCGGTTTTTCTTGGCCGAGGTGTCGGGCAAGCCATTCATCACGGACGCTGTGCTTAAAAGCTGCCAAGGCTTTGGCGTCCGGGCAGTCAACAATTTGGTTCTTTTTAGTAAGAAACCTGTGCCAAAGCTTTCGGGCTGACTCTCCGGGCTGTTGAGTTATATGACTCAAATCATCCGCATCCGGAGGTCGGGAATAAGTCCCTTGCAAGTTTGCCCGAAAAGCGTCTTCGAGCTCTGCCCAGCTTCCAATGGAGTTTTCGTGGAGGCCTTTAAGCCAATGACGAGCTGGCCCTTTGAGTTTGAGTGGTAAGTACTTGATGGCGTGGAGATCATCTCCTCGAGCCATATGGATGTGGAGGATATAGTCCTCGATCCAGACCCCAGGGTCTGTTGTTCCGTCGTATGCCTCTATGTTTACAGGTTTGAATCCCTCTGGAAATTCATGATCTAGCACCTCGTCGGTGAAACATAGGGGGTGTGCGGCACCCCTGTATCTGGGTGTACCGCGTTGTTCGGATGTTTGTTGTGTTATATCGTATGCTGGGGCGCGCTTGCGTGGTCCATAGATGGATCTGGTTACGTTGTCCTTTTGGTGCAAGCCCTCGCGTGAATCGTGTATTGTCTTGTGGGTGGCATTGTTTGCCTCTCTATGTTGGCCGTGAGGTCGTCTATCCGGCCAGGTGGCTGTTTTGAATTTTGGTTGTGAGGGCTCTGAGGCCTCCTCATCGAATTCAGGTAGAAACTTCCGCTTTGGGTAGCTCTTGGTGGGCGATTGTCGCCGTACTTCGCTGTTGTGTTGAGTACTTTACTCCATCTGATTTGGAGTGTGTCCTGCGCAGCCTTGAGCCTTTGCTGCTGCTTTTTCAGACTCCTCGCGGTGGCAACAAGCCTTTGACGGGCATTCTGCTGCTCCGGGTGCCTGTCCGGCGTTGTGTCGTCCGGACTATTATCTTTGACAGAATTGGTTTGTTCGGTTTGATTCTCCGTATTGCCGTGGTCTGGCAGTGGTTCGCCCTGCTCCAATGCTGGGTTTGTGTTATCGTTATTTCTAGCGAGGCGTGATTTGGGGCGGCGCTTGTGCCGCCGCTTTGACTGCTTCTCGAGGGAATAAGCCTTCGGTGCATCCTTCCTTTCCTCGTCGTCTTCCTTTGGTGTGTCCACCATGTATACGTCATATGATGAATTGGATGTCCAGCGCCCTATGGGCGGTGGTTCCTCTTCGCCTCCCGCATCGTCGTCCATACCGTCGATGTCTGCAGAGTCGAAGTCGAGCATGTCGGTTGAGTCATCGATAGTGGCTATTAAGTGGGTGGTGGGTGGGCGTCGAATTTCATCGTCTGCATCCCAATCCTGTTGGCCATAATCCGGCCAGGGCTCTCCAGAGAAAGAGAGAGACCTTAGTGAATTCAGAATGTCACCAAAGGGCGAGTGCTGAAAGGTATCTGCGGCGGTGAATTCCATGATCGGCGCCCAATCGGATTTGGTTGGCGGGGGCGCGGGCGGTTCGGAGTCAGAAAAGGAGTCCGACACCTTGGAGTCACGGGCTGCGCATAGGATTATGCTGGTGTTCGGCTCGATCGCCGTTGAGACTGCAGCCCCTGAGGCGGTGTCTAGCCACCCGTCCTCGATTGGCGTAGCTGGCTCCGAGCTAAGGGTCGGAGCTGATGTGGGCGTGGCCTCTGGGGTACCATCAGGTGGCAGAGCTAAGTCATACCCATCGCGACAGTGCGGCGCGCCCGGCTGTGGCTTGAATCCGTCGAAGATCAAGTCCCCATGGATGTTGGCCGTGTAATTCAAACTTCCAAATCTGACCTGATGGCCAGGGCCATAGCTTTCAATCTGCTCCATATGGCCAAGCGAATTAGCCCGCAGTGCAAAGCCGTCGAATATGAAGATCTGTCCGGGGAGAAAAGTCTCACCCTGGACCGCATCGCTATCGATGATAGTAGGAGCCATCAAGCCTAATGGCGACGACACAGAGGAACTCTGAATGAAAGCACCAATGTCAGTGTCAAAACCAGCGGATCTCGGGTAGGGGGTCCCGAACTGTGCGTCTAGGTCGGATGGTAATAGGAGGTAAGGGACACGAAGTTTTACCCAGGTTCGGGCCCTCTTGATGGAGGTAAAACCCTACGTCCTGCTTGATTAATATTGAAGATATGGGTGTTACAAGAGTAGATGTACCACGAGATCAGAGAGGCTAAACCCTAGAAGCTAGCCTATGGTATGATTGTATGTTGTGATTGTTGTCCTACGGACTAAAACCCTTCGGTTTATATAGACACCAGAGAGGGTTAGGGTTACACAAGGTCGGTTACAAAGGAGGAGATATCCATATACGTATTGCCTAGCTTGCCTTCCACGCCAAGTAGAGTCCCATCCGGACACGAGACAAAGTCTTCAATCTTGTATCTTCATAGTCTAACAGTCCGGCCAATGGAGATAGTCCGGCTGTACGGAGACCCCCTAATCCAGGACACCCTCATTGAGCATCTACACCATCGCTATTCAAGGTGCCGGAGGAAGAGACGAGAAGGTTTTTGCCAACTACTTCCCTTTGGCGCTCAAGCCATACGTGAGGTCTTGGCTGATGCACCTGCCGGAGAACTCCATCTCGACCTGGGCTGACCTGTGCCATGAGTTCGTTTGTGCCTTCACGGGCGGCCACCAAGAACCAGGTGGCCCAGCAGTTTGCAGCTTCTCCCGTAGAAGGAAGGAGAGACTCTGTGGAAGTACATGCAGAGGTTCAGCCAAGTCCATAGAAATATTCCAGATATCCACCCGGCAACTGTGATAGCTGCGTTCTAGTCCAACGTGCGCAACCTTTGGATACATTCCAAGATGAATGTTCGGTTGCCCAAGACTATGAAGGAGCTTTACACCTTGGTGGACAAGTGTGCTCGGGTGGAGGAAGGGAGAAAACTCCCTGGAGAGGAAGATGGCGTCGACATCGACTCAGAGGATGACGACAAGGCCACCAGCCAGAAGAAGAACAAGAAGCATAACAAGAGGTGCAAGGATAAGGCAGTAACAACCATTGAGGGATCGCGCACGCCTAGTACCGGCAAGAAGGTTAAGGCTGAAGCCCCCGGCAAGGAAGTTGCTGCGTGCACCGATTGCCGGGAGGCTGCGGCTGCCGAGAAGGCTGGGAAAGGTGATGGTCCATACTGCAAGATTCATCGGACCAAGGGCCACGATCTCCAGGATTTCCATCAAATTGAATAGCTCATCAAGAAGTAGAGGGCTGAGTATGAGAAGCATGACAAGGAAAAAGGTTAGAATGGCATTGGCGGGAAGGGTCGAGGTGGCGAAGCAAGTCGCTCCGGCAAGGATCCTCAGAATCAAGGAAAACCCACTAGAGGCCGTGAGAAGGAGTATCACAAGGATGAAAGTGATGGAGGGGATGAAGAGGAAACCACTGACTAGGAATTCCAGAGGGCCACTAACGCCCTGTGCATTGACGGGGGTGCATCTCTACACTCCTCTCACCGCCAGCTTAAACAGTGGGCACGTGAGGTCAATGTTGTGGAGCCAACGACGGACTCTCTGAAGCCACTCAAGTGGTCATGCACACCCATCATCTTTGACGAAGTGGACCACCCTGACCACACCACCGCGGTAGGGTGTTTGCCGTTGTTGACGGCGGGGCCGGGTGAATCTGCTTTCCCCAAAAGTCATCAGCAGACTTCAGATCGAAGAGGAAGAGCTCAAGGTCACGGGCACGTTTCAAGGAATCAATCCCAGAAGGATTCATCCTAATGGAAAGATCATGTTGCTAGTGACATTCGGAGGAGATTTGAACTACCAGATTGAGAAGGTTGTGTTTGATGTGGTCGACCCCCCCCCTTTCCGTACAACGGAATCCTTGGGCGCCCAGCTCTGGCAAAATTCATGGCGGCATCCCACTATGCCTACAACACCTTGAAGATGCCAAGGCCGGTGGGCGTCATTTCCGTTCTGTCAGACGAGAAGGGCACAATTATTTGCATGGATAAGATGTACCGGGACGCAGTTGCGGCAGAGGCTGCTGAAGCCGCAGCTCCCGCCAAGGAAAGCAAAAGAAAGAAAAAGGCTAGCAGGGACGCTAGCAAGGAATCCGGGAAGCATACCTCTTCGGAGTATGTTGCGCCTGTTGATGACTTGCTGGAGAGTTCCAACAGCAAGAGATCCAAGGCTGCTGCACCCCATGTGAAAAAGGTCCCAGCAGGGCTGGCTGGCGCTGATGGTACTTTTACTATCAGGTGCACCCTCGATCACAAATAGGAAAGCATGCTCGTTGCCTTCCTGCAGGTGAATATCGATGTGTTTGCTTGGCAACCATATAATATCCTCGGTGTTCCTATGGAGGTAATCGAGCACCACCTTGGTGTCTGCCCACATGCCTGACCTGTCAAGCAGAAGGTCCGAAAGCAAGCCTTGGAGCGGCAGTAGTTCATTGCCGAGGAGATCAAGAAACTTGAGGCAGCTGGTTTGGTCAGAGGAGTACTACATCCAATGTGGTTAGCAAACCCAGTGGTCACATGCAAGGCTAACAGAAAATGGAGACTTTGCATAAATTTCACGGATCTTAACAAGGCCTGCCCAAAGGACCCAATTCCCTTGCCGCGCATCGACCAGATTGTGGATTCTACTTTTGGGTGTGATTTTCTCTCCTTTCTAGATGTGTACTCTGGATATCATCAAATCTTTATGTCCTAGGAAGACGAAGAGAAGACCTCATTCATCACCCCATGCGACACATACGGCTTCGTGCGAATGCCTTTCGGGTTGAAGAGTGCCAGGTCCACTTTTGCATGAGCAGTCCAGATTGGTTTTGAATCATAGTTACACAAGAACATTGAAGCTTATATGGATGATATTGTGGTCAAGACCAAGGATAGGTCGACCCTCATCCAGGACTCAGAAGAGACGTTTTCTAATCTACACAAGATCAACTTGAAGCTGAACCCGGAGAAGTGTGTGTTTGGCATTCCCTCCGGCAAGCTACTTGGTTTCTTTGTGTCCCATCGCGGGATAGAGGCCAACCCCGATAAGATCAAGGCTATCAACCGGATTCAGGCACCCAAGACAGTTAAGGATGTGAGGCATTTGACAGGGTGTGTTTCCACGCTTAGCAGTTTCATCTCCAAGTCTGCCGAGCGTGCCTTGCCATTCTTCAAAATTCTGAAGAAGGCGGGACCCATGAAGTGCACTCGGGAAGCAGGCGCAGCACTGCAAGATTTGAATACCTACTTGTCTTCTGTGCCCACTTTGGTTGCTCCCAAACCACAAGAGTCGTTGCTGCTATAACGGGCAGCAACTAATAAAGTGGTTAAGGAAGCACTAGTGGCGCAACGGGAAGTAGAGGAAGTAGTAGCCTCAGCCAGTGTTCCTTCCAAGGGAGAGAATGAGCACAGCCCGGCAAGGCCAGACATAGGTCAAGATAGAGAAGAGCATGGCAACGGAGTCAACCCCAATGATGCAGCAAGGAAGAAAGTGGCGCAACGCCCAGTATACTTCGTCATCTCTCTATTATAGGGGGCTAGATCCATTTATTCTGGCGTTCAAAAATTGATTTTTTTCGTAGTCATGGCCTCAAGGAAACTGCACCACTACTTCAAAGCCCATGAGATCATGGTTGTCACCCGCTTCCCTTTGCAAAGGATACTCCGAAACCCTGAGGCTACTGGCAAAATAGTGGAGTGGGCATTGGAGTTATCCAGCTTTGGCTTAAAGTTTGAAAGCACATCAACAATTCAGAGCAGAGCACTGGCAGAGTTTATTTGCAGAATGGACACCAACCCCTGATGAAGAGGTACTGGAGATAGTTATTCTCGACAAGGAAGCACCCAAAAATGGATTATGTATTTCGATGGTGCCTTCTCCCTACAAGGTGCAGGGGCTGGTGTGCTTCTTGTTGCTCCCACTGGTGAGCACCTGAAGTACATCGTCCAGATGCATTTTCCCCAGGAGGAAGCGACCAACAATACTGCAGAGTATGAAGGGCTCCTTGCCGGGCTCAGGATTGCAACAGAGTTGGGAATCAAGAAACTGATCATTCGAGGAGATTCGCAATTTGTGGTACGACAAGTCAACAAGGATTACCAAAGTCTATTGATGGAGGCATATGTCGAGGAAGTGAGAAGACTAGAGGAGCGCTTCGACGGATTGCAAACAGAGCATGTGCCCATGCGAAAAACAACATTGCTGATCATCTACCGAAGTGCGTTGCACAGAACCTTCCTGCGGGACCAGGAACTTTTGTTCTCCAACTTACTCAGCCCTCCGTGTCCCCGGCAACAATGTCTCAGAAGAGGAGGAATCTGGACTCCGGCAAGCCTCTCTCGGTAGAGCCTCCCGGGGCTCCCAGTAGAGAGCTTGACGGGAACAACTCCCCTTTAGCTGTTGAGCTACCCCCTCCCACCATACCACCGGTCCTCATGGTCGAGGGGTGCGCTCCCACGAAGGAGGAGGTGCCGCTAGTCCTCATTGCCGAGCCCCAGGCTCCAACTTGGGCACGGCACATAGTTCATTTCCTCCAAACCGGAGAACTTCCCGAAGAGCAAGAAGAAGCTAAAAGAGTATCCCAGAGGGCTAGTATGTATCAGTCTGTCGATGACACACTATACAAAAGAAGGCCCAGTAGTGTAAAATTGAAGTGCATTTGCCGGGAAGAAGGAAAGGAACTGCTGGCGGAAATACACAAAGGTATGTGCGGCTCCCACATTGGATCAAGGGCTTTGGTTGGGAAAGCATTCCAGCAAGGATTCTATTGGCCCATAGCCCTCCAAGATGCGGTCGAGCTAGTCACCGAATGTGAAGCCTGCTAGTTCCATTCCAAGAATATCCATCTGCCTGCCCAAGCTCTTCAGACAATCCCTTTATCATGGCCGTTTTCGGTCTGGGGGCTCGATATCCTCGGCCCTTACCCGAGCTGTCGGGGGCTTTGAATTCTTGTTCATTGCAATCGACAAGTTTACAAAGTGGCTAGAAGTAGAAGCCATGAGGAAGGTGACTACTCAGTCAGCTGTCAAGTTCTTGAAAGGATTGGTGTGCCGCTTCGGGGTCCCTGCCCGGATCATCACTGACAACATCATCCAGTTCACGGGCTGCGCCTTCATGCACTATGTTCATGCCCTCGGAAGCAAGATCTCATTTGCCTTTGGTGCACATTGCAGAAGCAATGGACAAGCTGAGAGGGTGAATGCTGAAGTGTTGCAAGGACTCAAGAAAAGAACATTTGAAGGCTGCAGAAGTGCGGCATGCGATGGATCGACGAGCTGCCGATGGTTCTTTGGTCCCTCAGAACGACACCAAATCGAGCTACCGGGCAAACTCCCTTCTCCCTAGTCTATGGGGCAGAAGCAGTTATCCCCACGGAACTCATTTACGGGTCGCCTCGAGTGCTTGCCTACGATGAAGTAGCGCAGGAGCAGCACTAGCATGACGATGTTGTGCTTCTCAAGGAGAACCGTCTTCAGGCTGCTACACGTGTTGCACGCTACCAACAAGCCTTGCGTCGCTATCATGGCCACAGGGTGCATGCCTAGTGTTTTGAGGAAGGCAACCTTGTCCTTAGGCGCGTTCAGTCCGCCAAGGGTACAAACAAGTTGACACCGGAGTGGGAAGGCCTCTACCGGGTGGTACGAGTCACCATACCTGGCGCAATTCGTCTGGAGATCGGAGATGTCATTCAATTGCAAAACTCATGGAATATTGAGCATCTCCACAAGTTCTACCCGTAAGGCGTGGCTGTCAGGACCTACCCGGCAACCACCCTTTTGTATAGGCCTTGCCTCAGTTGCATGTGACCCCTTGTACAAAGCCAGGCGCAGACCTTGAGCTATAGAGAAACAAATGAAGCGCTAGGGGCCCCCGACATATAGCATGCATGCATAAGCATAGCATGAGCATCACATGTTCATGTAGATAAGATCGCATCCGGCATCATTTTCATCTGCATAAACTGCAGGCTCTTGCCGTGGACTTGGTCCCCAAGAAGAGATGAGAAGACAAGCCTACACTGCGATCCCTGGCAAACCAAATAGATAAGTTCTTTCTCCTAATCCACACGTGTTCTGTAGGTAAATACTTATGCATAAGAAAACATCGCTGCCCTTTGAAATGTAGGTGCTCTCATCCTTTGACTCAAACGTTGCTTCGGTCGGGATGGTCACAGTGGCCTTTGATGGAAAATACTGGCGGGGGGCTAGTCCCTCTTTATGGTTTTTGCCCGGTAGGCCTAACTCTGCGGCAACAAAACTGAGGGTACTGACAAGATAGCTTATCGGGGGAAACTTGTTTACTTAAAAGTATAGACGCATCCCACCTCTGGATGGACATGTTACATGCACGAGTCCCCGGCAAGGTTTATCTTTTTCCTTAATATGCGGATCGACAAGTACAGACCTTATAGAACACAAACATGGATTAAAGAGATTACGTAATTTGAACTAAAGTTTGCCAAGTGCCTATAGATTTAAGATAAAAAAAGATAAGTGCCTCGTGACGCCCTTTCTTGTCCCTCTCCTCCTAGGCATTGTGGCAGGAGGTGAAGAGGGCGAAAGGAGTGCCTGGGAAGAGGCCCAGCCTGACCCTGTCGGGCTCCAGGAGAGGTAGCCCGGCGGGGATAGGAGGGCACAGGCGAAGGTGATGGTGAAGAGATCGGCGGAGGCGACCCGTCAACCGCCACCACCAGGGCCAGCAGGACATGGTAGGGTGAACGAAGTTGCAACCCACGAGGAAGCCTATCGGGAACCAGCTAGACGGCTGCTGGAGGAGCCAGGAGCACCATCCCCACCCCTGCATCCAACTCCCCGGCAAATCACCTTGCCGAAGAGGAGATGCAGGTGCAGATACTGGTGCCGCCGCCTGACGGTGACGGTGCGGCTGGTGTTCAGCCGGAGTCAGAGTCGTCGCCCTCCCAGCCGACGCCGTCGTCATCGCCGTCACTGTCCTCCTCGTCGCTATCGCTTGAGGAGGAGCTTTCGTCGTTGGTCGAGCTCTCCGTGCAGCACCCTAAGCGAGCACCCAAGCTCCCAAAAACCTTGATGGAAAGGAAATCATCCTCCATTAACTTAAAATGGTGGACGTGCCCTTCCAACAAGCTATGGGCATGAGCAAAAGTCTTCCAGCCTCGATGGAAGTACATGACATGAGGGACGGGGAAATCTACACCCACCCGTATGTTGTCATTCCCGCAGCCCCTCATGTGCTGCCTCAAAGCTCGCGGTTTCTCAAGCTCCATCACCCTTGCAAATGGAGTAGGGAGGCAGAGGCGGTCGTGCAGAGGCTTATACAGCCTAAGGACGAACTCCAAGGGCTGGTCTCCAATGTGGCCTTCCATCGGGGGAGGGGCGGCCTGCGGGGGCGCAATCAGAGTGCCACCCCGTCCCCCTCGGCCTCGTATGCCACGACGACCTCGACCTCGTCCTCTCCCACCTCCTCTCGTAGCCGGCTCCATCCCCGCATCCTCGGAGGGAGGAGGGAGACGATGTCGATTAGAAGCTCTCATCGCCACTTAGGGAGGGCCGGACCCTCGACCTCTCACCATGCCAGACATGGGCTACTTCAGAAACGAAGAAGGAGGGAGGTGTGGAGGAATGTCTCGCACCACGCCCCCTTTTTATAGGCGGTCGTGGCAGGGGGCTGGATTTTCTTGATAGAGGTGGCCGCCCCGCTCGTCCAGTCTGGTTCCTCCTCGCCATCAATGGTTTGAAGAATCAAGGCCGACCCCCTGTGCCAACCTACCGTGCCTGGCTTTCTGCCATGGCGCTCATTCCCACGCCCTCCACATCCGCAGCCAACCTCGCGCAATGCATGCGATACACATGGCGGAGGCGTTTGGAGTAGGGAGAGTAGTCGGGTGGTAGTTACCGCCCCATGAACGAAGGACGTGGGTAACTCCATGGATTGTGGCCCATTTTATCCATCATTGCAATTGGCGTTACACAATGCGCGGGAGAATCGGAAACTGGCCTAGGCTTAGGTTAATGAAGAAGCAAAGAAAATCTCAAAGGGCGAAGCCACCCCTACGCTCCTACCTGTGCACTGGTTGGGGCCTACCCCGACGACGCCCGACAGCGCGTACGGGCCAAGCCCGAGGGCTCCTGTCAGTGCAACAAACCCTGGGTCCGTTGCCTAGACTGTGCATGGGCCTAAGGACAAGATTGCAGCACCCAAGATCAGACCAAGCACAAGAGATCAGCTCTTTGAAGGATTAAAGTGCAGATCAAGAAGACCAAGACAAGCCAAAGAAGCAAGATATCGCTAAGGGAAAAACCTCCCTTGCCGGGCGCGCGAGCCTGGCAAGGTTGGGGTTACCCCGAAAGCAAGCTTCCAAATCGTCCCGGTAGGCTTGCCGGGGCTTGCGAAGGCAAACCACTCCACCGCACCACCTCACAATGACGCAAGTCATCGTTTAGTGCAGTGTCAAGCTCCTAAGTGACTAAGTGGCTGATTCCTGCCACATGGCAGCCACTTCCTATGGAAAATGCCTCCAAATGACACCCATCCTGAGGCGTGTCAAGCAAGCAGGCGTGAAGCTGGCAAAATAGCCCGGCAAGGCTTGCCAGGCGCACCGTGATGTGACATTGAGTGGCACATTTAATGTGCTGTGTCCGCCTGTAGATTTTGGTATGATAGCACTGTTTGTTGTGCTATCTAATTAGTGTGTAAAAGACTGATTTGCCACTGTGGTGACCCCTTTATCTATAAAAGGAAGCCCATGGTAACCGTAGAGAGGATTCGGACCCTCACACATTCATACACGCGTAGCCACTCTCGCCCCAACGAAACCTTACCGGGCAAAAACACTGCGTTTCTCCACCATTATCCACCATCAATCCACCAAAGCAGGAGTAGGGTTTTATGCCTCACGGCGGCCCAAACCTGGGTCAAAACTGCCCATGTGATCTCTGTCGTGTTGTGTTGCGCATCTTCGCTCTTTATGCAACATGCCAATTTCCCCCGCCAAACCAAAAGGGGATCATGGTCCCATAGGTGGTCGTGGTTTCCCACGACATGCAATGAAAAGGATTATTGTGTCTTGGTTTGTATCAACTGGTGATGTGCCTTTCCAAGAGAAAGCAAGTACCAAAGGAGGACACTGATAGAATAAGACTTACAATTATGTGATCTAACAGATAATACAAACTTACCATATATAAATTCTTGTGCTTCCACATGATTTCCCTCGGTTTGTTGTATTATCACAATACATATGTCTCACTTGGTTGTTTTTGGTGTTGATTTTCAGTTCCATATAAGGAAACCAATTATTGGGTCTTGGTTTGTATCAACTGTTAGCGTGCCTTTCCAAAGGACATATTTTTCGAGGACTGTTATTATGTCCTTCTCTTCGGGACATACATAAGTATATGATCCATTTTTCTCCTAGGAAGGTAGAAAAGTGTGTGTTTGATTTTCTAGAGAATCCTTCTGATCTTTCCAAACCATACCAATTGTTGACCCTGGGTGTGACATGGCACACAACTAATGACAAGGAGTAGAACAGCTAGGTGGACTCAAGTTTTGTGAAGCTACTACAATATAGTCAGTCTCAAATCATTCGCTAAACATCCAATATTGTTGGTCGGGAGAAATACCATTGTTGTTTCCATGATCTATTAAGGGCATAAAATATTCTAGCGCAAAATTGGGAGCACGATGGGAAATGAAGCCTGTATCTCCCGCGCAAGGAGGATGATAATGAGAGATGCCTTGACATTCTGGGCATGAGGAGGATGTCGACGATGTATCCCTCGACGTGGTAGTTCAGTTGAGGATAACGAACATGTAAGTTGCCATCGAATAATCTAGGAGGAGGATGTGTACTAAGGCTTTTTCCACAAGTACTAGTGGAGGACGCTGAAAGTATAGGCCATCGTCTACTCGTGCATCAAGAGGATGAACACCATATGATCGTTGATCTTGAAGAAGACAAGGATGATGTCCATGATAAGCAAGCACCAGAGGAGGAAGACAATAGAATAAGACTTACTAACATATAATACAAACTTACCTTATATCACTTCTTGTGCTTTCACATGAGTTCCCTCGGTATGTTGTATTGTCGCAATGCTTAACTCTTCGTGCACGTGTTTACTAGTGATTTTTGGTCCCATACAATGAAACCGATTATTGAGTCTTGGTTTGTATCAACTGTTGATGTCCCTTTCCAAAACCCATGTTTTGATAGGACTATTATTATGTCCTTCTATCCGTGACATACATAAATATATGAACCACCTTTCTCCTAGAGAGGGGGACACAACTCATGACCAGGAGTAGAACCGCTAGGTGGCCTCAAGTGTTGTCAACCTGCAATAATATAGTCGGTTTCAAGTCATTCACTAAACATCCAATTTTTTTGGTCAGGAGAAATACCGCGGTTGTTTTCCTGCTTTATTAAGGCTTGAAATATTCTGGTGCAAAATTGGTAGGGCGATGGAAAATCAAGCCTTGATCTCCTGCACAAGAAGGGTGTGAATGAAAGATGCCTTGATATTCTGGGGCATGAGAAGGATGTCGAGGATGTAACCCTTGACCGGGTAGTTTGGTTGAGGATGTCGAGCATGTAATCGTCACCTAGTACTCCATAAGGAGGATATGAACAATATGATCCTTGCTCTGCTAGTACCAGAGGAGGACGCCAGAAATATAGGCCATTGTTAAGGATGAAGAAGATGACAAGTGTATAATCATTGATCTGAAACACGAGGAGGAGGAGGATGTCTTTGATAAGCAAGTACCAAATGAGGACAACGATAGAATATGACTTACAATTATGTGGTCGAATAGATAATACAAACATAACATATATCACTTCTTGTGCTATCAACACCAGTTCCCCCGGCTTCTTGTATTGACACAATAATTATCTCTCACTTGCATGTGTTTAGTGGTGATTTTTGGTCCTATACAATGAAAAGGATTATTGGGTATTGGTTTGTATCAATTGGTGATGTGCTTTTCCAAAAGCAAGCAAACACCAAAGGAGTACAACAATATAATAAGACTTACAACTATATGGTCTAACAGATAATACAAACATACCATATATCAATTCTTGTGCTTCCACATGACTTCCCCCGGCTTCTTGTATTGTCACAATACTTATCTCTCACTTGCTTGTTTTTAGTTCTGATTTTTGGCTCCGTATAAGGAAACTGATTATTGGGTCTTGGTTTGTATCAACTGTTAGCGTGCCTTTCCAAAGGCGATATTTTTCAAGGACTGTTAATATGTCCTTCTCTCAGGGACATACATAAGTATATGATCCATATTTATCCTAGAAAGGGAGAAAAGTGTATGTTTCATTTTCCACATAAACGTTCTCATCTTTCGAAACCATACCAATTGTTGACCCTGAGTGTGACATGGGACACAACTCACGACGAGTAGTAGAACCGCTAGGTGGACACAAGTGTTGTCAAGATGCTATAATATAGTCGGTCTCAAGTCATTCCCTAAACATCCAATGTTGTTGCTGAGGAGAAATACCGTTATTGTTTCCATAATCTATTAGGGGCATAAAATATCCTTACGCAAAACTGGGAGCATGATGAGAAATGAAGCCTTTATCTCCCGCGCAGGGAGGATGCCAATGAGCGATGCCTTGAAATTCTGGGCATGAGGAGGATGTCGAGGATGTATCTGTTCACCTGGTAGTTCAGTTGAGGATGACGAACATGTAAGTTGTCACCTTATAGTCTAGGAGTAAGATATGTACTAAGGCCTTCACCACAAGTACTAGTGGAGGACGCTAAAAGTATAGGCCATTGTCTACTCATGCATAAAGAGGATGAACATCATATGATCTTTGATCTGAAAGAAGACAAGGTTGATGTCCATGATAAGCAAGTGCCAGTGGACTAAGACAATAGAATAAGACTTACTAATATATAATATGAACTTACCTTATATCACTCCTTGTGCTTTGATGTCTACTACACAACCTTCTTCTTGTAGACGTTGTTGGGCCTCCAAGTGCAGAGGTTTGTAGGACAGTAGCAAATTTCCCTCAAGTGGATGACCTGAGGTTTATCAATCCGTAGGAGGCATAGGATGAAGATGGTCTCTCTCAAGCAACCCTGCAACCAAATAACAAAGAGTCTCTTGTGTCCCCAACACATCCAATACAATGATAAATTGTATAGGTGCACTAGTTCGGCGAAGAGATGGTGATACAAGTGGTATATGGATAGTAGATAAAGGTATTTGTAATCTGAAATTATAAAAACAGCAAGGTAACGAATGATAAAAGTGAGCGTAAACGGTATTGCAATGCTAGGAAACAAGGCCTAGGGTTCATACTTTCGCTAGTGTAAGTTCCCTCAACAATACTAACATAATTGGATCACATAACTATCCCTCAACATGCAACAAAGAGTCACTC
Source organism: Triticum monococcum (assembly GCA_034509565.1). NCBI lineage: Eukaryota > Viridiplantae > Streptophyta > Magnoliopsida > Poales > Poaceae > Triticum > Triticum monococcum. The sequence goes on along the minus strand of CM067842.1, from coordinate 783,130,412 downwards.
CAAAGTCACTAATAGAGGAGAACGAACGAAGAGATTATGGTAGGGTACGAAACCACCTCAAAGTTATTCTTTCCAATCAATCCGGTGGGCTATACCTATAAGTGTCACAAACAGCCCTAGAGTTCGTACTAGAATAACACCTTAACACACAAATCAATCAAAACCCTAATGTCACCTAGATACTCCAATGTCACCTCAAGTATCCGTGGGTATGATTATACGATATGTGTCACACAATCTCAGATTCATCTATTCAACCAACACAAAGGACCTCAAAGAGTGCCCCAAAGTTTCTACCGGAGAATCACGACGAAAACGTGTGCCAACCCCTATGCATAGGTTCATGGGAGGAACCCGCAAGTTGATCACCAAAACATACATCAAGTGAATCACGTGATATCCCATTGTCACCACAGATATCCATGACAAGACATACATCAAGTGTTCTCAAATCTTTAAAGACTCAATCCGATAAGATTACTTCAAAGGGGAAACTCAATTCATTACAAGAGAGAAGAGGGGGAGGAGAAACATAAGATCCAACTATAATAGCAAAGCTCGCGATACATCAAGATCGTGCCAAATCAAGAACACAAGAGAGAGAGATCAAACACATAGCTACTGGTACATACCCTCAACCCCGAGGGAGAACTACTCCCTCCTCGTCATGGAGAGCACCGGGATGATGAAGATGGCCACCGGAGAAGGATTGCCCCCTCCGGCAGGGTGCCAGAACGGGCCTAGATTGGTTTTCGGTGGCTACGGAGGCTTCTGGCGGCGGAACTCCTGATCTAATCTCTGTTCTGGAAGTTTTAGGATACGTGAGTATATATGGGTGAAAGGAGTACGTCGGTGGACCGAAGGGGGGCCACGAGGCAGGGGCGCGCCCCAGGGGGGTGGGCGCGCCCCCTACCCTCGTGAGCTCCTCCTTCATCTTCTGACGTAGGGTCCAAGTCTATCCGGTAGGTTTCCTTCCAAAAATAACTTCTCCAGTTGATTTCATTCCGTTTCGACTCCGTTTGATATTCCTTTTCGTCGAAACACTGAAATAGGCATAAAACAACAAATCTGGGCTGGGCCTCCGGTTAATAGGTTAGTCCCAAAAATAATATAAAAGTGGAAAGTTGAAAGTGCAACTATCCCTAGGTGGTTTTGGTAATTCATAACAACATATAGCTCATTGAGCTAATGCTATTTCAAGATGATTATTTCAGGAAAGCTTAATGATTGGCATGGCATGGATGTGAAAGTGGAACCCTCAAAATGCTAAGGACAAAGAATTGGCTCAAGTTCAAAAGTTCAAGACTCTTCATTTTATATTTTAGTGATCCAAGATCACATTGAGTCTTTAGGAAAAGCTAATACTATCAAGGAGGGATGAGGTGTTGCTTAATGAGCCTCTTGCTTTATGTGCTTAATGATATGCTCCAAAATCCTCAACTACTTTCCCATATCCACAAATGACCTAAACCCTAAGCCAAACTCGGTCATACCGATTCTTTCATTCCGGCGCCACCGAGTTTCACTTGTCATTTGCCACTGCCAAACCCTAGCAATTCGGTCCTACCGATAAGGATCTCGGTCTCACCGAGATGGGCTTGCAAACTCTCTGTTTCCCTTTCGTAAATTTTCGGTCTCACCGAAAGAGCGAATCAGTCCCACCGAGAATGCAAGGTAAACTCTATGTTTCCTTCTTGTAACTTTTCGGTCTCACCGAAAGAGCAAGTCGGTCCCACCGAGTTTGCCTGACCAACTCTCTGGTTAGCTTATTGCCAAACTCGGTCTCACCGAGTTTGTGCAATCGGTCTCACCGAGATTACGTTATGCCCAAACCCTAACCGAATCGGTCCTACCGAGTTGCATGTCAGTCCCACCGAAATTCCTAACGGTCACTAGGTTTACTATTTCGGTCCGACCGAGTTTTCTGATTGGGTCCCACCGAGATTGGTAAATTGTGTGTAACAGTTGGATTTTGTGTGGAGGCTATAAATACCCCTCCACCTCCTCTTCACTCGTGGAGAGAGCCATCAGAGCACATACACCATTCCAACTCATATGTTCTGAGAGAGAACCACCTACTCATGTGTTGAGACCAAGATATTCCATTCAAACCATATGAATCTTGATCTCTAGCCTTCCCCAAGTTGCTTTCCACTCAAATCTTCTTTCCACTAGATCCAAATCCTATGAGAGAGAGTTGAGTGTTGGGGAGACTATCATTTGAAGCACAAGAGCAAGGAGTTCATCATCAACACACCATTTGTTACTTCTTGGAGAGTGGTGTCTCCTAGATTGGCTAGGTGTCACTTGGGAGCCTCCGACAAGATTGTGGAGTTGAACCAAGGAGTTTGTAAGGGCAAGGAGATCGCCTACTTCGTGAAGATCTACCGCTAGTGAGGCAAGTCCTTCGTGGGCGATGGCCATGGTGGGATAGACAAGGTTGCTTCTTCGTGGACCCTTCGTGGGTGGAGCCCTCCGTGGACTCGCGCAACCGTTACCCTTCATGGGTTGAAGTCTCCATCAACGTGGATGTAGGATAGCACCACCTATCCGAACCACGGGAAAAAAATCCGTGTCTCCAATAGCGTTTGAATTCTCCAAACCCTTCCCTTTATATTCTTGCAAGTTGCATGCTTTACTTTCCGCTGCCAATATACTCTTTGCATGCTTTCTTGAATTGTGTAATGATTGCTTGACTTGTCCTAAGATAGCTAAAAACTGCCAAGAACTAAAATTGGGAAAAGGTTAAGTTTTTATTTGGTCAAGTAGTCTAATCACGCCCCCCTCTAGACATACTTTCGATCCTACAAGGTCAACTTGACAAGTACAAGATGAAGGATGGTGAAGGTGTCGCCGAAATGTAGTCTAGGCTTGCTCTCATCACAAATGAGATTGCCGGCTTAGGAAGTGAAGAGATGACCGATAGATTCATCATCAAGAAGATCCTAAGAGCCTTGGATGGGAAATATGACACCGTGTGCACATTGATTCAAATGATGCCAAATTACAAAGATCTCAAGCCAACGGAAGTGATTGGAAGGATTGTTGCTCATGAGATGTCACTCAAGGATAAAGAGGAACTTCACAACAAATCAAGTGGTGCCTACAAAGCCTCATGTGAAGTCCCCACATCATCAAGTGAGAAACAAACCTTCAATGAAGAATTGAGCTTAATGGTGAAGAACTTCAACAAGTTCTACAAGAGTAGAAGCAAAGAAAGAAGCTTCAAGTCAAGGTCATACAATGACAAAAGATCTTCTAGTCGAGAGCGAAACTGCTATAATTGTGGAAGACCCGGACACTATTCCAACGAGTGTACGGCTCCCTACAAGAGAAGAGAAGATTCTCCAAAAAGAAGAAGCAAAGAATCACCACCAAGAGAGAGAAGGAGTAGAGATGATCGTTATGAACGGAGATACTCACGGAGAAGCAAGGATTCGGAAAGGAAGGAAAAATCATCAAGGAGCTACACAAAACGAAGACATCAAGCTCATGTTGGTGAATGGGTATCCGGCTCCGACTCTGACAGCCACTCCGAGAGAAGTTATCACTCCGACTCCGAAGATACTCAAGATGAAGGTGTTGCCGGTCTAGCACTTGTGTCAACAAACTCCTACGACATATTTGACTCACCAAATGAAGGAATTGGAAGATGCTTCATGGCCAAAGGTCCTAAGGTAACACACCCCGAGTATGTTGATTTTAATAGTGATGAAGATGACTTGTTAGGTGATGATGATTTGCTTGTTGACAACTCTAGTGATGAGTACTATGATGAAACATCAATTAATCATGCTAAAACGAATGACAATGATAAGGAGAAGATTGAGGCTCTAACTAAAGAACTAAACACTGTTAAGTTAGCTCATGAAACTATCTTTGAAGATCATCAAGAACTTTTAAGAGCTCATGAGAAATTACGCTTTGAAAAGCTCAATCTTGAGCAAGAGCATGAGTTCTTAAAGGCAATCAATGATGATCTCTGCAAGAAAAGTTCTTCTTACATTGTCAACCATTTACTATTATCCACTTACATGCCTCAAGTCAAGTCTAGTAACAAGAACAAGAAAGATTCTTCCTATAGTAGTCACAATGATCATGCTAAATCCAATATTGTTGCTTCTAGTAGTTCTCTTGGTTCCACTAATGATTCTCTTGGCCAAGTTACACTTGAGCAAGAAAATAGCTTATTGAAGGGAATCATGGAGAAAGGAGTGTACAAGAGCCTTGCCGGGAGTAAGCAATTCGAGGAAATTGTGCGCAAGCAAGGAATGCACCGGAAGAATCAAGGTGTTGGTTTTGAACGAAAGTTCAATGCCAATGGAGTTGAATGGGAAGAAGATCAATACCCCAAGACAAAGTTTGTTCCTCAACAAGAGAAGTATGATACTTCTTTCAAGGGGACACAAGCTCAAGATGATCTTCCACCACAAGACTACAAGCAAAAAGGCAAGGACAAGCTTCAAGAGGAGATTGATGCACTTGAAGAAGCTCCTAAGACCTTAGTCAAGTGGATTCCCAAGACCATGTCAAGTTCCACTTCATCAAGTACGACTACAACTCCAAGGATTCCCATCAAGATGGTGTGGATCCAAAAGAAGAAGAACTAGAGAGTTCTTGAGGGTGACTCCGCCAACATATTTCACTCTCATCATTTTGGCAAGAACAAGTGCAATCAACTTCCACATCATGCACTAGTTCAAGGAGTCACAAACCCTCTTGTTGGTAAGACAAGGGACAAGGTAACCTAAAGTTTTCATGGACATCATCTTGTGTATGCATCACTCTATGTCTATGGATATCCTTGTTTGTTCCTTGTGGGACTAACCCATGTAGGTATTGAAAGTGCAATTCACTCAAATGGATAGCTCCAAGTGATCTACATCAACATTGAGCATCCACATCTTCAATATCTACATGAAGTCATCATCGACAAAACCCAAGGTTAGTTCATCCCTCTTAGGGGGGATATCACATCTAGGGGGAGCTTTACTCTAAGACTTGAGCTAAAGCACCTCTAAAGATGTGAATACAACAATGCTTTATGTAAAAGTGGTAACCCCACTTGAGCTTAAACGATGAGTATGACCTACGATCAAGTGTTCTCACTTGACTCCTAAGTCAATATACTAATATATAGATGACCTAGTCATCGCAAATTGCTTGATAGATGCTAGAATTGTTTGTGCATGCTTTGCCACATATTTCATTTGCCATCTTATTGTGTGAGCATGTTGGTTGCATATTTTACTCATTTGAGGACATCCACTTGTTGTTTTGATTGTTTGGCTTTATCTTCTTTTGCCAAGTGGATGGACAAGAATGCCTAAGAACCTCCTCTAGCTATCTATGCTTTTCTCGTCTCAAACTCTATTCATGCTGCATCACAAAACTTGATCAAGTCAGATTCGAACCACTCTGTGTGAGGAGCGCTCGGAGTCCCCGATTCGTCATAGACTTAAACTTCCAAAACCTCTTTGTGATTCTCGGTCTGACCGATACCATACTTTTGGTCCTACCGAGATCATTAAGTTGATCTAGGTTTTCGATCTCGGTGCAACCGATTTGAACTGCTCGGTCACACCGAGTTGCAATAACTGTATATAGTTTTGCATCTCGGTGCCACCGAGTTGTTCCACTCGGTCACACCGACAGGGTCGGGCTATATATAGTGACGGGCAGAACTTTGGAAATTTCTCCGAAACCTCTTCGCCCGTGCATAGCTCGCTCTGCCTCCTCGGTCTCCGGATCGTCCTCCTCGCCGCTAGCAGCCTCCAGTCACTGGTCTCCGCCGCCGTCAACAGATTTCTGCCCCGCCATTGCCGCCGTAGCGAGTCTCCGCCGAACTAGGGTATGGACTCGATCTTTGTGCTATTCTTCAATCCGATTCCTAGCACATTGTGATCATCATGATTCTTGCCACGTTTGATAAACTCCTATCCAGTCAATGAACTCGTAGATTAGGTTTAATTTGAAAATTTTAGGGTTAGGTTTCCGCCGAAACCATCTCGGACCCACCGAGTTGAAAAACTCGGTCCCACCGATTTGGCTTATGCCATTGCACAAGTAAAACTCGGTCTGACCGAGAATTACTTATCGGTGTGACCGATTTTGGAACTCTGTGAAACCCTAGCAGTCTCGGTGCCACCGAACTGTGACTTGGTCTGACCGAGTTCACTAGTTCTGGTGCCAAAACTGCTTCGGTGTCACCGAGTTTGAAAATCGGTAGATCCGAGATGATCTCAGTGGGAAACTAAAACTAAGATTTTGAATTATTCTTTTGCAAAAATCTCTGCATTTTGTGATGCTCATCCACTCTATCTCATCTATAATCTATTCACAGGGTCAGCAGTCAGTTTGCATCATGTCAGACCAGAGTGACAGCCAAAACTTGTCAGAGCAGCAAGTGCAGTTGAGTGAGGGCACTAGCCCCTCAAGTTCCTTAGATGATGGCAGCAGGAGCACACCCAGCGACCTGCCTAAAGCTGCCACACGTCAAAGGAAGAAGAGAACCTCAGATTCTGAAGATGAGGACTATGTGGCAGAGGAAGAGGCCACATCAAAGAGAGTTGAGCCAACAGTAGGCACAAAGCCAGGCTTGAAAATCAAAAGGCCAGCAGGCAGGCAGCCCATGTCAAAGGCTAGAGCTTCAACTGTGAAGCCTGCTCCCATTGAGCCCGTTGCTGCTGAGGGCAAGAAGAGGAAAAAACGAGTGAAGAAGACTGTGGCCAGAGTGCTTGGGAAGGCCTCCATCATGGTAGGTGAGGAGGAAGAAGAAGAGGTTGCTGCACCAGCACCCAAGGCAGCCAAACTTATGGGAGATGCCATAAGGTCAGGGACAGCTGCATCCAAGCCCAAGGAAGCACCCAAGGCTGCATCTAAGCCTGAGAGTGCACCAAAGAGAAACACCAGAAGCATCCCAGCCACTGAGAAGAACAAGGCCCCAGTGCCTGAAGCTACAGAGGAAGAGGAAGAGAATGTCCTTCGGAAGCTCAAGCCCAAGATCCCAGACCACAACGATGCTCATCCTGTGGCTGAGGATATGAAGCTCAGGAGAGATTCAGGGCTGAGGAAGTGGAGAGAAGCAGATCTGTATGCTTATAGGAGGAGAACTGCAGTGGACTACAGGTTTCATACCAAGGAGCAGCAGGATTTCTATGAGACTGTTTTGCTTGAGAAGAAGCCAATTGTGTGTGACATGAGATGGGTCGACTGGACCTACATGAAGGAGAATGAGGAACACTACCCTGGAGTATATGCCAGCTTTAGTGCGTGTGGAGTGGCAGACTTTGTTGGGCAGAAGCTCACAAAGTGGAACGAGGAGCTAATCATGCAATTCTACTCCACAACACACTTTTATCCGGATGGCAGGATCACTTGGATGTCAGAGGGTACAAGGTACCAATCCACTGTTGAGGAATGGGCGAAGTTGATCAATGCCCCAGAGGAGCAGGATGATGACTTGGACATTTATGCCAAGAAGAAGATGGACCACAACACCATGTCCAACATGTACAAGGAGATTCCGAATGAAGCACTTGACACGTTCAAGTTTGGCTCAGTGCACTATCTTCTGTCAGGATTGCCTACGATCAACTGGATCCTTAGGCACACTCTTCTGCCCAAGTCTGGAGATCACAAGATGATCAGAGGTCACGCGATCAATTTGCTACATGTCTTTGACGTGCCTCAAAAATTCAAAGTCATGAGTCTCATAGTGGAAATAATCAAGAGGACAGCGGCCGGCCAGAAGAGGAGCGGTGGATATGCCCCACAGATTCAGGAGCTCATCAACTCCAAGATGGGCACGGGCATATACCTCTTGGATAAGGAACACCTGGCCATCCGTCCAGACTTCGAGGATAACCAAGTGGTCATGACTGAGAATGAGCCATCATCTGTCCATGCACAAGCTCAGAAGGAGAAGGCGAAGAAGGAGAAAGGTGCCAGGATGCCTACTCAAGCGGAGGCATCTGATTACTTCCTGAAAACCAAACAAGAGCAGCTTGGTTACCTGATTGCGTCCACCCTACGTATTGAGCAAGGACTTGCCACCCTAACTCAGAACCAGGCAAGCCTAGAGAGGATCATGGAACAGAGGTTCTATGACTTGGACATCAAGGTGACAGAGATACAGACTGCCGTGGTGCAGCTCCAGGAGGACATGAATGAGAGGAGAGGCAGGACCACGACTGATGCTTTTGCGAGGGTGCCACGAGGTCCGAGGTCGTCTGCACTGCCAGTTGCTGACACCAGAGCTACAACGTCTGCGCCAGCCACAGCCTCAGTTCCACCAGCTCCAGCATCCACTTCAGCCTCGACTCCGACCACGTCTACCGAAGGCTTCGTCCTTGGAGTGCTCCGGACTCCACCACCACCTGAAGATCAAGCCTGAGCGTCGACTTAGCACTATGCATTTTCTAGGAACTTTTTGGTAACTTATTGCCAAAGGGGGAGAAAATGTATAGATCATAGGCTTCGAGAGAGAGTGTTGCTTTTATTCCCTCTTGTCTTATTTGGTGGTTTTTCGAACTTTGTTTGCTTGTGTGTGAGATACTACGTCCTTATGTTTGTGAGACATCTATGATCATGTGTTTGATCATAAGCTACACTTAATGTTTGCTCAATGCCTGCTTAAATATTATCATTCTATCTATCTTTTGTGATCATTCACTATTCTTGGTGATGAGTGCATGTATTTCAATCTTATCATTTTTTAGCGCTCCACCAAGATGTATGTGACATGGAAGAGTAACCCATGATTCTAAATCCTTGTGCATTTGCAGTCCAAAGCAAATTTTAAATATGCACAAATTTAGGGGGAGCTCTTACTTGTCACATACTTCTCAAAGCGACGATATATTTCATGCTTATTATCATTTGTCGAAGCTTTGATCTATATGTTGTCATCAATTACCAAAAAGGGGGAGATTGCAAGTGCAACTATCCCTAGGTGGTTTTGGTAATTCATAACAACATATAGCTCATTGAGCTAATGCTATTTCAAGATGATTATTTTAGGAAAGCTCAATGATTGGCATGGCATGGATGTGAAAGTGGAACCCTCAAAATGCTAAGGACAAAGAATTGGCTCAAGCTCAAAAGTTCAAGACTCTTCATTTTATATTTTAGTGATCCAAGATCACATTGAGTCTTTAGGAAAAACCAATACTATCAAGGAGGGATGAGGTGTTGCTTAATGAGCCTCTTGCTTTATGTGCTTAATGATATGCTCCAAAATCCTCAACTACTTTCCCATATCCACAAATGACCTAAACCCTAAGCCAAACTCGGTCATACCGATTCTTTCATTCCGGCGCCACCGAGTTTCACTTGTCATTTGCCATTGCCAAACCCTAGCAGTTCGGTCCTACAGATAAGGATCTCGGACTCACCGAGATGGGCTTGCAAACTCTCTGTTTCCCTTTCGTAACTTTTCGGTCTCACCGAAAGAGCGAATCGGTCCCACCGAGAATGCAAGGTAAACTCTATGTTTCCTTCTTGTAACTTTTCGGTCTCACCGAAAGAGCAAGTCGGTCCCACCGAGTTTGCCTGACCAACTCTCTGGTTGGTGCAATCGGTCTCACCGAGATTACGTTATGCCCAAACCCTAACCGAATCTGTCCTACCGAGTTGCATGTCAGTCCCACCGAAATTCCTAACGGTCACTAGGTTTACTATTTCGGTCCGACCGAGTTTTCTGATTCGGTCCCACCGAGATTGGTAAATTGTGTGTAACGGTTGGATTTTGTGTGGAGGCTATAAATACCCCTCCACCTCCTCTTCACTCGTGGAGAGAGCCATCAGAACACATACACCATTCCAACTCATATGTTCTGAGAGAGAACCACCTACTCATGTGTTGAGACCAAGATATTCCATTCAAACCATATGAATCTTGATCTCTAGCCTTCCCCAAGTTGCTTTCCACTCAAATCTTCTTTCCACCTGATCCAAATCCTATGAGAGAGAGTTGAGTGTTGGGGAGACTATCATTTGAAGCACAAGAGCAAGGAGTTCATCATCAACACACCATTTGTTACTTCTTGGAGAGTGGTGTCTCCTAGATTGGCTAGGTGTCACTTGGGAGCCTCCGACAAGATTGTGGAGTTGAACCAAGGAGTTTGTAAGGGCAAGGAGATCGCCTACTTCGTGAAGATCTACCGCTAGTGAGGCAAGTCCTTCGTGGGCGATGGCCATGGTGGGATAGACAAGGTTGCTTCTTCGTGGACCCTTCGTGGGTGGAGCCCTCCGTGGACTCGCGCAACCGTTACCCTTCGTGGGTTGAAGTCTCCATCAACGTGGATGTAGGATAGCACCACCTATCCGAACCACGGGAAAAACATCCATGTCTCCAATAGCGTTTGAATTCTCCAAACCCTTCCCTTTATATTCTTCCAAGTTGCATGCTTTACTTTCCGCTGCCAATATACTCTTTGCATGCTTGCTTGAATTGTGTAATGATTGCTTGACTTGTCCTAAGATAGCTAAAAACTGCCAAGAACTAAAATTGGGAAAAGGTTAAGTTTTATTTGGTCAAGTAGTCTAATCACCCCCCCCCCTCTAGACATACTTTCGATCCTACAAAAATAAAGCCCAATATTGCCCAAAACAGTAGATAATATAGCATGGAGCACTCAAAAATTATAGATACGTTGGAGACGTATCAAGCATCCCCAATCTTAATTCCTGCTCATCCTCGACTATGTAAATGATAAAAACAGAATTTTTGATGCGGAGTGCTACTTGGCATAATTTTAATGTAATTCTTCTTAATTGTGGCATGAATATTCAGATCCGAAAGATTCAAGACAAAAGTTCATATTGACATAAAAATGATAATACTTCAAGCATACTAACTAAGCAATTATGTCTCTTCAAAATAACATGGCCAAAGAAAGTTATCCCTACAAAATCATATAGTCTGGCTATGCTCCATCTTCACCACATAATATATTTAAATTATGCACAACCCCCATGACAAGCCAAGCAATTGTTTCATACTTTTAATGTTCTCAAACCTTTTCAATCTTCACGCAATACATGTGTAGCGACCAGACCTCAAACAGTCTGATCCCTGTGCTCCGGTGTCATCCCTGGATCAGTAATGCTGACACCACACAGTACTCGGAGGATTTATAGCAGAGTAGCAATCACACACTTATTACATCGAGTGTCTCATAAGAGAAATTATTACAATGAATATGGCTTAAGGCCATCTAATAACGATAACAGCGGAAGGCTTGGAAGATAAGTCAGTCCATCAACTCCAACGGCATCACTGAGTATAGAACCACGACCTAAAAACTCCTTAATCGTCGTCTGAAAAGTCTGCAACATTAACGTTGCAGCCCGAAAATGGGTCAGCACATGGAATATGCTGGCAAGGTAACACATAGAGAGTAATGGAATGAAACAGCTATTCTATATGCATATTTGGCTGGTGGAAAGCTCTATGGTTACAGTTTTTGCGTAAAGCCAATTTTTCCCTACCTCAAAGGAATAAATTTAATTTAACTATCATGGTGGTTGCTAAACATTGAGAATGGTTGACAGCATTCTCAATCCCAATTATATAACATCATTAAACCCAACAAAATTGATTTAAAGTAACATGTTGAGATTCACATGATAATCCAGGTACTAGATACTCAAGATGTCCATAACCGGGGACACGGCTAACCATGATTAGTTTATTACACTCTGCAGAGGTTTGCGCACTTTTCCCCACAAGACTCGATCGCCTCCGTTGGATTTCTCGCACTATATGGTGCTTGAGAAACGGATGACCGAGACACAGTCTTTCAGAAGCACTAGCACCTTACGATGGATAGACCGGTACACCTACTTTCCCCTACATCTGCTAGTCTACCCTGTAAGAGTTCGCACGACTTACTCAACTATGCCAGAGCCCATAATGGCTTGTGGCTGCACACGAAAGTTTCTAGTATGAATAATCTCATGATCCCTTTGAGCCTGGGTGGCAGTCCAAAAGAAAAACAGGCAAGTCCTGGAAATACCCAGTTGCCTCAATCCACCCAGATGTGTGTTTAAGTTGCCACCTTAGATGAACCCTTAATTATCAATCTCACATCTGTCATGGATATCACTCACCCAATCCACGTCTACTAGCATAGCATGGGATAATAAGCAAACGCAGAAGTAACTCCCAAAGGTTTGACAATAAACATGTAATAGGTACTACATCATCTACTTCCCATCCCACAGTTTAATTAGATCCTAATCATGCAATGTGTGAGGATTGATCTAATGGAAGAAAAACTGGGTTGTAGAAAAGGTATGATCAAAGTGTTACTTGCCTTGCTAATGATCTGCGAAACCTAACGATTCGAAGTAACAGGCGGCGCACTCCGGGTACTCTATCGCAGACAAACAAACAAGCATACAATAAGTACTCATCTAATGCATAGGTAAAACTCAAATAAGAGATTTAACCAGAAGGTTCAACTTAAGAACTCCGGTTGGCAAAAGAAATCAATCGAACGAAGCAAAGAAAGTCAAACGGCGAAAGAAAACAACTTCGTTCTAGTAATCTGAATCTAAGTCAAATTTTACAGTAGCAAAAACTTGTTTGGGTTGATTATTCGGATAGAGGGTTTCGAGACGAAACTCCAGGCGCTTGAATCGCCTGATTCCGATAAACGAGCAAAAACATAAACGAAAACGAAAATCAGATCGGGAATCGCGATCAGAAAAATCGCGGATTTAATCCGACGAAAAAGGAAAACGACGAACGGAATATATTTTTTTAAACGGCACAAAAAACGAGGCGGCGGCGAACCTGGGCAGCCCGCGGCTCCGGCGGGTCGGCGGCGGGGCGGCGGCGGCGGCGCTAGGGTTTGGGGCTGGGGCGGCTGGGCTCTCGGGCCCCGGGGCGGCGCCTTATAAAGGCCTCGGCAAGGCGGAGTCCTGGCCGAGTACGGCCCAAAGTCGGTTCCCCTTTTTTTTGCTCGGAAGAAAAATAAAAAGAAATACTAAACGGACTCCAAAAATCCCGAAATAAATTTTACCGGGCTTCTAAAATCAAGCCCGACAAAGTGAACATTTATTTGGGCCCTAAATGCAATTTTGAAAAACGTGCATTTTTCCTAAATTCAAATAAAAATATCGAAAAACTCCGAAATAAATATTATTTGATTTTTTTATTAGACCCTCAATATTTCTATATTTTGGGAAAGTCATTTTATTCCCTCTCGCATATTTTTGTAATAGAAATAATTGATGATAAAGTAAATCAAATCAAATGATCCTATTCTCAAAATTTGAGAAAACTCAAATGTGAGAATAACGAAATCCCCAACTCTCTCTGTGGGTCCTTGAGTTGCTTAGAATTTTCTAGGATCAAAACCCAAAAGCAAATAAAATATGATATGCATGATGATCTAATGTATAACATTCCAAATTGAAAATTTGGGATGTTACAAACCTACCCCCCTTAAAATGAATCTCGCCCTCGAGATTCGTGTTGGCTAGAAAATAGGTGAGGATGGTCTTTGAGCAAATCTTCCTCTCGTTCCCAGGTGGCTTCATCCTCCGTATGGTGACTCCACTGAACCTTGCAAAACTTGATAACTTTGCTGCGGATAACTCGGTTGGCAAACTCGAGGATCTTAACTGGTTTCTCCTTGTAGGTCAAATCGTTATCCAACTGAATAGTTTCCAAAGGCACTGTATCTCTTAACGGTACGTCAGCCATCTCCGCGTGACACTTCTTTAACTGAGAAACGTGGAACACATCATGAACTCCTGACAATCCTTCGGGCAATTCCAACTTGTAGGCCACTTCTCCCATATGCTCCAAAATTTGATATGGTCCTACAAATCGTGGCGCTAACTTCCCTTTAACTCCAAAACGCTTTGTTCCCCGAAGTGGAGATACTCGAAGATAAGCTCTGTCTCCAACTTCGTAAACTGTCTTCTTGCGTTTAGAATCTTCATAACTCTTTTGTCTGGACTGGGCTACCTTGAGCCTATCGCGAATCAACTTCACTTTCTGTTCAGACTCCTTAATCAAGTCAGGTCCAAACAACTGACGGTCTCCAACTTTGTCCCACGACAATGGTGTCCTGCACCTCCTTCCGTACAAAGCTTCGAAAGTGGCCATCTTCAAACTAGTTTGGTAACTGTTGTTGTAAGAGAACTCTGCATATGGCAAATTATTGTCCCAACTAGATCCATAATCTAGCGCACAAGCTCTCAGCATATCTTCCAAAATCTGATTGATTCTCTCGGTCTGTCCATCTGTCTGCGGATGAAAAGCTGTACTGGATTCTAGCCTGGTTCCCAAAGTTTCTTGCAACTGCTTCCAGAACTTTGAGGTAAGCTGGGTTCCTCTATCTGATACGATACTCCTCGGAACTCCATGCAGACATACTATTCTGGTCATGTATATTTTTGCCAAATTAGCACTGGTATAAGTGGTCTTTAATGGGATGAAATGAGCTACTTTCGTCAATCGATCGACTACAACCCAAATCAAGTCATAGCCTGAACGAGTCCTGGGCAATCCCGTGATAAAATCCATGCCTATCTTATCCCACTTCCATTCGGGTATCGGCAATGGTTGTAACAATCCTTCTGGCTTCTGATGCTCTGCCTTTACTCTCTAGCATACATCACAAACTGCTACATACTCTGCTATGTCTTTCTTCATTCCGGTCCACCAGAAAATATCCTTCAAATCCAGATACATCTTGGTATTCCCTGGGTGAATCGAATAGGGTGAATCATGTGCCTCTTGCAGAATTAACTTCCTGATCTCCGGGTCATTGGGCACATAGACACGGTCTTCAAACCATAGGGTATCGTGCTCATCCTCACGAAATCCTTTATCCTTTCCTTCTTTCATTTTCTCCTTTATGGAAGCAATCTCCTTGTCAGTCTTCTGAGCTTCCCTGATTCTATCCATCAAAGTTGACTAAATTTCCAACGCTACTACATAGCCTCTCGGAACTATTTCCAAACATAGTTCACGAAGGTTTTCTGCTAACTCCTTGGGTATTTCTCCCGTCATTAACGTATTGACATGGCTCTTACGGCTTAATGTGTCAGCTACTACATTAGCCTTTCCAGGGTGATAATGCAATTTCATATCATAATCCTTCATGAGCTCCAACCATCTCCTTTGTCGGAGGTTCAACTCCTTCTGTGTGAAAATGTACTTCAAACTCTTATGATCCGTGTACACCTCACAATGATTTCCAATGAGGAAATGTCTCTATGTCTTCAAAGCATGCACTACGGCTGCTAACTCCAAATCATGCATAGCGTAATTCATCTCATGGGGCTTCAGTTGTCTTGAGGCATATGAAACGACTCTCCCTTCCTGCATAAGCACTGCTCCAAGTCCTCGACGTGAAGCGTCGCAATACACCTCATAATCCTTGGTCTGGTCTGGCAAAATCAACACTGGTGAGGTAACCAAGCGTTTCTTTAACTCCTAGAAACTAGCCTCACACTGCTCAGTCCATACGAACTTGGTATCTTTCTTCAACAACTCTGTCATAGGCTTCGCAATCTTTGAGAAATTCTCAATAAACCTCCGGTAGTATCCTGTGAGTCCAAGAAAACTCCGGATCTCTCCAATTGTTGTTGGGGCTTCCCACTTGGTCACGGTTTCAACTTTAGCAGGGTCTACTGCTATACCTTCTCTAGATATAACATGTCCGAGGAATCCTACTTCCTTCAACCAAAACTCACATTTACTGAACTTGGCATATAATTGATGTTCTCTGAGCTTTCCAAGTACCAAACGCAAATGCTCCTTATGCTCCTCTTCATTCTTTGAATAAACCAGGATATCATCTATGAACACTACGACGAACTTATCCAAAAACTCCATAAACACTTTGTTCATCATGTTCATAAAATAGGCAGGCGCGTTAGTCAGACCAAATGACATAACGGTATACTCATACAGCCCATACCTGGTGGTAAAAGCTGTCTTCGGAATATCCTGTTCTCGAATCTTCAACTGGTGGTACCCTGATAGCAAATCGATCTTGGAAAATACCTTTGCTCCTTGCAGTCGATCAAACAGATCATTGATCATTGGTAGTGGGTACTTGTTCTTAATTGTTACTTCATTCAATCCTCGATAATCAACAACCATCCTTAACGATCCATCCTTCTTCTCCACTAGTAGTACTGGTGATCCCCAAGGTGAAGAACTTGGGCGAATATATCCCTTATCCAGTAATTCCTTAATCTGTTTCTTGATTTCCACCAAATCCTTTGCTGGCATCCTATATGGTCTCTTTGATATTGGCCCAGTGCCTGGCAATAGCTCAATCAAAAACTCAATATCTCTATCCAGTGGCATGCCTGGCAACTCCTCTGGAAATACATCAGGAAAATCCCTTACCACTGATACTTCCTCCTGCACAACTCCTATTAGGCAATTTATTTGGGTCCTTTTTGGCATATGCCGGGATACATACTTGATCCTTCTACCTTCTGGTGTGGTAAGCAAAATTGACTTACTAGCACAATCGATGTTTCCTCCATACATCGACAGCCAATCCATACCAAGAATCACATCCAGACCTTGAGATTCCAGAATAATTAAATTTGTTGGGAAAACATGCCGTCCTATACTTAATGGCACTTGAAAGCATCCTTGACTGGCCATGTACTCTACTCCTGGTGAGCTTACTAGCATAGGTGTTTTAAGAACCCTAGTGGGTAGGCTATATTTTTCCACAAATCCCCTTGATATGTATGAATGCGATGCACCAGTATCAAAAAGAACGAGTGCAGTAAATGACTTAACCAAAAACTTATCTATTACTGCATCGGGCTGAGCTTCAACTTCCTCCACATTAACGTGGTCCACTTGTCCCCTGTTGAAAGGGTTCGGCTTCTTTCCAGAGCTTCCATTGCCGTTTTGGCCTTCAGGACATTCATTGGCATAATGTCCGGTCTTGGAACACTTGAAACAGGTGACTTGCCTCAGGTCCTTCTTGGCTGGGGTTGATGGGTTGCGGTTCTGGCCATTGCTTCCTCCATTCCCATTACCATTCTTGGTGCCATTGTGATTGTGCGAGCTACCTACTCCATGGGTATGCTGAAAATGTCCTCCTGGTCTAGGGGTAAAACGTGGCTTCTGTTGAGCTCCTGAATTATACTTTCCTTGTTCATACTTCCTCTTGCGGTTCTCAATTTGCTGCTGCTTCCCTTCAATCATAAGAGCACGATCTACCAACTCCTGGTAGTTGTTGAAGGTGGCTACCATCAACTGCATACTCAACTCATCATTCAGTCCTTCCAGGAACTTCTCCTGCTTAGCTGTGTCCGTAGCAACGTCATCTGGGGCATAACGTGCTAGCTTACTAAACTCCTCCACATACTGGCCAACTGTCCGTCCTCCTTGGCGCAAGTTACGAAACTCACGCTTCTTCATAGCCATTGCTCCTGCTGAAACATGGGCAGTACGGAAAGCCTGCTGAAACTGGTCCCATGTGACAGTATCGACTAGGAAGGTGGATGTGAAATTCTCCCACCATGATGCGGCGGGTCCTTCTAACTGATGTGCGGCAAACTTCACCTTCTCCACATCTGTGCATCCTGCTGTGGTCAACTCCCTAGCGGTCTTGCGGAGCCAATCATCTGCTACTATCGGCTCGGTGCTACTGGAAAACACCGGTGGATTCAGCCTAAGAAAACGGGCTAAGTGGTCAACAAGTGGTGGTGGTGGTGGTGGGTTGTTGTTGTTCCCCTGATTCTGATTCCGGACTAGCAACTGCATCAAAGCGTTCTGCTGTGGATCAACTGGGTGAGCTCCGGCGGAAAGGCAAATTCGGGGTCACGTCTCGGAGGCATCTGAGGGTTTAGAAAAGATGAGATATAAGAATAGAGGGGGTCTAAAGAAGAAACACTACCCATATGCACATGAGGCAAAAGCAACCAATTCACTTCATTCAAACAAACAAAGGCATACAAATCGATCTAACTATCACAAAGTGCTCGGACTACTATATTTACATGGTGGACTACTACTACTGATGAGGTGGTCTACTAGAAATACTCTACGGTTGTAGACTCCATGATATCTGCTCCTGCTTCATCAACATAGTCATCATCGCTACTATCGGCTTCCGAGTCGGTGCCGTCGATGATGATGTAGTCTTCCGGGCTAATCTCCTTGGGTTCTTCGTCTTCATCTACTGGTGTCGGGCCGCCCATAAATACTGCTAGCTTCATAGTTAGGTCGGCATTCTTATCCACCAATACTTCTATTTCTTCTTCATAACCTTCACGTGTAGCATTGAGTTCTTCCTCCAGTTCATTGATTCTAGTCTTAGCCTTCTTCAGATCTATCATGTCGGTGCACATCTGATTCTCCTGTCGTCGAATGTGCTGGTTTAACTCTTCGATAAAAGATGCAATTGATCTATCCT
The DNA here is from genome assembly GCA_034509565.1 of Triticum monococcum. NCBI lineage: Eukaryota > Viridiplantae > Streptophyta > Magnoliopsida > Poales > Poaceae > Triticum > Triticum monococcum. The sequence continues at coordinate 783,111,993 of CM067842.1, read as the reverse complement.
TCTTGGTGCTAATCATCTCCCAATGTTCATCTCGGCGCCCACAAATCTGGTAGATAGTATCCTTGAGATCCTTGCGGTAGACTTCTCCAATGCGTCCCATGCCGATGTGAGCTGCCATACTCTTTCCTAGACTCCAAGTTGGTGCGTCAAAATAAAACTCTATGGGCTCAGTGACTGGCATGAACGTCCTTCCTGGAACTTGAACTTGAATCATCCAGCGCTCTTCTTCAGGTAAAGTGGCGTTGTAGGTTCTCGTGAAGCTTGGTACTCCTATGTTCAGGTATCTAGTGACTTCCTTCAAGTGGCGTCCAAAGGGTGTATCTTCGTCCGATTGGGTGAACTTGTTCCTTGCATCCGCCATCCTAAAGAGTAGAAAAGATGAGAAGTCAGAAGAGAAGAGAGTGAGTAGTGATCTAGGTCTTTAGCTTAGTGGTCGTGACCTACACTCAGCGTGTGCTCTGATACCATCTCTGTAGCGACCAGACCTCAAACAGTCTGATCTCTGTGCTCCGGTGTCGTCCTTGGATCAGTAATGCTGACACCACACAGTACTTGGAGGATTTATAGCAGAGTAGCAATCACACACTTATTACATCGAGTGTCTCATAAGAGAAATTATTACAATGAATATGGCTTAAGGCCATCTAATAACGATAACAGCGGAAGGCTTGGAAGATAAGTGAGTCCATCAACTCCAACTGCATCACTGAGTATAGAACCACGACCTAAAAACTCCTTAATCGTCGTCTGAAAAGTCTGCAACATTAACGTTGCAGCCCGAAAACGGGTCAGCACATGGAATATGCTGGCAAGGTAACACATAGAGAGTAATGGAATGAAACAGCTATTCTATATGCATATTTGGCTGGTGGAAAGCTCTATGGTTACAGTTTTTGCGTAAAGCCAATTTTTCCCTACCTAAAAGGAATAAATTTTATTTAACTATCATGGTGGTTGTTAAACATTGAGAATGGTTGACAGCATTCTCAATCCCAATTATGTAACATCATTAAACCCAACAAAATTGATTTAAAGTAACATATTGAGATTCACATGATAATCCAGGTACTAAATACTCAAGATGTCCATAACCGGGGACACGGCTAACCATGATTAGTTTATTACACTCTGCAGAGGTTTGCGCACTTTTCCACACAAGACTCGATCGCCTCCGTTGGATTTCTCGCACTACATAGTGTTTGAGAAACGGATGACCGAGACACAGTCTTTCAGAAGCACTAGCACCTTACGATGGATAGACCGGTACACCTACTTTCCCCTACATCTGCTAGTCTACCCTGTAAGAGTTCGCATGACTTACTCAACTATGCCAGAGCCCATAATGGCTTGTGGCTGCACACGGAAGTTTCTAGTATGAATAATCTCATGATCCCTTTGAGTCTGGGTGGTGGTCCAAAAAAAAACAGGCAAGTCCTGGAAATACCCAGGTGCCTCAATCCACCCAGATGTGTGTTTAAGTTGCCACCTTAGATAAACCCTTAATTATCAATCTCACATCTGTCATGGATATCACTCACCCAATCCACGTCTACTAGCATAGCATGGCATAATAAGCAAACGCAGAAGTAACTCCCAAAGGTTTGACAATAAACAGGTAATAGGTACTACCTCATCTACTTCCCATCCCATAGTTTAATTAGATCCTAATCATGCAATGTGTGAGGATTGATCTAATGCAAGAAAAACTGGGTTGTAGAAAAGGTATGATCAAAGTGTTACTTGCCTTGCTGATGATCCGCGAAACCTAACGATTCGAAGTAATAGGCGGCGCACTCCGGGTACTCTATCGCAGACAAACAAACAAGCATACAATAAGTACTGATCTAATGAACAGGTAAAACTCAAATAAGAGATTTAACCAGAAGGTTCAACTTAAGAACTCTGGTTGGCAAAATAAATCAATTGAACGAAGCAAAGAAAGTCAAATGGCGAAAGAAAACAACTTCGTTCTAGTAATCTGAATCTAAGTCAAATTTTACAGTAGCAAAAACTTGTTTGAGTTGATTATTCGGATAGAGAGTTTCGAGACGAAACTCCAGGCGCTTGAATCGCCTGATTCCGATAAACGAGCGAAAAGATAAACAAAAACGAAAATCGGATCGGGAATCACGATCAGAAAAATCACGGATTTAATCCGACGAAAAAGGAAAATGACGAACGGAATATTTTTTAAAAAAACGGCAAGGAAAACGAGGCGGCGGCGAACCTCGGGCGGCGTGCGGCTCCGGCGGGTCGGCGGCGGGGCGGTGGCGGCGGCGGCGCTAGGGTTTGGGGCTGGGGCGGCTGGGCTCTCGGGCCCCGGGGCGGCACCTTATAAAGGCCTCGGCCAGGCGGAGTCCTTGCCGAGTACGGCCCAAAGTCGGTTCCCCTTTTTTTGCTCGAAAGAAAAATAAAAAGAAATACTAAACGGACTCCAAAAATCCCGAAATAAATTTTATCGGGCTTCTAAAATCAAGCCCGACAAAGTCAACATTTATTTGGGCCCTAAATGCAATTTTGAAAAACGCACATTTTTCCTAAATTCAAATAAAAATATCGAAAAACTCCGAAATAAATCTTATTTGATTTTTTATTAGGTCCTCAATATTTCTATATTTTGGGAAAGTCATTTTATTCCCTCTCGCATATTTTTGTAATAGAAATAATTGATGATAAAATAAATAAAATCAAATTATCCTTTTCTCAAAATTTGAGAAAACTCAAATGTGAGAATAACGAAATCCCCAACTCTCTCCGTGGGTCCTTGAGTTGCTTAGAATTTTCTAGGATCAAAACCCAAAAGCAAATAAAATATGATATGCATGATGATCTAATGTATAACATTCCAAGTTGAAATTTTGGGATGTTACAACATGAGCGTGAGCCATGGACATAGCACTATAGGTGGAATAGAATGGTGGTTGTGGAGAAGACAAAAAGGGAGAAGATAGTCTCACATCAACTGGGCGTATCAATGGGCTATGGAGATGCCCATCAATAGATATCAATGTGAGTGAGTAGGGATTGCCATGCAACGGATGCACTAGAGCTATAAGTATATGAAACCTCAACAAAAGAAACTAGTGGGTGTGCATCCAACTCGCTTGCTCACGAAGACCTAGGGCATTTTGAGGAAGCCCATCATTGGAATATACAAGGCAAGTTCTATAATGAAAGATTCCCACTAGTATATGAAAGTGGCAACATAGGAGACTCTCTATGATGAAGATCATGGTGCTACTTTGAAGCACAAGTGTGGTAAAAGGATAGTAACATTGTCCCTTCTCTCTTTTTCTCTCATTTTTTCATTTTTTATTTGGGCCTTTCTCTTTTTTATGGCCTCTTTTTTTCTTTTTTTATTTGGGCTTCTTTGGCCTATTTTATTTATTTTTCGTCCGGAGTCTCATCCCGACTTGTGAGGGAATCATAGTCTCCATCATCATTTCCTCACTGGGACAATGCTCCAATAATGATGATCATCACACTTCTATTTATTTACAACTCGATGATACAACTCGATAGTAGAACAAAGGTGACTCTATATGAATGCCTCCGGCAGTGTACCGGGATATGCAATGAATCAAGAGTGACAAGTATGAAAGAATTATGTATGGTGGCTTTGCCACAAATACAATGTCAACTACATGATCATGCTAAGCAATATGACAATGATGGAGTGTGTCATAATAACCGGAACGGTGGAAAGTTGCATGGCAATATATCTCGGAATGGCTATGGAAATGCCATAATAGGTAGGTATGGTGGCTGTTTTGAGGAAGGTATATGGTGGGTTTATGGTACCGGCGAAAGTTGCGCGGTACTAGAGAGGCTACCAATGGTGGAAGGGTGAGAGTGCGTATAATCCATGGACTCAACATTAGTCATAAAGAACTCACATACTTATTGCAAAAATCTAGAAGTTATCAATGCAAAGTATTACGCGCATGCTCCTAGGGGGATAGATTGGTAGGAAAATACCATCGCTCGTCCCCGACCGCCACTCATAAGGAAGACAATCAATAAATAAATCATGCTCCGACTTCATCACATAACGGTTCACCATACGTGCATGCTACGGGAATCACAAACTTCAACACAAGTATTTCTCAAATTCACAACTACTCAACTAGCATGACTCTAATATTACCATCCTCATATCTCAAAACAATCATCAAGTATCAAACTTCTCTTAGTATTCAACACACTCATAAGAGAATTTTATTATTCTTGAATACCTAGCATATTAGGCTTTTAAGAAAATTACCATGCTATTTAAGACTCTCAAAATAATATAAGTGAAGCATGAGAGTTCATCTATTTCTTCAAAATAAAACTACCACCATGCTCTAAAAGATATAAGTGAAGCACTAGAGCAAATGACAAACGACTCCGAAAGATATAAGTGAAGATCAATGAGTAGTCGAATAATTATGCAACTATGTGAAGACTCTCTAACATTTAATAATTTCATATCTTGGTATTCTATTCAAACAGCAAGCAAAGCAAAATAAAATGACATCTAAAAATAGCAAACATCATGTGAAGAAGCAAAGACTTAGGATCAACAGATACTAACCGATAGTTGTTGAAGAAGAAAGGTGGGACGCCAACCGGGGCATCCCCAAGCTTAGACGCCCGAGACTTCTTGAGATATTATCTTGGGGTGCCTTGGTAATCCCCAAGCTTGAGATTTTGTGTCTCCTTAATTCCTCTCATATCACGGTCTCCCTAAATCTCAAAATCTTCATCCACACAAAACTCAACAAGGACTCGTGAGATAAGTTACTATAAACCATTGCCAAAACCTTATCATACTCTACTGTAGCAAATCACTAAAATTATTATTCAAAATTGCGTACTAAATGCCTCTGCATATTTAATAGTCCTATCCTCAAATAGAATCATTAAAGAAGCAAACATATGCAAACAATGCAAACATAACAGCAATCTGCCTAAACAGGATAGTCTGTAAAGAATGCTGCAACATCCATACTTCCGTAGCTCCAAAAATTATGAAAGAAAATTCCCACTGTAGTAAATTTATCAGAGCTTAATATGAAAAATGTTTCAACATTTTATCACATTCTGACTTTTCTAGGGAATTATTGCAACAGCGGTAAACTTTCTGTTTTCAAACAGCAACATGTATACTTGTAACATAGGCATAGTAAAGGCTATCAATGCCACTTTTATTGAAATAAAAGATGCAAAACATTGTTCTAAATAACAGAAAGCAAATCCTAAAAAAATAAATTGATGCTCCAAGCAAAACACATATCATGTGGTGAATAAAAATATAGCTCCAAGTAAAGTTACCGATGAATGAAGACGAAAGAGGGAATGCCTTCCGGGGCATCCCCAAGCTTAGGCTCTTGTCTATCCTTGAATATTACCTTGGGGTGCCTTGGGCATCCCCAAGCTTAGGCTCTTGCCACTCCTTATTCCATAGTCCATCGAATCTTTACCTAAAACATGAAAACTTCACAACACAAAACTTAACAGAAAACTCGTAAGCTCCGTTAGTATAAGAAAATAAATCACCACTTCAAGGTACTGTAATGAACTCATTATTTATTTATATTGGTGTTAAACCTACTGTATTCCAACTTCTCTATGGTTTATAAAAAATTTTACTAGCCATAGATTCATCAAAATAAGTAAACAACACATGAAAAACAGAATCTGACAAAAACAGAACAGTCTGTAGTAATCAGAATCAAACGTATACTTCTGGCGCTCATAAAATTCTCAAATAAATTTCTGGACCTGAGGAATTTATCTATTAATCATCTGCAAAAATAATTAACTAAATAGCACTCTCCAATAAAAAATGGCAGCAATTCTCGTGAGCGCTAAAGTTTCTGTTTTTGACAGCATGATCGACAAGACTTCCCCCAAGTCTTCCCAAAGGTTCTACTTGGCACAAACACTAATTAAAAGCATAAAACGACATCTAAACAGAGGCTAGATGAATTATTTATTACTAAACAGGAACAGAAAGCAAGGAACTAAAATAAAATTGGGTTGCCTCCCAACAAGCGCTATCTTTTAATGCCCCTAGCTAGGCACGATGATTTCAACGATGCTCACATAAAAGATAAGAATTGAAACATAAAGAGAGCATCATGAATAATATGACTAGCACATTTAAGTCTAACATACTTCCTATGCATAGGGATTTTTTGAGCAAACAACTTGTGGGAACAAGAATCAACTTGCATAGGAAGCTAATGCAAGCAAAACATCAAAATTTTAAGCACATAGAGAGGAAACTTGATATTATTACAATTCCTACATGCATATGTTCCTCCCTCATAATAATTTTCAGTAGAATCATGAATGAATTCAACAATATAACCAGCACCTAAAGCATTCTTTTCATGATCTACAAGCATAGAAAATTTACTACTCTCCACACAAGCAAAATTCTTCTTATGAATAATAGTGGGAGCAAACTCAACAAAATAACTATCATGTGATTGAAAATTAAGATCAAGATGACAAGTTTCATGGTTATCATTATTCTTTATAGCATATGTGTCATCACAATAATCATCATAGATATGAGGCATGCTTTCATCATATGCTCATCAAAACTTGGGGGACAAAAAAATATCATCTTCATCAAACATAGCTTCCCCAAGCTTGTGGCTTCGCATATCATTAGCATCATGGATATTCAAGGAATTCATACTAACAACATTGCAATCATGCTCACCATTCAAATATTTAGTGCCAAACATTTTATAGATTTCTTCTTCTAGCACTTGAGCACAATTATCCTTTCCATCATACTCACAAAAGATATTAAAAAGGTGAAGCTTATGAGACAAACTCAATTCCATTTTTAATAGTTTTCTTTTATAGACTAAATTAGTGATAAAACAAGAAACTAAAAGACTCGGTTGCAAGATCTAAAGATATACCTTCAAGCACTCACCTCCCCGGCAACGGCGCCAGAAAAGAGCTTGATGTCTACTACACAACCTTCTTCTTGTAGATGTTGTTGGGCCTCCAAGTGCAGAGGTTTGTAGGACAGTAGCAAATTTCCCTCAAGTGGATGACCTAAGGTTTATCAATCCGTAGGAGGCGTAGGATGAAGATGGTCTCTCTCAAGCAACCCTGCAACCAAATAACAAAGAGTCTCTTGTGTCCCCAACACACCCAATACAATGGTAAATTGTATAGGTGCACTAGTTCGGCGAAGAGATGGTGATACAAGTGGTATATGGATAGTAGATAAAGGTACTTGTAATCTGAAATTATAAAAACAGCAAGGTAACAAATGATAAAAGTGAGCGTAAACGGTATTGCAATGCTAGGAAACAAGGCCTAGGGTTCATACTTTCGCTAGTGTAAGTTCCCTCAACAATACTAACATAATTGGATCACATAACTATCCCTCAACATGCAACAAAGAGTCACTCCAAAGTCACTAATAGAGGAGAACGAACGAAGAGATTATGGTAGGGTACGAAACCACCTCAAAGTTATTCTTTCCAATCAATCCGGTGGGCTATTCCTATAAGTGTCACAAACAGCCCTAAAGTTCGTACTAGAATAACACCTTAAGACAACAAAACCCTAATGTCACCTAGATACTCCAATGTCACCTCAAGTATCCGTGGGTATGATTATACGATATGCGCCACACAATCTCAGATTCATCTATTCAACCAACACAAAGGACCTCAAAGGGTGCCCCAAAGTTTTTACCGGAGAATCATGACGAAAACGTGTGCCAACCCCTATGCATGGGTTCATGGGCGGAACCAGCAAGATGATCACCAGAACATACATCAAGTGAATCACGTGGTATCCCATTGTCACCACAGATATCCACGGCAAGACATACATCAAGTGTTCTCAAATCTTTAAAGACTCAATCCGATAAGATTACTTCAAAGGGGAAACTCAATTCATTACAATAGAGAAGAGGGGGAGGAGAAACATAAGATCCAACTATAATAGCAAAGCTTGCGATACATCAAGATCGTGCCAAATCAAGAACACGAGAGAGAGAGAGAGAGAGAGAGATCAAACACATAGCTACTGGTACATACCCTCAGCCCCGAGGGAGAACTACTCCCTCCTCATCATGGAGAACACTTGGATGATGAAGATGGCCACCGGAGAAGGATTGCCCCCTCCGGCAGGGTGCCGGAACGGGTCTAGATTGGTTTTCGGTGGCTACAGAGGCTTCTGGCGGCGGAACTCCCGATCTAATCTCTGTTCTGGAAGTTTTAGGATACATGGGTATATATGGGTGAAAGGAGTGCGTCGGTGGACCGAAGGGGGGCCACGAGGCAGGGGGCGCACCCCAGGGGGGTGGGCGCGCCCCCTACCCTTGTGTGCTCCTCCTTCATCTTCTGACGTAGGGTCCAAGTCTATCAGGTAGGTTTCCTTCCAAAAATAACTTCTCTAGTTGATTTCGTTCCGTTTCGACTCCGTTTGATATTCCTTTTCTTCGAAACACTGAAATAGGAATAAAACAGCAAATCTGGGCTGGGCCTCCGGTTAATAGGTTAGTCCCAAAAATAATATAAAAGTGGAAAATAAAGCCCAATATTGCCCAAAACAGTAGATAATATAGCATGGAGCAATCAAAAATTATAGATACGCTGGAGACGTATCATGATTTCACATGAGTTCCCCCGGTATCTTGTATTGTCACAATACTTATCTCTCCCTTGCATGTTTTTCCTAGTAATTTTTGGTCCGATGCAACGAAATGGATTATTGAGTCATGGTTTGTATCAAGTGTTGACGTTCCTTTCCAAAATCCATGTTTTATAGGACTATTATTATGTCCTTCTATATGGGACATACATAAATATATGAACCACTTTTCTCCTAGAAAGGGGGAGAAGTGTATGTTTCATTTTAGAGAGAAGCCTTCCGATCTTTCAAAACCACAGCGGTTGTTCCTGGACCTTGGTTGCAATATGGCACACAACTCATGCCCAGGCGTAGAACCGCTAGGTGGCATCAAGTGTTGTAAACCCGCAATAATATATTCAGTCTCAAGTCATTCGCTAAACATCAAATGTTGTTGGTCAGGAGAAATATTGTGGTTATTTCCATGATTTATTAAGGCTTGAAATATTCTGGTGCAAAATTGGGAGGGCGTTGGGAAATCAAGCCTTGATCTCCTGCGCAAGAAGGATGCCAATGCAAGATGCCTTGGCATTCTGGGGCATGAGAAGGATGTCGAGGATGTAACCCTTCACCTGGTAGTTTTGTTGAGGATGTCGAGCATGTAATCGTCACCTAGTAGTCCATGAGGAGGATATGAACAATATGATCCTTGCTCCGCTAGTACCAGAGGAGGACGCCAGAAATATAGGCCATCATCTACTATGCATGAAGAGGATGAAGAGGGTATAATCATGATCTGAAACAAGAGGAGGAAGATGTCATTGATGAGCAAGTACCAAAGGAGGACAACGATAGAATACGACTTACAACTATGTGGTCTAATAGATAATGCAAACATACCATGTATCACTTCTTGTGCTGCAACATGAGTTCCCCTGGTTTCTTGTATCGTCACAATAATTGTCTCTCACTTGCATGTGTTTAGTGGTGATTTTTGGTCTAGTACAACGAAAAGGATTATTGGGTCTTCATTTGTGGCAACTGGTGATGTGCCTTTCCAAGAGAAAGCAAGTACCAAAGGAGGTCAATGATAGAATAAGACTTACAATTATGTGGTATAACAGATAATACAAACTTACCATATATCAATTCTTGTGCTTCCACATGATTTCCCCTAGTTTCTTGTATTGTCACAATACTTATGTCTCACTTGCTTGTTTTTAGTGTTGATTTCTGGTTCCGTATAAGGAAACCAATTATTGGGTCTTGGTTTGTATCAACTGTTATCGTGCCTTTCCAAAGGCCATATTTTTCGAGGACTGTTATTATGTCCCTCTCTTCGGGACATACATAAGTATGTGGTCCATTTCTCTCCTAGAAAGGGGGAAAAGTGTGTGTTTGATTTTCTAGAGAAGCCTTCTGATCTTTTGAAACCATACCAATTTTTAACCCTGGGTGCGACATGGGACACAACTCATGACGAGGAGTAGAACAGCTGGGTTGACTCAAGTTTTGTGAAGCTGCTACAATATAGTCGGTCTCAAATCGTTCGCTAAACATCCAATGTTGTTGGTGAGGAGAAATACCGTTGTTGTTTCCATGATCTATTAAGGGCATAACATATTCTAGCCCAAAATTGGGAGCACGATGGGAAATGAAGCCTGTATCTCCCGCGCAAGGAGGATGATAATGAGAGATGCCTTGACATTCTAGGCATGAGGAGGATGTTGAGGATGTATTCCTCAACGTGGTAGTTCAGTTGAGGATAATGAACATGTAAGTTGCCACCGAATAATCTAGGAGGAGGATGTGTACTAAGGCTTTCTCCACAAGTACTAGTGGAGGACACTGAAAGTATAGGCCATCGTCTACTCGTGCATCAAGAGGATGAACAGAATATGATCGTTGATCTTAAAGAAGACAAGGTTGATGTCAATGATAAGCAAGTACCAGAGGAGGAAGACAATAGAATAGTACTTACTAACATATAATACAAACTTACCTTATATCACTTCTTGTGGTTCCACATGAGTTCCCCCGGTATCTTGTATTGTCACAATACTTATCTCTCCTTGCATGTGTTTAGCAGTGATTTTTGGTCCCATACAATGAAACCAATTATTGAGCCTTGGTTTGTATCAAATGTTGACGTTCTTTCCAAAACCCATGTTTCGATAGGACTATTATTATGTCCTTCTATTTGGGACATACATAAATATATGAACCACTTCTCGCCTAGAAAGGGGTAGAAGTGTATGTTTCATTTTCTAGAGAAGCCTTCTGATCTTTCAAAACCATAGCGATAGTTCCTGAACATTGGGTGCAATATGGGACACAACTCATGACCAGGAGTAAAACCACTAGGTGGCTTCAAGTGTTGTGAACCCGCAATAATATATTCAGCATCAAGTCATTAGCTAAACATATAATTTTGTTGGCTAGGAGAAACACCGCGGTTGTTTCCATGCTTTATTAAGGCTTGAAATAATCTGGTGCAAAATTGGGAGGGCGATGGAAAAACAAGCCTTGATCTCCTGCACAGGAAGGATGCGAATGAAAAACGCCTTGACATTCTGGGGCATGAGAAGGATGTCGAGGATGTAACCCTTGACTGGGTAGTTTGGTTGAGGATGTCGAGAATGTAATTGTCACCTAGTACTCCATAAGGAGGATATGCACAATATGATCCTTGCTCAGCTAGTACCAGAGGAGGACGCCAGAAATATTGGCCATTGTTAAGGATGACAAGGATGATGAGTGTATAATCATTGATGTGAAACACGAGGAGGAGGAGTAGGAGGATGCCATTGATAAGGAAGTACGAAATGATGACAATGATAGAATACGACTTACAATTACGTGGTCTAATAGATAATACAAACATAACACATATCACTTCTTGTGCTTCAACACCAGTTACCCCGGCTTCTTGTATTGTCACAATAATTATCTCCCACTTGCATGTGTTTAGTGGTGATTTTTGGTCCATTACAACAAAGAGGATTATTGGTTCTTGGTTTGTATCAACTGGTGATGTGCCTTTCCAAAAGCAAGCAAGTACCAAAGGAGTACACCGATAGAATAAGACTTACAATTATGTGGTCTAACAGATAATACAAACATACCATGTATCACTTCTTGTGCTTCCACATGACTTCCCCCGGTTTCTTGTATTGTCACAATACTTATCTCTCACTTGCTTGTTTTTAGTGTTGATTTTTTGTTCCGTATAAGGAAACCGATTATTGGGTCTTGGTTTGTATTAAGTGCTAGCCTGCCTTTCCAAAGGCGATATTTTTCAAGGACTGTTAATATGTCCTTCTCTCTGGGACATACATAAGTATATGGTCCATTTTTCTCCTAAAAAGGGAGAAAAATGTATGTTTCATTTTCTAGAGAAAACTTCCGATCTTTCCAAATCATACCAATTGTTGACCATGGGTGCGACATGGGACAGAACTCACGACGAGGAGTAGAACCACTAGGTGGACACAAGTGTTGTGAAGCTCCTATAATATAGTCGGTCTCAAGTCACTCGCTAAACATCCAATGTTGTTGGTGAGGAGAAATACCGTTGTTGTTTCCATGATCTATTAGGGGCATAAAATATTCTTGGCCAAAACCAGGAGCACGATGGGAAATGAAGCCTTTATATCCCACGCAAGGAGGATGCCAATGAGAGATGCCTTGACATTCTGGGCATGAGGAGGATGTCGAGGATGTATCCCTTCACCTTGTAGTTCAGTTGAGGATGACGAACATGTGAGTTGTCACCTTATAGTCTAGGAGGAGGATATGTACTAAGGCCTTCACCACAAGTACTAGTGGAGGACGCTGAATGTATAGGCCATCGTCTACTCGTGCATAAAGAGGATGAACAACATATGATCTTTGATCTGAAAGAAGACAAGGTTGATGTCGATGATAAGCAAGTACCAGTGGAGGAAGACGATAGAATAAGACTTACTAATATATAATACAAACTTACCTTACATCACTTTTTGTGCTTTCACATGAGTTCCCCCGGTATCTTGTATTGTCACAATACTTATCTCTCCCTTGCATGTTTTTAGTAGTAACTTTTGGTCCCATACAACAAAACCAATTATTGAGTCTTGATTTGTATCAACTGTTGATGTTCCTTTCCAAAACTAATGTTTTTGTAGGACTATTATTATGTCCTTCTATCGGGGACATACATAAATATTTGAACCACTTTTCTCCTAGAAAGGGGGAGAAGTGTATGTTTCATTTTCCAGAGAAGCCTTTTGATCTTTCAAAACCATAGCGGTTGTTCCTGGAACTTGGTTGCAATATGGCACACAACTCATGACTAGGAGTAGAACCGCTAGGTGGCCTCAAGTGTTGTAAACCCGCAATAATATATTCAGTCTCAAGTCAATCACTAAACCTCAAATGTTGTTAGTCAGGAGAAATACTATGGTTGTTTCCATGATTTATTAAGGCTTGAAATATTCTGGTGCAAAATTGGGAGGGCGTTGGCAAATCAAGCCTTGATCTCCTGCGCAAGAAGGATGCCAATGAAAGATGCCTTGACATTCTGGGGCGTGAGAAAGATGTTCAGGATGTAACCCTTCACCTAGTACTTTGGTTGAGGATGTCAAGCATGTAATCGTCACCTAGTAGTCCATGAGGAGGATATGAACAATATGATCCTTGCTCCGCTAGTACCAGAGCAGGACGCCAGAAATATAGGCCATCATCTACTGTGCATGAAGAGGATGAAGAGGGTATAATCATGATCTGAAACAAGAGGAGGAAGATGTCATTGATAAGCAAGTACCAAAGGAGGACAACGATAGAATAAGACTTACTATTATGTGGTCTAATAGATAATACAAGCATACCATATATCACTTCTTGTGCTACAACACGAGTTCCCCCAGTTTCTTGTATTGCCACAATAATTATCTCTCACTTGCATGTGCTTAGTGGTGATTTTTGGTCTAGTACACGAGAAGGGTTATTGGGTCTTGGTTTGTATCAACTGGTGATGTGCCTTTCCAAGAGAAAGCAAGTACCAAATGAGGACAATGGTAGAATAAGACTTACAATTATGTGGTCTAACAGATAATACAAACTTACCATATATCAATTCTTTTGCTTCCACATGATTTCCCCCGGTTTCGTGTATTGTCACAATACTTATGTCTCAATTGCTTGTTTTTAGTGTTGATTTTCGGTTCCGTATAAGGAAACCGATTATTGGGTCTTGGTTTGTATCCACTGTTAGCGTGCCTTTCCACCATATTTTTCGAGGATTGTTATTATGTCCTTCTCTTCGGGACATACATAAGTATATGATCCATTTTTTCCTAGAAAGGTACAAAAGTGTGTGTTTCATTTTCTAGAGAAGCCTTCTGATCTTTCCAAACCATACCAATTGTTGACCCTGGGTGCAACATGGGACACAACTCATGACAAGGAGTAGAACAACTAGGTGGACTCAAGTTTTGTGAAGCTGCTACAATATAGTCAGTCTCCAATCATTCGCTGAATATCCAATGTTGTTTGTCAGGAGAAATATTGCTGTTGTTTCCATGACCTATTAAGGGCATAAAATATTCTAGCGCAAAACTGGGAGCGCGATGGGAAATGAAGCCTTTATCTCCCGCACAATGAGGATGCAAATGAGAGATGCCTTGACATTCTGCGCATGAGGAGGATGTTGAGGATGTATCCCTTGACCTAGAAGTTCAGTTGAGGATGATGAACATGTAAGCTTCCACCTAATAATTTAGGAGGAGGATGTGTACTAAGGCTTTCTCCACAAGTACTAGTGGGGGACGCTAAAAGTATAGGCCATCGTCTACTCGTGCATCAAGAGGATGAACAACATATGAGCGTTGATCTTAATGAAGACAAGGTTGATGTCCATGATAAGCAAGTACCAGAGGAGGAAGACAATAGAATACGACTTACTAACATATAATACAAACTTACCTTATATCACTTCTTGTGCTTTCACATGAGTTCCCCCGGTATCTTGTATTGTCACAATACTTATCTCTCCTTATATGTGTTTAGCAGTGATTTTTGGTCTCATACAATGAAACCGATTATTGAGTCTTGGTTTGTATCAGCTATTGACGTTCCTTTCCAAAACCCATGTTTTGATAGGACTATTATTATGTCCTTTTATCTGGGAGATACATAAATATATGAACCACTTTTTTTCTAGAAAAGGGGAGAAGTGTATGTTTCATTTTCCAGAGAAGCCTTCTGATCTTTCAAAACCATAGCGATTGTTCCTGGACCTTGGGTGAAATATGGGACATAACTCATGACCAGGAGTAGAACCGCTAGGTGGCCTCAAGTGTTGTGAACCTGCAATAATATAGTCAGTCTTAAGTCATTCACTAAACATTAAATTTTTTTAGTCAGTAGAAATATCGCGGTTGTTTCCATGCTTTATTAAGGCTTGAAATATTCTGGTGCAAAATCGGGAGGGCGATGGGAAATCAAGCCTTGATCTCCTGCGCAAAAAGGATGTGAATGAAAGACACCTTGACATTCTGGGGCATGAGAAGGATGTCGAGGATGTAACCCTTGACCGAGTAGTTTGGTTGAGGATGTCAAGCATGTAATCATCACCTAGTACTCCATAAGGAGGATATGAACAATATGATCCTTACACTGCTAGTACCAGAGGAGGACGCTAGAAATATAGGCCATCATCTACTATGCATGAAGAGGATGACGAGGGTATATTCATTGATCTGAAACATGAGGAGGAGGATGCCATTGATAAGCAAGTACCAAATGATGACAACGATAGAATACGACTTACAATTATGTGGTCTAATAGATAATACTAACATAACACATATCACTTCTTGTGCTTCAACACCAGTTACGTCGGCTTCTTGTATTGTCACAATAATTATCTCCCACTTGCATGTGTTTAGTGGTGATTTTTGGTCCAGTACAACGAAGAGGATTATTGGTTCTTGGTTTGTATCAACTGGTGATGTGCCTTTCCAAAAGCAAGCAAGTACCAAAGGAGTACATCGATAGAATAAGACTTGCAATTATGTGGTCTAACAGATAATACAAAATTAGCACATATCACTTGTGCTTCCACATGACTTCCCTGGTTTCTTGTATTGTCACAATACTTATCTCTCGCTTGCTTGTTTTTGGTGTTGATTTTCAGTTCCGAATAAGGAAACCGATTACTGGGTATTGGTTTGTATCAACTATTAGCGTGCCTTTCCAAACGCCATATTTTCCAATGACTGTTAATACGCCCTTCTCTCCGGGACATACATAAGTATATGATCCATTTTTCTCCTAGAAAGGGAGAAAAGTGTATGTTTCATTTTCTAGAGAAGCCTTCCGATCCTTCCAAACCATACCAATTGTTGACCCTGGGCGTGACGTGGGACACAACTCACAACGAGGAGTAAAACCACTAGGTGGACTCAAGTGTTGTGAAGCTGCTATAATATAGTTGGTCTCAAGTCATTCGCTAAACATCCAATGTTGTTGGTGAGGAGAAATATCATTCTTGTTTCCATGATCTATTAAGGGCATAAAATATTCTAGCGCAAAACTGGGAGCACGATGGCAAATGAAGCCTTTATCTCCTGCGCAAGGAGGATGCCAATGAGAGATGCCTTCACATTCTGGGCATGAGGAGGATGACGAGGATGTATCCCTTGACTTGGTAGTTCAGTTAAGGATGACGAACATGTAAGTTGTCACCTAATAGTCTAGGAGGAGGATATGTACTAAGGCCTTCTCCACAAGTACTAGTGGAGGACGCTAAAAGTATAGGCCATCGTCTACTCATGCATAAAGAGGATGAACAGCATATCATCGTTGATCTGAAAGAAGACAAGGTTGATGTCCAAGATAAGCAAGTACCAGAGGAGGAATACAATAGAATAAGACCTACTAACATATAATACAAACTTACCTTATATCATTTCTATCAGTGTTCTGGGATCGGGGGTACCCAGACCTGCCTGCATGCGACCCAGCGCATGGGCCCCATCAACGGCCCTGCGGCCCATCTACAACAACTCTAAGGCAAGACCCTCGTGAGGCAAACAACACCATGACCTCTAGAGGAGCGGCCTCCCCAGGCTGCCTCCAGAGGGGCAGAGACTTCTATGCAGGTACTATCCTCATGAGGCTGCGGTGAGGTGAACTATATGACTACCAAGGCCAGGCGGGCGCCAACGGGTGTAGAGGAGACAGTTTCCTCTTCAGTGGTAAGGGAGCAAGGGCAGGCGCAGGTTCCTGAGGAAGGACCCAAAGCTTTCCTTTCCGGTGCAACGAGACCAAGGCCACGAGCTCGTCGGGATGGATGTCATCGCCGAGCCCACCGCTGCGTCATGGCCAGAAGCTTTGCAGGTGAAGACCACCTTTTGTCAGGATAAGATGTACTCCCTGCCCCCCTTAAAAATTGGCCGTTGTGGAATCCCTTCCCGCCTGAGCTATGAGGGAAGAGGAGCAAGACCACTATAAATATGGGCTGGCCACCACAATAGAAGGGGATCCGAGAACGAACCCTTGGCCAATCCACCCTCTCCACTCGAGCCCTCGCGAGGCAACTCATCCACTGTACTAGTTTATCCTCTACCTCATCGTGAGGCCAATGCACCAAAAGCAGGAGTGGTGTTTTACACCCCAAGGTGGCCCGAACCTGGGTAAATCTCTGTGTTGTTCCCTTCCACACGATCCAGCGTACTCGTCGAGATCAGGTCATGGGCATGGCGGGCTAGCGTTGTTGGAGAGCGAGATCCTTCGTTCATGCCCCTGAGCTCGAACCTTCATGCACTACAAAAAAGACACATGCGTGACATTGTGGGCCAAACGAACTTTTTTCTGTCATGCTTATGACACTTCTATGACGATAATTGTGACAAAACCCGGTATCATCATAGATGTGGTGAGCTCCTACTTCTATGACAAAAAATCATGAAAGAAAATGGGCTTTTCGTCCTGGGCGGGCCGAAGACGCACCGGTATGACATTCTTTGGGCGGTCCATGACGGAAAAAATTGTGGTAGAAGCGAGGGCGAGGAAAATTTCAAGAAATTCCCAGTTACGATGGGTGGTCGGGCCTGAGCGATCCACAGAGGGATTGTGTGTTTCTCTCATACACATATAGCGTGGGTGCGAGACATTGGACTCTAACTGAACGCCAGCGAGACGTTCGCTTATTAAACCCAAGCGATTGCACTAGCTACGTTACTGAACCCGAGCGATCGATCCCTTGTGGTTAACTGAACCCGATTGATTCCTTCGCTACTGCTGTTAACTGAACCCGAGCGATTCCTTAGCTATTGCTACTAACTGAACCCCTCTCTCCCGCAAACCGTCGGTTATTTTGTTGGATGGCCCGGTTTGGGGGATCTTCTTTCTTTTCTTCTGACTTCTTTTTCTTTTTTCTATTTCATTTTTTTCTTTTTCCAATGTTATTTTTATTTGGAATGGTTTATTGTGGTTTTTATTATTTCTTCTTTTGCTAAATTGAATGATTTTTTTCAAAATCAATGAACCTTTTCAAATAATGTTATTTTTTCAAAATCAATGAACTTTTTATCAAAACTAGTAAAATTTTTTTGAAAAAAGATGAACTCTTCTCAAATCGAATCAGGGTGTTACAAAATGATGAACTTTTACAAGAATGATTATTTTTTGTCAAAATTGATGAACTTTTTCCATTTGAGATGAACATTTTCCAAATTCAGTGGATTTTTATAAAATTTGATGAACTATTTTCCAAAATTGATGGTTTTTTTCATAATTGGCGATTTTTTTTCAAAATCGATGAAAATTTTCAATTTGATAAACTTATTTTCAAAATTGATAAAGGTTTTCAAATTTGTGGCCAATGGCCATAGCGAACCTAAAGGAAAACCCAACGATTCTCGTTTTTCTAAAGGGATCAAGCGATCCTTTTTTTGGGACCTCCTACGCGAAGCATCTTGCGTCGTACAAGAGGTCGACGCACAAGGTAGCCGCGCGGTTAGGCTAGCCCACCGACGCGAAAGCTCTTTGTGTTTCCTACAGCGCGACCTAAAAAACCCCGAAAAACAAAAGATCACGCAAGCATTCGATCCCACGACCTCAATCGCTTTGGACTATTTGGGCGCCAGCCACTAGCTGCTCCACAAATTAGAACCTAAATGTGAAGGCACCACAACGTACAAGAACACCCAGCAGGGTTGAGATTTGGAAACATTTTCAAAAAAATTCTTGAAAATTACAAATAATTTCGAAAAGCCACAGTTTTCTTTTAACGTTCCAAAAAAATAGACAAAATGTGAGAAAATTATGTTATTCCAACTTTTTCTAAAAGAATAATTTTGAGAAATTGAACATTATTTGAAACATGGAATTTTTCCTTATTAGGAGAACTAGGTTTGGAAACGGGAAATACTTTTTTAAAATATTGAACATTATTTGAAACAAGAACATTTTTCCTTAAAATGAGAACTAGTTTTGAAAACGGGAAATATTTTCTAAAAAATTTAAACATTATTTGAAACACGAGCATTTTTTAAAAATTGTGAACAAATTTCACAAATCGTAAACATCTTTTGAAATTTATGAATTTTTTTGGAACAAGAATATCTTATGACATTTGTGAATGAATTTTGAAAGCAAGATTTCTTTTTTGAATTTCCTGAACATTTTCTAAAAAAAGCATTTTATGTAATTGGGAACAAATTTGAAAAGGAGAACCTTTTGTTGAAACACGAAAATTTTTGGGACTTGTGATTTTTTTTGTAAAAACAAGAACATTTTTTTGAAAACATGAACAAATCCAAATTTGAGAAAATAGAACAATTTTTTAAAATTCCACGAACAGTTTTCAAAAACAAACATTTATTAAAAATTGTAAATAAATTGTGAAAACAAGAATATTTTTTGAAACACCAATATTTTTAAAATTTTCAACAAATCACAAAGCGAGAACGTATTCTGAAATTCCAAACTAACATTTGAAATTATCAAACAAAAAACAGGAAAAGGGAAAGAAAAAATTATCAAAAATAAAATATTTTTGAAATTTGGAATGTGATGTTATTTTTGGAAAAATTAAATATTTTTTGAAGACTAAAATTTCTAATCTCTGAATAAATTTATAAAATTTCGAAAATTTTAAGAAACGCAAACATTTTTAAAAAGGAAAACATTTCAAAGGGAGAACATTTTTAAACTTACGACTTTTGAGAATGCAAACAGTTTTAACATACAAGAAAAAAAATTAATAATCTATTTTTTAAAATTCGGACAATGTTTTGAAATGAGAACATATTTTGAAATTCAATGAACAATTTTTGAATGCGCAAACACATCTTGAAAACATGTTGTTTTTTATTCATGAACATATTTGGAAAGTTAAACTCCCAAACATCTTTGAAATTTGTAAACAAAAATCCAAAGGCGAACATTTTTTGATACTCTCAAAACATTGTTTTATTTCACGAACAGAATTTGAAAACATGAAAATCTTTTGAATTTGGGAACAAATTCGAAAAGTAGGAACATTTCTTCAAATTCGAACGTTTTTTATTCATGAACAAATTTGGAATTCTGAACTTTTTGGAACTTTCAAATATTTTGTAAACTAGCGAACAAATTTCAAAATTCCAAATGTTTTCGGTATTTGTGAACAAAATTTCAAAACGGGAACATTTTTGAAAAAAATGATCAAAACTTTAAAATTCGAACTTTTTTAAAATATCTGAAGATTTGTTGAAAACTAAAAAGAAAGAAATGAAAGAAAAGAGAAGAATAATCAAAGAAAATGAAAAAAAACTAAAAAAGAAAGGAAAGAAAAAATATGCCGCACGGCCTGGTTAGGCCTAAGCTAGTTGGGACTTGCGGGCCACCCTACAAAACCCATGTATACCTGCGAAGCGTCAGTGTGTGAGCACATTACCATGGGATCTCCTATACACCACTCGCTGCGGCAAAGTGCTGGCGCTTCGCACATGAGCGTCTATGCTGGGCCGGCCCATTTACAGCGGCACGTTCCCGAGATGAAAAATCGCAAAAAAAAGTAACGCTACCGCTGATACTCGAACCCAGGACTTCGTAAAACTTGGCCCCGTGTTCAAACCACCAGGACTTAGAGCATTTCCAGCCGCGCCCCCACCAAGGCCCCCCAGATGACTTTTTGGACGCCAGCGTCAAAAAATCGGCCCAGTCGCGTCCCCAAGGGCCCAATTTTCGCCGGTTCTAGCCGAAATTGACACCAGCGGACCCAATCTGAACCCGGCGTGCTGGGGGCATCGGGCGAATCGTTTTTGGCGTGAAAGAGCCGTGGGCCCTCCTTGCCAGCGACTCGTCTCGCTTATCGCCGCTTCGTCGTCCTCATCGCCCCGTTTTCCGCGGCGAATCAATGCCAAAACTGCAGCGCGCTGCCGCGCCGGTCAGCCTCCGCCATTGATGCCTCACGGGCGGCGTAGTGAAGACGAGACGATGCGCGTCCCCTCGCATGCCACGCGTACGTGCGGCGCCTCCGCCTATATAAAGCCGCCCCCAGCGCGCCGGTGGCACGCACCGAGTCTTCATCGTCGACGAGCCCTTTCTCCCCCTTCCTTCCTCTCCTCTCGCCGTCTCCAGTTCAAAGAATGGCCGAACGCTTCCCAGGCGATCGCGCGGCGGCGAACGGCTTCGGCCGCCGCCACCTTCACGAGGACGAAGCTCGGCTCCCCTTCGAGGCCGAGTACCCGGTCCCGCCGGACATGCGGGTGCCCGGGGCGTGGAGAATCAGCGCCGGCGGGGTCCTAGTGCCACCACCGCCCACCGGGGCGGCGCGGCGTGCGGAGATTGCGCGTATCCGCGCCTCCCTGCCGCGGGCGGCGAGGGAGGGGCCACGCTACGTCCCCGACAGCCCGCTTTGGAAGCCATACTTCCGGCGCCGCCACGCCGATCGAGGCCACCAACAGCGTCGTACCCTCCGGCAGGCTCAACTCCGAGGGGCAGCGCCGATGGTGGGGCATGCCCGGCCGCACACTGGAGGCCGTCCTCGAGTACATCGAGGGCGGCAACACGCCGAGGCTGGAGTACCCCGACCCCCGTCCTTCTCTCGCCGTCGGGGGAGCTCGTGGACGCCGAGCTCCGGCGTCCGCATCGGTGACTCCACCCCCGCCTCTAGCCGCCTCATCCTCATCGCGTCCAAGCAAGAGCCCGGTCTACCCCCGGAGTACGAGGAGATAGCCCGGCGCGGCTTCTCCGACGAAGAAGCCCTACGGTGGGCGCACGACGACTACCTCCAGGATGAGATGGTCCGGCAGCGCCGTGCCCTGGAGGAGATAGCCGCCCGCAAACGTGGGCGCGAGGACGAGCATGACATCGTGGTCCTCGACGGCGACGACGACGAGGACGCCCCCGGACCGTCCAACCAGCCGCGCCAACCGGGGGAGGGTTGCAGTAGGGACGGCGGCCACGGCGGAGGCGGCGACGACGGCGGCGACGACGACTACACGCGGTTCTACCGCCTCCTCGACATGTAGAACTATAAGAGCGGCGGGCGGCGAGGAGCGGCGAGGGAGACAACGAGGAGCAGACTAGTAGCGTTTTTTTCTTTTTGGTAAAATATTTTAAATATGAACGAACTCACCGAAGTTTGGTTTAATTTGCGCCATATTTGTGAGTTTTAAAAAAAAACATGGGCGCCACGACTGGGGGCATCACGCCCCAGCACACGGTTTAGCGCCGGTGCGCCTCCAGGGGCGATTTTAAGTGCCTCCTCGGGGGCCAACGGCTGAAGATGCTCTTAGACACTCCCATGATCAATTCGCAGCTCGACAGTTAAAGACACATACGACAGTGACAAAACTTAAACATTAATTCGCAAAAAAATCCAAAAAACTACAGTCCATGTATTGGGTTGAACCGGGATCTTCTATAACTGAATTTTTCGAAAATACAAATATTTTCTTTAAAATAAAAACATTTTCTAAATTTTTGAACAAATTTTGTAAAACATAAACATTTTGATGATGTGAACAAATTTTGAAAGGATGAACATTTCTTGAATTTGTGAACAAAAAATAAAAATATTTATGTTTTTTCAACCTTCCAGAATTTTTTTAATTTGTGAACAAAATTTGAAAACATGAACTATTATTGAGTTTTTGAGAAAATTTGGAAAGCTGGAACATTTTTTGGAATTCCCAAACATTTTCAGAATTTATAAACAAAACTTGAAATTTTGAGCAACATTGAATTTAACATAAAATTCAAACTGTTTTTGAATTTATGAAGTAATTTGCATAACATGAACATTTTTTCAGTTGGACAAAATTATAAAATGAGTACAATTTTTAAATGACGAACATTTTTTGAATTTATAAACAAAACTAGAAATTTTGAGCAATATTGAATTTGTCAAAAAATTACAAACTGGTTTTGAATTTATAGAGAAACACACGAACATTTTTTGAATTTGTGGAATTTTTTTGAAAAAGGGAGAAAATTTAAATGAAGAAAATATTTTGAACAAAATTTTCCTAGGTGAATAATTTTTTTAATAACTGTACCAAAATTTTAATATAAGAACATTTTTGAACATATTTTTAAAAGGCTTCCATTTTCTGAGAAACTGAACATTTTCTAAGAGCACTAACATTTTTTAAATATTCAAAACAATTTTCAAACATGAACTTTTTGAAAGGAAAAAAATGAATAAAAAACAGAAAAGGAAGAAGAAAAGAAAAAAAAGAAACAAATTTAACAGAAAAATAAAAATAGGAAAAAATCGTCAAAACCAAAAACAAACAATAAAGCCAGTAAAACAAAAAAAGGCGTTGTGGGAACCTTCTAGAAGGTTCTCCAAACCGGCAAAAACTGGCTCGGAACCTGTAGAAGGTTCCCAAAACCGGGAACGGTTAAACGGGCCGGCCGAAGCGGAGCAATCGCTCGAGCTCCTGTGTGCGAAGTAGCGACATCTTGACGCAGAATGGTGTCAAACAGGAATTTCCCCTTTTTTTTAGCGGCACCAGCAATCCACTCGTGAGGGGGGGGGGGGGGGGGGGGGGGAGGGATGGGGCTATTAGGCTGCGGCCAAATAGGAGCGCCAGGGACCCCTATCGGTGCCAGAAGCGCCAAATAGGAGGCCCCCTCTATATGACGCTCGATGCATCAAGAAGACGTCCTTTCGCACAGAGGTGGCACCAATTAGGCTCGACCATCAACACGACACTGTAGCATGTTGCTTCACTGATGCGAACCACCACTGTAGCTTGCAACAATACGATTCTAAAAAAAAGCTAGCAACTATACTATAGCGACCACTTTTTCTATTTTTTTTTCAGTTTTTATATTAAAACGTGAACATTTTTACAATTCTGAAATTTCTAATTTTCTATGCTATCTGTGGGATCAATACTCTTACTTCGAAAAGATTATAATTAAAGCTTGTGCACTTGTAAACTATCAGACAACTCCAACGCTCTTCACAAAACGGACGACAAAAAATGTGTGCGGACACGTGCCACGTGCTCGCGGACAGCAGGCGGACCACCAGTCATCCAACCAAAGACACCAAATGCCCACCCGCTCAGTTTTTTTTGCATTGCCTGGAGTGCTGAAAATAATCAAAGATAAATATCACAATTCTTCGATAATTGAAAGATAAATATTCCAATGCAACAATAATTCAAATTTAAATATTACAACCCGAACTCTAAGTTTTAAAATAAAATAGTTCAAATCAGAATTCAAGATGCTCTTATCCGTCCACGGGGCCGCGGGATGTCCGCTGCGTGTCCGGAGCGCGGCCATGGCTGGTGGATGGACGCCACGCACATGTCCTGTAGGTGAGGTTGAAGGAGACAGCCAGACAGGAGGTGGGCTGGGCCGTTTACTGCAACACTGGACTTAAAGTGCATAGTGCGTATTAGTTTTAGCCATTTTCTTTTTCTGTTTTCATTTTCTTTTCTGTTGTCTATTTAGTTAACTGTCTAAACGATTTTTGCTAAACTTGAAATTCCATACCTAAATACTCCCTCCGTCCCAAAATAAGTGACTCAACTTTATACTAGGTTTAGTACAAAGTTAGTACAAAGTTGAGTCACTTATTTTGAGACGGAGGGAGTACTAGACAATGTACCAAGACCACATACAAGCTTCAGAAATATTTGGAAAAGCCTAAACATTTGTTTCTTTTGAAATAGCCCAATTAGTTGTTGTTGGACCACTTAAGTATTGCTAGGGTCAAACTAAAAATCCAATTTTGAGCTTATTTCTTCAAGACAAATACTAGGGGATTATTTTAAATAGTATGAACACTTTTTTATTTATTTTTGAAGAAGTTTTATTTTTCCTTGCTATTTGAATTCTGAATTGGAATGGGTTTTGGATCTTAATGACTATTAGTATGTTAATGATGATGACTAGGCATAATTAGAGGAAGTTGACTGTAGCTTTTTTACTGGGTGTTACACATTGTTAAAATAAATCTACTGATATTTGTATACAATAGATTCTGGCATCCAGAGAACATAAGTTGGCATCCTCAAAATGACATCCTTTTTAGGAGTAAGTAGATAGCTCCATTCCTAACTTGGCTAACCAAACAGGACGACGTTAATGAAAAGCCTCATAATCTCCGTAGCTATATCGTATAGTACTAAAAAGATTTTGCGTTTGCTTTGGACTAGAGAGTAAATTGAACTCTGTAATCAACATATGGAGCGATAAGAAACAAACCCAAGGTGCTAATCAAGGTGATCATTTAGTTTCTAGTAAGTAAATACATGATGGTGATAGTTCCGCATCAACCAAAAAAGTTAAGATATCATTTTTCTAGAGATTCAAATCGGAGAATTACAACAATGATGATTTTCTTGAAGGGAGAAATATGTTAAGTAAATAGACTATATGTCATTCTCTGACCAATCCATTACAAAATACATTCTTTTCTGTAGAAAGACCAAAGTGAAAAATAGTTAGATTTGGCTCTACTCAGGAATCTATGATGATTGGCATTCCTTAGTTCACATTACAATGATGGTTATCACCGGTCCTTTAGAAGCAAGATGGGAGAAAAAAAGTAACTAAGGAAAAGGGAATACTTGGACGACGTGCACAGCCAAAAGAATAGCAGGAGATGGCTGTCATGCAGTTCAAGCAGAGGAAGAGGAAATCCTCGCGTCGGCTTAGCGATGACCTAGCCGAGGGGGCAGTTCCCCTTGGCAACAACGCGAGATGGAGACTAGAGAGGGTGAGGCGACGATAGCCGCAACAAGCGCAAGGTCGACGTGGCAGCCGCAGGTTCGAATCGCCGGTGGATTGGGCGAGCTTGATGTGTCGGCGGGTTGGGCAAGCTAGAGGCTGATAACACCGGCGCATGGCCCCACGATGATGAAGAAGTCGTGTCGCCATGACATGAGTTCTCCTCCGATGCGTGGTGGGGAGATGGGGGTCTATGCTGGGAAGGGAGATTGGGGACTGGCGGTTAGAGCTCAGGCAAGACAAATAATGGTGGCAAGGCCAGGGGGACGAATTTGGGGATGTGAGGCCAGCCGGGATTTGCCGGACACGACGGAGCGGTGACCCCACTTGGATCTGGGAGACGACTAGGAAGCAACTTTTTTGTAGTCTCATACGATGGTGGATGGTTGCACAGGATGGGAGTGTACAATAGCCTTCGCAAAGGCACCATCGAGGGCGGTGGCCAGATATGAGGGAGACAGCGGTGGGATGGTTGCGTGGGACGGGAGAGTATAGGAGCCTTCGCAAATGCACCATCAAGGGTGGCATCCACACATGAGGGAGACAGTGGTCGGGAAAAGACGAATAGACCAGAAGAAAATCGTAGTCACCGATTGCTAAACCAGACTGAACCACAAAAAACCGACGACACATGTCGCGCAGAGAAGAGCTATCTCCCAGCACTGGGATTGCACGGAGGAGCTCTTGCTTGTTTAATTCTTTTATGTATGCAGTTTCATTTTGTACTTCCTCCCTATTATTGTAGATTTATGAGAAGGGATGAAAAATAATAATATTATTGTGTGCATTGTCCACTACCTGAAGACATGTTTAATTCTCGAATCCTATTTTTTCAAAAAGGAAATAACCAGATGTGAGGCAGAAGCTAGAAGAAAAGTTAATAGTTCCTGAAGAATTATTCAAAGCGGTGACCACCTGAATAAACACGTGTTGTTCCAATGTATATCACTCGGGAGAAAAAAAGGAAAAACAGAAAAAAGAGGAAGCTAATTTGAGCTCTAATTTTTTTTGTACCGAGCTTCTCTGATGTCATCTCACCGTAAACACTTGCACAAAGCTTGTAGAACGGTCTCTTATCTTTGATGTGTAAAAATCCCAATTTTTTAAAAAATGTTTGATTTTCGAAAATACTCTTCATACTGTCCCCAAATCTCCTAGCGTAAGCAGCTAGTTCATGGGCCATTCTGTTACACACCCTCTTGACTGCAGTGATGGAACCTCCCTAAAACTCTCCATTAGAACTAGCTTTTTAATAGACACTTAGCATCCGATTTAAACAAAATCTATTTATGTCAAGGGAACAATTATAATAAAGAGAGCAGCCAATGTGGGGAAAAACCACTCACAACCGGCAACACCACCTAAGAAACTCCAACTGCGGATTTTATATTCGAAGCCAAGCTTATTGGGCAACCGGCTGGCATCCTGCGAAAGCTCTCTGGAAGTTGACAAGGAGGGAGGCGTTTGACAAGCTTTTTAGTAGAACAAGCCCGCCAGGACAGGGAGGAGACCTAGAGGACTTGTTCCATCGCCATATCTAGTATCTACCATACCGTAGTAGTTCACTATGACATACTTCAACTATTTAGAAGAAAACTTCATATGGCTTATCCAGAAAAATACATAATAACATCATTGAGCACCAAATCCTAAGATACATGCAACAATGCCAGTTGGTACATAGTAATACATCGTTGTACGCATCAAGAATTATGTTCTGCATATATTGGGAGTAACTGGTCCAAAAGGAAAAGGAAACAAGAATCCATGTCTTGGTGTCTGGCTTGTACTTCTGAATACATCAATCTCAGATAAATCATTCACAATGTTGTTTGGGACAAGGCTACGCTTTCATCAATGACTTTAGTTGCGAGACCTGCTACCTGAGCCATTGTCGTATGTAGAGTAATATGTGGAGCTAGAGCGAGAGAAACCTTTCGATCTTTCAAAACCATAAAGATCGTTCCCGGACCTTGGGTGCGACATGGGAGGCCACACATGACCAGGAGCAGAACCGCTAGGTGGCCTCCAGTATAGTGAACCTGCAATAACATAGTCAGTCTCACGCCATTCGCTAAACATCCAATGATGCTAGTCAGGAGAAATACCATTATTGTTTCCATGACCAGTTGAGGGCCTCAAATATCCTGGTGCAAAATTGGGAGGACGATGGGAAATGAAACCTTGGTCTCTTGCGCAAGGAGCATGCGAGTGGAAGGCGCCTTGACATTCTGGGGCATGATGAGGATGTCGAGGATGTAACCCTTGACTTGGTACTCCATGAGGAGGATCCCGAGCATGAAAGTCATGACTTAGTAGTCCAGGAGGAGGATATGGACGATATGCGCCTTGCTCTGCTAGTCCCAGAGGAGGACGCCGAAAATATATGCCATCATCTACTGGAACATGAAGAGGGTGAACAGGGTATGATCGTTGATCTGAAAGAAGAGAAGGATGATGTGCACGATCAGCAACTACCAGAGGAGGACAGTGAGAGAATAAGACTTCCATGTATGTGGACTAATAGATAATACAAGCTTACCATATATCACTTGTGTTGTGCTTCCACATGAGTAATCCCAATTTCTTGTATTTTATCAATGCTTATCTCTCCCTTGCTTGTGTTTACCGGTGATCTTCAGTCCCGTACAACAAAACCGATGAATGAGTCTTGGTTTGTATGGACTGCTGATGCGCCTTTCTAGAAACCATATTTTTGAAGGACTGTTATTATCTCCTTTTGTCCAGGACATACATAAATACATGTATCATCTTCTATTGTTGCTAAACCAATTCTTTTGTTCACTTTTAATATCTTTGCAACCTGCATCAGTGTCATAAATACCTTAAACATAATATTCTGAATGTCCATACCTTACAAAGAATGGAAATGGAAAATCAAGTGTCAACGTTACCTCCTTCATTCCCTTTAAGCCATCTTTCGAAGACTCAGCATTCAAGCACTGGGAAATTACCTAATAGAATATTGATTGCAAGTAAATATTAGTTCAGGTTTATTTCTGTGATGTTTCATCAACTAGTAAAACTTATGATGAAAGAAAACTGACGCTACAAAACACATACTCCCTCCGTTCCAAAATATAAAGTATCCAAGATTCCAATATGGACTACATACAGAGCAAACTGAGGGAATCTACACTCTAAAATACGCTATATACATCTGTATGTAGTCCATATTAAAATCTCTAAATAGTCTTATATGTAGGAACGAAGAGAGTAGTTATCTAGGTATGTCACATACAATTTCAAACTCATTTCAGCACAATAGTAAATAATCCTATAGGGGGATAATGTCAAATCATAACAACAAGGATGAATCATCTATAATGTAAGAAAATAATCTTACTATTATCGACTGGTTTTGAGAGTGACGAAGATCCTTGAGGAATTTTTAAAAATCCCCCCATTTCACTGTTCTTTCGATTTCTATGGTTTTCGGCCAGACAATATCTTGAATTTTTCCCCACTTCAAAAATAACACATGGATATCTTATAATAAGAAACAACATGGTTTGAACATCCACCATTCACAACAACTAAATATTTGTTTCTCAATCTAGGAAACAAGTATATTCCCACTGTATGATTATGGTGGAAACAAACAAATACACTGTGCACATCAGATTATCATTAAATCTGATCAACTGAAGACATGTGTTGTCGTACAAAGACAAATTATATTAATTCTAACTTACAAAAAGCAATTAAAGCACCATATATATCAATTTTGTTATGCTTCAAACCTTCACTATGAAAATGGTACAAATGCTATCTATGTAGGCAAATATATTGATAGCAAGGTAAATGTCTTGCCAAATGAGGTCTTGCATGTAGGCCTAAGTCATGTGGTGTAGAGGTACTTCATCTGAGAGTAGACATATTCTTCAACAAGCAGAACATCCCTTGGATGAACTTCATCTAGCAAGCTCATTACTCTGACATGTCTTCCCCCACAACACTTTGGCAGATGCTTCACCTTTTGGTGGAGAGATTGTATGTCTCCATGGGACCAATTTTAGTCTTTGGCTAAATGTGATGTTGGGAGATGTGATACTGTTAGGTTCACCATTCAGAAGGCCTTAACCTATGAATCTATACGTGACATGTTTCACCCTCCCCTGTCTTCTATGCCATCCTCCCAATGCAACAACCTTGTAATTATTCATGATCAATTGACCTACTTTTGTGATGATGGTTCCTAGAAACTCACTGCAGGCAAAGGTCTTTCCAGCAACAACTTTGTTGCCGGAAAAAAGACCCTTGCCCACAAAACTATCCAGCAACAAAGTTACAGGACTACAACCAATCATGATCCTTATCCCACCCCTATGTCCTGGATATGGAAGCCATATTGTGAATATAAACATAGGCTGTTTTCTGACTCCTACTTGACAGGCTCTATAACAGAGATCTTCTGGGGAAGGACCGAACACTTATTTTTTGGATGTGATTTGGCCAAAATAATTGGTGGATGTTGAACCAGGAGTGGAATTTGGACATGCAACTCACGGATATGTTAGAAGAAGTAAACACAGGAACCAAGACAAATGCTTCTTTGAAATGGTTATTCTTGTATGCTGGAGCTAATGGAATCACAGTAACATTATCATATTTGATGGTGACTTACCTAACATTCATGAATGTTTTAGGATGTTCAAAGAATACTTTGCTAACGATACGTAGAGAGCAAAACCTAGCCTCAAAGACGGAATGCAATTGTACTTAGATACTTTGTAAGGTAGCTCTGGCTGCCCACCCTCCATTGTGCATTTTCCATCAAACAATTTCTAGAAGCACGGTAGTGTCTTCCCTACTATTTTCCACTTAAAAATGGTACAAGGAATAATTAAGCAGGAAAAAGAAATGAATAGAAGTCCACATATACATACAGAAATATACATTATCTGATGACCAGTATCAAAAATCTTTAAATCCTGAAATGTTTATATGCAAACTCGTGTTACATATAAAAAATAGAATCATATGTAGTGGAGATGTTGCAACAAGGAAATGTTTCAACCCTGAAATAATTAACATGTTACAACTAACCTTCTGTAATTCATACAATAATATGACGAAAGGCTCGTTTTGTTGGAGTTTGACCTCATTGGCCTCTCGCTATCAAATTCTTTTTTAACATTATGCTCCATTAGTACCAATAGAAAATGTATGTTTTGTCCCTGTACTATTATGAAAGTGATGCCTAAAGGACCAAAACCATCTCACGTCCTACAGTTGAAGGCTTCAACACCTATTATGTAAGGAAATGGAGATTTGATTGGATTGAGTAGTAAAATAGTTACATAACTTAGAAGCACGGTGCAAACTTCTACCAATCAACATCCTGGTCAAAGTTTGACAGCTGAGGTGGACGGGAGTCCCACTTGTCTGCCTCACATCTCCTTCCTCAAATTTCTCACAACTTCCCCTTCTAACCAGATCCACCTGCGGCTGAGGCCAAGCTGAAGGAGGGGTGCCCTCCGGCAAGGGCCGCCGCCTCGCGCTCGCCTCTCCAGGAAGCTTTGCCCCGCTCTAGCCTCATCCCACATTTTAGTGCCCGGACCTCGACGCGAGGATCAAGCTCACCACGCGCCTGCCGGCCTCCCCCGTGCTTGCAGTGTCGCCTCCCCTGCGCTCGACCTTCCTACAGTGTCGCCCTACGAGCTCCCGCCGGCACCAACTGTCGGATCCACCCCGCAAGGCGTCGTCGCGGTGACTGACCACCCGACACTTGATAGGGAGGGCGGGCGGGTTGTGCCTCGACCTTGATGGAGCGGGCGCGCGATGGCTCAGCCTCGCCGGAGCTGGCAGGGGCGCGGGCGTGCGGGGGCTCGACCTCGCCGTAGGGAGGAAGGGGCACAGGCACGCGGGGGCTTGGCCTCGCTGGAGCGAGCAAGGGAGCGGGCACGCGAGGGTTCAGCCTCACCGGAGAGGTAGGGGCGGGGGAGGGGGTGGGGGAGAGGCGGCTCGGCCACGCCGGAGCATGCTGGCGCGCGGGGGTTCGACGTCGCTAGAGCTAGAAGGGTCAACCACCGCTCCTATTGGAAGGAAGGAGGAGAGGAGATAAGAGAAGGATAGGAGAGCTGACATGTGGGACCCCCGTCCACCTCAGCTGGTCAAAGATCGACTAGGATTAGTCTTCACCACATCTGCAGTCCCAACCGTCAGGTTTGCTGTTAGATGCGCTCAATTTCGAATCAGTGGCGATTTGTTCTCCACTTGGCGCATAAGTGGTGGTCTTTTGTGATTTTTGACAAAAGCGGTAGTTTTGGAGTAACCTAGCCATGAATGTGGTGGTTTTGAGCATTAACTCCCTAGAGGTAGCGGTGTTGGTGCAGTGAGTACTATAGCAAGAAGTAGAGAAGAGGTGTGTTGTCGGAATCTGTTAGTGGAGAGAAGGAGCTATTTTTTCCGCTGGTTGCTGAAAGAAGGTGTCGGTGTCAAAACCGGCGGATCTCGGGTAGGGGGTCCCGAACTGTGCGTCTAGGCGGATGGTAACAGGAGACCGGGGACACGATGTTTTTACCCAGGTTCGGGCCCTCTCGATGGAGGTAAAACCCTACGTCCTGCTTGATTAATATTGATGATATGGGTAGTACGAGAGTAGATCTACCACGAGATCAAGGAGGCTAAACCCTAGAATCTAGCCTATGGTATGATTGTTGTCTGTCCTACGGACTAAAACTCTCCGGTTTATATAGACACCAGAGAGGGCTAGGGTTACACAGAGTCGGTTACAATGGTAGGAGATCTACATATACGTATCGCCAAGCTTGCCTTCCACGCCAAGGAAAGTCCCTTCCGGACACGGGACGAAGTCTTCAATCTTGTATCTTCATAGTCCAGGAGTCCGGCCGAAGGTATAGTCTGGCTATCCGGACACCCCCTAATCCAGGACTCCCTCAGTAGCCCCTGAACCAGGCTTCAATGATGACGAGTCTGGCGCGCAGATTGTCTTCGCATTGCAAGGCGGGTTCCTCCTCCAAGTACTTCATAGAAGATTTTGAACACAAATGTAGTGTCCAGCTCTAGAAAATAAATTTCCACATATTGCCATAGAGAGAATAATATTTACACAAATCTATTCTGCTGACGTATTCCGTAGCATGACATCACACCACGACCAAGTCTTTATTCGAATCGTTTTACTGTCCCACCTCAGCGCGTTTAGCGAGGCGGTTTCCTTGGCACGTCTTGTTAAAGCAGAGATCGTGTCCCCTTATTCCGGGATTCTCATCAATACGAGCGTGGGTAACCCAGTCGTACCTGTTGGTATGTTTTCTCGATCAAAGGTGAGTCCCAAACGGTCACGGGGAGGGCCCTTGGTATTCAACCACTTATAAAGAGACCAAGGCCTTACTCCTTTCTTTCAATCTCAAACGAGTTCGCCCTCCACCTCGAGTTCCAACACCCAAGGCTCCAGATTTCAGGCACTTCGGACCTTCGACAATGTCCGGTTCCGACCTTCGAGGCCGATGGATGCCCTCCTCCGTCACGGAGGAGGACGTGTTGAAGTTGAGAGAGGCCAGGTTCTTGACCGGCGAAATCTCGCATAGGCTGCCTGCTCAAGGGCAGGTCATTCCCACTCCCAAGCCTGGTGAGAGTGTGGTGTTCATGTCTCACTTCCTTCGGGGGCTAGGCTTCCCGACAGATCCCTTCGTGAGGGGGCTCATGTTTTATTATGGGCTGGAATTTCACGACTTAGCTCCGGAGTCCATCCTCCATATTTCCTCATTCATCGTCGTGTGTGAAGCCTTCCTCCGTATTACTCCTCACTTCGAACTATGGCTCAAGACCTTCAAAGTAGAGCCGAAGATGATCGAGGGACGGCACGCGGAGTGCGGAGGTGCTTTTTTAAGCAAGAATGCTGGTGCTACATGGCCCGAGGGCTCTTTTCAAGGGGAGTCTAGCTTATGGCAACGAGAGTGGTTTTATATCACAGCTCCCAGGAGCACCAAGTGGGTGGCGCTGCCTGCTTTCCGCTCGGGTCCCCCGCCACGACTGGCGTCATGGGTCAATAAGGGGCTGGACTGGGGGTCGGCAAAGGACGTGCCCCTGTTGCAGGGCCGCATCCGAGATCTCCTAGAAAGAGACATCAGTCTGGTCGTGGTGACGCAGGTTATGTTAATTCGCCGAGTTCTGCCCTGCAAACGTCGCCCCCTACGCCTGTGGGAGTTCAACCCGGAGGGACCACGAGTTCTCCAACATTTTCTTGGCATGACGCCCATGGA
The DNA here is from genome assembly GCA_034509565.1 of Triticum monococcum. Lineage (NCBI taxonomy): Eukaryota > Viridiplantae > Streptophyta > Magnoliopsida > Poales > Poaceae > Triticum > Triticum monococcum. The sequence continues at coordinate 783,077,914 of CM067842.1, read as the reverse complement.
GATGTACAAATTGTTCTACAGACCACAAGTAGTGTGTCCGGATTCTACGGAGGACGCAGGTCTGAGCTGCAATCGTCCGGATACTCAAGTAAGTAGCCTTGTGCCCGGACTCGCTATCCGTATATTTATCATAAAATTGCCCCTAAAAGAGTTGTCCTTTAAACAGGAGTGGATAGCGAAAGCAAAGCTAATCAGGTGTCCGGCCCCCCTCCCCGAGACCACGCCGGATCCCGTGCTAGTCAGGATTTGGATGTTGTGCCTTCGGAGGAAAGCGAGGGAGGGGACAAGGAAGCTACAGCCTCCTCGAAGAAGGTTGTCTGGAAGGGAGGAATCGAAAATTCCTCTCCTCAGGGGAAGAAGAGGACCGCCTCTAAGGACCCGGAGACCATGGCCTCAAAGCGGGGGAAGAAATCTTCGTCAGAGGGTCCAGCGCAGGGGGATACTTTGGCCGAATTATGCCCTCAAGGGGATCATCCCTCCACCGAGCCGTAAGTAGAGAGGAGTTTTTCTTTTTAAGAAATGAGAGAAATCCTTGCGTTATATCTGAGAAGAGTAATCGAAAATTTACCTTGTAGCTCAGACCTTAGCCCTTCTCAGCAGAGCTCGTCTTCAGGGGATCTTCTTCCGGAGATGATGGAGAGCGGAACGCCTCCCCCTGCCGTACCGCCTTGCGAGGCGGGCGATCCTGAGGTATCGTCGCGGAGGGTTTCTCCGAATCCGGCAGGGCTGGAAGGTAGTCATATGCCCCCACAAAGCCCTCTGCGTCCGGCCTTCGAAAAGGGCCATCGGACGAGTCCGACACCGTCTGATGCGCGGTCGGAGGAGCTGAAGGATCTGCTAGGGCGAGCATCTATCTCAGAGGAGCACCGTGCATTGATGGGTACGGTGATTGAGAGGATTTCATCCGCGGAGAGCCGATTGCACGAGGCCGTCAGGAGTTTACTGACAGGTTTTGAGGTACGTGAAATAATGTACCCTTTTTGGACAGTTGCGCATAAATAAGATGCGCCCTGTGTAGATAGTAGCCCCTGAGACTCTGTGCGTTCTCAAAAGTGACGGCGCGCAGAGGATCATAATCCCAAGTCTAATATGCCGCCTTCATACGTAGGTGGCGAAGTGTCGGGTGGCTAGCCAGACTAATGAATTTGCCGAGCTAAAGCGGCAACTTGATGTGGCAGATGCCGACATCGCGCTTGTCAACAAGCGGCTTGACGAGGCACAAGGTATATAATTACTCCGGCGGCACCTGGTAAGAGGAGCTTTATGCCAGTATCTTACAATGTGTGCGTTTGATGCAGATGGTGCTGCTGCCATAGAGAATCTTTGGGCGGAACTTGCCCGAGCCAAGGAGCAAGCCAGGAAAAGTGATGCGGCTGCCGGAAAGGCAATTGAAGAGCTGAAAGCCGAACAGGCTACTCACTGCCGAAGCAAGAAGGAAATGGCCAAGATGGCTGTGAAGCTGAAGAGCGCTGTTGACCGTTGCAAGCTTCTTGAAAAAGAAGATCAGGCGAAACAGACGGACCTAGATAAGGCCGTTGCCGATGCCAAGGATGCTCGCTCTGCGATGAGAGCTATGAAGGAGGAGCTGCGTCAGGCCAGAGAGATCGCGGCTGGAAAGCCCTTTATGCTGCGGAGGAAGTTCTATGATCCTAAACATGCTCCGTTAGACCGGATGTGGAGTATGGCGAACACCTATCTAGATTTGGCAGCGAGTGCCGCAGATGCGGCCGAACACTTCCGAGATCAAGAAGATCGCGAAGTGGAAAAGCTCTTTTGGTCGCAGTTCCACAATCCGGAGCGTCCACTATCATTAGCCGATCATTTGGCCAAATGGTCCGAGCTAAATAGGTTGTCCAGACTCGCCATGAAGTATGTCATGAGTCATCTGTGGCCAGAGAGGCCAGAGCCAAAAAGTTATTTCAACTTGGTGCAGCAGTTCCTTTGTGCGGCGCCGCATATCAATGCGGTGAAGAGGTCAATGTGCATAGAGGGGGCACGGATGGCTCTTGCCCGTGTCAAGACATACTGGGCGGAAATGGAGGCCACCGCTGTTGCATCCCCAGACTTGGATGGAAGCCGAGTACCTGCCGAGCACTATTTCCAGGAAGTTCTGCAAGGTGCTCGTTTAATAGAGACGCAGTGCTCGAAGGATACTATATTCGAATAGCATATATTATTGTAAAACAATATTTTGATAAATTGTAGAAGCTTTTTATACTTGTGCCTGCAAGTATTATAATACCTCCTGTGCGGCCGTTTAACATATATGTATATATAATCTGAAAGATGGCAGTCATCGGCTTCAGCCCCCACGCACATAATGCGGGGGTGTTCGCAGAAGGCGCATTTTCACACTTGATCCAACGTCTTGGTCCTACAAAGGAGGTGATAGCGCAGCGAACTAGGCAATCGGACTATGATGCTTTATCACTTTCACTTAGCCATAGGAGTTTGATAGTGAGGCTACTTATATAGCCCCTGGTGGCGCCTGCGCTCACCCGAACTTGGGGCGCGTATGTGCCTGGCCAGGAAGCGGCCCTTCGTTAATGCGGAGGAATCCTAAAGATTCCGGTAAGTCATCGAGTGGTTGACCAGTCTCACGCTATATCATGACAGTCAGTTTTCGGCTTTCTCTACTAAGGTGCTCGCCTGGCCAAACCGGGGCACAATCGCAGTAGTTCTCCTGGTGCCGCCTTAGCCGATAGAGCGGAACATAAGGTAGCAAAACACAGGAGCCAGGCAAACCCAACATTTGACCAAAGACATGATTCGGAGCTGATGCATATAAGGCCAAACTCACGACGCCGAACACTCCCTAAGGTATTCGGTCTTTATGAGGGCGGGCGGGATAACGCCCTTAGTAATAAGCCCCTAGTGTCCAGGTACGCGCAAAACTCTGACGTGGCCACATGACAAAACGCCAGCCTTCTCCTTGGTTATACCAAGAAACCAGGGGACGTGTATCAACGAGAGATAGTAAAAAAGGTTTACGCAGGGTCTTAATCTGAAAAGAATCCTTGGAACGGGTCCCTACTGCACGTCTGCGCCTGTGTCTCCGTTGTGCCGTATCCTGGACGGGCGTAGCACGGTGTTCATCTGTAAAAGAGAGGAACTTAGTTGAAGAAAGATCGTGCCGAACATGAGTTATACTAAATAAACAAAGTATAAATCGAAATGGGTAAAACTGAGCTTTATTGTTTCTTGTTTTATATGCGCGGAGCCCCTAGTATAGGGGTATACGGCTATTAGGCCTTTATCAATTGTATGTTTATGCCGGACTCGTCTAGCCGTGTCCGTGGTCTTGATGACCTATTTAGGTGCTTTGGCTGGTGAAGCCGCTTTATTGTGGGGCTGTCAAGGCAGCCGCACTGTCTTCCGCGCGGGAGGAACACTCATGTTTTCCTTTAATGAGATGGTGCCTCGTGGACCGGGCATCTTAAGCGTAAGAGATGCATAATGCGGTATTGCGTTAAAGCGGGCGAAAGCTTCGCGTCCCAGCAGTGCTTGATAGCTACTTGAGAATGGGGTGATGTGGAAAGTTAGTTGTTCGCGATAGAAGTTATCGGGGGAGCCGAACATAACTTCTAGCCGGAGAGAACCCATGCAACGGGCATCCGGGCCTGGCGTTACCCCTTGAAAGGAGGTTTTGCTATGGCGAATTTTGTTGGGTCTATCCCCATGTTGCGGATTGTGTCCTGGTATAACAGGTTTAGACCACTGCCGCCGTCCATCAGGACATTTGTAAAGTGGAGTCCGCCGATTATTGGATCTAATACCCAGGCAGTCCAGCCTGCATTTCGGATACGTCTAGAGTAATCCTAATGGTTGAAGGTGATCGGTTTTAACAACCATTGGCGAGACTCCTTTGGGACAGGCCGTATGGCGCGTATCTCTGTTTGCGCCATTCTGGTCGTCACGTGAAGTAAGTTTACTGTTTTGACTTCTTGTGGGGAAATCCTTTTGTTTCCTGGTGCTCTACTTGTGGGGTTCATCGTCGTCCTCACTTGGTGTGTCGAGCCCCTTGTGTTCGGCGTTGAGTTTGCCGGATTGCTTGAAAATGCAACAATCTCTGTGGGTATGGTTCGCAGGCTTCCCGGGAGTACTGTGTATTTGACATATCTTGTCCAAGATTTTGTTTAAGTTGGATAGCTCATCCCTGTTATCCTTGAGGGGCGGCTTTCTCTGATTCTGCCGCGAGCTTTCGAATCCGGCGTTGACCGCCATGCTCTTTGGGCTGTTTCCCTTATTCCGGCGCTGGTCCTTACTGTGTCGGGGTTTTCCGTTTCCATCCCTAACTTCGGATGTACTTGGGTCGCTGGTGCTACATCTTGCCAACTAGTTGTCCTCTCCTGCGCAAAAGCGGGTCATGTGGCTTGTTAATGCGGCCATTGTTCTTGGCTTTTCTTGGCCGAGGTGTCTGGCGAGCCATTCGTCTCGAACGTTATGCTTAAAAGATGCTAGGGCTTCGGCGTCCGGACAGTCGACTATCTGATTCTTTTTAGTAAGAAATCTTTTCCAAAATTTCCGGGCTGACTCTCCGGGCTGTTGAGTTATGTGACTGAGATCGTCTGCATCTGGAGGGCGGACATAGGTCCCTTGAAAATTTTCCCGGAAAGCATCCTCAAGCTCTTCCCAACTTCCAATGGTGTTTTCGGGAAGGCTTTTGAGCCAATGCCGGGCTGGCCCTTTAAGCTTGAGGGGTAAGTATTTTATGGCGTGGAGGTCATCTCCTCTGGCCATGTGTATCTGGAGGATATAATCCTCGATCCAGACCCCAGGGTCTGTTGTTCCGTCATACGCCTCTATGTTTACGGTCTTGAATCCTGCTGGAAATTCATGGTCCAGCACCTCATCGGTGAAACATAGGGGGTGTGTGGCACCCCTGTATTTGGGTGTGCAGTGATGTTCGGATATTTGTTGTGTTGCATTACTTACTAGAGCTTGCTTTCTTGGCCCGTAGATAGATCTGGCTGGGCCATCTTTTTGATGCAGATCCTTTGGTGGATCGCGTGCCGGCTTGTGTGCGGCGCCGCTTGCCGCTCCATGCTGGCCATGTGGTCGTCTATCCGACCAGGTGGCTTTCCTATTTTTTGACTGCGGGGGCTCTAAGGCCTCCTCGTCAAATTTAGGCAGTAGCTTTTGCTTTGGATAGCTTTTTGTGCGGCGACTGCCGCCATATTTGTCTGCGGTGTTGCGTACTTTGCTCCATCTGATTCTGAGTGCATCTTCCATAGTTTTGAGCTTCCGCTTCTGCTTTTTTAGGCTACATGCACTGGCAACGAGCCTTTCGTGGAGGTTCTTCTGCTCCATGAGCCTATCCGGCGTAAGGTCGTCTGGACTGTTGTTTTCGCCGGGGACGGGGTGTTCGGTTTGTTTATCCAAGTTGCCCTGTTCGGACGGTTGCTCGAAGGCATGTTCGTCGTCCGCCGGCTCGTCCTGCTCTATGGCTGGGTCTGTATGGCTGCTGTCTCTGTCGAGGCGGGGCTTGGAGCGGCGCTTACGTCGCCGCTTTGATTGCTTTTCGAGTGAACGATCCCTCGTTGCATCCCTGTGTTCCTCGTCGTCGCTTCCTATGGGTGTGTCCACCATGTATACATCATGAGATGAGGTGGCTGTCCAGTGCCTTATAGGCGTTGGTTCATGTTCATCTCCTACATCGTCGTCCATACCGTCGATGTCTTCGGAGTCGAAGTCGAGCACGTCGTTTAAATTATCGACAGTGGCTACAAAGTGGGTGGTGGGTTGGTATCGAATTTCTTCGTCGTCCACATCCCAATCCTGCCGGTTATAGTTCGGCCAGGACTCTCCTGACAAAGAGAGAGACCTGAGTGAATTCAGAATGTCGCCGAAGGGCGAGTGCTAAAAGATGTCCGTGGCGGTGAACTCCATGATCGGCGCCCAATCGAGTTCGTTTGGTAGGGGCGCGGAGGGCTCGGAGTCTGGAGAGGACTCCGGCTCCTTGGAGTCACGGGCTTTGCAGAGAATAGGGCTGGTGTTCGGCTAGATCGCCGTAGAGATTGCAGCCCCCGAGGTGGTGTCTAACCACCCATCCTCGATTGGTGTGGTTGGCTCCGAGCCAAGGGTCGGAGCAGGCACAGGTGCGGCCTCCCGGGCACTGTTCGGCGGTAGAGCTAGATCATGCCGACCGGGACAGTGCGGCGCGCTCGACTGCGGCTCAGATCCGTCGAAGATCAAGTCTCCACGGTCGTCCACTGTGTAGTTTAAACTTCCAAATCTGACCTGATGGCCAGGGGCGTAGCTTTCAATTTGCTCCAGATGGCCAAGCAAATTGGCCCGCAGTGCAAAGCCGCCAAATACGAAGATCTGTCCGGGGAGAAAAGTCTCACCCTGGATCGCATCGTCGTTGATGATCGGAGGACCCATCGGGCCTAAAAGTGACGACACAGAGGAACTCTCAATGAAAGCACCAATGTCGGTGTCAAAACCGGCGGACCTCGGTTAGGGGGTCCCGAACTGTGCGTCTAGGCGGATGGTAACAGGAGACCGGGGACACGATGTTTTTACCCAGGTTCGGGCCCTCTCGATGGAGGTAAAATCCTACGTCCTGCTTGATTAATATTGATGATATGGGTAGTACGAGAGTAGATCTACCACGAGATCAAGGAGGCTAAACCCTAGAAGCTAGCCTATGGTATGATTGTTGTCTATCCTACGGACTAAAACTCTCCGGTTTATATAGACACTAGAGAGGGCTAGGGTTACACAGAGTCGGTTACAATGGTAGGAGATCTACATATACGTATCGCCAAGCTTGCCTTCCATGCCAAGGAAAGTCCTTTCCGGACACGGGACGAAGTCTTCAATCTTGTATCTTCATAGTCCAGGAGCCCAGCTGAAGGTATAGTTCGGCTATCCGGACACCCCCTAATCCAGGACTCCCTTAGAAGGCAAAGGAGAACTTCTAGTAGGAGGTCTAGTTGGTGTTTGTGATAGGGAGCAGCATGGTGGATTCATGGCATTGGTGTGCTAGCTGCACTGAACCTACTTTTTTAACTGTTGTTGCTCAAGTAAAGTGCAAGAGAAGATCAAATAGAGCAGAAGAGAAGAGGCTCTTGGTGCTTTCCAGTGACATTGAACAATGGGGGAAATCAAAGAATTAAGAAGCTACATGAAAAATCCACTCATTTGTTTGAGGAAAAAAATGGCAACCTAACTTTGAGTGCAAAAGGATCAAGTAAGATGCTTAAACCCTCAGTGGAGGACTGCAGAAATTCCAAACCAAAGTGGAAAAACAACAATTCTAGGCAATCTTGTTAATCTTGCTCATATTGGCAAAGGTACCTCAAATAAAACTTCTTATTCCAACTGGATACTAGACCCGGGAGCATTAGTGCATGTCACCGGAAGGTGGAGTGAGTTTGAATCATATGCTCCTTATCCACCTATGCATAAAAAGATTATTCAAGTGCGCCATTGATGGAACTTGTCATCCTATCAAATGGATCGGCACTATGAAATACACCTCATGTATCACATTGTATTTGGCCTTATGTGTTCCATCATATCCGGTTAGTTTGGTGTTTATGAGCTCCTTGGTTGATGCCAGTTTAAACAGCCGATTTCAATGCCTATTGAAGTGGACGCATCTAAGAGTGAGCCATGTATCATAAGTGATGATTCATTGAATTTTCCTATTACCTAAAGGAAAGAACCACAAGCTAAAGCAGGAAAGAACCACAAGCTAAAGCAGGAAAGCCTCCTGGAAGATACAATTTTGAGCATGATGTTGCAAGCTATGTGGCATATGACTCACTGTTGCCAGGGTATAGAGCTTTCATTGCTTCATTACAATCTGTTGTGACCCCAAGGGAATACAGGATCCAAAGTGGTATGAGGCCATTGACGGTGTCCTAGACTAGGGGCTACTCACCACGTCGTCTCCCGATCTGTTAGATTGGGCCGAGGAACCCCATGGCCATATACTCATGGGCCAGTTCGGACAGCTGCCACATACATGGAAGATTCCACAAGACTTGGTGATCAAGACAAGGACTCCTCCCCACCGGCGTATTCGGCTAGGACTCTTGTTATCCTAGGCCTCTAATGCATTATATAAACCGAGGCCAGGCTAGTCGATAGATCATATACATACAGTCATACCATAGGCCAGCTTTTAGGGTTTAGCCTCTCTGATCTTGTGGTAGATCTACTCTTGTACTACCCATATCATCAATATTAATCAAGCAGCACGTAGGGTTTTACCTCCATCAAGAGGGCCCGAACCTGGGTAAAACATCGTGTCCCCTGCCTCCTGTTACCATCCGCCTTAAACGCACAGTTCGGGACCCCCTACCCGAGATCCGCCGGTTTTGACACCGACATTGGTGCTTTCATTGAGAGTTCCGCTGTGTGATCGGCAAAAAGGTCGATGGCTCGCCTGCAGATCAACTGCGACTTCGGCATCTTCGTCACTAGCTCGACTGGTCACCTTGGTTCGACCAAGAACTGCGCCCCGTGTTCGGATCACCATGTTCGGACGAGGGCCTTCATCAAACATCAACTTCGATCTCTATCAAGATCAGGGAGGAATCATCCATGAAGCTCGAGGGCTCAACGTCAACATTGCCCTCGGGCGGCCGTGCTGTTTTATGGACAGCGGACTTGTATTCGCCGTCACCGCCTCCTCGAGCGTCGGTTTGACGATCGCTTCGGTGAAATAGTGCGTAATTACATGTACAACAGCCATGCAAAATTTCGTCGAGTTTCGATGGAGGAATTTCCGACAATCTACGATATACCGGAGCCGTGTCAAATCTGGACGGGAATCTGGATGAGTTTAGGGCGTGGTCTCTAAAGCCCAGCTCGGAGGTCCTTTGGAAGATCCAACCGTTCATCTACTGCAGAATTCCCATATCTACCACGCCTTCAAATTTCAGCTCGATCCGACGGTTCAAACTCCGGGAACCTTCCGATGAGTGGTCTAATTTTCGGATCCGTTTTCTGTGCGAATACGGATCCGACCCGAATTCATGTTTCTTTATGAACGTGATATTGGACAACTTTTTTAGAGGAATTCTCTTCTCGGGTATTGTGCGTTGTTTTTAAACACGTGCCCGTAAATTTTTAAGCCTCCCCTGATGTCATCTTCATCATTATGCTGGTGTCAAACTAGTCCGGCAATATTGCTTCAAGGCTGTCGACCTGCGCTAGACACGTCGTCACTTTGTTGAGCCGAGCTCAACTTCTTTGGATCATCATCTCAGCAAGCCAAACAAGAGTCCGGGATCGCGAAGGATAAATCATCACCAACATTGTCGCCCCACGGATTACACGGAGCAGGCATACCGGCATCGCCGCACGGTCGCTTCATCAAGCCGGCATCGACCACGTCACGACCTGCATCGGCAGGGCCGCACTATTGCTTCTTCAAGCTGGTGTCCATCACGCCGACCTACTTCAACTCATCAGCTGACATCGAGGCTTCGACATCTCGGCTGGACCAGGGGCTTCGCCATCTCTTCATCAACCTACTCCGGACACTTCGGCGTCACTAGTCGACCAGCTCCGTCACGTTAGCTGGACCGAGGGCTTTGCCTCGGCGAGCCAACCTTTGCCAGCATTGCCATGCCGTTGTTTTATCACCCATCAGGCAATGGGTGTGCGGATCGAATCCCAATTTTGGGAATCACCTTCCTTCGGATTGCTACAACAAATAAATCAGGTCTATCAAATGGTGGCCATGGTGGTTCGGTCAGTCTCCGTACATAGTCCGGCGAATGCTGCATCCGGAACTCGGACCGACCTGTGAATTCAGGCTTTGCCACGCCTTTACCGCATCACGCCGACGCCCTGCATCGACATTGACTTCGGCGCCAGGCCATATTTCTTTTATTACTCACTGTGCATAAATTATTTATTATGCAACGATTTTTTTAATTATTATTATTACTATTATCTCCGATTTGCACCATTTTTTGTGCACAGGAAAATGACCCGGGGACTTCGGCATCATTCTGCCAGTCTGCATTGACCGTGCTATGTCACCACTTTGGCGCGTCGAGCTCTCTGCTCCGTCACCTCGGGACCGGCTTGGGGGATGGAACCTCGTCCCGCATCAAGCTCGGACCGCGCCATCAATGCCGAACACATTAACCAGCTAAGTCGCTTTCATGCTCAAAGTTTTTATTTTTAACTTGTGTTCGGTTCGACCAAGCATTATACTTTTTTGGAAAAAAGTTGCTTGTAAAAAATTTCCTTGTCCAAACTTTGTTTGTGACACACATATTCAAATACCCCGTTTATTTGAGGGATTCCTTTATGAAGCTTTTCCTCTTGCATATGATTATACTTGTACGGCTTCGTTCCTTGTTCGTGTATTACACCACAATATGCACCATATTGACTTAAGCGATTTGCAAGCTGGGTTGCCTGGCTCCTGTGCTTACCCCTACGTTCCCGATTGTTTGGCTAGGGAGTAAAGGGAGCACCTCTGCGATTGTCACGACCGGGTCCTCCGAGCTCTGACCTCAGACTGGGTGAAGCCGAAAGCTAGCGCTCTTATTGCTTTCAATCATGGTCGGCACACAACGGAACTCATGAGTAAAAAAAATCTATTGCACAAGTCTCATAGTAATAATGAGCACCAAAGAAAGGTATCGGTGGGGGTACTATTTTCTTCGAAGATGCTTCTTACACTTCGTCTGTAATATAGCATAAGTTCCCTGAGCACGCTTTGTCTGTTACAGCCTTATGGCCCGGTTGTCTGGTTATCGGAAACACTATCGATATTCTCGACAGATGGAGTACATAACACTTTTCGGTCCTTGACCGAGGATGGAGAAGCCGACGGTCGGTTAAGACATGTTTAAAGTTTGGTTGAACAAAGATATGATATAAGTACTTCGGTACATACAATCATTATACATAAAATCTTTTACCCAAGTCACTTGGGGGCTCTTAAAATTTATATGAGCTATTTTATAGTTCTTCATCTTCGGTTGAACCAGTTTTCAAGACCAACAACCTAAGATGAAGAATAGTTCGGAAGAATCAAGGAGCGTCCCTAACTTGAAGACCGGTTCAGGGGGCTACTGACGGTGTCCTGGACTAGGGGCTACTCACCACGTCTGTGACTCCCCCAATTTAATCGTACACTGGGATACAGATCGAAAGAGGCACAGGCCTCCTGCCTGGGATCCTCCTAACTACTCCTGGTCGTCGCCAGCGGGCAGCACGTAGTAGTAGGCACCTCCGATGTAGTAGGAGTCGTCATCGACGGTGGCGTCTGGCTCCTGGGCTCCAACATCTGGTTGCGACAACCAGGTAGAAGGGATAGAGGGAAAAGAAGGAGAAAGCAACCGTGAGTACTCATCCAAAGTACTCGCAAGCAAGGAGCTATACTACATATGTGGTCGGAACCTGCCCTGTCGCTCCGCCCCAAAGTAACAGTCGGGGGCCGTCGGGAACCCAGGTCCACCACTACCGGGATGGAGCCACCTGTCCCTTCAGCCCCCATCTCCGAACAGTTTCTCCGGTAATGTAACAGTGTAAAGTATATAGTATATGCCCGTGATCACCTCCCGAGTGATCACGGCCCGATAGTATAGCATGGCAGACGGACAAGAATGTAGGGCCACTGATGATAAACTAGCATCCTATACTAAGCATTTAGGATGGCAGGTAAGGTATCAACAGGAGTAGCAAGCACAGGCTATGCATCAGGATAGGATTAACGAAAAGCAGTAACAAGCTACACTACTCTAATGCAAGCAGTATAGAGAAGAGTAGGTGTTATCTGGTGATCAAGGGGGGGCTTGCCTGGTTGCTCTGGCAAGAGAGAGGGGTCGTCAACACCGTAGTCGTACTGGGTAGCAGCGGCGTCGGTCTCGGGGTCTACCGGAAAAGTAACGGAGGGGGAACACAATAAATAACAGAGTAATCAAAGCATAACATGACAAATGTGATGCTAGAGGTGATCTAACGCAGGGATAGGTGATACCGGCGAAGGGGAGAAACATCCGGGAAAGTATTCCCGGTGTTTCGCGTTTTCGGACAGATGAACCGGAGGGGGAAAGTTGCGTGTTTGCTATGCTAGGAATGTGTGGCGGATGAACGGGGAGTGTATCCGGATTCGTCTCGTCGTTCTGAGCAACTTTCATGTACAAAGTTTTTTCATCTGAGCTACGGTTTATTTTATCCAGATTCGTCTCGTCATCATGACGTCAGCATGACGTCAGCAGTCAACAGGGAGTTGACTGGGTCAATCTGACATGTGGGTCCCGCATGTCATACATTGTTTACTCTAATTAGGATTTAACTAATCTAATCACAGTTTAATTAACTCACAACACTTAATTAGGTTAACTAAACAAGATTAATTAAGTTAATTAATTCACTAATTAATTAATTTTATTAAGTCATTTTTTATTTCCTTTTTCTTTTCTTCTCTTTTTTATAACGTTCTGGGGCCGGGCCCCACATGTCTATGGCCCATCGGGGCCTAGAGGGCGCGGGCGACGGGTAACGGGCGCGCCCCGTTCGGGCGCACGCCCAGGGGCATGCGGGCGTGGGCGGCGGACCTGGCAGGTCGCCAGGCCGGCATGGGCGAGGCCAGCACGGGGCGGCCGGTGAGCGAGCGGCGGCGAGCTCGGCCCCGTGTGGGCGGGCGCGCATGAGCGCGCGGCAGGGCTGCAGCAGGGGGGCACGAGGCGCGGTGCAGGCGGAGGCGGGGCACGACGGAAACGGCGGCGATGACAGCGCCGCCCGCGGGGTCGATCGGGACGGCTCGAGGTACGCGCGCGCTCGCGCTGGGCAGGGATGGCGTGGCGAGTGTGGACCGTGCAAGGGAGCGAGAGAGGGGGGGACTGCTCACCCCCGTTGCAGGGGTACGTCGGCGAGGCTCGGAGAAGCTCCGGCGTCTTTGGGGCGAGGACGAGGCGAGGACGATGACGAGGGTCGCAGCAGCGCGTCGTCGGACAGCGAGGCCGAGGAGGAGGCGGTGATGGGCGGCCGTGCCGAGGGCGCCGGCGGGGCACAGCTCGATCCAGAGGCTTCGGGGTCGTCCGGCGAGGCAGATCGACGACGAGGGCGAGGTGGCGGGGTCCAGGCGGTGGCGCGGGCTCCGGGCGACGACGAGCGATGGGGCGCGTGATGGTGGCTGTGGGTGCGGGGCGGGATGCACCCGGTGCGCGCACGGCAACGGCAAGGCCGGCGCGAGCGGCACGGCCATCGCGCGTGCAGCAAGAGCGGCCAGCGGTGGGCGCGTGCGATTCGGGCGGCGGGGGCACAGCCGTTCGGGCCTCTCCAGATCGGGTCGGGGGAGGGGGGGGGGGGGCGCATCGTGCGGGGGGGGGGGGGGGGAGGATGGGGAGCGAGAGGGGGAGTGGGGTTTTCGTCCCCGATCCAGATCGGATCGGGACGGGGAGAGAGAGTGGGGCGAGTGGGTGGGTTATGGCTAGGGTTTCGGGAGGGTTAAGGAGAGGGAGTGGGCCGGCCGGTTGGGCCGGATGGAGGCCAGCTGGGCCACTTGGCCCAGCAGGGGGGCTTTTCACTTTTGTTTGTTTTTTTTGTCTGATTTGTATTGTCTTTTAGTTTCCTTTTTCTTTAGTTTTGGTAAATTACCAAAGTGGCACCTAAATAGGATTTACAAATTATGCCACTGCCACAATAGTTTAATACTTATAACAATTTAGTTTTGAAAATGTTTATTATTGTTAAAGCATTAAAATAATTGTTTCTGCTACTCTTTTATTCATTTAAGAGTATTTAAACATTTTATAAAAGTGTGGTTTCTCCACCATAATTACCTATGCATTATTTGGCTCACTCTGAACATTTTAGTTTTAATATTTGAAAACTTTTATCGTTTGCTTGATTTTGAATTTGAATTCGAACTGGTTTCGACCTAACGCGAGATTAGCAACAGTAATCGGGGTGACGTGGCATCATTAGCAGAGGTTTACTGTAGCCTAATTATCCGGGCGTCACAACGTCGTCTCCCGACCTGTTAGATTGGGCCGAGTACCCCCATGGCCGTATACTCATGGGCCAGTTCGGACAGCTGCCGCATACATGGAAGATTCCACAAGACTTGGTGATCAAGACAAGGACTCCTCCCCACCGGCGTATTCGGCTAGGACTCTTGTTATCCTAGGCCTCTGGTGCATTATATAAACCGAGGCCAGGCTAGTCGATAGATCATATATATACAATCATACCATAGGCTAGCTTTTAGGGTTTAGCCTCTCTGATCTTGTGGTAGATCTACTCTTGTACTACCCATATCATCAATATTAATAGAGCAGGACGTAGGGTTTTACCTCCATCAAGAGGGCCCGAACCTGGGTAAAACATCGTGTCCCCTGCCTCCTGTTACCATCCACCTTAGACGCATAGTTCGGGACCCCCTACCCGAGATCCGCCGGTTTTGACAACGACAGCCATGATGGAGGTAATGAAAGCTCTTCAGAAGAACAAGACACGGTATTTTGTTTCTCTTCCAGCAGGAAGTTACTTGCTAGTTGGTGTATACCGTGAAGCAAACCCTGGAAGGGAAAGTAGAATGGTACATGGTGAGACTAGTGGCAAGGGGCTAAGGCCAAACCTATGGGATTGGCTATGATCAAACCTTTGCACCCACTGCAAAGATGACTGCAATAAGAACTCTTATTTCTTGTGTTGTTAGCTTTGGCTAGCCATTGCATTAGTTGGATGTCAAGAATGCATTCTTGCATGGAGATCTCCAGGAAGAAGTTTATATGGAGATTCTACCTGGCTTTGGTAGTCCAAGCACCACGGACAAGGTGTGCCAATTGTAGAAGTCTTTGTATGGTCTCAAGCAATCACCGAGTGGTTTGATAGATTCTGACGAGCCATATGTAGCATGGGTTATAAACAGTGTCATGGGGATCATATTGTGTCCTATAGGCATTCAGAGAGTCATATTACCATCCTCGCAGTATATGTAGATGGTATTGTTATCACTGGAGATGATAATGTAGAGATAAGTCGGCTGAAGGTGATGTTGAGAAAAGAATTCGAGATTAAGGATCTAGGTCAACTCAATTATTTTTTGGGAATTGAGATTGCAAGCTCTGCTAAAGGAATAGTTCTCGCTCTAAGAAAATATGTATTGGATCTGCTCACCGAGATAAGTATGTTGGGTGCCGAGCTGCATCAACTTCGATTGAGCAAAACCATCAGCTATGTGCACAGTCAGGAGATCCGGTCGAGAGAGCTACCAGCGGCTTGTCGGTCGACTCATCTATTTGTGCCACATGAGACCTGACATATCCTATGTTGTGAGTAGTGAGCCGCTACATGCATGAACCGAGAAGTGGGCATTTAGAGGCAGCACATAGAATTGCGCTATCTAAAATGGAGTCTTGGAAGAGGCCTATGGTTCAAAGGCAATGGACACTTGAATGTAGAGGGGTAATGTGATGTTGATTGGGCTAATTTCCTTGATAATAGAAGATCAACTTCTTGATATTGTGTTTTTGTTGGAGGGAACCTTGTGTCATGGAGAAAGAAGTAATCAATTGTGTCTAGACCGACAACTCAAGCAGAGTACAGGGCCATGACTGTAGGCCTTAGTAAGATGTTGTGACCAAGAAATCTCCTATCAGAACTGAAAAGAAATCTCCTGTTAAGGCAAACAAAAAAAAATCTCCTATCAGAACTGAAAAGTACTTAGAAAGGGCCTTGTAAAGGTGTGGTGCAATAATAAATCAGCTATCAACATAGCCAACAACCCAGTGCAACATGATAGAACGAAGCATATGGAGATTGATCGCTTCTATTAAACATAAGTTAGATGAGGGTATAATATAATTAATTAATTAAATTGAATAATCTAAAAGGGAGGATCCTTTATTGGTTCTCTATCCATTCATTTTGGTATGTCGTGCAATCGCTGCATTGGGCCTTCTTCGGCCTACCCCATCCCCATTCACACCTAAGTACCTAGATTGACCCCCAAAAAGTCAGGACCTAGACTCAGAGAACTCTGCATCCATCGTCACCTTCTACCCCCCCTCTAAATATTGGCTCACAAGGGAGCGGCTCCCATGGAGGCAGAGGAGGAACTGATGGAGCCACCGGACTAGGAGGTCGATCCCACGGGATGCTTCATATGGATCACGAGAGGCCAAGGTAGCTTCATACGGAGCATGAGGCCAAGGTAACACCCGCGTACAAATCTAGCTACCTAAGAAGCTAGCTAAATCGACAGATCGATTGAGGCGCTTGTGAGCTAAGTAGCCGAATCAGCTTTCCTTGCAGATGGATTGATGGAGGCACCTGCTTGATGACATGAGCTACTGATGCAAGCCGACGCCTTCTCCATTGCACATGGCAGCCGCCATGACATCTGCAGTATCCGGATCCAATCAGACGCTCATCGCCAATGTTGTAGGGCAAGACTTCGTCGAATGTGTTGCGGAAAGGTCAGTACCCAGGCACACACTATCGCGTGTGCTGCCTAGCCAGGACGCTGTCGGCGGTGCAGAGGAGGCTCTATGCAGGACAAGTCGACAATCCCATTGCGATGGGTGCATGGGTAGGAGATGAAGGAGATGAGCTGGGGAGCTGGGGAATATGATGGGAGAGCTGGGGAGCGCGCAAGCCTCACCTCGTGGCAGGGGTGCACATCGAGAGCGTCGATGATGGGCTCACACGGTTGCACATTGGGGCACCGTTGTATTGCCCTACTCACTCCCGGCAGCTGCGTCCAGTCAAGGAGGAGGAGGTTACCGGCCGCCATCGCACCGGTGGCACAAGCCTCTTGCCATGGAGGTCAAGGTGGATAGAAACAACGACGAAGTTGACTGATGGAGTTCATTGATGATGTTTAAATTTCACAATCTGCTTTTGATCTGTCATCGACAATTTTAAAATTCTATTAAAACTTCACTTTCAACTCTTGGTCCACCATGCATGTTCTTGAGTAAGCATGAGGCGGTGTGTTTTACTCTGCATATATGATAGTTGATTAAGTTGTGTCTCACAGTGTTTGTTCTATCGCTAGAGGATATCAAAAGGAGGGAGGAATTGATAAAGAATGTTGAGCCACTCTTTTGTAGGTGGTGTCAATGGTGGTCAATTTCTGAGTTATGAATTCTATTTGGGAACAAAAAAACAAAGCCATTCAGATGATACATGCTCCCAGCAGTAGTGAATTAATTGTGGACCAATTGGTAGAACAGATCATTATAAGTGGTACAACATACAAGTTCATGCTTACAATTCAAACATTTACTGAATGGATGCATGCCTCTCTGCATATATGATTAAAGGGCATATTGCTTCTTCAGTCTCATTTCAGTATATAAGACATGCATAAATTTTAATAATACTCCTTTTTGCTCTGATTTATTTGTTGTATTTTAAGATTGAATATGTTTTTCACTCATACGTAAGACACTAATAGAAGGAAGCCACATCAATTTAGAAGCTACTATTGTGGTTAATAGTTTAATGAAATTTTTTTGCTCCGTGCTCCATGATATTTAAGCTACTATTGTAACAAATTGAAAGATGTTTTAGCAAAAAACCAATTTTTGTAAGTGCAAAACAACAATCATTTTTACAAGTATAAGGTTGTCTGTTATCGATTCAAAATATGTTACTTGTCTAAAGACAGAACAATGAGACATTATACTAAATCAATGGTAAGAATGATGTAAAAAAATCATTTGAAAGCATAATCATGGTACTTATTTACCTTCTAAAGAAAGCGAGCACAAACACCGCGATTCCCTGAAGTTTGATCACACCATCCCATAGACTTGTATGGGCCGACGGAGATATGCGACCAACGACTGAGTTCATATCATCATTTGAAAAATGATTGCATTAGAAATATAATGTGTTGTTTTACATTCTTGTAAATCATGTTTAGTACGTAATAAATGTCGCACCATATTTATATTTCACTCTGTCACTAGCAATCACCTAGAGGTAATATATAGCCATATTACTGTAATCAACCTTTTGATAGGCTAAAGGTGCCTCTGTCTAGTTCTGACATCTCGCATGTCTCTTTGGTGCAACCATTGTTAGATCCTATTTGGTTTCAAATTATTTTGAGGTCAACAGAGACTCAAATTTGCATAGCAATGCATGGTCTATTCACTTCATCTTAATTTTGGAACCGGTTAACTTTGATCCGACCATTGCATCATGTGGTTACCTTCAAAGTAGAGGGAAAAGGGTTTCAATTCTAAAGTTTTTAACCAGCCAATCTTGTGAGGTTAAACTTTAGAGTAATTCAGAGAATAAAAAATAGGATTGGGTTTTATAGTCAAGATTCACCTAGATGACATTCATTGACCCTCACAACAAAGAAGTGCAAAAAAAGGTTTCAATTCTAAAGCTTGTAACCAACAAATCTAGGCCATTTTTTTAATAATTCACGGAAGAAATACGCAAATTGAGTTTTATAATCAAGATTAACCTAGATGAAGTACCTTGGATGTGACAACAAAGAAAGTCATCATACAACAGTATTGTGGCCACTGCTAAATAAGGTCCAGAATTTTATTTAGTCTTAATGTATAATCAAATTATTTTCAACATTGGTCGAAGCTTCCTCTTGCAAGCAATGAAATTTTTTATACTTCATAAGTTTACCTACATAGTACCTTAATTGCTCATCATTCATTTTGAAAAAGCAACATGATGCCAATAATGAAATTGCATCTTTTGTTAATCCTTCTTAATCACATGCATATGCCGAAACAACATGTAGGTGCCTAGGCGGCTTTGATCTAAATGACGAGCAACTAAGGTACTATGTGTGTGCTAAGTGTATTAACATATTTGAGCCCTACAAGTGATGGTTGATCTAAATGACGAGCAACTAAGGCCACTGCTAAATAAGGTCCAGGATTTTATTTAGTCTTAATGTACAATCTGGAAGGTATTGTTTTGCCAAGTTATTCAAATATGGAAAGAAATATGTATCTAAGTTAGGAAAATAATCACAAATAGAAGGTTGCAATTGTAGATATAAAATGAAATCAGAAAAGAAAGACTATTTAGAAGCCATCAACAAAAATAAGATCAAAAAAATTATGGCAATTGGGGCATAGGAGTTGAAAGGAGTACCATTGCCCATGATGTCGAAGTAGAAGTTACTATACCACTAACCAATGAGAAGGAAGTGCGATGCGAACCATTGAAGTTTAGTTTAAGAGTAGGAAAAAATCGAGGCTTGTGTATTTCAATTTCCAAAATGAAGATGCATTAACCCCAAGGTTTTCGCTGGCGCGGGCCGGCAGGATTGTGTGGCGGCGGTGGCCAAGGGAGAGGGTAGCGGGCCGGAAGGATTGTGGGCGGTGGCCAAGGGAGGGTTGGAGGCCGGAAGGATTGTGGGGCGGCGCAGGCTGGCAGGATTGTGGGGCGGCGCCACCGTCCAAGGGAGAGGGTCGCAAGCCGGATGGATTGTGGGGCGGCGCGGGCCGGCAAGATTCTGGGGCGGCGGTGCCGGCTAAGGGAGAGGGTCGCGAGGGGGGGGGCAAGATTGTTGGACGGGCGGCGGCCAAGGGAGAGGGTCGGAGGCCGGAAGGATTGTCGGGCGGTCCGGGCCGGCAGGATTGTGGGGCCAACGGCGCCACCATCCAAGGGAGAGGGTCGCAAGCCAGAAGGGTTGTGGGGCGGCGCGTGCCGACAGGATTCTAGGGCGGCGGCGGCAGCCAAGGGAGAGGGTCGCGCGCGGGGGGGGGGGGGTGATATGTCTCCAATGTATCTACTTTTCCAAACACTTTTGCCCTTGTTTTGGACTTTAACTTGCATGATTTGAATGGAACAAACCCGGACTGACGCTGTTTTTAGCAGGATTGCCATGGTGTTATTTTTGTGCATAAATAAAAGTTCTTGGAATGACCTGAAAATCAACGGAGAATATTTTTGGAATATATAAAAAATACTGGCGAAAGAATCAAGGCCAGGGGGCCACACCTTGTCCACGAGGGTGGGGGGCGCGCCCCCTGCCTCATGGGCCCCCTGGTGGTCCACCGACCTCAAATCCAACTCTATATATTCACGTTCAGGGAGAAAAAAAATCAGAGAGAAGGATTCATCGCGTTTTATGATACGGAGCCGTCGACAAGCCCTAATCTCTCCCGGGAGGGCCGATCTGGAGTCTGTTCGGGGCTCCGGAGAGGGGAATTCGTCGCCATCATCATCATCAACCTTCCCCCATCACCAATTTCATGATGCTCACCGCCGTGCATGAGTAATTCCGTCGTAGGATTGCTGGACGGTGATGGGTTGGATGAGATTTATCATGTAATCGAGTTAGTTTTGTTAGGGTTTGATCCCTAGTATCCATTATGTTCTAAGATTGATGTTGCTATGACTTTGCTATGCTTAATGCTTGTCACTAGGGCCCGAGTGCCATGATTTCAGATCTGAACCTATTATGTTTCCTTGAATATATGTGAGTTCTTGATCCTATTTTGCAAGTCAATAGTCACCAACTATGTGTTATGATCCGGTAACCCCGAAGTGACAATAATCGGGACCACTCCCGGTGATGACCGTAGTTTGAGGAGTTCATGTATTCACTAAGTGTTAATGCTTTGTTCCGGTACTCTATTAAAAGGAGGCCTTAATATCCCTTAGTTTCCAATAGGACCCCGCTGCCACGGGAGGGTAGGACAAAAGATGTCATGCAAGTTCTTTTCCATAAGCACAATGACTATATTCAGAATATATGCCTACATTACATTGATGAACTGGAGCTAGTTCTGTGTCACCCTATGTTATAACTGTTGCATGAGGAATCACATCCGACATAATTATCCATCACTGATCCATTCCCTATGAGCTTTTCACATATTGATCTTTGCTTAGTTACTTTTCCGTTGCCATTGTTACAATTACTACAAAACTACTACTGTTACTTTTCTTACCATTACCGCTACTATCATATTACTTTGCTACTAAATACTTTGCTGCAGATATTAAGTCTTTCAGGTGCGATTGAATTGACAACTCAACTGTTAATACTTGAGAATATTCTTTGGCTCCCCTTGTGTAGAATCAATAAATTTGGGTTGAATACTCTACCCTTGAAAACTGTTGCGATCCCCTATACTTGTGGGTTATCAAGACTATTTTCTAGCGCCGTTGCCGGGGAGCATAGCTCTATTCTTTGAGTCACTTGGGATTTATATCTGCTGATCACTATGAAGAACTTGAAAGATAAAAGAACCAAGATTTTTCCCTCAACTACGAGGGGAGGTAAGGAACTGCTATCTAGCTCTGCACTTGATTCACCTTCCATTTTGAGCAAACTTGCGACACCTACTCCCACTATTCATTCTGATATGTCGCATGTTATTGTTGATGCCACTTCTGCTTTGCATGATACTTATGATGAAACTACTTCTATGCTTGATAATACTGTGCCACTAGGTGAATTTGTTGATGAACAACTTGCTAGGGTTAGAGAGAATGAAATTATTGAAACTGATAATATTGATGAAAGTGATGATGAAGATTCTCCCCCTAGATATGAATTGCCTGTTGTGCCTAAGTGTTATGTTAGAAGAAACTGCTAGAGACTTTTTAGCTTGCAATGATAGATATGATCTTAAGAAACTGTTAGCTAAGTTGAAAGAAAAATCTTTGAATGCTAGAATGAAATATGACCCTACTTTTGCTACTTCACCTATTTGTATTTCCAATAAGGATTATGATTTCTCTGTCAATCCTGAGTTAATTACTTGGATTGAATCTAATCCTTTTTATGGCTATAAATCTGAAACTATTGTGACACATCTTACTAAATTAAATGATATAACCACCTTGTTCACTAATGATGACAAAACCCGCTACTATTATATCCTTAAGTTATTTCCATTCTCATTAAAGGGTGATGCTAAAACATGGTTTAATTCTCTTGATCCTAGTTGTGTGCGTAGTCCCCAGGATATGATTTATTACTTCTCTGCTAAATATTTCCTCGCTCATAAGAAACAAGCTGCCTTAAGGGAAATATATAGTTTTGTGCAAATTGAAGAAGAGAGTCTCCCACAAGCTTGGGGTAGGCTTCTCCAATTACTTAATGCTTTGCCTGATCATCCTCTCAAGAAAAATGAAATACTTAATATCTTTTATAATGGACTAACCAATGCCTCCAGAGACCACATGGATAGTTGTGCTGGTTGTGTTTTCAGGGAAAGAATAGTTGATCAAGCTGAATCGCTATTGAATAATATGTTGAGTAATGGAAATGATTGGACACTTCCTGAACCAACTCCTAAGCCAACTCCGAAGAAAAGGGGTATTCTATTTCTCAGTCCTGAAGATATGCAAGAGGCAAAGAAATTATGAAAGAAAACTGTATTAAAGCTGAAGATATTAAGAATTTACCACCTATTGAAGAAATACATGGTCTTGATAACCCGACACAGGTAGTGAAGGTAAATTCTCTCTATAGATTTGATGAAGGTGATATTCCTCGTAATAAGTCTGCTAGCCAATGCTTGGATGAGTTTGATAATTTTATTGTAAACAAGAAAACTTCAATGCTTATGTTGGTAGACAATTGAAACATAATGCTTATATGATTAAAAACTTGAGTGATTATATGTCTAGAGTTAAAGGTGAACTTAAACTTATTAGTAAATATGCCTCTTTGGTTACCACTCAAGTAGAACAAGTGCTTAAAGCTCAGAATGATTTTCTCAATGAATTAAATAATAAGAAAAATGATAATGCTGTTAGAGTTATGACTAGAGGGGGTAAAATGACTCAGGAACCTTTGTATCCTGAGGGCCACCCTAAGAGAATTGAGCAAGATTCTCAGAGAACTAATATTGATGCACCTAGTTCTTCTAAGAAGAAGAAAAAGAAAAATGATAGGACTTTGCATGCTTCTAGTGAACCTGTTGTAGACACACCTGAGAATCCCAATGATATTTCTATTTCTGATGCTGAAATACAATCTCCTAATGAACATGGACCTAGTGATATTGTTAATGATGATGTTCATGTTGATGCTCAACCTAGCAATGACAATGATATAGAGACTGAACCTGCTGTTGATCTTGATAACCCACAATCAAAGAATCAACGTTATGATAAGGGAGACTTCGTTGCTAGGAAGCACAGTAAAGAAAGAGAACCATGGGTTTAGAAACCCATGCCTTTTCCTCCTAAACCATCCAAGAAAAAGGATGATGAGGATTTTGAGCGCTTTGCTGACACTACGGGAAACAGCTAATTTGCCCTCTGGGACGTCTTTGCTGTCTGCTTTTTATCGAGCAAGACGGCAAAGAAAGGGTTTGCCGTCATCAGAAGACGGCAAAGAAAAACTAACGGCAAAATAAACTTTGCCGTCTGCAAAAAATAACACAGACGGCAAAGAGCTCATTTTGCCGTCTGGCAAAAATACACAGACAGCAAAGATTCTTTGCCGTCTATATTTGTTTTGGCAGACGGCAAAGTGAGCTCTTTGCCGTCTGTATTTGATCTGCAGATGGCAAAGAGAAAGCACATCACGTGGATAGATCACCTGGATCGATGACATGGCAACATCCTAGACGCACATCCCACCAGCCATCAGACGCCGACGGACGCCCCCACCCACCCACTAACCCACGATGCACGCGCCCCCATGAACCTACCCGCCCCACCCATGACTCCCATCTCACCATAACCCCCTTATCCCCGCACGAACCCTCTCCCGTACGCATCTCTCTCTCTCACGAACTACTGCTCGTGCTCCCGATCTAGACCACCACAGCGCCGGTGCCTGGACCTCGCTCCGGCCATCTCGCCGCCAGTTCGCCCCTGCCTCCTCCCGCTTTGGCCCTAGCGCCGCCGCAGGCCTCCTCGCCACGGGGCCTGCGCGTGTAGTTGTCTGCGCCCCGGCGCCGCCGGCCTCTGTGCTCTTCGCCCCCTTCGCCTCGCGCGCCGGCCTCCTCGCCACGGATTCCCTGCGCGCCGGCGTCTGTGCCCCGTCGCCCCGACGTCTACGCCCCGCGTGCCGGAGTTTGCGCCCCCGCGGCCGGCCTCTGCGCCCGTGGCCGCTTCACCCACGGCGCCGTCGAGCCTGGCCCCAGCCCCTTTGCCCCGGCAGGCCTCCGCCGTCCCCGCCCCCGCCCCCGTTGCATTCGCTCCCGCAGGCCTTTGCTGTCCCCTACCCCGTCCATCGTCGACCCCGGCACATCGCCCTCATCGGCCCCGGCCTTGTTCCCCGTCGGCCCCGCTTGCGGCGCATCGTGCCGCAACGGCCTGCACGCCCCGTTCCACGCCGGTCACCATCGTTCCGCACCGGCCACCGTCGTGCCACGACGGCAATGGCGTGGCTCACACGTACCGCGCCAGCCACCACATGTTTTTTTGTTTGACACCCTTTGTAATCCCTCTGTAATCTGATTTTTTTGTTTGACACCCTTTGTAATCCCTCTGTAATGAAACTTGTATGATGCAAACAAAAGATGATTGTCAGACTAAGATGGTTGTCAGACTACCAAAGCGTGGCACAAACGAATGAATATCAGAAGAAAGAAAAGATGCAAGTGATGATTTTGTCTACACCTTTGACCATTTGGGGTCTCCAATTGGTCTGTTGGTTTAGTTTTTTTATAAATAAAATAAGGTTCTTTGCCGTCTGTGATGTTTTTGGATGACGGCAAAGATGCATTTTTGGCTGACAGCAAAGGCACATTTCTTTGCCATCTGTTCTTATCCAGCTTGAGGGCAAAGATGGTTTGGCTGACGGCAAAGACTTTGCCGTCTGTCCTACTAAAAGCTGACGGCAAAGCCGCCTTTGCCGCCATCCTCTTTGCCGTCTAACTTTGCCGTCAGCCGGTTGATGGCAAACTCTTTGTCGTCTGTATTTTGCTCTTTGCCGTCTGTACTCGCCAGACGGCAAACTAGCTGATTCCTGTAGTGTGAAATGATTAGACCTATCTTTTTGCGTATGCGTTTGACTGATATGCTTAAAATGAACCCTTATGCTAAGTACATGAAAGATATTATTACAAACAAAAGAAAGATACCGGTAGCTGAAATCTCCACCATGCTTGCTAATTATACTTTTAAGGGTGGAATACCAAAGAAACTTGGAGATCACGGAGTACCAACTATACCATGCTCCATTAAGGGAAACTATGTTAAAACTGCTTTATGTGATCTCGGAGCCGGTGTTAGTGTTATGCCTCTCTCTTTATACCGTAGACTTGATTTGAATAAGTTGACACCTACTGAAATATCTTTACGAATGGCTGATAAATCAACTGCTATACCTGTCGGTATTTGTGAGGATGTGCCTATGGTGGTTGCAAACGTTACTATTTTAACGGACTTTGTTATTCTTGATATTCCCGAGGACGGTAGTATGTCGATTATCCTTGGTAGACCCTTTTTGAATACTGCAGGGGCTGTTATTGATTGCAACAAAGGCAACGCCATTTTTCATGTTAATGGTAATGAGCATACGGTACACTTTCCGAGGAAACAACCTCAAATCCATAGTATCAATTCTATTGGAAAAATTTCAACGATTATTATTGGAGGTTTTAAATTTCTTCTTCCTAATGCCAAGAAGAAATATGATATTCTTATTGTTGGGGATGTGCATATCCCAGTTGAGGTAACCTAGTGTTATTCGAAATTTCTCCGGTTTCATGCGATTCGGAATGAGTTTGTTAACAAGACTTGATCAACCTTGTTAGTGGATTCCTTTTGATGAGCATGAGATGGATGAAGTTAGAAAGCACAACTCTCTGTACCCTCCTTTTACTTTATGTTAATAAGATTAAATAAAGTAAAAATAGTATTTTCTGTCTTTTTCTGAATTATCCTTGCAATAAAAAATACCCGAAAATAAAAGTTCTCCAAATGCCCTGAAAATTTAATATGATTTTTTTCTGGAATATTTAAGAATTATTGGCACTGAGAACACACAAGGGGGACTCACCATGTTCCCACAAGGGTGGAGGGCGCGCCCTACCCCCCCTGGGCACACCCCCTGCCTCATGGACCCTGAGGGAGTCCTGGACTAAGGGGTCCTTAGGCGTCCAGCCTGTTATCCATGGGCCGGACTGATGGGCTGTGAAGACATGAAGGCCGAAGACTGTACCCGTGTCCGGATTGGACTCTCCTTGGCGATCTACTATGAAGATTCCTTCTTATGTAACCGACTCTATGTAAACCCTAGATCCCCTCGGCGTCTATATAAACCGAAGGGGTTAGTCCGGAAAGGATATACATTCATTACCATAGTCATACGGGCTAGACTTCTAGGGTTTAGCCATTACGATCTCGTGGCAGATCAACTCTTGCAACACCCATATTCATCAATATAAATCAAGAAGGACGTAGGGTATTACTCCATAGAGAGGTCCTGAACCTGGGTAAACATTATGTCCCCTGTCTCATGTTACCATCGATCCTAGACGCACAGTTCGGGACCCCCTACCCGAGATCCGCCGGTTTTGACATAGACATTGGTGCTTTCATTGAGAGTTCCCCTGTGCCGTCAACAAAGGGTTCGATGGCCCCTTAAATCGTCTATAGTGACGCTTTCCAAGGAGAAACCTTCCTCCTCGGACAGATTTTCGTGTCCGGCGGCCTCGTACTGCGGGCTAACTCGCTTGGCCATCTGGAGCAGATCGATAGCTACGCCCCTGGCCACCAGGTCAGATTCGGAAGCTTGAACTATGTCGCGGATACCCGGGGAGACTTGATCTTCAATGGATTTGAGACCGCAGCGATCGCTCCCCCTCGCCCTGATGAACATGACTTAAATCCATCATCGGATCACACCCAGGAGATGGCCCCTGTTGCTGCAATGGCCTTAGAACTGGAGCAGATCGTGCCATCCGAGGCCACAGAGTCCGCGGCGTTGGAGCCGTACACGAACTCGGCACCCCACAATATTTGCGTCAATGGAATTCCAAACTCGTCTTTGGCTGTAAGTCCTGGACCGGGTACGCCTGCAGACACCGAGATGGATCAGTTATCGATTTTCGAATTTAGCGCCGCAGACATCTTCCAGCACTCACCTTTGGGTGATGTGCTAAACTCTTTAAAGAACTTGTCCTTAGAGAAGGACTCACTGCCGGACTATGTTCGGTTCGAACTAGAGGCTGATAACGGGGAATCTTGCTTCCCAACCGCCACCCACTTCATAGCCACTGTCGATGACTTAACCGACGTGCTTGATTACGGCTTCGAAGACATCGACGGTATGGACGACGATGCCGACATGGAGCAAGACCAAGACCCGCGATTCACTGGACGTTGGACAGCCACCTCTTCGTATGATGTGTACATGGTCGACACACCTAAAAAAGCTAGCGACGATGACAAAGGAGATCCAATTGCGAATAAAACTTTTGAGACACAGTCCAAGCGCCGGTGCCCTAAACGCCGCTCTAAGCCTCGTCGCTCAAATGATGGCAACACTGGCACCAGAGAAAATAGTACTCCGGGCGACGCCGAAAAAAATGAAGACCCTGTCGGGGCAGCATCCGAATAGGAGGAACAAGACAACGGGCAAGATAACCCTGATAAACAGGCCATGCCCAATGACCCGGATGATGATAGTTATCGTCCAGTCTCCGAGGATGATGAGAGCCTTGGCAATGAGGACTTCATCATGCGAGAGGCACCCCTCGAGCAGGAGCGCGTCAAGCGCCAGCTAATAGCCACTGCAAGAAGCCCGAAGAAGAAGCAGCAACAGCTCCAAGTTGGTCAAGAACTGCTCATTGATAGGTGGACTGATCTCCTGGCAGCCGAGGAATACAACCTCGAGTGCCCAGCTAAAAGTTACCCAAAGCACAGACTGCTACCTTAGTTCGATGAGGAGGCACTAGATCCCATACCTCCCTCACGCAATGCGGACCGACCACCACATGGTCGGGAGAGTGCGGCGGACCGACCACCCCGTGGTCGGGATAAAACGGCAACTCAAGCCGAACAACAACCCGCCCCACCGCCTCGCAAAAAGAGGGACATAATAGCTTGGGACCATACATACGACCTTCGGCAGGAGTTGGACAGTAGAGCGGGACACACCAGATTAATCTACGGACCACGAGGACGCTTCCCGACTCGGGATGACGGCTACCTATTCGGACGTGACAAACCTAGTCACACCCGGGCCGATAACAACAGACGGAATTCATTGGAGGTGCGCCATGACGCGACCCGATATAGAGGCGCCACACACCCTCTCTGTTTCACAGATGAGGTGCTGGATCATGAATTCCCCGAGGGGTTCAAGCCCGTCAATATTGAATCATACGACGGAACAACCGATCCCGCAGTATGGATTGAGGACTTTATTCTCCACATCCACACGGCCCATGGAGATGACCTCCACGCCATCAAATACCTCCCGCTAAAGCTCAAAGGGCCAGCTCGACACTGGCTAAATAGCCTGCCCGAAAATTCCATCGGCAGCTGGGAGAACTTGGAAGAAGCCTTCCATGACAACTTCCAAGGTACATATGTCCGGCCACCTGATGCCGATGACTTAAGCCACATAGTTCAACAACCTGGAGAATCAGTCAGAAAATTCTAGACTAGGTTCCTAACCAAAAAGAACCAGATCGTTGACTATCCGGATGCCGAAGCCCTAGCGGCCTTTAAACACATCATCCGTGACGAATGGCTAGCACGCCACCTTGGCCAAGAAAAGCCAAATTCCATGGCATCCCTTACGGCACTCACGACCCGCTTTTGCGCGGGTGAAGACAGCTGGCTGGCTTGTAGCAAAAACACAGCCAGCGACACAGGCCCCTCCGAGGCCAAGAACATCACCGACAAGCTCCAGCGCAATAGACACAAATGCCGAAGCAATGGTGACAACACCGATGACACCACCATTAACGCCGGATTCAGCGGCTCTAAATCTAGCCAGCGAAAGAAGCCCTACAAAAGGAACAGTGAGGGATCATCCAGCCTGGATCGCATACTCGATTGTCCGTGCCAGATACATGGTACCCTAGATAAACAAGCCAATCATACCAACATGGATTGTTGGGTTTTCAAACAGGCTGGCAAGTTAAATGCCGAAATCAAGGAAAAGGGATCACAAAGTGAGGAGGAGGACGAAGAGCCCCGGCAGCCGAACACCGGGGGGCAGAAGAAATTTCCCCCTCAAGTCAAAACGGTGAACATGATATACGCTACACACATCCCCAAAAGGGAGCGTAAGCGTGCACTTAGGGACGTCGACGCGGTAGAGCCAGTCGCCCCAAAATTCAATCTGTGGTCGTTGTCGGTGTCAAAACCGGCGGATCTCGGGTAGGGGGTCCCGAACTGTGCATCTAGGCCGGATGGTAACAGGAGGCAAGGAACACGATGTTTTACCCAGGTTCAGCCCCTCTTGATGGAGGTAAAACCCTACGTCCTGCTTGATTAATATTGATGATATGGGTAGTACAAGAGTAGATCTACCACGAGATCAAGGAGGCTAAACCCTAGAAGCTAGCCTACGGTATGATTTTTGTATGATGGAGTTGTCCTATGGACTAAAACCCTCCGGTTTATATTGACACCGGAGAGGGTTAGGGTTACACAAAGTCGGTTACAATGGTAGGAGATCTTGAATATCCGCATCGCCAAGCTTGCCTTCCACGCCAAGGAAAGTCCCATCCGGACACGGGACGAAGTCTTCAATCCTGTATCTTCATAGTCCTGGAGTCCGGCTGAAGGTATAGTCCGGCTACCTGAACACCCCCTAATCCAGGACTCCCTCAGTAGCCCCTGAACCAGGCTTCAATGACGATGAATCCGGTGTGTAGATTGTCTTCGGCATTGCAAGGCGGGTTCCTCCTCCAAATTCTTCATAAAAGTTTGTAAACACCAAAAGTAGTGTCCGGCTCTGCAAAATAAGTTTCCACGCATTGCCACAGAGAGAATAATATTAACACAAATCTAATCTGCCGACGTATTCCGCAGCGTGACATCACACTACGGCCAAGCCTCTATTCGAATCGTTTTCACTTTTCCACCTCAGCGTGTTTTGTGAGGCGGTTTCCTTGGCATGTCTTGTCAAAGCACAGATCGTGTCCCCCATTTACGGGATTCTCATCAATACGGACGTGGGTAACCCAACCGCACCATTTATCACGGCGCTGGGCAAGCGAGTTTTACTAGGCTGGCGGGGACGCACAGTCGCATCCGCCCATATAAGGGGATAAGGATCCACCTTTTTACCTACGCCTTCTTCCTCCTTTGCCCATCCATCTTCTGCGCACCTGAGCTCCAGCGCCCAAGCCCGCACTTCCTACCTCAACCTTCTCCAACAATGTCCGGAGCGGGAGGCAAGTGGATGGTCTCCTCCGTTACAGAGAGCCATGTCAAAAAGCTAAGGAAGGCCGGATACCTGTCCAAACACATCGACATCGCGCACCGGCTTCCTGAGGAGGGGCAGCTTCTCCCCACCCCAAGGCCCCATGAGAGGGTAGTATTTCTTCCCCACTTCCTCCGCGGACTGGGTTTTCCTCTCCACCCATTCGTCCGAGGGCTCATGTTCTACTATGGCCTAGATTTCCACGATCTGGCCCCGAACATCATCCTCAATATCTCGGCGTTTATCGTCGTGTGCGAGGCTTTCCTCTGCATCCGCCCCCATTTCGGCCTCTGGCTCAAGACCTCCAGCGTCAAGCGAAAGGTGGTGCGCGGCAACCAGGCGGAGTGTGGAGGTGCCATGGTGGGCAAAATAGCCAACGTCCTATGGCTCGAGGGCTCCTTTGTGGAGACCTTGAAGGGGTGGTAGTCAGGGTGGTTTTACATCACCGAGCCACGCGATCCGAAGTGGATCGCAGCCCCTGAATTTCGATCCGGACCCCCTACGCGGCTCACGTCCTGGAAGGAGACGGGCTTGCCGTGGGGCGACGAAGAAGAGGTGACCGGACTGCAAAAATGCGTCCAGTCCTTGGTGAACAAGCAGCTCAGGCTTGCCAACGTAGTCTAGGTCATGCTCGTCCGCCGGATCCTTCCGTGTCAAGAACGGGACTTCAATCTATGGGAGTTCAACCCGGCGCAACACCAAACTCTGAGCAGGCTCTTCGACACGACGTACGAAGATGCCTGGAAGGGGCTAACCAAAGGCGCCGAGGCTCCCGCATCCGCCTCCGAGGACCGCGGATTGAGCTCACAGCATCCTGCTGGTGAGGTAAAATATTTTCATCTTTTACAGGATGTTAAGTTTCTTCATAGTTGGAATCTATGTGGGATCTAAACTCCCTCACCTTTGACAGGATTGGCAGGCGCAGTCCGGACTGATTAACTGTCTGGCTCCCTTGCCCGAAGACCCAGCCCCTGCTCTCCTAGTGAAGCTGCTAGTTCCGGCACCTTATGTGGTGCCGGAGAAGAAGGCCAAGAAGAAGAAGGCCACGGGGACTCGAAAGAGTTCCCGGCATATGGTGATGTCGGACTCGTCGTTCGACGAGTCTGAGACACACTCCTCCCGTGAAGACGAGGAGGAGGAAGAAGAGACCTCTCCCCCTCTAGCGGGGGGAGGAAAGAAGAGGAAGGCCGCCCCAGTAGGGGAGGCCAAAGGGTCCAAGAAGAGGAAAACCCCTCCGCCAGACTACGCTTCCGACGCCGACGAGGACGAAGAGGAGTGGCGGACAGGACCAAGCGTCTGGAGAAATCGTAAGTGTTCGAATACTAGAATAACTCATGATATTACTTTTGTTGCGTAGCTTTCCCTAATGTCAAATATCATCATGCAGCCCGCCCAAGGACAGGCTCGACGAGTCGTCGAGCAGCTCCCTGGATTCCTCGGACGTGAATTCAGTTCCGCTCGCTGCCTCCCCCCTGCGCTGCGGATGACGCCGAAGTGGCGTCACGACAAGCTCCGGGGCAAGAGGAGGTGGTCCAGGAGGAACCGCGAGGCGACCTCCCGGACTCCAGGAGTAAAGGGGACAAGACCCCCCAGGGCTCCAAGTCCGGCTTTAAGCCGGACACCGCGCCGGAATCATCAACGGTTCCGGACCGTGGCAGGCGAACTCCTGCCAAGAGGAGCAAGCCTATTGAGCCAGCGTCCTCCGTCCAACCGGAGGCGCCAGACAATTTGCTGGAGGTGCTTAAGGGCGCCTCCATCGACGAGGAGCACCGTACCATCATGAGTACGGTGGTCCAGAAGGTTCGGTCCGCCAAAAGCGGACTGACTGAAGCTTGTGCTAGCCTTCTAACAGGTTTCGAGGTAAGTAAAAAATATATAAAAATATCACTACATAGACAGTAGCCCCTGATGCTCTATTTGGTGTTCGGAAAGAAAAGCCGAATAGAGGATCTATTATATATCGTAGGAGTCTAACTAAAAAGGAGTCAATATACATATGCAGGCTTCGCTGCTGGCCATCGCCGCACTGACTGCGGAGGTGGGTGCCCTGAAGCAAGGCCTCGAGCAGACCGAGCAAGAGCTCAGCCTTGCCAAACGGCAACTCGAGGAGAAAGAAGGTAAGAGATACCTTATAGAAAAAATGCCTATAAGAAGACGCAATTGCAAAAAATGACAGCAGCACCCTGCTTATTGTAGGGGCCACAACTGAGGTGGCGACCCTCAAGCAGGCGCTGTCCGAGGCCGAGAAGAAAGCGGCCATGGAGCGTACCGAGCGGGAGAAATTTGAGGCGTAGGTCGGCGGGGTGCAGCAAGAGCTTCAGGCTCTCATGAAAAAACATGAGAGTTTGGAGCTCGACTCGAAGACGTGAGTGTCTGACCTTGCTGCGGCCCTTAAAACTGTCGAATCTGCCAAGGCCGAAGCCCAGAAGGCCCTCCAGGAATTGGATGCGGTGAAAAAGATAGCGGCGGGCAAGGCATTCTCCATGCAAAGCAGACATATAAAAGTAAGCTACATGTTACTTACCCGAATCCGAAGCTCTCCAGTGGCATTCGCAGATCTTCCTCGCAGCATATCCGATGCCGCCGCATTCTACCGAGCCGAGGAAGGCAGCTCGACGGATAAGGTGTTCTGGTCTCAGTATGCTGAGGCCGGACACCCTGTGCCCTTGAGCGACCAGGTGAAGCAGCTGGTCGAGCTCCACAAGGCGGCCGAACAAGCCCTGAAGGGCTTCATAGTTCGGCTGTGGCCTGGAGAGGCCCTGCCTAGGAGCTACTTCGGACTGGTGCGGCGGCTGGTGGAGGCTTGTCCAAGGCTCGAGGTCATCAAGCGCTCCGTCTGCATCGAAGGTGCCCGTAGGGCCCTTGCCCGTGCAAAGGTGCACTGGGGTAAGCTGGACCGTGAGAAGCTTGTGAGGGACGGTTCACCGCCGGGGAAGGAGCATCGCAAGCCCGAGAACTATTACAAGGATGTTCTGGCTGGTGCCCGCCTTATGGTGGATGAATGTACCAAAGATGTAATTTTTGAATGAACTCGCTCGTGTTATCCTGTGCGCTGAAAACTTCTTCATATGCGCTAAGCAATGCTTGTTGAATTTAAAATATTACTTTCTGTGCGGCCGTTTATCAAAAAATTGAGAGATGGCCAGTCATCGGCTTCTGCCCCCATGCCACTAGTGCTGGGGTGTTCGGGATAAACCTGAGTGCTCTTTTTCCCATGATTGGGTCCGTCGAGGGAGGCGCTCAGCACAACGAACAAGGCAATCGGACTATAATGCTTGAACACTCTCACTTAGCCATAGAACTCTATAATTTTAAATTTCGGTGAAGCCCCTAGTATTCGGAAGACCGAGTTCGGGGCGCTATCCATGCCTTGGCCGGACAAAGCCGGTTCCTCGCTCAAAGCGGCATAAGTCTTTAAGGACTCAAAAAACTTCTCGAACAGCGACCGGTCTCTCGCCTCATCATGACAGTCAGTTTTAGCTTTCTCTACTGAGGTGCTCAGCCCAGCTTAACTGGGGCACAATCGCAGTAGTTCTCCTAGTGCTACCTTAGCCGATATAGCGGAATGTAAGGCACCAAAACATAGGAGCCGGGCTAACCCAACTATTGACCCAAATCATGATTTGGAGCTGATGCATATAGTGCTATAAGTTCGGGGTGCCACACTTGTGAAGGTGTACGGTCTTCTCACGCCATATTGATGGGTACTGAAGCCCCTGGTGTATTTTTGCCGTACCACAGTGTACGGATGCAACATGTTATAAACATATATATAAAAAGAGGATAATGTAAGAAATAGACAAAAAGCTATGCATTGTTTATAGAAAGGCTGCTATGAAAGCGGAACGATACAAATAGTGCGATAAGCAAAAGAAATTGGACTATTTAACATGTCCTGGCCAGGGGCAGGCCGCGGAATTGTATTAAAAACAGGTATACTGCTCGCAATAGAGATCACCTGGGAGTTCCATAATGCGGCGTTGCTTGTCTGCTTTCCTGGATCTTGCATTGTTTGTGCGGCAGTTGAATTGCCGAATGGGTCATCCGAAGTATGGAGTCCTGAGAGTAAGAGAAAAAAGAAAAAGGAGGAATCCGGCAGCCCCTGGTGCGGTTTAGGCCGTATTTCGGGCGTGCCGTGATAGTGCCCCTTCCCCTGTGCCCATGGTATTTCAAGAGCGTAGTTATGTACGTGAAGCACTGGTTTCGCTATATCGTGAGGGCTAGGGTTGGGGCCGCATTGCTACGCTAGCTCAGAACGTGCCAGGCGGTCTTGTTGTAGGGTACTCCGGGCGCGCTTGGCAGTGTCCGGCCTTTTGAAGGATGAACTGGAGAACTGCCTAGAGAGGCTGCTTTGTATTTCTGCTGCGAGCGCTGCCGTGTGCTCCTCCGTTCGGAGGGAGCGTTCAGTGTTCCCATTGACCGTGATTACTCCTCCAGGGCCTGGCATCTTGAGCTTGAGGTATGAATAGTGCGGTACCGCATTGAATTTTGCGAATGTAGTTCGCCCGAGCAGTGTGTGATAGCCACTATAGAACGGGACTATGTCGAAGATTAACTCCTCGCTTCAGAAGTTATCCGGAGATCCGAAGACCACTTCCAGTGTGACTGAGCTTGTACAGTTGGCTTCTACACCTAGTATGACGCCTTTAAAGGTCGTTTTGGTGGGCTTGATCCTCGAGGGATCTATGCCCATTTTTCGCACTGTACCCTGGTAAAGCAGGTTCAAGCTGCTGCCGCCGTCCATGAGGACTCTTGTGAGATGAAATCCGTTAATGATTGGGTCTAGAACCAATGCGGCAAAGCCGCCGTGACGGATGCTAGTGGGGTGGTCCCTTCGATCAAAGGTGATCGGGCAGGAGGACCATGGGTTGAACTTTGGGGCGACTGGCTCCATCGCATATATGTCCCATAACGCATGCTTCCGCTCCCTCTTGGGGATGTGGGTTGCGTATATCATGTTCACCGTCCGCACTTGCGGGGGAAATCCCTTCTGTCCACTATTGTTCGGCGACCTGGGCTCCTCCTTGTTGTCGCTATGCAGCCCCTTGTCTTTGTTTTCGGCTCTTAACTTGCCTGACTGCTTGAACACCCAACAGTCCCTGTTGGTGTGATTTGCTGGCTTTTCGGGGGTGCCATGTATCTGGCACAAGCAGTCGAGTATTCGGTCCAAACTGGACGGGCCCTGAGTATTTCTTTTGAATGGCTTTTTCCGTTGACCGGATTTGTAGCCTCAGAATCCGGCATTAACTGCCGTATCCTCGTTGCTGTCGATGTTAACGCGACGCTTTTGTTTGTTCCGACGCAACCTGTCGCTTTTGTCCTTGGTATTCGAATTACCAAGGTTCTTGGTTAAATTGTTGCTGTGAGCTAGCCAGCTGTCTTCTCCCGCGCAAAAGCGGGTCATGAGTGTCATGAGGGCTGCCATAGATTTCGGCTTTTCCTGTCCCAGGTGCCGGGCAAGCCACTCGTCACGGATATTATGCTTGAAGGCCGCTAAGGCCTCTGCGTCCGGATAGTCGACTATCTGGTTTTTCTTTGTTAGGAACCGTGTCCAGAATTGCGTGGCCGATTCCTCTGGCTGTTGAATTATGTGGCTTAGGTCATCGGCGTCTGGTGGTCGCACATAAGTGCCCTGGAAGTTGTCAAGGAATGCGGCTTCCAGGTCCTCCCAAGAACCGATTGAGTCTGCTGGCAAGCTGTTAAGCCAGTGTCGGGCCGGTCCCTTAAGTTTGAGTGGGAGGTATTTGATGGCGTGTAGATCATCACTGCGGGCCATGTGGATATGAAGAAGATAATCCTCGATCCATACCGCAGGATCTATTGTGCCATCGTATGATTCGATGTTTACGGGTTTGAAGCCCTCGGGGATTTTATGATCCATTACTTCATTTGTGAAGCATAGTGGGTGTGCGGCGCGTCTGTATTGGGCTACATCACGACGCAGCTCGAGGGAGTTTTGTCTGTTGAGTTCGGCCCGGCCGGATTTATTGCATCCGGAGTGACGATCACTGTCACGTGCCGCGGGGCGCCTGCGCGATCCGTAGATCGATCTTGTTTGCCTTGCCTTGTCCTCCAGTATGTCGCCCAGGTCGGGCGCATTTTCCCGTGCCTTAGTATGCTTGATGCGGCGTCGGGGCATGGCTTGAGTGGAGGGCCAAGAGGCCTCTCTGTCGCGGCCACGAGGTGGCCGGTCGACCATGTCATGCGCTGGTGATGTAGGTGCTTCCTCCTCTAGTCGGGGTAGCAGCCTGCGCTTTGGGTAACTCTTGGAGGGGCGTTCGAGTTCATACTCTTCGGCCGGAAGGACTTCAGTCCATCTGTCCGCTAGCAAATCCTGATCAGCTCTAAGCTATTGCTTCTTTTTCTTGAGGCTGCTTGCCATGGCCATAAGCCTGTGTTTAAAATGCTCTTGTCCGGCAGGATCCTCTGGCACGGCGAACTCGTCGTCCAGGCTTGCCTCATCTTCGGAGGGAGGCGTATAATTATCGTCCTCAACTCTTGGTCTGCCGCCCTCTCATGAGGGCTGGCTTCTCTGTCCTCCTGTGCTGAATCTTGTTGGAGGGGGTGTTCTTCGGCGCTATCCGGAGTAGTATTGTCTCCCGTGCCGGAATCACCGTTTTTGCTTTGGCGGGATTTAGAGCGGCGCCGCTGACGCCGGCGCTTGGGCTGTTTCTTAGAGGTATCGTCCTCTGCTGTTCCGTCGCCATCTCCATCCTTTGGAGTGTCCACCATATATATGTCATATGACGAGGTGGCCTTCCAGCGCCCTACAGGTGCTGGTTCTTGCTCGTCTTCTGCATCATCGTCCATGCCGTCGATGTCTTCGGAGTCGAAGTCAAGCATGTCGGTTAAGTCGTCGACAGTGGCTACGAAGTGGGTGGTGGGTGGGTTTTGAATTTCCTCATCGTCCGTATCCCAACCTTGCTGACCGTAGTCCGGCCAGTGCTCTCCTGATAAAGAGAGAGACTTTAAGAATTCAGGATGTTGCCAAAGGGCGAGTGCTGAAAGATGTCCGCGGCAGTGAACTCCATTATTGGCGCCCAATCGGATTCGATCGGCGGGGGCGCGGGGGGCTCGGAGTTCAGAGAGGAATCCGGCTCCTCAGAGTCATGGGCCATGCAGAGTGTGGGGCTGGAGTTCGGCTCGATCGCCTCTGAGATCGCAGTCCCTGAGGCAGCATCCAACTACTGATCCTCGATCGGCGCAGTGGGCTCCATATCAATGGTCGGAACCGATGTGTGTGCGGCCTCCAAGGCGCTGTTTGGCGGCAGAGCTATATCCTGCCCATCGAGACAGTGCGGCGCGCTTGGCTGTGGCTTGAATCTGTCGAAGATCAAGTCCCCGCAGATGTTAGCCGTGTAGTTTAGGCTTCCAAACCTGACCTGATGGCCAGGGGCGTAGCTTTCGATCTACTCAAGGTGGCCAAGCGAATTGGCCCGCAGTGTGAAGCCGCCGAAGACGAAGATCTGTCCGGGGAGAAAAGTCTCACCCTAGATCGCATCATCGTTGATGATCGGAGGAGCCATCGGGCCTAAAAGTGACGACACAGAGGAACTCTCAATGAAAGCACCAATGTCGGTGTCAAAACCGGCGGATCTCGGGTAGGGGGTCCCGAACTATGCGTCTAGGCCGGATGGTAATAGGAGGCAAGGAACACGATGTGTTACCCAGGTTCGGGCCCTCTTGATGGAGGTAAAACCCTACATCCTGCTTGATTAATATTGATGATATGGGTAGTACAAGAGTAGATCTACCACGACATTAAGGGGGCTAAACCCTAGAAGCTAGCCTACGGTATGATTGTTGTATGATGGAGTTGTCCTACGGACTAAAACCCTCCAGTTTATATTGACACCGGAGAGGGTTAGGGTTACACAAAGTTGGTTGCAATGGTAAGAGATCTTGAATATCTGGATCGCCAAGCTTGCCTTCCACGCCAAGGAAAGTCCCATCCGGACACGGGACGAAGTCTTCAATCTTGTATCTTCATAGTCCTGGAGTCCGGCTAAAGGTATAGTCCGGCTACCCGAACACCCCCTAATCCAGGACTCCCTCGGTCGTCATTCCCGGTCACCTTCGATCGTCGAGATCACCCAACTAGTATCCGGCATGGCGGTTCAGCCGCACTAGTCCTCGACCCAATTATCGACAGATTTCACCTAACATGAGTCTTAATGGACGGTGGCAGCAGCCTCAACATGCTCTATCAGGATACAGTGCGGAAGATGGGTATTAATCCCTCATGAATCAAACCAACAAAGACTACCTTTAAAGGAGTCATACCAGGCATAGAGGCCCACTGTACGGGCTAAATCACGCTGGAGGTGGTCTTCGGTTCTCCAAACATCTTCCGAAGCGAAGAGTTAGTCTTCGATATCGTCCCCTTCCGTAGTGGCTACCATGCACTGCTCGGACGAACCGCGTTTGCTAGATTCAACGCAGTGCCACACTATGCTTATCTCAAGCTCAAGATGCCCGGTCCGCGTGGCGTCATGACAGTCAATGGGAATACTGAATGCTCCCTCCGAACAAAGGAGCACACCGCCGCCCTAGCAGCAGAGGTACAAAGTGGCCTTCTCAAGCAGCACCATAATAAGGCTGCCGAGCCCCTGGACATCATTAAGAGGTTCCAGACTACACTACAGTAGGATAGCGCGGATCGTCAAGAGCTTGATTAGCAATTCGTCCTCTGTCCCAGTCCCGATGAAGTAGTGGCATTCGTACCACACGTACATAATTACGCACTCAAAATCCCATGGACATCGACGGAGGCACAAGCCAGCCCGGGATCTACAGTTCGGCTAGACCGATCCCGGACACACATATAACTTACTATCTCCTTTTCCCTTTTTTCAGGTTTCCCTTGTGCAGGCCTCCTTTGACGGCCTGATTAATGGTCCTAAGGATAAACACACCGGATTGACACGGAGCACAAGCGTACATGGGAAGCCCTAGAGGCTAACTAAATGATCACTCTATCCGTTTTTGGGACCCACACGCAGCCCGCCTTTGGTCGCGGCATGTTAAGCAGCCGGTTGGTTATTGCATTATTTTGTACTAATGTGCTTGGACGCATTAACCCAACTATAATGGAAATAGTTCATGTTCCAAGTTCAAGGGCCCCAGATCCTATCTCTGTTCTCACTCTGTTTTCCTTTAAATTACTTATTTTCTAGCAACCGTACACTCTGGTACGTTTCATATTTTCTAGGGGCTCCCTATCGCCCCACGATATGGCAACAAAGTCCAAACAATCGTTAAAGATAAGTTTGGCACCCTGAATTTAGCATTATATGCATTGGTTCCGAATCATGTCTTTGGTCAATAGTTGGGTTGCCCGGCTCCTGTGCTTGCTACCCTATGTTCCGCTAAATCGGCTAAGGTAGTAAAGGGAGAACTACTGCGATTGTGCCCTGGACTTGACCAGACAAGCGCCTCAGTAGAGAAAGCCGAAAACTGACTGTCATGATACAAAGAGAGTCGGTTATCTGTTCGAGGGTTACAAATCATTGGAGATTTTTCCGCATTATGCGAAAGATCGACACTTCCCAATCAGCTGCTGACATCACTCTGGTTCGAACCAGGGGCAGCACCTACACTTTATTATAAAACTCCTATGGCCAAGTGAGGGCGTTTAAGCCGTATAGTCTAATTGCCTTGTTCGTTGCGCTAAACAACTCCTTCAAGGACCATATAATTGGATCAAGATTGTTTAGATTCCATCCCGAACACCTCCGTACTACCTACGTGAGGGCAGAAGCCGACGACTGGCCAACCCTCAGATTACATACAAAACAGCTGCACATGAGGAAACAATTCAAAGCATAACAAAATTACATTACAAAACAGGCTTTGTTCTCACAATACAAGGCAAAGGCAACATGAATACATTTATTCAAATACAATGTCCTGCGAACATTATGCTGCCGCAAGGCAAGACCCCTCCAGGACATCCGCAAAATACCGCGTGGGTATGCGGTGCTCCTTGCCCTCCGATAGCCCTCTGGTCACCTCGACAGCGTCCATCTTCGCCCACCACATCTTGCACCGGGCGAAGGCCATGTGCGCGCCTTCAATGTAGGCCGAGCGCTTGACGACGTCCAGCCGAGGACATGCATTAACCATCCACCTCACGAGTCCGAAGTAGCTGCTTGGCATAGCTTCGGCTGGCCATAGCCGGACTATCAAGTCCTTAATGGCTAGTTCGGCCACCCTATGCAGCTCCACCAGCTGTTTCAGCTAATCGGTGAAGGACACGGGATGCTCTGGCGCCGCATACTGCGACCAAAATAGCTTCTCCGCAGAACCCCCTCCTTCGGCTCGATAGAACTCTGCGGTGTCTGATACACTGCGTGGTAAATCTGCAAAAGCCACAGGGGAACTCCGATCCCGGGTTAGTAAAAGGTACTGCTTCTCCACATACTTGCTTTGCATCTTAAATGCCTTACCTGCCGTGATCTTCTTGGCCTCCTGGATCTCCTAGAGGACGGCCTGGGCCTCATTCCGCGTGGTCTCCGTGCTCTGACGAGCCTTGGTGAGTTCGGTCCCCTGAATAGATGCATCATGCTCCAAGGCTTCGCATTTCTAGACCGCATCCTGGAGCTCCTGCTGGTCTTCTTTGACCCAGGCCTTGAGCTTCTTATGGGCGGCTTGTTGCTGGACAGCCTTATCCTCGGCCTCCACCAGGGCCTTCCTTAGGCCTCGACCTCGGTCGTGGTTCCTGCACATATTACGACACTGCAGTCAATATGCAGCACCTATCCTTACCAAACACACAGCAAGTCGTCACTCTCCTTGCTTCTTCTAGAGCCGAACCATAACCTCGCCGAGCTCGTTCTCGGTCCACTCCAGCCTCTGCCTCAGCTCAAAGACTTCGGCAGCATGCGAGGTCGCGGCAACAGCGACGCCTGCTTATTCATACATATGTTAGTCTCCTATAACAAAAGATTTATCCTCTGTCCGGTTCTTCTTGCCGAACACCGGACAGTGTCTCAGGGGCTACTGACTACACGGGGTTTTCTCTTTCTTACCTCGAAACCTGTGAACAGGCTGCTGCAGGCTTCATTAAGTCCACTCTTGGCGGACTGAATCTTCTCGATCACCGCACCCATAAGGACATGATGCTCGTCCACGACGGAGGCGCCTCGAAGCGCCTCCATCAGGTTATCCGGTGCCCTTGGATGGTCAGGGGCCATCGGTGGAAGTGGCGCACCCCCCTCCTTCAAAGGGGGCCGCTCGCCCGACTCCGGAGCCATATGGGTCTCCGGAATCGTATTCGGCTGAGGGCTGAACTGGATGCGGCCCTCTTCGCTAGTCTCCATGGGGATCGGCTCCCCCATGTGTCCGGCAGTGGAGGTCTCGCCTTGTGGCGCCTCCCGGACAGCGTCCTAGGCTCCTCCCCGGTTCGGAGGGGTCCTCCGGGATAACACTTCGGTGTCGTCCCTGGCCCCGGGGGAATAAGTAGGCGGTGGCGACATACTCGCCATTTCCGACGGAGCCAGTCAACCTCCAGATGAGGATCGCTGGATAAGGTCGTGGGCTGGACTGCAATACCACAATTAACTATGTCAAGATGTCAGGACCCCGATTCCAAGTCACATTGATCTAGACGGTAACACCTCATATCAAGGTTGTCAGAATCGTGATTTTGAATCGAATCGGAGCTCTGATGGCAGGATTGCAAATTGTAGAATCTTCACTATCATGATCGTAGAAACGTAGATTCCATGAACTAAAATCGTAGAATCAGAGCGGTAAGTTTGGATCGTAAAGTCGTAGCATCGTATAACAGAATCGCGATTCTGACAACCTTGCCTCATATCACTTTGCGGCCTCACACACGGTATTCCCACGGGTCGCCTTACCATGGCCCGGGACCGTTTGCGCCTTTTGGCTCATGTATATGATAGTGTCGCTAGCATCCATATGACAGAGAACTCGGGCCGACATGGCTAGTGTGAACCCAAAGCGGCACCAACCTATGGGGACAGGCATACATGAATCACATCGAGCATGTCGGTCAGCAGCGTGTGAATCCGGGCTGTAGCACTGGGCTAACAGGACTTCGGGAACCCAGGCTATAGCAGGCTAAGCAGGACTCCGGATCTCACCGCGTGACATTTCCCCGAAGGGACAGACACAGGAACGAAGTGAAACACATGCCGGCCAGTCAAGTGTCCTGAGCAGTAGTGCTGGGCTAGCAGGACTCCGGTGAACCGGGCTGTAGCGGACTACTATGGCTCATGGAAGCACTAGACTACATTTCCCCATAAGAGAGGCTGCCAAGGATAAACAACTAGATTGTCAGATCCCACACATACCAAGCATTTCAATCATACACACAATATGCTCGATATGTGTAAATTCAACATGGCATCACAATATAACTCTACGACTCAAGTATTTATTCAATAGGCTCCGAGGAGCGAGATATTACAAACATGGGTCTCATGACCCAACATTCAGAGCATACAAATCAAGCACATGCGGAAGCTTAACATGTCTGAGTACAGACATCTATAAATGAAAAAGGCTTAGAAGCCTGACTATCTACCAGATCCTGCCGAGGGCACAAGATCGTAGCTGAGGTATCAAGCTAAACGTCGAAGTCCACATGGAACTACTAGCGAGACTGATGTCTCTCTGCAAAACATAAATTAAGCAAACGTGAGTACAAATGTACTCAGCAAGACTTACATCAGAACTAACTACATATGCATCGGTATCAACAAGGGGGTGGTGGAGTTTAACTGCAGCAAGCCAGGTTTGACTTAGTGGCTAACCTGAACTACGACTGCAAGCAACTCTTTTGAGGTGGCGCACACGAGTCCACATATTCACCATTCAATACACCACTATGGATCCCCTCCCGTCTCCCTACGAGAAGGCCATCCATAGCACTCACACTTATCTTGCGAGTTTTAGAGTATCCACTTCAAGTTATCTATGAATTGTATATGCAACCAAGTAGTCCTTTACCGCGGACGCGGCTATTCGAATAGATGATGTTAACCCTGCAGGGGTGTACTTCTTCATACACGCTCTCACCACTTACCGCCATTTACACGACATGTACTCAGCAACCTTCAAGTGGAAGCCCAACAAGGGTGTCGGCCACGGCCTACCTAAACACTCAAGTCTCTA
Source organism: Triticum monococcum (assembly GCA_034509565.1). NCBI lineage: Eukaryota > Viridiplantae > Streptophyta > Magnoliopsida > Poales > Poaceae > Triticum > Triticum monococcum. The sequence goes on along the minus strand of CM067842.1, from coordinate 783,034,488 downwards.
GTCCAGGTTTATCACCTATCCAGGTTCCATCCGCAGGGAGTCCGGCCGAGGTTTCCACATACGACCCCAAACGATGTGTACAGGGTTCCCGAGACACCAAACGGGCAACTCAGTACATCGTGCCATGGTGTATCTACTGCATCATAGCCCACCCCTAGGGTCAGCGCTACGCACGGCCGCCAACACATATCCTATAAACACCAGAAACTAGTTGCAACTCCTGGACAGAGAACTAGGGTGGTTAAGAAGCCGAGAGGGTCCATTGGTTTCGGGCCCAATGCATGGTAGTAGCTGGTTCTTAAATGACACATACAGATCTCGGCGCTTAAGGACGGTTCCAATGAAACAACCCACCATGTACTCCTACATGGCCTCTCATCGATACCTTTACCAAATTGTGTTCAACACACTTAGTTCACACACAGTAGGACATGGTCACAGCTTTCCAATTCATCCCTGATGAATCAGGCCTGACACAACTCTAAGCAATAGCAGGCATGACAAACAAGCATGAATGAGTAGGCACATCAGGGATCAAACAACTCCTACTCATGCTAGTGTGTTTCATCTATTTACTGTGGCAATGACAGGTCATGCAGAGGAAAGGGGTACAACTACCGTAGCATGTAACAGTTGAATCGTTGTTGTCCTAATGAAGTAAAAGAGAGCAGGAGCGAGAGAGTGGGATTGTATCTGAATGAACAAGGGGGTTTTGCTTGCCTGGCACTTCTGAAGATAGTATAACTCTTCATCGGTGTCATCGAACTCATTGTCGAAACACGTCTACTGAGAGGGGACAATTACCGGCAAAGTTACATAAACAACATTCAATTAATGCAATGCACAAGCAAATGAATGATATGACATATTAAGGTATTGAATTGAGCTAATGCAAGAACAAGTCATTTTAATTGAAGTGGAATTCAAACTACGTCAAATTCCAACTCCAAACCTATTTTTCAAATTTACCTTAATCATGTTTTATCCTAATCAGCGGAGTTAACTTGCTCAAACATGCATGAACATGGCATAAACAGATTCTTCGGTTTTTTCTGATCATATTTCATATATAAATTATTTCCATTGGAGTTATAGATTATTTTCTATGATTTTTTGAAGTTTTAACTATTTTCTGGAATTTCCTAGTTATTGAAAATGCCAGAAAAGCTTTATGGTGTCAGCAAGGTCAACAGTGATGTCAGCAGGTCAACTGAGCCGGACCAGGTCAAACCTGACCTATCGGGCGGACTGGTCAGTGACAGAGGCACTAACCCCGCGTTGACTCGTGCTTTGACTCGACACGGGGCCCACTGTCAGTGGCTGTGGGGTGGTTAGCTGGCAGGGATTAGTGCTAATGATGGCCACGTCGGCAGTCGCCGGAGTTCGGCCGACGGCGACCAAAACCACGGCGGCAACTCGCCGGATTTGCGCTACGAGCGGCGGCTGGACGCGCGGAGACCACTAGAAGGTAGCCCGTGCTCGACCGCATTTAGCAGAGCGATCGGGATGCCTCGGGGTCGCTGGAAACGATGACAACGAGCATAGGGGCGGCGGCCGGAGTTCAGCCATGACGAACATGGGGATGCGGTGGACGGCATGAGCAGTGGGTGTGGGTTTTGGGCTTCTGGCATTGCTCTGAGCACGGTGGTGTGCTTGGTTGCGGCTCGAGGTGACGGTGGCCACGGCGGCGACATGGCTGGGCGGTGGTGAGCTTCGGGCATGGCGGCGCTAGTGCTAGGGGACGTGTGAGGTGACGGGGAAAGGGGCGAATGGAAGAGCAGCTCACAGAGGACTCGCAGAGAAGCCCAGCGGGGCCGGGGAAGCGTCGGAGGCGGCGAATCGAAGGGCGGCGATCGTCAGGGCAGAGGACGACGATGAGCTCGATGGCGACATTTTAGGCATCCTGCGAGCACGTGCTTCGTCTTGGTGATCCACGGCGTCGAGGCGAGCCCGTTGGACAAAGTAGAGGATGAGGGGAGCTCGGTGGACGTGGTGGCAGTGAACGGCGGCGACGGAGCGCTCTCGGGGAGGGGGCTAGAGGAGAGGGAGCGAGTTCCAGGGTGAGGGGAAAGGCAGAGGGGGATGCGGGGCACCTCCCAGGCGATGCGGATGGGCATGGGGACGCTCGGGAGGTGGCAAGAAGGAGGTGGCCCTCGCCTCCTGTGCGTGCGCCACGCACAGTGCACACTGGCGGGAGGAAGGGGATGACTGGCATGTTGCCTTGTGGGCTGGGCCGCCAGCAACAGTGCCAGGCCACAGGTGAGTGGGCTCTAGGTAGGCCTCTGCTCTTTTTTATTTCTGTTTTGTTTTGTTTTTATTTATTCATTTTGCCACTAATTAAAAATTCAAAATAAATTCAAAACAGGGCAAAACCTTCTGAATATTTTTATGTTGCCATTATGGACTTTTTCCAGAGGCACATAAATAATTCCAGGGCCTTTTGAATTATATTCTGTAAAAAATGAATATAATCCAAAACTCAAATACTTATTGATTTAATTTCAAAGTCCCAAAATAATTCCTTCAAAAATGTTCACTATTTTTGGTTTGGTCTCAAAGCCTTGCCAAAATTATCAAACATTTATGAAGTCATTTTGGAAACAATGAATGCAATTTAAAGGGTTCTTGCCCTTCTTTTAAAATGCTTTCCGAGGCTTTCAATTTCCTCATTTCAAGTTTCTTGAAAATAACAGGATGCATGATGCTCACTGATGCAACTATCTGCAACCAATTCTAGGGCTGTGACAACTCACCCCCACTAAACAAGAATCTCGTCCCGAGATTCTAGTCATGAGGTAAGAAGACAGAGGGACACAAGCTAACATATTCTTCACGGTCTAGATGTCTTTCTCGAGGAGGTTGATTTGATAACTCAAGTCGATCTTGACATCTTTGCTTTCGAGATCTTCATCCAACACAAGGACAAATGAGCGAGACATCTCTACATGGATGGATCATCCTAATGATCACAAGATCAACTCATGGAATGAGACGTAGAAACATCTCTCAAGCTGAGACACGAAACATACATCCAAAGGGATGGAGAAACAATTTGACGAGGTTTCAAGGTAGCGAGGAAACAATTACCATGATCCCATAACGGGGCACCTTAAAGGAGGTGACTCATAGAATTACTCCCTTAAGTGGCAAAAGAATTACTTTTGATCCATCGATCATTGAAACTCTCTATACCATCCTAAGGCAATAACAACAATCGTTTGGCGAAGTAAGAAGGGATGGCATACCCAGACTAGAATGGATGATGTGGACTACCTTGTTGAAGACAACGCAATGGATGATTTTTGCTTATCATCGGAAATGTATGGGACCCATGATAGGACCACTTTTTAAGATGATCCGGACCAGAAATTACTGAGAATGGTAGTCCATGGTAGAATGGCACAATGGTGGTGCAAGCTAGGAACAAAATGCTAATGTTGGGAATGATTCTAGTAACTGGGGAGAAACCCAACAGTAGAGAGAGATTCCACTATCGGAAAGGTTATAGCATAACCGAGGAAACTAAAAGCAGATCCCAATTAATGCCGACGATAAATCCTAGTGATTTCGCGTGCTCTCAAGAACTTGAGCATTCCCATATTCAACCAGTTTTACCAATATCCATGTCAAGGATCCTAGCAACACAACATACTAGCATGATGAATAATGGTGGAGGATGCAGATGCGAAGAAAGATAACACTTTCTCAGATTTCACCTTAGCGAGGCCAAGGGATCAAAATCTGGATGATCGATCGAGAGACAATTAGCACTCCGCTTCTAATGTTCTCCTTGATGTGCTAGCGTAACCCATTTATTGACATGGTTTGGTATCTAGAACATCAAATAAAAGGTCGGACTTCGGGAGCTCAAGAATCCATAATGAATAGCTACGGAAGTAAATCTTGCGAGGTCCTTATGGGGAGGTGGCCAACTTCTTCAAGCAAGATACTCCAATAATAGGTCTTCCAGTTGGGTGTGTTGGCCACGACATCCACTCTATTGGTTACAGAGAGACCAATATTATAGCTCTTGGGAAACGTTCCAACCATCACCTCTGCCTGAGATTCAGATCTGGTTGGTGTCAGGATATTCCAGACTCATCGAGTCTAGAAGAAAAATAAAAGTTTGCAACACAAATCGACGAGATGACATTGCGAGATTCTCAGGAAATGGACTATGGTAGTAAGCTCCAAAACATGAGCTGGTTCTGCTAAACACATGTGAACACGCTGTCCCAGACAAGCATGACCACATGGTGGTTTTACAATGAAACACTACCGAGTCCTGGTTGGGAACCATCATCAACGATATCGAAGTCCTTGCATAAGTCATATGATTAGCTCTTATGGAGAACTTCTTCTCCCTGAACAAGTCAATCAGTGGCTTGGGGTGCTAGGGATACGTATGGAATGAAGATGATCAGTCTATCAGACCATAGAATACTTCGCACGTGCATGACTGACTTGGGATGATTCCAGAGGAGGTAAAACAAACTTTCTCCAATTTACGGCGGCAACTTGCATCAAATGCACATGAATTAGAGGAAGCCACTACTTTCATCCGAACATATGCTTCATGAACGGAACACGAAGATAATGCTTATAAAGTTTCCAACACTAGTGTAATGTTCAACCAAATCATGGAGGAGACAAAGATGTTGTCGATGGGCTCAACAACAATTCATCCAGGTTTCCATATAAATGGAATTCCACAATCATGTGAACAAGGTGTTAGCATTAGTCAGACCGAAAAGATATAATGGTGTATGCTCGAGGAACAACCACGAGTAAGACAACATTACGAATATCGTTGGTTCTGATTTAATTTGATGGTAGCCCATACTCACATCAAAGATTGGTTAAGACAATAGCACCGACAGTTGGTCACAAGGATCAATCGATGAAGATGTCATCTTTCTCCAACACACACACACACACAAAAGATATCCCTTAACATGAACTAAATCAGACAAGCTTTTATCTTCCAGCTCTCCAAGTTATTGTTTAGCTTAACCAACTAGCACAAGGGTATCCAACACAGATTTTTGGAGAATGGGTGGTTTGGAGGAAAACCAGCATGATCACAAACTCAACATAGCGGTCAGGTGATAACCTGGTAATACTTCCGAGAAGATATTCAGAACATCACGAACCATCGATATGTTACTATGCTCGAGAACAATCTTGCTTTTCAGAGCAAGATGATATAAATAAATAAGCAAGGGATTGAATAATCCTAACTCATTGATTGAAGAGTGCACCAGAAATAAGGACTAGGTAGCACGATCAATCTTAGGATGATGATTTAATAATCAACACTCTAAGAATGGGAATATTGTCCATTTACTACAAAGCAACGAGTTGCTCGGAGTATTGATTTCGCACATCACGGTTCACTTTTCGGTATTCCGGTTGCAACAACACGGAACCAAGGAATGAAAAATGATGGCAAGAAGTATGACTACATCAAGAATTCATGAGAGATGGTGCAATTCTCATGACAATCCTGACATAAAGAGGGCAATACTTCAGGGTAGAACAGAATGAAAAGCTGGATTGACATTTTGATCTGCGGAATACAACTGCTTAACCCAATTCTAGATGTGGATGAGGTACTGGAGTTTGTTTCTCCTAGTCATTCTGAAATAGAATGGATTGACGAACCACAAGAGCAATGGGCATCGATAACATGAGTGCACGACTACTCCTGACTACAAATTGATAGAAGGGGATCAGGATACAACTAAAGAGGGACAACCCAAAGGAACATATGTTTTTCTGAGTTGTGGATGCAAAGATTAGTATGTCGAGCGAAGCTCAACATTTCTTCCGGATAACCCATGCGAAAAAGGGTAGAACTGGCAGATTCACAATATAGAATGGAGAACTCATCAAGAGCACTCTGGTCGTGACCTTTGGTTTAAAAGAACTTCTGCCAAGAATGGTTCATGGTAATTGGAAGAAGGATGTACCACAAACCTTGAGGACTATCGCAAAGGTTACTAATATCCTAAAGGAACTAGCAACACTATCAACATGAGATAAGTAGGGTGAATCTCGGGTTCAAGAACCCATGAATAGAATACCTACTACTACATGGCATCACCGGATGCTTTCGACAATAATGGCTAGAATCACACGCTGGGGATACAAAACATGGCTAGATCACTAGGTGACTCCCTAAAACACCTAGGGTCATAATAATAGCTCCAACATATAAACCGAGGCAATAGAGTACCTCAATGCACCGGTTAGTGTGCTTATTCTGACCAAAGGAACATCTAAAATGGGAAGAAGGAATTTACAATTGCATCAGATTGTTTAGAAACCTGGGATGACTCGACAGCATAACGGCTGTAAATGCTCAAAAGATTTGAGACATCCTGCAAAAATGGTGGCATAAGCACTCAACATCACAATATCAAGGTTCCGAGATCAACTATCAACATACGGAAGTAGTAGGAATGGAACTGAGGCTTGAAACTATCAATTCTATAAGTCTATGGATTAGTAACACGTCATCCTGATAGATAGATGAGAAGGCTAGTTCTTAATCCCCGTAGAAAAGAAGAGTTGACTCACATCAAAAGGGCATAAGGTATAAGGAGTAAAAAGAGCCTTACGTTCCCTTCCACAATCAATTCCCTTACATAACTAAAGCATTTCTAGACTCAACTTCGACCAGTTGGCTTGGTAATCCTACAGGCAGTCAGGCTCTGATACCAACGCTGTCTGGACCCTGATTCCAAGTCACATCGATCTAGCCGGTAACACCTCATATCACTTTGCGGCCTCACACACGGTATTCCGACGGGTGTCGCCTTACCATGGCCCGGGACTGTTTGCGCCTTTTGGCTCACGTATAAGATAGTGTCTCTAGCATCCATATGACAGAGAACTCGGGCCGACATGGCTAGTCGTGAACCCAAAGCGGCACCAACCTATGGGGACAGGCATACATGAATCACATCGAGCATGTCGGTCAGCAGCGTGTGAATCCGGGCTGTAGCACTGGGCTAACAGGACTCCGGGAACCCGGGCTGTAGCAGCCTAGGCAGGACTCCGGATGTCACCGCATGACATTTCCCCGAAGGGACAGACACAGGAACGAAGTGAAACATATGTCGGAAGTCAAGTGTCCCGAGCAGTAGTGCTGGGCTAGCAGGACTCTGGTGAACCGGGCTGTAGCGGACTACTATGGCTCACGGAAGCACTATACTACATTTAACCATAAGATAGGCTGCTAAGGATAAACAACTAGATTGTCAGATCCCACACATACCAAGCATTTCAATCATACACACAATATGCTCGATATGTGTTACTTCAACATGGCATCACAACATAACTCTACAACTCAAGTATTTATTCAATAGGCTCCGAGGAGCGAGATATTACAAACATGGGTCTCATGACCCAACATTCAGAGCATACAAATCAACCACATTCGGAAGCTTAACATGCCTGAGTACAGACATCTATAAATGAAAAATGCTTAGAAGCCTGAGTATCTACCAGATCCTGCCGAGGGCACAAGATCGTAGCTGAGGTATCAAGCTAAACATCGAAGTCCACATGGAACTACTAGCGAGACTGACGTCTCTCTGCAAAACATAAATTAAGCAAACGTGAGTACAAATGTACTCAACAAGACTTACATCAGAACTAACTACATATGCATCGGTATCAACAAGGGGGTGGTGGAGTTTAACTGCAGCAAGCCAGCTTTGACTCAGAGGCTAACCTGAACTACGACTGCAAGCAACTCTTTTGAGGTGGCGCACACGATTCCACATATTCACCATTCAATACACCACTATGGATCCCCTCCCGTCTCCCTACAAGAAGGCCATCCATAGCACTCACACTTATCTTGCGAGTTTTAGAGTATCCACTTCAAGTTATCTATGAATTGTATAGGCAACCAAGTAGTCCTTTACCGCAGATGGGGCTATTCGAATAGATGATGTTAACCCTGCAGGGGTGTACTTCTTCATACAAGCTCTCACCACTTACCGCCGTTTACACGACATGTACTCGGCAACCTTCAAGCGGAAGCCCAACGAGGGTGTCGGCCACGGCCTACCTAAACACTCAAGTCTCTAGTCCAGGTTTATCGCCTACCCAGGTTCCATCCGCAGGGAGTCCGGCCGAGGTTTCCACATAAGACCCCGAACGATGTGTACAGGGTTCCCGAGACACCAAACGGGCAACTCAGTACACCGTGCCATGGTGTATCTACCGCATCATAGCCCACCCCTGGGGTCAGCGCTACACACGGCCGCCAACACATATCCTATAAACACCAAAAACTAGTTGCAACTCCTGGACAGAGAACTAAGGTGGTTAAGAAGCCGAGAGGGTCCATTGGTTTTGGGCCCAATGCATGGTAGTAGCTGGTTCTCAAATCACACATACAGATCTCGGTGCTTAAGGACGGTTCCAATGAAACAACCCACCATGTACTCCTACATGGACTCTCATCGATACCTTTACCAAATCGTGTTCAACACACTTAGTTCACACACAGTAGGACATGGTCACAGCTTTCCAATTCATCCCCGATGAATCAAACCTGACACAACTCTAAGCAATAGCAGGCATGGCAAACAAGCATGAATGAGTAGGCACATCAGGGCTCAAACAACTCCTACTCATGCTAGTGGGTTTCATCTATTTATTGTGGCAATGACAGGTCATGCAGAGGAAAGGGGTATGACTACCGCATCATGTAACAGTTGAATCGTTGTTGTCCTAATGAAGTAAAAGAGAGCAGGAGCGAGAGAGTGGGATTGTATCTGAATGAACAAGGGGTTTTTGCTTGCCTGGCACTTCTGAAGATAGTATAACTCTTCATCGGTGTCATCGAACTCATTGTCGAAACACGTCTACTGAGAGGGGACAATTACCGGCAAAGGAACATAAACAACATTCAATTAATGCAATGCACAAGCAAATGAATGATATGACATATTAAGGTATTGAATTGAGCTAATGCAACAGCAAGTCGTTTTAATTGACGTGGAATTCAAACAACATCAAATTCCAACTCCAAACCTATTTTTCAAATTTACCTTAATCATGTTTTATCCTAATCAGAGGAGTCAACTTGCTAAAACATGCATGAACATGGCATAAACAGATTCCTTGGTTTTTTCTGATCATTTTTCATATATAAATTATTTCCATTGGAGTTATAGATTATTTTCTATGATTTTTTGAAGTTTTAACTATTTTCTGGAATTTCCTGGTTATTGAAAATGCCAGAAAAGCTTTATGGCATCAGCAAGGTCAACAGTGACGTCAGCAGGTCAACTGACCCGGTCCAGGTCAAACCTAACCTGTCGGGCCCACTGGTCAGTGACAGAGGCACTAATCCCGCGTTGACTTGTGCTCTGACTCGACGCGGGGCCCACTGTCAGTGGCTGTGGGGTGGTTAGCTGGCAGGGATTACTGCTCATGATGGCCACATCAGCAGTCGCCGTTGTTCGGCCGACGGCGACCAAAACCACGGCGGCAACTTGCCGGATTTGCGCTACGAGCGGCGGCTGGACGCGCGGAGACCACCAGAATGTAGCCCGCGCTCGACTGCGTCTAGCAGAGCGATCGGGAGGCCTCGGGGTCGTTCGAAATGACGACGATGACCACAGAGGCTGCGGCCGGAGTTCGCCCACGACAAACACGGGGATGCGGTGGACGATAGGAGCAGTGGGTGTGGGTTTTTGGCTTCTGACATTGCTCTGAGCACGGTGGTGTGCTTGGTTGCGGCTTGAGGTGGCAGTGGCCATGGCGGCGACATGGCTGGGCAGCGGTGAGCTTCGAGCACGGTGGCGCTAGCTCTTGGGGACGTGCGAGGCAATGGGGAAAGGGGCAAACGGAAGAGCAGCTCACAGAGGACTCGCAGAGAAGCCCAGCGGGGTTGGGGAAGCGTCGGAGGCGGCGAATCAAAGGGCGGTGATCGTCGGGGCAGAGGACGATGATGAGCTCGATGGCAACGTTTCAGGCATCCCGCGAGCGCGTGCTTCGTCTTTGTGATCCACGGTGTCGAGGCGAGCCCGTTGGAGAAAGTAGAGGACGAGGGTGCTCGGTGGACGCGGTGGCAGTGAACGGCGGTGACGGAGCGCTCTCAGGCATCCTCGGGGAGGGGGCTAGAGGAGTGGGAGCGAGTTCTAGGGTGAGGGGAAAGGCCGAGGGGTATGCGGGGCACCTCCTAGGCGACGCGGATGGGCACGGGGACGCTCGGGAGGTGGCAAGCAGGAGGTGGCCCTCGCCTCCTATGCGTGCGCCACGCACAGTGCACACTAGCGGGAGGAAGGGGATGACTGGCATGTTGCCTCGTGGGCTGGGCCGCCAGCAACAGTGCCATGCCACAGGTGAGTGGGCTCTAGGTAGGCCTCTGCTATGTTTTATTTCTGTTTTGTTTTGTTTTTATTTATTCATTTTGCCACTGATTCAAAATTCAAAATAAATTCAAAGCATGGCAAAACCTTCTGAATATTTTTATGTTGCCATTATGGACTTTTTCCAGAGGCACATAAATAGTTCCAGGGCCTTTTGAATTATATTCTATAAAAAATGAATATAATCCAAAACTCAAATACTTATTGATTTAATTTCAAGGTCCCAAAATAATTCCTTAAAAAATGTTCACTATTTTTGGTTTGGTCTCAAAGCCTAGACAAAATTATCAAACATTTATGAAGTCATTTTGGAAAAAATGAATGCAATTTAAAGGGTTCTTGCCCTTCTTTTAAAATCATTTCTGAGGCTTTCAATTTCCTCATTTCAAGTTTCTTGAAAATAACAGGATGCATGATGCTCACTGATGCAACTATCTGCAACCAATTCTAGGGCTATGACACAAGATAATGAACATAAAGGGCCGGATGCGCGCATGAGCGAGCCATGTCACTTACTATGCAGCCCGGGGCTTAGTGCGGGGGCGTCTTTCCAGAGTGCTATCAGCATCCCATGCAGTGTTGACCGCTGGGATGCTCTTCCCCTTCTTGGGTGTTTCCGCCTCGGGATGCGCCGAAGCCGCCTGTTTCTTCTTCATCTCCTCAGGGGTAGGATTGTCTTCCTCCTCTTCCTCGCCATTGTCCTCGGGGACAGAGGAATGAACTTCATCATCTTCGGACGTCGCTTCTGAAGTACCCTTGCGACGAGGGCCACTCTTGGCCCCCCTGGCCTTCTTCTCCGGTGCCTTATAAGGAGCCGACACCAACATCTTTGCTAGACGCGGGATGACCGGTTCTTCAGGCAGCGGAGCCGGACACAGGATCCGCTTCGCCCTCTCCATCCAGTCTTGAAAAAGCAACAATAAAAGCTCAGGCATAATCCTTGAAACAAACAAGTGAGAATGCATCAAAAAAGACATACCTCGCTGGTGAGGTGTTTACAATCATGACCACGGTCTGAATCCGTGGCCGGTGGTTTCTCGTTGCCCTTAAAGAGCAACTACCATGCGCCTTCGTGAGTACTGTCGAAGAGCCTCACCAGGGTCTGATGCTTCTTCGGGTTGAACTCCCACAGAGGACGGCTTCGCCGCTGGCACGGCAGGATCCGGCGAACTAGCATCACCTGGATCACATCAACAAGCTTGACTTTCTTGGTTACCATGCTTTGAACGCGCGTCTGCAGCGCTATCACCTCGTCAGGGGAACCCCAGTCCGGACTCTTCTCGACCCAGGAGGTGAGTCGCATGGGAGCGTCGGAGTGGAATTCGGCAGCTGCGACCCAGGTAGTGCCGCGAGGTTCTGTGATGTAGAACCACTGCTTCTGCCACTCCTTTATTGTGTCCACAAAAGTACCTTAGGGCCAGGAGACGTTGTACAGCTTGCTCACCATAGCTCCTCCGCACTCCGCGTGCTTGCCATCCACCACCTTCGGCTTCACGTTAAACACTTTGAGCCACACCCCGAAGTGGGGTTGGATGCGGAGGAAGGCCTCACACACGACTGTCGGTGTCAAAACCGACGGATCTCGGGTAGGGGGTCGTCGGTGTCAAAACCGGCAGATCTCAGGTAGGGGGTCCCGAATTGTGCGTCTAAGGCGGATGGTAACAGGAGGCGGGGGACACGATGTTTACCCAGGTTCGGGCCCTCTTGATGGAGGTAATACCCTACGTCCTGCTTGATTATTCTTGAAGATATGAGTATTACAAGAGTTGATCTACCACGAGATCGTAGAGGCTAAACCCAAGAAGCTAGCCTATGGTATGATTGTGTGTTGTCCTACGGACTAAACCCTCTAGTTTATATAGACACCGGGGGGGGGGGGGCTAGGGTTACACAAGGTCGGTTACAAGGGAGATATACATATCCGTATTGCCTAGCTTGCCTTCCACGCCAAGTAGAGTCCCATCTGGACACAGGATGAAGTCTTCAATCTTGTATCTTCATAGTCCAACAGTCCGGCCAAAGGATATAGTCCGGCTGTCCGGAGACCCCCTAATCCAGGACTCCCTCAGTAGCCCCCGAACCAGGCTTCAATGACGTTGAGTCCGACACGCAGTATTGTCTTTGGCATTGCGAGGAGGGTTCATCTCCAAATCTTGAATATCTATTAAGTAGTGTCCGACTCCCATAAATGTTGGACTTCTTGGCTTCTGCACCCAATAAGGGCTATCTTCCACGTGTCAAGAGAATGCGAGGAGCTAGGGAATTTTTACATTCGCCCCCCTAGCCAAGTAAATAAATCGTCTATTAAAGGGATGGGGATTCTTAGATCCAACCCACACCATCTTCCCACAGCGAGAATCCATCAGAGCGCGCTTGGAAAAAATCCATTCCAACATGGCCAGCCACCGCAGATCCTCCTCACGCTCCCGTAGCCCGAAGCCCGGTGATTCGGAGAAGTGTTCCGTCCCACACGGCCCATTAGTAGAGTTGCAGACCCAGGGATTTCTCCCTCCGGTTTATATGGTTCCCGTCAGAGCCGGGCTCGCCACTTATAATAGCGGAGAGCAAGCAGAGAGCTTCCGCAATCCCTCCAAGGGGGAGCGGGTATGCCTTGTCCGTTACTTACTAAGGGGACTCAGATTTCTGATTCATCCGTTCCTCCATGGACTCCTGGAGTTTTACGGCCTCCAGTTGCATAATTTCACCCCCGCCTCCATATTACACATCACCGGCTATGTTGCCATTTGTGAGCTGTTCTTGGGCTGCGAGGCACATTTTGAGTTGTGGAAAAGGCTATTCTGCCTTGTGCCTCGCACACAGAAGGGGTCACTTTATCAAGTGGGCGGAGCCAAAATATGGCGCATCACCGAGACCGGATATTCGTCCGGTACTCCAAAGAAGACGTCCGAAGAATGGCCTTCGAAGTGGTTTTACATAAAGGACGTCCCTCTTCCAGACCCTGTTCGGCGGGGTCTTCCTAAGTTCGACAATGCTCCTCTGAAGAAACGTCGAAGTTGGCGCCCACGGAGCCCCTAGGAGGAAGATAACGGATAAGTCCTTTATCTAATGAATCGGATTAAAGCGCTGGCTCAATCAGGATGGACAATAATCAAGGTTATGTCAATATGCATAATGCGGGGGGTGCAACCACTTCAATATCGAGGGCACCTCTTGTGGTGTTTTAACGGAGAAGACGATGCCACCCGTTGCGGGCGAACGGATCGGACTCACCTGCTGCTTTAGCAAAAGTTCTGTCCGAGTTATTCAAGGGAGAGGAATAGGAGTTCATCCACATTAAACCATGGGACGGATTCTCCATGTACAACCCTCCAAGCTGGGTGAGTTGTACCATTTTTACTCTCAACCTTCCCGTATTCTTCGTCGTAGGTACCCACCTTGCCATTTCATGGCAGGAACTGCGAAAAGCGATAAGTGAGGTCAATAGCCCAGCTCCACAACCAGAGGACCCTGGCCGGGCCCTCGATCCCCGACTCGAAGAGGATCTGAACATATTCGTGGAGCTGATAGACAGGCAATTCTATCAATTGAGCTGCGATGACGCCATGGTGGCCATAACGGCCGACTATCCGGGACTACTCCCTGCGTCGCACGTAAGAAAAACCAAAGTCCCAACTCCCAAAAAAGGATTCCCTTTTATGCACTTCACCTACCGTACACGTATGGTGTCTTACGGGGAAGGCCTTCGGGACGCCGTGCCGAACCTGCAGCAACTCGCCAACAAGAGGCGCCGAAGCCGGGCAGGCAAAAAAGGAAGGCGGTGAGGACGGAGACGCCAGCACTGAGATATAACACAAAACCTCATTCCGTGGTTGTCATCTTGCTCAAAATATAATGACATCCGTGTTTCCTAGAAAAAACGCCCGCCGGACTATATCCGGAGAGGCTCCCGATCACGCCTCGACCAGTCGGGCTCCAGGGCTGGACATAGAGGCGGAAGCTAACGCGAGGCAGACACCATATGTTCCTCCTACAGAAGATGCGGACAGACTATCCACTACAAATTCCGAAGTGGAGAGCCCCATGAATCACAGGCGTCGCCAGGCCGTACTCCATGACGCTTGTTTCTCACCAGAGGCATTTGATGCCTTCAATTCCGGAGACGCGTACATCTGTGCTGCTCAAAATGGTCTAGCCAGAGCCACGGACCAGTATGTAAGGGATATACATGTAAGTAAATCGGATGATTATATATATCAGTAGCCCCTAAGACTTGAAATAGTTGACGCAACTGATTTAAGGATCATTATCTGTGCAGGTTCTTACAGAGAAGAATTCCCAATTGTCTCAAGAGCTGGAAGAGTGCAAGGCGCAGCTAGGGGCCGCTGTTGCCGCGTTGAAGGAGTCCGAGAAGGATCCCTCTGGTAACACTTGTTTCCATTGCAAAGAATACGGGTACCAGGTAGTATGCGGCATGTATGCAAATCTAACAATAGATGTTGCAGGTGGCCCCGGAGTGAATCCAGAGGTCGTGGCGGTGCATGCAGCACGTGATGATCGACAGCGAAATGCTGGCGAGCGCGTGCATATGCGAGTCAGGCAGGAGAATGCTGGTTTTAAGAACGAGTGATTGCCCTTCTCCGACCCTTACTGCCCAACCGGAGAGCGGACGGGCCCAAATAGGATAACTGGCATTGAGCGAAAGAGCACTTTGAGTGTTTGACTTGCCATTGATCCCTTCTTAACAACTCAAGCACTGATTGCAAGTGGATTGTGTGATCTTCAAGAGAGGCACTGTAGACTAAAATGTCGTCAAATAACACCAGGGCGCATTTGCGCAGAAGGGGTTTGTTTGAGAGTGGCGTTCATGGCTCCCAAGAAGGTGGCTGGTGCTCCCGCGAGGCCGAAGGACATGACCTTGTACTCGTAGTGCCCTTCCAAAGTCTGGAAGGTTGTTTTGAATTCATCGCCAGCTGCCATACGAATCTAGTGATAACCAGCTCTGAGATCGGGTTTAGAAAACCATGAGGCACCAGACATCCAGGAGTTCTTCGACTATGGGCACTGGATACTTGCTGACGACTGTCATCGCCCACAATTGGCAAAATTGAGGGCTGCCATGTTGAGGTGCAATCCCTATTACGATGACAACCTTTTTCGACAAAGTTTTCTTGGGGAAAGTGGATCTAGTGATAGTAATTATGACAGTTTGATTCCTCCGAGTGGAGGAGGCGGCCCCAATGGTAGTGATAATAGTCCTCCTGGAGGTGCGCCTTCTAACGCATCAAATCATTTTCACATTCTTAACAATTTGAGAGAGAACCTAGAGTATTCTATGTCTACACTCAATACTCAAATCCAGGTCGGAGTACGTAGGAATGACGACCACTACATAAGCCACGTCTGGCTGAGGCGAGCAGCAAGCGGGCGAGAGTATTTTGAAGTACAAGAACGTTGGGGTGGGACGCTAGTACTTAAACTAGGGTTGCTTCTTAGCGCTAATCTTGCGTTTTTCAGCAGTTAGTTGTAGCGCACCTTCCCTCCTTTTCTCATTTCGACTTACTCATTTCAAGCAGAAGTGGGGATTGAACCCAGTAGATACCTAGCAGCTAAAAGAGGTCCAACGCACCGGATATGGCTCAAATAGTCCCTATAGAAATGATCTACGAACTATAACCTTTCGATAAGAAAGATTAGTTTGTAAGAAAAGATAGTAGGTTGAGGGGCTTCATTGATTAGTAAACCTACAGTGCTGGTAAGGTCGGGACCGGGTCTTATGCAATCGATCGGATCATATAGATATCCCTTCAACACAACATAGGTCATCGAAAAGATCTTGGACGACTCACCAAAGCACGAAAGCCAGTTAGAAAATGGATTCCTATTTCAAGAGTGCCTAACCACATGGATAAGCTCACATTAACCCATCAATTTTGGATCTAATTCGGGATTTTTCTTGGGAAGTTTCGGAAAAAATTGGAATGGAATAATATAGATTCATATAGAGGAAAAGGTTCTCTATTGATGCAAACGCTGTACCTAGAGGATAGGGATAGAGGAAGAGGGAAAAATCGAAATGAAATAAATAAAGAATAAATCCAAAAAAATAAGTCAAAGATAGAAGAGCCCAGATTCCAAATGAAGAAATGGAAATTCGAAAAGGATCCTTCTGATTCTCAAAGAATGAGGGGCAAGGGGATTGATACTGAGAAAGATTTCTTCTTATTATAAGACGTGATTTGATCTGCATATGTTTGGTAAAAGAACAATCTTCTCCTTTAATCATATCATAAATGGAAAGTGTTCAATTAGAACATGAAAACGTGACTCAATTGCCATTTAGTAGCACCTTAGGATGGCATAGCCTTAACGTTAATGGCGAGGTTCAAAAGAGGAAAGGCTTGCGGTGGATACCTAGGCACCCAGAGACGAGGAAGGGCGTAGCAAGCTCTCATATCAATTTTCAACTGCTGGAAAGAATTGGGGTGCGGCAGGAAGAAATGGAATTCTCAATAAAAGTATAAACATGTCTTCCCCACTACTACATAGAATCTCTCAGCGAGGAGCACATTACTATGAATAATAATGGAGAGGGACATTAAAGGGGAAAAATGAGCAAAGAGATATAAAAATATATTAGAAAAGCTTTTCACTTCTACTTCGGCTGGAAACAATCCTTATGGTTTTTATATCCGGTTAGAATAATAAGAAAGAATCAAAGTCCAGGTTGGTTGGTGAGCCCAACATTGATTCCTTCAGACATGTCAATTGGACAAATACGCCCATAGTGACTCCCTGAGAGTTTAGGGCATAATCACCCGCGGAGCAACTGGGGTACTCAACACTGTAGTAGTACAATCGGTTTTCTTTCTCTAGCCAATAACACGGCAATGCCATCCTCAGGTGCTACTAAATGGAAGGACCTTATCAACGTCCATGAATGTGAAATCATAGATAGAACTGCCGAATTGGAAAAATTCGGTGCTATCGCTATCATAGTATCCGCTAAAAAAGCGCCCTTTGACTCGAAATCAAATTAGTGCTAGTGGTTCGAATCCACAACAGAACAATGAATGGATGAAATGAATGAATGTGGGCGATCCCCAGCTGCCCTTGCCTCAAGGTCTTGAGAAACCCTTTCGCCCACCCAGGGGTTAGGGTTATCTTCGTAAACTGCTCGTTTTTCCTTCCCCGCGAGTATAGCATGATGAGCCCAAGTTACGGAACAACAGATGAGATAGCCGAAAGGGGGGACCCCGAGTAATAGGTTTCCTTTTCCGGTCGGGGCCTGTTTTTCCCTAATTCCCAAGGGGAATGTCAAATTGTGGGGTTTCACAGTCTTATGATAGATCGAAGTGTGTGATGCTTGTGAGTTTGGCAACTACTATATACGATATTTATAACAATACTTGATACTTGATTTATGACTTCCTCTACCTAGACCCACACCTACTTTTAATTTAACTTAACGGAGCGGCGGATCCAATAAAAAAATGATCTCCAAGACGCCAATATCCGGTTGGGTGTGGAACTGAAAGATGTCCGAGCCCAGCTTGCAGACTCCGTGAAGGAGAATAAACGGCTTCGGCGCGGCATTTTTAGTAAGTGCTTGAACAAACTTTTAAACGAGTTCGGTGAAGAAGCCGGCTAACAGAGTTATGTCTGTAGGTATGCTGACGGGTCATCCCGCGGAGGAGATGCCCGGGTCTTCGGGTGATCTTCTACCAGAGCTCTCACAACTGCACGAACAAGTTTGACAGGTGATGCAGGGTATTACCCAAGCCTTGTGGCCATCCGCGTCCCCGCCCACAGGCACAGGGGACCTTATAGAGAAGCTCAAGGGAGCGCGGTGGCGATTTCGATTATGGAAGATATCCGCCTGCCGACAAGGTGTAAGGGAAGCCTGGGCTATGGTGAAGGCGTGCTATACCAAAGCGGACCCGAACCACATGGCCGAGGTCGGACCTGTGGGTCCTGATGGGAAAGAGATCCCCGTCAGTTTAGTGTATGATCAAGTAGAATTAGCCACGAAGTATTCCCAACAGGTTTGTAGGGTAGACAGCCTGTTGGATGGTATAGAAGAAGAATTGAATCAGTCTTAGTGACTGTGTAATTCAAGTCACATATGTAATGTCCCTAGCCGGATTGTAAATCATTTGTCATGGCGGACCTTTTCGCTTCGACCTCTGGACCCGATAGTCCGGAGTGTATCAGAATACCCGCTCGGTTATGTAAAAATCGGGGTATGCATGGAGACCAGGCGTAGGGGTCATAAGTGCTTGAACAGACAAGTGCCCAACTAGTTATGCTATATTACATGGGTAGTAAGAAACATCTTCCAAGGAGAATAGTTCCGTTAAGGGTTCCTTTCCCTGGGTACGCATGCCCTAATGTGCATGTCCGAACTGCGAAAAGAGACACAAGATATAAATATTTGGGGGCATGTTTCAAATTAGATAAAAGTCATCTTTTATGCACCGACCGAATATTCCCTTAAGAACGCTAGCTTTTGGCTTCACCCAGTCTGAGGTACACATCCGTCTGACCCAGCAGTAACAATCGCAGAGGTGCTCCCCTTATGCCCTAGCCGAATTAACGGGAATGTAGGGCATAAATACAAGAGCCAGGCAACCCATCTTAGCCAAAACTTAAGTCATATCGATGCATATAATGGCGAAAAAAGGTACATGCAGAAGAATGACACATGTGTGGGACATAAAGCCCAGAAAAATAGTTATATTAAGCTTCTCTGTAAGAAGCCCCCAGGTATAATGAGCGCAGTTAGCGCGTCAAGATTGTGTAACCAGGACACAAGTATAGCCTTTAAGGGCCTTGAAGAGAGTAAAAAGGGAGAAAGAGAGAAAAGACAGATATGCAAAAAATTGACGGAGGTGAGGGGATGAACATAGAGTCCGACGCTAGGCGTAGAATCTTCAGAGTCTGGCTGCATTCCATGGGTTTGGCTCGAGTCGATTATCCGATGCATCCCGCAGACGGTACGCTCCACCGGTCAGAACTTGGCCAACAATGAAGGGACCTTCCCATTTGGGCTTCAGCTTGTTCTTTTTCTTCTCTGACAGGGATATAACAAGTTTGCCAATGTTGTAGGTTTTGCCCCGTACTTCTCTGCTTTGATACCTTCGAGTCTATTGCTGATAAAATGTGGAACGGGCCTTTGCCACGTCGCGCTCCTCCGCCAGGGCGTCTAAACTATCCTGCCGATCAAGCTCGGCCTCCTTTTCCTTGTACATGCGCACTCGAGGTGAGTCATGAATTATGTCGCAAGGCAAAACTGCCTCTACGCCGTACACAATAAAGAACAGTGAGTGCGATTCGGCGTGGCCCGCAGCCCCCATAGTACGGAGTCGAGCTCCTCTACCCAGTGCATGTTTGATTCCTTTAAGGACTGCACTAGTCTGGGTTTAATGCCGCTCATGATAAGACCATTTGCTCGCTCAACTTGACCGTTAGTTTGCGGGTGATAGACAGAAGTATAGTCAAGCTTGATGCCCATATTGCTACACCAGAGTTTCACCTCATCGGCTGTAAAATTCGTGCTGTTGTCAGTGATGATGCCGTGGGGGATGCCATAGCGGTGTACAACCCCAGATATGAAGTCTATCACCTGTCCAGATTCAGCCGTCTTGACGGTTTTGGCTTCTATCCATTTGGTGAATTTATCCACCATGACCAGTAGGTATTTTTTCTTATGTGTTCCCCCTTTAAGGAGTCCAACCATGTCAAGCCCCCAGACCATGAAGGGCCAAGTAATGGGGATTGTTTGGAGGGCGGTAGGTGGCATATAGCTTTGGTTTGCAAAAAGCTGGCAACCGACGCAATGTTGGACCAGATGCTGCACATCTGCCCGGGCCGTTGGCCAATAAAAACCTGTATGAAAGGCCTTGCTTACAAGGGCCCGGGGTGCAGCATGGTGGCCGCCGAGTCCGGCATGGATTTCTTCCAAAAGCTTCCGCCCTTCCTCTTCGGAGATGCACCTTTGAAGGACTCTGGTAGTGCTTTTCTTATAAAGCTCTTCCTCATGGACCTTGTAGGATTTAGATCGCCGCACTATGCAGCGTGCCTCATTTTGGTCCTCGGGTAGTTCCTGCCTGGTTAGGTTTAGCGCCGATACGGAAGAGGATGTCCGCCACCTGGTTATTTTCCCGAGCCACAAGGTGGAATTCAAGCCCCTCGAACCGAGCTAACATTTTGAGGACGGCATTGCGATATGCCGCTATTTTCGGATCCTTGGCATCGAAGTCTCCATTTATTTGGGATATTGCGAGGTTTGAGTCCCCACGCACCTCCAGGCGTTGAATGCCCACGGAGATTGCCATCCGAAGACCGTGTAATAGGGCCTCGTATTCGTCTGTGTTATTGGAGTCTGTATATAGTATTTGGAGTACGTATTGCACTGTATCTCCGGTGAGGGACATCAGGACGATGCCAGCCCCCCAGACCAGCCATCATTTTAGAACTGTCGAAGTGCATGATCCAATTGGAGTATGCGCCGTACTCTTTAGGGAGTTCGGCTTCTGTCCATTCGGCGATGAAATCAGCCGGCACTTGCGACTTGAAGGCTCACCGTGGTTTGTATGTTATGTCGAACGGGAGGAGCTCGATGGCCCATTTGGCAATCCGGTCTTTGGCATCGCGGTTTTTTATTATGTCGTTGAGTGGTACTTTAGAGGCCACCGTTATTGAACACTCTTGAAAGTAGTGTCATAATTTCTGGGATGCCCTGAATACCGCGTATGCTATCTTTTGGTAATGTGGGTACCGTGATTTGCAAGGAGTGAGGACGGTAGATAGTATACCGACTTTTGAAGCGTTAATTTATGTCCATCTGTCTCTCGTTCGATGACGAGAACTGCACTTACAACTTGGTGCATTGCCGCTATGTATAATAGCATTGGTTCGCCGACATTTGGCGCGGCCCAGATTGGGTTGGTGGCCAGGATGACTTTTATGTCTTCCAATCCGGCCGTGGCTGCATCCGTCCACTCGAAGTGTTTGGTGTGCCTTTTCTCCTAATCGGGAGATAAAGCGGCTTAAGGCCGCCACACATCCAGTTAACTTCTGTATTTTCTTGAGGTCAGCTTGTGTTGGGGATATTACTATCATTCATGACCCGCCCAGGAGGGGCCGGGTCAGCCCCAATGGCGGGTTACGCAAGAAGCCCAGTAAACATTCAAGACGATAGTTTATTAAAACCTTATAGAAGGCCCAAGGGCCTGGAGGTTTCTTAATGCCCGATATTGTAAACCACCCTATGTAAGGAAAGACTTGTAAAGAAAGGCATGTAAAGGAAGCCACCGAGCCGGACACGATTATGAGCCGGCCGGGACTCTGTAGGCCACCAGGCGTCAACCCATGTATATAAGGGGACGACCCGGTGGCGGCTTAGGGCAAGAAACAACAGGTCGATAACCAAGCTGGCGAGTTGAGCCTCTTGGTGATCGAAACCCCAGCAATACCAATCCCAACTAGACGTAGGATTTTACCTTCATCGTAAGGGGCCGAACTAGTATAAAACCCTCTCGTGTCCTTTGTCCCGATTAACCCCTTTAAGCTTCCTAGTGTGATGGCCCTACGACTAAGTCCTTGCTCTAGGACATCTGCCGTGACAATTCCACGACAGTTGGCGCCCACCGTTGGGCTAGCGCACGGTGGATTTGAGTTCTTGAAGGGCAACTTCGAAGGGCTCAAGGGATACGCTATGGGCCGGATGACCAAGAGTCGTCGCGGCAAGCTCTACATCGACGACGAAGGCTGGGGCCCCGAGGCCGGCTCAATTGAGTATGGATACCGGGTCCCCTTAGGCGGAATTCTTGTCTTCATCGGCCGGATCGGCGAGTCAGGTCCTGAGCCAGACGTCCACACCAACCTCATCGAAACGGCTCGGCGCGCGACGACCGCCCGTGTTCAATCTGCCGTGAAGCATGCCTTCGTAGGCTGCGTCCACGGCGGTGAATACTCTGAAGGATCGGTGGAGGGCGGTGAGACGACCGTCTTTTCTGACACTAAATCATCAACGGGCGAGACAGACTCTTTGTACCAGCTGAAGGACGGCATGCTCGGGGGCTGTTCCGATGGCAGCAGTATTCCAAACCCTCTTGAGCTGCCGAATTGGGCCGGAGTCTTCATGGCAGGACATAGCCTGGGCAGAACTCTACAGCAGCGGCGGCAACAGCTACCAGGTCAGCTGCAGCCGGGTCAGGAGACCCCGCGTGCCCCCCGGCTCAGATCTTGATGGACCTCATGGATAAACGGACGACTCTGTTGACTGCCGTGGTAGAGCCGGCAGATAAAGCCCAGCATGACACAGAGGTGGAACGCGTACATGAAGAGATGGTGCAAGCTAAGGAAAATCTAGCCGCAGAGGAAGTCAGGATGGCAGCAGAGCGGGCGGCTTTGAACGTTCATGCTCAACAGCTTCAAGCGGAGACCTTCCGGCTCTCGGTGGATCTGAACGCATTGAACAAGGTCATGAGGAGGAGGCATCAGAGAACCCAATCACGTATGCCTCTAACGCTCGATCCTAGGAATCTTTTTCACACACCCGGAGCCGGGGGAAGTAACCCACCGGAGGCACCCCGGATTACAACACCCGGCGCACCGGTCCAGCCGCGCGCCATGGATCCACCTCGTATAATTACCGCTCTGCCTCATTACGTCCCAACGCCGCCGAGTCACTTCTCCAACCCTTTGGAAAACCTCATCACAACATCGGCTCGTCTGGCGGCTCTTCCGATGGAAGGTGACTCACCGTCGGCAATTGAAACAAGGAGGGTAAGAGAACTTCTTCAAACAGCTCTGGCGCAGCAGGATTCATACTCATACAGTTGAGACAGGATCCATTCAACTCCTCGCCCAAGCCGGAGCTCGAGTTACAGTAGGCATATGGAATCCGCAGATATGTCAAGCAATGCTCAATGCCACAAACGGCCATACAAGCATGAGTCGGTGCGGGCTGGAGCCCTTAACTTGGCAGATCAGGAGAGGATTCGTCAAGAGGCGGAACGAGCAGTTCAAATGGCAGCAGATCAGGCGGCTCTTCAAACTTTTCTGGCTTATCCAGCAACCTCGGTCGAGGCAGGAGTGGCCACAAGAACCGGAGGCGTTCCTTGCTTGGTGCCGGCCATACGTAATGAGAGTTTGCCAAAGGACTTTAAGGGGCCTCGTAAGGTGCCTAATTACACAGCTGACTTACAGCCCGGGGCTTGGATTGAGAGTTATGAGATGGCTATGGAGTTATTGGAGGTCAGCGATGCAGCAATGGCCAAGTATTTCACTCTGATGTTAGATGGAACATCTCGTACTTGGTTGAAGGGATTGCCACCCAATTCTATCGGCTCATGGGCGGAGTTGAAGGCCCGGTTCATCCAGAACTTTAAAGACACGTGTAAGCAGCCTATGTTGATTGTGGACCTGACCAATTGCAAGCAAGAGGATGGTGAATCCACAACCCATTGGGTGTGCCAGGTCAAAGAGATAATACATTCATCTGATAAGATGGATGCCGGCTCAGCAGTCTTAATGTTGGAGAAAAATTGCGGTTTCGAACCTCTGAAGCAGAAGCTGGGGCGGCTCAAGCGTGACTGTAATGACATGGGAACATTGATGGCGCCTCTCATCAAGTATGTTGATTCTGATACTACCAAGGACCCGGTGTCTGACGAAGAAAAGGCAACGAAGGGAAAGAAGAACGATAACGGCAAGGGTCACCAGCATAACCCGGCGAATCAAGGAGGTAATAAATGTAAGGCTGGTGAGTTTGTTGCTAACACCAATGCACAGGGCGGAAAATCAATGGCGTAAGGGCAGACGGCCCCCTCGGTCGGGCGGGTTAGGTCCCACCCTTGAGCAATTATTGAATGAGCCTTGTCCAAAGCACGACACCCGGGAGAAGCCAACCGCCCACCTATGGAAAGATTGTACGATCATGAAGGTGTTTAAAAGTTCAAACGCGTTTGATGGAGGTCATGGCCCAAGTGGCGGCTCAAGTGGAGGCGGTTTCCAAGGCCCGGGCGCCGGCTTAGGTGGAGGAGGATTCCACGGTCAGGGCCATCCTGGTAACCAAGGAGGGTATAATCCGCAACCCGGCCAAGGTAATCAGTAGCAGCAGTCCGGATATCAGAGCAACCCGAAGTAGCTGAATAGTGGGCAATACCATGTGTTCACCACTAGCTTATGTAAGAGAGACCAGAAACTTCACAAGAGGGTCGTCAATGCCGTTGAGCCGACGGTTCCACGTTACTTACGTTGGTGAGAGCAGCCTATTGTGTGGAGCAGAGAGGATCACCCACCCCGGGTCGATAATCCGGGTCACTTGGCTTTGATGGTGGCGCCTCAGGTGGGTGGATACAAATTCACTAAGGTACTCATGGATGGAGGTAGCAACATGAACATCCTCTACTATGAGACGTTCCGCCGGATGGGATTGACTGATAAGAGTCTTAAACAATCCAACACTGTTTTTCACGGTGTGGTTCCTGGCAAGTCGGCATACCCAGTGGGTAAGATTGAACTGGAAGTAGCCTGTGGGGATGAGTATGACTCCAGAGCAGAAAAATTAACCTTTGAGGTGGTTAAGATCAAAACCCCGTATCATGCTCTGTTTGGACGGCCGACTTATGCCAAATTCATGGCTCGGCCATGTTATGTGTATTTGCAGCTTAATATGCCGGGTTATAAGGGCACCATTACAGTACACGGGAGCCGGAAAATAGCTTTGGAGTGTGAAGAAGGTGATGCTGCCTATGCTGAATCTGTTTGTGCAACAGAGGAGTTAAAATTTTACAAAGATCATGTTGACCCGGTAGACATGACGCCATTAAAGGAACCAACAACAGAGCATGAGCCGGTGTTGAACTTCAAATCAGCTGATGACACCAAGATGGTTGACTTGGTGCCTGGCGACTCATCCAAGCAGTTCATCATCAGTGCTAACTTGGATCCAAAATAGGAAAGCGCGCTCATCGAGTTCATCCGTGAGAACCGGGACATCTTCGCATGGAAACCTTCAGACATGCCGGGTGTCCTGAGGGAACTCGCTGAGCACACTCTCAATATTGATCCAAAGTTTAAACCTGTCAGACAATTTCTCCGACAGTTCAATGAAGAGAGGCGCAAGGCCATTGGAGAAGAGGTGGCCCGACTTTTGGCAGCTGGGTTCATTGTAGAAGTCTTTCACCCAGAGTGGTTAGCCAACCCGGTGCTTGTACTAAAAAATAATGACACCTGGTGTATGTGTGTGGATTACACTGATCTGAACAAGGCTTGTCTGGCTGATCCTTTTGGTCTCCCTCGTATTGATCAGATCATTGATGCTACGGTGGGTTGCGCACGGTTGAGTTTCTTGGATGCTTATTCCGGTTATCATCAAATCAAGATGGCGGTCAAGGATCAGGAGAAGACGGCTTTTATCACTACTTTTGGAGCTTTCTGCTATGTGTCTATGCCTTTTGGGCTTAAGAGTGCCCAGGCGACTTACCAATGGTGTGTGCAGAATTGTCTTCACGATCAAATTGGCCGTAATGTTCAGGATGATATAGTGGTAAAATCTAGGAAAGAGGAAACCTTGGTCACATATCCGAAAGAGACTTTCGATAATCCCCGGGTCTACAAAATGATGCTTAACCCGGCCAAGTGTGTTTTTGGAGTCCCAACCGGCAAGCTCTTGGGTTTTTTGGTGTCTAACCGAGGGATTGAGGCTAACCCGGAGAAAATCAAGGCAATTACATCCCTGGCCAAACCAACATGCATCAATGACGTTCAACGACTGGCGGGCCGTGTTGCTGCTTTGAGCCGGTTCATAAGCCGGTTAGGGGAGAAGGCAATGCCTCTATATCAAATGATGAAGAAAACAGATGATTTTGTTTGGAGCGATGCTGCGAACTCTGCTTTTGAAGATCTGAAGACACAGCTTGCTCAGCCGCCGGTCCTGGCTGCTCAAGTTGAGAAAGAGCCGCTGCTGTTATACGTGGCCGCCAACTCACGAGCTATTAGTGTGGCTATTGTGGTGGAACGCAAGGAGGCTGACAAGGAGAATCTGGTTCAACGGCCGGTTTACTACGTCAGTGAGGTGCTAATTGAATCCAAGCAACGATATCCACATTGGCAGAAGCTCGTATATGGGGTGTTCATGGCAAGCCAGAAGCTTAAACATTATTTTCAGGGACATCCAATCACCGTGGTTAGCTCTGCTCCTTTGGGAGACATCATTCAAAACAGGGAAGCCACTGGACAAGTCGCCAAGTGGGCGATTGAGCTTGGGTCTCATGGGTTGAAGTATGTGCCACGTACCGCGATCAAATCTCAAGCACTGGTTGACTTCATTAATGATTGGACAGAGATGCAGATGCCAGAAGAAAAACTAGACAACACATATTGGACTATTCATTTTGATGGGTCCAGACAGTTGGAAGGCTCGGGGGCTGGAGTTGTGTTAACCTCTCCGCGAGGTGACAAATTTTGTTATGTGTTACGGTTGATGTTTCCTTGCACTAACAACGCAACAGAGTATGAAGCCTTGCTCCATGGTCTTCGAGTGGAAAAAGAGATGAGTTTGAGCTGGGTCAGATGTCTTGGCGACTCAGATCTAGTGGCTCAACAGGTATCAGGCAAGTGGGATTCCAAGGACCCTCTCATGGTGGCTTATCGCGAGGAGGTTGATGCTATTGTAGGGCATTTTAAAGGTTATCAGGTGGAGCACATTGACCGTCGAAAGAACGAAGCGGCTGATGCTCTAAGCCGGTTGGGGTCTCAGCGTAAGCCGGTACCACCTAACACCTTTTGGGATGTTTTGCATAACCCGTCTGTCAAGTTGCCCACAAAAGAAGATTTAGCTGTTCCTGACTCGGAGGCGTAGTTGGTGGCGTCTCTTCATGTCATCCCAGATTGGACAGTGCCGTTCTTGGCTTACATGACCCGGGGAGAGTTGCCAGCGGATGAGACCCTGGCTCGACAGATAACCCAATGGTCTAAGTCAATGACGATTTTGGATGGAGAACTGTACCATCGCAGTGTCTCCGGAGCGTTTCAGCGGTGTGTTTCCCCCGAAGAAGGTCAAGAAATACTTCGTGATATCCATGAAGGCGATTGTGGTCATCACGCTGGGTCAAAATCTCTGGTGGCCAAGGTTTCATCACGGTTTTTACTGGTTGATGTCTCACACTCATGCAGAGGATCTGGTCAGAACATGTGATGGATGTCAAAAGTTTGCACAACGAGCGCATGTGCCGGCTCAAGAGCTCCGGATCATTCCAATCACTTGGCCGTTTGCGGTTTGGGGGCTTGACATGGTGGGACCTTTCAAAAGGTCTAAGGATAAAAAGACACATCTCTTAGTGGCAGTTGATAAATTCACTAAGTGGGTTGAGGCAGAGCCAGTGAGTAAGTGTGACGCGGCCACGGCGGTTCAGTTCATGAAAAAGGTGATCTTCCATTTTGGTTTTCCACATAGCATCATCACTGACAATGGCACTAATCTGTCCCAAGGGGCTATGGAGGAGTTTTGTCAACGTGAGCACATCCGGCTTGATGTTTCTTCTGTAGCTCATCCTCAATCCAATGTTCAAGCTGAGAGAGCAAATCAGGAAATTTGAAAAGGTCTCAAACCCCAGCTTATGGTTCCCTTACAGCGAACGCTGGGTTGTTGGGTAGAGGAATTACCCTCGGTGTTGTGGAGTATCAACACCACGCCTAACAGGTCTACGGGTTACACACCTTTCTTCATGGTTTATGGAGCAGAAGCAGTGTTGCCTAGTGACATCCGTCATGACTCGCCCCGTGTGGCGGCTTATGTTGAAGGTAATAATGAACAAGCCAGACAAGATGCACTTGACTTGTTGGATGAAGAAAGAGACTTAGCAGCGGCTCGGTCAGCAATTTATCAACAGGACCTGCGCCGTTATCACAGCCGTCGGATCAAATCCAGGACTTTTCAAGAAGGCGACCTGGTGCTCCGGCTCATCCAGGATCTGTCAGATGCGCACAAGCTATCCCCACCTTGGGAAGGACCCTTTGTGGTCAGCAAGAAATTAAACAATGGGTCGTATTACCTCATTGACGTTCGAGAACACAAAGATTCACGTAAGTCAGAGGAGGAGACCCGCCGGCCATGGAACATTGCTCAACTTCGGCCATACTACACCTGAGCTACCGGCTCTCATCATGTACATACTTTAACATTGTATATACCATGATAAGTAATAAAGTAAGACCATCGGTCTCTTTTCATTTCCAAGATTATGCATCTTTGTTATTTCTTATTCTCAAATGACTATTAAGGAGCTGATCATATTTGAATCAAGTCTAACCTTTTTTGGTTCGGCTTATGATCGTATTTGAGTCTAGCTGCAATTATCATGGTCACTTGGGGGCTTCCTGTTCAAACATAGGTCGTATTCGAACCAAAGAGAACATAGGTGTTGTAACCCCCTTGATCGGCTCAAGGCCAAACTCACTTGAGGGCTTCTTGATCGTATCAGAATCATAGCTTAACCCCTTTTGGGTCCGACTTGGATCGTATTCGAATCAGGGTCGTTAAAAACCTCTCAAGGTCATTTGGGGACTTCCTGTTCAAACATAGGTCGTATTCGAACCAAAGAGAACATAGCTGTCGGTACCCTCTTGATCGGCGCAACGCCACAGCCACTGGGGGTATATGGTCGTATTCAAACCTTAGCTTAACCCCTTTGATCCGGTATACTGATCGTATCCAAATCAGAAGCCACCAACCTTTAAATATAAGGTTAAATCATACTTGTTAACTGTTATTAGCCTTTGAGTTTCTTGTTGCAAATAATTAGCATGATCTTCTTCGCTGGTTTGTCTATTTGACAACATGGCTACCAAGGTATGACGATCATTGAAGTATTCAAAGGTATTGATTTCTTAGAAAGATTGAGTTATCGGCTTCATTACCCGGGTTACTCAAGCCGGTGGTCTAAGGATCAAAGGTAAAGTATGGCTATTATTTATATATAATTGCCTGCTGCATTAACTAAAGAGTTAGTTTCAGCCCTTGTCCTTTATTTATATCTTCTTTCTGTTTTCTATTATGATAAACATATTGGATATAAGCCGGGTGTTTTAAACTGTTCGGTTCTAAGCCGCCAAGCCAGTCTTTTCTTGTCTCTACAGGGTACAGATTTAAAGTGTTGCATAAACAATCATCAAATATAATGCATATATTGCCATTAGAAAACACGGAGTCACATACAGTGTTTTATGCACGATGGCATAAGCAAGGCATTCAGTGTTTCACAGCTAACCTATTACACGGCTTTTTATAAGCCAATGAAGATGGTTATTATTCCTCCCTCGCTGGTTCACCGCCCTCTGTTGGCTGGAAGTTGGGTTTTGACCAGTCAAAACCATTCATGGTGATGAATTCTGCTTCATCGTCGATCAGGCCTACCGGGTCAACTTCCAGGGCAAATGTATTTTCTCTTACAGGCGGGATCAAGTCCGTCACCTTGCACGAGGGAGTCGCCATCTTCTTATTTTCAGCATCAAAACCCGGCTGATATTTGTCAATATTGGTATCATCTCCAAGGGTAGTTGCCTAAGGCCGGACTCCACGCACGCAAGCCATGAAGTCATCCTGCTCAAAGGGAGATCCGTCTTCCTACACAGTGGGATAGCCTCTGGCCACTTCCGTCGGGTCTAGGTCTGGCACCCAAGCTTTGGAGCAGCCCAGGGCAGGCAAAGCCCCGGCTCGCGCACAGGAGCGTTTCACTTCTTGAAATCTGGCAGGCAGGATTGAAAGTTTCTTCAGGACGTCGCTGAGTTGGTTGGGTCCTTGATTGGCAGGAGAGATGGCGGCAAGTGCCCGCTGTGTGCCGATATACAGTTGTTCTACCAAAGTATACACTGCCTTCAGTTTAATCAAAGGATCTTGGCTCAGATTTTTGCCTTGTGGGCCTGCACATATTTTATACACAAAGTTAACTGGCGGCTTATACTCCGGATTAGCAAAAAGCACACAAAATTAAATTCGGACGGCTTACCAAAGATGGCAGCCACCATTTGAGACACCCGGCCCTTTAAACTGTTCAGCTCTGTTGAAATCTCTTCAAGGGCTGTTTCGGCCTTCTCAGCGCGTTGGGTCAGAAGCGTTTTTTCCTGTTCCCAGGTTTTCTTTTTGGCAGCAAAGCTGGTCTTTAAATTTTTGGTCTCAGAGAGACTTATTTGTAGTTTGGAGTTAGCAGATTTGATTTCTGCCTCCTGACTCACTAGCCGGGTCTTCGCATCAGTTAATTGCGAATTCAATTCAGATAAGGCATTCTGCAAAACATTCATATGAGTCAGGATTTTGCTTCAAGTTCAAAAATCAAGATTCAAGTCTCAAGTACTTTACAAAAAACTACTTTACACTTCAGGGCTAATGTATGCCAAAACAATTTTTTATGATTCTACAGACATACTTTAAGTCCCAAGTACTTTACAAAGTAACAACATTTGGCACTTGGGGGCT
The DNA here is from genome assembly GCA_034509565.1 of Triticum monococcum. NCBI lineage: Eukaryota > Viridiplantae > Streptophyta > Magnoliopsida > Poales > Poaceae > Triticum > Triticum monococcum. Next base: position 783,003,645 of record CM067842.1, on the reverse strand, counting down.
AATGTATGCAGTTCAGCAAGTTTCTCAAGGTTAAGATGGAGTATTCAGTCCTTTGAATACGGTAGAAAATAATTTAAAGTACCGGCTCATTTATGATCAAAATGAACCGGCCCTTGGGGACTACAAGTGAAGCTCTACTCCATTTTATTGAACTTAAGAAAGATTTCCAAGGTAAAAGTGCTGGCCCATATTATCAAGTCTATAGATCATTCCAGTTCTCTCATAATCTAAAAACTTGGGGGCTGGTGGAATGTATAGATAAGCCGAAATAACATACCTCATATTTCAATTGCAACAATTTGACCATTTCGATCCCAGAGTCGCGACTGGAGTGCACATGGCTGAGATAACCAGATAAAATATCATTGGCATTTAGATGGTCGTAATTGGCAACGTCAAAGTGCACTTTTTGCCTCTCCAATGCCTCTTGTTTCGCAGTACACCGAGCCAGCACAGTTGGATTCCCCGGCTCAATAAAACGGCTCCCGGTGATCTGAACGTCTTGGGCAGACAGTGATGGCGGGTTGGCTGAGCTTCATGGTCCAGTTGTGGAAGGGTTTATAGTGGTCTCAGCAAATGACGGCTCAGGAGGATTTGCTTCTGCATCAACAGGCGGGTCTTCTGGAGCGTCGGTTAATGGAGAAGATGGCCTAGCCGGGTCAGGTGCAAGCACCGGCGGGTCTTCTGCCGGTTTAGCTTCCTTTGCCTTCTTAGATTTAGCTTGGCCACTAAGAGAAATGTTGTAGGATTGTCAGTATAAAGAAACAATTCGAACAAACCGGAAAATAGGAGGATTTTTCATTACCCAGGGGCAGTCTTGAAGGCCGGAAATTGCGTCTGTGATGAGTCGCCAGAAGAGCGAGACACCTCCAGAAAAGATAAAGCAAAGTTAAAGTAAGGCATGGGAAAGGATCCATTAAATAGAGTTAAAGACAGAAAGAAGTGAACCTCATTTGGGCGCTTCTGAGGAGTTTGTTGAAGAATGACAGCCGGCTCATCTTCAGTCCGAGCCTGACAGCAGCTTTCATGTTGCTGCTTTTTCAAACGAAAGGTGGGATCCAAGTGAGCTAAAGGGTTAGAAAACCTTACTTTACAGATCACTCGTCGAATTTTTTGTCTTGGCAAGGCCTCTGAGTCGGAGGAAATGATAGTTACCTTTGCTTCCACAGCCTCACTGGCCCTAGTGTCATCCTGGTAATGATCAGCGTCAATAAGATTGTTAAAAAATTGGCCAAGGGAATCAAGGGCTACCTCTGAATAAGATGTATCATCAAGCTTCATCAAATCTTCAGCAGTGCTCTTTTTCTTCTCTTTCGACCTCCGGGTCATTTTCTTGGCGTTTATGGCGGCGGCTTTCGCTTTCTTGGCAGCCTCGTGGTCATACTTAACTTTTTCAGAACTTAGAGTTGGCCTGCAGACAGGTAAAAACAAGATAAAGAGTCAGGCAAGTATTTAAAATATGGGTGGGAAAGTACAAAGGAGAGAAATAACGACATCCTTACTTCTGGCACCGGGTTAAGCTGGCAGAAGGGGTTTAACCCGACGACACCGCAATCTTCGTATTTCCCGTTCACCAGAAGAGTTGACATTGAGACAATATCTTCTTCGGTCAATTGAACGGGGCTGTGACGAAGAGAGTCATCCAGGCCTCCACCATACTCATACATCATCTTTGACCGGCGGCTCAAAGGGATGACCCGCCATGAGATCCAGCAGCGGGTGAGATCAACTCCAGTTAACTCGTTCCCCAACAGAGCATTGATCCTTTTGATGGATGGTATCAACCTCTTGCGTTCAGCGACAGTAAGCTTACCAGGAAGCACGAACTTGGAGTCAAGACGATCGGGGGGATAACCCGACAGTGGCTTCTCATTTTCTTATGAAGTGTCCTGGCAGTAGAACCAAGTATGGTTCCAGTCCTTTGGGTGACTTGGTAAGACAATGAGGGGGAAGACGTTACCCTGCCGGCACTGAATTGATAAGCCTCCAAGCTCTAAGCTAAGGCCGTTGGTGCACTCATTCTGCCGGTTCAGATAAAAGTATTCCCTAAACAACTCCACGGTCGGCTCTTGTTGAAGATATACTTCACAAAGTACTTGGAAGTTACAGATGTTAGATATGGAATTAGGCCCGATATCTTGAGGATGGAGCTTGAAAAAGTGGAGGACCTCTCTGAAGAACTTTGAGCCGGGCGGTGAGAAGCCACGGTTCATATGGTCAGTGAAAACGATCACTTCGCCGTCTCTTGGATTGGGCCATTCTTCTTCTGAGTCAGGGGCACGGTAAGACATGATAGTTTTCGCTGGCAGAAATCCTATGGTGAAGAACTATTTCAAACGTTCCTCAGTTATAGTAGAGGGAACCCAGTTACAGATGGTTGGTGCTTTGGACGACATGATGGGCAAAGAAGAACTGAAAAAAGCAACATGCCAGTTCAGTTTAATGGTGAGATTGACAGTTAAGTGATGAAGATGCAAACAAGTAATGGCGGCTTAGTTAAGGGCTAATGACATATAAGGAAAATTAAGCCGGCATGATAAGTCGCCATGACTATAGATAATTGAAGAAGGCAATTTCAGCTAAGTATTGAGACAAACAAGTTTCCTAAATTGTTTGGTATTATTCTAGATCAAATGTTATTTAAAATGAAAAAAAATTCTAGACCTAAAAAATTTCATCGCAGAACAGTATGTAAGTTCTAATGCAGCCTTTGAAACAGAGAAAGGGATCTGTGGATCAAGAAAACGCACAAGAACACTACCGCACGAGCATATATATTTGGATCAAGAAGAGGCCTGCAGTGGAAAAACTACAAGGGACTGCGATGAACTCGGGAGAACACGAAAGAATCTGGAAACCCTAAGTGCGGATCTGAGAAGTGAAAAGAAGAGAACTTACAGTCACAGATCTTCCGCGGAGGTCGCCGCCGTTCTCTAGATCGGTTCAGGTTGATGCAACGGCCAACGTCGACGGAGACAGAGGTGAAGCGCGGCGGCGGCGAAGCTCGAGCAGCAGGGGGTGGGTGAGTGTCGGGACCCCGATCCCAAGTCACACCGATCTAGCATGTAACACGTCATATCACTTTGCGGCCTCACGCACGGTATTCCCACGGGTGCCACCTTACCTGGCCCGGGACCGTTTGCGCATTTTGGCTCGCGTATATGACAGTGTCGCTCGCATCCATATGACAGAGAACCCGGGCCGACATGGCTAGTCGTGAACCCAAAGCGGCACGGACCTATGGAGACAGGCATACATGAATCGCATCGAACATGTCGGTTATCAACGAGTGATTCCGGGTTGTAGCACTGGGCTAACAGGACTCCGGGGATCCCGGGCTGTAGCAGGCTAGGCAGGACTCCGGAGATCACCATGTGACATTTCCCCGAAGGGACAGACATAGGGACGAAGTGAAACACATGCCGGCCAGTCAAGTGTCCTGAACAGTAGTGCTGGGCTAGCAGGACTCCGGTGAACCGGGCTGTAGCGGACTACTATGGCTCGAGGAACACTAGACTACATTTCCCCATAAGAAAGGCTGCGAAGGATAAACAACTAGATTGTCGGATCCCACACATAGCAATACACGTTACACATACGCATAACATGCATGTATGTGCAGTACATCATGGCATCACAACATAACTCAAACTTATATAGATAAGGGCCCAGAAGAGCCACATAACATAAATACAAACAGGGTTCATATGACCCATCATTCAGAGCATACAAGCAACAAGCGGAAGCATTACATGTCTGAGTACAGACAACTACAAAAGAAAAAGACTAAGAAGCCTGACTAACACGACCCTCCCAAGGGTACAAGATCGTAGCTGGGATACAAGCTACTCGTCGAAGCCACTAGTGTAACCAACTGCAAAACATAAATAAGCAAACGTGAGTACAAAGGTACTCAGCAAGTCTTACTTCAGAGCTATCTACATATGCATCATTATCAACAAAGGGGGTGGAGTTTATCAGCAGCAAGCCAGCTTTGACTCAATGGCTAATCTATACTACGAGTATCAGAAACTTCTTTGAGGTGAGAAGACGCACACGAGTCCACAGATTCACCATATCAATACCCTACTATGGATCCGTTCCCGTTTCCCTACGAGAAGGACATCCATAGCACTCACACTTATCTTGCATATTTTAGAGTATCCACTTCAAATTGTCTATGTACTATATAAGTTCTCCAAGTTTCCATATCCGAGGAAAACGGCTATTCGAATAGATAATATTGACCCCGCAGGGGTGTACTTCTTCACACACGCTCTCGCCACTTATAGCCCCGTACACGTCATGTACCTCGGCAACCTTCAAGCGGAAGCCGGGCGAGGGTGTCGGCCACGACCTGACTAACCACACAAGTCTCTCGTCCAAGTTTATCGCCTATTCGGGTTCCATCCGCAAGGAGATCCGGCCGGGGTGTCGCTCACGGCCCCAAACGATGTGTGCAGGGTTCCCAAGCCCACCATCCGGGTGCCACTTGGTACACCGTGCCACAGTGCCTAGTCTGTCCCAAGCCCGTCCCGTCGGACACCACCTGGTAGACAAGTAGCACTACCTACAAACGCTAGAAACTAGTTGCAACTCCTGGGCAGAGATCAAGTGGGTTAATAAGCCGAGAGGGGCCGGATAACCGGAACCCAATGTGTGGTAGTAACTGGACTTGGATAACATACACAGAACTCAGTGCTTAAGGAAGGTTCTAATGAGACAACCCACCATGTACTCCTACATGGCCTCTCATCGCTACCTTTACCAAAACGTGTTCACACACTTAGCCTTTACCGGTAGGACATGTTCACCACTCCGATTCATCCCCGATGAATCAGACCTGACACAACTCTAAACATAGCTGGCATAAAGAAAACAAGCATGGATGAGCAGGCACATCAAGGCTCAAGCAACTCCTACTCATGCTAGTGGGTTTCAACTATTTACTGTGGCAATGACAGGTCATGCAGAGGAATGGGTTCAGCTACCGCAGCAGAAAGTAGCAGTTTGAATCGTTGTTGTCCTAAAGCAGTAAAAAGGAGCAGGAGCGAGAGAGTGGGACTTTATCGGGATGCTCAAGGGGGTATGCTTGCCTGATAGATCCACGAAGAAGCACTGCTCCTCAGACAGGTACTCGGGACACCTTCCGGAGTAGAACCTATCGAGAGGGAACGGTGCCGGCAATCAATAAACAACCATATGCAACAATATGATGCATGAAGGTAACATTCAAAAATGCTATGATTTGCCCTAATGTATCTAGCATCAATTTGGTTGAAGTCCATATGAACCAAGGGTTCATATGCAAACCCTAATTTAAGTATATAACATGCCGTTATTACGTTTTCACTTATACAGTAGGTATAAGTTGGTTTTTCATGCATGAAACTGGCATAAATGGGTTCCTTGAATTTTTCTGATAATTTTTCATATATAATTTATTTGATTTGGAGTTACGGTTGAATTACTATGAATTTTTGAAGTTTTAACTATTTTCTGGAATTTCCTGATTTATATTAATACCAGAAATCAATTATTGCGTCAGCTCTATGTCAGCATGACGTCAGCGAGTCAACGGGTCGGTCCAGGTCAAACCTGACCAGTGGGACCCATATGTCAGTGTCTAAACTAACTAATCTAGTTTAGTTAGTGGCCTCGGGCCCACATGTCAGTATCAGGTTAATTATCAGAGGGTTAATTAATCCTAACTACTAATTAGGGGCGCCGGGGCCCATCTGTCATTGAGAGAGAGGGGGGGGGGGTCAACGGCTGTGGGGTCAGACCGGTCAACCCGCCGGCGTTTAGCCGCCGGCGAGGCAGAACGGGGCGGAGGCGCTGCGGGTTTTGCCTACAGGGGGTCATTTGGCGCGCGGAGTGCAGCTACGGGATGCGGGCGCTCGTCCGCATCCAACTGTGGTGGTGGCGCGGCCGGGGAGTGGTCGGAGTGGCGCCGGCGACGACGAGTGCGGCGGCCGGAGCTCGGGCAGGTGCGGGCGCGTGGTTGGGGTGCACGGGGAGGCAAGCGGAGAGGCGCTACGGGCTCCTGGCGTCACCAGGAGCACGGTGAGGCGCACGGGTGCGGCTGGCTCGGCCCCTGGCCACGGTGGCTCCATGGCCGGCGGCGAGGAGCTACGGCCATGGCGGGAAAAAGGGCTACGGCGTGCAGGCGGCTAAATGGAGAGAGGGAGGAGAAGCAGCAGCTCACCGCGGTCTCGGTGGGCTTGACGGCGAGCTCGGGCATGCACTGAAGACGGCGAGGCGGCGATGGGGATCCACGGCGACCGGAGATGAAGACGGTGGCGATGAAGGCGCTCCAGGGCCTCCCGAGGCGCGTGGCTCGACGGAGAGCTTCAGGGCGAGGTGGCGGAGCTTCTGGACTCAAAGAGAGGGCGAGGGGGAGGCGGTGGCCGCGGCAATGGCGAACGGCGGCGACAGCAGCGCTCGGCCGTGAACGAGGAAGCGAGGGAGAGGAGAGAAGAGAGCTGGGGGGGAAGTGAGAGAGGGCCGAGGGGGATGCGTGGCGTCGCGAGGGAAGGGCCAGGGCAACGACGAGGGAAGCAGGAGGTGGCGGGGCGACGTGGCCGGCGCGCGGCGTCGTGCCCGGCTTCTCCTCTGCCTACTGGCAAGAGGTAGAAGACGGGGCTGCCCCTGGTGGGCTGGGCCGCCAGGTGGCTGGCCAGCTGGGCCGCCAGGTAAGGCAGGTAAGCCTTTTTCCTCTTCTGTTTTTCTTTTCTATTTCTGACATTTGTTTTGTATTTAAAAGAAATGTTAAAACATTTCCATTAATGTTCAAAATAATTGTGGCATCTAGATATAATATTCTAGAGGCCCTCACCAATTCCCAACATTTTTGGAGCTATAAAAATATTTATATAATTTAAACAGCTCCAATTCAAATATTAAAGCATTGATTCAAAAATCCAAAATGAGAAGGAAAAATGTGCATCACCTCTGGTTGTTGTTCCCAACATTTTCCAAAGACCATGAACATTTTTGAAAAGCCTTTTGGGTTCATTGAAATTCCACTTTTAGTTTGAACCTATTTGAATTGCTTTGGTGCTAGGGTTTGCAACTTCCCCATTTCAATTTCATTTGAAATATAAACATGATGCACAAAGCAAGCCTAGGACCATACCATAACTAGGGATGTGACAACTCGCCCCCACTCGAAGAAATCTCGTCCCGAGATTCAGGAGTTGGCGGAAAGAAAGCGGGGTACTCAAGTCGAAGACGATCTTCTCGCTCCCAAGTAGCTTCTCTCTCGGAATGATGAGACCACTGAACCTTGAGAAACTTGATGTTATGACGTCGAGTGACACGCTCTGCTTGATCCAGAATGTGAATGGGGTACTCTCGATAAGTGAGGTTATCTTGGAGATCAAGCGTTTCGTGGTCCACTCCACGGATGGGATCCGAGAAGCAACGCTTGAGTTGAGAGACGTGGAAAACATCATGAACTCGAGAAAGATGTGGGGGTAGTTCCAACTGGTAGGCAACCTCTCCTCGTTTAGCGAGAATGCGAAAAGGACCGATGTAACAAGGAGCCAACTTGCCCTTGATACCGAAACGATGGGTACCCTTCAAAGGGGTAACCCGAAGGTAAGCCTTGTCGCCAACTTCATAAGCCACTTCCTTATGACGACGGTCATACTGGCTCTTTTGACGAGATTGGGCTGTTTTCAAATTCTCACGAATGATGCGAACTTGCTCTTCGGCCTCCTGGATCATATCCGGTCCAAAGAATTGTCTTTCGCCGGTTTCTGACCAGTTCAAAGGTGTTCGACATCTTCGTCCATACAGGATCTCGAAGGGTGCCTTCTTAAGACTAGATTGGTAGCTATTGTTATAAGCAAACCCGGCAAAGGGAAGACGTTTCTCCCAATCCATACCGAATGAGATAACGCAAGCTCTAAGCATGTCTTCGAGAATTTGGTTGACCCTTTCCACCTGACCACTTGATTGAGGGTGGAAAGCGGTACTGAAAGAAAGATGGGTGCCCATGGCAGTTTGGAAACTTTCCCAGAAATGAGAGGTGAAAAGACTGCCACGGTCTGAATTGATCTCTAGTGGAACACCATGGAGTGACACTATTCGGGAGATATATAAGTCAGCGAGCTGACTAGCAGTGATACTCTCTCAAACAGGTAGGAAGTGAGCCACTTTGGAAAGACGATCAATGACTATGAAGATAGCATTATTTCCTTTCTTGGTCCTGGGAAAACCGGTGATGAAGTCCATACCAACTTTGTCCCATTTCCACTCGGGAATAGCTAAAGGTTGAAGGGTGCCAGCAGGTCTTTGATGCTCTGCCTTAACACGACGACAAACGTCACAGTTGGCAATATACTGAGCGATTTCTCTCTTCATCCTAGTCCACCAGAACCTCTGGCGTAGGTCCTGATACATCTTTGTACTACCGGGATGAATCGTGAGAGGGGATTCATGGGCCTCCTTAAGGATCAGTTGCTGCATCTGTTGACATTTGGGAACCACCAAACGGTTACCAAAGTAAACAACACCTCATTCATCCATGGAGAAACAACCAGCAACTCCCTTGGAAATATTTTTCTTGATCCGGGAGATTCCCGTATCATGCTTCTGAGCCTCTATGATCTGATCCGTAAGGGTAGGTTTCGCCACCAAGGTAGAAAGGAAACCATGAGGAGCTATGTGAAGGTTAAGCTTACAGAATTCCTCATGGAGGGGCGGTTGACAATGTTGCAACATGAGGTTGTTGCAATAGGATTTACGGCTTAAAGCATCAGCCATGACATTGGCTTTGCCTGGGGTGTAGGTGATTCCTAAGTCGTAATCCGAGATCCTTCCAACCAACGTCTCTGTCTGAGATTCAGATCCGGTTGGGTGAAGATATACTTGAGACTCTGCTGGTCGGTGTAGATTTCGCATCGGTTACCAAGAAGGTAGTGTCGCCAGGTCTTAAGTGCATAGACTACGGCTGCAAGCTCCAGATCATGTGTAGGATAATTTTCCACATGTGGATGCAACTGTCGAGATGCATAGGCAATCACATGACGATCCTGCATAAGAATGCAACCTAGTCCTTGACGCGAAGCATCGCAATAGATAACAAAGTCTTTAGTGAAATCCGGTGGCACGAGTATGGGCGCAGAAGTCAGGCGTCTTTTCAGTTCCTGAAAACTGTGCTCACACTGTGGGGTCCACTCAAACCTTTTATCTTTCTTGAGAAGCTCCGTGAGGGGTTTGGCCACTTTGGAGAAGTTTTCAATGAAGCGGCGACAATAACTGGCTAGACCGAGGAAACTCCTAACTTGTTTGACTGTTTCGGGTGGAGTCCAATCGAGAACGGCTTTGACTCTCTCGGGATTTACAGCAATGCCCTTACCGGAGATCACGTGGCCTAAATAGGTTACTTCTGGCAACCAAAATTCACACTTGGAGAACTTGGCATAAAGGCGATGCTCTCTGAGTTTTTCTAACACAAGCCTAAGATGTTCGGCATGCTCTTCCTCGTTCTTCGAGTATATAAGGATATCATCGAGATAAACCACGACGAACTTATCTAAGTACTCCATAAAGATCGAGTTCATCAAGCGGGAGAAAGTAGCTGGAGCATTGGTTAGGCCGAAAGACATCACGGTGTACTCGTATTGACCATAACGAGTGACAAAGGCCGTTTTGGGGATGTCCCCGTTTCTGATCTTGATTTGGTGGTAGCCTAACCTCAAATCCATCTTGGAAAAGACTGAGGATCCAGCGAGCTAATCATACATGTCATTGATCCTGGGGAGCGGATACTTGTTCTTTATCGTGACCAAATTAACGGGACGATAATCTTCAACCATCCGGTCCGAACCATCCTTCTTCTTGACGAAGAGGACAGGACAAGCCCAAGGAGAAGAACTAGGACGGATGAAACCCTTTTGCAAGGATTCATCGAGTTGTTTCTTAAGCTCGGCTAACTCTAAGGGTGCCATCTTTTAAGGTCTCCTAGAAATTGGAACAGTTCCTGGGATAAGTTCTATGACAAACTCTACATCTCTGTCAGGTGGGACACCTGGCAGTTCTTCTGGAAAGACATCCGGGAAGTCACGGACTACCGGAATATCTTCAAGGTCTGGAAGAGGGCTGGCATTAAGAGAATAGAGTTGACGCCTTGCAACTCTAGTGGAGACAGTGACTATTTTGCCAGATGGATGTGTAAGTTGAACAGATCTGGTGTAACAATCGATCTTGGCATGATGAGCTGTCATCCAGTCCATACCCAAGATGATGTTAATATCTGAGGACTTGAGAGATATCAAAGAAGCAAGGAAAACCAGTCGATCAACAAGGATTTCATTACCATGGCTTACCTTGGAGGTTTGCCATTTGGAACCAGGAGTCTGGATTATTAGTGGAGTTGGCATATCACAAAATGACATGTCGTGCAACCGAGCGTAACCTTCAGATATGAAGGAGTGGGATGCTCCAGTATCAAACAGAACTGAAGCTAGGTGACAATTGACAAGAAGTGTACCCAGTACGACATCGGGATCCTCTTGAACTTCTGAAGCTGAGACATGGTGCACACATGCTCGTTCAATGGAGGCTGGCTTGGTACTGATCATCTTGACTGATGGCTTTTCACGGCCAACAGACCTCTCAGACTGGGGTGGAGCATAACTGGACTGAGGGCAGTCACGTGCATAGTGTCCTGGTTCTCCGCAGGTAAAGCAAGTTCCTGAGGTAGGACGTGGACCTACGTTGGCAAGTGGGCCACTAATAGGCCTGAGTGGAGCATGTTGCTGAGTTGGGTGAGGCACCACATAGGATGGCCTCGGTGCATATCGAGGTGGAAGAGCCGAGTTCGGAATCCAAATCCGTCGCTTCTGAGAGCCAGAGCGGGAGGAAGAACCCAGATCACGGTTGTGCTTACGAGACTCCTCGTAAGTGAGTTGAGCTGTCTCTGCATTAATGGCCTTGTTCACAAGAGCCTGGAAAGTATCACAATGATGCAGGTGGAGATCACGACGCAACTTAGGGTGGAGACCCTTCCGGAACCTAGCCTGCTTCTTAGCGTCCGTGGACACTTCTTCTGTAGCATAGCGGGCGAGGTTTCCAAAATCCCTACTGTAAGCATCAACAGGCAGCTTACCCTGGGTAAAATTACAGAACTCTTCCCTCTTGCGGTCAAAGAGAGCCTGAGGAATGTGGTGCTCACGAAAAGCCTCGGTGAAATCTTTCCAGGTAGGAATCTGACCAGCTGGAAGCATAGCTTCAAAGCTCTGCCACCAAATACTAGCAGGTCCTTCCAGGTGATATGTAGCATAGGTGACCTTGTCACTTTCAACGACGTTCGCAGAATGCAACTTGTGAGTGATGCTTCGGAGCCAGTCATCCGCATCGAGTGGCTCAATGGAATGATGGAAGGTGGGTGGTTTCAGACCAATGAAGTCGGTGATGGAAACCAACTTCTTACGCTGATGTGCGGTGTTCTGCTCAATCTGTGCCAGCAAGCGGTTAGTCTCACGCTTGTTCCTCTCGGGTGCTAACAAGAACTCTGCCACCAAAGGTTGGTCAGGAGGATCCTCGTCCCTACCATCTCCATGGTTCTTGCTATGAGCAACTGAAGCTCGGTTAGCAGACGACATCCTGACACAGAAACCAAAGAACAAGGATGGAATTAGCATCGACCTAGGGATGCGGAAAGTAATGCAAAAGCATTGGAAAGTCTTGAAATCTTGGGACAATTTCGGCAGCATAACGGCTGTAAATGCTCAAAAGGATTTTTGAGACATTCATCAAAGGAATAGCATAATCAATCAACATCATAATATCAAGGTTCTGGGTCAAACTGAGGACACACAGAGGTAGTAAAACTATGTTGAGACACAACCCAACAATCCTAAGACTTTACGGTTTAGTAACACGTCATCCTGAGAGATAGAGGAGAAGCCTAGGCCTTAACCCTCGTAGAAAAGAAGAGGCTAACTCAGAAAGAATGACATGAGGTAAAGGAGTAAAAAGAGCCTTACATTCCCTTCCACAATCAATTCCCTTATGTAACTAAAGCATTTCTAGACTCAACTTCGACCAGTTTGGCTTGGTAATCCTACAGGCAGTCAGGCTCTGATACCAAGTCTGTCGGGACCCCGATCCCAAGTCACACCGATCTAGCATGTAACACGTCATATCACTTTGCGGCCTCACGCACGGTATTCCCACGGGTGCCACCTTACCTGGCCCGGGACCGTTTGCGCATTTTGGCTCACGTATATGACAGTGTCGCTAGCATCCATATGACAGAGAACCCGGGCCGACATGGCTAGTCGTGAACCCAAAGTGGCACGGACCTATGGAGACAGGCATACATGAATCGCATCGAACATGTCGGTCATCAACGAGTGATTCCGGGCTGTAGCACTGGGCTAACAGGACTCCGGGGATCCCGGGCTGTAGCAGGCTAGGCAGGACTCTGGAGATCACCATGTGACATTTCCCTGAAGGGACAGATATAGGGACGAAGTGAAACACATGCCGGCCAGTCAAGTGTCCTGAACAGTAGTGCTGGGCTAGCAGGACTCCGGTGAACCGGGCTGTAGCGGACTACTATGGCTCGAGGAACACTAGACTACATTTCCCCATAAGAAAGGCTGCGAAGGATAAACAACTAGATTGTCGGATCCCACACATAGCAATACACGTTACACGTACGCATAACATGCATGTATGTGCAGTACATCATGGCATCACAACATAACTCAAACTTATATAGATAAGGGCCCAGAAGAGCCACATAGCATAAATACAAACAGGGGTCATATGACCCATCATTCAGAGCATACAAGCAACAAGCGGAAGCATTACATGTCTGAGTACAGACAACTACAAAAGAAAAAGACTAAGAAGCCTGACTAACACGACCCTCCCAAGGGTACAAGATCGTAGCTGGGATACAAGCTACTCGTCGAAGCCACTAGTGTAACCAACTGCAAAACATAAATAAGCAAACGTGAGTACAAAGGTACTCAGCAAGTCTTACTTCAGAGCTATCTACATATGCATCATTATCAACAAAGGGGGGTGGAGTTTATCAGCAGCAAGCCAGCTTTGACTCAATGGCTAATCTATACTACGAGTATCAGAAACTTCTTTGAGGTGAGAAGACGCACACGAGTCCACAGATTCACCATATCAATACCCTACTATGGATCCGTTCCCGTTTCCCTACGAGAAGGCCATCCATAGCACTCATGCTTATCTTGCGTATTTTAGAGTATCCACTTCAAATTGTCTATGTACTATATAAGTTCTCCAAGTTTCCATATCCGAGGAAAACGGCTATTCGAATAGATAATATTGACCCTGCAGGGGTGTACTTCTTCAGACACGCTCTCGCCACTTATAGCCCCGTACACATCATGTACCTCGGCAACCTTCAAGCGGAAGCCGGGCGAGGGTGTCGGCCACGACCTGACTAACCACACAAGTCTCTCGTCCAGGTTTATCGCCTATTCGGGTTCCATCCGCAAGGAGATCCGGCCGGGGTGTCGCTCACGGCCCCAAACGATGTGTGCAGGGTTCCCAAGCCCACCATCCGGGTGCCACTTGGTACACCGTGCCACAGTGCCTAGTCTGTCCCAAGCCCGTCCCGTCGGACACCACCTGGTAGACAAGTAGCACTACCTACAAACGCCAGAAACTAGTTGCAACTCCTGGGCAGAGATCAAGTGGGTTAATAAGCCGAGAGGGGCCGGATAACCGGAACCCAATGTGTGGTAGTAACTGGACTTGGATAACATACACAAAACTCAGTGCTTAAGGACGGTTCTAATGAGACAACCCACCATGTACTCCTACATGGCCTCTCATCGCTACCTTTACCAAAACGTCTTCACACACTTAGCCTTTACCGGTAGGACATGTTCACCACTCCGATTCATCCCCGATGAATCAGACCTGACACAACTCTAAACATAGCTGGCATAAAGAAAACAAGCATGGATGAGCAGGCACATCAAGGCTCAAGCAACTCCTACTCATGCTAGTGGGTTTCAACTATTTACTGTGGCAATGACAGGTCATGCAGAGGAATGGGTTCAGCTACCGCAGCAGAAAGTAGCAGTTTGAATCGTTGTTGTCCTAAAGCAGTAAAAAGGAGCAGGAGCGAGAGAGTGGGACTTTATCGGGATGCTCAAGGGGGTATGCTTGCCTGATAGATCCACGAAGAAGCACTGCTCCTCAGACAGGTACTCGGGACACCTTCCGGAGTAGAACCTATCAAGAGGGAACGGTGCCGGCAATCAATAAACAACCATATGCAACAATATGATGCATGAAGGTAACATTCAAAAATGCTATGATTTGCCCTAATGCATCTAGCATCAATTTGGTTGAAGTCCATATGAACCAAGGGTTCATATGCAAACCCTAATTTAAGTATATAACATGCCATTATTACGTTTTCACTTATACAGTAGGTATAAGTTGGTTTTTCATGCATGAAACTGGCATAAATGGGTTCCTTGAATTTTTCTGATAATTTTTCATATATAATTTATTTGATTTGGAGTTACGGTTGAATTACTATGAATTTTTGAAGTTTTAACTATTTTCTGGAATTTCCTGATTTATATTAATACCAGAAATCAATTATTGCGTCAGCTCTATGTCAGCATGACGTCAGCGAGTCAACGGGTCGGTCCACGTCAAACCTGACCAGTGGGACCCATATGTCAGTGTCTAAACTAACTAATCTAGTTTAGTTAGTGGCCTCGGGCCCACATGCCAGTATCAGGTTAATTATCAGAGGGTTAATTAATCCTAACTACTAATTAGGGGCGCCGGGGCCCATCTGTCATTGAGAGAGGGGGGGGGGGATCAACGGCTGTGGGGTCAGACCGGTCAACCCGCCGGTGTTTAGCCGCCGGCGAGGCAGAACGCGGCGGAGGCGCTGCGGGTTTTGCCTACAGGGGGTCATTTGGCGCGCGGAGTGCAGCTACGGGATGCGGGCGCTCGTCCGCATCCAACTGTGGTGGTGGCGCGGCCGGGGAGTGGCCGGAGTGGCGCCGGCGATGAGGAGTGCGGCGGCCGGAGCTCGGGCAGGTGCGGGCGCGTGGTTGGGGTGCACGGGGAGGCAAGCGGAGAGGCGCTACGGGCTCCTGGCGTCACCAGGAGCACGGTGAGGTGCACGGGTGCGGCTGGCTCGGCCCCTGGCCACGGTGGCTCCGTGGCCGGCGGCGAGGAGCTACGGCCATGGCGGGAAAAAGGGCTACGGCGTGCAGGCGGCTAAATGGAGAGACGGAGGAGAAGCAGCAGCTCACCGCGGTCTCGGTGGGCTTGACGGCGAGCTCGGGCATGCACTGAAGACGGCGAGGCGGCGATGGGGATCCACGGCGACCGGAGATGAAGACGGCGGCGATGAAGGCGCTCCAGGGCCTCCCGAGGCGCGTGGCTCGACGGAGAGCTTCAGGGCGAGGTGGCGGAGCTTCTGGACTCAAAGAGAGGGCGAGGGGGAGGCGGTGGCCGCGGCAATGGCGAATGGCGGCGACAGCAGCGCTCGGCCATGAACGAGGAAGCGAGTGAGAGGAGAGAAGAGAGCTGGGGGGAAGTGAGAGAGGGCCGAGGGGGATGCGTGGCGTCGCGAGGGAAGGGCCAGGGCGACGACGAGGGAAGCAGGAGGTGGCGGGGCGACGTGGCCGGCGCGCGGCGTCGTGCCCGGCTTCTCCTCTGCCTACTGGCAAGAGGTAGAAGACGGGGCTGCCCCTGGTGGGCTGGGCCGCCAGGTGGCTGGCCAGCTGGGCCGCCAGGTAAGGCAGGTAAGCCTTTTTCCTCTTCTGTTTTTCTTTTCTATTTCTGACATTTGTTTTGTATTTAAAAGAAATGTTAAAACATTTCCATTAATGTTCAAAATAATTGTGGCATCTAGATATAATATTCTAGAGGCCCTCACCAATTCCCAAAATTTTTGGAGCTATAAAAATATTTATATAATTTAAAGAGCTCCAATTCAAATATTAAAGCATTGATTCAAAAATCCAAAATGAGAAGGAAAAATGTGCATCACCTCTGGTTGTCGTTCCCAACATTTTCCAAAGACCATGAACATTTTTGAAAAGCATTTTGGGTTCATTGAAATTCCACTTTTAGTTTGAACCTATTTGAATTGCTTTGGTGCTAGGGTTTGCAACTTCCCCATTTCAATTTCATTTGAAATATAAACATGATGCACAAAGCAAGCCTAGGACCATACCATAACTAGGGATGTGACAGTGAGAGGAAGAAGGCGGTGCAAGAGAGGAGAATGAGAAGGCCGAGGCGTGCCTATTTATAAGGAAAGATGTGAACAGACAGGCGCGAAAATCGAGGAGAGCCGAATAATGGTTATCTAGCTACACAGATGCCTCGATTCTTGGGAAGCATTAAAGATAAAAGATCCTCCGGGAGATGACGTCATGAAAGTTCTTTGCGTTTTCAAGAGATGATGTCACGGCGGGTTACGAAAACTTCAACGAAGATAACAAGATGGATTTTTGTATAATTATTGAAGATTGACAAAGAATGAAATTCAAAGTCAACCTAGGGCCTAATGTTGGGGATATTACTATCAGTCATGACCCGCCCAGGAGGGGCCGGGTCAGCCCCAATGGCAGGTTACGCAAGAAGCCCAGTAAACATTCAAGACGATAGTTTATTAAAACCTTATAGAAGGCCCAAGGGCCTGGAGGTGGCTTAAGGCCCGATATTGTAAACCACCGTATGTAAGGAAAGACTTGTAAAGAAAGGCATGTAAAGGAAGCCACCGAGCCGGACACGATTATGAGCCGGCCAGGACTCTGTAGGCCACTAGGCATCAACCCATGTATATAAGGGGACGGCCCGATGGCGGCTTAGGGGAAGAAACAACAGGTCGATAACCAAGCCGGCGAGTTGAGCCTCTTGGTGATCGAAACCCCAGCAATACCAATCCCAACTAGACGTAGGATTTTACCTTCATCGTAAGGGGCCGAACTAGTATAAAACCCTCTCGTGTCCTTTGTCCCGATTAACCCCTTTAAGCTTCCTAGTGCGATGGCCCTACGACTAAGTCCTTGCTCCAGGACATCTGCCGTGACTATTCCCCGACAGTTTGGATAGCCAACTGCGACAGGCCTCGGTTTTAGCTGGATTTGCTTCAATTCCTCTACTAGAGATGATGAAGCCCAGGAGCTTTCCGGCGGGTATGCCGAAAACGCATTTTTCTGGATTGAGATTAATGTCGTATGTTCGGAGATTGTCGGATGTGAGCCTCAAGTCGTTTATTAAGGAGTCGACGTGTCTGGTTTTCATGACCACATCGTATACGCATGCCTCCACTGTCTTGCCGATCTGCCTTTCCAGACATGTCTGAATCATGCGCTGATATGTTGCGACGGCGTTTTTGAGCCCAAAGGGCATTGTGTTAAAACAGAAGGGGCCGTATGGAGTGATAAATGCCATTGCGGCTTGATCGGACTCCGCCATCTTAATCTGGTGGTAACCGGAGTATGCGTCGAGGAAGCACAATGATTCGTGTCCTGCGGTAGCGTCGATGATTTGATCGATGCGAGGGAGAGGGAAGGGATCCTTTGGGCAAGCCTTATTGAGGTCCTTGAAGTCGACGCATAGGCGCCAGGATTTGTCCTTCTTTGGTACCATCACCAGGTTGGCTAGCCAGTCCGGATGTTTTATTTCTCTAATGAATCCGGCCTCCAGTAACTTGGCTAGCTCCTCTGCCATGGCTTGTCGCTTAGGTTCAGAGAAACGCCGAAGAGTCTTCTTGACCGGCTTGAATCCTTTTAGAACGTTAAGGCTATGCTCGGCCAATCTATGTGGGATTCCTGGCATGTCTGAAGGATGCCAGGCGAATATGTCCCAATTTTCGCGCAGAAACTCCCGTAGTGCGGCGTCTACAGCGGGGTTTAACTGTGCCCCGATGGATGCTGTTTTTGTGTGATCCGTTCGATGGACTTGGAATTTGACTATTTCATCCGCTGGTTTAAAGGAGGTGGACTTGGATCTTTTGTCTAGTATCACGTTGTCCCTATCCACTGTGGAGCCCAGCGCGGTTAACTCCTCTGCCACAAGGGCTTCGGATAATGCCTCGAGGGCCAGTGCGGCTGTTTTGTTCTCGGCGCGGAGTGCTATGTGCGGATCACTAGCTAGAGTGATGATTCCATTGGGTCTGGGCATTTTGAGCTTCATGTACCCGTAATGGGGTATGGCTCGGAAAATCGTGAATGCCTCCTGCCCTAGAAGGGCGTGGTATCCGGTGCTGAACGGGGCCACTTGGAATGTGATTTCTTTGGACCTATAATTCTCCGGAGTGCCGAATAACACATCTAGTGTGATTTTCCCAGCACAACGTGCCTCCCGACTAGGGATAATTCCTCGGAAGGTCATGCTACTTTGCTCTATATGGTTGCTGTCTATTCCCTTTTTTTGAAGGGTCTCCTCGTAAATGAGGTTTAATCCGATGCCGCCGTCCTTGAGCACTTTAGTTAGCCGAAAGCCGTCCACAATTGGACTGAGGACCAAGGCAGCTGGTGCTCGGGTTGTTCGGAATTGAGGTTCGTCACTGGCATTGAAGGTTATAGTCGTGTCGCTCCATGGATTTGTTGCTGCTACGTGGCAGACTTCAGTAAGGCTGCGGAGTACTCGCTTATGCCTATTATTTGAGGCGAAGGTCTCGAAGACTGTCAGTACTGTATTGTGATCCCCGGGGATGTGTTCTGGGGTGTTTTTGATTTGGAGATCCTCACCGCTTTTGGCCACCTGCCAGAGTACCCAACATGCTCTAAGGCTATGTGTTGGTAAGGCATCCGCTGTACTATGAATTTTGCAGGGCCCGTTAAGCCATCCCTCCAATACGGTTCCACGCCCTGTAGTGGGCTTTTGTTTCTTTATAATTGAGTCGGGCGACTTATGAGAGTGCACCCTTTTAGTTCGGACTAGGGGTTTTGACAGGGCCGGATTATCCCAGAATTGTGTTTGGGTTTTCCAGGCGCTTTCCATCGCACAGTATTTCCGTACTATGGCCGCCAAGTCAGCGAAGTGTCTAATATTGCGGCGACTTATGGCGTTGAGCATCCCCTTGTCTGTGCAACTGTTACAAAAGAATGAAATTGCGTCTTCCTCATGACAGTCCTTGACCTTGTTCATTGCAAGGAGGAATCTGGCCCAATAGTGATGTACTGTTTCTTGGGGCGCTTGCCTAATGTGGGAAAGTCATTTGTATCTGGGTGGGTGGGTGGATTTAAGTCCAGACCTTGACCCAATATGAGATCCCGGGGCGGGGGAGTTTCCGATCTTGGAAGTTCGGACTCCGGGATGTTGCTTCGCGGGTTCGGTATGCGACCTGATTCCAGGTTCAGGGTTAGGGAGATGTCCTCCGGTGAGCGAGTATCCGGCTCGGAGAGCTCAGGAATCCGAACATAGTTCGTCCTCAGGATAGAGGGAGAAACGCCGCATTGTTCCTCCACCACCGCTATTTGATGGGTGACCGGCGGAGAGTTAATCTCCCTTTGGTCGGGTTTAAGTCTGATCCGATCGTAGTCCGTAGCGACTCCCAGAGCGGCGATGCGATCCAAGAGCTCGTTCAAAGAGGAGAGCTCCATTGGATCCGTCTGCTCGATGAATTTTGAGCCGATGTGGAGGCTGTTTTCGATGACCCGAGAAGTCATCGTTGGCACAGGGGCCGAGCGGGCGGTCATGACGAAGCCACCTAGTCGGAGAGTTTGGCCTACAGCCAGGGCTCCCCCAGAAGTGATGTTGTCCTTGACGACGAGACGAGCCATCCCCACTTATGATGATGGCACAGTGGAACTCTTAGTGAAAGCACCAATGTCGGTGTCAAAACCGGCGGATCTCGGGTAGGGGGTCCCGAACTGTGCGTCTAAGGCGGATGGTAACAGGAGGCGGGGGACACGATGTTTACCCATGTTCGGGCCCTCTTGATGGAGGTAATACCCTACGTCCTGCTTGATTGTTCTTGAAGATATGAGTACTAAAGAGTTGATCTACCACAAGATCATAGAGGCTAAACCCTAGAAGCTAGCCTATGGTATGATTGTGTGTTGTCCTACGGACTAAACCCTCCGGTTTATATAGACACCGGAGGGGGCTAGGGTTACACAAGGTCGGTTACAAGGGAGGAGATATACATATCCGTATTGCCTATCTTGCCTTCCACGCCAAGTAGAGTCCCATCCGGACACGGGACGAAGTCTTCAATCTTGTATCTTCATAGTCCAACAGTCCGGCCAAAGGATATAGACCGGCTGTCCGGAGACCCCCTAATCCCGGCTTGCCTATTTAGGTAAGCCAAGAAGGGTTCTGTCCACGGGGCGATGATGACCATAATCACGTGGGCCGAAGGTGTTATTTCGGTGGCGGAGCCTCCGATTACGTCAGAGTGTTCGGGATCTGGTGTTGTGGCCGGATTCAGACTGTTGTGCCGGTCTCCCCTTCCCACACCACGGATGGCTTAAAAAGCCTTTCCAAGAAGATATTGGGTGGGACAGGGTCACGCTTAGCACCAATGCGGGCGAGGATATCCGCCGCTTGATTGTTTTCTCAGACCACATGGTGGAATTCGAGCCCCACGAACCGAGCTGACATTTTGAGGACGACATTGCGGTAAGCCACCATTTTTGGGTCCTTGGCGGCAAAGTCTCCATTTATTTGAGATATTGCGAGGTTCGAATCCCCACGCACCTCCAGGCGTTGAATGCCCATGGAGACTGCCATCCGAAGACCATGCAACATGGCCTCATATTCTGCTGCATTGTTGGAGTCTGTGTATAATATTTGGAGTACGTATTGGAATGTATCTCCGGTGGGGGATGTCAGGACGACGCCTGCCCCCAGACCAGCCAGCATCTTAGAGCCATCAAAGTGCATGATCCAATTGGAGTACGCGCCGTACTCTTTAGGGAGTTCGGCTTCTGTCCATTCGGTGATGAAATCAGCCAGTACTTGCGACTTAATGGCTCGCCATGGTGTGTATGTTATGTCGAACGGGAGGAGCTCAATAGCCCATTTAGCAATCCGGCCCGTGGCGTCGCGGTTATTTATTATGTCGTTGAGTGGTACTTCAGAGGCCACCGTAATTGAACATTCTTGAAAGTAGTGTCGTAGTTTCCGGGATGCCATGAAGACCGCGTATGCTATCTTTTGATAATGTGGGTACCGTGATTTGCATGGAGTGAGGACATTGGATATGAAGTATACCGGCTGTCGGTGTCAAAACCGGTGGATCTCTGGTAGGGGGTCCCGAACTGTGCGTCTAGGCCAGATGGTAACAGGAGGCAGGGAACACGATGTTTTACCCAGGTTCGGGCCCTCTCGATGGAGGTAAAACCCTACGTCCTGCTTGATTAATATTGATGATATGGGCAGTACAAGAGTAGATCTACCACGAGATCAAGGAGGCTAAACCCTAGAAGCTAGCCTATGATATGATTGTTGATGTGTATGTTCTATCGACTAGCCTGGCCCTGGTTTATATAATGCACCAGAGGCCTAGGTTAACAAGAGTCCTAGCCGAATACGCCGGTGGGGAGAAGTCCTTGTCTTGATCGCCAAGTCTTGTGGAATCTTCCCTGTATGCGGCAGCTGTCCGAACTTGCCCATGAATATACGGCCACGGGGGTCCTCGGCCCAATCTATCAGATCGGGAGATGACGTGTTGAGTACCCCCTAGTCCAGGACACCGTCAGTAGCCCCCTGAACCGGTCTTCAAGTTAGGGACGCCCCTCAATTGTTCCGAACTGTTCTTCATCTTCAGTCGTCGGTCTTGAAAACTGGTTCAACAAATCTTCTTTATCTTCGATCTTGAGGATCGCCGAAATGCATTCGACGGGTTTACACGTCGGGTATCCGAGGAGCCCCTTTAAGTTTACGTCCTTCATCAATGCCTTGTTATTTTTATGCCACACCTCGGGTTTGAAGTTGTTCCCGGGAGGCAGTGTCCTCTTGCATCCGAGCTCCAACGCTGGACTGCATTAGAGGTATCTTTTGCAGGCGAGCACCAATGCCGGACTGCTTTCCGAGCTCCAGCGCCGGAATGTATCCGAGCTCCAACGTCGGACTGTGTCCAAGCTACAATGCCGGACTATATCCGAGGTGTCATATCACCTTGGTTCAAAAAAGTTGAAGGAGTTTAGCCGAGCTTAATGCCGGAAATGCCCTCTACGGAGCCAGCCACTAGCGCCCGAGCTTTATGCCGGATTGCTTCCGAGGTGGTGCACCACCCCGACTATGGGCCGATTTTTTGTCAATATTTTTGATTGGTGCAATTTATTCTCTCCCGAGATATATGGCCAGTAGCCCTCAAGGTGTGTATCGCCCTAAAACCCGAGATACACATCACGTAAGACCGCTGATCCCAGTAGCCGCTGAGACTCAGGTTGATTTGCAAAATCGGCCTGCGGATCAAGTCCTAGCTCGGCAGAATACTTCGGGACACTAAAAGCAGCGTGCTCAGTTCTCAAGACTCAGGTTGGGTGCGGCAGACCAACCTGAGGATCAAAATCTCCTCGGAAACTATATTGCACATAAAATTTTCTGCATTGGACAAGCAATGCAGTAGCCCCCGAGACATTGGTCGGGTGGCAACACCAGATCAGGGGATCGATGTGCCCCTTTAATATTTGTAAATAATAAGCCTGAAGCCCAGTAGCCCCCGGGCCTTAATGCGGGCACGGGTGGCCTAATTAAGGATCAATATCCATAGTAAAATCACAAATTATGTGTAATGACTCTATGTATCCAAGTACTTTACGTCATTAATGCTCGGATCCGCATTGTACAAAACTTTGTTGACCGACCATCGGCTTCCACCTCCTCGGCCAGTAACCGAGGAGTGTTTGTCCTACTTTATAAAGCCTTTATGAGGGCAAAGATTTACAAAAACAAGGCAATCTGGCCATACAGTTTTATAAACAAAGGTACGCAGAGAGATATGTTATATTACTGTTTAACAGAAGAAATGTCTTCCAAAGAAAATAGTCCCGCTATCGGTTCCTTTCTTTGGGTTGTCATGCTAAGCATGATCATTAAACCTCAGCTCTAATGTAAGAGCAAAATATCGAGGATTTAGTTTGGGAGGCCAGTTAATAGCCCCCGCTAGTGTTCGGCGACAGTCGGGGTCAAGCCGTAAACAATTCGGCCAATGTTATGAACGGCCCGTCTTTTAACATAGTCATCGGATCACTGACCAGTTTACGATTATTGTGATAGTCAGTTTTCAGCTTTCTCCATTGAGGTGCTTGACCATGTGAGCTGGAAGCACAATCGCAGTGGTTCTCCCTTTGCAGGTCTAGTCGAACAAAACGGAACTAGGAAGCAAGTGCACGAGCCGGGCAACCCAACTATTGACCGAAGACACAATTCGAAACCGATGCATATATAGCAATATCTGAGAATGTTTTTGCTGAATCCCTAAAGGTTTCCGGCATTGCACTGTGAGACTAATGCTGGAAAAGCACAAATAGCTTAAAAGTGCCAAAAAGCTTGGAAAACCAAGAAACGTCAGTAAAAACATGACGTCCGAACAAGAGCAAGTGTTCGGTGCCAATCTGAAAATTGGTCTTAGAAAAAGGAAGTGCTTCTGTCATGCTTTAACATGATACATCATATCTCAAGACTTCGAGCGGGTCAGCCTACGGCTTCAACCTCCTATCCCAAGGGCGGAGTACTTATCATTAGGCCAGTTTAGCAAACTAAACTCTAGCGGCTTGGAGAGAGAAATTAGGCTCCCCGGCTAGTGACCACACACTCGCGTCGAAAAAAGGAGTGATAAATAATCCTATGAACTACTACCGATTAGTAACACGTGAACCTGATAGAAGAAGAGAGCCTAGTCCTTAACCCACGTTGAATGAGAAGAGAATGACTCAGATTAGAAGCATAGGGTAAAGGAGTAAAAGAACCTTACGTTCCCTCCCACAATCAATTCCCTTACATATAACTAAAGCATTTGTAGACTCGACATCGACCAGTTTGGCTGAACGAACCTACAGGCAGTCCGGCTCTGATGCCAACGCTGTCAGGACCCCGATTCTAAGCCACATCGATCTAGCCAGTAACACCTCATATCACTTTGCGGTCTCACGCACGGTATCCCACGGGTGTCGCCTTACCATGGCCCGGGACCGTTTGCGCCTTTTGGCTCGCGTATATGACAATGTCGCTAGCATCCATATGACCGAGAACCCGGGCCGACATGGCTAGTCGTGAACCCAAAGCGGCACAGACCTATGGAGACAGGCATACATGAATCACAACGAACATGTCGTTCATCAACGAGTGATTCCGGGCTGTAGCACTGGGCTAACAGGAGTCCGGGGGATCCCGGGCTGTAGCAGGCTAGACAGGACTCCGGAGACCACCGCGTGACATTTCCCCGAAGGAACAGACATAGGGACGAAGTAAAACACATGCCGGCCAGTCAAGCGTCCTGAACAGTAGTGCTGGGCTAGCAGGACTCCGGTGAACCGGGCTGTAGCGGACTACTATGGCTCGAGGAGCACTAGACTACATTTCCCCATAAGAAAGGCTGCGAAGGACAAACAACTAGATTGTCGGATCCCACTCATACCAAGCATTTCAATCATACATACAATATGCTCGATATGAGTACATACAACATGGCATCACAACAAAACTCTACAACTCAGGTACTTTATTTAAAGGCTCCAGGGAGCCATACATAACATATCCATACAGGTAGGGGTCACATGACCCGACACTCAAGTCATACAGTCATACAAGCACATGCGGAAGCAACTAGTCTGAGTACAGACTCTAGAAAGAAAGAAAGCTTCTCGAAGCCTGTCTATCTACATAGGGCCCTCCATGGCCTGGATCACCACCTGGGTGGCTAGTCACTCGTCGATGTCAAGGTCTACGTAAAACCCATCGGAGGGGGCAGTGTTGTCGTCTGGAAACAATAAATAAGCAAACATGAGTACAAAGGTACTCAGCAAGTCTTACATCAGAACCTACTGTACATGCTCATTCTCAAGAAGGTGGTGGGGTTTATGCAGCAAGCCAGCTTTGACTCTTGGCTAAGCTATCCTACGGAATCTTTTAGCAAAATAGTTTTCACACACGAGTCCACTACTCACCATCACAATACTCCACCGTGGATCCTCCCTCGTATCCAGCGAGGGGGC
Organism: Triticum monococcum; assembly: GCA_034509565.1. Classification (NCBI taxonomy): domain Eukaryota; kingdom Viridiplantae; phylum Streptophyta; class Magnoliopsida; order Poales; family Poaceae; genus Triticum; species Triticum monococcum. The sequence goes on along the minus strand of CM067842.1, from coordinate 782,978,485 downwards.
CATCCTCGGTACTCACACTTATCTTGAGTCTTTTAGTAGTATCCATTAACTTGTCTATGAACTGTATATGCAATCAAGTAGTCCTTTACCGCGGACGCGGCTATTCGAATAGTTTCATACCCTGCAGGGGTGTACTTCGTCACACATGTTTCCACCACTTAGCGTCTGCACACGAAATGTGCTCGGCAGACTTCAAGCGAAAACCGACGTGGGTGTAGACCACGACCTGACTAACCTCACAAGTCTCTAGTCCAGGGTCATCGCCTATTCAGGTTCCATCCGCAAGGAAATCCGGCCGGGGTGTCCTCAACGGTCCCGAACGATGTGAACAGGGTTCCCGAGACACCAAACGGGTGACTCGGTACACCGTGCCACGGTGTATCTACCGCAATATAGCCCACCCCTAGGGTCAGCGCTACGCATGGCCGCCAACACATATCCTACAAACACCAGAAACTAGTTGCAACTCCTGGACTGAGGCGAGAGGGGTCGGTAAGTCGAGCGGGGTCATATTTCAGGGCCCAATGTGTGGTAGTAGCTGAATCTTAATTCACGCATACAGAACTTAGTTCTTAGGGACGGCTTCAATGAAACAACCCACCATGTACTCCTACATGGCCTCTCATCGATACCTTTACCAAAACATGTTCAACACATCCCACATATTACTGGCACAAGCATTTCACTCTAGCCCATCCCCCAGATGAACCAGACCTGACACAACTCTAAGCATAGCAGGCATAGCAAGGTAGGAATCACAAAACATGGCTCAATCAACTCCTACACATGCTAGAGGGTTTCATCTAGTTACTGTGGCAATGACAGGTCATGCAGAGGATAAGGGTTCAACTACCGTAGCACACAGCAGTTTGTATCGTGTTGTCTTAATGCAGTAAACAAGAGCAGGAGCGAGAACATGGGTTGTATCGGAATGATCAATGGTTGCTTGCCTGATGGAGTGGTAACGGGATACTGCCCTTCAGTTGGATACTCGTGAATATCCTCGGAGGCAGAACCTACCACGAAGAACACAACCGAGCACAATCAACACATGACGATATGCAACAATATGATGCATGCTATGACATGGCAATATGGATGTGTCTTGAGCTAATGCAACTAGCTATGATTTAAATGAAGTTGGTTTGAGTACAAGATTCAAATTCCAACCTCATATATGATTATTTAAATGCCCTTTATTTGTTTTGTCCAAAACAGAGGACAAGCATTGTTCAAACATGCATGAAAATGGTACAGATGGATTCCTTGAATTTTTCTGATAATTTTTCATATATAATTTGTCTCATTTGGAGTTATGGTTGAATTTCTATGAATTTTTGAAGTTTTGGGTATTTTCTGGAATTTTCTATATAAAATTAAATCCAGAAAAGAGTTACTGCATCAGCCTTGCGTCAGCATGACATCAGCAAGTCAACTGAGCTGCCTCCAGGTCAAACCTGACCAGTGGGTCCCACTGGTCAGTCTCACAGTGCTGGCTCGAGTCACAGACAGGTGGGGCCAGTCAAAGGCCACGTCAGAAAGTCAAACTGACGTGTGGGGCCAGCTGGGTTAATAACTAATCTAAACAGAATATTAAGTTAAACTAAATATGCACTGGGCCCACATGGCAGTGGCTCTAGGGGGGGTGGTTAGTGGGCCAGTGGCTCTCTGGATGACGGCCACGTCGGCTACCGGCGTTTAGCCGCCGGCGACCTCAGATCACGGCGGCGTTTCACCGGAGTTGTTCGGGTTTCGCCTACAGGCCACCATTTGATGCGTGGTTTTCTCCTACGGGTTCCTGCGAGTGAGGCGCATCCAGAGAGACAAGCGGCAGCAGCTGGGGTGGCCAGAGCTGACGGCGGCGAGCTCTTTGGCGGCCGCCGGAGTTCGGTTGCGCGCGGGATCGTGTTTCAGTGCGTAGAAGAGCGGGGCAAGGGGGCTAGGAGGGCGCTACGCATCACGGGGAGTAGGTTCGACACTCCAGGGTGACCATTTGGTCACCGGAGCATCGTCGACAGCGAGCTCAGGCGGCGGCGCACTTCGGTCATCAAGGGGGTGACGGCTACAGCGATCAATTGAAGCGGGGAAGAGGGGGATTCGGAGCAGGAGCTCACTGGGGTCACGTAGAGCAGCTCGGTGGGCTCGGGGACGGTCCGGAGCCGACGAATTTGACGGAGATGGCCGGCGGTCCCGAGGTTGAAGAAGACGACGCCGAGGACGAAGCAAAGCTTCCCGGCTCGCTTGGCTCGGTGCAGAAGGCGTAGGCGACAGTGGCGGAGCTTCTGAGCTGGTCGGAGAAGCGAGGGGGGCGGTGGCTACGGAAATGGCGAACGGCGGCGACGGCAATGCTCGGGCGGTCGCGCGGGAGAGAACCAGGGGAGGAGGGAGAGTGAGGGAGAGGGATATGAGGGGGCCAGGGGGTGCGTGGCGTCCATAGCGACGTCCAGGCGTCGAGGGGGGGCGCGGCAAGCAGGAGCTGGCCGTCGGTGGCCGCGCGCGTGCCGGCGCACTGCGGGCACACGCCCGGCGTCCTCCTGGCAGCAGCTGGAAGAAGACAAGGAAGGAGGTGGGCTGGGCCAACAGTGCTGGGCCACAGCTGGGCCGCCAGGTAAGTCCAGGTGAGCCTCTGTCTCTCTCTCTAATTTATTCTGTTTTTCTATTTTTGTTATTCTGTTTTGATTTAGTTTAAATACTAAATCATTTTATAAAATCCTGAAAATATTTATGGACACTTTCTGAAATATTTCAGTGGCCCAAAAATAGTTCCAACATTATTTGAGCATTTGAATTATTTAATAGTATTTAAATGCCCAAATTCAAATATTTATGAATTAAGTCAATGCCCCTTTTGTTGACCTAAAATTATATGCACCATTTTTCCCAAGGGTTCTAACCCAAGGCAAAGAGGGTGAACATATTTGAAGGGCATTTCAGGTTCATTGAATTTATTTTTAGTAAACCCTAGTTGATTTCAGGGGGGGTGCTGGGGGTTCTGCTTTCCCCATTTCAATTTCTGATGAATGTAACATGAGGCACACTCTAATGCATAACCTAGCTAGGGTGTGACAACTCACCCCCACTCAATAGAATCTCGTCCCGAGATTTAGGATCATCTGGGAAGAAGGCGGGGTACTCGAGTCGAAGACGATCCTCCCTTTCCCAAGTGGCTTCTTCCTCGGAATGGTGTGACCATTGAACCTTGAGAAACTTGATATTATGACGTCGAGTGGTATGCTCGGCTTGATCAAGGATACGAACGGGGTATTCCCGATAAGAGAGGTTATCTTGTAAGTCAAGCGTTTCGTGGTCCACTCCACGGATAGGATCCGCGAAGCAACGCCTGAGTTGCGAAACGTGGAAGACATCGTGAACTCTAGAAAGATGCGGAGGTAGTTCCAATTGGTAGGCAACTTCTCCTCGTTTGGCAAGAATGCGAAAGGGTCCAATGTAACGAGGAGCCAATTTGCCTTTGATACCGAAGCGATGGGTTCCCTTTAACGGGGTAACCCGAAGGTAAGCTTTCTCGTCAATTTCAAATGTCATAGGCTTATGCTTATGATCATATTGACTCTTTTGGCGAGATTGGGCCGTTTTCAATTTCTCACGAATAACGCGAACCTGCTCTTCTGCTTCCTGAATCATATCCGGGCCAAAGAGTTGTCTTTCCCCGGTTTCTGACCAGTTAAGAGGCGTTCGACATTTTCGTCCATAGAGAACTTCGAAGGGAGCCTTGCCCAAACTAGCTTGATAGCTATTGTTATAAGCAAACTCCGCGAATGGAAGGCATTTCTCCCAACTCATTCCGAACGAGATAACAGAAGCTCGGAGCATATCTTCCAGAATTTGATTTACTCGCTCTACTTAACCACTTGATTGAGGATGGAAGGCGGTGCTAAAGGAGAGATGAGTTCCCATAGCATTTTGGAAACTTTCCCAAAATCGAGAGGTAAAGAGACTTCCACGGTCTGAGTTAATTTCCAATGGGACACCATGAAGAGACACTATTCGGGAGATGTATAGGTCAGCTAGCTGGCTAGCGGTGATACTCTCACGAACAGGTAGAAAATGGGCTACTTTGGAAAGACAGTCGATCACGACGAAGATGGCATTATTTCCCCTCTTGGTCCTGGGAAACCCAATGATGAAATCCATACTGATTTTGTCCCATTTCCATTCAGGAATAGCCAAAGGTTGAAGGGTGCCAGCAGGCCGTTGATGCTCTGCTTTAACACGACGACAAACGTCGCAATTAGCAATGTATTGAGCGATTTCTCTCTTCATCCTAGTCCACCAAATCCTCTGGCGTAGGTCTTGATACATTTTGGTACTACCGGGATGAATGGTGAGAGGGGATTCATGAGCTTCCTTAAGGATCATCTGGCGTAGATGTTGGTTCTTGGGAACCACCAGGCGGTTCTCAAAGAAGACAACACCTTGCTCATCCATGGAAAAACATTTAGCTACTCCGCTAGCAATGTTTTCCTTAATCCGGGATATGCCCTTATCACGCTTTTGGGCAGCTATGATTTGATCCATAAGGGTAGGTTTCGCCACCAGAGTAGACAAGAATCCTTGAGGAACAATGTGAAGATTAAGCTTGCGAAATTCCTCATGGAGAAGTGGTTGACTTTGTTGTAACATCAGGTTGTTACAGTAGGACTTACGACTTAATGCATCGGCCATGACATTGGCCTTGCCAGGGGTGTAAGTTATTCCTAAGTCGTAATCCGAGATCAACTCGACCCAACGTCTTTGCCTGAGATTCAAATCTGGTTGGGTGAAGATATATTTCAAGCTTTGGTGATCGGTGAAGATCTCGCAACGATTACCGAGGAGGTAATGTCACCAGGTTTTGAGTGCATGGACTACAGCTGCAAGCTCTAGATCATGTGTGGGATAATTTTCCTCATGTGGGTGTAATTGCCGTGAAGCATAGGCAATTACCTGACGATCTTGCATGAGTATGCAACCTAGTCCTTGTCGCGAGGCATCGCAATAGATAATAAAGTCCTTGGAGAAATCTGGTGGTACCAGTACGGGAGCAGATGTCAGGCGTCTTTTCAGTTCCTGAAAACTGAACTCGCACTGTGGAGTCCACTCGAACTTTTTATCTTTCTTGAGGAGTTCAGTTAGAGGTTTAGCAACCTTGGAGAAATTCTCGACGAAGCGGCGGCAATAGCTCGCTAGGCCAAGGAAACTCCGAACTTGCTTGACCGTTTCAGGTGGAGTCCAATCAAGGACGGCTTGAACTCGCTCGGGATTGACAGCAATACCCTTACCAGAGATTACATGGCCTAGATAGGTCACTTCTGACAACCAAAATTCACACTTGGAGAATTTGGCATAAAGGCGATGCTCTCGAAGTTTCATCAATACCAGCCTTAGATGTTCAGCATGTTCCTCTTCATTCTTGGAGTAGATGAGTATGTCATCAAGGTATACTACGACGAATTTGTCCAAGTACTCCATGAAAACCGAGTTCATTAACTGGGAGAAAGTGGCCGGGGCATTGGTTAAACCGAAGGACATGACGGTGTACTCGTATTGGCCATAACGAGTAACAAAGGCCGTTTTGGGAATGTCCCCGTTTCTGATTTTGATTTGATGGTAGCCCAACCTCAAATCCATCTTGGAGAAGACTGAGGATCCAGCGAGCTGATCATACAGGTCGTTGATCCTGGGAAGCGGGTATTTGTTCTTGATGGTGACCAGATTGACAGGTCGGTAATCCACAACCATTCGATCCGTTCCATCCTTCTTCTTGACGAAGAGGACGGGGCAAGCCCAAGGAGAGGAGCTAGGACGGATGAACCCTTTGTTCAAGGACTCATCGAGTTGGTTCTTAAGCTCGGCTAGTTCTAAGGGTGCCATCTTGTAGGGTCTTCTAGCAATTGGAATGGTTCCAGGAACAAGGTCTATCACAAACTCGACATCCCGGTCAGGTGGAACACCTGGCAGTTCTTTCGGAAACACATCCGGGAAGTCTCAGACTACCGGAACGTCCTCAAGGTCTGGAAGAGGGTTGGCATTGAGAGAGTAAAGTTGGCGCTTGGCCACTCGAGTTAAGACATTAACTGTCTTGCCCGAGGGATGAGTAAGTTGAACGGTTCTAGTGGCACAGTCGATCTTGGCATAATGAGCCGACATCCAGTCCATACCCAAGATGATGTTTATGTCGGAGGACTTGAGAGCTATTAAATATGCAAGGAAAACAAGCCTATCGACAAGAATTTCGTTCCCATGGCTTACCCTAGAAGTTTGCCATTTGGAACCCGGAGTTTGAATTACCATGGAAGTGGGCATGTCACAGAATGTCGTGTTATGCAACCGAGCATAATTCTCGGATATGAATGAATGAGATGCTCCAGTATCGAAAAGACCAGATGCCAGATGGCAGTTAACAAGGAGCGTACCAAGGACGACGTTGGGATCCTCATGAGCCTCTTCGGCTGAGACGTAGTTGACATGGCCACGTGCAGTAGTGGTCGGCTTGGCGTAGAAAGTCTTCCCCGCGGGCTTACCACGGCCAACGGACTTTCCAGCTTGATTGGGGTTGTTCTGGGGACACTCTCGACTATAGTGACCCGGTTCTCCACACTTGAAGCATGTTACCACAGTGGGGCGTGGAGCAACATTAGCAGCGGGGCCACCATAGGGCTTGGACGGTGCAAATTGCTGGTTGGGACGAGGCGCCTCAAAGGATGGCCTCGGGGTGAATCTGGGTGGCAGTGCGGTGCTTGGAATCCACACCCGGCGCTTCTGAGCTCCAGAGCCGGATGAAGACCCAAAATCACGAGAGTGCTTGCGTGAAGCGTGATAATCAGTCTGGCCTGTCTCAGCACTGATAGCTTTATTGACCAGCTTCTGGAAGGATGTGCACTCATGCAGACGGAGATCGCGGTGAAGCTCAGGGCTAAGTCCCTTGCAGAACCTTGCCTGCTTCTAGGCGTCAGTAGAAACCTCTTCAGGAGCATAGCGTGCCAGGTTCCCAAATTCTCGGCTATATGCATCCACAGTCAGCCTTCCTTGGGTGAAGTTGCAGAACTCCTCCCTCTTGCGATCCATGAGACCTTCCGGAATGTGATGCTCACGGAAAGCCTCGCTGAACTCAGCCCAGGTAGTGATTTGGCCGACCGGGCGCATAGCTTCGTAGTTTTCCCACCAATGGCTAGCGGGGCCCTCAAGATGATAAGCAGCATAGGTAACCTTGTTGGCTTCAGCTACGTTGGCAGAACGTAGCTTGTGGGTGATGCTACGAAGCCAATCATCCGCGTCGAGGGGCTCGACGGAATGGTTAAACTTTGGTGGGTATAGCTTGATAAAGTCGTTGATTGACACCAAGTCATTTCGTGGGTGGCGTGCAGTGTTCTGCTCAATCCGCTCCAGCAGGCGGTTGGTCTCACGCTTGTTCCTTTCCGCCTCCAGCATCACTTCGGCCAGGGAAGGCGGGTGAGGCAAATTTTCACCTCTAGCTGCATTGGCTTCCCCCTGCTCCGGGGCAGCAGGGTTTCCGCGGGTGTTGACCATCCTAGAAGGAAACAAGACAACGGTTTAGACAAGGATGGCTCAAACTTAACAGGGAAGTGCAGAATGTAAAGGATAACGCGGAATGCAGAGATGCTCATTCGTATGCCATGGTAATATAAAACTGCCATATATACACCAACGGTCATACTCGTCATACATAGTTTAGTACAAGCCCATGGTACAGTACAACTATGAAAGTAGACGTTACATCTCATCGGAGGCATTCCGAGTCCCTATACATTATTTGTCTACACCTCCGGAATCGATTACACACCAAGTCGTATTCCACAAGTCACACAGGACAGTGGAGATACAACTACTACAATACTAGTGGTACTACTACTAACTCAGATAGCTCCGTAGTAGTCCTCATAGAAGTCACCTCCATAGCCTGGAAGTTCAACGTGATCATCCGGAAACAGACGGTCCTGAGGAGCCTGTGGACCATAGGGGCTAGGATAAGGTCTTGGACCAACAAACGGTGGCCTGCGGGGACCAAGGGGTGGGGTGATGCCTCCCACATCACGCCAATCCACCATGTCTGGCAGAGCTGCTCTCACAGGATACAGATCCCTGGTATCCATACATCCCGCTTGCACCGCGGGTGCAAACCGAGTCAATGTGGCCCAATGATCAGCACGGGTATTAAAGAGCTCCAGCCTCAAGGCCCAATTCTCTCGGTCCTTATCTTCGAGCATCTCGGCGGTGGTACGAGTTAATGAGTCCTCCTGAGTGGAGTCAGCATAGATAGCCTGAAGATACCCCTGCGCTCCCGGAAGTGAAGCTGGCATGTAACGGAAGTCAGTGTTCCGAAGCAGGCCAGTCCGGACTCGCAAGATGGTCATCATGGAATAGGCAGCATCCTGCACAGCCATCTCAATGGTAACTCCGAGTCCATAGGAACAGTGAAGGGGCTCGGTAGATCCAGGATAGGAAGGAAATATCCTGACGGTGCATAAATACTGGCTTTGATTAAAGTCGCGGAACTGCTCTTCAACAGTGTATTCGGGATACCAACGGTATCCTGTCTCGATCATGACCCGGACCAACATAGCAGTATGACCGGGCACGTCGAGGCACCTGGTCAGGCGAACCACTTGATTTTGAGACTGATTGGCCATCTGAAAGCACAACCACAAGACAAAGACATCAGAATTCCTAGGGAAAATTGGGCAGCATAACGGATGTAAATGCTCAGAAAAAGATTTGAGACATCCACAACAGTTCACAATACCGCTCAACAGCATCATATCAAGGTTCTGATTCAAATAGCAACGTACTAAAATAGTAGAAACTGGACTGGAACTCGTAGCAATAATCCTATGAACTACTACCGATTAGTAACACGTGAACCTGATAGAAGAAGAGAGCCTAGTCCTTAACCCACGTTGAATGAGAAGAGAATGACTCAGATCAGAAGCATAGGGTAAAGGAGTAAAAGAACCTTACGTTCCCTCCCACAATCAATTCCCTTACATATAACTAAAGCATTTGTAGACTCGACATCGACCAGTTTGGCTGAACGAACCTACAGGCAGTCCGGCTCTGATGCCAACGCTGCCAGGACCCCGATTCTAAGCCACATCGATCTAGCCGGTAACACCTCATATCACTTTGCGGTCTCACGCACGGTATCCCACGGGTGTCGCCTTACCATGGCCCGGGACCGTTTGCGCCTTTTGGCTCGCGTATATGACAATGTCGCTAGCATCCATATGACCGAGAACCCGGGCCGACATGGCTAGTCGTGAACCCAAAGCGGCACAGACCTATGGAGACAGGCATACATGAATCACAACGAACATGTCGGTCATCAACGAGTGATTCCGGGCTGTAGCACTGGGCTAACAGGACTCCGGGGGATCCCGGGCTGTAGCAGGCTAGACAGGACTCCGGAGACTACCGCGTGACATTTCCCCGAAGGAACAGACATAGGGACGAAGTGAAACACATGCCGGCCAGTCAAGCGTCCTGAACAGTAGTGCTGGGCTAGCAGGACTCCGGTGAACCGGGCTGTAGCGGACTACTATGGCTCGAGGAGCACTAGACTACATTTCCCCATAAGAAAGGCTGCGAAGGACAAACAACTAGATTGTCGGATCCCACTCATACCAAGCATTTCAATCATACATACAATATGCTCGATATGAGTACATACAACATGGCATCACAACAAAACTCTACAACTCAGGTACTTTATTTAAAGGCTCCAGGGAGCCATACATAACATATCCATACAGGTAGGGGTCACATGACCCGACACTCAAGTCATACAGTCATACAAGCACATGCGGAAGCAACTAGTCTGAGTACAGACTCTAGAAAGAAAGAAAGCTTCTCGAAGCCTGTCTATCTACATAGGGCCCTCCATGGCATGGATCACCACCTGGGTGGCTAGTCACTCGTCGATGTCAAGGTCTATGTAAAACCCATCGGAGGGGGCAGTGTTGTCGTCTGGAAACAATAAATAAGCAAACATGAGTACAAAGGTACTCAGCAAGTCTTACATCAGAACCTACTGTACATGCTCATTCTCAAGAAGGTGGTGGGGTTTATGCAGCAAGCCAGCTTTGACTCTTGGCTAAGCTATCCTACGGAATCTTTTAGCAAAATAGTTTTCGCACACGAGTCCACTACTCACCATCACAATACTCCACCGTGGATCCTCCCTCGTATCCAGCGAGGGGGCCATCCTCGGTACTCACACTTATCTTGAGTCTTTTAGTAGTATCCATTAACTTGTCTATGAACTGTATATGCAATCAAGTAGTCCTTTACCGCGGACGCGGCTATTCGAATAGTTTCATACCCTGCAGGGGTGTACTTCGTCACACATGTTTCCACCACTTAGCGTCTGCACACGAAATGTGCTCGGCAGACTTCAAGCGAAAACCGACATGGGTGTAGACCACGACCTGACTAACCTCACAAGTCTCTAGTCCAGGGTCATCGCCTATTCAGGTTCCATCCGCAAGGAAATCCGGTCGGGGTGTCCTCAACGGCCCCGAATGATGTGAACAGGGTTCCCGAGACACCAAACGGGTGACTGGGTACACCGTGCCACGGTGTATCTACCGCAACATAGCCCACCCCTAGGGTCAGCGCTACGCATGGCCGCCAACACATATCCTACAAACACCAGAAACTAGTTGCAACTCCTGGACTGAGGCGAGAGGGGTCGGTAAGTCGAGCGGGGTCATATTTCAGGGCCCAATGTGTGGTAGTAGCTGAATCTTAATTCACGCATACAGAACTCAGTTCTTAGGGACGGCTTCAATGAAACAACCCACCATGTACTCCTACATGGCCTCTCATCGATACCTTTACCAAAACATGTTCAACACATCCCACATATTACTGGCACAAGCATTTCACTCTAGCCCATCCCCCAGATGAACCAGACCTGACACAACTCTAAGCATAGCAGGCATAGCAAGGTAGGAATCACAAAACATGGCTCAATCAACTCCCACACATGCTAGAGGGTTTCATCTAGTTACTGTGGCAATGACAGGTCATGCAGAGGATAAGGGTTCAACTACCGTAGCACACAACAGTTTGTATTGTGTTGTCTTAATGCAGTAAACAAGAGCAGGAGCGAGAACATGGGTTGTATCGGAATGATCAATGGTTGCTTGCCTGATGGAGTGGTAACGGGATACTGCCCTTCAGTTGGATACTCGTGAATATCCTCGGAGGCAGAACCTACCACGAAGAACACAACCGAGCACAATCAACACATGACGATATGCAACAATATGATGCATGCTATGACATGGCAATATGGATGTGTCTTGAGCTAATGCAACTAGCTATGATTTAAATGAAGTTGGTTTGAGTACAAGATTCAAATTCCAACCTCATATATGATTATTTAAATGCCCTTTATTTGTTTTGTCCAAAACAGAGGACAAGCATTGTTCAAACATGCATGAAAATGGTACAGATGGATTCCTTGAATTTTTCCGATAATTTTTCATATATAATTTGTCTCATTTGGAGTTATGGTTGAATTTCTATGAAATTTTGAAGTTTTGGGTATTTTCTGGAATTTTCTATATAAAATTAAATCCAGAAAAGAGTTACTGCGTCAGCCTTGCCTCAGCATGACATCAGCAAGTCAACTGAGCTGCCTCCAGGTCAAACCTGACCAGTGGGTCCCACTGGTCAGTCTCACAGTGCTGGCTCGAGTCACAGACAGGTGGGGCCAGTCAAAGGCCACGTCAGAAAGTCAAACTGACGTGTGGGGCCAGCTGGGTTAATAACTAATCTAAACAGAATATTAAGTTAAACTAAATATGCACTGGGCCCACATGGCAGTGGCTCTAGGGGGGTGGTTAGTGGGTTAGTTAGCCACTAATGACGGCCACGTCGGCTACCGGTGTTTAGCCGCCGGCGACCTCAGATCGCGGCGGCGTTTCACCGGAGTTGTTCGGGTTTCGCCTACAGGCCACCATTTGATGCGCGGTTTTCTCCTACGGGTTCCTGGGAGTGAGGCGCATCCAGAGAGACAAGCGGCAGCAGCTGGGGTGGCCGGAGCTGACGGCGGCGAGCTCTTTGGCGGCCGCCAGAGTTCGGTTGCGCGCGGGATCGTGTTTCGGTGCGTAGAAGAGCGGGGCAAGGGGGCTAGGAGGGCGCTACGCATCGCGGGGAGTAGGTTCGACACTCCAGGGTGACCATTTGGTCACCGGAGCATCGTCGACAGCGAGCTCAGGCGGCGGCGCACTTCGGTCATCAAGGGGGTGACGGCTACGGCGATCAATTGAAGCGGGGAAGAGGGGGATTCGGAGCAGGAGCTCACTGGGGTCACGTAGATCAGCTCGGTGGGCTCGGGGACGGTCCGGAGCCGACGAATTTGACGGAGATGGCCGGCGGTCCTGAGGTTGAAGAAGACGACGCCGAGGACGAAGCAAGGCTTCCCGGCTCGCTTGGCTCGGTGCAGAAGGCGTAGGCGACAGTGGCGGAGCTTCTGAGCTGGTCGGAGAAGCGAGGGGGGGGCGGTGGCTACGGAAATGGCGAACGGCGGCGACGGCAATGCTCGGGCGGTCGCGCGGGAGAGAACCAGGGGAGGAGGGAGAGCGAGGGAGAGGGATATGAGGGGGCCAGGGGGTGCGTGGCGTCCATAGCGACGTCCAGGCGTCAAGGGGGGGCGCGGCAAGCAGGAGCTGGCCGTCGGTGGCCGCGCGCATGCCGGCGCACCGCGGGAACACGCCCGGCGTCCTCCTGGCAGCAGCTGGAAGAAGACAAGGAAGGAGGTGGGCTGGGCCAACAGTGCTGGGCCACAGCTGGGCCGCCAGGTAAGTCCAGGTGAGCCTCTGTCTCTCTCTCTAATTTATTCTGTTTTTCTATTTTTGTTATTCTGTTTTGATTTAGTTTAAATACTAAATCATTTTATAAAATCCTGAAAATATTTATGGACACTTTCTGAAATATTTCATTGGCCCAAAAATAGTTCCAACATTATTTGAGCATTTGAATTATTTAATAGTATTTAAATGCCCAAATTCAAATATTTATGAATTAAGTCAATGCCCCTTTTGTTGACCTAAAATTATATGCACCATTTTTCCCAAGGGTTCTAACCCAAGGCAAAGAGGGTGAACATATTTGAAGGGCATTTCAGGTTCATTGAATTTATTTTTAGTAAACCCTAGTTGATTTCAGGGGGGGGGGTGTTGGGGGTTCTGCTTTTCCCATTTCAATTTCTGATGAATGTAACATGATGCACACTCTAATGCATAACCTCGCTAGGGTGTGACAGAGGTCCGGCTCGGGTGACCCGATCGTGACAATCATAGAGGTGCTCCCTTTACTCCCTAGCCGAACAATCGAGAACGTAGGGGTAAACACAGGAGCGAGGCAACTCACCTTGCAAATCGCTTAAATCAATATGTTGCATATTGTGGCGTAATACACGAACAAGGAACGAAGCCGTACAAGTATAATCATATGCAACAGGAAAAGCTTCATAAAGGAAGCCCCCAAATAAATGGGGTATTTGAATTTATGCGTCACAAACAAAGTTTGGACAAGGAAATTTTTTACAAGCAACTTTTTTCCAAAAAAGTATAATGCTTGGTCGAACCCAGCACAAGTTAGAAATTAAATCTTTGAGTATGAAAGCGACTTAGCTGGTTAATGTGTTCGGTATTGATGACGCGGTCCGAGCTTGATGCGGGGCAAGGTTCCATCCCCCAAGCCCGTCCCGAGGTGGCGGAGCGGAGAGCTCGACACGCCGAAGTGATGACATAGCACGGTCAATGCAGACCGGCAGAGTGACGACGAAGTCCCCGGATCATTTTCCTGTGCACAAAAAATAGTTTAAACCAGAGATAATAGTAATAATGATAATTAAAAAAATCATTGTATAATAAATTATTTATGCAAAGTGAGTAATAAAAGAAATATGGCCTGGCGCCGAAGTCAATGTCGATGCAGGGCGTCGGCGTGATGCGGTAAAGGCGTGGCAAAGCCTAAATTCGCAAGTCGGTCCGAGCTCCGGATGCGGCGTCAGCCGAACTACATACGGAAACTGACCGAACCACCATGCGACTGTTGTTAATGTGGCCACCATTTGATAGACCTGTATACATATGATGGACAAACCAGAGTAATAATTCCTTCGGAAAAATGAACCCAAACAAGCAAAAAATACTGGGATTGATAGCACCTGGTTTATTTGTTGTAGCAATCCGAAGGAAGGTGATTCCCAAAATTGGGACTCGCTCCGCACACCCATTGCCCGATGGGAGATAAAACGACGGCATGGCAATGCTGGTAAAGGTTGGCTCATCGAGGCAAAGCCCTCGGCCCAGCTAACGTGGCGGAGCTGGTCGGCTAGTGATGCCGAAGTGTCCGGAGTAGGTTGATGAAGAGATGGCGAAGCCTCCAGTCCAGCCGAGATGTCGAAGTCTCGATGTCAGCCGATGAGTCGAAGTAGGTCGACGTGATGGACACCAGCTTGAAGAAGCAATAGTGCGGCCCTGTCGATGCAGGTCGTGACGTGGTCGATGCCGGCTTGATGAAGGGACCGTGCGGCGATGCCGGTATGCCCGCTACGTGTAATCCCTGGGGCGACGATGTTGGTGATGATTTATCCTTTGCGATGCCGGACTCTTGTTCGGCTTGCCGAGATGATGATCCAAAGAAGTTGAGCTCGGCTAAGCAAAGTGACGCCGCGTCTAGCGCAGGTCGGCAGCCGTGGAGTAATATTGCCGGACTGGTTTGACACCAGCATGATGTCGAAGATCATGTTCAAAAGATCTTAAAGTTAGTGGGATGTGTTCGGGAACAAAACACAATACCCCATACAAAACTTCCTTCAAAAGGGATGTCCGAAACCCCGTTCATAAAAAGATGAACTCGGGTCGGATTCGTTTTCATGCAGAAAACAGATCTGAAAAGTGATGCACTAATCGGAAGGTTCCCGGAGTTTGGACGGTCGGATCGAGCTGAAAGTTTGAGAGGTGGTAGATATAGGAATTACGCAGCCGATCAACGGTTGGATCTTCCAAAAGACGTCCGAGATAGAAGCTGGACACCACGCCCTAAACTCATCCAGATTCACGTCCAGATTTGACAGGGCTCCAGTATATCGTGGATTGCCAGAGATTCCTCCGTCGGAACTCGACGAAATTTTCCAGGGTTGTTGTAGACTCAATTACGCACAATTACACCAAAGCGATCGTCAAAGCGATACTCGAGGAGGTGGTGGCGGCAGATAGGAGTTCGTTGTCCAAAAAAAATAGCATGGTCGCTTGATGGCAATGTTGACGTTGAGCCCCCGAGCTCCATAGATGATTCCTCCGTGATCTTGCTAAAGATCAGAGTTGATGTTTGATGAAGGCCCTCGTCCAAACATGGTGATCCGAATACGGGGCGCAATTCTTGGTCGAACCAAGGTGACTAGTCGAGCTAGTGACGAAGATGCCGAAGTCACAGTTGATCTGCAGGCGAGCCATCGATCCTTTTGTCGATCACACAGCGGAACTCTCAATGAAAGCACCAATGTCGGTGTCAAAACCGGCGGATCTCGGGTAGGGGGTCCCGAACTATGCGTCTAGGCCGGATGGTAACAGGAGGCAGGGAACACGATGTTTTACCCAGGTTCGGGCCCTGTCGATGGAGGTAAAACCCTACGTCCTGCTTGATTAATATTGATGATATGGGTAGTACAAGAGTAGATCTACCATGAGATCAAGGAGGCTAAACCCTAGAAGCTAGCCTATGATATGATTGTTGATGTGTATGTTCTATCGACTAGCCTGGCCCTGGTTTATATAATGCACCCGAGACCTAGGTTAACAAGAGTCCTAGCCGAATAGGCCGGTGGGGAGAAGTCCTTGTCTTGATCGCCAAGTCTTGTGGAATCTTCCTTGTATGCGGCAGCTGTCCGAACTTGCCCATGAGTATACGGCCACGGGGGTCTTCGGCCCAATCTATCAGATCGAGAGATGACGTGTTGAGTACCCCCTAGTCCAGGACACCATCACCGGCTTTTAAAGCGGGAACTTATATCCGTCTGTCTCTCGTTCGACGACGAGCACTGTGCTTACAACCTGGTGGGTTGCCGCTATATATAACAGCATTGGTTCGCCGATATTTGGCACAACCAAGATTGGGTTGCTGGTCAGGAGGGCTTTTGTTTCTTCCAATCCGGTTGTGGCCGCATCCGTCCACTCAAAGTGTTCGGTGCATCGAAGAAGGCGATAAAGAGGTAATGCCTTTTCTCCTAATCGGGAGATGAAGCAGCTTAAGGAAGCCACGCATCCGGTTAATTTCAGGATTTGCTTGAGGTCTATTGGGATAGCCAACTGTGACAGAGCTTGAATTTTAGCCGGATTTGCTTCAATTCCTCTATTTGAAACGATGAAGCCCAAGAGCTTTCCGGCGGGCACGCCAAAAACGCATTTTTTCTGGATTGAGCTTGATGTCATATGTTCGGAGATTGTCGAACGTAAGCCTCAAGTCGTCTATTAAAGATTCGACGTGTCTAGTTTTAATGACCACATCGTCTATGTACGCCTCCACTGTTTTGCCGATTTGTCTTTCCAGTCATGTCTGAATCATGCGTTGATAGGTTGCATCGGCATTTTGAGCCCGAAAGGCATGGCGTTAAAACAGAAGGGGCCGTATGGAGTGATGAATGCCGTTGCAGCTTGATCGGACTCCGCCATCTTGATTTGATGGTATCCGGAGTATGCGTCGAGGAAACACAATGAGTCGTGTCCTATGGTAGTGTTGATAATTTGATTGATGCGAGGGGGGGGGCGAAGGGATCCTTTGGGCAAGCCTTGTTAAGGTCCTTCAAATCGACACATAGGTGCCAGGATTTGTCCTTCTTTGGTACCATCACCAGGTTTGCTAGCCAGTCTAGATGTTTTATTTCTCTAATGAATCTGGTCTCGAGTAACTTGGCTAGCTCTTCTCCCATGGCTTGTCGCTTAGGCTCTGAGAAACGCCGAAGAGTCTGCTTGACCGTCTTGAATCCCTTTGGAATGTTTAGGCTATGCTCAGCTAGCCTGCATGGGATTCCTGGCATGTCTAAAGGATGCCAGGCGAAGATGTCCCAATTGTCGCGCAAGAGCTCCCGCAGTGCGGCGTGTGTTGTGGGGTTCAGCTATGCCCCGATAGATGCTGTTTTTGTAGGGTCCATTGGGTGGACCTGGAATTTTACTATTTCATCCGCTGGTTTAAAAGATGTGGACTTGGGTCTTTTGTCGAGTATCATGTCGTCCCTGTCCACTATGGAGCGCAGCGCAGTTAGTGCTTCGGCCGCGAGGGCTTCGGAAAACGCCTCGAGGGCCAGTGCGGCGGTTTTATTTTTGATGCGGGGTGCTATGTCCGGATCACTAGCTAGAGTGATGATTCCATTGGGCCCGGGCATCTTGAGCTTCATGTACCCGTAATGGGGTATATCTTGGAAGATCGTGAATGCCTCCCGCCCTAAAAGGGCGTGGTATCCGCTACTAAACTGGGCAACTTGGAATATGATTTCTTCAGACCTATACTTCTCTAGCGTGCCGAATACCACATCTAGTGTGATTTTTCCCGCACATCGTGCCTCCCGACTAGGGATGATTCCTCTGAAGGTCCTGCAACTTTGCTCAATGCAGCTCTTGTCTATTTCCATTTTGCTAAGAGTCTCCTCGTAGATGAGGTTTAATCCACTGCCACCGTCCATGAGCACTTTAGCAATCCGGAAGCCATCCACAATTGGATAAGGACCAAAGCAGCTGGTGCTCGGGCTGTTTGGAATTGAGGTTCGTCACTGGCACTGAAGGTTATAGCCGTATCATTCCATGGATTTATTGTTGCAATGTGGCAGACTTCGGCGAGGTTGCGGAGTGCTCGCTTGCGCCTATTATTTGTGGCGAAAGTCTCGAAGACTGTCAGTACTGTATTGTTATTTTCCACGGGATGGTGCCCTGTGGTATTGTTGATGAGGAGATCCTCGCCGCTCTTGGCCACCTGCCGGAGTATCCAAGATGCTCTAAGGCTATGTGTTGGCATGATATCCGGTGTACTGTGAATTTTGCATGGCCCATTGAGCCATCCCTCCAATACGGTTCCAGGCCGCGTAGCGGGCTTTGGTTTCTTTGTAATTGGATCGAGTGACTTATGAGAGTACACCCTTTTAGTTCGGACGGAGGGTTTAGTGAGAGCCGGAGGATCCCAGAATTTTGTTTGGGTTTTATCATGGTATTCTCATGGGGGGTGCAAGACGACATATGCCACAATGTGGCTTCGTGTGAGGGTAAGACTGCTGGCGGAATATCCAGGGACGGGTATGCGAGTAGCACGCGCTAGTTTACCCAGGTCCGGGGCTCTCCGGAGAGATAACACCCCTACTCCTGCATGTCTGAGTATATCTGGTATATTTGGTACAGAGTTGCTCCTGGAGCTGTATCTAAAAGCAGTGCCACAGGCATCTGGTTTCATATATGCATGTATGTGGCATGCTCTTGTGGCCGGCCATGCTCATGGCTCATGGCCGTGAGCATCTGTATGCTCATGCGTGTGTGTGGATGGCTTGCTAGCTAGCTCTCTTGCTAGCTAGCTTGCTTGTGTGTGTGCGTGAGTGAGTCCCCCCTGATGGATGGATGTGTGCCTATATATATAGGAGTTGGCATGGGTGGTAGTGGCTTTGGTTGTAAGCTACCTTGGGTAGCTTACAAGCCAAGCTATGTAAGCATGGCCAGTGGCATGGTGCATGTCATGCTTGTCCCCTGGGGTACTTTATAAATCAGTACCCAAGGGACATGGTACACTGTAGATGACGTCGCGGTATGGTCGTCCCGTCGGTGTCTCGTCAGGCTGCAGTTGACTTCGGGCTGTCGGCCTGGCGGAGGAGTCGGCAGCCAGCAGTCGGCCTGGTGGAGGAGTCGTCAGCCAGCAATCGCCCTCGTGGAGGAGTCGGCAGCCTGCAGTCAGCCTGGTGGAGCAATCAGCAGCCAGCAGTTGGCCTGGTGGAGCAGTCGGCAGCCAGCAGTCGGCAGCCAGCAGTCGGCCTGGTGGAGCAGTCGGCAGCCAGCAGTCGGCCTGGTGGAGCAGTCAGCAGCCAGCAGTCAGCCACCGGCCAGGTAGTTGGACTGAGGGGCTTTGCTAGCCCCGATGTCTTGAATTCTTGTCTCGCCGTCTTCAGGGTATCCGTGTCCAATTACTCCGACAGTAGCCCCCAAGCCTCCGGGCAACTTGGCAAAGTTGGGCGGAGGTTTTTTGGCGAGTGTTCATGGAAATGATCATGAAAAAGACAAAGTTAGTCCACAGAAATATATCAAATGTTTGCTTTTAGCATTGCAAGTTTTATGCGGAGGGTGCCGAATCGGTTTCGTTCGAGCCCCCTTAATCGTTTTCATGTTCTCTCCACTTCTTGGCTTGTGCTCTTGCTTGCCGGACAGCCGCTCTATGTTCTGTGGCTGAGAGTCGGCCCCGAAGTGGAGTGTACAGTACTCAGAGTCTGGGAGCAGATTCAACCGAGTAGATACTTGTAAAGGAAACGACCGGGTCGCCCAAACCATTTTTCTTCCCGGACGTTTTTCGCGTGGGTGGCCTCCAACGTTCACTCTTGCTAGTCGGACAGCCGCTCTGCGATCTGTGACTAAGAGTGGGCCTTTGGTACCGCGCACGGTACTAAGCCGTCTGTGGGAACTAACGTCTCAGGCCAAGCAGCCAGCCCCCGAGCCAACTCTGGCTGGCGCCGGGGCGAACAGTGATGCGACTGTAATAAAATGCGGAGACAACCCCCGAGCATCGCTCGGGGTTATCCGTGCTCTTGCGGTGCAAAAATATGCGGGTGAGGAGCTCACATTGATTTTCATGTAGCCGAGGCGGAGTTTGCCGAAGACAGCCGGCGTGGCTCAATGCTTGCTGAGCGCGCTGGCTCACCCGCTGGGTGTAGCCTTCGAGCCTCCGGGTGCTCGAAGGGGTCCCGACCGGTCAGGCTCGACCGGCCAGGCGGTGAGACATCTTGCAGCGCCCTTTTTCTTCTTCTTTCTTTTTTTTCTGCCGGTTGCTGACAGCCAGACAAAACTCTTCTCTTGTCTGCAATCTTCCATGGGGGCGCGTCAGCGCACCCACTGGGTGTAGCCCCCGAGATCTGGGCCGACTGCTGAGCTGTCGGGCCAGATCTCTCGGCAACTACTTTTTCCTTCTTCTTCGTGGGGCGCGTCAGCGCACCCGCTGGGTGTAGCCCCCGAGATCTGGGCCGACTGCTGAGTTGTCAGGCCGGATCTCCCGGTGACTACTTTTTTCTTCTTCTTCGCGGGGGCGCGTCAGCGCACCCACTGGGTGTAGCCCCCGAGATCTGGGCCGACTGCTGAGCTGTCGGGCCGGATCTCCCGGCGACTACTTTGTCATCTTCTTCGCGGGGGCGCGTCAGCGCACCCGCTGGGTTTAGCCCGCGAGATCTGGGCCGACTGCTGGGCAGTCGGGTCGGATCTCCCGGCAACCACTTTGTCTTTTCTTCCTCGCGGGGGCGCGTCAGCGCACCCGCTAGGTGTAGCCCCCGAGATTCGGGCTGACTGCTAAGCAGTCGGGCCGGTTCTCCCGGCGACTACTTTATCTTCTTCTTTGCGGGGGCGCGTCAGCACACCCGCTGGGTGTAGCCCCCGAGATCTGGGCCGACTGCTGAGCTGTCGGGCCGAATCTCCCGGCAACTACTTTTTCTTCTTCAGCCGGCTGGGCGGGCGGACCCTGACACAGCAGTCGGGCTCTTTGCAGCCGACCAGACAGCCAGTGGTCGGACGCACATCTGGTAGTCGGACACACATTTCTTTCTTTTTCTCTGTCAGTTGGTTGTGGGCGCCCGCCCTTTTCTTCAGCCGGCTCTGGAGAACTGGATGCGCACACCTCTTTCTTTTTTTTCTAGCAGCCGGATGCGCTAGACATCTACCATGCCGGATGGGCACTCGGACTGACTTTTCTCCATCCGACATTTTCTCTTTCTTTTCGCCCAGCAGCCGGTAGCCGGCTGTTGACTTGGTCAGTGTGAGCAGCCGGACGCGCTTTTTCCAGCCGGCCAACAGGCAGTCGGCTTCTTCTTTCTTTCTGTTTTTAGCCAACCTGCCAGCCGGACCCTTGACTTTTTCTAGCAGCCCGATTCTTCTTTTTCTTTGCTTCTCTCGAGCAGTCGGTTGGAGCGGTCGGTTGGAGTGGGAGGCGTCCGGCGAGTGCGGGCTGGTACAGCAAGCCAGACGACGGGAGGCGGCGCAGCAGGCAACCGACAGGTGGGCGTGGGGCATCCAGTTGCAGGGAGGAGCGACGGGGCGGACGCCAGCCAACGGAGCAAGGCGGAGCCGGCCGCGGGGTGGGGCGCCGGCTGGGGCAGAGGCGGAGTCGCCCAGGGGCGCTGGCGCGCAGAAGGTGACCGGGCGCGGAGCCCGCTGCGGTGAGTCGGAGCGGAGGAGGCCGGACCTGCTCGGGCACGGGACAGCGCCAGCCCGGCAGCAGCTGGTCTCTAGCGCGGCAGAGGCCGGCGTGCGAGAGCGGAGCCGGCGACCGGCACGGCGAGTTGGAAGCGCTAGCCGGAGGCAGATGAGGACGCGGCAGCAGCCGGCCGTGAGGGAGGCGCGGCGTGAGGGGCGACGAGGGCACGAACGCGCTAGCGGACGGGCGAGCGAAGCCGGCCAGAGGAGGAGCTGGTCAGGGCATCGGAGTGGGCCAGCCAGCAGCAAGCCGGCAGGCGCGGCGGAAGGCGGCCAGGCACGGACGGGGCCTCGCCCGCAGGAGGAGAGCAGCACACGGAGGAGAAGGCGGCTAGCCAGGGGCATCGGGACCGAGCACGGCCAAAGGGCGGCCAGCGACCCAATGGAGCAGGCAACGCGGACGGAGCACGTGAGGACGAGGGAGAGCAGGCGGACGCGTGTTTCGGTGGGCACGACCGCAGACGAGAGCCGCAGGGGGCCACGCAAACGAGCGGTGCCGTGGGAGCCAGGGGCGGCGCTACGCACGCGCGGGCGCGCAGGAAGTCATGGCCAGGTGCGGGTGCAGACTCGGGCGAGGCGAGCATAGGCAAGGACGCGTAGCGGGATTCCTGCGCGGGCCTCAACACTACTACTGGTGACGGCGCGAGGCGTAGGCAGAGGTAGCAGCATGGCGGGGCGAACTGGCAGGCAACAGTTTGGGCGGTGTAGAGTGGAGACTAGCATTGTCTAGCTAATATATGGGCAATATCCAACTTGCATCAAGCTAATGCACATGCATTATCCAACTGGTGTCTGGCTGCTATCTGATGCGTATATGACTTGCATGTGGCTAGTGTTTGACCATCGTTGACCTGCATCTAGCTAGCTTGCAAGCAGATGCAAGTGAGCGGAACGAGCGTGAGTAGGCCGAGCGATGTCGAGGCAGACGACGCGGACGCGCCGTCTCGTGCGGCTGCCCGAGGTGTGTCGATGCCGAGCCCCCGAGCGCTACCGGAGAAACGACGGCGACGCCGCGGTGATGACGGCGAGAACGGCGAGGCCGATGACAAGGACACGCCATCCCGTGAGGCCGCCCAGGAGCGTGTCAATGTCGAGCCCCCGAGCGCTACCGGAGAGAAGACGTGACGCCACGGTGACGACGATGAAAAGGGTCCCGCCCGGACTGCAAAACCAGCAGCAGTACGGTAGCATAGTACCGCCCCACGGTGGGCGCCAAATGTCGTGGTATTCTCACGGGGGGTGCAAGACGACATATGCCACAAGGTGGCTTCGTGTGAGGATAAGACTACTGCCGGAATATCCAGGGATGGGTATGCGAGTAGCACGCACTAGTTTACCCAGGTTCGGGGCTCTCCGGAGAGATAACACCCCTACTCCTGCATGTATGAGTATATCTGGTATATCTGGTACATAGTTGCTCCTGGAGCTGTACCTGAAAGCAGTGCCACAGGCATCTGGTTTCATATATGCATGTATGTGGCATGCTCTAGTGGTCGGCCATGCTCTGGCTCATGGCCGTGAGCATGTGTATGCTCATGCGTGTGTATGGATGGCATGCTAGCTAGCTCTCTTGCTAGCTAGCTTGCCTGTGTGTGTGCGTGAGTGAGTCCCCCCCTGATGGATGGATGTGTGCCTATATATATAGGAGTTGGCATGGGTGGTAGTGGCTTTGGTTGTAAGCTACCTTGGGTAGCTTACAAGCCAAGCTATGTAAGCATGGCAAGTGGCATGGTGCTTGTCATGCTTGTCCCCTGGGGTACTTTATAAATCAGTACCCAGGGGACACGGTACACTGTAGATGATGTCGCGGTATGGTCATCCCGTTGGTGTCTCGTCAGGCTGCAGTTGACTTTGGGCAGTCAGCCTGATGGAGGAGTCGACAGCCAGCAGTCGGCCTGGTGGAGGAGTCGGCAGCCAGTAGTCGGCCTGGTGGAGCAGTCGGCAGCCAGCAGTCGGCCTGGTGGAGCAGTCGGCAGCCAGCAGTCGGCCTGGTGGAGCAGTCAGTAGCCAGCAGTCAGCCGCCGGCCAGGTAGTTGGACTGAGGGGCTTTGCTAGCCCCGATGTCTTGAATTCTTCTCTCGCCGTCTTCGGGGTATCCTTGTCCAATTACTCCGACAGGTTTTCCAGGTGCTTTCCATCGCACAGTACTTCTGTACTATGGCCGCCAAGTCAGCGAAGTGTGCTATGTCACGGTGACTTATGGTGTTGGGGATATGACTACTGGAGGTAAACGGCTAGGAGTGGTCGGGTTAACTCCATGAATATAGAAGCCCATGAAGACGTGAGGATGGTGGCACTTTATGAAGGCCCAAGGCCCAAAGGCGAGTTAAGACATGTAGATGTAAATCGACTATTTCATGGAACTTCTGTTGTAAGTTAGAAGGAATAGAGACTGAGCCAGACACATTTATGATCCGGCCTCGGGACTCTGTAAACCGGCGGGCGTTAACCTATGTATATAAAGGGACGACCCGGGAGCGGTTTAGGGACGACAGACAACAACTCGAGAACCAGGCAAAGCGGATTCGCTCCTTGGTCATCGAAACCCTAGCAATACCAATCACAACTAGACGTAGGCTTTTACCTTCATCGAAGGGGCCGAACTAGTATACAATCCCTCGTGTCCCTTGTCCGGTTTAACCCCTTTAAGCTAACCCGTAGCGATGGCTCCATGACTAAGTCCTTTCACGCGGACATCTGCCGTGACAAACCCACGACAGTTGGCGCCCACCGTGGGGCTATTGCATGATGGTTTCGAGTTCTTGAAGGGTAGCTTCGAAGGACTCAAGGGATACGCTGTGGGCGGATGACAAAGAGTCTTCACGGCAAGCTCTACATCGACGACGCAGGATGGGGTCCCGAGGCCGGTTCAATCGAATACGGCTATCGGGTCCCCTTTGGTGGGATTCACGTCTTCATCGGCAAGATCGGCGAACCGGGCCCTGAGCTGGACAACTGCACCGACATCATCGAGACAGCTCAGCATGCAAGCCCTGCCCCGGTTCTGAAGGAAATATGCCCTAGAGGCAATAATAAAGTTATTATTTATTTCCTTATTTCATGATAAATGTTTATTATTCATGCTAGAATTGTATTAACCGGAAACATAATACATGTGTGAATACATAGACAAACAAAGTGTCACTAGTATGCCTCTACTTGACTAGCTCATTAATCAAAGATGGTTGTGTTTCCTAACCATGGACAAAGAGTTGTTATTTGATTAACGGGATCACATCGTTAGATGAATGATCTGATTGACATGACCCATTCCATTAGCTTAGCACCCGATCGTTTAGTATGTTGCTATTGCTTTCTTCATGACTTATACATGTTCCTATGACTATGAGATTATGAAACTCCCGTTTGCCAGAGGAATACTTTGTGTGCCACCAAACGTCACAACGTAACTGGGTGATTATAAAGGAGCTCTATAGGTGTCTCCAAAGGTACATGTTGGGTTGGCGTATTTCGAGATTAGGATTTGTCACTCTGATTGTCGGAGAAGTATCTCTGGGCCCTCTCAGTAATGCACATCACTTAAGCCTTGCAAGCATTGCAACTAATGAGTTAGTTGCGGGATGATGTATTACGGAATGAGTAAAGAGACTTGCCGGTAACGAGATTGAACTAGGTATTGGATACCGACGATCAAATCTCGGGCAAGTAACATACCGATGACAAAGGGAACAACGTATGTTGTTAGGTCTGACCGATAAAAGATCTTTGTAGAATATGTAGGAGCCAATATGAGCATCCAGGTTCCGCTATTGGTTATTGACCGGAGACGTGTCTCGGTCATGTCTACATTGTTATCGAACTCGTAGGGTCCGCATGCTTAAGGTTTCGATGACAGTTATATTATGAGTTTTGATGTACCGAAGGAGTTCGGAGTCCCGGATGAGATCGGGGACATGACGAGGAGTCTCGAAATGGTCGAGACGTAAAAATTGATATATTGGACGACTATATTCAGACATCGGAAAGGTTTCGAGTGATTCGAGTATTTTTCGGAGTACCGGAGAGTTACGGGAATTCGCCGGGAGAAGTATTGGGCCTTATTGGGCCATACGGGAAAGAGAGAGGGGCTGCCTAGGGCAGGCCACGCGCCCCCCAAGGCCTAGTCCGAATTGGACTAGGGGGAGGGGCTGCGCCCCTTCCTTGTTTCTTACTCCT
Source organism: Triticum monococcum (assembly GCA_034509565.1). Taxonomy (NCBI): domain Eukaryota; kingdom Viridiplantae; phylum Streptophyta; class Magnoliopsida; order Poales; family Poaceae; genus Triticum; species Triticum monococcum. The sequence continues at coordinate 782,952,857 of CM067842.1, read as the reverse complement.
ACTACATGGAAGGACTCCTAGTTGGACTAGGAAAGGGGGAATCCTACTCCCGGTGGGAGTAGGACTCCCCTAGGGCGCGCCATAGAGAGGGCCGGCCCTCCCCTCCTCCACTCCTTTATATACGGGGGCAGGGGGCACCCCATAGACACACAAGTTGATCCACGTGATCATATTCTTAGCCGTGTGCGGCGCCCCCTGCCACCATAGTCCTCGATAATATTGTAGCGGTTCTTAGGCGAAGCCCTGCGACAGTAGTACATCAAGATCGTCACCACGCCGTCGTGCTGACGGAACTCTTCCCCGACACTTTGCTGGAACGGAGTCCGGGGATCGTCATCGAGCTGAACGTGTGCTAGAACTCGGAGGTGCCGTAGTTTCGGTGCTTGATCGGTCGGGCCATGGAGATGTACCACTACGTCAACCAAACGCTTCCGTTGTCGATCTACAAGGGTACGTAGATCACACTCCCCCCTCTCGTTGCTATGCATCACCATGATCTTGCGTGTGCGTAGGAATTTTTTTGAAATTACTACGTTCCCCAACAGTGGCATCCGAGCCTAGGTTTTATGTGTTGATGTTATATGCACGAGTAGAACACAAGTGAGTTGTGGGTGATATAAGTCATACTGCTTACCAGCATGTCATACTTTGGTTCGGCGGTATTGTTGGACGAAGCGGCCCGGACCAACATTACGCGTACGCTTACGCGAGACCGGTTCTCCCGACGTGCTTTGCACATAGGTGGCTTGCGGGTGACAGTTTCTCCAACTTTAGTTGAACCAAGTTTGGCTACGCCCGGTCCTTGCAAAGGTTAAAACAGCACCAACTTGACAAACTATCGTTGTGGTTTTGATGCGTAGGTAAGATTGGTTCTTGCTTAAGCCCGTAGCAGCCACGTAAAACTTGCAACAACAAAGTAGAGGACGTCTAACTTGTTTTTGCAGGGCATGTTGTGATGTGATATGGTCAAGACATGATGCTGAATTTTATTGTATGAGATGATCATGTTTTGTAACCTAGTTATCGGCAACTGGCAGGAGCCATATGGTTGTCGCTTTATTGTATGCAATGCAATCGCGCTATAATGCTTTACTTTATCACTAAGTGGTAGTGATAGTCGTGGAAGCATACGATTGGCGAGAAGACAACGATGCTACGATGGAGATCAAGGTGTCGTGCCGGTGACGATGGTGATCATGACGGTGCTTCGGAGATGGAGATCACAGGCACAAGATGATGATGGCCATATCATATCACTTATATTGATTGCATGTGATGTTTATCTTTTATGCATCTTATCTTGCTTTTATTGACGGTAGCATTATAAGATGATCTCTCACCAAACTTATCAAGAAGTGTTCTCCCTGAGTATGCACCATTGCGAAAGTTCTTCGTGCTGAGACACCACGTGATGATCGGGTGTAATTGGCTCTACGTTCAAATACAACGGGTGCAAAACAGTTGCACACGCGGAATACTCAGGTTATACTTGACGAGCCAAGCATATGCAGATATGGCCTCGGAACACAGAGACCGAAAGGTCGAGCGTGAATCATATAGTAGATATGATCAACATAGTGATGTTCACCAATGAAACTACTCCATCTCACGTGATGATCGAACATGGTTTAGTTGATTTGGATCACGTGATCACTTAGCGGATTAGAGGGATGTCTATCTAAGTGGGAGTTCTTAAGTAATATGATTAATTGAACTTTAATTTATCATGAACTTAGTCCTAGTAGTATTTTGCAAATTATGTTGTAGATCAATAGCTCACGTTGTTGCTTCCCTGTGTTTATTTTGATATGTTCCTAGAGAAAATTGTGTTGAAAGATGTTAGTAGCAATGATGCGGATTGGATCCGTGATCTGAGGTTTATCCTCATTGCTGCACAAAAGAATTATGTCCTTGATGCACCGCTAGGTGACAGACCTATTGCAGGAGCAGATGCAGACGTTATAAACGTTTGGCTAGCTCAATATGATGACTACTTAATAGTTTAGTGCACCATGCTTAACGGGTTAGAATCGGGACTTCAAAAGACGTTTTGAACGTCATGGACCATATGAGATGTTCCGGGAGTTGAAGTTAATATTTCAAGCAAATACCCGAGTTGAGAGATATGAAGTCTCCAACAAGTTCTATAGCTAAAAGATGGAGGAGAATCGCTCAACTAGTGAGCATGTGCCCAGATTGTCTGAGTACTACAATCGCTTGAATCAAGTGGGAGTTAATCTTCAAGATAAGATAGTGATTGACAGAATTCTCTAGTCACCATCACTAAGTTAGTAGAACTTCGTGATGAACTATGATATGCAAGGGATAACGGAAACGATTCCCAAGCTCTTCGTAATGCGGAAATTGATGAAGGTAGAAATCGAGAAAAACATCAAGTGTTGATGGTAGACAAGACCACTAGTTTCAAGAAAAGGGCAGAGGGAAGAAGGGGAACTTCAAAAAGAACAGCAAGCAAGTTGCTGCTCAAGTGAAGAAGCCCAAGTCTGATCCTAAGCCCGAGACTAAGTGCTTCTACTACAAAGGTACTGGTCACTGGAAGTGGAACTACCCCAAGTGATTGGCAGATAAGAAGGATGGCAAAGTGAACATAAGTATATTTGATATACATGTTATTGGTGTGTACTTTACTAGTGTTTATAGCAACCCCTCAGTATTTGATACTAGTTCAGTTGCTAAGATTAGTAACTCGAAACGGGAGTTGCAGAATAAAGACTAGTTAAGGGTGAAGTGACGATGTGTGTTGGAAGTGGTTCCAAGATTGATATGATCATCATCGCACACTCCCTATACTTTCGGGATTAGTGTTGAACCTGAATAAGTGTTATTTGGTGTTTGCGTTGAGCATGAATATGATTTGATCATGTTTATTGTAATACGGTTATTCATTTAAGTAAGAGAATAAATTGTTGTTCTGTTTACATGAATAAAACCTTATATGGTTACACACCCAATGAGAATAGTTCGTTGGATCTCGATCGTAGTGATATACATAATCATAATATTGAAACCAAAAGATGCAAAGTTAATAATGATAGTGCAACTTATTTGTGGCACTACCGTTTAGGTCATATTGGTGTAAAGCGCATGAAGAAACTCCATGCTGATGGGATTTTGGAATCACTTGATTATGAATCACTTGATGCTTGCGAACCATGCCTCATGGGCAAGATGACTAAGACTCCGTTCTCTGGAGCAAGCAACTGACTTATTGGAAATAATACATACTGATGTATGCGGTCCGATGGGTGTTAAGGATCACGGCAAGTATCGTTATTTTCTGAACTTCACAGATGATTTGAGAAGATATGGGTATATCTACTTGATGAAACATAAGTCTGAAACATTTGAAAAGTTCAGAGAATTTCAGAGTGAAGTGGAAAATCATCGTGACAAGAAAATAAAGTTTCTACGATCTGATCGCGGAGACAAATATTTGAGTTACGAGTTTGGTCTTCAGTTAAAAACAATGTGAAATAGTTTCACTACTCACGCCACCTGGAACACCACAATGTAATGGTGTGTCCGAACGTCATAACCGTACTTTATTAGATATGGTGCGACCTATGATGTTTCTTACCGATTTACAACTATCATTTTGGGGTTATGCATTAAAGACAGCTGCATTCACGTTTAAAAGGGCACCATCTAAGTCCGTTGAGACGACACAATCTAAACTGTGGTTTGGCAACAAACCAAAGTTGTCGTATCTTAAAGTTTGGGATTGTGATGATTATATGAAAAGGGTTCATCCTGATAAGCTCAAAACCAAATCGGAGAAATATGTCTTCATAGGATACCCAAAGGAAAATGTTGGGTACACCTTCTATCACAGATCTGAAGGCAAGACATTCGTTGCTAAGAATGGATCCTTTCCGGAGAAGGAATTTCTCTCAAAAGAAGTGAGTGGGAGGAAAGTAGAAAACTTGATAAGGTAATTGTACCTTCTCCCTTATTGGAAAGTAGTTCATCACAAAAATCTGTTCTTGTGACTACTACACCAATTAGTGAGGAAGCTAATGATGATGATCATGTAACTTCAGATCAAGTTACTACCGAATCTCGTAGGTAAATCAGAGTGAGATCCACACCAGAGTGGTACGGTAATCCTGTTCTGGAGGTCATGTTACTTGACCATGACGAACCTACGAACTATGAGGAAAAGATGATGAGCCCAGATTCCACGAAATGGTTTGAGGCCATGAAATCTGAGATATGATCCATGTATGAGAACAAAGTTTGGACTTTGGTTGACTTGCCCGATGATCGGCAAGCAATTGAGAATAAATGGATCTTCAAGAGGAAGACAGACGCTGATAGTAGTGTTACTATCTACAAAGCTAGAATTGTCGCAAAAGGTTTTCGACAAGTTCAAGGTGTTGACTACGATGAGAGCTTCTCACTCGTATCTATGCTTGAGTCTGTCCGAATCATGTTAGTAATTGCCGCATTTTATGAAATCTGGCAAATGGAGTATGTCATGCTGTATACCAGATCTATTGTATACCCTGCACTGATTTGGCAAGGGAGTACAATAGTGATCTAGGAGTAGATCACTGGACAGCGGTCAGAATTATCCTTAGTGAAATAAGGATATGTTTCTCGATTATGGACGTGACAAAAAGGTTCGTCGTAAAGGGTTACGTCAATGCAAGTTTTTGACACTGATCCAGATGATTCTAAGTCTCAATTTGGATACATATTGAAAGTGGGAGCAATTAGCTAGAGTAGCTCCGTGCAGAGCATTGTAGACATAGAATTTTGCAAAATACATACGGATCTGAATTTGGCAGGCCCGTTGAATAAATTTCTATCACAAGCAAAACATGATCACTCTTTGGGTGTTAATCACATAGCGATGTGAACTAGATTATTGAATCTAGTAAACCCTTTGGGTGTTAGTCACACGGAGATGTGAACCAATCACATAAAGATGTGAACTATTGGTGTTAATCACATAGCGATGTGAACTAGATTATTGACTCTAGTGCAAGTGGGAGACTGAAGGAAATATGCCCTAGAGGCAATAATAAAGTTATTATTTATTTCCTTATTTCATGATAAATGTTTATTATTCATGCTAGAATTGTATTAACCGGAAACATAATACATGTGTGAATACATAGACAAATAGAGTGTCACTAGTATGCCTCTACTTGACTAGCTCGTTAATCAAAGATGGTTGTGTTTCCTAACCATGGACAAAGAGTTGTTATTTGATTAAGAGGATCACATCATTAGATGAATGATTTGATTGACATGACCCATTCCATTAGCTTAGCACCCGATCGTTTAGTATGTTGCTATTGCTTTCTTCATGACTTATACATGTTCCTAGGAATATGAGATTATGCAACTCCCATTTGCCGGAGGAACACTTTGTGTGCTACCAAACGTCACAACGTAACTGGGTGATTATAAAGGAGCTCTACAGGTGTCTCCAAAAGTACATGTTGGGTTGGCGTATTTCGAGATTAGGATTTGTCACTCCGATTGTCGAAGAAGTATCTCTGGGCCCTCTCGGTAATGCACATCACTTAAGCCTTGCAAGCATTGAAACTAATGAGTTAGGTGCGGGATGATGTATTACGGAACGAGTAAAGAGACTTGCCGGTAACGAGATTGAACTAGGTATTGGATACCGACGATCGAATCTCGGGCAGGTAACATACCGATGACAAAGGGAACAACGTATGTTGTTATGCGGTCTGACCGATAAAAGATCTTCGTAGAATATGTAGGAGCCAATATGAGCATCCAGGTTCCGCTATTGGTTATTGACCGAAGACGTGTCTCGGTCATGTCTACATTGTTCTCGAACCCGTAGGGTCCGCACGCTTAAGGTTTCGATGACAGTTATATTATGAGTTTATGAGTTTTGATGTACCGAAGGAGTTTGGAGTCCCGGATGAGATCGGGGACATGACGAGTAGTCTCGAAATGGTCGAGACGTAAAAATCGATATATTGGACGACTATATTCGGACATCGGAAAGGTTCCGAGTGATTCGAGTATTTTTCGGAGTACCGGAGAGTTACGGGAATTCGACGGGAGAAGTATTGGGCCTTATTGGGCCATACGGGAAAGAGAGAGGGGCTGCCTAGGGCAGGCCACGCGCCCCCCCAAGGCCTAGTCCGAATTGGACTAGGGGTAGGGGCCGCGCCCCTTCCTTGTTTCCTACTCCTACTACATGGAAGGACTCCTAGTTGGACTAGGAAAGGGGGAATCCTACTCCCGGTTGGAGTAGGACTCCCCTAGGGCGCACCATAGAGAGGGCCGGCCCTCCCCTCCTCCACTCCTTTATATACGGGGGCAGGGGGCACCCCATAGACACACAAGTTGATCCACGTAATCATATTCTTAGCCGTGTGCGGCGCTCCCTGCCACCATAGTCCTCGATAATATTGTAGCGGTGCTTAGGCGAAGCCTTGCGACAGTAGTACATCAAGATCATCACCACGCCGTCGTGCTGACGGAACTCTTCCCCGACACTTTGCTGGAACGGAGTCCGGGGATCGTCATCGAGCTGAACGTGTGCTAGGACTCGGAGGTGCCGTAGTTTCGGTGCTTGATCGGTCGGGCCGTGGAGACGTACGACTACATCAACCAAACGCTTCCGTTGTCGATCTACAAGGGTACATAGATCACACTCTCCCCTCTCATTGCTATGCATCACCAAGATCTTGCGTGTGCGTAGGAATTTTTTTGAAATTACTACGTTCCCCAACAGGTTCAACCAGCAGTAAGGCATGTTTTCTTAGGTGTCATCCATGGAGCAGAACATGAAGACAGACCGGCATCTGATGGAGAAGCCATTGTCCGTTCTGATGACAAGTCTTCAACCGGAGAGACCGAGTCGCTGTATCAGTTGCAGGACGGCACGTTTAGCAGAGGTTCCGATGGCAAAAGTATTTCGGACCCCCTCTGTCGGTGTCAAAACCTGCGGATCTCGAGTAGGGGGTCCCGAACTATGCGTCTAAGGCGGATGGTAACAGGAGATAAGGGACACGATGTTGACACAGGTTCGGGCCCTCTTGATGGAGGTAATACCCTATGTCCTGCTTGATTGTTCTTGATGATATGAGTATTACAAGAGTTGATCTACCACAAGATCGTAGAGGCTAAACCGTAGAAGCTAGCCTATGGTATGATTGTATGTTGTCCTACGGACTAAACCCTTCGGTTTATATAGACACCGGAGGGGGCTAGGGTTACACAGAGTTGGTTACAAGGGAGGAGATCTACATATCCGTATTGCTTAGCTTGCCTTCCACGCCAAGGAGAGTCCCATCCGGACACGGGACGAAGTCTTCAATCTTGTATCTTCATAGTCCAACAGTCCGGCCAAAGGATATAGTCTGGCTGTCCGGAGACCCCCCAATCGAGGACTCCCTGAGTAGGCCCTGAACCAGGCTTCATTGACGATGAGTCCGGCGCGCAGTATTGTCTTTTGCATTGCAAGGCGGGTTCCTCCTCCGAATACTCCATGGAATACTCTGAACACAAGGATAGTGTCCAGCTCTGCAAAACAAGTTCCACATACCACCATAGAGAGAATAATATTTCCACAAATCTAATCTGCTGACACGTTTTGACAGCACGACATCATGCCATGGCCCGGTCATTATTCGAACCGTTTTTCTCAACCAGCACCGCACATATCGCGAGGCGGTTTTCTTGACACATCTTGTCAAAGCTGAGATTGTGTTCCCCTTATTACGGGATTCTCATCAATACGAACGTGGGTAACCCAACCGTGCCCGTTTGTATGACTTCTCGATTTTAGGCGAGTCCAAAACAGCCACGAGGAGGACGCTTGACATTCACCCTCTTTATAAAGAGGCCAAGACCTGTCCCTTTTTCCTCTCGCGCTCAATCGAATCCTCCCCCTGCCTCAAGTTCCAACACCCCAGGCTCAGGTCAGGTACTTCGGACCTTCAACCATGTCCGGATCCAACCTCCAAGGTTGGTGGATGCCTTCCTCTGTCACAGAGGAGGACATCAAGAAGCTGAGAGAGGCCAGATATCTGACCGCCAAAATTTCGCACAGGCTGCCCGGCCGAGGGCAGGTCATCCCCACTCCCGAACCCAACGTGAGTGTTGTGTTCGTCTCTCACTTCCTCCGAGGACTAGGCCTCGCTCTGGATCCCTTTGTTAGGGGACTCATGTTCTATTATAGGCTGGATTTCCATGATTTGGCCTCGGATTCCCTCCTTCACATCTCGTCGTTCATCATCGTATGTGAGGCCTTCCTCCGCATTACCCCTCACTTCGGCCTGTGGCTCAAGACCTTCAATGTGAAGCCGAAGATGATCGAGGGGCGGCACGCAGAGTGCGGAGGTGCCGTAATAAGCAAAAGCACGGATGTTCCATGGCCAGAGGGTTCCTTCCCCGAGGAGTCCAGTTTGTGGCAGCGGGAGTGGTTTTACATCATAGCTCCCCGGAGTGCCAAATGGGTAGATGATACGTCTCCAACTTATCTATAATTTTTGATTGTTCCATGTTATATTATCTACTGTTTTGAATGTCTATGGGCTTTATTATACACTTTTATATCATTTTTGGGACTAACCTATTAACCCAGAGCCTAGTGCCAGATTCTGTTTTTACCCTGTTTTAGGGTTTTGAAGAAAAGGAAAATCAAACGGAGTCCAATTGACCTGAAACTTCACGGAACTCATTTTTGGAAGGAAAGAAGCCTAGAAGACTTGGAGTGCACGTCGGGGGATCTGCGAGGAGGTCATGAGGCAAGGGGGGCGCCCACCCCCTGGGCGCGCCCTCCACCCTCGTGAGCCCCTCATGGCCCCCCTGACGACTTCTTCTGCCTATATATCTCCATATACCCTAAAAACATTCTTGAATACAATAGATCGGGAGTTCCGCCGCCATAAGCCTCCGTAGCCACCGAAAACCAATCTAAACCCGTTCCGGCACCCTGCCGGAGGGGGGAATCCTTCTCCGGTGGCCATCTTCATCATCCTTGTGGTCTCCATGACGAGGAGGGAGTAGTTCTCCCTCGGGCTGAGGGTATGTACCAGTAGCTATGTGTTTGATCTCTCTCTCTCTCTCTCTCTCTCTCTCTCTCGTGTTCTTGAGATGATACGATCTTGATGTATCGCGAGCTTTGCTATTATATTTGGATCCTATGATGTTTCTTCCCCCTCTACTCTCTTGTAATGGATTGAGTTTTCCCCCTTTGAAGTAATCTTATCGGATTGAGTCTTTAAAGATTTGAGAACACTTGATGTATGTCTTGTCGTGCGTATCTGTGGTGACAATGGGATACCACGTGATTCACTTGATGTACGTTTTGGTGACCAACTTGCGGGTTCTGCCCATGAACCTATGCATAGGGGTTGGCACACGTTTTCGTCATGATTCTCCGGTAGAAACTTTGGGGCACTCTTTGAGGTCCTTTGTGTTGGTTGAATAGATGAATCTGAGATTGTGTGACGCATATCATATAATCATACCCACGGATACTTGAGGTCACATTGGAGTATCTAGGTGACATTAGGGTTGTGGTTGATTTGTGTCTTAATGTGTTATTCTAGTATGAACTCTAGGGCTGTTTGTGACACTTATAGGAATAGCCCAACGGATTGATTGGAAAGAATAACTTCGAGGTGGTTTAGTACCCTACCATAATCTCTTCGTTCGTTCTCCGCTATTAGTGACTTTGGAGTGACTCTTTGTTGCATGTTGAGGGATAGTTATGTGTTCCAATTATGTTATCATTGTTGAGGGAACTTACACTAGCGAAAGTATGAACCGTAGGCCTTGTTTCAACGCATTGCAATACCATTTACGCTCACTTTTATCATTTGTTACCTTGCTGTTTTTATATTTTCAGATTACAAATACCTTTATCTACTATCCATATTGCACTTGTATCACCATCTCTTCGTTGAACTAGTGCACCTATACAATTTACCATTGTATTGGGTGTGTTGGGGACACAAGAGACTCTTTGTTATTTGGTTGCAGGGTTGCTTGAGAGAGACCATCTTCATCCTACTCCTCCTACGGATTGATAAACCTTAGGTCATCCACTTGAGGGAAATTTGCTACTGGCCTACAAACCTCTGCACTTGGAGGCCCAACAACGTCTATAAGAAGAAGGTTGTGTAGTAGACATCAAGATCTTTTCTGGCGCCGTTGCCGAGGAGGTGAGTGCTTGAAGGTATATCTTTAGATCTTGCAATCAAGTCTTTTAGTTTCTTGTTTTATCACTAGTTTAGTTTATAAAAGAAAATTACAAAAAAATGGAATTAAGTTTGTCTCATACGCTTCATCTTTTAATATATTTCATGAGTATGATGGAAAGGAAAATTGTGCTCAAGTACTAGAAGAAGAATGCATTAGAATGTTTGGAACTAAATATTTGAATGATGAGCATGATTGCAATGTTGTTAGTACGAATTCTTTGAATATCCATGACACTAATGATGATTGCACTAGTTATGATGAAAATGTCTCCTATAAACATGTCAATTTTTGTGGAGTGCATTGGGTTTGTAAGTACACACCAAATAGAGAAGATAGATATTGCAAGAGGCATAAGTACTTAGAAACTGAATTGTTGCAAGAAAGTCTTGATGATTGTGCTGAAAAATTCAATATTTTTCGCGCCCCTTGTGAACTTTGCAATGAACATGGTCATTTAAATCTCCAATGCAAATTGTTTCATGACCGAATCGTATCCAAAAATTGTGATAATTTGATTATCCTTGAGCATCATAAAGAGCTTAGTCTTCTTTTGGGGTATGAGGAAATGAAACATATAACTGAGGGTATTCCAAAGTTTAATCTTGATAGATTTCTTGATTTTGATCTAGAGAAAATTTATATGTATTGTGCGGTGAATTGTATTGAAAATCCTTATATTGCCAATTGCATAAAGAAAAGGAAGAAAATAGAAGATGAAGAGAATACTAATGAAAGGGAAGAGACTTCCCAATACCCTCCTATTATTTCTTATGATGAATCAGGTAACGAGGAGGAGCCTCCTATTCAACCAATCTCATTAATAAGGAGCTCCAAAAAGAGGATTGAACCCACACATGATGTGGTGAAGAAGAAGAAAAGAAAAAATGAAGAGAGGTAAAAAGATATCTCTCTAAAATAATGCTGCTCCTATTACTATTGGCTCATGAAAATATAATTGTGGAAGATAATGATACTTCTTATGATCTTGAAAATCTTTTTGGCACTTGCTTGGAAGAATATGATAATTGCTATACTATTGGTGCTATCCATACTATTAATTATGAGAGTGATTATGCTTATGATATGAAAAGGCCCAAGCTTGGGGATGCTATGTTTGATGAAGATGATGTTTTTGAGAATATATTTTCTGCAATTAATGTTTGTCCCAAGCTTGGGGAAGCTATGATTAATGAAGATGATATTTTTAGTCTCCCAAGTTTTGATATGCAAGTTTATAATGATGATAGCATGCCTCCTACTTATGATGATTATTGTGATGATACTTATGCTATAAAAAGTAGTGATTATATTTACAAAACTTGTCATGATTATGATTACCCCTTCTTTGAACATTACTCTTTTAATGTGGAAACAATTTATAGTATTCGAGTCTCTTATGATACTCCCACTATTCCGATTGAGAAGAATTTTGCTTATGTGGAGAGTAGTAAATTTTCTATGCTTGTAGATCATGAAAAGAATGTTTTAGGTGCTGGTTATATTGTTGAATTCATTCATGATGCTACTGAAAATTATTATGAGGGAGGAATATATGCTTGTAGGAATTGCAATAATATCAAGTTTCCTCTCTATGTGCTTAAAGTTTTGAAGTTATGCTTGTTTTGCCCTCCTATGCTAGTTGATTATTGTTCCCACAAGTTGTATGCTCACAAAATCCCTATGCATACGAAGTATGTTAGACTTAAATGTGCTAGTCATATTCTTCTTGATGCTCTCTTTATGTTTCAATTATTATCTTTTATGTGAGCATCATTGAAATCATCATGCCTAGCTAGGGGCGTTAAACGATAGCGCTTGTTGGGAGGCAACCCAACTTTATTTTTGTTCCTTGCTTTTTGTTCCTGTTTAGTAATAAATAATTAATCTAGCCTGTTTTTAGATGTTGTTTTATTCTTTTAGTTAGTGTTTGTGCCAAGTAGAACCTTTGGGAAGACTTGGGGAAAGTCTTGTTGATCATGCTGTAAAAAACAGAAACTTTAGCGCTTACGAGAACTGCTACCATTTTTATTTGGAGAGTGATATTTAGTTAATTATTTTTGAAGATGATTAATAGATAAATTCCTCAGGTCTAGAAATTTATTCGAGAATTTTATGAGTTCCAGAAGTATACGTTTGATCCATATTACTACAGAATGTTCTGTTTTTGACAGATTCTGTTTTCATTGTGTTGTTTGCTTATTTTGATGAATATATTGCTAGTAAAATAGTTTATAAACCATAGAGAATTTGGAATACAGTAGGTTTAACACCAATATAAATAAATAATGAGTTCATTACAGTACCTTGAAGTGGTGTTTTGTTTTCTTTCGCTAACGGAGCTTACGAGTTTTCTGTTAAGTTCTGTCTTGTGAAGTTTTCAAGTTTTGGGTAAAGATTCGATGGACTATGGAATAAGGAGTGGAAAGAGCCTAAGCTTGGGGATGCCCGAGGCACCCCAAGGTAATATTCAAGGATAGCAAAGAGCCTAAGTTTGGGGATGCCCCGGAAGGCATCCCCTCTTTCGTCTTCGTTCATCGGTAACTTTACTTGGAGCTATATTTTTATTCACCACATGATATGTGTTTTGCTTGGAGCATCAATTTATTTTGTTAAGATTTGCTGGCTGTTATTTAGAACAATGTTTTGCATCTTTTATTTCAATAAAAGTGGCAATGATAGCCTTTACTATGCCTATGTTAGAAGTCCACATGTTGCTGTTTGAAAACAGAAAGTTTACCGCTGTTGCAATAATTCCCTAGAAAAGTTAGAATGTTATAAAATATTTAAACCTTTTGCATATTAAGCTCTGATAAATGTAATACAGTGGGAATTTTCTTTAATAATTTTTGGAGCTAGGGAAGCATGGATGTTGCAGCATTCTTTACACACTGTCCTGTTTAGGCAGATTGCTGTTATGTTTGCATTGTTTGCATATGTTTGCTTCTTTAATGATTCTATTTGAGGATAGGACTATTAAATATGAAGAGGCATTTAGTATGCAATGTTGAATAATAATTTTAGTGATTTTCTACAGTAGAGTATGATAAGGTTTTGGCAATGGTTTATACTAACTTATCTCACGAGTTCTTGTTGAGTTTTGTGTGGATGAAGCTTTTGAGATTTAGGGAGACCTTGATATGAGAGGAATTAAGGAGACACAAAAGCTCAAGCTTGGGGATGCCCAAGGCACCCCAAGATAATATTTCAAGAAGTCTCAAGCATCTAAGCTTGGGGATGCCCCGGTTGGCATCCCACCTTTTTCTTCAACAATTATCGGTTAGTATCGGTCGATCCTACGTTTTTGCTTCTTCACATAATGTTTGCTATTCTTAGATATCATTTTATTTTGCTTTGCTTTCTGTTTGAATAAAATACCAAGATCTGAAATTATTAAATGTTAGAGAGTCTTCACATAGTTGCATAATTATTCGACTACTCACTGATCTTCACTTATATCTTTCAGAGTAGTTTGTCGTTTGCTCTAGTACTTCACTTATATCTTTTAGAGCATGGTGGTAGTTTTATTTTGAAGAAATAGATGAACTCTCATGCTTCACTTAGATTATTTTGAGAGTCTTAAATATCATGGTAATTTTCTTAAAATCCTAATATGCTAGGTATACAAGATTAGTAAAAACTTTCATATAGAGTATTGAATACTAAGAGAAGTTTGATGCTTGATGATTGTTTTGAGATATGGAGGTAATAATATCAAAGTCGTGCTAGTTGAGTAGTTGTGAAATTTAGAAATACTTGTGTTGAAGTTTGCAAGTCCCATAGCATGCACGTATGGTAAACATTATGTAACAAATTTGAAACATGAGGTGTTGTTTGATTGTCCTCCTTATGAGTGGCGGTCGGGGACGAGCGATGGTCTTTTCGTACCAATCTATCCCCATAGGAGCATGCGCGTAGTGCTGAGGTTTTTGATGACTTGTAGATTTTTGCAATAAGTATGTGAGTTCTTTATGACTAATGTTGAGTCCATGGATTATACGCACTCTCACCCTTCCATCATTCCTAGCCTCTTTGGTACCGTGCATTGCCCTTTCTCACATTGAGAGTTGGTGCAAACTTCGCCGGTGCATCCAAACCCCGTGATATGATACGCTCTTTCACACATAAACCTCCTTATATCTTCCTCAAAACAGCCACCATACCTACCTATTATGGCATTTCCATAGCCATTCCGAGATATATTGCCATGAAACTATCCATCGTTCCGTTTATTATGACGCGCATCATCATTGTCATATTGCTTTGCATGATCATGTAGTTGACATCATATTTGTGGTAAAGCCACCATTCATAATTCTTTCATACATGTCACTCATGAATCATTGCACATCCCGGTACACCGCTGGAGGCATTCATATAGAGTCATACTTTGTTCTAGTATCGAGTTGTAATCATTGAGTTGTAAATAAATAGAAGTGTGATGATCATCATTAGAGCATTGTCCCAAGTGAGGAATAAAAAAAAGAGAAAGGCCATAAAAAAAGAGAAGGCCCCAAAAAAGAGAAAGGCCATAAAAAAAGAGAAGGCCCAAAAAATGAGAGAAAAAGAGAGAAGGGACGATGTTACTATCCTTTTACCACACTTGTGCTTCAAAGTAGCACCATGATCTTCATAGTAGAGAGTCTCTCATGTTATCACTTTCATATACTAGTGGGAATTTTTCATTATACAACTTGGCTTGTATATTCCAACAATGGGCCTCCTCAAGTGCCCTAGGTCTTCGTGAGCAAGCAAGTTGGATGCACACCCACTAGTTTATTTTGTTGAGCTTTCATACATTTATAGCTTTAGCGCATCCGTTGAATGGAAATCCCTACTCCTTGCATTAACATCAATTGGTGGGCATCTCCATAGCCCATTGATTAGCCTCGTTGATGTGAGACTTTCTCCTTTTTGTCTTCTCCACATAACCCCCTCATTATATTCTATTCCACGCATAGTGCTATATCCATGGCTCGCGCTCATGTATTGCATGAAGGTTTATGAGTTTGAGTTTACTAAAGTAAAAAACAATTGCTTGGCCTGTCATCGGGGTTGTGCATGATGAGAGCATTCTTGTGTGATGAAAATGGAGCATGACTAAACTATATGATTTTGTAGGGATGAACTTTCTTTGGCCATGTTATTTTGAGAAGACATGATTGCTTAGTTAGTATGCTTGAAGTATTATCATTTTTATGTCAATATGAACTTTTATCTTGAATCTTTCAGATCTGAATATTCATGCCACAATTAAGAAGAATTACATTGGAATTATGCCAACTTGCATTCCACATCAAAAATTCTTTCTTTTATCATTTACCTACTTGAGGACGAGCAGGAATTAAGCTTGGGGATGCTGATACGTCTCCAACGTATCTATAATTTTTGATTTCTCCATGCTATATTATCTACTGTTTTGAATGTTTCTGGGCTTTATTATACACTTTTATATCATTTTTGGGACTAACCTATTAACCCAGAGCCCAGTGCCAGTTTCTGTTTTTACCCTGTTTTAGGGTTTCGAAGAAAAGGAAAATCAAACGGAGTCCAATTGACCTGAACTTCACGGAACTCATTTTTGGAAGGAAAGAAGCCCAGAAGACTTGGAGTGCATGTTGGGGGATCTGCGAGGAGGTCACGAGGCAGGGGGGTGCGCCCACCCCCTAGGCGCGCCCTCCACACTCGGGAGCCCCTCGTGGCCCCCCTGACGTACTTCTTCCGCCTATATCTATCCATATACCCAAAAAACATCCGTGAATGCAATAGATCGGGAGTTCTGCCGCTAGAAGCCTCCATAGCCACCGAAAGCCAATCTAGACCCATTCCGGCACCCTGCAGGAGGGGGGAATCCTTCTCCGGTGGCCATCTTCATCATCCCGGTGCTCTCCGTGACGAGGAGGGAGTTGTTCTCCCTCGGGGCTGAGGTTATGTACCAGTAGCTATGTGTTTGATCTCTCTCTCTCTCTCTCTCTCGTGTTCTTGAGATGATACGATCTTGATGTATCGCGAGCTTTGCTATTGTATTTGGATCCTATGATGTTTCTTTCCCCCTCTACTCTCTTGTAATGGATTGAGTTTTCCCCTTTGAAGTAATCTTATCGATTGAGTCTTTAAAGATTTGAGAAGACTTGATGTATGTCTTGCCGTGCGTATCTGTGGTGACAATGGGATACCACGTGATTCACTTGATGTACGTTTTGGTGACCAACTTGCGGGTTCCGCCCATGAACCTATGCATAGGGGTTGGCACACATTTTCGTTGTGATTCTCCGGTAAAAACTTTGGGGCACTCTTTGAGGTCCTTTGTGTTGGTTGAATAGATGAATCTGAGATTGTGTGACGCATATCGTATAATCATACCCACGGATACTTGAGGTGACATCGGAGTATCTAGGTGACATTAGGGTTTTGGTTGATTTGTGTCTTAAGGTGTTATTCTAGTACAAACTCTAGGGTTGTTTGTGACACTTATAGGAATAGCCCAACAGTTTGATTGGAAAGAATAACTTTGAGGTGGTTTCGTACCCTACCATAATCTCTTCGTTCGTTCTCCGCTATTAGTGACTTTGGAGTGACTCTTTGTTGCATGTTGAGGGATAGTTATGTGATCCAATTATGTTATCATTGTTGTGGGAACTTACGCTAGCGAAAGTATGAACCCTAGGCCTTGTTTCAACGCATTGGAATACCGTTTACGCTCACTTTTATCATTCGTTACCTTGCTGTTTTTATATTTTCAGATTACAAATACCTTTATCTACTATCGATATTGCACTTGTATCACCATCTCTTCGCCGAACTAGTGCACCTATACAATTTACCATTGTCTTGGGTGTGTTGGGGACACAAGAGACTCATTGTTATTTGGTTGCAGGGTTGCTTGAGAGAGACCATCTTCGTCCTACACCTCCTACAGATTGATAAACCTTAGGTCATCCACTTGAGGGAAATTTGCTACTGTCCTACAAACCTCTTCACTTGGAGGCCCAACAACGTCTACAAGAAGAAGGTTTTGTAGTAGACATCAGTAGCCGCCCCTGCCTTTCGCTCGGGCCCCCACCACAACTAACGTCATAGATCAGCGAGGGGCTAAACTGGGGTCCAGTAAAGGACGTGCCGATATTGCAGAGTCACATCCGAGATCTCATTGAGAGATTCCCGCCTTGCAAACGTATACCTCTTTGTTTGTGGGAGTTCAACCCGGATGGACCACGAATCATTCAGCACTTCCTCGGCATGACGCTCGAGGAGATGTACAAGTTGTTCTTCGGACCACAAATAAAGTGTCCGGACACCACCGAGGATGCGGGTCTGAGCTGTAATCGCCCGGATACCCAAGTAAGTAATCCCATGGCCAAACACACTGTTTCTTTTATTCATCATAACATCATCCTAAAAAGTCGCTCTTTGACCAGGACTGGATAACAAAGGCGAAGATGATCAGGTGTCTGGCCCCCCTTCCCGAGGGCTTGGCCAATCCAGTACTAGACAGAATGCTGGAGCCGGCGCCTTATCAGATGCCCTCAAAGGAAGATGAAGGGGGAAATAAAGCGGCCGGAAGCGAGCCTCACTCACTACTCGTCCCAACCGGGGGAACGAGCGCCTCCGCGAAGGAGGACAACCAGGGAGAAGAATCTGACATTCCCTCTCCCCGAGGAAGGAAGAGGACCACCTCTGAAGATCCGGAAACAAAGGTTTCCAAATGAGGGAAGAAATCTTCGCCAGAGGGTCCTGCCCCGGGGGCTACCCTTGCCGCACAGTGTCCGCAAGGGAATCAGCCCTCTACCGAACTTTTAGTAATCAAAAAGTACTTAGTAGTGAAAATATGCTACCTTACTTCTGAAGATAATAACCGAAGCTTATATCTTGTAGTTCGGATCGTAGCCCTTCTCGACAGAGTTCGTCTTCGGTGAATCTTCTTCCGGAGATGGTGGAGAGCGAAACACCTCCCCCTGCCACCCCGCCTTATGAGGCGGGCAACCCTGAAGTGTCGTCGTGGAGGGTTTCGCCTGATCCGCCAAGGCCAGGGGTAATCCCTTGGCCACCCGGCGTTCTCAGTATTCGGCTCCTAAAGAGAGCAACAGAAAGAGTCCGGAACCATATAGTGTGCGGTCGGACGCACTAAAGGATCTTCTGGAGAAAGCGGCCATCTCAGAAGCGCATCATACGCTAATGAGTATGGTGGTTGAAAGGATTTCATCCGCTGAAAGCGAATTGCATGAAGCTTTTATGAGTCTGCTGAAAGGCTTTGAGGTATGTAACATAGTGTATGTTTTTGACAGTATCGCACACGTTAGGTGTGCCCCTATGCAGATAGTAGCCCCTGAGACTCTGGTTGTCGTCGAAAACGGCGGCAAATAGAGGATCATAGTCCCACGTAATAACCAGACCGCCTTTATGTGCAGGTGGCTGAAGCTCCGGTGGCTAGCCGGACTGATGGGTTTGGCGAGCTAAAGCGGCAACTTGATGTGGCAGATGCCGACATCATGCTTGTCAACAAGCGGCTTGACGAGGCACTGGGTAAGTGATTTCTCCGGTGATCAACGCATAGTAAGAGGAGCATGATGCCAGTATCTTTAATATGTTGTGACCGCAGATGGAGCTGCCACCGTGGAGACCCTTCGGGCAGAGCTTGCCCGAGCCAAGGAACAAGCAAGGAATAGCGATGCGGCCGCTCTAAAGGCAGTCGAAGAGCTAAGGGCCGAACAGTCCGCGCATCGCCAGAGCAAGGAAAGGATAGCCAAGATGGAAATTGAGTTGAAAGATGCCACTGACCATTACCAGCTTCTTGAAAAAGAAAGCCGAGTGTGGGCGACGGACCTGGAAAAGGCCATGGTAGCAGCCCAGGAAGCCCGCTCTAAAATCAGAGCGAGGAAGGAGGAGTTGCATCAAGCTGCGGATATCGTGGCTGGGAAGCCCTTCTTGTTGCGGACTAAGTTCGAAGATCCGAAGTATGCTCCTCTTGATCAACTTTGGAGTTCGGCGGACGCCTACGTGGATTTGGCGGCAAGTGTTGCTGATGCGGCCGAGTACTTCAAGGATCAAAAAGATCGTGAAGTGGAAAAGCTGCTCTGGTCAAAGTTCCATGCTCCAGTGCGTCCGCTGCTGTTGAATGAGAGAATGGCCGAGTGGGACGAGATCCATAGGTTGTCCGGACTCGCCATGAGGTATGTTGTGGATCATCTGTGGCTGGGAGGGCCAAGGCCGAATAGTTACTTTAGTTTAGTGCAACAATTCCTTGGTGTTGTGCCGCACATCGACGCTATGAAGAGGTCGGCGTGCATAGAGGGTGCGCGGATGGCCTTTGCTCGTGTCAAGACATACTGGGCAGAGATGGAGGCCACCACTGTTGCAACACAGGGTTCGGCCGTGGGCCGAGTGGCTGCCGAGCACTACTTTGAAGAAGTTCTTGAAGGCGCTCGTTCGATAGAGGCTCAGTGCTTGAAGAATATTATGTTCTAGTGACATGTACTCCCATTGTAAGAACAATGTTTTATTGAGTTGTCATGGCTGTGTTTATACTTTTGCCTGAAAGTATTATGATGCCTCCTGCGCGGCCGTTTATGTATATATGTATATAACCTGAAAGTTTGCAGTCGTCGGCTTCTGCCCCCACGCATACAATGCAGAGGTGTTTGCAAAAAACATGTATGCACACTTGATCCAACGTCTTGGTCCATTAAGGAGGTGGTAGCGCAGCGAACGAGGCAATCAGACTAATTGCTTTAACACTTTCACTTAGCCATAGGAGTTTGACGGTGGGGCTACTGTATAGCCCCTGGTACTTCTGCGCTCGTCCGAATACGGGGCGCGTACGTGCATGACCGGGAAACGGCCCTTCGTTAATGCGGAGGAATCCCGAAGATTCCACTGAGTCATCGAGTGGCTGATCAGTCTCGCGCTATATCATGACAGTTAGTTTTCGGCTTTCTCTACTGAGGTGCTCATCCGGATGAACCAGGGCATAATCGCAGTAGTTCTCCCAGTGCTACCTTAGCCGATATAGCGGAACGTAAGGTACCAAAACATGGGAGCCGGGCAAACCCAACATTTGACCAAAGACATGATTCGGAGCTGATGCATATAAGGCCAAACTCGCGACGCCGAACACTCCCTAAGGTATTCGGTCTTTATAACATATGTCGGGCTGAATAAAGCCCTTAATAATAAACCCTGGGTGTCCAGGTACGTGCAATATCCTGACATGGCCACATGCCAATAAGTCGGCATCCTTCTCGGTTGTATTGAGTATCCGGAGGATGTGAACAACAAGAGACAATAAAAAAGGTTGACGCAGGGTCTTAATCTAAAAAGAAACCTTTGAGCGGGTCCCTGCTGCACGTCTGCGCGTGTGTCTCCGTTGTGCCATGTCCTGGACGGGTGTAGCACGATTGTCGTCTGTAAAAGAGAAGAACTTAGGTGAAAGTTGTCGTGCCAGAAAATTGGTTATTATCAATAAACCATTGAAATTCAAGATAAGTCAAGTTGAGCCGGACTAGCCCTGATAACACGCGGGAAGCCCCTGGTACCGTCTAGGAGGGCTTGATCATCAAACCAATCTCATGTATATGTAGTTGTGCACCGGACTCGTCTAACCGTGTCCGTGGTCTTGACGACCTGTCATTTTTTCTGGTTGGTGAGGTCGTCTAGTGCTCGGCGGCTAAAGCCGCCGCACATTCTTCCGCATGTAGAGCATGCTCAGTATTTCCGCTAACTGTGATGGTGCCACGCAGACTGGGCATATTTAGCTTGAGAGAAGCGTAATGCGGGATTGCATTAAAATGAGCGAAAACCGCTCTTCTGAGTAGTGCCTGATAGCCACTTCAGAATGGAGCGATGTAGAAAGTTAACCTTTCGCTTCGGAAGTTGTTGGAAGAACTGAATACAACCTCTAGTAATAGAGAGCCCGTGCAGCGGGCCTCTAGGCCTGGTATTACTCCCTTGAAGGTAGTAGTACGGTGGCTTATTTTTGTCGGGTCTATCCCCATTTTGCAGACTGTGTCCTGATATATTAGATTTAGACCACTGCCGCCGTCCATGAGGACTCGTGTGAGATGGTATCCGTTTATTATTGGGTCTAACACCAAGGCAGCCAATCCTTCATGTCGGATGCTTGTCGCGTGATCCCCGCGATCAAAAGTGATCGGGCAGGCCAACCAGGGGTTGAACCTAGGGGTGACGGGCTCTATGGCGCGTGTGTCTCGGAGTGCATGTTGGCTTCTCCTCTTCTTCACATGGATCATGTTGACTGTTTTAACCTTTGGTGAGAATTTTTTCTGTCCTCCAGTGCTTTGCTGGCGAGGCTCGTCCTCGTCTTTGCTTGGTGTCTCCCCCCTTGTGTTCGGCATTTAGCTTACCGGCCTACTTGAAGACCCAGCATTCTCTGTGGGTGTGATTTGCAGGTTTATCGGGGGTGCCATGAATCTAACATAGTTTGTCAAGAATCTTGTTTAGGCCAGACGATCCATCTCTGTTGCCTTTGAAAGGCTTTTTCCGCTAACCTGGTCGAGAGCCCTTGAATAAATCCGGCGTTTACCGCAGTATCATCCGGGCTATCTTCTTTATTTTGACGCTTGCTTTTATTGCATCGTGGTTTTCCATTGCCATCCCTGGCTTCGGATGTGCTTAGGTCGCTGGTGCTACTGCGGGCTAACCAGTTGTCTTCACCCGCACAAAAGCGGGTCATGAGATGTGTTAGAGCTGCCATTATTCTCGGTTTTTCTTGGCCGAGGTGTCTGGCAAGCCATACGTCTCAGACACTATGTTTGAAAGCTGCTAAGGCTTCGGCGTCCAGACAGTCAACGATTTGGTTCATCTTGGTGTGAAACCTGTTCCAAAGCTTTCGTGCGGACTCTTCGGACTGTTGAATTATATGACTTATATCGTCTGCATCCGGAGGTCGGACGTAGGTCCCTTGAAAATTAGCCCGAAAAGCGTCCTCGAGATCCTCCCAACTTCCAATTGAGTTTTTTGGGGAGGCTTTTTAGCCAGTGCCGAGCTGGTCCTTTAAGCTTGAGGGGCAAGTATTTAATGTCATGGAGATCGTCTCCGCGAGCCATATGGATATGGAGGATAAAGTCCTCAATCCAGACCCCAGGGTATGTGGTCCCGTCGTACGCCTCTATGTTCACTAGTTTGAATCCTTCTGGGAATTCGTGGTCCAGCACCTCATCGGTGAAACATAGGGGGTGTGCGGCACCACTGTACTTGGATGTACCATGGCGTTCGGACGGTTGTGGTATTTGGTTTTGATTTTGTGCCCGAGCACGCTTCCTAGATCCATAGATGGATCTAGTCGTACCGGATTTTTGGCGCAAGTCCTCACATACATCATGTGTTGACTTATGTGCGTATGTGTTATCCGCTCTATCGCGGTCACAAGATCGTGGATCCAGCCGGTTGGCCGTTTTATTTTTTGGTTGTGTGGGCTCTAAGGCCTCGTCGTCGAATTCAGGTAACAGCTTGCGCTTTGGATAGCTCTTTGTTTGGCAACTTCCACCAAACTTTGCTTCATTGTCGAGCACTTTGTTCCACCTGTTGTTGAGTGTATTTTGTGCGGCCTTAAGCCTTTGCTTATGCTTCTTCAGACTCCTCGCTGTGGCAATAAGCCTTCTGCGGAGGTTCTCTTGCTCCAAGTGCGTTTTCGGGATGATATGTGTATCTTCATCCGGACTGTTTTACTCCCCAGCGGCGGTTTGATGAGGTTTATACTCAGCGTCGCCGTGTTCGGACGTCGGATCTGTACTATGTTCGCCGCTTGCAGCTTCATAGTGCTCTGCCGCCAGGGCAATGTGGTCGTCGTTTCCTCTGGAGTCGACTGGAGTGTTATTTTCTCTTGTGCTGTTATCGCTATTTTTGCTATGGCGGGACTTAGAGTGGCGCCGCTGACGTCGGCGCTTGGGTTGCTTCTTGGAGGGCCCTCCTCCGCTGTCTCTTCGCCATTGCCTTCTTTGGGTGTGTCCACCATGTATATGTCATGTGATGAAGTGGCTATCCGGCGTCCTGTGGGCGCTGGTTCCTGTTCGTCTCCTACATCTTCGTCCATGCCATCGATGTCTTCAGAGTCGAAGTTGAGCATGTCAGATATGTCGTCGACAGTGGCTACTAAGCGGGTGGTGGGCGGGCAGCGAATTTCTTCGTCATCTATATCCCATTCTAGCCGGACATAGTTCGGCCAAGGTTCTCCTGACAACGAGAGAGACTTTAATGAATTTAGCACATCACCGAAAGGTGAGTGCTGAAAGATATCCGCGGAGGTGAACTCCATGATCGGCGCGCAGTCCGATTTGATGGGCACGGATGCAGGTGGCTCGGAGTCCGTGGCCGGAGACGAATCCAGTGGTTTGGCGACACGTCTCTCGTAAGGGGTGAAGTCAGTATTCGGCTCCATCGCCACTGAGAGTGTGGCCTCCATGGCGGGGTCTATCCCTCCGTCCTTGGATGGCGCAATTTGCTCCGGATTGAATGCCGGAGTAGTTGCAGATGCGACCTCCCAAACACTGTCCAACGACAGAGTTACGTCGTGCTCGTCATGACTGTGCGACGCACCTGACACGAGCTCAAATCCATCGAAGATCAAGTTTCCGCGGATGTCGGCAGTGTAGCTTAAGTTTCCGAATCTGACCTGATGGCCAGGGGCATAGCTCTCGATCTGCTCCAGATGGCCACGCGAATTGGCCCGCAGTGCGAAGCCGCCGAATACAAAGATCTATCCGGGGAGGAAAACCTCACCCCAGACCGCATCGCTACCGATGATCGAAGGAGCCATCAAGCCTTATGGTGACGACACAGTGGAACTCTCAATGAAAGCACCAATGTCGGTGTCAAAACCAGGGGATCTCGGGCAGGGGGTCCCGAACTGTGCGTCTAAGGCGGATCAGGAGACAAGGGACACGATGTTTACCCAGGTTCGGGCCCTCCTGATGGAGGTAATACCCTACGTCCTACTTGATTGTTCTTGATGATATGAGTATTACAAGAGTTGATCTACCACGAGATCGTAGAGGCTAAACCCTAGAAGCTAGCCTATGGTATGATTGTATGTTGTCCTATGGACTAAACCCTCCAGTTTATATAGACACCGGAGGGGGCTAGGGTTACACAGAGTCGGTTACAAGGGAGGAGATCTACATATCCGTATTGCCTAGCTTGCCTTCCACGCCAAGGAGAGTCCCATCCGGACACAGGACGAAGTATTCAATCTTGTATCTTCATAGTCCAATAGTCCGGCCAAAGGATATAGTCCGGCTGTCCGGAGACCCACCAATCCAGGACTCCCTCACCCTCGATCTGCCAAACCGGGTCGCTGTTTTCATGGCCGGAACCCAACCAGCGCAGAACTATTCTACCACCACGGCGATGTTCTCTGGTTCACCAACAGCAACGCCAGCAGGAGCAGGGGGCTCTGCGCCACCTCCCGCTTTGGTTTTGTCTGATTTGTTCGGCGCTTTGGCAACATTAATGGCCGTGGAGGTGGATGCGGCAGCCCGAGATCAGCACAACGCGGAGATCGCAAAGGTGAAAGATCAGATAACTCAGGCTAAAGCGGACCTAGTAGCAGAGAACGCTAGGATGGCTACGGAACGGGCCGAGTTGGATGCTCAGGCCTACCGGCTTAGGTTGGACTAGAATGCCTCAGATGAGGTCATGAGGAGGAGATACTGGTCGCACCTCCCACCAGGTTACGAGCCAAGAAATCTTTTCAACACGCCAGAAGCCGGAAGCAGTAATCTGCCAGTGGTAAACCAGACGGAGGCGCCGGAACAGGAGCGCCAGTTTGGCCACGCACGATGGACCCGCCTCATCAGAACAACGTTGTACCGCAGTATGTTCCAACGCCCCCGGGGCATTACTCCAACCCGTTAGACAACATTGTGGCCGCCGCTTCACGATTAGCAGCCCTCCCAGCTGACGGCGAGTCACCAATGGCGATCGAGACACGACGGGCCAGAGAGCTCCTTCAAACAGCATTAAACTAGCAACAGGCTTATTCACATAGTCGCGAGAGGATTCATTCCACCCCCTGTCCGAGTCGGAGCTACAGCAGGCACGTTCAGGATGAACCAGCTGTATCAAGAAGTGCACGTCACCGTAACTCGCCGCGAGGGCACAACCCCTCAGGTGGGGTGCTAATGCGCATGATGTGGTGGATCATGGTCGGGCATGTCGAGAAGCCGAGTTAGCAGCTCTGCATGCAACTCGTCAACCTACTCCGGTTCACCCTACCGCTTCAGTGGAGCCAAGCATGGTCTTCATTTCTTTAGGGGTGCCGTGTCTTGCCCCCGCTTTACATAATGTATGACTGCCCAAGGATTTTAAGGGACCTCATAAGGTGCCCAATTACATCGCCGATTTGCAACCAGAGTCATGGGTTGAAAGTTATGAGATGGCAATGGAGATGTTGGATGTGGACGAAGCAGTGTGTGCTAAATACTTCACCATGATGTTGGAGGGGACATCTCGTACTTGGTTAAAGAGCTTACCAACTAACTCTGTCGGATCATGGGCCGAGTTAAAACACCGGTTTATCCAGAATTTTAAAGATACTTGTAAGCAGCCTATGTCGATTGTGGACCTGGCCGCTTGTGTTCAAGAAGATGGGGAGTCTACAACCATTGGGTGAAGCGGGTCTCAGCTATTCTGCATTCATCGAATCGTATCAACGCGGATACAACAGTGTTAACGTTGGAGGGCAATTGCCGGTTTCTACTATTAAAACTGAAGTTAGGAAGGCTCAAACGTCACTACAATGACATGTCAACGCTTATGCCCGCTTTGGTTAAATATGTCGATTCAGATAATACCAAAGACCTTGACTCAGAGGAGGACAAACCGGGAAAAGGGAAGAAGAATGTCAATGCCAAGGGACAGCAGCATAACCCAGCAGGTCATGGGAATAATGGTAAGCGCAAAGCAAACAATAGTTTTAACTTTGTGGCTAACACCAATGCTCAGGATAATGGTCAGCGTTGTAAGGGCAAACAGCCTCAGAGGGGTGGAGGGTCAGGCCCCAATCTGGAGCGTCTGGTAAATCAACCTTGTCCAAAGCATGGATCGAAGGAGAGGCCAGCTTCACATCTTGGGAAGGATTGTTACATCATGCGAGAGTTCAAGAACTCCAATATGTTTCAATACGACAATGGCCCACCCGGTGGTTCAGGAGGTGGTTTTCATGGGCCGAGTTATGGAGACAGTAGCTCCGGTTCAGGATTTCAAGGCAATCAAACCGGACATAGCAATCAAGGGAACTAGGGCAACCAAGGAGGTTATAACCATCAGGGGAATCAGCAGCAGCAGCAGTCGGGGTATCAGAGCAATCCGAAGCAGTTGAATAGTGGGCAGCATCATGTCTTCACCACTAACTTGTGCAAGTGTGATCAGAAGCTTCACAAGAGGGTCGTGAACTCTGTTGAACCGGCAGTGCCTCAGTATTTACGCTGGTCTGAGCAACCCATTTTATGGAGTAGAGAGGATCACCCACCCCGGGTTGATAATCCGGGTCATCTGGCCTTAGTGGTGGCACCTCAAGTTGGGGGGTATAAGTTCACCAAAGTGCTCATGGATGGTGGAAGTAGTATCAACATCGTTTACTATGATACCTTCTGCCATATGGGGTTGACAGATATGAATCTTAAACCGTCGAACACCGTTTTTCATGGTGTGGTGCCCGGTAAGTCTGTGTATCCAGTGGGCAAGATAGCCCTAGAGGTGGCCTTTGGAGATGATCATGATTCAAGGTCAGAAACATTGACTTTTGAGGTGCTGAAAATCAAGAGTCTGTATCACGCCTGTTTGGGCGACCGGCTTATGCCAAGTTCATGGCGAGGTCATGTTATGTTTATCTGCAGCTTAAGATGACGGGTCACAAGGGGACCATCACAGTACATGGGAGCAGGAAGATTGCTTTGGAATGTGAGGAAGGTGATGCGGCTTACGCTGAGTCGGTTTGTGCCATAGAAGAGCTGAAGTTTTATAAAGTCAAGGTTGATCTGGCAGACATGACTTCTTTGAAAAAGCCAACTACGGAGCACGATCCGTCGTTGAATTTTAAATCGGCCACAAACATGAAGATTGTTGATTTTGTTCCTGGCGATTCGTCCAAACAGTTCAGCATCAGCGCTAACCTGGATCCCAAATTGGAAAGCGCGCTCATTGAGTTCATCCGTGAGAACTAGGACATCTTTGCATGGAAGCCTTCTGACATGCTAGGTGTACCAAGGGAACTCGCTGAGCACACACTTAATATAGATCCTAAGTTTAAACCAGTCAGGCAGTTTCTCCGCTGCTTCAACGAAGAAAGGCGTAAGGCTATCGGTGAGGAGGTAGCTCGGCTGTTGGCCGCAGGGTTTATCGTGGAGGTCTTTCACCCAAAGTGGTTGGCTAATCCGGTGCTGGTTCTTAAGAAAAGCGGCACTTGGCGTATGTGTGTGGACTACACAGATTTGAACAAGGCCTATCCAGCAGATCCCTTTGCCCTCCCTCGTATTGATCAGATTATTGACGCTACGGCGGGTTGTGACTGTTTGTGTTTTTTGGATGCTCATTCTGGTTATCATCGGATCAAAATGGCAGTTAAGGACCAGGAGAACACAGCTTTTATAACTCCCTTTGGAGCCTTCTGCTATGTCTCCATGCCCTTTGGGCTCAAAAGTGCCCAGGCGACTTATCAACGCTGCGTTCATAATTGTCTTCATAAGCAGATTGGGCGCAATGTTCACGCATATGTGGATGATATTGTGGTAAAGTCCAGGAAGGAGGAAACATTGATAGATGACTTGAGAGAAACCTTTGACAACCTCCGGGTTTATAAGATGATGCTTAATCCGGACAAATGTGTCTTTGGTGTTCCGGCAGGCAAGCTCTTGGGTTTTCTAGTGTCTAACAGGGGCATTGAGGCTAATCCGGAGAAGATCACAGCTATCACCTCTCTGGCTAAACCAGAATGTATCAATAACATTCAGCGTTTGGCGAGCCGGATTGCGGCTTTGAGCCGGTTTATCAGTCGTCTAGGGGAGAAGGCTATCCCTTTATATCAGATGCTAAAGAAAATGGATAACTTTGTCTGGAGCGAGGCGGCTGATAAAGCGTTTGAGGATCTGAAGAGGAAGTTAGCTGAACTACCTGTGCTTGCGGCTCCAATCGATAAAGAGCCTTTACTGCTATATGTGGCTACTAATGCCAGGGCTGTTAGTGTGGCTATAGTTGTGGAGCGCAAGGAGGCTGGAAAGGAGTATCCGGTTCAACGACCGGTTTATTATATCAGTGAGGTACTTATTGAATCAAAGCAGAGGTATCCGCATTGGCAGAAGCTGGTATATGGAGTTTTTATGGCAAGCTGGAAGCTCAAACACTATTTTCAGGGTCATCCTATCACAGTGGTTAGTTCAGCCCCTTTGCGAGATATCATTCAAAACAGAGAAGCAACTGGCCGGATTGCCAAGTGGGCTATTGAGCTTGGACCTCACGGGCTCAAGTATACACCTGGCAAATCCCAAGCACTTGTGGACTTCATCAATGATTGGACAGAGTTGCAGGCACCAGAGGAAAAGCCAGATACCACATATTGGACTATTCACTTTGATGGGTCCGTGCAATTGGAGGGCTCGGGGGCTGGAGTCATATTAACTTCCCCATGAGGTGACAAGTTTTGTTATGTTCTTTGCTTAATGTTCCCTTGTACTAACAATGCAGCTGAGTACGAGGCCTTACTCCATGGTCTTCGGATGGCTAAGGAGATGAACTTAAGCCGGGTTAAGTGCTTCGGTGACTCGGACCTAGTAGCTCAACAGGTATCTGGCACTGTGGATTCTAAGGACCCACTCATGGCTGCATATCGACGAGAGGTGGACATAGTGGCTGGTCATTTCAAGGGATATCAAGTTGACCACATAGACCAGTGAAAGAATGAAGCGGCGGACGCTTTAAGCCGCTTAGGCTCTCAGCATAAACCGGTGCCACCTAATGTCTTCCTCGACGTACTGCATAATCCGTCAGTCAAGATACCCACAGAGGAGGAGTTGGCTATTCCTGACCCGGAGGCCCAATTGGTGGCAGCTTTGCATGTTATACCGGATTGGATAGTCTCGTACTTGGCTTACATGAACCGGGGCGAGTTACCGAAGGGCAAAACCTTGGCCCGCCAGATAATCCGGCGTTCCAAGTCAATGACCATAATCAATGGGGATTTACATCGTTACAGTGTCACAGGAGCAATTCAGAGTTGTGTGTATCCTCAAAAGGGTTGTGAGATTTTGTGAGAAATCCACGAAGGAGATTGTGGTCACCACGCCAGTTCAACATCCTTGGTGGCTAAGGCTTTTCATCACGGTTTCTATTGGTTGACAGCTCATGCTGATGCTGAGGATTTAGTCAAAAGGTGTGACGGTTGTCAAAAATTTGCACGCCGCGCTCATGTTTTGGCTCAAGAGTTGAGAATGATTCCAATCACTTGGCCGTTTGTAACTTGGGGGCTCGATATGGTTGGACCCTTTAAGAGATCCAAGGACAAAGAGACCCACCTGTTAGTGGCAGTTGACAAATTTACCAAATGGGTAGAAGTAGAGCCAATCAGTAAGTGTGATGCAGCCACGATAGTTTAATTCATCTAAAAGGTGATATTCCGGTTTGGTTTTCCACATAGTATTATAACTGATAATGGTACTAATCTTTCAAAGGGTGAGAAGGAAGAATTTTGCCTACATGAGCACATCCGGCTTAATGTAGCATTAGTGGCTCACCCCCAGTCTAATGGTCAAGTAGAAAGGACAAACCAAGAAATTTTGAGAGGTATTAAACCCCGGCTTATGGTTCCATTAAAGAGGACACCGGGTTGTTGGGTGGAGGAGTTACCTTCTGTGTTATCGAGTATCAACACCACACCTAACAGATCTACGGGTTACACAGCTTTCTTCATGGTTTACGGAGCGGAGGCGGTTCTCCCTAGTGATATCCGTCATGACTCACCCTGTGTGACGGCTTTATGTTGAAGCTGAGAATGAGAAAGCTCGTTAGGACTCACTGGACCTGTTAGATGAGGAGCGTGATTTAGTGGCAGCACGTTCGGTGATTTATCAACAAAATCTCCGACGTTATCACTGCCACTGGGTTAAGACCAGAACTTTTCAAGAAGGCGATCTGGTGCTCCGGCTCATCCAGGATCAGACTGATATGCACAAGTTTTCCCCACCTTGGGAAGGACCTTTGTGGTCAGCAAAAATCTGCATGACGGGTCATACTACCTCATTGATGTTCGAGAGCACAAAGACTCACGTAAATCGGAGGAGGAGACCAAGCGGCCGTGGAATATATCCTTTCTTCGGCCTTACTATACTTGAGCCACAGGGTCTTCTTATGTACATACTTATGACAATGTATATATTATATATAATAAACCAGAGCCTCGGCTAAAGCGGGGTCTCTGTTCCTTTTTACATCATGTGTGGTTTCACAAGGGTTTCTACTAACAAAGCGGAGTTTTATTAACCCGGGCCATAAGGCCACACGGATATAAACAAAGTCACTAGGGGGCTTGGTCCTATCCGAACCATAGCTACACCTCTTGATCGGTTTAAAACCAAAAAGGGATATCACTAGGGGCTTGGTTGTCTTCACACCATAGCTACACCTCTTGATAGGCTTCAAGCCAAAAGGAAATTATGTGGAAGCAAAGAGAGTCTGTAGCATCAAGCACAACTCAAACATAGGTAACCACTGAGCATAGCTCAAATATTACCTGGGGGCTCCTTGCTTCTCAAAGAACAACGAGCTTGCACCCTTGTAATAGGCTATCAAGCCAGGCTTGGAAGCCAGGTGTTTTCACCTAAAACCCCGGGTTATCATGCCTCTTTAAGTAAGCCACTCCGTCCAAGTAAACCTGGTATGAACCATCGAACGTTTGACAAGTCAATCCCACGGACCCTGAACTTGTCAAAGTTAAAGCGGTGATTGGGGTCCATCTTAAAAGGCTTTGCAAAATGGTTTAACTCAGCGGCCTGGTAGCCCATGAAAAGCCTCGATTTAGGGGCTAGCAGCCCATGAAAGCCTTGTATATTTATTTTTGATTTGCTGTTTTTATATCTTATGATAAGGGATTTATGAATATTTTCTGATAAACCGGTGTTCATTACAACCCGGCGTGACTTTCAACGCTTAGTTGTCAGTACATGATCAATTTTAAACCGGTAGTATGTTGCTCCGGTCTGGTTTTGACTAGATGTCACCAGCATTATACGAACAAATCAGTGGCTATTATAGCCCAGTATGGTTTTCATATGAACTGGCAAAAGGGCAAGGAGTCGTTAACACTCCGGATTGGTGTTTTTCACCCTTACTCGTAGTTGGTCAGCCAATGAGGTATGTCACAGATATCATCTATTTTGTCTGGTTAATACAAATCTTGGTTATCCATCCAACTTATGTATATATTTTTGGGCATCATGACCCATCCAGTGGTAAACCACTAGGACACTTTCAAGTTCTTATATGCAGGAACACAACTCATAATGGACTATGCATAAATATATCCCAAAGGCAGAGCAAAATTTTCCGGTATCAAGCAAAACAAACATGCTCGATGGCATGACAGATAAAGGTGTTCATGCTATCCTATTTCAAGGCACTTTAAACAGCCCAAATTGAATAATTGTTTTCAATGTTGGAAATATGCCCTAGAGGCAATAATAAAAGCATTATTATTATATTTCCTTGTTCATGATAATTGTCTTTATTCATGCTATAATTGTGTTATCCGGAAATCGTAATACATGTGTGAATAATAGACACCAACATGTCCCTAGTAAGCCTCTAGTTGACAAGCTCGTTGATCAACAGATAGTCATGGTTTCCTGACTATGGACATTGGATGTCATTGATAACGAGATCACATCATTAGGAGAATGATGTGATGGACAAGACCCAATCCTAAACGTAGCATAAAGATCGTATAGTTCGTTTGCTAGAGTTTTTCCAATGTCAAGTATCCTTTCCTTAGACCATGAGTTCATGTAACTCCCGGATACCGTAGGGGTGCTTTGGGTGTACCAAACGTCACAACATAACTGGGTGACCATAAAGGTATACTACGGGTATCTCCGAAAGTGTCTATTGGGTTGACACGGATCAAGACTGGGATTTGTCACTCCGTATGACGGAGAGGTATCACTGGGCCCACTCGGTAATGCATCATCATTATGAGCTCAAAGTGACCAAGTGTCTGGTGACGGGATCATGCATTACGGTACGAGTAAAGTGACTTGCCGGTAACGAGATTGAACAAGCTATTGGGATACCGACGATCGAATCTCGGGCAAGTAACATATCGATTGGCAAAGGGAATTGAATACGGGGTTGCTTGAATCCTCGACATCGTGGTTCATCCGATGAGATCATCGAGGAGCATGTGGGAGCCAACATGGGTATCCAGATCCCGCTGTTGGTTATTCACCGGAGAGTTGTCTCGGTCATGTCTGCATGTCTCCCGAACCTGTAGGGTCTACACACTTAAGGTTCGGTGATGCTAGGGTTGTAGGGATATGTATATGCAGTAACCCGAATGTTGTTCGGAGTCCCGGATGAGATCCCGGACATCACGAGGAGTTCCGGAATGGTCCGAAGGTAAAGAATTATATATAGGAAGTGCTATTTCGGCCATCGGGACAAGTTTCGGGGTCACCGGTATTGTACCGGGACCACCGGAAGGGTCCCAGGGGTCCACCGGGTGGGGCCACCTGCCCCGGGGGGGCCACATGGGATGTAGGGGGTGCGCCTTGGCCTACATGGGCCAAGGGCACCAGCCCCAAGAGGCCCATGCGCCTAGGGTTCAAGAAGGGAAGAGTCCCAAAGGGGGAAGGCACCCCTAGGTGCCTTGGGGGGGGGGGGATTCCTCCCTTGGCCGCCGCCCCCCCTAGGAGATTGGATCTCCTAGGGCCGGCGCCCCCCCCCTTGGCTCCCTATATATAGTGAGAGAAGGAGGGCCTCTCATAACACGGCTTTGGTGCCTCCCTCTCCCTCTCCAACACCTCCTCCTCCTCCATAGAGCTTGGCGAAGCCCTGCCGGAGTACTGCAGCTCCATCACCAGCACGCCGTCGTGTTGCTGCTGGAGCCATCTTCCTTAACCTCTCCTTCCCCCTTGCTGGATCAAGAAGGAGGAGACGTCACGCTGACCGTACGTGTGTTGAACGCGGAGGTGTCGTCCGTTCGGCGCTAGGATCTCAAGTGATTTGGATCACGTCGTGTACGACTACCTCATCCCCGTTCTTTGAACGCTTCCGCTCGCGATCTACAAAGGTATGTAGATGCATAAGATCACTCGTTGCTAGATGAACTCATAGATGGATCTTGGTGAAACCGTATGAAATTTTTTTGTTTTCTGCAACATTCCCCATCAGTGGCATCATGAGCTAGGTCTATGCGTAGTTCTTCTTGCGCGAGTAGAACACAATTTGTTGTGGGCGTAGATGTTGTTAACTTTCTTGCCGCTACTAGTCTTATCTTGCTTCAGCGGTATTGTGGGATGAAGCGGCCCGGACCAACCTTACACGTACGCTTACGTGAGACCGGTTCCACCGACTGACATGCACTAGTTGCATAAGGTGGCTGGCGGGTGTCTGTCTCTCCCACTTTAGTTGGAGCGGATTCGATGAAAAGGGTCCTTATGAAGGGTAAATAGAAGTTGACAAATCACGTTGTGGCTTTCACGTAGGTAAGAAAATGTTCTTGCTAGAATCCTATTTCAGCCACGTAAAAACTTGCAACAACAATTAGAGGACGTCTAACTTGTTTTTGCAGCAAGTGCTTTGTGATATGATATGGCCAAAGTTGTGGTGAATGATGAATGATATATATGTGATGTATGAGATGTTCATGCTATTGTAATAGGAATCACGACTTGCATGTCGATGAGTATGACTGTCACATCCCTAGTTCTATTAATGCCTAGTGCTAGCATCTAGTGTTGCATCATGTCTAAATTTCTGAAACATGAATTGAGGAAAGTGGAAGCCTCAAAAACTTAAATAAAAAAAAGGGGCAAGAACCCTTAAGCTGGCATTCAGTGAAACCAAAATGGCCTTCATTAATGTTTGATAATTTTGGCAAGGGTTTGTGTCCAAACCAAAAATATTGAACATTTTTAAGGAATTATTTTGGCACTGAATTTAAATCATTATTGTCTTTGACTTTGGGCATTTAAACACTATTAATAATTTAAATGCTCAAATAATGTTGGAACTATTTTTGGGCCACTGAAATAATTCAGCATGTGTCCATGAATATTTTCAGGATTTTATTAAATGGTTTAGTATTTTTACTAAACCAAAACAAAACAGAACAAAATAGAAAAAAACTGAAACAGAAAAGCATAAGAGAGAGAGAGAGTAGGCCACTGGGCCACTTACCTGGACCTACCTGGCCCAGCGCCAGGTCACCAGCGGCCCAGCCCACCAGCACCTCGCCCGTCGTCTTCCTCCCCTCGCCCCGAAGCAGCTGCGTGCCAGCAGCAGCGCACACCGGAGGCCTCCACCTCCTGCTTCGCGGTGGCAGCCTCCCTGGCCTCCTAACCGCGCCACGGAGACGCCCGCGGCCCCCTCGACCCTCTCTGGCTCTCCCAGCACCTCTTCTCCCTCTCTGGTTCTCTTCTCGCAGCCGCCCGAGAACGCCGTCGCCGCCGACGTGCACCGCCGTGGCCACAGCCACTCCCTCGCCTCGCCGATGCGCTCAGAGGCTCCGCCTCGACCCCCTCTTCCTCCTCACCGAGCCACGCCCTGCGGGAGCCCCTACAACGCCTCCATCAGCTCCGTCTTCTTCCTCGGACTCCGACGGCCGCCGTCCTCGATTCTCCATCGTCAGGACCTCCCCCGAGCCGCTGAGCCTACCCGTCGACCCGCTGTGAGCTCCCGGTCCTTTCCCCCTTAACCACGCCGTCGTTTTTGCCCCATAGCTGCTGCCCCGCGAGCACCCGAAGCTCGCCGCCGCTGTGCCTCGACGCCATCGTGGCTAGAGCCACGGTAGCTCGAAGCTGAGCACACTGCTGTGCTCAACACGCTTCCAGGAGCCGGGCGCGCCCACCCGTTTGACCTGCTGTGCCCCATAGTGCCAACCCCGACCTTGCCCGAACTCCGGCCGCCGCCGAGGTCGACGCCGTGCTCAGCTCCGGCCACCTCGCGGCCTCCCGTCCATTCCTTTGGATGCGGACGAGCAAGAGCTCCTCCCTAGTGCCCCCAGCGCGCCAAACCACCGCCTGTAGCGCAATCCCGACGCGGACGCCGCTGCGATCTGAGGTCGCCGGCGGCTAAACGCCGGTAGCTGACGTGGCCGTCATTAGCGGTTAATTATCCCACTAACCAACCCCTCTAGAGCCACTGCCATGTGGGCCATAGTGCCTAATTAGTTAGTTAACTACTCTGTTAGATTAGCACCAGTCTCAGGAGGGCCCCACCTGTCATTTTGACTTTGCCACGTCACACGTTGACCGACCCCACACGTCAGCGACCCTAACCAGCACTGGGTCACTGACCAGTGGACCCCACTGGTTAGGTTTGACCTGGTCGACTCCTTTGACCTGCTGACGTCACCCTGACGTCATGCTGACGCGATAATTATTTACTGGAATTATTTTTATACAGGAAATTCCAGAAAATAGTTAAAACTTCTAAAAATCATAGAAAATCAACCGTAACTCCAAATAAGATAAATTATATATGAAAAATGATCAGAAAAATCCAAAGAATCTGAATATGGCATTTGCATGCATGTTTGAACAAGTTAACCTCACTGAATAGGACAATTCATGTTTATGGAATAAATAGTAATTAGTTTTGGAGTTGGAATTTGCTATAGGTTTGAATTCCACTTCAATGAATATGGCTAACTGTTGCACTAGGTCAATTCAGTACTTTAATATGACATATCATTCATATGATTGTGCATTGCATTGATTGTGGTTCCTTTTGTGTTTGCCGGTGTTTGTTCCCCTCAGTAGACGTATGTTCCGACGATGGGATCGGTGACACCGATGAAGAGTTATATTATCTTCAGAAGTGCCAGGCAAGCACAACCCCCTTGTTCATTCCGATACAAGCCCACTCTCTCGCTCCTGCTCTCTTTTACTGCATTAGGACAACAACGATTCATCTGTTACTTGTTGCGGTAGTTGAACCCCTTATCCTCTGCATGACCTGTCATTGCCACAGTAAATAGATGAAACCCACTAGCATGAGTAGGAGTTGCTTGAGCCCTGATGTGCCTACTCATTCATGCTTGTTTGTCATGCCTGCTACTGCTTAGAGTTGAGTCAGGTCTGATTCATCGGGGATGGATCGGAGGTGTGTAAACATGTCCTACTGTGTGTTAGCTAAGTGTGTGAACACGTTTTGGTAAAGGTAGCGGTGGGAGGCCATGTAGGAGTACATGGTGGGTTGTCTCATTGAAACCGTCCTCAGGAACTGAGTTCTGTGTTTGTGATCCATGAAACAGCTACTACCACACGTTGGGCCCTGAAATATGACCCCGCTCGACTTACTGACCCCTCTCGTTCTCTGTCCAGGAGTTGCAATTAGTTTCTGGTGTTTATAGGATATGTGTTGGCGGCCGTGCGTAGCGCTGACCCTAGGGGTGGGCTATGATGCGGTAGATACACTGTGGCACGGTGTACCGGGCGCCCGTTTGGTGTCTCGGGAACCCTGCACACATCGTTTGGGGCTGTGAGCGAAACTCCGGTCGGATCTCCTCGCGGATGGAACCCGAATAGGCGATAAACCTGGACTAGAGACTTGTGTGGTTAGTCAGGTCGTGGTCTACACCCACGTCGGCTTTCGCTTGAAGTCTGCCGAGCACATGTCGTGTGCAGACGCTAAGTGGTGGAAACATGTGTGACGAAGTACACCCCTGCAGGGTTATAAATGATCTATTCGAATAGCCGTGTCCGCGGTAAAGGACTTCTGGGTTGCCTATAACAGTTCATAGACAAGTGAAAGTGGATACCCTAAAACTCGCAAGATAAGTGTGAGTACTATGGATGGCCTTCTCGTAGGGAGACGGGA
Source organism: Triticum monococcum (assembly GCA_034509565.1). NCBI lineage: Eukaryota > Viridiplantae > Streptophyta > Magnoliopsida > Poales > Poaceae > Triticum > Triticum monococcum. The sequence goes on along the minus strand of CM067842.1, from coordinate 782,915,594 downwards.
GCGGATCCATAGTGGTGTATTGAATGGTGAATGTGTGGACTCGTGTGCGCCACCTCAAAAGAGTTGCTTGCAATCGTAGTTCAGGTTAGCCACTGAGTCAAAGCTGGCTTGCTGCAGTTAAACTCCACCACCCCCTTGTTGATACCGATGCATATGTAGCTAGTTCTGATGTAAGTCTTGCTGAGTACCTTTGTACTCACGTTTGCTTAATTTATGTTTTGCAGAGAGACTTCAGTCTCGCTAGTAGTTCCGCGTGGACTTCGATGTTTAGCTTGATACCTCAGCTACGATCTTGTGCCCTCGGCAGGATCTGGTAGATAGTCAGGCTTCTTAGCCTTTTTCATTATAGATTTCTGTACCCAGACATGTTAAGCTTCCGCATGTGCTTTGCATTGTATGCTATGATTGTTGGGTCATGAGACCCATGTTTGTAATATCTCGCTCCTCGGAGCCTAATGAATAAATACTTGAGTTGTAGAGTTATGTTGTGATGCCATGTTGTATTTACACATATCGAGCATATTGTGTGTATGATTGAAATGCTTGGTATGTGTGCGATCCGACTATCTAGTTGTTTATCCTTGGCAGCCATCATATGGGGAAATGTAGTCTGGTGCTTCTGAGCGATAGTAGTCCGCTACAGCCCGGATCACCGGAGTCCTGCTAGCCCAACACTACTGCTCAGGACACTTGACTGGCCGGCATGTGTTTCACTTCATTCCTATGTCTGTCCCTTCGGGGAAATGTCACGCGGTGACATCCGGAGTCCTGCCTAGCCTGCTACAGCCTGGGTTACCGGAGTCCTGATAGCCCAGTGCTACAGCCCGGATTCACACACTGTTGACCAACATGCTCGAGGTTGATTCATGTATGCCTGTCCCCATGGGTTAGTGCCGCTTTGGGTTCACGACTAGCCATGTTGGCCCGGGTTCTTTGTCATAGGGATGCTAGCGACACTATCATATACGTGAGCCAAAAGGCGCGAACGGTCCCGGGCCAGGTAAGGTGGCACCCGTGGAAATACCGTGCGTGAGGCCACAAAGTGATATGATGTGTTACATGTTAGATCGGTGTGACCTAGGATCGGGGTCCTGACAGCGTTGGTATCAGAGCCTGACTGCCTGTAGGATTACCAAGCCAAACTGGTCGAAGTTGAGTCTAGAAATGCTTTAGTTATGTAAGGGAATTGATTGCGGAAGGGAACGTAAGGCTCTTTTTACTCCTTATACCTCATGCCCTTCTGATCTGAGTCATCCTCTTCCTTTCTACGGGGATTAAGAACTAGGCCTTCTTATCTATCTATCAGGATGACGTGTTACTAACCCGTTGACTTATAGGATTGATGGATTCATGCTGCAGTTCAGTTCCTACTACTTCCATATGTTCATAGCTGGCACCAAAACCTTGATATGATGTTGTTGAGTGGTTATGCCACCATTTTGCAGGATGTCTCAAATCATTCTGAGCATTTACAGCCGTTATGCTGTCCGAGTCATCCCAAGTTTCTAAATAGTCTGATGCATTTGCAAACCCTCTCTTTCCGTTCTCGATGTCCATTTGGGCCAGATTAATCACACTACTTGTCAGTTGAGGTACTCTATTGCCTCGACGTATATGTTGGAGCTACTATTATGACCCTAGGTGTCTTATGAAACCATCTAGTAATCTGTCCATGTTTTGTGTTCCCAGTGTGATGAGTCTGGCCACCATTCTCGAAAGCATCCCATGATGCTATTAGTAGTAGGTATTCTACTCCTCGGTTTTCAAACCCGTGATTCACCCTACCTGCTTCATGTTGATAGTGTTTGCTAGTTCCTTAGGATATTAGTAACCTTCGCAATAGTCTTCGAGGTCTGTGGTATTTCCTTCTTCCAAATGCTATGAACCACCTATGGCAGGAGTTCTTTTGAACCAAAAGGTCACGACAGAGTGCTCCTGATGAGTTCTCCATTCTATGTTGTGACTCTGCCAACCCTACCTTCCTGCATGGGTTATCCGGAAGAAATATGTTGAACTCGTTCGACATACTAATCCATGCATCCACAACTCAGAAAGTATATGTTCCTTTGAGTTGTCCCCCTTCCGTTATATTCCGACCCTTATCTATCAATTGATAGACAAGAGTATGTGAGCATTCGTTCATCGGTGCCTATTATTCTTGTGGTCCGTCAAGCCGTTCTATTTTAGAATGACTAGGAGAAACAAACTCCAGTACCCCATCCATAGCCAGGATTGGGTCAAGGCAGTTGTATTCCGCAGATCAAAATGCAACCCAGCTTTTGGTTCTGTTCTACCCTGAAGTATTACCCACTTGGGAATGGCACACCATCTTATGAATTTTTGACGCAGTGATACTTCTTACCATCATTCTTCATTCCTCGGTCCCGTGTTGTCGCAACCGGAATGCCGACAAGTGAACCGTGATGTGTGAAATCAATACTCCTAGCAACTCCGTTGCTTGGTAGTTAATGGACAATATTCTCATCCTTAGCGTGTTGGTTATTGAATTATCATTCTAAGACTGATCGTGCTACCTAGTCCATATTTCTGGTGCACACTTCGATCAATGGGTTAGGATTGTGCCAATCCCTCACTCTTTGATCATATCGTCTTGCCCTGAAAAGCAAGATTGTTCTCGAGCTTAGTAACATATCGGTGGTTCGTGATTTTCCAAATACCTTCTCGGAAGTGTTATCAGGTTGTCACCTGACCGTTATGTTGAGTTCGTGATCAAGTTGGTTTTCCGATAAACCACTTTTCCCCAAGAATCTGTGTTGGATACCCCTGAGCTAGTTGGTTAAGCTTAACAACAACTTGGAGAGTTGGAAGATGAAAACTTGTCCGACTTAGTTCATCCCTAAGGGATATCCTTGTGTGTGTGTGTTGAAGAAAGATGATATATTCATCGACTGATCCCCGTGATCAGTTGTTGAATCTATTATCTTGTCCAAACCTTGATTTGAGTGTGGGCTATTGTCAAATCAAATCAGAACCAACGATGTTCGTAATGTTGTCTTACTTACAGTTGTCCCTCGAGCATACACCATTATATCTTTGGTCTGACCAATACTATCACATTGTTCACATAGTGGTGGAAGTCCAGTGATATAGAAATTCCGATGAGTTGCTGTTGAGCCCATCAGCGGCATTTTGTCTCCTCCATGATTGTGTTGAACATCCAGCTAGTGTTGGAAACTTTATAGGCATTGCCCTCATGTCCCGATCATGAAGCATATGTCTGGTTGAAAGATGTGACTTCCTCTAATTCATGTGCATATGATGTAAGTTGCCGCCGTGAATTCGAGAAAGTTTGTTTTTGCTTCCTCTGGAATCATCCCAAGTCAGTCATGCATGTGCGAGGTATTCTATGGTCTGATAGACTGATCATCTACATTCTATACGTATCCCTAGCACACCAAGCCACTGATTGATTTGTTCAAGGAGAAGAAGTTTCTTCTTAAGGGTTAGACCTACGCAAGGACTTCGATATCCTCGTTGATGGTTCCCCCTGAACTTGGTAGTGTTTCATTTTAAGACTACCAGGTGACCATGCTTGTCTAGGACAATGTGTTCACATGCTTGTAGCAGAACCGGCTCATGTTTTGGAGCTTACTACCGTAGTTCATTCCCTCGAGAATTTCGCAATGTCATCTCGTCGATTTGTGTTGCAAACCTTCATTTTCTTTTCTAGACTCGATGAGTCTGGAATATCCTGTCACCAACCAGATCTGAATCTCAGGCAGATATGATGGTTGGAGCACTTTCCAAGAACTATAATATTGGTCCCTCGGTAACCCGTAAAGTGGATGTCGTGGCCAACACATCCAGTCGGAAGACCTATTATTGTAGTATCTTGATTGAGGAAGTTGGCCACCTCCCCATAAGGATTTCGTAGGATTTACTCCAGAAGTTGTTCCTTATGGATCTATTGTATTCCGAAGTCCGACCACTACTTGGTGGCTATGCCGATGCTTAAAGCATGACCGTGGTAACTAGTACATCAAGGAGAACATTAGAAGCGGAGTGCTAAATGTCTCTCGGTCGATCATCCAGATTTTGTTTCCTTGGCTTCGCTAAGGTGAAATCTGGGAAAGTGTTATCTTTCTTTGCATCTGCATCTTCCACCCTTATTCATCATGGTAGCATGTTGTGTTGCCAGGATCCTTGACACGGATATTGGCAGAACCTTGATGAATACGGAAATGCTCAAGTTCTTGAGAGCACGCTCAGGCACTAGGTTCTGATGTTGTCGTTAACTGGAATGTGCCTCCGTTCTCTCAGTTGTTCGATAGCCATCCAATTGGTGGAATCACCTTTGCCGGTGAACCTTCTCCCCAGTTACTAGAATCATTCCCAACATTTGCATTTTGTTCCCAGCTTGCACCTCAGTAGTTGTTGTTCAGGATCATCTTCAAAAGTGGACTTACCATGGGTCCCATCCATTTCCGATGATAAGCAAATCATCCATTGCGTTGTCTTCAACAAGGTAGTCCTCATCATCCATCCTGGTCGGAGTATGCCATTCTTTCGAACCCCTTCCAACGATCGATTGTGATTACCTCAAGCTGGTATAAAGAGTTTCAATGATCTTGTATCAAAAGTAATTCTTTTTGCCACTTAAGGTAGTAATTTTACGAGTCACCTCCCCTAAGGTGCCCCGTTGTGGAATCATGACAATTATCTCCTTGCTACATTGAAACCATGCACCATCCTACTCCAGCGTGGAATCGTTGCCAACCAATTTGAACCCTTGTCATCTATTACCTTCCATCTCTCTCGATGTGTGTTTTGCCTCTCAGCTCCAGAGAAGTTTCTATGTCTCATTCCATGGACTTGATCTTGTATCCACTCTTGTGAGGTTGTCTTGCTCTCTTGTCACCATGTTGGATGGAGTTCTCGAAGCAAAGATGTCAAGATCAATATGATGCAATGAATCAACGTCCTCGAGAAAGACATCTGGATCGTGAAGATTGTGTTAGCTTGTGTCCCCTCTGTCTTCTTACCTCATGTTTTGAATCTCGGGAAGAGATTCTTGTTTAGTGGGGGTGAGTTGTCACATCCCTAGTTCTATTAATGCCTAGTGCTAGCATCTGGTGTTGCATCATGTCTAAATTTCTGAAACTTGAATTGAGGAAAGTGGAAGCCTCAAAAACTTAAATAAAAAAAGGGGCAAGAACCCTTAAGCTGGCATTCAGTGAAACCAAAATGGCCTTCATTAATGTTTGATAATTTTGGCAAGGGTTTGTGTCCAAACCAAAAATATTGAACATTTTTAAGGAATTATTTTGGCACTGAATTTAAATCATTATTGTCTTTGACTTTGGGCATTTAAACACTATTAATAATTTAAATGCTCAAATAATGTTGGAACTATTTTTGGGCCACTAAAATAATTCAGCATGTGTCCATGAATATTTTCAGGATTTTATTAAATGGTTTAGTATTTTTACTAAACCAAAACAAAACAGAACAAAATAGAAAAAAAACTGAAACAGAAAAGCATAAGAGAGAGAGAGAGTAGGCCACTGGGCCACTTACCTGGACCTACCTGGCCCAGCGCCAGGCCACCAGCGGCCCATCCCACCAGCACCTCGCCCGTCGTCTTCCTCCCCTCGCCCCGAAGCAGCTGCGTGCCAGCAGCAGCGCACACCGGAGGCCTCCACCTCCTGCTTCGCGGTGGCAGCCTCCCTGGCCTCCTAACCGCGCCACGGAGACGCACGCGGCTCCCTCGACCCTCTCTGGCTCTCCCAGCGCCTCTTCTCCCTCTCTGGTTCTCTTCTCGCAGCCGCCCGAGAACGCCGTCGCCGCCGACGCGCACCGCCGTGGCCACAGCCACTCCCTCGCCTCGCCGATGCGCTCAGAGGCTCCGCCTCGACCCCCTCTTCCTCCTCACCGAGCCACGCCCTGCGGGAGCCCCTACAACGCCGCCATCAGCTCCGTCTTCTTCCTCGGACTCCGACGGCCGCCGTCCTCGATTCTCCGTCGTTAGGACCTCCCCCGAGCCGCTGAGCCTACCCGTCGACCCACTGTGAGCTTCCGGTCCTTTCCCCCTTAACCACGCCGTCGTTTTCGCCCCGTAGCTACTGCCCCGCGAGCACCCGAAGCTCGCCGCCGTTGTGCCTCGACGCCGTCGTGGCTAGAGCCACGGTAGCTCAAAGCCGAGCACAATGCTGTGCTCAACACGCTTCTAGGAGCCGGGCGCGCCCACCCGTTCGACCTGCTGTGCCCCCTAGTGCCAACCCCGACCTTGCCCGAACTCTGGCCGCCGCCGAGGTCGACGCCGTGCTCAGCTCTGGCCACCTCGCGGCCTCCCGTCCGTTCCTTTGGATGCGGACGAGCAAGAGCTCCTCCCTAGTGCCCCCAGCGCGCCAAACCACAGGCCTGTAGCGCAATCCCGACGCGGACGCCGCCGCGATCTGAGGTCGTCGGCGGCTAAACGCCGGTAGCTGACGTGGCCGTCATTAGCGGTTAATTATCCCACTAACCAACCCCTCTAGAGCCACTGCCATGTGGGCCCTAGTGCCTAATTAGTTAGTTAACTACTCTGTTAGATTAGCACCGGTCTCAGGAGGGCCCCACGTGTCATTTTGACTTTGCCACGTCACACGTTGACCGACCCCACACGTCAGCGACCCTAACCAGCACTGGGTCACTGACTAGTGGACCCCACTGGTCAGGTTTGACCTGGTCGACTCCTTTGACCTGCTGACGTCACCCTGACGTCATGCTGACGCGATAATTATTTACTGGAATTATTTTTATACAAGAAATTCCAGAAAATAGTTAAAACTTCTAAAAATCATAGAAAATCAACCGTAACTCTAAATAAGATAAATTATATATGAAAAATGATCAGAAAAATCCAAAGAATCTGAATATGGCATTTGCATGCATGTTTGAACAAGTTAACCTCACTGAATAGGACAATTCATGTTTATGGAATAAATAGTAATTAGTTTTGGAGTTGGAATTTGCTATAGGTTTGAATTCCACTTCAATGAATATGGCTAACTGTTGCACTAGGTCAATTCAGTACTTTAATATGACATATCATTCATATGATTGTGCATTGCATTGATTGTGGTTCCTTTTGTGTTTGCCGGTGTTTGTTCCCCTCAGTAGACGTATGTTCCGATGATGGGATCGGTGACACCGATGAAGAGTTATATTATCTTCAGAAGTGCCAGGCAAGCACAACCCCCTTGTTCATTCCGATACAAGCCCACTCTCTCGCTCCTGCTCTCTTTTACTGCATTAGGACAACAACGATTCATCTGTTACTTGTTGCGGTAGTTGAACCCCTTATCCTCTGCATGACCTGTCATTGCCACAGTAAATAGATGAAACCCACTAGCATGAGTAGGAGTTGCTTGAGCCCTGATGTGCCTACTCATTCATGCTTGTTTGTCATGCCTGCTACTGCTTAGAGTTGAGTCAGGTTTGATTCATCGGGGATGGATCGGAGGTGTGTAAACATGTCCTACTGTGTGTTAGCTAAGTGTGTGAACACATTTTGGTAAAGGTAGCGGTGGGAGGCCATGTAGGACTACATGGTGGGTTGTCTCATTGAAACCGTCCTCAGGACCTGAGTTCTGTGTTTGTGATCCATGAAACAGCTACTACCACACGTTGGGCCCTGAAATATGACCCCGCTCGACTTACTGACCCCTCTCGTTCTCTGTCCAGGAGTTGCAATTAGTTTCTGGTGTTTATAGGATATGTGTTGGCGGCCGTGTGTAGCGCTGACCCTAGGGGTGAGCTATGATGCGGTAGATACACTATGGCACGGTGTATTGGGCGCCCGTTTGGTGTCTCGGGAACCCTGCACACATCGTTTGGGGCTGTGAGCGAAACTCCGGCCGGATCTCCTCACAGATGGAACCCGAATAGGCGATAAACCTAGACTAGAGACTTGTGTGGTTAGTCAGGTCGTGGTCTACACCCACGTCGGCTTTCGCTTGAAGTCTGCCGAGCACATGTCGTGTGCAGACGCTAAGTGGTGGAAACATGTGTGACGAAGTACGCCCCTGCAGGGTTATAAATGATCTATTCGAATAGCCGTGTCCATGGTAAAGGACTTCTGGGTTGCCTATAACAGTTCATAGACAAGTGAAAGTGGATACCCTAAAACTCGCAAGATAAGTGTGAGTACTATGGATGGCCTTCTCGTAGGGAGACGGGAGCGGATCCATAGTGGTGTATTGAATGGTGAATGTGTGGACTCGTGTGCGCCACCTCAAAAGAGTTGCTTGCAATCGTAGTTCAGGTTAGCCACTGAGTCAAAGCTGGCTTGCTGCAGTTAAACTCCACCACCCCCTTGTTGATACCGATGCATATGTAGCTACTTCTGATGTAAGTCTGGCTGAGTACCTTTGTACTCACGTTTGCTTAATTTATGTTTTGCAGAGAGACTTCAGTCTCGCTAGTAGTTCCGTGTGGACTTCGACGTTTAGCTTGATACCTCAGCTACGATCTTGTGCCCTCGGCAGGATCTGGTAGATAGTCAGACTTCTTAGCTTTTTCATTATAGATGTCCGTACCCAGACATGTTAAGCTTCCGCATGTGCTTTGCATTGTATGCTATGATTGTTGGGTCATGAGACCCATGTTTGTAATATCTCGCTCCTCGGAGCCTAATGAATAAATACTTGAGTTGTAGAGTTATGTTGTGATGCCATGTTGTATTTACACATATCGAGCATATTGTGTGTATGATTGAAATGCTTGGTATGTGTGCGATCCGACTATCTAGTTGTTTATCCTTGGCAGCCTATCATATGGGGAAATGTAGTCTGGTGCTTCTGAGCGATAGTAGTCCGCTACAGCCCGGATCACCGGAGTCCTGCTAGCCCAGCACTACTGCTCAGGACACTTGACTGGCCGACGTGTGTTTCACTTCGTTCCTATGTCTGTCCCTTCGGGGAAATGTCACGCGGTGACATCCGGAGTCCTGCCTAGCCTGCTACAGCCCGGGTTACCGGAGTCCTGGTAGCCAGTGCTACAGCCCGGATTCACACGCTGTTGACCGACATGCTCGAGGTTGATTCATGTATGCCTGTCCCCATGGGTTAGTGCCGCTTTGGGTTCACGACTAGCCATGTCGGCCCGGGTTCTTTGTCATATGGATGCTAGCGACACTATCATATACGTGAGCCAAAAGGCGCGAACGGTCCCGGGCCAGGTAAGGTGGCACCCATGGAAATACCGTGTGTGAGGCCACAAAGTGATATGATGTGTTACATGCTAGATCGGTGTGACATAGGATCGGGGTCCTGACAATGACAATCGGCAGGAGCCATAGGAGTTATCTTTATTTTTTGTATGACCTGCGTGTCATTGAGAAATGCCATGTAAATTACTTTACTTTATTGCTAAACGCGTTAGCCATAGTAGTAGAAGTAATAGTTGGCGAGCAACTTCATGGAGACACGATGATGGAGATCATGGTGTCAAGCCGGTGACAAGATGATCATGGAGCCCCAAGATGGAGATCAAAGGAGCTATGTGATATTGGCCATATCATGTCACTATTATTATTTGATTGCATGTGATGTTTATCATGTTTTGCATCTTGCTTACTTAGAACGACGGTAGTAAATAAGATGATCCCTCATAATAATTTCAAGAAAGTGTTCCCCCTAACTGTGCGCCGTTGCGACAGTTCGTTGTTTCAAAGCACCACGTGATGATCGGGTGTTAGATTCCAATGTTCACATACAACGGGTGTAAGACAGATTTACACATGCAAAACACTTAGGTTGACTTGATGAGGCTAGCATGTACAGACATGGCCTCGGAACACAGAAGACCGAAAGGTCGAGCATGAGTCGTATAGAAGATACTATCAACATGAAGATGTTCACCGACGTTGACTAGTTCGTCTCACATGATGATCGGACACGACCTAGTTAACTCGGATCATGTTATACTTAGATGACTGGAGGGATGTCTATCTGAGTGGGAGTTCATTGTATAATTTGACTAGATGAACTTAATTATCATGAACTTAGTCTAAAATATTTACAATATGTCTTGTAGATCAAATGGCCAACGTAGTCCTCAACTTCAACGCGTTCCTAGAGAAAACCAAGCTGAAAGACGATGGCAGCAATTACACGGACTGGGTCCGGAACCTGCGGATCATCCTCATAGCTGCCAAGAAAGATTATGTCCTACAAGCACCGCTAGGTGAAGCTCCCGTCCCACAGAACCAAGACGTTTGAACGCTTGGCAGACACGTGTTGATGATTACTCCCTCGTTCAGTGCGGCATGCTTTACAGCTTAGAGCCGGGGCTCCAAAAGCGTTTTGAGAGACATGGAGCATATGAGATGTTCGAAGAGCTGAAAATGGTTTACCAAGCTCATGCCCGGGTCGAGAGATATGAGGTCTCCGACAAGTTCTTCAGCTGTAAGATGGAGGAAAATAGTTCTGTCAGTGAGCACATACTATGTCTGGGTTGCATAACCACTTGACTCAGCTGGGAGTTAATCTCCCGGAAGATGCGGTCATTGACAGAATCCTCCAGTCGATTCCACCAAGCTACAAGAGCTTTGTGATGAACTTCAATATGCAGGGGATGGAAAAGACCATTCCTGAGGTATTTGCAATGCTGAAATCAGCAGAGGTAGAAGTCAAGAAGGAACATCAAGTGTTGATGGTCAATAAAACCACTAAGTTCAAGAAGGGCAAGGGTAAAAGGAACTTCAAGAAGGAGGGCAAGGGAGTTGCCGCGCCCGGTAAGCAAGCTGCCGGGAAGAAGCCAAAGAATGGACCCAAGCCCGAGACTGAGTGCTTTTATTGCAAGGGAAGTGGTCACTGGAAGCGGAACTGCCCCAAATACTTAGCGGACAAGAAGGCCGGCAAAACAAAAGGTATATGTGATATACATGTAATAGATGTGTACCTTACCAGTATTCGTAGTAGCTCCTGGGTATTCGATACCGGTGTAGTTGCTCACATTTGTAACTCAAAGCAGGAGCTGCGGAATAAGCGGAGACTGGCAAAGGACGAGGTGACGATGCGCATTGGGAATGGTTCCAAGGTCAATGTGATCGCCGTCGGCACGCTACCTCTACATTTACCTTCGGGATTAGTTTTAAACCTTAATAATTGTTATTTAGTGCCAGCTTTGAGCATGAACATTGTATTGGGATCTCGTTTAATTCAAGATGGCTACTCATTTAAATCCGAGAATAATGGTTGTTCTATTTATATGAGAGATATGTTTTATGGTCATGCTCCAATGGTGAATGGTTTATTCTTAATGAATCTCGAGCGTAATGCTACACATGTTCATAGTGTGAATACCAAAAGATGTAAGGTTGATAATGATAGTCCCACATACTTGTGGCACTGCCGCCTTGGTCACATAGGTGTCAAACGCATGAAGAAGCTCCATGCAGATGGACTTTTAGAGTCTCTTGATTACGAATCATTTGACACGTGCGAACCATGCCTCATGGGTAAAATGACCAAGACTCCATTCTCAGGAACAATGGAGCGAGCAACCAACTTATTGGAAATCATACATACTGATGTGTGCGGTCCAATGAGCGTTGAGGCTCGCGGTGGCTATCGTTATGTTCTCACCCTCACTGATGACTTTAGTAGATATGGGTATGTCTACTTAATGAAACACAAGTCTGAAACCTTTGAAAAGTTCAAGGAATTTCAGAGTGAGGTTGAGAATCAACGTGACAGAAAAATCAAGTTTTTGCGATCAGATCGTGGAGGAGAATACTTGAGTCATGAATTTGGCACACACTTAAGGAAATGTGGAATAGTTTCACAACTCACGCCACCTGGAACACCTCAGCGTAACGGTGTGTCCGAACGTCGTAATCGCACTCTATTACATATGGTGCGATCTATGATGTCTCTTACCGATTTACCGCTACCTTTTTGGGGCTATGCTTTAGAGACTGCCGCATTCACTTTAAATAGGGCTCCGTCGAAATCCGTTGAGACGACACCGTATGAATTATGGTTTGGGAAGAAACCTAAACTGTCGTTTCTAAAAGTCTGGGGATGCGATGCTTATGTCAAGAAACTTCAACCTGAAAAGCTCGAACCCAAGTCGGAAAAATGCGTCTTCATAGGATACCCTAAAGAAACTATTGGGTATACCTTCTACCTCAGATCCGAAGGCAAGATCTTTGTTGCCAAGAATGGATCCTTTCTAGAGAAGGAGTTTCTCTTGAAAGAAGTAAGTGGGAGGAAAGTAGAACTTGATGAAGTGTTACCTCTTGAACCGGAAAATGGCGCAACTAAAGAAAATGTTCCTGAGGTGCCTGCACCGACTAGAGAGGAAGTTAATGATGATGATCATGAAACTTCAGATCAAGTTGCTACTGAACTTCGAAGGTCCACAAGGACTCGTTCCGCACCAGAGTGGTACGGCAACCCTGTCTTGGAAATCATGTTGCTAGACAACGGTGAACCTTTGAACTATGAAGAAGCGATGGCGGTCCCGGATTCCGACAAATGGCTAGAAGCCATGAAATCCGAGATAGGATCCATGTATGAAAACGAAGTATGGACTTTGACTAACTTGCCCGATGATCGGCGAGCCATAGAAAATAAATGGATCTTTAAGAAGAAGATAGACGCGGATGGTAATGTGACCATCCATAAAGCTCGGCTTGTCGCTAAGGGTTATCGACAAGTTCAAGGGGTTGACTACGATGAGACATTCTCACCCGTAGCAAAGCTAAAGTCCGTCCGAATCATGTTAGCAATTGCCGCATACTATGATTATGAGATATGGCAAATGGACATCAAAACGGCATTCCTTAATGGTTTCCTTAAGGAAGAATTGTATATGATGCAGCCGGAAGGTTTTGTCGATCCTAAGAATGCTGACAAGGTGTGCAAGCTCCAACGCTCGATTTATGGGCTGGTGCAAGCATCTCGGAGTTGGAACATTCGCTTTGATGAGATGATCAAAGCGTTTGGGTTTACGCAGACTTATGGAGAAGCCTGCGTTTACAAGAAAGTGAGTGGGAGCTCTGTAGCATTCCTCATACTATATGTAGATGACATACTTTTGATGGGAAATGATATAGAACTCTTGGACAGCATTAAGGCCTACTTGAATAAGAGTTTTTCAATGAAGGACCTTGGAGAAGCTGCTTATATATTAGGCATCAAGATCTATATGGATAGATCGAGACGCCTCATAGGTCTTTCACAAAGCACATACCTTGATAAGATATTGAAGAAGTTCAATATGGATAAGTCTAAGAAGGGGTTCTTGCCTGTGCTACAAGGTGTGAAATTGAGCTCAGCTCAATGTCCAACCACGACAGAAGATATAGAAGAGATGAGTGTCATCCCCTATGCCTCAGCCATAGGTTCTATTATATACGCCATGCTGTGTACCAGGCCTGATGTAAACCTTGCCATAAGTTTGGTAGGAAGGTACCAAAGTAATCCTGGCAAGGAACACTGGACAGCGGTCAAGAATATCCTGAAGTACCTGAAAAGGACTAAGGAAATGTTTCTCGTTTATGGAGGTGACGAAGAGCTCGTCGTAAAGGGTTACGTCGACGCTAGCTTCGACACAGATCTGGATGACTCTAAGTCACAAACCGGATACGTGTATATTTTGAATGGTGGGGCAGTAAGCTGGTGCAGTTGCAAGCAGAGCATCGCGGCGGGATCTACATGTGAAGCAGAGTACATGGCAGCCTCGGAGGCAGCACATGAAGCAATTTGGGTGAAGGAGTTCATCACCGACCTAGGAGTCATACCCAATGCGTCGGGGCCAATCAAACTCTTCTGTGACAACACTAGAGCTATTGCACTTGCCAAGGAGCCCAGGTTTCACAAGAAGACCAGGCACATCAAGGTTCGCTTCAACTCCATTCATGAAAATGTTCAAGATGGAGACATAGATATTTGTAAAGTACATACGGACCTGAATGTAGCAGATCCGTTGACTAAACCTCTCCCTAGAGCAAAACATGATCAACACCAGAATTCCATGGGTGTTCGATTCATCACAATGTAACTAGATTATTGACTCTAGTGCAAGTGGGAGACTGTTGGAAATATGCCCTAGAGGTAATAATAAAAGCATTATTATTATATTTCCTTGTTCATGATAATTGTCTTTATTCATGCTATAATTGTGTTATCCGGAAATCATAATACATGTGTGAATAATAGACACCAACATGTCCCTAGTAAGCCTCTAGTTGACTAGCTCGTTGATCAACAGATAGTCATGGTTTCCTGACTATGGACATTGGATGTCATTGATGACGAGATCACATCATTAGGAGAATGATGTGATGGACAAGACCAAATCCTAAACGTAGCATAAAGATCGTATAGTTCGTTTGCTAGAGTTTTTTCAATGTCAAGTATCCTTTCCTTAGACCATGAGATCGTGTAACTCCCGGATACCGTAGGGGTGCTTTGGGTGTACCAAACGTCACAACGTAACTGGGTGACAATAAAGGTATACTACGGGTATCTCCGAAAGTGTCTGTTGGGTTGACACGGATCAAGACTGGGATTTGTCACTCCGTATGACGGAGAGGTATCATTGGGCCCACTCGGTAATGCATCATCATTATGAGCTCAAAGTGACCAGGTGTCTGGTCACGGGATCATGCATTACGGTACGAGTAAAGTGACTTGCCGGTAACGAGATTGAACAAGGTACTGGGATACCGACGATCGAATCTTGGGCAAGTAACATATCGATTGGCAAAGGGAATTGTATACGGGGTTGCTTGAATCCTCGACATCGTGGTTCATCTGATGAGATCATCGAGGAGCATGTGGGAGCCAACATGGGTATCCAGATCCCGCTGTTGGTTATTGACCGGAGAGTCGTTTCGGTCATGTCTGCATGTCTCCCGAACCCGTAGGGTTTACACACTTAAGGTTCGGTGACGCTAGGGTTGTAGGGATATGTATATGCATTAACCCGAATGTTGTTCGGAGTCCCGGATGAGATCTCAGACGTCACGAGGCGTTCCGGAATGGTCCGGAGGTAAAGAATTATATATAGGAAGTGCTATTTCGGCCATCGGGACAAGTTTCGGGGTCACCGGTATTGTACCAGGACCACCGGAAGGGTCCCGGGGGTCCACCGGGTGGGGCCACCTTCCCCAGGGGGGCCACATGGGCTGTAGGGGGTGCGCCTTGGCCTAAATGGGCCAAGGGCACCAGCCCCAAGAGGCCCATGCGCCTAGGGTTCAAGAAGGGAAGAGTCCCAAAGGGGGAAGGCACCCCTAGGTGCCTTGGGGGGGAGGGATTCCTCCCTTGGCCGCCGCCCCCCTAGGAGATTGGATCTCCTAGGGCCGGCGCCCCCCCTTGGCTCCCTATATATAGTGAGGGAAGGAGGGCCTCTAATACCACGCCTTTGGTGCCTCCCTCTCCCTCTCCAACACCTCCTCCTCCTCCATAGAGCTTGGCGAAGCCCTACCGGAGTACTGCAGCTCCATCACCACCACGCCGTCGTGCTGCTGCTGGAGCCATCTTCCTCAACCTCTCCTTCCCCCTTACTGGATCAAGAAGGAGGATACGTCACGCTGACCATACGTGTGTTGAACGCGGAGGTGCCGTCCGTTCGGCGCTAGCATCTCCGATGATTTGGATCACGTCATGTACGACTACCTCATCCTCGTTCTTTGAACGCTTCCGCTCGCGATCTACAAAGGTATGTAGATGCATCCGATCACTCGTTGCTAGATGAACTCATAGATGGATCTTGGTGAAACCGTAGGAAATTTTTTTCTGCAACGTTCCCCAACATTCAAGGAGTGGAAGACTGCAACTGGTAAACCGACCACCGGTTTAAGATTCTTCACCGGGACGGCTTGAAGATTGAGGGTCATCTTGCGTGGTCACATCCTCTTCATCCCTCCCAAGACGCTGGAAATCAACCGCTGACCAATCGATTCCGGTTAAGGCTTGAAAAACGGCCTCTTCATGGATAAGATTGGAGGGGTCAATGTTAGGAGCGTAAGTATGCTTACGGATTGGTGGCACAAGATGTTCAACATCATGGATCAATGCAGGCTGTCTTTTTCCCTCAGCATCATAAACCAGTTGGAAATGAGATAAATCTGTGTCCTCCGCCAGTTTGCTTGCTATTGGCCGCATCTCCTTTGTCAGCCTTCGCAGATCGTCATTATTAACGTCTGAGCCATCTTCTTTCACGCCAGGATACCCTTTGATGATATCTACCGGGTCAAGATCCGGAATCCATGCCTTGGCCCGGATTAGCGAGGTCAGTACTCCTGATCTTGCGGCTGATCTCTTCAGTTTGTTGATCCGGGAAGGTACCATGGCCAGCTTTTCAATTGTTTCCTTTATCAACAATGGCGCCGACTTGTTATAGGCTGTAGTGCAAATGGCACGCCAGGATCCAGAGAACATCTGTTCTATCAAGGTGTAGGCCACATATTAGAGCCCAGATGAGCAATGCGGGTCCCTGTCATGGTTCAGCATCAGTAAACCGGCCATTGATAAGAGCTTATGATTTAGACAAATTGCACGAGAGGGCACTTACCAAACACAGCAGAAGTCATGGTGTTAATCTGCCGCTTTAAGCCGGTCAGTTCTTCCACCACCGACTTCAGGCCTGCCTCTGCGTCCTCGGCCTTTTTTATCAAACCGGCCTTTTCTATTTCCCAGTCAACACGCTCCTTGTTGAAGGTTTCTTTCAGCTTCTCCATAGCTGCCAAGGCATTGGTCAGCTCTTCTTTCGCTTTGGAAGTCTCTACTTGTTGAGATTTTACATTCTCTTGAAGGTCTACGGTTTGAGCATCCTTCTTATTCAGCTCAGCCTACAAAGGTGAGATATATCATCAAAACAGGTTATGAAGTACCAAGCATATAACAAGTTATGCACTTTGTACTTGGGGGCTAATGCCTATTTGTTCTATCTTCAACATATTTTTCACAAGTCTCAAGTACAATGCAAGCATTATCCATAACACTTGGGGGCTAATGTACATTTGTTCACAGCTGAGGTATTGATTCAAGACCCGATTTACCTCGCAAAGTTAAACCGGCCCTTGGGGGCTACACAGGCAAAAAACTATAGGAATATAATGATCACGTCTGATTTACTTTAGACGATCAATTGATATATGGAGGACAAGTTTGTAAAAGTTAATGTATTATACAGTCCCGGTTTATGTTTGTCATCATAAACCCGCCCTTGGGGGCTACTTGGGTTGATGTTTGTACTTTGGATTCAAGAAAGGAAAGTGATGAAAATACCTCATAGCGCTCTTTCATTAGGTTCATCAAACTGGCTTCATAATCACGGTTTGAGTGCAGGCAGTTTAGAAAACCGGAGTGGAGTTCTTGAGCGCTGAGAAGGGCATAGCTTGACAAGTCAGTGCTCCATTTGCCTTTTCCATAGCAGCACGCTCTTCCTTAGCACTATGTTTGGCCAAGATTACAGGATGGCCAGGAGAGGTATGACCAATACCAGTAATGATAACTTCGCCTTCTTTGTCTCTAGCAGCTTTTTTTGGAGTTGATGGAGTTTCAGTAGCTCTCACCGGACTAGAATACCTGTCATCAGCCCGGATTGGATCGACCGATTCATCATCAGGCACAGCAATGTGAACTTCTGGTTGTTCATCGAGATTGTGATCTTGAGGGGGTGGCTCATCAAAAGTAGCTTCAGGATTGGGATCCTCTGGTTCAATAGTTTGTTCCGGTTCAACCATTTGCTCCGGTTCAAGAACCACCTGGTCTTCGGGCGGATTGTTCACCCGAGCCTTTTTGCTGGGTCTGGCTTTGGCTCTAAAAACAGAAAAAGATGCGAAAGTTAAGCATAATATACAAAGTATGGAAACATTCAAAGAACGGGTTCAAGTACTTACCCAGCTACAGTTTTGAGAGGAGGAAGTTGGGTCGCTGTTGACTCTCCAGAAGATGAGGGAGGTGTCACCTGATAATTCGAATCGTACGGATTAAGAGGTTGTCGGAAATAACCTGCCTTGGGGTAAGAATTGTCAGAAGGAGGTGAGACCTCAGATCGGTGCTTTCGAACCGGGGTGTCAGGTAAACCGGCTGAAGTGACCTTTTGCCGCTGTGCCGGGTTGTGCGGCGAGCCTCGTGCTACTGCTTCTTCAAAATAAATGTTGGATCCAAGTGAGCAAGAGGATGTGAAAAGCTTACTTTCCGGATCACTTGACGGATTTTTTGTGTTGGCAGAGAGTCTGAACTAGAGGAAAGGATAATTACCTCTACATCGTTAGCTTGGCTGCCCTCCACGCCCTCCTGATAAATATCATTGTTAATGAGATGCATGAAAAGGGAACCAAGTGAATCAAGTTCTACCTCAACTTCCAGTTCATCCAGGTCACGTCTAGTTCCATGCTGATACGTTCATCTGCCTTCCACTTTGAGGTTTTCTTGACGGCTTTTGTTTTGGGATGGGAAGGCTTTGTCGCTTTTTCTTGAGGTTTCTCCTTCCAGAACGGATCATCGCCCTGTTTATAAACAAGCAGAAGGGTATTCACAGGTTGTGCAGTCTAAAAAGATATCAAATGTAAAGAGGAAGGACGGTACTTACAGCAGGCGGTTTTTTTTGCATAAAAGGGGTTTAAGCCGGTTTGGCGGTAGACAGATTCCGATTCATTCAAAATCTTCTTGTGTCAGGACCCCGATTCTAAGTCACACCGATCTAGCCTGTAACACCTCATATCACTTTGCAGCCTCACGCACGGTATTCCCACGGGTGTCGCCTTACCATGGCCCGGGACCGTTTGCGCCTTTTGGCTCATGTATATGATAGTGTCGCTAGCATCCATATGACAGAGAACCCGGGCCGAAATGACTAGTCGTGAACCCAAAGTAGCACTAACTTACGGGGACAGGCATACATGAATCAACATCGAGCATGTCGGTCAGCAGCGTGCGAATCCGGGCTGTAGCACTGGGCTAACAGGACTCCGGGAATCCGGGTTGTAGCAGGCTAGGCAGGACTCTAGATGTCACTGCGTGACATTTCCCCGAAGGGACAGACACAAGAATGAAGTGAATCACATGCCGGCCAGTCAAGTGTTCTGAAGCAGTAGTGCTGGGCTAGCAGGACTTCGGTGAACCGGGCTGTAGCGGACTACTATGGCTCATGGAAGCACAAGACTACATTTCCCCATAAGAGAGGCTACCAAGGATAAACAACTAGGTTGTCGGATCCCACACATACCAAGCATTTCAATCATACACACAATATGCTCGATATGTGTGAATACAACATGGCATCACAACATAACTCTGTGACTCAAGTATTTATTCATTAGGCTTTGAAGAGCCAGATATTACAAACATGGGTCTCATGACCCAACATTCAGAGCATACCAGACAAAGCACATGCGGAAGCTTAACATGTCTGAGTACAGACATCTACAAATGAAAAAGGCTAAGAAGCCTGACTATCTAGCAGATCCTGCCGAGGGCACAAGATCGTAGCTGAGGTATCAAGCTAAACGTCGAAGTCCACGCGAAACTACTAGCGAGACTGAAGTCTCTCTGCAAAACATAAATTAAGCAAACGTGAGTACAAATGTACCCAGCAAGACTTACATCAGCACTAACTACATATGCATCGGTATCAACAAAGGGGTAGTGGAGTTTAACTGCAGCAAGCCAGCTTTGACTCAATGGCTAACCTGAACTACGACTGCAAGCAACTCTTTTGAGGTGGCGCACACGAGTCCACATATTCACCATATCAATACACCACTATGGATCTGCTCCCGTCTCCCTACGAGAACGCCATCCATAGCACTCACTCTTATCCTGCGCATTTTAGAGTATCCACTTTCACTTGTCTATGAACTATGCAAGGGGTCCAAGTTTCCACATCCGAGGAATCCGGCTATTCGAATAGATAATGATAACCCTGCAGGGGTGTACTTCTTCACACGCTCCCACCACTTATCACCATATACACGTCATGTATCTCGGCAACCTTCAAGCGGAAGCCTGGCGAGGGTGTCAGCCACGACCTGACTAACCACACAAGTCTCTAATCCAGGTTTATCGCCTATTCGGGTTCCATCCGCGAGGAGATCCGGCCGGAGTTTTGCTCACAGCCCCAAACGATGTGTGCAGGGTTCCCGAGACACCAAACGGGCGCCCGGTACATCGTGCCACGGTGTATCTACCGCATCATAGCCCACCCCTAGGGTCAGTGCTACGCACGGCCGCCAACACATATCCTATAAACAGTAGAAACTAGTTGCAACTCCTCGACAGAGGACTAGGGCAGTTAATAAGTCGAGAGAGTCAATTAAGGATCCTAATGAGTGGTAGTAGCTATTCATGGATCACAAACACAGAACTCAGTTCCCGAGGACGGTTTCAATGAGAAAACCCACCGTGTACTCCTGCATGGCCTCTCACCACTACCTTTACCAAATCGTGTTCAACACACTTAGCTCACACACAGTAGGACATGTTCACCACTTTCCAATTCATCCCCGGTGAATCAAACCTGACACAACTCTAAGGAATAGCAGGCATGACAAACAAGCATGAATGAGTAGGCACATCAGGGCTCAAACAACTCCTACTCATGCTAGTGGGTTTCATCTATTTACTATGGCAATGACAGGTCATGCAGAGGATAAGGAGTTCAACTACCGCAACATGTAACAGTTGAATCGTTGTTGTCCTAATGCGGTAAAAGAGAGCAGGAGCGAGAGAGTGGGATTGTATCGAAATGAACAAGGGCGTTTGCTTGCCTGGCACTTCCGAAGATAGTATATCTCTTCATCAGCGTCATCAAACTTATCGCCGGAACAACATCTACTGAAGGGGGACAAATACCGGCGATAGAGAGGAAACACAATCAATGTAATGCAACAATATGATGCATGAATGTGACATCGCAATATGCTGTTGATTGAGCTAATGCAACTAGCAACCATATTAAATGAAGTTGTTTTGAACCCTAGGTACAAATTCAAACTCCATAAGTTAATATTCAAATCCCATTCACTTAGTTTGTCCTAAACAGTGATGTTAACTTGCTCAAATATGCATGAAAATGCCATAAACAGATTCCTTGAATTTTTCTGATCATTTTTCATATATAATTTATTTCATTTGGAGCTATAGATTAATTTCTATGATTTTTCAAAGTTTTGGATATTTTCTGGAATTTTTTGAATTATATTAAATCCAGAAAATTAATAACTGCATCAGCATTGTGTCACTGTGACGTCAGCAAGTCAACTATGACTGACCAGGTCAAACCTAACCAGAGGGGTCCACTGGTCAGTGACCCAGGGCTGTGTTGTGTGGCTGACAGGTGGACCTGGTCAATGGCCACGTCAGCAGGGTCAAATCTGACGCCTGGGTCCACCGGGATTAAGTTAAGTCTAACTAATTTTGTTAGTGGTTTAACTAAGCCGGTGGGGCCCAGCTATCGGTGGCATAGGGGCATAGTTAGCGAGGTGATTATCCCCTAACAGTTTGCTATCATCGGTGGCTAATCGCCGGCATAACCAGGACGCGGCGGCGTTGCCCGTCCGGCCAACTCCGGCGACGGGAGCTCGCGCGGCTGGGCGCGTTGGAACCGGAGCAAGGAGGCACGTCAGTTGGTGGCCTCAGGCGATGCTAGGGTGGCCGGGAATGTCGACGGCGTCGAGTTCCGCGGCGGCGCCGCTGCGGCTTGCACGGGTGCGAGGGCCACGGTACACGAGCGGATGACCTAAGGCGCGCTACGGGTTCCTGGAGAAGCCCAGAGCACGACTCCATGCTTGTGTTGGTCAGGCGGGGCGGCTAGCGACGGTGAGCTTCGCGGCAGTGGCAGCGATTGCTAGGCCATGGCGGGGATGCGGTTAGAGGACGGGAACAGAGGGGGCGAGCACGGGGGGAGGTGTAGGAGCTCACAAGGATGCGGCAGAGAAGGTCAGGGGGCTCGGGGACGTGTCGGAGACGGCGGATCGACGGCGGCGGTGGTCGGAGCCCGAGGTGGAAGATGACGGCGATGGCGACACTGTAGGGCGCCCGAGGATGCGTGTCTCGTCTGGGATGATGAAGACGATGAGGCGGAGTCGATGGACACGGCGGTTGGTCGAGGGACGGGCGGTGGCCGCGGTGGTCGGCGATGGTGGCGACGGCCGCGCTCGGGTGGGTGAGAGATAGGGGTCCAGGCGAGGGGAGAGAGAGCGCTGAGAGGGGGGAAGGATCCGGGGGGTCTGGGCGTCTCACTGGTGTGGCTGGAAGAGCCGGGGCGTTGTGCTGGAGCAGGAGGTGGCGCAGCTGCGGCATGCCGGGCACGCAGCTGCTCCTACTGGCAGGAGCTAGAAGACAGCGTTGCCCCTGGTGGGCTGGGCTGCGTCTTCTAGGTAAGGCCCAGGTAAACTGGGCCAGGTTAGTTTCCTTCTTTTTTCACATTTCTGTTTCTGTTTTCTAATATTTCAATTCTGTTTTGATTTGATTCACAAACCAGATCATTTAGTAGCTTCTGAAAATATTTATGTGGCTTGATGCAATATATTCAAAGCCACTCACAGGTTTTGAGGATTACTCGACTTGCAATTCTTTTTATAGAAGAATTAAATCCAACTCAAATATTTACTGATTTAAATCCAGATGGCCAAAATAATTCCTCAAAAATGTTCCATATTTTTGGTTTGGACCAAAACCCTTGCCAAAAATATTAAACATCGTTGGAGAGCATTTTGGAAACATTGGATGCATTTTCCAGGGTTATTTGCCCTTCTTTTAATTAAAATTTTGAGGCTTTCAAATTTCCTCAATTCAAGTTTCTTGAATTTAAACAAGATGCATGGATGCAACTCACTGATGCAACTAATTACAAAGCAGAATTCTAGGGTTGTGACATCTTGACACCCTCAGTAACTTCTTCATCGGTTAGCTGAATGTTGATGTGACATTGGGAGTCTTCTACTTCACCAGTGTACTCACACATTAAACCGGAGCGGCGACTTAACGGCAAGATGCTCCAGGATATCCGGCAACACACAAAGTCGACGCCTGATAAACCATTGGGCATAAAGGCTCGAAGCTTGGCGAGTTGAGGGGCATATGAGGCCCGTTCCTGGGCACTTAGACTTTGCGGCAGTAGATGAGTGTTGGAAAGCCGGTTGGCACGGTAACCCGGCAGAGGGTTCTCGTCTTCAGGGGAGGTGTCTTTACAGTAGAACCAAGTTTGGTTCCACTCTTTGGGGTGACTGTGCAGCTTGGCATGAGGAAATTCAACCTCTTTTCTTTTTTGAAAGGAGACGCAACCAAGTTCAGTGTTTGGTCTATCTACAAATTCAGTATGCCGATTCAGATGGAAAAAATCCCGAACAGCTCAGCAGTTGGTTCTTCTTGTAAGTACACTTCACAGAAGACTTGGAAATTGCATATATTGGATACCAAGTTAGGTCAAATATCTTGAGGGTGGAGCTAGAAACTGGCAAGCACATCCCGGAAAAACTTTGACCCGGGCGGTTCGAAACCATGGCCTATGTGATCAACAAATACCACTACCTCACCCTGCTTAGGGGTGGGAGGATTCTCCGGTCCAGGAACTCGCCACTGGATCTCACTCTTTTTTGGTAAGGTACCAATTTTGACCATTCCATTAAGCTGCTCCTCGGTAACCCGGCAGGGAGCCCAGTTGTAGGCATAAAACTGCTTGGCCATTGCGAGTGAAAAGCTGAAAAGAAGTATCGATTTAACAATTCATTTATGGTGGTGCATAAGGTGCAATGGGATAAAGAAATCCAAGTATGTAAATTTTGTAAACGGGTGGCTGATACAATAATGAATGACAAGGTGGTAAACAGAACAAAGGTATACGCATACTGTTAAACCGGAGTATGACAACAGAGATAAAGGGATTGCCGGTTTACAAGGGAACTAATGGTATGTGATAGATTGCTTTTTTCAAAGGTAAACGGCCTCTGTGATAAAGAGGATACAGATCTAAGGTAAGAACGACTAAGTAAGGTAAAAACAGGTTTCACAAGGTTGCGTGGAAATTTTGGATCTACCGTAAGACAGGAAAGCAAAAAGATTTCGACCTAAAAAGGGTGGTCCCGAAGCGATTCACAAAGGTCCAGGTCAGTTTTTATGCGCATAAGGGTTTGTTGTGGTAAAACAAGATAAGCCATTACACGAAAGGAGGTACAGGGAAGAACAGTACCGGAGCCTCGATGAACTTCGATGAACAAGGAAACCCTAGGCAGATCTACAAAGGAGGAAAGGAAAGGACTTACAGCGGCTGTTGAAGCAGCGGAGGTACGTCGCGGCTCTCTGGTGCAACCAGGTTGATCCAGTGACCAACAAAGAGGCAGAGGCGAAGCTCGGCGAGGGCGGCGGCACTCAGTTGCAGAGGCGTCGCAAGGAGGAAGAAGAAGCGAAGGAGATGAAGGGGGAAAAGGGAATGGCCCTTGGTCCTATTTATAAGGCGAACCGATAAGCGACGAGTGCGTGAATCGAGGAGCTTAAAATGGATAGTTAATAAGGATGTTGCCTCGATGGTTGGACATTCATTAATGAAGGGTATCTTCGGCTTCAACGAATAGATGACGTCATGGCGGTTTACTACGGATCTAAAGCATGACATCACGGCGGTTTACCAGATCTATACGAAGGTGCCAGGGCAAGAATTTTTCGAAGTATTGAAGATTGACATGAACAAGTTCAAATCAATCTGGGGCCTAATGTTGGGGATATGACTACTAGAGGTAAACTGGCTAGGAGTGGTCGGGTTAACTCCATGAACATAGAAGCCCGTGAAGACGTGAGGATGGTGGCGCTTTACGAAGGCCCAAGGGCCAAAGGCGAGTTAAGTCCTCTTTCATGTAACTTGTGTTGTAAGTTAGAAGGAATAGAGACTGAGCCGGACACGTTTATGATCCGGCCTCGAGACTCTGTAAACCGGCGGGCGTTAACCTAACTATATAAAGGGACAACCCGGCAGCGGTTTAGGGACGAGAGACAACAACTCGAGAACTAGGCAAAGCGGATTTGGTCCCTGGTCATCGAAACCCTAGCAATACCAACCACAACTAGACATAGGCTTTTACCTTCATCGAAGGGGCCGAACTAGTATAAAATCCCTCGTGTCCCTTGTCCGGTTTAACCCCTTTAAGCTAACCCGTAGCGATGGCTCCACGACTAAGTCCTTTCACGAGGACATCTGCCGTGACAAACCCACGACATATGGCGTTGAGGATTCCCTTGTCCGTGCAATTTTTGTAAAAGAATGAAATTGTGTCTTCCTCGTGACAGTCCTTGACCTTGCTCATTACAAGGAGGAATCTGGCCCAATAGTGATGTACTGTCTCTTGGGGCTCTTGTCTAATGTGGGAAAGATCACTTATGTGAGGGTGGGTGGGTAGATTTAGGTCCAAACCCAAACCCAATCTGAGACTCAGGGGCACAGGAGTTTCCGAGCTTGGCAGTTCATGCTCCGGGATGTTGCCCAATAGTTCTGGCCTGCTATCTGATTCTAGGTTCGAAGCTTGGGCCATGTCCTCCCATAGACGGGTATTCGGCTCGGAGAGCTCGGGGATCCAGACATAGTTTGTCCTCCAAATAGAGGAAGAATCGCTGCATTGCTCCTCCACAACCGCTATTTGATGGGTGACTGGCGGACAGTTAATCTCCCTTTGGTCGGGTTTAAGCCTGATCCGATCATAGTCCGTAGCGACTCGCAAGGCGGCGATGCAATCCAAGGGCTCGTTCAAGGAAGAGAGCTCCATTGGATCCATCTGCTCGGTGAATCCTGAGCCGACGTGGAGGCTGTTTTCGATGACCCGAGAAGTCATCGTAGGTGTGATGGCCGAACGGGCGGTCATGACGAAGTTGCCTAGTCGGAGAGTTTGGCTTACAGCCAGGGCTCCCCCAGAGGTAATGTTGTCCTTGACAACAAGACGAAACAACAAACCTTATCATGACGGCACAGTGGAACTCTCAATGAAAGCACCAATGTCGGTGTCAAAACCGGCGGATCTCGGGTAGGGGGTCCCAAACTGTGCGTCCAGGGCTGATGGTAACATGAGGCGGGGGACACAATGTTTACCCAGGTTCGGGCCCTCTCGATGGAGTTAATACCCTACTTCCTACTTGATTGATCTTGATGATATGAGTATTACAAGAGTTGATCTACCACGAGATCATTGAGGCTAAACCCTAAAAGCCAGCCTATGATTATGATTGTCGTTGTCCTACAGACTAAACCCTCCGGTTTATATAGGCACCGGAGGGGGCTAGGGTTACACAGAGTCAGTTGCAGAGAAGGAGATCTACATATCCGAATCACCAAGCTTGCCTTCCACACAAAGGAGAGTCCCACCCGGACACGGGACGAAGCCTTCAATCTTGTATCTTCATAGTCCAACAGTCTGGCCAAAGTATATAGTCCGGCTGTCCGAAGACCCCCTAATCTAGGACTCCCTCAACGATGATAAAATGCCGAGATTTTGAGGAAGGAATTCTTGGACAGATCATGGAAATCTATCCCGTAATAATACATCAGCCCGCGGACGAAAGGGTGGAGTGGAAACCCTAGCCCACGGAAGAAATGGGGGAGGAAAACTACCCTCTCAGTGGGCTTCGGCGTGGGGACGACTTGTCCCTCAGTCGGCAGGTGGTGAGCAGGGGCGGCGCCAGCATAGGGTCATGTAGGGGCGGCCGCCCCGGGTAAATTTTGGGAACCAGGGTATCCCCTAGTGCTTGTGGCCGCCATGGAAGTCGAGCAGATTCGATGGAGATCAGGTCGAGCGACGAGCAGGGAGAGAGAAGAAGAAATAAACGGTTCGCTAGAAGATAGGCCACGTAACGCTAGAGATGGACCAGCTAAACAAGGCCCAAAGGATTCTAAAAAAAGGCCCAACGGAAAGAAGTGATATGAGCCCGTTATGTTTTTGTACGCAGCCTGAGCATTGGCTTTCCCGATTCCAATCGCTTGTCAAGACTATCGCCGCCGTCACGGGAACCTCCACTGCCGCCTTGACGCGGCGCCACCCACTGCTGCTTCACCACGGCGCGGCCCAGGTCTTCCCAACTCCACCGAATCAATGATGAAGAGAGTCCATCTTTTCTGGTGCCATCTGAATGGGAGACATCTTTCTCGTCGGCACCGCCATGCCCCCCGTTCAATAACTACAGACGAGCAGCCAACGAGGCAGCAAGGAACATGTTATTTCGGTCTCCCCTAATCTTTTAATTTGTTTTGGCATTGGCTGATTGGCATAATTCCTGAAAGTTGATACTGAAAATTAGTTATGAATTCGATATCATCGGCACCTAAGAATATGAAGCAGATTGATTCTTTATATGTTTTTTTTGCGTTATATATCTTTCGCCTACAACTTGAGAATGAAACTATGAATAATTCAGTGCATCGATCGTCTTGCCTAAATGCATACTAATTGACCAATTAATTCTGTAGATTGTCTTATTTGATTGTATCGTGACTTTGATTTTTTTCGTTACCTTAAAAGTCCGCCCCAGGTAACCTCAAATCCTGGATCCGCCACTGGTGGTGAGTGATCTCCTTCGCCAAGTATCCGGCCGCCCGATGCTCCGTAATGTTCTCCTCCTTGACGGAGGAGACCATCCACTTCCCTTGACCTCCGGATCCGGACATGGTTGCTTGAGTGGAAAGGAGATGAGAACTTGGGCGCTGGAGCTCGAGATTAGAAAGGCGGAGACAGAGAGAGGGCGTGAGAGAGGAAGAGGGAACCCTTATCCCCTTATAAAGGCAACGAATATTAAACGCCTCCTCACTCGCCTTAAGATTCGCCTATTCCCAAGGGCTGTATAAACGGCACGGTTGGGTTACTCATGCCCGCATTGATGAGAATCCCGTGATAAGGGGACACGATCTCTGCTTTGGCAAGACGTGCCAATGGCAACCGCGTCTCGGGACATGGGGCGTCGAAACATGAAAGCGGTTTGAAATTATGACCGGACATACGTGGTGTAATATTGTAAAAGTTGTCAGCCGATTAGACCCGTGTAAAAATATATTCTCTCTGCGATTGTGTATGGTGTGTGTGACAGCTCCGGATACTATCATCGCATCCGAAGACTATCTTGAAGTTCGGATAGAAGGGAACCCGCCTTGCAATGCCGAAGACAATATGCGCTCGGACTCCTCGTCATTGAAGCCATGTTCAGGGGCTACTGAGGGAGTCCTGGACTAAGGGGTCCTCAGGCGTCCGGCCTGTTATCCATGGGCCAGACTGATGGGCTGTGAAGACATGAAGGCCGAAGACTGTACCCGTGTTCGGATTGGACTCTCCTTGGTGTGCAAGGCAAGTTTGGCGACCGACTATGAAGATTCCTTCTTATGTAACCGACTCTATGTAAACCCTAGATCCCCTCGGTGTCTATATAAACCGAAGGGGTTAGTCCGGAAAGGATATACATTCATTACCATAGTCATACGGGCTAGACTTCTAGGGTTTAGCCATTATGATCTCGTGGTAGATCAACTCTTGTAACACCCATATTCATCAATATCAATCAAACAGTACGTAGGGTATTACCTCCATAGAGAGGTCCCGAACCTGGGTAAACATTGTGTCCCTTGTCTCCTATTACCATTGATCCTAGACACATAGTTTGGGACCCCCTACCCGAGATCCGCCGGTTTTGACACCGACAGACCCCACATGCCCCCCCTCCACTTATTCTTGTACCCACACACTTCGTCTTCCTTCAGAAAAAAATCATCCACTAGCTCAAACCCGAGTTCTAGCTCGTCTTGCTGCCATTTTCGATCTCCTTGCTCAAAGCTCCATTCACAAAACTGCTTTCGGGGATTGTTCTTCGGTATGTGACTCCTCCAATGGTCCAATTAGTTTTTGTTCTAGTGCTTTATTTATTGCAAATATTTTCTTCTTAGGTGACCCTGTTCTTGAGCTTGCATGTCAAATTTATGTGGTCAAAAGTAGTTTTAATGCATGATATAGCCTCTAGGCACTTGTAGGAGTAGTTGATATCAATTTTGTTGAGTTTGGTTCACTTTTATTTTTGAGTTACTAAAAATTTCAGAGGAAGAAATATTTTTAGGAAAATGTACCAAGGTAGTTCCTCAAGGAAGCAAGGACCCAGGTCCACGATATGTGAGCCGGATTATGAAATATCAAGAGAAGCTCACGTGCAGCCTTGTGAATGGTTGTCAGAAGACTTTATGGTCCAAGCAGGAATTAAGGAGGAATTTTAAGCGTATGTGTGTAATGTTGAACTTGAGTGTTTCGTGTCAGATAAGTGTCCCCAATATTATCAACTAACTAATTCCTTTGTGAGAAGGTTTAAATTTACATCATCACGCAATTCTCAAACTGTCCTATTTGATCTCTATGATAAATCTTATACCATGGACTTAGAAGATTTTCATACTGCTTGTAAACTCCCGCAGTGGGGGTAGTGTTATTGAACCTCGCAAATCTGAATTTAAAGAATTCCTTGCTAGTATCACTATGGGGGAATCTAGAGAATTAACACAAGCTACCATAGGGAGCATTCATTTTCTTGCCATACATTATTTTGCTCTCTTTGTGGGTAGATGCATTAACGATAAAGATGAGGCTTGCCACATGTGCATTCCAGATCTTAGTGTTCTCAAGAGTGCAGTATTGGGTGATAAACAATACAACTTGGGGGCTATTATTGCACGTAGGTTGCATCTTAATAGTGTAAGTGGAGACTTGTTTGGTGGAATTTATGCAACTCGTGTAGCTAATTTTCCTGAGATACCCATACATGAGAATTATATTGAATTGCCTCCTGCTTATCTAGATTATAATGCTATGGTTCGTCATCAGTTTGTTGAGAGAAACGATCAGTTCCTCCAATACCGACTAATCTTTGACAAACGGTGCACCGTCCATGTTGCTCTCCCTGCTCCTGCTTTCTTTGACTTTCAAAAAAAAGGGAGATATGTTATAACCAGGGAGGAGGCGAACGAGTATGAGAGGAGGACAGAGGCAGCTCGCCTCCAGGCTGCAGCTCTTCAGGTGGTAGCTGCTACATCTCAGTACGACCCCAGCTTCAACTTCGGATTTCCACCAGGCCAGCCGTGGCCATAGACCAACTTAGGTCAAAAGCCTAAGCTTGGGGGAGTACATATCTCTCACCGATGTTACATTCATGTTCACACACTCATGCCAGTTGTCGGTACTCATACTTCTTCATTGTATCATCCATGCTAGTTTAATTTCTTTTTTAAGCATTCTTCCTGTGTGTTTGAAAAACCTTAAGAAAAAACAAAAAAATTAGTTGTAGCTTTTAGCTATTTTACTTTCCTTGCCTGTATTAGTAGTAATTAAATAGAAACCCCAAAAAGATTTCTTGTTCTTCTTTTGCTTGTTGGGAGCTTTCCCGTGTAAATAGCTTTGTTTCTTTTCTTTTCCTTGGGGGTTGAGAGGAGAAGACCATAATGAAAATGTTGAGTGGCTCTCCTATGCATTATTGTTGTTCTAACAAAGAGCTCATATTACCTTGTCTTCTCCCTTGTATTGAATGCTTGCAGATTCCAGCTTAGTCCAATGCACATGCATTATTATTATTATCCACACTATTCGTTTATGCAAGTGAAAGGCAATAATGACGATATATGATGGATTGATTGAGATGAGAGAAGCTGGTATGAACTCGACCTCTCTTGCTTTTGTAAATATGATTAGTTCATCGTTCCTGATTCAGCTTATTATGAATGAAACATGTTTGCAATGACAGTCAGAGATTATAGTTGCTCATGCCATGCTTAATTGCTAGGGGTTTATGATGGTTTACCTTGCGTACCAATATGCTATTAAAATGGTTGTGATGTGGTATGATAGGGTGGTATCCTCCTTTGAACGATTCGAGTGGCTTGACTTGGCACATGTTCACGCATGTAGTTGAAACAAAATCAACATAGCCTCCACGATATTTATGTTCATGATGAATTATATCCTACTCATGCTTGCATTCAGTGTGGATTAATTTTAATGCATGTTCATGAGTGTTGTCGCTCTCTAGCTGGTCGCTTCCCAGTCTCTTTCTAGCCTTAATTTGTACTAAGCGGGAATACTACTTATGCATCCAACTCCATAAACCCCAAAAGTTATTCCATATGAGTCCACCATACCTTCCTATATGCGTTATCTACCTACCATTCCAGGTAAATTTGTATGTGCCAAACTCTAAACCTTCAATTGAAATTCTGTTTTGTATGCTCGAATAGCTCATGTATCAACTAGGGATGTCTATATATTCCATGCTAGGCGGGTTATTCTCAAGAGGAGTGGACTCCGGTCCTCACTCACGAGAAAATGGCTGGTAACCGGGATGCCCAGTCCCATGCTCAAATCAAATCAAAATAATTGCAAACAAAACTCCCCCAGGATTGTTGTTATTTGGAGGCACCCGTTGTTTCGGACAAACCATGGATTGATGTTTGTTGGTGGTAGGGGGAGTATAAACTTTACCATTCTGTTTGGGAACCGCCTATAATGTGTGTAGCATGGAAGATATCGAGATCTCTCGATTGTTATGTTGACAATGAAAGTATACCACTGAAAATATTATTTATCTCTATTTAAAAATCAAGCTCTGGCACCTCTACAAATCTCTGCTTCCCTCTGCAAAGGGATTATCTATTTATTTTTATGTTGAGTCATCATCCTCTTATTAAAAAGCACCTGTTGGAGAGCACCGCTGTCATTTGCATGCATTACTATTAGTTTACATTGAGTATGACTGTGACTGGATCTCTTTTACCATGCATTACAATTTCCAGTCAGCCCTTGATCTTCAAAGGTGCTTTGCATTCATGTTTTGCGGTGTTAGAAAGAGCTAGCGAGATACCATCTTTTTATATCATATTATGATTGTTTTGAGAAAGTGTTGTCATCCGAGATTTATTATTATTGCTCGCTAGTTGACTATGCCATTGATATGAGTAAGCATGAGACCTAAGTGTTATTGTGAATATGGTTAGTTCATAATCTTTGCTGAAAACTTGAATGCTGGCTTTACATATTTACAACAACAAGAGCAAACCGAGTTTGTAAAAGTTTTCTTTATCACTTTTAGTTTATCAACGGAATTGCTTGAGGACAAGCAAAGGTTTAAGCTTGGGCAGTTGATACGTCTTCAACGTATCTACTTTTCCAAACACTTTTGCCCTTGTTTTGGACTTTAACTTGCATGATTTGAATGGAACTAACCCGTACTAACATTGTTTTCAGCAGAATTGCCATGGTGTTATTTTTGTGCAGAAATAAAAGTTCTTGGAATGACCTGAAAATCAACAGAGAATATTTTTGGAATATATAAAAAATACTGGCGAAAGAATCAAGGTCATGGGGCCCACACCCTGTCCACGAGGGTGGGGGCGCGCCCCCTGCCTTGGGGGCCCCCTGACGCTCCACCGACCTTAATCTTGACTCCGTATATTCACTTTCAAGGAGAGAAAAAACAGAGAGAAGGATTCATCGCGTTTTACGATATGGAGCCGCCGCCAAGCCCTAATCTCTCTCGGGAGGGCTGATCTGGAGTCCGTTCGGGGCTCTGGAGAGGGGAATTCGTCGTCATCGTCAGCATCAACCTTCCTCCATCACCAATTTCATGATGCTCACCATCGTGCTTGAGAAATTCCATCGTAGGCTTGCTGGACGGTGATGGGTTGGATGAGATTTATCATGTAATCGAGTTAGTTTTGTTAGTTTTGTTAGGGTTTGATCCCTAAATATCCATTATGTTCTGAGATTGATGTTGCTATGACTTTGCTATGCTTAATGCTTGTCACTTGGGTCCGAGTGCCATGATTTCAGATGTGAACCTATTATGTTTCCATGAATATATGTGAGTTATTGATCCTATTTTGCAAGTCAATAGTCACCTACTATGTGTTATGATCCGGTAACTCCGAAGTGACAATAATCGGGACCACTTCCGGTGATGACCGTAGTTTGAAGAGTTCATGTATTCATTAAGTGTTAAGTTCAGTTCACTGGTTTTTACCTGAAATCTACTGTAAAACCAGGTTTGGAAAAAAAAAATTTAGCCACATCGATGAGAAGTTGGAATTGCAGAAAAATACTAATTCATTACAAAACATTTGTTTTTTCCTTTTCTTTGTGACAGGAGCCGATCGAGTACCTTAGGAAGAAGTATTTATCCTTTTAACAAAAAAAACTGCAGGTCATCCCTTGGGTGGAAGTGGGGTGCAAGGCGGCCTTCACATTAGAAATGGCGTTGAGAATGCAAATGCTACAGGTTGTTGATTGGTTTTTTTTGTGCCAATTAGCACAAACCATGTTAGTGAGACTGGTTGTGACATCATTTCGTGTTTTGCTGTAGATACAAATGCCTTGAGGTCGAGAAATGTGCAGGCTAAGGCGGCGGCTGGAGTTCAGAAATGAAGATTAAGTTGGTTTGGGTGGTACTAGTCAGGTGCCGGGAATATGGAAACAGATGAGTACAATGCGTTTGCTGGAACTCGCAACCAAATTGGAATTCCTGATGGTGTTGCAGCCGGCGAATGGGCAAAATTGGAACATGAATGTGAGGCATAAACACAACTAAGATAGTAGAGAAAGTTGTAAACTTAAAGAAACACAAGCAATAAAAAAAACTGGAACATGAATGTGAGGCATATCGTCAGGGTGCGCGTACATATTTAAATATCTACGCTCTGGCCTGCAAGCTGGCCGCGTATATGTACACAAATATGTATAGACAACTAGCCAGACCGTGAGGTCAATTAGCACATGAACCATCGAAGGCCTCGGTGCTCCTCATACGCAACTACATACGTACGGTGCACGTACGCACCTACATACGTACGATGCTTCTCGTGTTGCACAGTTGCATGGTGATGCATGCTGGCGTGCTCCCATATTTAACAAAATGTAGCATGAATCATTTCCACAAATATGCTATTGTAGATATACAATCTAATCGGAACAGTAGCAAATCGACTGGCATGACAATACCAGCATATATAATGTCACATATGGATAACTCGACTGATTTTTTTTTTGGAACAATTATTATCTTGTACATATTTGTGGTCATATTATACATATGGGTAAAATGGTCTTTTCACCTAAACAAAACGCACTAGAGTGTCATATAGGGAAAAAAATTAAGACTAGAGATCATATAGGGAAGAAAATTTTCTCCAGTGTCAAATAAGGAACACAATTTTAAAAGAGTGTCAAATAAGGAATTCTCTCTAAATACATTGTTTTGCTGTGTAGATGCTCTGTTCACTGGGATTCTTCCAGCTCGAGTGTGAGAGGGGAGTAACGGTACAGCCATACAGGTGCAGGGTTCCTCCAATACCCGATGAAGAACAGTGTGCACGCGTGCGCACACTTGCTGCTGTGGCGCTAGATATGGTTGAACGAGCAATAAACAATCCTGAAATATTTGAAGGTTGTAGTTTCACTTGTTAATAACAGGGCTTTTCATCTCAGTGTCTCTCTGATTGCTGACAAATTTTAATTCTGTATGGCAGTGGTATTTGATCACGCCAGAAGTCTGCTGGAGCGGGGTGGATCAGGAGATGGCGCAAGCTAAAAATGTGACTGGCTAGTTGAAGATGAAAAGAAAAAGGTTAGCTTTGCGGGTGAGAGTCGAACCTCCGCAATCTGATAGTTCCAGCCTATGACCATGAATCTTCTGCGCAGCAGGCGCGTTGAAAGCCGCAGGATTCGGCGTGCCAGCAGGTGCATACATTAGTCAAAAGATATTTGTTAGCGAACAGGAGAGGGTACCTAATATTCATTTGGATGAGACTAGATCAAAAACATTACCTCATACAGGGCAATCAGTGAACCCGCGTGCTCGGCAGCATACAAATCGCCCTTGCAGTGACTTGAAAGCTGGTCAGCAAACTTGAACATGCCCAACTGCATTGCATTCTTCATTTGTGACATCTGCCTCATAGAACCAGTGTAACAGAACAACAACCGTCACCGATGAAGAGAAGTATAGATCGAAAGGATCCAACCGATAGACATAAAACAAAGATGAACAAAGACCGAATCCAAGTAGATCAACCAAAAACTAGCACCATACGAATCCCGCGAGATCCGCCAGAGACACACCTCCACACGCCCTCCGACAACACTAGACGCATCGAAATAAGGGCTAGGCGGAGAGAATCTTATTCCATCTTCAGGCAGCCGCTACCGCCTCGCCTTCTTAAGTGGGACACGAACCCTAAACGAACTCATAAAAACACCTAAAAATGGAGCAAGATCCTTCCTGCCGACAAGGATCGGTTCCATCGCACCTTATAGCCCTAGGGCCACCGAAGACGAGACAGACTGGTGGTGGTGGCGGAAGGCACAAGAGCCCTATGTTTTTTTTTTGGAGAAAGGAGGCGGCTACGTCTAACCAACCGGCCGTAGAAGGGGTGTTAAACCTCTTTTCAAAAAGAAAAACTTCATGACTATAAACTTGCTTTACACTTCCAAGCCAACTACTTCATCGTCCGTTCCATAATATAAGAAGGGTTGGGCGCGTTTTGCTGCGTCATTGATGTTGTTAGATTTTCATAATTTTATTACTTCATATATTTCAAAATATAAGGTGTATTAGTTTTTTGAAAAGTCAAACCTCTTTATGTTTGACCATATTTTTGTAGAAATGTATCAATATCCATAATATGAAATTGGCTTTTTAGATTCATCGTGAAATGAGTTTTCATATTTTGTTTAATTAGTATTGTGCATGTCGATATTTTTGGCTCTGAACTTGGTCAAAGTGAAATAAATTTGACTTTTTAATAAACTAATACACCTTATACTTTGGAATGGAGGGAGTATTTGGTTGGGTCAGTAGGGAAGATGATGGAGTGTTTTTTTTTTCATTCATATAATGCGGTGTTTTGGTGTGCCTTTCGTGGTGTGATTTTGTGTTGTCCGGTAATCAACTCATACTTATGAAGGAATGCAGCTGCATGTACTATATTGGTGCTACAGTATCACATGTTGACGCTTCTTTTTTCTAGGTGATGAGATTGTGCCTGGGATTGATATGTTTTCATAGGCCAGTTGCTTCCGATTGATATGAAAAATGGTTGATCCTATCAAAAACATAAACCAAATCCAATATTGAATTTCTCAATGGAATAAAAGAGCTCCAAAATTAGAGAGCATGGTGAATTAAAATAATTGAGTGAGAGATTGTTGACCCGGTCAAAATTGATGACCCAATCTCAAGTTGATGACCTCAATTAAATGATAGGTCTCCAATCCTAAAAAGCTTAGTGATATTACAAAACAGTCAGGGCCGGCGCCAGCGTAGGGTCATGTAGGGGCGGCCGCCCCGGGTAAATTTTGGTAACCAGGGTATCCCCTAGTGCTTGTGGCCGCCATGGAAGTCGAGCAGATTCGATGGAGATCAGGTCGAGCGACGAGCAGGGAGAGAGAAGAAGAAAGAAACGGTTCGCTAGAAGATAGGCCACGTAACACTAGAGATGGACCAGCTAAACAAGGCCCAAAGGATTCTAAAAAAAGGCCCAACGGAAAGAAGTGAGATGAGCCCGTTATGTTTTTGTACGCAGCCTGAGCATTGGCTTTCCCGATTCCAATCGCTTGTGAAGACTATCGCCGCCGTCATGGGAACCTCCACTGCCGCATTGACGCGGCGCCACCCACTGCCGCTTCACCACGGCGCGGCCCAGGTCTGCCCAACTCCACCGAATCAATGATGAAGAGAGTCCATCTTTTCTGGTGTCATGTGAACGGGAGACATCTTTCTCGTCGCCACCGCCATGCGCCCCGTTCAATAACTGCAGACGAGCAGCCAACGAGGCAGCAAGGAACATGTTGTTTCGGTCTCCCCTAATCTTTTAATTTGTTTTGGCATTGGCTGATTGGCATAATTCTTGAAAGTTCATACTGAAAATTAGTTATGAATTCGATATCATCGGCACCTAAGAATATGAAGCAGATTGATTCTTTATATGTTTTTTTTTTGCATTATATATCTTTCGCCTACAACTTGAGAATGAAACTATGAATAATTCAGTGCATCAATCGTCTTGCCTAAATGCATACTAATTGACCAATTAATTATGTAGATTGTCTTATTTGATTGTATCATGACTTTGATTTTTTTCGTTACCTTAAAAGTCCGCCCCAGGTAACTTTCAAATCCTGGATCCACCACTGAAAACAGTAAGACAGAACTACCTACGAGCCTCCATAGTGATTTTGATCTACGAACGCGTTGGATTTGCTTGGTCGTCAACTCGTTACGCACGTACGGAGAACCATTTGCGGGCAGCTGCTCCGCAGAATTAGCTGCGGTTCCCGTCGATAATCGGGCCCTAATATGTCCAGCCCAATTTGCAAAGCATATCATTCATACATGAACTTGCAGGTCGTCCAGGTCTCTTCGTCTATCCCCGAGCGCCGGCCCTATCCCTATCCCTGAGCTCCTCTGTTGGTCGAGGCTGCGCCACCACCGTCCTCAATCCCGGCGGCGAGCTTCCGCGCCCACTGATACCCATCTACTCTTTTTCTGCAGGCCCCCATGTGGTGGGTCTCTTCTTTACTTTATTTTTTAATGTTTTCTCCTACAGCGTTCTGCCTTGGCGACTGCAGCAGCCGCACGCGCTGCTGACTTCCATCGCCGAATATTTTCCTCTTGCGTCCGCCTCCATGCGCTTGCAGCTGGTGGCTGTGGTAACGGGACTGACGGCAAAGGAGATTCGACAGAGCCGATCATGACGAGCACCTCATCCTGCTTTTACTCCGCAGGATCAGCGTCCCCTTTTCTTTTGTGTCTGACCAACAGGGTACGCGAACAACGTCTCCCTGCCAACAGGCCATAGAAATTAGATTCGATCTGCAACATCTGATTCTATGGTTGATTTCCCTTGATTTATAGATAATTTTAGCTGGCTTCATAATCTGCAGGTAGGATAACATACGTTGTTGATTTGTTGTACTGATGCGTGATCGGGCATCTCGGGAGGATGTAATTGGAACATTAGGTAGGTGTACTGTTTTGTATGACAGATTCCTTGACTTGCAAGTTGCAACAATGGAATTCATGTATTATGCATAGTTTTTCTGAAAGCTATTATGCATAGTTGCATATTTGCATTAGCTTTATTGGTTATATATGAATTTACTAACAGATTATGTCCACCATTTTCATTGTTAAATTGTACCCTGAATAACCTTTGATACTTTAGCAAGTTCTATGTGATTATAAATTCAGTGTGGTGCTACTTTTTGTAGACTATTTGATCAAATGCTCATGTACTTTAAAGATTTACCTTACATCTGCATTTTTGTTTTGGTGCATTGCATGTTTTAGTAAACTGAAATTCCTGATATGTTTGACAGCTAGGCCATGGACAGCACATTGCAGAGGCCATTAATATGTAGCAAAGCCATTTTATGAGGTCGTCGTTGACAACAATGTTATGCTCAACTTTGAGAGCCAATCTTCTTTTATCCGTATTCAACTCTTGTTGGTAACATATTCATCTCTTGTTAGGCACGCTTATACGCTGATGTTACATTTTTTCCGGATTTTGATGTTTGTGCATCGGAGAGCTTCCTTGATGCTGGCATCAGCTTGGAAGTTGTTGCTTTTCAGAGAACTCTGGGAACCATATATCCTTCACAAGGCACACAATTATTCAGAAGAATAGTAACTGTCAGTCGTGCTTAGATGCTTCACATTCCATTCTTTTACTGCCCCCAAACGTACTATAACAAACAATCATCTTCGTATTTGAGGCATTGCAGTTTTGGATACTCATACTTCTTACATATATTTGTACCATCTAAATTTATGGCAGATATTTCTCCTATTTTTTATTAAAATGGACGAGCGCGGCAACGCGTGCCTTCATGTTCTAGTAGTAGATTATGAGACGGAGGGAGCGGCAATTACAGTTTCAAATGGTGCAATACAGGCCCGTCGGCAACAATGTGACCCTTCCCTCACGAACCATCTTAGCTCTCCTGATCTGACTATTTTGCCTTACTCTTTTCCGTTGTCATGTGTCGTCAAGATGCACAAGTACATTAGTTGTCACACTGTTTATCTGCTCGTGCTCAAGATTTTTCTTACAAACAGGTAGTTTTTTTACTAGGACAATGTCCATGTGTTGCAACGGGATATAAATATTTTAATATTCTAGTATTTAGCTTGTGATTACCTGCCTATATTAATGCGATTGTGTAATGTTTCAAATCATGTTCGTGATTTATCTTACAGTTTGATGAGAAGATTGGCAAATAAATCTCTACTACTTAAAAAGAACGTTAGGTTCCCATTTCAACTTTCTTCCATCACCTCTTCGTCCAACCTTCCTTGTATTAATAATAAATCAACTTAATTTACTTCCATTTTGAACCATTTCTAATTTAATTTACTTATCAAACTTCTGATCAAAATATAAGGTGATTCATGGGCAGAATTTCATGATCATTTATTTATACAATTGCGTTATTATAGACAGTAAAATCACAAACCGACGTACTAGAAGATTTAAATCCCGTTGCAACGCACGGGCATTGTTCTAGTTAAAATAAAATTGGTTAGGGAGGTGGGGGGGGGGGGTAAATTAAGGTGATTGATTATCACATGCAGGGAATGTTGGACGAAGAGGTGATGAGAATAAAAGTAAAACATGAAAAGTTATATATTTTCTTAAAGTACTATAGAGACAAATGTCTACCATCAACCAAGGGGTAGTCTTAGCTTTCCGCCCAGAGCAGTCAACCAAAGTTGTTTACTCATCGGGTGTTGAAGCAATTCTAACAGGTAAATTAAGGTGATTGATTATCACATGCACGGAATGTTGGACGAAGAGGTGATGAGAATAAAAGTAAAACATGAAAAGTTATATATTTTCTTAAAGTACTATAGAGACAAATGTCTACCATCAACCAAGGTGCAGTCTTAGCTTTCCGCCCAGAGCAGCCAACCAAAGTTGTTTACTCATCGGGTGTTGAAGCAATTCTAACAGTTCCCATATCATTAAAAATACAATTATTTACGAGAGGTTGAGGCAAAAATAGCTCTTCAACAGCTCCCGTAAATTTAAATTTTTTACAGGTCCTCTATAATTGCTGATAACTCTCCTTATGTTTACGGAAAGATGATCTTTATGTATAATTTTGGCGGCCAACCTTCATGTTCGGACACCCTCGCACCATGGCGCCACGCCACCTCGCCGGCCACCATCGTCATCGCTACCACACCACCTTGTCGGCCACTGTCACATGTGTCACTAACTTGCGGGCCATAGGCCATTAGCTAGGCTTGTTTAATGAAAAATTATTTTAAAAAGATTTTAGTGAAAGATGTTTACGGGAATTAGAAAAGTGTCTTCTAACAAGTTCCTCTAAATTATACAGACATGACTTTTACGGAAAGTTTTTTAGGTGAGCTATTGAAGTTGCTCTTATTGGGTCTAGAAGATCATAGCCGTTAGATTTTATTTTCTCAAGTTTTGGGTCAGTTAGTAGTAGGGGGAAACTTGGCTATGACCCAAATCAAAGGCAGACAAGGGACACAATCAGGACAGAGGAAATGTGCGCACATATACGTTGTGCCCTCAGAAAAAAAATGTGCAAAAAAAACGACTGTTACCCAAATGAAAATCAACTAGCTTTTCAAAAAAAAAATAGAAAAGGCCCAGGCCAATTACAATACTGACTAGCATTACATTCCTCCTGGAGGAGGCGCCTGCGCGAAACTGGGACATCAGCAACGGTAACACTGTCCCCAAATCTCCTAGCGTAAGTAGCTAATTCGTGGGCCATTCGGTTACACACCCTCTTGACTGCAGTGATGGAAACCTACTTAAAACTCTCCATTAGAACTAGGTTTTTAATAGACACTCAGCAACCGATTTTTTAAAAATATATCTATTTAGTCAAGGGAATAATTATAATAAAAAGAGCAGCCAATGTGGGGAAAAATCCACTCATAACAACGAACACCACCTAAGAAACTCGAATTGCGCTGTAGCTAAACACGATTTTATATTTGAAGCCAAGCTTATTGGGCAACCGGCTGGCATCCTGCGAAAGCTCTCTGGCAGTCGACAAGGAGGGAGGCGTTTGACAAGCATTTTAGTAGAACAAGCTGGCCAGGACAGGGAGGAGACCTAGAGGACTTGTTCCATTGCCATATTTACCATACCGTAGTAGTTCACTATGACACACTTCAACTATTCAGAACAAAAACTTCCTACGGCTTATCCAGAAAATTACATAATAACATCATTGAGCACCAAATCTTAAGATACATGTAGCAATGCCAGTTGGTACATAGTAATACATCATTGTACACATCAAGAATTCAGTTCTGCAGATATTGGGAGTAACTGGTCCAAAAAGAAAAGGAAACAAGAATCCATGTCTTGGTGTCTGGCTTGTACTTCTGAATACACCAATCTAAGATAAATCATTCAGAATGTTGTTTGGGGCAAGGCTACGCTTTCATCATTGACTTTACTTGCGAGGCCAGCTACCTGAGCCATTGTCGTATCTGGAGTAATATGTGGAGCTAGAGCGAGAGAAACCTTTCGATCTTTCAAAACCATAAAGATCGTTCCCGGACCTTGGGTGCGACATGGGAGGCCACACACGACCAGAAGCAGAACCACTAGGTGGCCTCAAGTGTAGTGAACCTGCAATAACATAGTTAGTCTCATGCCATTCGCTAAACATCCAATATTGCTAGTCAGGAGAAATACCATTGTTGTTTCCATGACCAGTTGAGGGCCTCAAATATCCTGGTGCAAAATTGGGAGGACGATGGTAAATGAAACCTTGGTCTCTTGCGCAAGGAGCATGTGAGTGAAAGACGCCTTGATATTCTGGGGCATGAGGAGGATGTCGAGGATGTAACCCTTGACCTGGTAGTCCAGGAGGAGGATGCGGAGAATGAAAGTCATGACTTAGTAGTCCAGGAGGAGGATATGGATGATATGCGCCTTGCTCTGCTAGTACCAGAGGAGGACGCCGAAAATATATGCCGTCATCTACTGAAACATGAAGAGGGTGAACAGGGTATGATTGTTGATCTGAAAGAAGAGAAGGATGATGTGCATGATCAGCAACTACCAGAGGAGGACAGCGAGAGAATAAGACTTCCATGTATGTGGACTAATAGATAATACAAGCTTACCATATATCACTTGTTGTGCTTCCACATGAGTAACCCCAATTTCTTGTATTTTGTCAATGCTTATCTCTCCCTTGCTTGTGTTTACCGGTGATCTTCGGTCCCGTACAACAAAACCAATTAAA
This sequence comes from Triticum monococcum, assembly GCA_034509565.1. Lineage (NCBI taxonomy): Eukaryota > Viridiplantae > Streptophyta > Magnoliopsida > Poales > Poaceae > Triticum > Triticum monococcum. The sequence goes on along the minus strand of CM067842.1, from coordinate 782,873,338 downwards.
GAGTCTTGGTTTGTATGGACCGTTGACGTGCCTTTCCAGAAACCATATTTTTTAAGGACTGTTATTATCTCCTTCTGTCCGGGACATACATAAATACATGTATCATCTTCTATTGTTGCTAAACCAATTCTTTTCTTCACTTTTAACATCTTTGCAACCTGCATCAGTGTCATAAATACCTTAAACATAATATTCTGAATGTCCATACCTTAAAAAGACTAGAAATGGAAAATCAAGTGTCAACGTTACCTCCTTCATTCCCCCTAAGCCATTTTTCGAAGACTCAGCATTCAAGCACAGGGAAATTACCTAATAGAATATTGATTACAAGTAAATATTAGTTCAGGTTTATTTCTGTGATGTTTCATCAACTAGTAAAACTGATAAAAGAAAAATGACGCTACAAAACACATACTCCCTCCGTTCCAAAATATAAAGTCTTCTTAGAGATTCCAATATGGACTACATATGGAGCAAAATGAGCGAATCTAAACTCTAAAATACGCTATATGCATCTGTATGTAGTCCATATTAAAATCTCTAAATAGTCTTATATTTAGGAACGGATGGAGTAGTTATCTACGTATGCCACATACAATTTCAAACTCATTTCAACACAATAGTAAATAATCATATAGGGGGGGAATGTCAAATCATAAGAACAAGGATGAATCATCTATAATGTAAGAAAATAATCTTACCATTATCGACCGGTTTTGAGAGTAACGAAGATCCTTGAGGAATTTTTTAAAATCCCCCCATTTCACTCTTCTTTCGATTTCTATGGTTTTCGGCCAGACAATATCTTGAATTTTTTCCCCGCTGCAAAAAGAACGCATGGATATCTTATAATAAGAAACAACATGGTTTGAACATCCACCATTGACAACAACTAAATATTTGTTTCTCAATCTAAGAAACAGGTATATTCCTACTGTATGATTACGGTGGAAACAAATAAATACACTATGCACATCAGATTATCATTAAATCTGATCTACTCAAGACATGTGTTGTCGTACAAAGACAAATTATATTAATTCTAACTTGCAGAAAGCAATTAAGGCACCATATATATCAATTTTGTTATGCTTCAGACCTTCACTAAGAAAATGTTACAAGTGTTATCTATGTAGGCAAAGATATTGATATCATGGTAAATGTCTTGCCGAATGAGGTCTTGCATGTACGCCCAAGTCATGTGACGTAGAGGTACTTCATCTGAGAGTATACATATTCTTCAACCAGAAGAACATCCCTTGGATGAACTTCATCTAGCAAGCTCATTACTCTGACATGTCTGCCTCCGCAACACTTTGGCAGGTGCTGCTCCTTTTGGTGGAGAGATTGTATGTCTCCATGGGACAAATTTCAGCCTTTGGGCTAAATGTGATGTTGGGAGAGGTGATACTGTTAGGTTTTGGTAGGACACATGGTCTGATCATACTATGCAATCTAAATCCCCCCCCCCCCACCCACCAGTTGCATTATTTAACTATTGATGAGGAGACCACCATTCGGAAGGCCTTAACCTATGAATGTATACGTGACATGTGTCACCCTCCCCTGTCTTCTATGGCATCCTCCCAATGCAACAACCTTGTAATTATTCATGATCAATTGAGCTACTTTGATGATGATGGTTCCTAGAAACTCACTGCAGGCAAGGGTCTTTCTAGCAACAAAGTTTTCTGTTGCTGGAAAAAAGACCCTTGCCCACAAAACTTTCCAGCAACAAAGTTACAAGACTATAACCAATCATGATCCTTATCCCACCCCTATGTCCTGGATATGGAAGCCATATTGTGAATATAAACATAGGCTGTTTTCTGACTCCTACTTGACAGGCTCTATAACAGAGATCTTTTGGGGAAGGACCGCAACACTTATTTTTTTCATGTGATTTGGCCAAAACTTTTGGTGGATGTTGAACCAGGAGTGGAATTTGGACATGCAACTCATGGATATGTTAGAAGAAGTAAACACAAGAGCCAAGACAAATGCTTCTTTGAGATGGTTATTCTTGTATTCTGGAGCTAACGGAATCACAGTAACATGATCGTATTTGATGGTGACACACCTAACATTCATGAATGTTTTAGGATGTTAAAAGAATACTTTGCTAATGATATGTATAGAGAAAAACCTAGCCTCAAAGATTGAATGCAATAGGACTTAGATATTTTGTAAGTTTGCTCTGGCTGCCCACCCTCCATTGTACATTTTCCATCAAACAATTTCTAGAAGCACAGTAGTGTCTTCGCTACTATTTTCCACTTAAAAATGGTACAAGGAATAATTGAGCAGGAAAAAGAAATGAACAGAAGTCCACATATACATACGAAAATATACATTATCTGATGATCAGTATAAAAAATCTTTAAACCCCGAAATGTTCATATGCAAACTTGTGTTACATACAAAAAGTAGAATCATATGTAGTGGAGATGTTGCAACAACGAAATGTTTCAACCCTGAAATAATTAACATGTTACAACTACCTACTGTAATTAATACAATAATATGACAGAAAGGCTTGTTTTGTTGGAGTTTGACTCGTTTGACCTCATTGGCCTCTCGCTATCAAATTCTTTTTTGACATTATGCCCCATTAGTACCAATAGAAAATGTATGTTTTGTCCCTGTACTATTATGAAAGTGATGCCTAAAGGACCAAAACCATCTCAAGTCCTACAGTTGAAGGCTTCAACACCTATTATGTAAGGGAATGGAGATTTGACTGGATTGAGTAGTAAAACAGTTACATAACTTAGAAGCACGGTGCAAACTTCTACCAATCAACATCCTAGTAAGGAACTAAGGATATATATTGGGCTGAGTGTATGTGCCGGGTGTGTGTATGGGTTTGGCCCAAAGGCCCACCCTTGTGTATATCTACTCATACTTGTAGGCTGTAGCTAGAGAGGAAGAGAGTGTTCCAGATTTTTTCCCAAAGAGACAACATGGTATCAGACCCAGGTTACGACTGAAGCCATCACCAAAGGTGAGAGGAAAGGTGGTGCTCGTAGCTGTGGGTGAGGAAGGTTCTGGCGCTAGTGGAGCTTCCTGGAGTGAGGGGGAATCGCATGGGAGAAGCTGCAACAGAGCCATGGCCTGTAGCAGAGAGGAGTTGGTCTGGAGCAAGGGAAATAGAAGCGCTGCTGGCGGTGGACTAGAGCGGAGAGAAGAAGTGCCTGCGGCAAGGAGAATGGGGCAACGCAGCAGGTCGGCATTGAAGCTTGTGGTGTGCAATCTAGGACTGGGGCCCTTTCTTGTGGCTCGTGCAGGTACTGCAGGTCGCGGGTGCTAGGGGCAGCAATAGGAAGCAGAGGTGTGGCTGCTCGAAATTGAAAGCTTCGGCCAAGACGGCTGCCACCAGCGCGTGCAAGTAGAAGGATCTGCGGGCCTGCGGTGCTGGTCTTTGCTCGTGAATGTAGAGCTGGTGAAGCCTTACGGCTATTATCACGTGGAGGTGAGTTAATTGCTCAAAATCATCACATTTGTGGCTAGGGTACTCCAAAACTACGACGTTCGCCGAAAACTACAAAAAACCATCAACACTGCGGCAAGTGAATAACAAATCGCATTGATTTAATATTGAGCCGTGTCTACTAGGAAAACTGATAGGTGGGACCCGCCTGTCTAGGCTGATGTGGCGAAGGCTAGTCCTAGTCAAAGTTTGACTGCTGAGGTGGATGGGGGTCCCACTTGTCTGCCTCACACCTCCTTCCTCAAATTTCTCACTCCCTTCCCTTCTAACCAGCTCCGCCGGCGGCTGAGGCCGAGCTGAAGGAGGGGTTCCCTCCAGCAAGCGATGCCGCCTCGCGCTCGCCACTCCAGCAAGCCCCGCCCCGCGCCCGCCTTATCCCGCGGCTGAGTGCCCATCTCAACGCGAGGATCAAGCCCACCCTGCGCCTGTCGGCCTCCCCCGCGCGTGTGGTGTCGCCTCCCCTGCACTCGACCTTTCTCCGGCGTCGCTCTACGAGCTCCCGCCGGCACCTGCTCCCGAATCCACCCCGCGAGGCGTCGTCGCGGTGACTGACCACCCGACACCTGTTAGGGAGGGTGGGCAGTTGTGCCTCAACCTTGATGGAGCGGGCGCGCAGGGGCTCGGCCTCGCCGGAGCTGGCAAGGGCGCGGGCAGGCGGGGGCTCGGCCTTGCCGCAGGGAGGAAGGGGCACGGGCACGCGGGGTCTTGGCCTCCCCGGAGCAAGCAGGGGCGTGGGCATGCGAGGGTTCGGCCTCACCAGAGCGGGCAGGGGTGGGGGAGGAGAGGGGTCTCGGCCACGCGGGAGCATGCTGGGGCACGGGGGTTCGTCCTCGCCGGAGCTAGCATGGTCAGCCGCCGCTGCTGTTCCTCCACCGCTCCTGTTGGAAGGGAGGAGAGGAGATAAGAGAAGGAGAGTAGAGCTGACGGGTGGGACACCCGTCCACCTTAGTTGGTCAAAGATCGACTAGGATTAGTCTTTGCCACATGACAGTCGCAACCATCAGGTTTGCTGTTAGATGCGCTCAATTTCGAATCAATGCGATTTGTTATCCACTTGGCGCAGAAATGGTGGTCTTTTGTGATTTTTGACGAAAGCGGTAGTTTTGGAGTACCCGAGCCACAAATGTGGTGGTTTTGAGCAATTAACTCCCTGGAGTTAGCAGTGCTGGTGCAGTGAGTACTGTAGCAAGAAGCAGAGAAGAGGTGTGTTGCCGGAATCCGTTAGTGGAGAGAACGAGATGTTTTTCCGCTGGTTGCTGAAAGAAGGCAAAGGAGAACTTCTAGGAGGTGTGGTTGGTGTTTGTGACATGGAGCAGCGTGGTGGATTCATGGTATTGGTGTGGTAGCTGCACTGAACCTGCTTTTTAACTATTGTTGCTCAAGTAAAGTGCAAGAGAAGATCCAATGGAGCAGAAGAGAAGAGGCTCTTGGTGCTTTTCAGTGACATTGAACAATGGGGGGAATCAAAGAATTAAGAAGCTACATGAAAAGTCCACTCATTTGTTTGAGGAAAAAATGGCAATCTAAATTTGAGTGCAAAAGGATCAAGTAAGATGCTTAAACCCTCAGTGGAAGAGTTAGAGAAATTGAGACGGTCAAAGAGGACTACAGAAATTCCAAACCAAAGTGGAAAAACAATAATTCTAGGCAATCTTGTTAATCCTGTTCATATTGGCAAAGGTACCTCAAATAAAACTTCTTATTCCAACAGGATACTAGACTCTTGGAGCATTAGCACATGTCATAGGAAGGTGGAGTGAGTTTGAACCATATGCTCCACATCCACCTATGCATAAAAAGATTATTCAAGTCGTTGATGGAACTTATCATCCTATCAAATGGATCAACACTATGAAATACACTTCGTGTATCACATTGTCTTCAGTCTTATGTGTTCCATCATTTCGGTTATTTTTGTGTCTATAAGCTCCTTGGTTGACGCTAGTTTAAACAGCAGATTTCAATGCCTATTGAAGTGGACTCATCTAAGAGTGAGCCCTGTATCATAGGTGATGATTCATTGAATTTGCCTATTGCCTGAAGGAAAGAACCACAAGCTAAAGCAGGAAAGAACCACAAGCTAAAGCAGGAAAGCCTCCTGGAAGGTACAATTTTGAGCATGATGTTGCAAGCTATGTGGCATATGACTCACTATCGCCAAGGTATAGAGCTTTCATTGCTTCATTACAATCTTTTGTGATCCCAAGGAAATACAGGATCCAAAGTGGTATGAGGCCATGATGGAGGTAATGAAAGCTCTTCAGAAGAACAAGACATGGTATCTTGTTTCTCTTCCAGCAGGAAGTTACTTGATAGTGGGTGTATACCGTGAAGCAAACCCTAGAAGGGAAAGTAGAATCGTACAAGGTGAGACTAGTGGCAAGGGGCTAAGGTCAAACCTATGGGATCGGCTATGATGAAACCTTTGCGCCCGTTGCAAAGATGACTACAATAAGAACTCTTATTTCTTGTGTTGTTAGCTCTGGTTGGCCATTGCATCAGTTGGATGTCAAGAATGCATTCTTGCATGGAGATCTTCAGGAAGAAGTTTATATGGAGATTCTACCTGGCTTTGGTAGTCCAAGCACCACGGACAAGGTGTGCCAATTGAAGAATTCTGTATGATCTCAAGCAGTCACCGAGTGGTTTGATGAATTCTGACGAGCCATATGCAGTATGGGTTATGAACAGTGTCATGGGGATCATATTGTGTCCTATACTCCTATAGGCATTCAGAGAGTCATATTACCATCCTCGCAATTTATGTGGATGGTATTGTTATCACCGGAGACGATCATGTAGAGATAAGTCGGCTGAAGGTGATGTTGAGAAAAGAATTTGAGATTAAGGATCTAGGTCAACTCAAGTATTTTTTGTGAATTGAGATTGCAAGCTCTGCTAAAGGAATAGTTCTCGCTCTAAGAAAATATATATTGGATCTGCTCACTGAGACAAGTATGTTGGGTGCCGAGCTGCGTCAACTCTGATTGAGCAAAACCATCAGCTGTGTGTACAGTTAGGAGATCCAATCAAGAGAGCTAGCAGCGGCTTGTCGGTCGACTCATCTATTTGTGCCACACCACACGAGACCTGACATATCCTATGCCGTGAGTGTTAAGCGCTACATGCATGACCCAAGAAGTGGGCATTTAGAGGTAGCACATAGAATTGCGCTATCTAAAATGGAGTCCTAGAAGAGGCCTATGGTTCAAAGGCAATGCACACTTGAATGTAGAGGGGTATTGTGATGCTGATTGGGCTAATTGCCTTGATAATAGAAGATCAACTTCTTGATATTGTGTTTTTCTTGGAGGGAACCTTGTGTCATGGACAAAGAAGCAATCCATTGTGTCTAGACCGACAACTGAAGCAGAGTACAGGGCCATGACAGTAGGCCTTACTAAGATGTTGTGACCAAGCAATCTCCTGTCACAACTGAAAAGAAATCTCCTGTTAAAGCTTAAAAAAATCTCCTGTCAGAACTGAAAAGTACTTAGAAAGGGCCCTGTGAAGGTGTGGTGCAATAATAAATCAGCTATCAACATAGCCAACAACCCAGTCCAGCATGATAGAACGAAGCATGTGGAGATTGATCGCTTCTATATTAAACATAAGTTAGATGAGGGTATAATAAAATTAATCAATTAAATTGAATAATAAAATTAAATAATATAAAACAGAGGATCCATTCTTGGTTCTCTGTCCGTTCATTTTGGTATGTCGCGTCGTCGCTGCATTGGGCCTTCTTCGGCCGACTCCATCCCCATGCACACCTAAGTACCTGGATTAGCCCCAAAAAAAGTCAGGACCTAGATTCGGAGAACTCTGCATGCATCGTTGCCTTCTGCCCACCCCCTCCCCTCTAAATATTGGCTCATGAGGGAGCCGATCCCATGGAGGCAGAGGAGGAACTGATGGAGCCACCGGACGAGGAGGTCAATCCCATGGGACGCTTCATATGGATCACGAGAGGCCGAGGTAGCTTCATACAGAGGACGAGGCCAAGGTAACACCCATGTACAAATCTAGCTACCTAAGCAGCTAGCTGGATCAACAGAATGATTGAGGCGCTTGTGAGCTAAGTAGCCAGATCAACTTTTTTGCGGATGGATTGATTGAGGCACTTGCTTGATGACATGATCCACTGATGCAAGCCGGCGCCTTCTCCATTGCACATGGCAGCCGCCATGACATCTCCAGTATCCAGATCCAAGCAGACGCTCATCGCCACCGTTGTAGGGCAAGACTTCGTCGAATGGTGTTGCGGAAAGGTCAGTAACCAGGCACATACTATCGCGTGTGCTGCCTAGCCATGACGTTGTCGGCGGTGCAGAGGAGGCTCTATGCAGGAGGAACCGGCAATCCCGTCGCGATGGGGGCATGGGCTGGAGATGAAGGAGATGATCTCGATTGAGGGGAAGGGAATATGATGGGAGAACTGGGGAGCGCGCAAGCCTCACCTCGTGGCAGGGGTGCACAGCGAGCGCGTCGACGACGGGCTCACACAGTTGCACATTTGGGGCGCCATTGTCTTGCCCAGCTCACTCTCGGCGCCTGCGTCAAGTCAAGGAGGAGGAGGTTACCCGCCACGAACGCGTCGGTGGCACAAGCCTCTTGCGGCGGAGGTCAAGGTGGATAGAAACAACGACGAGGTTGACTGATGGAGTTCATTGATAATGTTTAAATTTCACAATCTCCTTTTGATCTGTCATCGGTGATTTTAAAATTCTATTAAAACTTCAATTTCGACTCTTGGTCCACCATGCACGTTCTTGAGTAAGCATGAGGTGGTGTGTTTTACTCTGCATATATGATAGTTGATTAAGTTGTGTCTCACGGTGTTTGTTCTGTCGCTAGAGGATATCAAAAAGATGGAGGGATTGATAAAGAATGTTGAGCCACTCTTTTGTAGGTGGTGCCAATGGCGGTCAATTTATGAGTTATGAATTCTCTCTTGGAACAAAGAAACAAAGCCATTCAGATGATACATGCTCCCAGCAGTAGTGAATTAATTGTGGACCAATTGGTAGAACAGATCATTGTAAGTGGTACAACATACAAGTTCATGCTTATAAGTCAAACATTTACTGAATGGATGCATGCCTCTCTGCATATATGATTAAAGGGCATATTGCTTCTTCAGTCTCATTTCAGTATATAAGGCGTGCATAAATTTTAATAATACTCCTTTTTGCTCTCATTTATCTGTTGTATTATAAGATTGAATATGTTTTTCACTCATACCTAAGACACTAATAGAAGGAAGCCACATCAATTTAGAAGCTACTATTGTGGTTAATAGTTCAATGACAATTTTTTGCTCCATGCTCCACGATATTTAAGCTACTATTGTAACAAATTGAAAGATGTTTTAGCAAACCACCAATTTGGTAAGTGCAAAACAACAATCATTTTTACATGTATAAGGTTGTCAGTTATCGAAACAAAATATGTTACTTGTCTAAAGACAGAACAATGAGACATCATACTAAATCAATGGTAAGAATGATGTAAAAAAATCATTTGAAATCATAATCATTTTACTTCTTTACCTTCTAAAGAAAGCGAGCACAAACACCGCGATGCTCTTAAGTTGGATCACACCATCCCATACACTTGTACGGGCCGACGGAGATATGCGACCAACGACTAAGTTCATATCATCATCTGAAAAATGATTGCATTAGAAATATAATGTGTTGTTTTACATTCTTGTAAAACATGTTTAGTACCTAATAAAGGTCACACCATATTTATATTTCACTCTGTCACTAGGAATCACCTAGAGGTAATATATAGCCATATTACTTTAATCAATCTTTTGATAGGCTAAAGGTGTCTGTGTCTAGTTCTGACATCTCGCATGTCTCTTTAGTACAACCACTAGCACATATGTCCGTGCGTTGCAACGGAAGAGAAATTAGTATGCATTTAAAGTCAGTGAGAATTATATGTGCAAGCAAAACCCTGTGCACACACAAAAATGAACATTTAGCTTCTCCGTTTTGCCGGGTGTGAAATAATAAATCTGCTATTTTTTCATTCATTGACCCGGTGCAGTTAAGAGTTTTGTTACGTCATCATCGTACGCTAGAGAAGGCCCATGAGTTATTTAATCTACTTTTCTTTTCAATCGACAATATTTTAAGGTATGAAGTTTCTGAATATTGTAGGAAATATGATGCATTTTTTAAATCTTGAATAGTTTTCTGAAAACTATGTACACTTTAAGAAAATCGTGAAAAAAAAATTTGACACATCAATATCTTTTAAAAGTCACAAACACTTTCTGAAAACACCAATATTCTTGTGAAAATTTGAATATTATTTGAATTTGTGAACAATTTTGTAGAACGTGAACAAGCATTGAAAATTCATAACATTTTTCGAAAATGTGTATCTTTTAGCATTATTTTGACTTGTGAAAATTTCACTCAAACTAGAATATTTTTCGAATTTGAAGCATTTTCTAAATTGCCATTTTCTTTTTCGAAATCTTGATTTTTTTTAAAAACAATAAAATACAAAAAATGGAAAAAAAATTCAAGTCCGGAATATTTTTGAAAATAGAAACAAATTTTGGAATTCTAAACATTTTCTATTTTTTGTTTTTTCTGAAATTCTAATTTGTTTTAAGAATTTTGAATTTATGAAATAAATTATAAGAAAAAGAAACTTGGAAGTAAAAAAGCAATAGGGGAAGGAGAATATATATATATATATATATATATATATATATATAAAACACAGAAACAAGGAAAAACATTGTCCTGTGCGACGCTCCGACTATTTGTTGCCCTGTGCGGAAAATATAATTTTCTGAGCTGTGTGGGCAGAAAAATAAGTGGGCTAGCTTCGCTGGGCCACCGCGCGCGGCCCACTTACGAAATTCCTCTGGAAAAAACCTTTTTTTCTAGCAGACAAACGCATATGAATTTAATACCACCTCGGATAGAAAAAAAATGTTTTCGGCTGTGAATGGATGAAAAATTGACGAAATGCACCTTACTTTATTAATAGAGATAGTTAGATCCTATTTGGTTTCAAATTATTTGGAGGTCAACAGAGACTCAAATTTGCATAGCAATGCATGTACTATTCACTTCATCTTAATTTTGGAACCGGTTAACTTTGATCTGACCATTGCATCATGTGGTTACCTTCAAAGTAGAGGGAAAAGGGTTTCAATTCTAAAGTTTTTAACCAGCCAATCTTGTGAGGTTAAACTTTAGAGTAATTCAGAGAATAAAAAAGAGGATTGAGTTTTATAGTCAAGATTCACCTAGATGACATTCATTGACCCTCACAACAAAGAAGTGCAAAAAATTGTTTAAATTCTAAAGTTTGAAACCAACCAATCTTGTGAGGCCAAATATTTTAGTAATTCATGGAAGAAATACGCGGATTGAGTTTTATAATGAAGATTAATCTAGATGAAGTACCTTGGATGTGACAACAAAGAAAGTCATCATACAACAATATTGTGGCCACTGCTAAATAAGGTCTAGAATTTTATTTAGTCTTAATGTATAATCTGGAAGGTATTGTTGTCCAAGTTTTTCATCCTTTACACAAGTGTATGATAACATGTTCTTACTTGCATCTCTTGTTTTGCTACAAAATACTCCCACTGTCCCATAATGTAAGATGTTTTTACAAGCTAACATAATTTGCAAAAACATCTTATATTGTGGGACGGAAGGAGTATGTTACTATCAGTGTGTTTAAAATCTCAACCATGTTTGGTAACTGGCTGAGTTGGTTAAATTCTTTGTGGTGGAACCAGTCCACCCGGGTTCCAAGTCCTAGATTTGGCACTGGTGCCCACATTTTCCTGGATTGATTCCAGGATTTTTGGTGCTTTCTTTCAATGGTAGTATGCTCGTCAGCTATGAGGTGCATGAGGCGACTTCGAAAACCTCAAGATCTACCGGCTCAGTCTCTCAGAGGTGCTCATAGCGACAGGGTGTGAGTGCTTGCGTTTATAGGTGTGTGTGTGTGTGTGTGTGTGTGTGTGTGTGTGTGTGTGTGTGTGTGTGTGTGTGTTTCTAAGGGCCTTCGTTTGTACCATGTTTGTTAAAAACAATCTTAATCCTATTTTGCATTCAATCTATTCGTTTCTATTACACATGGGCATGTTATGGACTTATGGTGGCATTTTATTTAGAAACATGACATGCCCTATTATTTTTCTTGGATAACAACTAGCCTTGAAAACTGGTTAAGTCATTTAGGAACATGTTGATTCTCAGTAATGTACTCTGACTGTGACACCTACTACCAAACATTCTGGTTTGTTGTTTCAGCATTTGTCGAAGCTTCCTCTTGCAAGCAATGAAATTTTTTATACTTCATAACTTTACCTACATAGTACCTTAATTGCTCATCATTCATTTTGAAAAGGAACATAATCCCAATAATGAAATTGCATCTGTTGTTAATCCTACTAAATCACATGCATATGCCGAAACAACATGTAGGTGTCTAGGCGGCTTTGATCTAAATGATGAGCAACTAAGGTACTATGTGTGTGCTAAGTGTATGAACATATTTGAGACCTACAAGTGATGGTTGATGGAACGTATTGTTTGGCCAAGTTTTTCAAATATGGAAAGAAATATGTATCTAAATTAGGAAAATCATCACAAATAAAAGGTTGCAATTGTAGATATAAAATGAAATCAGAAAAGAAAGACTATTTATAAGCCATAAAAATTAAGATCAAAAAATGATGTCAATTGGGGCATAGGAGTTGAAAGGAGTACCATGGCCCATGATGCCGAAGTAGAAGTGACTAGACCGCCAACCAATGAGAAGGAACTGCAATGCAAACAATTTAAGTTCAGTTTAAGAGTAGGAAAAATTCGAGGCTTGTGTATTTCAATTTCCAAAATGAAGATGCACTAACCCCAAGGTTTTCGCTGTCGCGGGCCGGCGGGATTGTGGGGCGATGGCGGCGGCCAAGAGAGAGGGTCGCAGGCCGGAAGGATTGTGGGGCGGAGGTGGCCAAGGAAGAGGGTTGCAGGCCGAAAGGATTATGGGGCGGCACGGGGTGGCAAGATTGTGGAGCGGCTACGGCGACCAAGGGAGAGGGTCGCAGGTCGGAAGGATTGTGGGGCGGCGTGGGCCGATTGGATTATGTGGCGGCGCCGCCGGCCAAGGGACAGGGTCGAAGGGTGGAAGGATTGTGGGGAGGCGTGGGCCGGAAGGATTCTGGGGCGGCGGTGCCGGCCAAGGGAGAGGGTTGCGGGGGGTGGGAGGTGGGACAGGCGCGGGGCGGCAAGATCGTGGGGCGGGCGGGCGACGGCGGCCAAGGGAGAGGGTTGCGGGGGGGGGGGAGGGACAGGCGCGGGTCGGCAAGATCGCGGGGCGGGCGGGCGGCGGCGGCCAAGGGAGAGGGTTGCGGGGAGGGGGGGAGGCACGGGGCGGGCGGCGGCGGCCAAGGGAGAAGGTCACAGGAGAGGTTTGGGTGGGGGGACTAGCAGATCTAGGTTTCAGTGGGTATTCACCAAGCAAAAAGAAGGTGGGGCAGTTTTGCAAAAAACACCCCGGAGCTCCCGCGATCGCTAGGCGATCTGGCGGCGACGGAAACAGAGAGAGGGGAGTGATGGCGGCGAACCCGGCGGGGACCCTGGCGGCGGAGAACCTGACGGTGACCCTGGCGGCGGAGTTCCCGGTGGCTAGTGAAGCCATGAGCGAGGGGGGTTTCTTCGGGGGCCCAGCCAGCAAGCTGGATTGGGAATCCATCAAGACAGAGTCGAGGCGTATCCTTCGGCGATCTCCAGATCGGGAGACCTGCTGGAGGTGAATGAAGTCGCATGCAAAGGAGCTGATGGAGGGGATATCAGGTGAGATTCGCTTCCATCAGAAGGGGAGAGTGGCACCCGAAAGAGGCAACATCGACAATCAGGAGGTACTGCCATACATTAGGAGATCTTCTCCAAAGGAAGTGGTCCCGTCCATAGTAGGATTTGTGGATTTGAGTATTAATGTTTTGGAAAGAAATGTTGCTGACCAGATTCCTAGAGAGATTTTCTCATTGAGAATTATAAAAAAGGAAGAGGGAAATCAGGGGACGACTTTTATCTGCACATTTAGGGGGAAGAGAGAAATTTAGGGGGATTTTAACTAGGAAACTGCTCTTTCAAGACCCTTTATTTTTCTTTAAATGCATGAATTTCGCCCCGTTTGTGGCGAGGAGACACTATTTTAACACCGAGGGGGATTGTTCGAGGTCCGTAGTTCATCATACAGGAAAAAGCCTCTGTTTTCCTATTGGGGAATGCAGTAATTTCAAAAAATTTCCTACGCACACGCAAGATCATGGTGATGCATAGCAACGACGGGGAGAGTCTGATCTACGTACCCTTGTAGATCACAACGGAAGCGTTGACACAACGTAGAGGAAGTAGTCATACGTCTTCTTCCCGATCCGACCGATCCAAGCACCATTACTCCGGCACCTCCGAGTTCTTAGCACACGTTCAGCTCGATGACGTTCCTCGGGCTCCAATCCAGCAAAGCGTCGAGGAAGAGTTCCGTCAGCACGACGGCGTGGTGACGATCTTGATGTACTACCGACGCAGGGCTTCGCCTAAGCACTGCAACGGTATGATCGAGGTGGAATTTGGTGGCAGGGGGCACCGCACACGGCTAAGGAACGATCTCAAGGATCAACTTGTGTGTACTGGGGTGTCCCCTGCCCCCGTATATATATGTTGGAGGAGGGGGGGCTGGCCGGCCAAGAGAGAGGAGGCGCAGGGGGAGTCCTACTCCCACCGGGAGTAGGACTCCTCCCCTCCAATCCTATTCCAACTAGGACTCTTGGGGGGAAAGAAGAGAGAGGGGGCCGGCCCACTTCTCCTAGTCCTACTAGGACTTGGGGAAGGGGGCGCCGGCCAGCCATGGGCTTTTCCCTTTTTCTCCTTTTTCCACTATGGCCCAATAGGCCCATTAGTCTCCCGGGGGGTTCCGGTAACCCTCCCGGTATTCCGGTAAAAACCCGATTTCACCCGGAACACTTCCGGTGCCCAAACATAGGCTTCCAATATATCAATATTTACGTCTCGACCATTTCGAGACTCCTCGTCATGTCCGTGATCTCATCTGGGACTCCGAACAACCTTCGGTACATCAAAATGCATAAACTCATAATAACTGTCATCGTAACGTTAAGCGTGCGGACCCTACGGTTCGAGAACAATGTAGACATGACCGAGACACGTCTCCGGTCAATAACCAATAGCGGGACCTGGATGCCCATATTGGCTCCTACATATTCTACGAAGATCTTTATCGGTCAGACCGCATAACAACATACGTTGTTCCCTTTGTCATCGGTATGTTACTTGCCCGAGATTCGATCGTCGGTATCCAATACCTAGTTCAATCTCGTTACCGGCAAGTCTCTTTACTCGTTCCGTAATACATCATCTCACAACTAACTTATTAGTTGCAGTGCTTGCAAGGCTTATGTGATGTGTATTACCGAGAGGGCCCAGAGATACCTCTCCGACAATCGGAGTGACAAACCCTAGTCTCGAAATACGCCAACCCAACATCTACCATTGGAGACACCTGTAGTACTCCTTTATAATCACCCAGTTACGTTGTGACGTTTGGTAGTACCCAAAGTGTTCCTCCGGTAAACGGGAGTTGCATAATCTCATAGTTATAGGAACATGTATAAGTCATGAAGAAAGCAATAGCAACATACTAAACGATCGGGTGCTAAGCTAATGGAATGGGTCATGTCAATCAGATCATTCTACTAATGATGTGACCTCGTTAATCAAATAACAACTCCTTGTTCATGGTTAGGAAACATAACCATCTTTGATTAACGAGCTAGTCAAGTAGAGGCATACTAGTGACACTCTGTTGGTCTATGTATTCACACATGTATTATGTTTCCGGTTAATACAATTCTAGCATGAATAATAAACATTTATCATGATATAAGGAAATAAATAATAACTTTATTATTGCCTCTAGGGCATATTTCCTTCAGTCTCCCACTTGCACTAGAGTCAATAATCTAGTTCACATCGCCATGTGATTTAGTAGCAATAGTTCACATCACCATGTGATTAACACCCATAGTTCACATCGTCATGTGACCAACACTCAAAGGGTTTACTAGAGTCAGTAATCTAGTTCACATCTCTATGTGATTAACACCCAAAGAGTACTAAGGTGTGATCATGTTTTGCTTGTGAGATAATTTTAGTCAACGGGTCTGTCACATTCAGATCCGTAAGTATTTTGCAAAATTCTATGTCTATAATGCTCTGCATGGAGCTACTCTAGCTAATTGCTCCCACTTTCAATATGTATCCAGATTGAGACTTTAGATTCATCTGGATCAGTGTCAAAAACTTGCATCGACGTAACCCTTTACGACGAACCTTTTTGTCACGTCCATAATCGAGAAACATATCCTTATTTCACTAAGGATAATTCTGACCGCTGTCCACTGATCTACTCCTAGATCACTATTGTACTCCCTTGCCAAATCAGTGCAGGGTATACAATAGATCTGGTACACAGCATGGCATACTTTATAGAACCTATGAATGAGGCATAGGGAATGACTTTCATTCTCTTTCTATCTTCTGCCGTGGTCGGGCTTTGAGTTTTTACTCAACTTCACACCTTGTAACACAGGCAAGAAACTTTTTCTTTGACTGTTCCATTTTGAACTACTTCAAAATCTTGTCAAGGTATGTACTTATTGAAAAACTTATCAAGCGTCTTGATCTATCTCTATAGATCTTGAAGCTCAATATGTAAGCAGCTTTACCGAAGTCTTTCTTTGAAAAACTCCTTTCAAACACTCCTTTTATGCTTTACAGAATAATTCTACATTATTTCCGATCAACAATATGTCATTCACATATACTTATCAGAAATGCTGTAGTGCTCCCACTCACTTTCTCGTAAATACAGGCTTCACCGCAAGTCTGTATAAAACTATATGCTTTGATCAACTCATCAAAGCGTATATTCCAACTCCGAGATGTTTGCACCAGTCCACAGATAGATCGCTGGAGCTTGCATATTTAGTTAACACCTTTAGGATCGACAAAACCTTCTAGTTGCATCGTATACAACTCTTCTTTAGCAAATCCATTAAGGAATGCAGTTTTGTTTATCCCTTTGCCAGATTTCATAAAATGCGGCAATTGCTAACATGATTCGGACAGACTTAAGCATAGATACGAGTGAGAAATTCTCATCGTAGTCAACACCTTGAACTTGTCGAAAACCTTTTGCGACAATTCTAGCTTTGTAGATAGTAACACTACTATCAGCGTCCGTCTTCCTCTTGAAGATCCATTTATTTTCTATGGCTTGCCGATCAACGGGCAAGTCAACCAAAGTCCAAACTTTGTTCTCATACATGGATCCCATCTCAGATTTCATGGCTTCAAGCCACTTTGCGGAATCTGGGCTCACCATCGCTTCTTCATAGTTCGTAGGCTCGTCATGGTCAAGTAACATGACCTCCAGAACAGGATTACCGTACCACTCTGGTGCGGTTCTCACTCTGGTTTACCTACGAGATTCGGTAGTAACTTGATCTGAAGTTACATGATCATCATCATTAGCTTCCTCACTAATTGGTGTAGTAGTCACAGGAACAGATTTCTGTGATGAACTACTTTCCAATAAGGGAGAAGGTACAATTACCTTATCAAGTTCTACTTTCTTGCCACTCACTTCTTTCGAGAGAAACTCCTTCTCCAGAAAGTTTCCGAATTTAGCAACAAAAGTCTTGCCTTCGGATCTGTGATAGAAGGTGTATCCAATAGTTTCCTTTGGATATCCTATGAAGATGCACTTCTCCGATTTGAGTTTTCAGCTTATCAGGATGAAACTTTTTCATATAAGCATCGCAACCCCAAACTTTAAGAAACGACAACTTTGGTTTCTTGCCAAACCATAGTTCATAAGGCGTCGTCTCGACGGATATAGATGGTGCCCCTTTTTAACGTGAATGCAGCTGTCTCTAATGCATGACCCCAAAAACAATAGTGGTAAATCGGTAAGAGACATCATAGATTGCACTATATCCAATAAAGTACGGTTATGACGTTCGGACACACCATTATGCTGTGGTGTTCCAGGTGGCGTGAGTAGTGAAACTATTTCACATTGTTTTTAACTGAAGGCCAAACTCGTAACTCAAATACTTTTCTCTACGATCAGATCATAGAAACTTTATTTTCTTGTTACGATGATTTTTCACTTCACTCTGAAATTCTTTGAACTTTTCAAATGTTTCAGACTTATGTTTCATCAAGTAGATATACTCATATCTGCTCAAATCATCTGTGAAGATCAGAAAATAATGATACCTGTCGCGAGCCTCAATATTCATCGGACCACATACATCAGTATGTATGATTTCCAACAAATCTGTTGCTCGCTCCATTGTTCCGAAGAACAGAGTCTTAGTCATCTTGCCCATGAGGCATGGTTCGCAAGCATCAACTGATTCATAATCAAGTGATTCCAAAAGCCCATCAGCATGGAGTTTCTTCATGCGCTTTACACCAATATGACCTAAACGGCAGTGCTACAAATAAGTTGCACTATCATTATTAACTTTGCATCTTTTGGTTTCAATATTATGATTATGTGTATCACTACGATCGAGATCCAACGAACTATTTTCATTGGGTGTGTAACCATATAAGGTTTTATTCATGTAAACAGAACAACAATTTATTCTCTTACTTAAATGAATAACCATATTACAATAAACATGATCAAATCATATTCATGCTCAACGCAAACACCAAATAACACTTATTTAGGTTCAACACTAATCCCGAAATTATGGGGAGTGTGCGATGATGATCATATCAATCTTGGAACCACTTCCAACACACATCGTCACTTTACCCTTAACTAGTCTCTGTTTATTCTGCAACTCCCGTTTCGAGTTACTAATCTTAGCAACTGAACTAGTATCAAATACTGAGGGTTTGCTATAAACACTAGTAAAGTACACATCGATAACATGTATATCAAATATACTTATGTTCACTCTGCCATCCTTCTTATCCACCAATCACTTGGGGTAATTCCACTTCCAGTGACCCGTCCCTTTGCAGTAGAAGCACTTAGTCTCAGGCTTAGGATCAGACTTGGGCTTCTTCACTTGAGCAGCAACTTGCTTGCCATTCTTCTTGAAGTTCCCCTTCTTCCCTTTGCCCTTTTCTTGAAACTAGTGGTCTTGTCAACCATCAACACTTGATGTTTTTCTTGATTTCTACCTTCGTTGATTTCAGCATCACGAAGAGCTTAGGAATTACTTTTGTCATCCCTTGCATATTATAGTTCATCACGAAGTTCTACTAACTTGGTCATGGTGACTAGAGAATTCTGTCAATCACTATCTTATCTAGAAGATTAACTCCCACTTGATTCAAGCGATTGTAGTACCCAGACAATCTGAGCACATGCTCACTAGTTGAGCGATTCTCCTCCATCTTTTAGCTATAGAACTTATTGGAGACTTCATATCTCTCAACTCGGGTATTTGCTTGAAATATTATCTTCAACTCCTGGAACATCTCATATGGTCCATGACGTTCAAAACGTCTTTGAAGTCCCGATTCTAGGCCATTAAGCATGGTGCACTAAACTATCAAGTAGTCATCATATTGAGCTAGCCAAACGTTCATAACGTCTGCATCTGCTCCTGCAATAGGTCTGTCACCTAGCGGTGCATCAAGGACATATTTTTTCTGTGCAGCAATGAGGATAAACCTCAGATCACGGATCCAATCCGCATCATTGCTACTAACATCTTTCAACACAATTTTCTCTAGGAACATATCAAAAATAAACACAGGGAAGCAACAACGCGAGCTATTGATCTACAACATAATTTGCAAAATACTACCAGGACTAAGTTCATGATAAATTTAAGTTCAATTAATCATATTACTTAAGAACTCCCACTTAGATAGATATCCCTCTAATCCTCTAAGTGATCACGTGATCCAAATCAACTAAACCATAACCGATCATCACGTGAGATGGAGTAGTTTTCAATGGTGAACATCATTATGTTGATCATATCTACTATATGATTCACGCTCGACCTTTCGGTCTCCGTGTTCCGAGGCCATATCTGTATATGCTTGGCTCGTCAAGTATAACCTGAGTATTCCGCGTGTGCAACTGTTTTGCACCCGTTGTATTTGAACGTAGAGCCTATCACACCCGATCATCACGTGGTGTCTCAGCACGAAGAACTTTTGCAACGGTGCATACTCAGGGAGAACACTTCTTGATAATTTAGTGAGAGATCATCTTATAATGCTACCGTCAATCAAAGCAAGATAAGATGCATAAAAGGATAAACATCACATGCAATCAATATAAGTGATATGATATGGCCATCATCATCTTGTGCTTTGTGATCTCCATCTCCGAAGCACCGTCATGATCACCATCATCACCGGCGCGACACCTTGATCTCCATCGTAGCATCGTTGTCATCTCGCCAATCTTATGCTTCCACGACTATCACTACCGCTTAGTAATAAAGTAAAGCATTACATCGCGATTGCATTGCATACAATAAAGCGACAACCATATGGCTCCTGCCAGTTGCCGATAACTCGGTTACAAAACATGATCATCTCATACAATAAAATCAGCATCATGCCTTGACCATATCACATCACAACATGCCCTGCAAAAACAAGTTAGACGTCCTCTACTTTGTTGTTGCAAGTTTTACGTGGCTGCTATGGGCTTAAGTAAGAACTCATCTCACCTACGCATCAAAACCACAACGATAGTTCGTCAAATAGACTCCGTTTTAACCTTCTCAAGGACCGGGCGTAATCACACTTGGTTCAACTAAAGTTGGAGAGACAGTCTTCCGCAAGCCATCTATGTGCAAAGCACGTCGAGGGAACCGGTCTCGCGTAAGAGTACGCGTAAGGTTGGTCCAGATCGTCTCGTCCAACAATACCGCCGAACCAAAATATGACATGCTGGTAGGCAGTATGACTTGTATCGCCCACAACTCACTTGTGTTCTACTCGTGCATATAACATCAAACCATAAAAACCTAGGCTCGGATGCCACTGTTGGGGAATGCAGTAATTTCAAAAAATTTCCTACGCACACGCAAGATCATGGTGATGCATAGCAACGAGGGGGAGAGTCTGATCTACGTACCCTTGTAGATCACAACGGAAGCGTTGACACAACATAGAGGAAGTAGTCGTACGTCTTCTTCCCGATCCGACCGATCCAAGCACCGTTACTCCGGCACCTCCGAGTTCTTAGCACACGTTCAGCTCGATGACGTTCCTCGGGCTCCGATCCAGCAAAGCGTCGAGGAAGAGTTCCGTCAGCACGACGGCGTGGTGACGATCTTGATGTACTACCGACGCAGGGCTTTGCCTAAGCACTGCAACGGTATGATCGAGGTGGAATTTGGTGGCAGGGGGCACCGCACACGGCTAAGGAACGATCTCAAGGATCAACTTGTGTGTACTGGGGTGTCCCCTGCCCCCGTATATATATGTTGGAGGAGGGGGGGCTGGCCGGCCAAGAGAGAGGAGGCGCAGGGGGAGTCCTACTCCCACCGGGAGTAGGACTCCTCCCCTCCAATCCTATTCCAACTAGGACTCTTGGGGGGAAAGAAGAGAGAGGGGGCCGGCCCACTTCTCCTAGTCCTACTAGGACTTGGGGAAGGGGGCGCCGGCCAGCCATGGGCTTTTCCCTTTTTCTCCTTTTTCCACTATGGCCCAATAGGCCCATTAGTCTCCCGGGGGGTTCCGGTAACCCTCCCGGTATTCCGGTAAAAACCCGATTTCACCCGGAACACTTCCGGTGCCCAAACATAGGCTTCCAATATATCAATCTTTACGTCTCGACCATTTCGAGACTCCTCGTCATGTCAGTGATCTCATCCGGGACTCCGAACAACCTTCGGTACATCAAAATGCATAAACTCATAATAACTGTCATCGTAACGTTAAGCGTGCGGACCCTACGGTTCGAGAACAATGTAGACATGACCGAGACACGTCTCCGGTCAATAACCAATAGCGGGACCTGGATGCCCATATTGGCTCCTACATATTCTACGAAGATCTTTATCGGTCAGACCGCATAACAACATACGTTGTTCCCTTTGTCATCGGTATGTTACTTGCCCGAGATTCGATCGTCGGTATCCAATACCTAGTTCAATCTCGTTACCGGCAAGTCTCTTTACTCGTTCCGTAATACATCATCTCACAACTAACTTATTAGTTGCAGTGCTTGCAAGGCTTATGTGATGTGTATTACCGAGAGGGCCCAGAGATACCTCTCCGACAATCGGAGTGACAAACCCTAGTCTCGAAATACGCCAACCCAACATCTACCATTGGAGACACCTGTAGTACTCCTTTATAATCACCCAGTTACGTTGTGACGTTTGGTAGTACCCAAAGTGTTCCTCCGGTAAACGGGAGTTGCATAATCTCATAGTTATAGGAACATGTATAAGTCATGAAGAAAGCAATAGCAACATACTAAACGATCGGGTGCTAAGCTAATGGAATGGGTCATGTTAATCAGATCATTCTACTAATGATGTGACCTCGTTAATCAAATAACAACTCCTTGTTCATGGTTAGGAAACATAACCATCTTTGATTAACGAGCTAGTCAAGTAGAGGCATACTAGTGACACTCTGTTGGTCTATGTATTCACACATGTATTATGTTTTCGGTTAATACAATTCTAGCATGAATAATAAACATTTATCATGATATAAGGAAATAAATAATAACTTTATTATTGCCTCTAGGGCATATTTCCTCCAGTCTCCCACTTGCACTAGAGTCAATAATCTAGTTCACATCGCCGTTTCACACCAGGATCATTTGATTGTTGAGAAGTACTTGTGTGTGCGTGTGAAAATCCCACTACATGAGCCAATCAAGAGTAGGGTAGAATCCACCCCTTTAGGTAGTAAAGAAAAGCTTCAGTTTGATGTTCGCTATGAAAAATTGCCGTCGTATTGTGAATGTTGTGCGCTGGTAGGACATATGTTAGAGAGGTTTTGTAGTATCCCTAAGGAGAGTAGAATAGCTAAATTTGCAAAAAACCTCAGTGTAGAGGCTTACTGGAAAGGTCAAAAAGCTAGTAGAAGAGCTATGTTCACTGGTTATAGTAACAATAGCATGTCCAGGGCCACCGAACGAATGGTGGCCAAGGTAACAAAAGCTGTAAATGATCCCACTGTGCAAGAAGAAGGGGTTGCGTCATCCACGGCGACGACTACCCTGTTGACTGGAGGTCAAGTCCAGGTAGGGCTTTCGCTCGGCCAGGAGGGCCGGGGTCATACGCTCTCCTTGTCAGCTTCGGTCGGAGCGGCTTCGGGCCAGGTGGTCCGGACTGGAGGGCCGCCCGTCCATGTTAGCCTTGGCCAGGAGGGCCAAGGTTTAGCGGTAAGGGGGGCTTCCAACAAGGGAGTGCAGCAACTCGGCCAGGTGGGCCGACCCCCTGCTGCATCTGCGAGCTTCCTGGGGGGCAGTATCCCTGGTCAGGAGGACCGGGGGCAGCTCCAGCCCCCGTTCCCGCCGCTAGCCAGGGCCAAGGGTAGGTGGTGATGACTGCTCACCCCACTACTGTTGTGCCTGGCCAGGAGGGCCATGATGGGGTGCTGGTGGGGTTTGAAAACCCATCAAACGAGTCTGCTGCTGTTTTGGCTGGGTTCCAGGCGAGAGTTACTGGCCAGGAGGGTCAGGGGGTCATGCAGCTGGGTAATCCTGAACATTTGCTCTTTAAACCCGGCGTGCTGGAGGCTCTCTCGGGAGCCGTTGCTGCAAGACTAGCTACTCAAAACGCAACTAATAACCCCGTTTTCACTTTCAATGCTTCAAAGAAGTCCATGCAGGGCAAAATAAAAGGAAAGGGAAGGAACGGAAAGAGGGGAGGAGGAACTGGTTGTTCAGAGGAAGCACACAAAAACATCATAGGTAATAAAAGAAACCTATTTGAAGCCCCAACACATGGTAGTGAGCTGGATTTCTCTTTTGAGAAAGCCATGGATAGTTATGAGCATATGTTGTACAGGGATATAAATGTATCTTTTAAGAGAGTGCGTATGGGTAGAGTGGAAACAGTGAGAGATGGGAATGGGGTGATAACACACGTAGCTAAAGAGGTTGAGGAGAAAGAAGACGTTGTCGGGCAGCAGGGAAGGGAATCGGTTGGAGATGATGGCGCATTGGCGGCCTCCGAAGAGGAGGTACGCCGGGCCAACTGAAAATAATCGGTTGGAACTGTCGTGGTATGCTCTCTCTTACGGCAGTTCGCGAGCTCTTGGACCTACAGGAGCACACCAAAGCAGAGTTAATTTTCCTTTCAAAGTCTCATTTGAATAAATGTAAAGCCGATGAGCTTCGTCGTGTTTTGAGTTTTGATTCTATGTTTGTAGTGGAGAGTGATGGCCGAGCAGGTGGCCTTGTCTTGTTTTATCAGAAAGTGAATAAAGTTGATTTGAACTACGTGTCGAATAATTTTATTGATGTTCTTTTTATGAATGGGAATACTCTATAGTGGCGTTTCACCTTTCTTATGGCCATTCGAATTGGAGTGACCATGCTTTGTCATGGGATGATATTCGAAACTTGTATAATAAGGGCGATCACCCCTGGGTAGTTTTAGGAGATTTTAATGAAATTCTGTTCTCATCAGAGAAAGAGGGAGGGAATGCAAGACCAAATGCGATGATGCGAGATTTTCATAATTGTTTGGGAGATTGTGGACTAGCAGATATGGGATGTATGGGTGACTTATTTACATGGAGGAGGGGCGAAATCAGGAAAGACTGGATCGAGCGGTTTGTAATGTGGATTGGGCGAATAAATTCCCTCGAGCTGCGATTATAAATGAAGAGCATGTACACTCAGACCATCGCCCTATTATTTTAGACACGGAGTATTTTGACGATAATATTTTTGACAGCTCAAAAACTCGAAGGACACAATTTGAAGCTCGATGGCTGAAAGAAGAGATGGTTATGGAAGTTGCACGTACAGCTTGGGAAAAAGCAAAGATGTTGGGCATAGGGCCGTCTCTTGCTGATCGTACACAAGCGGTACACGTAGATTTGCATACTTGGGATCGTGATATCCTCAAGCGTACGAAAAAAAGAATTAATAAATTAATAAAAGATTTAGAAAAACTACAGAGGGGGCCTATGAATGTTAACTCTCTTGCACGTCAAAAGGAGACTATTGTACTGATTGAAAATTTATTGGAAGAAGAGGAGATATACTGGCTACAACGGGGTCAAGCTAACTGGTTATTGCATAGCAATCGCAATACTTCTTTTTTCCATAACGCCACAACAACTAGAAAGAAGAGAAATCAGATAAAAAAAATTGTTTGATGATAATGGGGTTTGGGTAAAAGACACGGAGATGAAGAATCATATTCTGGGGTATTTTTCTAACCTATTTACTTCAGAAGTTAATCAACCGAACCGAACCAGGAGGTTCTCTCCCTTGTAAAAAGGAAAGTAACAAATGAGATGAATAGGGCTCTCCTTGCCCCCTACATGGCAGAAGAGGTTCGGAAAGCCCTTTTTGACATTGGTGATTTAAAGGCGCCGGGGACAGATGGCCTTCATGGCATTTTTTATAAGAGATTTTGGGCTATGTTAGGGGATGATTTGACTGAAGAGGTTCTCCAAGCGGTGAATACATGTACTATACCTGATGGTTGGAATGATACTACAATAGTAATGATCCCAAGAGTTAACTCCCCGGAAAAGGTAACTTAATTTAGACCAACCAGTTTATGCAATGTGGTGTATAAGGTCATTTCAAATATGATTGCTGATCGTCTAAAGACAATCCTCCCAGATATCATTAGCCCTACCCATAGTGCTTTTGTGCCTGGAAGAATGATTACAGATAACATCTTAGTGGCTTATGAATGCTTCCATAAAATAAAAATAAAAGGACTGGTAAAGAGGGCTTGTGTGCAATCAAACTGGACATGCACAAAGCATATGACCGAGTGGAGTGGCCATTTTTAAAGGAAATCATTTTGAGACTAGGTTTTCAGCAGGATTGGGTGAATTTAATTATGGAATGTGTGTCCTCGGTGGAGTACCGAGTTCGTTTTAACACGGAAGAAACAGAGAGCTTCGAACCATCTAGAGGATTGAGACAAGGAGACCCTCTCTCCTCGTATTTATTTTTGTTATGTACGGAAGGCCTGACTGCACTCTTAGCTAATGCAGAGGAGACTGGAAGTGTTTTCGGAACTAAAGTTAGCAGAGATGCCCCATTTGTTTCAAATCTCCTCTTCGCGGACGATTCTTTAATCCTGATGCAAGCTAATTCGATGAATGCAGAGGCGCTGAAATCAGTTTTGGATGCTTATTGTGCTGCATCGGGGCAAATGATGAGTGTTGAAAAATCTAGTATTTTTTTAGTCCCAACACTAAAGTGGAAGATAAGGTGCATATATGTACTATTCTGAACATTATGACTGACCTCTCAGTGACAAATATTTGGGTCTGCCTTCAAATGTGGGTATGGACAACAATGATTGTTTTCAATTCTTAATAGATCGAATCGTTATGAAAATTAGTTGTTGGAAGGAAAAGCTGCTATCAGCAGGAGGAAAGGAAATCCTTCTCAAATCGGTTGTACAAGCTATCCCAACTTATGCAATGTCCGTCTTTAAAATTCCAATTTTTTTTCAAAGGAATCATTGACGCGATGTCGCATTTATGGTGGGGTGACGAAGACAATCAGAAGAGAATGCATTGGATGGCATGGTGGAAGATGTGTGTACCAAAAGACCAAGGAGGAATGGGTTTTCGAGACATACATTGTTTCAATTTGGCCTTGTTAGCCAAACAAGCGTGGCGCCTGCTTGATAATCCTGATTCTGTATGTGCCACCATTTTGAGAGCCAAATATTTTCTGGGTGGAGATTTAATGAATGTGAGTCTTAAAAAGGATCTTCATTCACTTGGCAAAGCATTATGGCGGGAGTGGATTCTCTAAAAAATGGTTATATTTGAAGAGTTGGAAATAGACAAAATATAGATATTTGGAAAGATGCATGGCTCCTGAATGGGGCCAATAGGAAAATTATCACTCCTAGAAGAGGGCAGCTTCTAACAAAAGTTGCTGATCTTATAGATCTAATAAACAATTGTTGGAATAAAGATTTGGTAAGACAAACGTTGTGGCTAATTGATGTCCATAGGGTGCTTGCGATCCCCCTCCCCACGTATAACATGTCAGATTTCATAGCTTGGAGTTTTACAAAGAATGGACTGTTCACAATTCGTTCTGCTTATCTGGAGGAGTGGAAAAGGCAACATTGGAGGAAGTTGCAACATTCTAGTGGCATGGGAGGAATAAATGTCAATACTATTTGGAGAAACATTTGGAAATTATCTTGTCCAGCAAAAGTGAAGATTTTTATTTGGCGTACCTTACACGGAACCCTCCCATGTCGTGTTACACTTGCTAATAGACATATGAAAGTCTCGTCCACCTGCCCATCATGTTCGGTCCACCTGCCCATCATGTTCGAACGGGCCTGAAGATACTAAACACTTGTTATTTACGTGTCAAAAGGAAAAAGAGCTGTGGGAGAAGCTGGGATTGCACGAAGCCATTAAAAAAGGTTGTGCGGTCAATCGTGCGGGGGAGGCAGTACTCGAATTTTTACTTCTTGTGCCAGAAGACGAGCTATCTACAGTGGGCATACAGAATGTTCGCGAACTGGTCCCTATAACATCCTGGTATTTATGGTGAGATAGACGTTCGCTAGTCCATCAGGGGAAGAGCCAAGATGCATACCAAATTTCAATGGGAGCACGTGCTATAACGACAAACTATGTTATTGCCCAATCCTCCGGGGCAACGAAGTGAACAGAGGGATGGACGAGACCCCCTCTAGGTTTTGTGAAATTAAATGTCGATGCTTCGTTCGATCAAGACATGCTTAGAGGCACATCGCGAGCTGTACTTAGAGATGATAAAGGAAGATTTATTGTTGGAGGAAATTGGAAGATGGATTTGTGCACAGATATTTTAACAGCGGAAGCCATGGCACTACGTTTTTTTTGGCATATTACTTGCACAAAAGGCGAGAAGCAACTGACTTGTTATTAACTCCGACAATTTGGAAGTAATTGATACAATGAAGAATGGAGGACATATAGCGGGAGCGGCAGCGGCTGTGTTTGATGATTGTTATTTTATGGGCTTGTGAGTTTCTGTTAGTTAGATTTGAACATTGTAATAGGGAGGCAAATAAAGTAGCTCATGAAATTGCTAGAGTAGCTAAATTTTCTGAGATAAGGGATTGGTTTGAGGAACCTACGAGTGACATTGTAAATTTTCTTATAGATGATGTAACCATTATTACTAATAAATAAAAGGATTTTTCATTTTAGAAAAAAAAACACACAAGCAAGTAGAAAAAAAATGATTCATCAACATAGGAATTTTTGCATCTCAACTCTAAAAGATAAAATATGCCCAATAAGGTTAACTACATGTATATGGTTAGTTTGAAACTAGAATTTATTGAACTTTTCCTATGACAGTGCATAAACAACGTTCCTCTTGAGCTGTTGGCAGGCTCAATATCCACCGCCTACCATCCCCATGCAAATGAATATGGAAATCATGTTGCTGGTCAAAGCAAACATTCTACTTCTAGTTATTGATGATTCAGGAAAGATTACATACTAGAGACCTATGAGTAGAAAGAACTTCCATGTGGATGATGCTTTATGTGTTTGTACTGAAAAATGATAGCCAGGAATAAAATGGAGGGCGTGCACACTCTAACAAAAATCTACCTAATCTAAGTGTCACACAATATTAGGCAAAAGAATGACATAAATAGCTCAATCAAGGCTCACAACATTCTAGTTCAGGAAATATATTCCAAATGTGCAAATTTACAATACAACAAAATGGTACAATATAAGCAGGAGGCAATAGATGCGGCGATTCGGTGCCCGGGCTCAGCTGCACCTGAAATCGCCAAGGTCCAAAAAAATCTTGGGATCCGAACAATATGTTCTGGCAGGCAGACTGGTAATTAAAGAATTGAGATATACTCTACATAACAGCCCGCGTACGTGGGCCCAATTTGTAGCATTGGCAGGCCGCACAAACGGCGCCAATCCTGATCTGTGGCCCACGTAGTTACCTTTTCGTCTGAGCTAGGAACATGAACGGGTTTGTGTGCAGCATGAATAACCTGATTAAAAAAAATGAAAACTTAAACACAACCCAAACAGACCCCCTCCCTTCAGTAACCCTACGCCGCTGGATCGAGCCAGGCCTCCTTCAGTCTCCCGCAGCAGCGGCAAGAGTCGCCGGCGGCAGCTAATGATGGAGGAGGCCGGGCTTGAGTTCATGCTGGTCGCCGTCGACCGGTAAGTAGATCTGCATGCTGCCAAATATCTAATCTCCCGTTTGATTTGATTTGAGCTCGGGGGTAGGGATGAGCTGCTTGGGGATTTAACGTGATTGGGGTTGGAATGACTGACTTCAATGGCGTCTCGCTGGGGATGTTTACCGCAGGTTTCCTCTCAGGGAAGAGTTCGCTGACAGCTTGGACCACCCAGATCTGGTGCCACTTGAGTTGTTGCAATCAGGTCGAGCTATTAGGGGGGCAATGTGAAGCAACTGATGCTTCTGAATGTGGGCAGTGTGCTGGCGGAGGCGGAGCTGCCGCGGAGAAGTGCGGCGAGCGCCGTCGGCGTGAGACATCGCCAACTGCTTCAGTGCAATCCACTGACAAGGTTAACCCAGAGGCCCCTGGTTGGACTAAATGGTCCTAATCCCTCCGTTCCAAATTACTCGTCGCAGAAATGGATGTATCTAGAACTAAAATACATCTAGATACATCCATACCTGCGACAAGTAATTCGGAACGGAGGGAGTACATTTTTATGTCGTGATAAAAATTCTGTTATCCATTCAGATGTTTTTTTCTTCTGCTAATCTCTACTATTAAAGCAGAATCAAACGTCGTGATGGTTCGACCTTTTTTCATCCTCCCCTCGAGAGATCCCGCGCCGAAAAAATCGCTAGGAAAAGATCGGACTCGCTTCCGCCCCTCTCTCGCTTTGTGCGTTGAAAACTGAAAAATAAAAACGGAAAACTAAAACACCTGCGTCCCACGACCCCGTCTTCTCCCAACCTCCTCGATCTCGAACCCTTCCATCTCTTGAGTCGTGACGCACCCACGATCCACCCAAGCATCTCCTAATCCACTCCCACAATCCCCCAAAGACATCGTCTCCCTCCCCCACGTTCCTCACTAAAGGGGGGCATCTAGCTATGAGCACGAGGAGGGCAAGCGAAGGTGAGAGGTGCTCGTGGCAGAGTACGGGGAGGTGCGGCGCGGATTGCTGCTCGCAATCCTGCCGCAGGGGAGATTCCCGGTAGCCACCATGCAGCTCTCGCTCCTCGTCGCGACCGCGTTGGTTGTGATGTGCCCGGCCCATGCGTCCATACCGTGTGGCTTTCTCCTCCATTGTCGTTCGCGGGCAGTGGATCGTTCACGCTTTGCCATCGACCCGTCCTCCCTGCTCTCGCTCAGCCGCATTGTATTCGGGATCACCGGATCGACACACCTCTGGCCCTGCTCTGAGTGCGTCCACCTATGGTGGGATCCCGCCTTTGTGGGTGGCCATGTCTGCTTTACGCTGACACGCCGTCGTTTGGCTCGCGGTGCCTTCTCTTTGTACACAGGTGAGGAGCTGCCCATCTCTGTACTCTGAGATGTCGCCTCGCTATCCCCCTGTTCTGCCAATGACAACGTCTCCCCTGGCCGCCTGTCCCGCCCTTCCTTCAAATCGAGCCACTGCAGTCTGAAAGTAAGCTCCATCGTTGATTCATTTTTCTTTATGTTTCTGATTACACAGTGGTCTGAATGTCATGAGAGATCTTGTGGGTTCAATTATTAACTGAATTGATGATGTCACTTCATATGAGTTTGGAGATCTCGGGAGTGCCAACCATTGGCGACTCATTTTATAATCTGTAGTATAATGTTTACTTAGTTTCTGGAGAGATTAAGGTATACGTTTAGTTTATGTTGTGCCCATAAAGTGGTTCAAGAATTGCTCTTGTATAGAAGTGTAGACTAAAAATACAACGGATTAGCGGGCCACCATCGTGGTGGTGGGCGGCCATGTTTTAAGATCAAACGGTGAGGTAATATCGTATACTTGTACTTCATATGGTTACAACATTTACTTCATAGCCATGCTTGTTTTTGTCTTCTAGGCGGGCTCAGTTTGCACAGTCCTCGCCAATGACCATATCAGAGCCTGGATATAAGTAAACTTCTGGTTGGTATATTTTCTAGCTGTTTTACCTACCATTGTGCGTAATTTAAACTGGCATGCCTGATTATGTTCTGTGGGTTTGCCCTCAGCTTGTAGGAATCCTGTTAGATACAAACAACCTTTCAAAGATGTGATCAGAAAAAGATTCAGAGGTAGTGCGATTGCTCTTGTTCGGTAGCTCTGATCATAAGAGGCACGAATTATTTCAACAATGTAATGTACTACTCTTCATCTGACATTGATTTACATGCAGAACATGTATGGAGAAGTTGCAAAATCTTTTAGTAATAACAGTTGGCAACTTTGACATTTCTTTCGACCAGTGATGCCTACTCACAATGATCATTCTTTCGTCGAGTTCTTGGAGAACACCTATAGAAAGTCATCCACGGATGGTAAGTTTTCTCCATAATATCTTCACATGGTTCCTCGCCTATATTTTGGAAATTCTTTGCTTAAGTTACAGTATATTTATCCGTGTCTAAGATAAATTTGCAATATGCCCATTAAACTAAAACATCATTGATGACTTATTACTGTTCAAATTAACTAGGTGATGGGTACAGTCCTCCAGAGCAAAAGCATTCAGTTTCAGGGATATCACAAGATGCTAAAAAGTCCAATTAAAGTATTTTGGTCATAAGACATGTAACAATCGACTTCTAAAAAATGAACTAGACGGTTAAAGTTTCTGGAAAGAACGCAGAGGTAACTTACCTGATAGCTAGGATTATATATTTAAGGGGTAAAGTTTGTTTTTTGGATTGCTTGAGGTAGGGCTACAAGGAACAAAGGAGTGGCACTTGGAGATGACGGGGGCCAAAAATCCACAAACCTCTACCTATAAGTGCTAACATAGTAGCAAGATTCAGATATATTAAGCAAGAACTTGGTAGATGGAGATAAGTACAACAAGGAGATCGCCCTTGCGTCTTATGCAGTGTGGCAGATTTGGAAAGAAATAAGTGGAGATCTTTTTAGGCCAAAGAGATGGATCTGGAAGAGTTTCTTTTTGGCTGGGTGGAAGAGTTGGTTTCTGAAGTTATTTAGAATGTTAACCTCCCTTTGGAGGCATTTGGCACTTAGCCTTTGCTCCTATACAGCCGAGCTGACTTCTTGACATCCTTGAAATTTCTTTTCTACTTTTTCATCTTCTTATGTTGCCTCTTGGGTAAGCTTCAACCTGTTTCCTGTAGGAAAAATAAGATTGAAAAAGTATATTATTAGCCTGCATCAATTGCAAGCGTAACATGTCAGATTGTACACAATGATGGCCCTTTTGTATGGAAGAACAAGTGAGATGATTGCAGATTATTATACTTGAGATGATTGCAATAAGTAAGCATAAGAAGAGCGATGCAAATCACATATGATTTTTGTACAATGCAAAAAAAGCAGCCTTAGTGTCATCACCATCCATCGCTAGGTCATACAAAAAATAGGTCTGACTTTAGTTGTACGTGAATTAATTTAGTTTGAGTAACAATGATGGGAAGAACCTAACATGGTTTAATCATTGAAGGTAGGCACCACACATGGCTTCCATCTTTGATTCATCATGGATTCATGGTCAACGCTTCCAATCAATGATGACAGATGTTGTTGTTAGATGTCCAACGCTTCATTATCCATGTTTTAACATGGGGCGCTTAGTGCATGACCATCATATGAAACCGATTGCAGCCCTGGTCATCACACTTCCATTATCTCACTAACCATATCATTATGACAATCTTAATGCTCGATCATGTGTACCTTTGTGATGTCGAGAGTCGTGATGCTACCATAAAAAAGAGTCATGATGGAGATTTGGTAAAGCTTAAGAGAAGAAGAAACATGATGTGTGGAGTCAGAGACAGTTTGAGACGTAAGAGGAATCGATGCCTTGTCTTGTTCAAGGTTGGGCGTTTGATAAGGAAGCCTGCAGTGGATGAAGGGGTTGGTCGGTTCCGTAGGACATGTTCGCCTTTTTCTGTTATATATATGTTTGGGTGCTTTGTATCACTACTTGATCTGGCTCCTCTCAGTAATTTATTCACACAAATCAAAGATAAGCTAGGGACCCAGTTTATTCACGCACAAGTGTTGTACGTGCCCCGAGAATGTAACATGCCAGCACACCTGTTGGTCACTATGGGTGCTGGGCGAGCTCAAGGTGAGCGACGTGAGTGGTTTCATAGCTATCCGGTGGATGTAACCCGTGATGTAACCGGCGTTTCAGCTGTGATTTAAATGGAATACGTGTGTTCCATCTAAAAAAATCTAAGGGCTTTTTCGCAAAAAAAGCTCCTGGACTGGATGAAGAATATCAAAGGAATGTGTAGTGCGGCTCAAAAATATATGTGGTGTTGAAAGAGTGACGTGAGGATTTGACATTCATTTGGATGCAGTCTTAAACAACATGAGCATTTGCATTTTCATTTGTAGTAGAATAACAAGTCAATAGACTATTGCCTTTATTTATAGATTCTCTTGTTCCGTGGACTACAAATGCCATTCTCTGTTTCCA
Organism: Triticum monococcum; assembly: GCA_034509565.1. NCBI lineage: Eukaryota > Viridiplantae > Streptophyta > Magnoliopsida > Poales > Poaceae > Triticum > Triticum monococcum. The sequence goes on along the minus strand of CM067842.1, from coordinate 782,839,953 downwards.
GAAATGATTACTAATATTTCAGTAGATCTGTAGATGGCAATGTTTCATTTCGGTTTCAGTTTGAGTTATGCAATGTATCATCTTGTCCCGCTTTTTAAAACATAATTTGACATTACATGATGAGGGGTTAATATTTACAAAGTCTATTACTAACAGAAGATCCTTTTCCTAACAGAAGAGACCATGTTACTCTATATCCTGCTGTTTTGCTTCATGTCCTTACAAATTCTACATCATGTTAATGTTGGTAATGTTGTTTTTCTTTTACAGATTTTATAGGTGTAGAAAGAGTTTGTGCAAGAGACCGAGAGTGTAAGAGCGCCGGTGGTACAAGTTGGACGCATGGAAGATTTCAGCTCGTAATATTTCCTTCGAATTGTACAGAAAGGTTCTTTATTTTGTTAACCTGAATAGATATTCCGGGGAATGTCATTCCATTTTTTATATGATCATACGACATTCTTCTACTGCTGCAGTGCATCTCTTATAAGCGACACTGATTAAATTGTTATGAGCATCCTTTATTTTGCTGCAGTTTTCCTTGTCAAATGCTTTCCCTATAAAGAATTTAAATGACCAGTGGAGTACTTTCTCGAGAGAATTTCATTACATAGAACATCCATATCAAGAGATCTATTGTTTTCGGATTGACCGTTGGATATCTCTTGATCTTATTGTGGGTCCACGGATTGCTGGTGTATTTAGCCATCTTATCACTGAGATTTCACATATAAATAATTAAATGAAGATCCATACAAGCAAAATCCATACGTGAAGTGTGATGTTGGTCCGTGGACGACAATCATCAGCTCATTCTTCGTATAGTCAATTTAGTTTATACTTACCGCATCTTTTTCATATAATATGTATGCGTATGACGTATAAATATATTTCTAGCGCTTGATGCATGTTTTGTACTCACCACATGGCCACACTATAAAGAGGAGAACGGAAAATAACGAGTAGAAACAGGGTTTTGGTATTTGCAGGTGATTTATTCCACCATGAATGTACTATATCCCTCTGATTTCTATTTTCACAAAGCCAAATCACCACAAAACAAATAACCAAGTTTAAGAAATATAAACTATGATTATATATCTTTATTATTAAAGGGTTGTTTGTGATGGAGGTACAATTAGCGTTATGTAGAAATCAATTTTAAGGAAAACTAGGAAATCGTTGTTGCCATTTGGCTTAATGTGGCCGCGATGCTCCTGCCACATATGGGTGGGGGCGGGGGGAGAGTATTACATATCAAGCACTACCGGAATCGCCCCCTATGCCGATGGCCAGGGCCGTCGGCATAGGCCTGAGTCCCGTCGGGATAGGCCTATGCCGACGGCCCCCGTCGGCATAGGTCCGTCGGCAACATATGCGTCGGCACAGCCAGGAAGGCCGTCGGCATAGAAAAGCCGTCGGCATATATGATACACCGACGGGGGCCGTACATCTATGCCGACGGCCCTGGCCGTCGGCAACTATCACGCCTAACGGCGGCCGCCGTCAAGTCTGCCCAACGAATGGTCGCCACGTGGCACCAGCCGCTGCTCTAGGACCAGGGCTATGCCGACGGTGGGCCGTTGGCATAGTTTGAAACTAAGCTGACGGCCAGGCCGTCAGCATAGTTCTTCATACAGAGCTCCCAGTAGCTGACATGTGGGCGCCTATGCCGAAGGCCTAGCCGTCGGCACAGTTTTTAAACTAAGCCGACGGCTAGGCCGTCGGCATAGGTGCCACGTGTCAGCTACTGGGAGCTCACGCTAGCCCTATGCCGACGGCCTAACCGTCGGCATAGTTTGCTTTTTTTCTTCTTTTTTCTGTTTGTTTTCAGATCAATTCAATTCAAATAGCAGCACATATCAGCAGATATATATGATGGGATAGACATATAAAACACAACGGGATATCATCCGGCACCATCACAACAATATATGCATAAGCATCATCACACACAAGTCTCTAAATGAACATCATCACAACCAACATAAGCATAAGCATATAGAGAAGCACACAAGTCATCTAAATGATCATCACCACACACAAGTCATCTCAAGCATCATCACCACACAAGGATCATCGAGCACCGCGGAGGTCGTCACCGCCAGGACGGCCAAAGCCCAGGTCGTCACTGCTAGCGGCAGCGCTACCGCCAAGACCGCCTCCGCCTCCACCTCCGCCTCCGCCTCCGTGGATCGGAGTGGTCGGGCTCCGTGTCTCCGGAGTGCTGCGAAGACCACCGCCAACGCTAGATCCACCTGTTCCCTGGATGTTGAAAAGACATATGCACGGGATATATGACTGTGTTGAAAGGCATGACATGCTTTGGGTGAATAGATTGGGGATGAACTAACCGGCGAGGGGCCAGCGTTCTGTGCCACAAACTCCTCAAAGCTCATCAGCACTGGTTGTGCTGGAGGGCATTGTGCTGGAGGGAACTGAGGACACCTGCCGGCCGCCATATCCTGAAAAGCCTGCTGCATCTGGCTATCCCTCTGCACTTGGTGTTCATAAAGTCTCTGATGCCATGCCATGGTCTCCTGGTGTGTGTACTCCATGTAGGCCTACAGTATGACATGATGGAACTCATAAAACTACTAAATGCGGAAAATGAAGTGAGCAATGAAGATAAGAGGGAAAATACTTACAGATTGTTGCTCCTGAAAGAGGGACTGTGTACTAGTCACTGGCTGGCTCGTGTGCTGGCTCAGGCTCGGGTCGATACGACGAAGCTGTGTGTAGGAGATACTAGGAGTGATCACAGCATCGAGAACCACCTCCCGACCGTGCTCCTTCGGCCCCATCCTCACCACCGCCATGTCGTCCAGAGGCGCCGCAATGGGGTCAGGTGTGTCAGGATGTAACTTCAGATACGCTTCGGAGTAGGCCTTCTTCCTCCCTGCGGTCCTCTTGCCGTAGTACTTGGGCTCGCCAGGCTTGGGGTCCTTCCGCGTATGGGTGATCTCCCACGCCTGCATGTGTGAGAGCGGCCGCTTCAGTTTCTCCTCCTGCACCACCAAACAGAAGTTAGTCATACATAAGAAAGTGATGGTAAATAGAAGAAGAAGAATGTTTAATGGGGTTAGTCATACATTAACTGCCTTGTGGAGATAGTGGTTTTAGTTTCCCTGAGCATGTACTCCCTCCGTCCCTCGGTTAGCCTTATTTTTGGTTCTCATAGCCTCCCAGGCTCCAGCCTCATCACACCAAAGATCCACCAATGCCGCCCAGGACTTGTCTTTTCCATAACACCAATTTGGACACACCTACATAATAAAAGCATAATGGCATGTAGGTGTGTCCAAATTGGTGTTATGGAAGCATAAAGCATAAAGCATAATGCACCACAAGGTAATGAAAGCATAATGAAAGCATAATATATGAAAGCATAATGAAAAATCTTTTATACTTACCGCCAAGAACTCGGGCCTCTCCAAGGTGATGCCCATCCTCCGCGCTTCTTCCTTGGTCATCTTCACACCAAGAACGTCGTGGTAGTATGTGGAGATGGCCACATAGCGCACCTCGTACTGCATCTGGCGGGCCTTCTTCTTGCATTGGCGCAGCACGATCTGGTCCGCTCTAGCCCTGTGCTCCGGAAGAACTAGATAGAATTTCTACAATCATGCATGAAACAAGAATGGAAGAAGCCATGAGTTAAATCATTCATGAAACTAGAATGGACTTGTGCTTCTGAAGAGAACTCACCCAGAAAGTAGTGATCACGGCCTTGGCATGGGTCTCATGGTCCGTGTGGCGGGCCGCTTCTCAGTGGTCCTAGCTCGTGGCCAAAACCCGACGGTCCGGCTGCCTGACTGGATCAGGACAGTACAACCCCGGCCAATATAACTTTAGCAAGACGGTGATGAGGCCGTTGGGAATACGGACCCCTTTAGAATATATCCAGTTGCTGCAAAAGAATGAACTATTAGCATGTGACAAGCAAAATAAATAACAACCGGAATAAGCATGTGACAAGCAAAATAATGAACCACTTACTCTTTTCCCGTGGGCTCAATGAGCCACTTCTGCTCCTCAGTAGCAGGAACCTGCTTTGGTAGCTTTGCGTTGCCACGCAGCCACCCCTTCTTGTCAACCCCCTTCCCGTCACCACCATCATCCCCGCCACCACCCTCCTCCTCGCCTGCCTCCCCCTCCCCAACCTCCTCCTCCTCCTCCTCCTCCTCCTCCTCACCTGCCTCCTCCTCCACCTGCTCCTCCTCCTCCACCAGCACCTCCTCCTCCTCCTCCTCCTCCCTAGAGTGTACCTCAGTAGAGGAGGGTACCTCACTAGAGGAGGGCCTCGAAGACAACACCCCTAAGTCGGTGAGGGTGCGCTCTTTCTGGCCGCGACCCCCTGTAGTGGCTCTCCCCCCAGGACCTCGTCCTCTAGAGGCTCTCCCCCCGCCCCCTCCTCCTCTAGGGGAACCTCTCCCTTGACCTCCCTATGAGGAGTCACCGTCAAGTAGCCGAGGGGGAGGATTACGTGCTCAACCACTCTGACTAGGTAGGCCGACGACCTTGCGTAGGAAACCCACGCCGTCAGCCTTCCCCTTGCCCATGTTCCACGAACCAGCATTGAAAAGAGAAAAAGCTATTAGTAAATTAATGAAATGATGGAAAAGGCGTGATAATAAACACATTAATAAAACTACATAAAAAGGCATATTCCTAAACTATAGAAAAAAATACTTGAAACATACATCTGCTAGAACCCATATGAATCATCACTGTTGTAACCTCTTTCTCGGTCCGTCTCATCATCACTATCAATCATATCATCTTCGTTGTCCGACGGAGGTGGAGGCTCTTCCTCGTCGTCAGCGTCTTCGTTTAACTTTTCTAGCATAAGTATGTCATTTTCATTGACAATGGTCTCACCATCATTCCGTGCATCGTCGACGTTTGGGTCCACATCATCATCACCCAATGGTCTAGCGTCATCGTTTCTAACCACATCATCATCATCATCATCATCATCATCATTAGGTTGCTCTTGATAGAACACTCCCTCGTATGTCATGGGGTTAATGTTGTAGTAATCATCTTCATTCGGGTCTGGTAGCTTACCATGTGGCGACACCTTGAACACAACTTCCCAACCCTTTAGATACACTTTCTGGCATGGGTAAGGCAGATAATATACTTGTGTAGCTTGGGTAGCCGCAATGAAGAGATCGGCTCCGGCATAGACGGTTGATGGTTTAACTTCGACCAAACCAATGGAAGGCGTATGTTTTACCCCCTCCCGCGGATCAAACCATCGGCATTTGAACACAGGCAGACTTAGGGTCTCACGCCCCTGGTGGAATTTAACCTCGTATATATTTTGTACCCTTCCCTAGTAGTCTACTGAATTTTGACCAGGGGTGTACACTCCAGTATTTATAGTTTTGGGATCAGGGCGACTGTTTTGGTGCTCCTCTATATGGAAGCGATACCCATTCACATCATACTTTTTACATGTCATGACGGCAGGGTCAAAACCCATGGAAACCCATCTCAATTCATCATCCATAGATATGTTCGGATCTTTTCCCTACAAGTATAATGGAAATTGTTGCGTGCATTAGTTCGGTTAACTAATAAATGTTGAAGTAGGTATTTAATAGGGGAGTGTGGAAAATTACTTTCTCCATGAACCAAGCAACAAAATTTTTACGTCCAGGGTTTCCATGACGGGGAAGAGTAAGTGCCTCTGCCTCAGTAGGAGGATTCACTCCCGTCCATTCCTCTTGAACGAAATCACTAAAAAAAAGATAAGCGGTGTTAGACCGGGACTAAGTGAACATGAAACATGATGATGTGGAAGACATAAAGGAATGGTGTAGTGGTATTACCTCATCCACACTTCCTCAACTTCCTTGATGTTGTGCAAGATATAGAACATGAGGTCCTCCCACTCTTGTCATGGCATGTTATAAGATTTCGAGGCCCCAGCCCTCCCACCTTGCGCGTTGAATAGATTGAGCCTGGGTTGATACTTGGGCTCTTCTATATTGTATCGAGGCACCTTGTTATGTAGATGGGGAACGTGGTCTGGATAGTATGATGTCCTGAGGTCTGACACCTCCTCTAGGATAACTGCCTCAGCTATGGAAGCTTCAATCTTAGCTTTGTTTCCACATTTCTGTCGGAGATGCTTGTTCTGCCTCTCAGGGCCGTACTGCCAGCGATTTTGCAAAGGGCCCCCCAACAATACCTCGTTTGCGAGGTGCAGAATGAGATGTGTCATCGGAGTAAAGAAGCCTGGCGGAAAGATCTTCTCTAGCTTGACTATCAACTCCGGTGCCTTCTTATGCAATTTTTCAATCACCTCTTTACTTACTTCTTTAGCATAGAGCGTGCGGAAGAAATGGCTAAGCTCGGCAAGCACTCGCCAGACATGCTCGGGGACATAGCCTCGAACCATCACCGGCATTATCCGCTCAATCCATACATGGTAGTCATGACTCTTCAGGCCGGTCACTTTGCCCATTGAAAGATTGACTCCCTTACTTATATTCGATGCATAACCATCGGTGAACTTCAAAATTTGTTTCAGCCAGATAAGTACTTTTTTTTCTGTCGGTTTAAGGACAAAGTCAGCATCTGGCTTGAACCAGTTTTTTCGACCGCCTGTGGGAGGCTTCATGTTCAGGCGTGGTCTATCACAAATTCTCTGTTGATCGGCCCTAGCTTTTACGTTATCCTTCGTCTTATCAGGAATGTTGAGGATCGCGTGGAAAAGGGACTCTGCCACATTCTTTTCGGTGTGCATCACATCAATATTGTAAGGAAGTTTGAGGTCCTTGAAATAGGGAAGCTGCGAGAGGGGGGTAATGTTCGTCCAGTTGTGCGTCTCACCATATCCCTCGAAGCCTTTGGCTTTGGCTTTGCCTTTGCCTTTGACTTTAGGCTTGAGAGCTTTTAGCTGAGCAAGAATATCTGTCCCCGAAAATGTTGGAATCTCGGTTACTTCATGAACAACCCGGCCTTTCGTTAAGTTCTTCTTGTCTTCCCTGTCTAGATGGTCTGGAGGGAGGAACTGTCGATGCAGGTCAAAGGCTACATACTTGCCACCCTTACTCAGCCAAATCATTCGCAGAGCCTGCATGCACACTCGGCATGGCATCTTACTGTTGGGGAACGTAGTAATTTCAAAAAAAATCCTACGCACACGCAAGATCATGGTGATGCACAACAACGAGAGGGGAGAGTGTTGTCTACGTACCCACGCAGACCGACTGCGGAAGCGTTGACACAACATAGAGGAAGTAGTCATACGTCTTCCCGATCCGACCGATCCAAGCACCGTTACTCCGGCACCTCCGAGTTCTTAGCACACGTACAACTCGATGACGATCCCCGGGCTCCGATCCAGCAAAGCGTCGGGGAGGACTTCCGTCAGCACGACGGCGTGGTGACGATCTTGATGTTCTACCGACGCTGGGCTTCGCCAAGCATTACAACGATATGATCGAGGTGGAATATGGTGGCAGGGGGCACCGCACATGGCTAAGGAACGATCTCAATGATCAACTTGTGTGTCTAGAGGTGCCCCCTGCCTCCGTATATAAAGGAGCCAAGGGGGAGGGGGCCGCCGGCCAGGAGGAGGGCGCAGGAGGAGTCCTACTCCTACCGGGAGTAGGACCCCCCCCAATCCTAGTTGGACTAGGATTCCCCGAGGGGGAAAGAGAGAGAGGGGGGTCGACCACCTCTCCTAGTCCTCATAGGACTAGGGGAGGGGGGAGGCGCGCGGCCACCTTGGGCTGCCCCTTTCTCCTTTCCACTAAAGCCCATTAAGGCCCATATGGCTCCCGGGGGGTTCCGGTAACCTCCCGGTACTCCGGTAAAATCCCGATTTCATCCCGGAACACTTTCGATATCCAAATATAGGCTTCCAATATATCAATCTTTATGTCTCAACCATTTCGAAACTCCTCGTCATGTCCGTGATCACATCCGGGACTCTGAACTAACTTCGGTACATCAAAATGCATAAACTCATAATAATTGTCATCGTAACGTTAAGCGTGCGGACCCTACGGTTCGAGAACAATGTAAACATGACTGAGACACATCTCTGGTCAATAACCAATAGCGGGACCTGGATGCCCATATTGGCTCCTACATATTCTACGAAGATCTTTATCGGTCAGACCGCATAACAACATACGTTGTTCCCTTTGTCATCGGTATGTTATTTGCCCGAGATTCGATCGTCGGTATCCAATACCTAGTTCAATCTCATTACCGGCAAGTCTCTTTACTCGTTCCGTAATACATCATCTCGCAACTAACTCATTAGTCACAATGCTTGCAAGGCTTATGTGATGTGCATTACCGACAGGGCCCAGAGATACCTCTCCGACAATCGGAGTGACAAATCCTAATCTCGAAATACGCCAACCCAACATCTACCTTTGGAGACACCTGTAGAGCTCCTTTATAATCACCCAGTTACGTTGTGACGTTTGGTAGCACACAAAGTGTTCCTCTGGTAAACGGGAGTTGCATAATCTCATAGTCATAGGAGCATGTATAAGTCATGAAGAAAGTAATAGCAACATACTAAATGATCAGGTGCTAAGCTAATGAAATGGGTCATGTCAATCAGATCATTCAACTAATGATGTGACCTCGTTAATCAAATAACAACACCTTGTTCATGGTTAGGAAACATAACCATCTTTGATTAACGAGCTAGTCAAGTAGAGGCATACTAGTGACACTAAGTTTGTCTATGTATTCACACATGTATTATGTTTCCGGTTAATACAATTCTAGCATGAATAATAAACATTTATCATGATATAAGGAAATAAATAATAACTTTATTATTGCCTCTAGGGCATATTTCCTTCAGTCTCCCACTTGCACTAGAGTCAATAATCTAGATTACATAGTAATGATTCTAACAGCCATGGAGCCTTGGTGCTGATCATGTTTTTCTCATGGAAGAGGCTTAGTCAACGGTCTGCAACATTCAGATCCGTATGTATCTTGCAAATCTCTATGTCTCCCACCTGGACTAGGTCCCGAATGGAATTGAAGCGTCTCTTGATGTGCTTGGTCCTCTTGTGAAATCTGGATTCCTTTGCCAAGGCAATTGCACCAGTATTGTCACAAAAGATTTTCATTGGACCCGATGCACTAGGTATGACACCTAAATCGGATATGAACTCCTTCATCCAGACTCCTTCATTCGCTGCTTCCAAAGCAGCTATGTACTCCACTTCACATGTAGATCCCGCTACGACGCTTTGTTTAGAACTGCACCAACTGACAGCTCCACCGTTTAATGTAAACATGTATCCGGTTTGCGATTTAGAATCGTCCGGATCTGTGTCAAAGCTTGCATCAACGTAACCTTTTACGGTGAGCTCTTTGTCACCTCCATATACGAGAAACATATCCTTAGTCCTTTTCAGGTATTTCAGGATGTTCTTGACCGCTGTCAAGTGATCCACTCCTGGATTACTTTGGTACCTCCCTGCTAAACTAATAGCAAGGCACACATCAGGTCTGGTACACAGCATTGCATACATGATAGAGCCTATGGCTGAAGCATAGGGAACATCTTTCATTTTCTCTCTATCTTCTATAGTGGTCGGGCATTGAGTCTGACTCAATTTCACACCTTGTAACACAGGCAATAACCCTTTCTTTGCTTGATCCATTTTGAACTTCTTCAAAATCTTGTCAAGGTATGTGCTTTGTGAAAGTCCAATTAAGCGTCTTGATCTATCTCTATAGATCTTTATGCCTAATATGTAAGCAGCTTCACCGAGGTCTTTCATTGAAAAACTCTTATTCAAGTATCCCTTTATGCTATCCAGAAATTCTATATCATTTCCAATCAGCAATATGTCATCCACATATAATATCAGAAATGCTACAGAGCTCCCACTCACTTTCTTGTAAATACAGGCTTCTCCGAAAGTCTGCATAAAACCAAATGCTTTGATCACACTATCAAAGCGTTTATTCCAACTCCGAGAGGCTTGCACCAGTCCATAAATGGATCGCTGGAGCTTGCACACTTTGTTAGCTCCCTTTGGATCGACAAAACCTTTCGGTTGCATCATATACAACTCTTCTTCCAGAAATCCATTTAGGAATGCAGTTTTGACATCCATCTACCAAATTTCATAATCATAAAACGCGGCAATTGCTAACATGATTCGGACAGACTTAAGCATCGCTACGGGTGAGAAGGTCTCATCGTAGTCAACCCCTTGAACTTGTCAAAAACCTTTTGCGACAAGTCGAGCTTTATAGACAGTAACATTACCGTCAGCGTCAGTCTTTTTCTTGAAGATCCATTTATTCTCAATTGCTTGCTGATCATCGGGCAAGTCAACCAAAGTCCATACTTTGTTCTCATACATGGATCCCATCTCAGATTTCATGGCTTCAAGCCACTTTGCGGAATCTGGGCTCACCATCGCTTCTTCATAGTTCGTAGGTTCATCATGATCTAGTAGCATGACTTCCAGAACTGGATTACCGTACCGCTCTGTCGCGGATCTTACTCTGGTTGATCTACGAGGTTCAGCAGTATCTTGTTCTGAAGTTTCATGATCATTATCATTAACTTCCTCACTTATTGGTGTAGGTGTCGCAGAAACAGTTTTCTATGATGTACAACTTTCCAACAAGGGAGCAGGTACAGTTACCTCGTCAAGTTCTACTTTCCTCCCACTCACTTCTTTCGAGAGAAACTCCTTCTCAAGAAAGTTTCCGAATTTAGCAACAAAAGTCTTGCCTTCGGAGCTGTGATAGAAGGTGTATCCAATAGTTTCCTTTGGATATCCTATGAAGACACATTTCTCCGATTTGGGTTCGAGCTTATCAGGTTGAAGCTTTTTCACATAAGCATCGCAGCCCCAAACTTTCAGAACCGACAACTTTGGTTTCTTGCCAAACCATAGTTCATAAGGCGTCGTCTCAACGGATTTTGATGGTGCCCTATTTAACGTGAATGCGGCCGTCTCTAGAGATTATCCCCAAAACGATAGCGGTAAATCAGTAAGAGACATCATAGATCGCACCATATCTAGTAAAGTATGATTACGACATTCGGACACACCATTACGCTGTGGTGCTCCGGGTGGCGTGAGTTGCGAAACTATTCCACAATTTTTCAAATGTACACCGAACTCGTAACTCAAATATTCTCCTCCACGATTGGATCGTAGAAACTTTATTTTCTTGTGACGATGATTTTCAACTTCACTCTAAAATTCTTTGAACTTTTCAAACATTTCAGACTTATGTTTCATTAAGTAGATATACCCATATCTGCTTAAGTCATCTGTGAAGGTGAGAAAATAACGATATCCGCCACAAGCCTGAACATTCATCGGACCACATACATCTGTATGTATGATTTCCAACAAATCTGTTGCTCTCTCCATAGTACCGGAGAACGGTGTTTTAGTCATCTTGCCCATGAGGCACGGTTCGCAAGTACCAAGTGATTCATAATCAAGTGGTTCCAAAAGTCCATCAGTATGGAGTTTCTTCATGCGCTTTACACCGATATGACCTAAACGGCAGTGCCACAAATAAGTTGCACTATCATTATCAACTCTGCATCTTTTGGCTTCTACATTATGAATATGTGTATCACTACTATCGAGATTCAACAAGAATAGACCACTCTTCAAGGGTGCATGACCATAAAAGATATTACTCATATAAATAGAACAACCATTATTCTCTGATTTAAATGAATAACCGTCTCGCATTAAACAAGATCCAGATATAATGTTCATGCTCAACGTTGACACCAAATAACAATTACTTAGGTCTAATACTAATCCCGAAGGTAGATGTAGAGGTAGCGTGCCGACTGCGATCACATCGACTTTGGAACCGTTTCCCACACGCATCGTCACCTCGTCCTTAGCCAATCTTCGCTTAATCCGTAGTCCCTGTTTCGAGTTGCAAATATTAGCAACAGAACCAGTATCAAATACCTAGGTGCTACTGCGAGCATTAGTAAGGTACACATCAATAACATGTATATCACATATACCTTTGTTCACCTTGCCATCCTTCTTATCCGCCAAATACTTGGGGCAGTTCCGCTTCCAGTGACCAGTCTGCTTACAGTAGAAGCACTCAGTTTCAGGCTTAGGTCCAGACTTGGGTTTCTTCTCCTGAGCAGCAACTTGCTTGCCGTTCTTCTTGAAGTTCCCCTTCTTCTTCCCTTTGCCCTTTTTCTTGAAACTAGTGGTTTTGTTAACCATCAACACTTGATGCTCCTTCTTGATTTCTACCTCCGCAGCTTTCAGCATTGCGAAGAGCTCGGGAATAGTCTTGTTCATCCCTTGCATATTATAGTTCATCACGAAGCTCTTGTAGCTTGGTGGCAGTGATTGGAGAATTCTGTCAATGACGCAATCATCTGGAAGATTAACTCCCATCTGAATCAAGTGATTATTATACCCAGACATTTTGAGTATATGCTCACTGACAGAACTGTTCTCCTCCATCTTGCAGCTATAGAACTTATTGGAGACTTCATATCTCTCAATCCGGGCATTTGCTTGAAATATTAACTTCAACTCCTGAAACATCTCATATGCTCCATGACGTTCAAAACGTCGTTGAAGTCCCGATTCTAAGCCGTAAAGCATGGCACACTGAACTATCGAGTAGTCATCAGCTTTGCTCTGCCAGACGTTCATAACATCTGGTGTTACTCCAGCAGCAGGCCTGGCACCCAGCGGTGCTTCCAGGACGTAATTCTTCTGAGCAGCAATGAGGATAATCCTCAAGTTACGGACCCAGTCCGTGTAATTGCTACCATCATCTTTCAACTTTGCTTTCTCAAGGAACGCATTAAAATTCAACGGAACAACAACATGAGCCATCTATCTACAATCAAACATAAACAAGCAAGATACTATCAGGTACTAAGTTCATGATAAGTTTAAGTTCAATTAATCAAATTGCTTAAGAACTCCCACTTAGATAGACATCCCTCTAATCCTCTAAGTGATCACGTGATCCAAATCAACTAAACCATGTCTGATCATCACGTGAGATGGAGTAGTTTCATTGCTGAACATCACTATGTTGATCATATCTACTATATGATTCACGCTCGACCTTTCGGTCTCCGTGTTCCGAGGCCATATCTGTATATGCTTGGCTCGTCAAGTATAACCTGAGTATTTCGCGTGTGCAACTGTTTTGCACCTGTTGTATTTGAACGTAGAGCCTATCACAACCGGTCATCACGTGGTGTCTCAGCATGAAGAACTTTCGCAATGGTGCATACTCAGGGAGAACACTTCTTGATAATTTAGTGAGAGACCATCTTATAATGCTACCATCAATCAAAGCAAGATAAGATGCATAAAAGATAAACATCACATGCAATCAATATAAGTGATATGATATGGCCATCATCATCTTGTGCCTGTGATCTCCATCTCCGAAGCACTGTCATGATCACCATCGTCACCGGCGCGACACCTTGATCTCCATCGTAGCATCATTGTCGTCTCGCCAATCTTATGCTTCCACGACTATCGCTACCGCTTAGTGATAAAGTAAAGCATTACATCACGATTGCATTGCATACAATAAAGCGACAACCATATGGCTCCTGCCAGTTGCCGATAACTCGGTTACAAACATGATCATCTCTTACAATAAAATTTAGCATCATGTCTTGACCATATCACATCACAACATGCCCTGCAAAAACAAGTTAGACGTCCTCTACTTTGTTGTTGCAAGTTTTACGTGGCTGCTACGGGCTTAAGCAAGAACCAATCTCACCTACGCATCAAAACCACAACGATAGTTTGTCAAATAGACTATGTTTTAACCTTCGTAAGGACCGGGCGTAGCCACACTCGGTTCAACTAAAGTTGGAGAGACAGTCGCCTGCAAGCCACCTGTGTGCAAAGCACGTCGAGGGAACCGGTCTCGCGTAAGCGTACGCATAATGTTGGTCCGGGTCGTCTCGTCCAACAATACCGCCGAACCAAAGTATGACATGCTGGTAGGCGGTATGACTTATATCGCCCACAACTCACTTGTGTTCTACTCGTGCAAATAACATCAAACCATAAAACCTAGGCTCGGATGCCACTGTTAGGGAACATAGTAATTTCAAAAAAATTCCTACGCACATGCAAGATCATGGTGATGCACAGCAACGAGAGGGGAGAGTGTTGCCTACGTACCCACGCAGACCGACTACAGAAGCGTTGACACAACATAGAGGAAGTAGTCGTACGTCTTCCCGATCCGACCGATCCAAGCACGGTTACTCCGACACCTCCGAGTTCTTAGCACACGTACAGCTCGATGACGATCCCCGGGATCCGATCCAGCAAAGTGTTGGCGAGGAGTTCCGTCAGCACGACGGCGTGGTGACGATCTTGATGTTCTACCAATGCTGGGCTTCTCCAAGCACTACAACGATATGATCGAGGTGGAATATGGTGGCAGGGGGCACTGTATATAAAGGACCCAAGGGGGAGGGGGCTGCCGGCCAAGAGGAGGGCGCAGGAGGAGTCCTACTCCTATCGGGAGTAGGACTCCCCCCCAATCCTAGTTGGACTAGGATTCCCCGAGGGGGAAAGAGAGAGAGGGGGGCCGGCCACCTCTCCTAGTCCTAATAGGACTAGGGGAGGGGGGAGGCGCGCGGCCACCTTGGGCTGCCCCTTTCTCCTTTCCACTAAAGCCCATTAAGGCCCATATGGCTCCCGGGGGGGGGGGGGGGTCCGGTAACCTCCCGGTACTCCGGTAAAATCCCGATTTCACCCGGAACACTTCCGATATCCAAATATAGGCTTCTAATATATCAATCTTTATGTCTCGACCATTTCGAGACTCCTCTTCATGTCCGTGATCACATCCGGGACTCCGAACTAACTTCGGTACATCAAAATGCATAAACTCATAATAACTGTCATTGTAACGTTAAGCGTGCGGACCCTACGGTTCGAGAACAATGTATACATGACTGAGACACATCTCTGGTCAATAACCAATAGTGGGACCTGGATGCCCATATTGGCTCCTACATATTCTACGAAGATCTTTATCGGTCAGACCGCGTAACAACATACGTTGTTCCCTTTGTCATCGGTATGTTACTTGCCCGAGATTCGATTGTCGGTATCCAATACCTAGTTCAATCTCATTACCGGCAAGTCTCTTTACTCGTTCCGTAATACATCATCTCGCAACTAACTCATTAGTCGCAATGCTTGCAAGGCTTATGTGATGTGCATTACCGAGAGGGCCCAGAGATACCTCTCCGACAATCGGAGTGACAAATCCTAATCTCGAAATACGCCAACCCAACATCTACCTTTGGAGACACCTGTAGAGCTCCTTTATAATCACCCAGTTACGTTGTGACGTTTGGTAGCACACAAAGTGTTCCTCCGGTAAACGGGAGTTGCGTAATCTCATAGTCATAGGAACATGTATAAGTCATGAAGAAAGCAATAGCAACATACTAAACGATCGGGTGCCAAGCTAATGAAATGGGTCATGTCAATCAGATCATTCAACTAATGATGTGACCTCGTTAATCAAATAACAACACCTTGTTCAGGGTTAGGAAACATAACCATCTTTGATTAACGAGCTAGTCAAGTAGAGGCATACTAGTGACACTAAGTTTGTCTATATATTCACACATGTATTATGTTTCCGGTTAATACAATTCTTACATGAATAATAAACATTTATCATGATATAAGGAAATAAATAATAACTTTATTATTGCCTCTAGGGCATATTTCCTTCACTTACCACTTGTACACCCTCCGCAGAATAGAGCATAGCCGGGAAAGTCATGCATGCAATAGTGCAACCAAACTTTCATCAAGAAATTTCTCTGCAGATCCCGGTCGTATGTCAACCTCGGATAGTACCAAGAATGGTGCAAAGCATCCACAAGCGGCTGCATAAATACACCCAATTGCTTCCCCGGGTAGTCAGGCCCCGGAATGATGAGCGACAAGAACATGGTCTTCCATTGCATTAGGGCACCGAGAGGAAGATTGAGCGGAATTACAAACACAGGCCAGCAACTCTATGGATTGGACGACATACCATATGGATTCAACCCATCACCTGATATGGCTATTTTGACATTCCCAGCCTCGGCTGCTTCCTCGGGGTATTCTTCATCGAATGACTTCCATGCTTCCCCTCCCGATGGATGTATGATTTTTTTTGGATTGTACCTTACACCTTCCTTGTGCCACTTCATCATTTTGGCAGACTCCTTCGTGATGAAAAGGCGCTGCAGTCTTTTTATAAAATCAAGATACCGAAGAACCTTAACAGGGATGGTTAGCTGCTTTTTGTCACCATCCTCACCGATCACCTCAATGTACCGAGACGAACCGCACTTCCTACAGTACTTGTCATCTGCATACTCGTGCCTAAAAAAAGTCAATTCTTCGGGCAAACATCTATTTTCTCATAATCCATAGAGAGTGCCTTCATGATTTTCTTTGTATCGTACATGCTTTTCGGCAGTTCATGACCCTCAGGGAGGCTATTAGCCCATACTCCCAGGAATGCTTCGAAGCATTTCTGGCTACAGCCGTACTCAGCCTTGACTGCAATCAGTTACGAGATGGCATCCAGTTGAGATATTTTCGCACCCGCATAAAGAGGTTTCTTCGACGAGGCCAAGACCTCCAAGAAGGCCTTTGCGGTTGCCTCCGGCTCCTCCGGTTCATTCTCTGAAGGTGTCGCATTTGCCGTTTCTGCAACAATGACATCATCTAGCATGTCCTTGGCCCCGTCGTCCTCATGTCCATCAATGCGTTGTTGCATCACCTCCTCTCTACCACGGTCCTGCTCGGCTATGTTTATCGGCGGCATGTCAAAGTTTGGCATATATCCGTGCGTGCGAAGGTGCTCACTCATGTCTGTCTGATTTCTACGGTGACGTCTGTCACATCTCGCACAGGGGCATGGTGGGATAATTCTCATTGGACGACGGAATATCTCCTTCAAATACACATCAGTTTTCGCGATCCACTCTGATGTTACTCGATTCCGACGGATAAAACCACTATACATCCACTGATTATCTGCCATCCTCTACTTTTTTGCAACCCACACAACATAATTAAGGATTCACTTAAATTAATGGCATCAAATTTTTAGTTTCTACCGCGTTTAATCCACCTACATCTCTAATAGGTAAAGATGGTTCCTAATCCTACCCGAGGATGTGTAGATTGAGTATGTTCTCCATTCTACCCCGTTCCAAGACAAAATTTCGGCAGCACCTCCCCGCTCTTCTCCAGATACACGTCTCGGCAAATAGCCGAGAGAATGTGCTCCGGAGAACAATGGGGAGGCGCCGCCGAAATCCTGTCTCAGAACGGGGTAGAACACGGAGAACATACCCAATCTACACATCCTTGGGCTGTCCGTGGAAAACGCTGGACAATCCGAAAGAGCTGCGGTGATAAATATGCAATTGAATGCATATTTATCCATGCAACCCTTTCAGACGGGAGACGCCTAGGTTACGTCAGTTGACTTGAGAATGAAATCTAGTGATATGAAAAAATGGAGGAGATGCACTTTTAGCTCACCCTCGGCTGTAGAGGAAGTAGTCGAACAGCAGAGGGATGCTCAGTGGGACCAACGCGTCGTACAACGATCACTCTGATGAAATGCGACACCACAAAGCCTGCAAATTCCATCGCGGCAAAAAATTAGAACATCACAACTCATAGAACATCACAATATCATCATCATCGTCTAACAATCATCGAATCATAAAGAACATCATCATCATCTAAAAATTATCCAAGCATAAAAAACACCATCATCTATCATCATCTACCAATCATCTATCATCTATCATCATCATCTACCAATCACCTATCATCTATCATCATCATCATCATCTCAAAATCATCGAAGCATAAAAATCATCATTATCACTTCTCATCTAACAATCATCATCATCATCTCAAAACAAATCTGTATGAACAAGTTATCTATCTAACTACCATCTATGTGTCTAACTATCACATTTAGCCCTCTTATCCTCTGCAAAATCATGAAAAAACAAAAAAAATCTGGGGAGGGAGCCGGACCTAATGGAGAGGAGGTCGAGGCGGCGGCGGGGTGGCTGCGTTGGGCGGGGACGAGGTCAGGGCGGGGCGGCGGCCAGGGTGGGGACGAGGTCGAGCCGGGGCGGGGGCGTCGGCCGGGGTGGAGACGAGGTCGGGGCGGGGACGAGCTCGGGGCGGGGAGGGGCGTCGGCCAGGGCGGAGACGTGGGCGGGGCGGGGCGTTGGCCGGGCAGAGACGAGGTCGGGGCGGGGCGGGGCGTCGGCCGGGGTGGGGACGAGGTCGGGGCAGGTGGGTGGAACGGCGACGTGGCGCGGGTGGGTGGGTGGGGACGGGGCGGGTAGGGCGGAGCGGCGGCGCGGCACGGGTGGGTGGAGATGGCGGCGGCCGGTGGTGGGGCGAGCGGCTAGGGGGGGTGTCAGGACCCCGATTCCAAGCCACATCGATCTAGCCGGTAACACCTCATATCACTTTGCGGCCTCACGCACGGTATCCCACGGTGTCGCCTTACCATGGCCCAGGACCGTTTGCGCCTTTCGGCTCACGTATATGACAATGTCGCTAGCATCCATATGACCCAGAACCCGGGGCGACATGGCTAGTCGTGAACCCAAAGCGGCACAGACCTATGGAGACAGGCATACATGAATCACATCGAACATGTTGGTCATCAACGAGTGATTCCGGGCTGTAGCATTGGGCTAACAGGACTCCGGGGGTTCCGGGCTGTAGTAGGCTAGGCAGGACTCCGGAAGTCACCGCGTGACATTTCCCCGAAGGGACAGACGTAGGGACGAAGTGAAACACATGCCGGCCAATCAAGTGTCCTGAACAATAGTGCTGGGCTAGCAGGACTCCGGTGAACCGGGCTGTATCGGACTACTATGGCTCGAGGAACACTAGACTACATTTCCCCATAAGAAAGGCTGCGAAGGATAAACAACTAGATTGTCGGATCCCACTCATACCAAGCATTTCAATCATACACACAAGATGCCCGATATGAGTACATACAACATGGCATCACAACAAAACTCTACAACTCAAGTACTTTATTTAAAGGCTCCAGGGAGCCATACATAACATGTTCATACAAATAGGGGTCACTTGACCCGACACTCAAGTCATACAATCATACAGGCACATGCGGAAGCAACTAGTCTGAGTACAGACTCTAAAAAGAAGGAAGGCTTCTCAAAGCCTGTCTATCTACATAGGGCCCTCCATGGCCGGGATCACCACCTGGGTGGCTAGTCACTCGTCGACGTCAAGGTCTACATAAAATCCATCGGAGGGGGCAGTGTTGTCATCTGAAAACAATAAATAAGCAAACATGAGTACAAAGGTACTCAGCAAGTCTTACATCAGAACCTACTATACATGCTCATTCTCAGGAAGGTGGTGGGGTTATGCAGCAAGCCAGCTTTGACTCTTGGCTAAGCTATCCTACGGAACCTCTCTAGTAAAATAGTTTTCGCACACGAGTCCACTACTCACCAACACAATACTCCACCAGGGATCCTCCCTCGTTATCTTGCGAGAGGGCCATCCTCGGTACTCACACTTATCTTGAGTCTTTTAGTAGTATCCATTAACTTGTCTATGAACTGTATAGGCAACCAAGTAGTCCTTTACCGCGGACGCGGCTATTCGAATAGTTTTATACCCTGCAGGGGTGTACTTCGTCATACACGCTTTCACCGCTTACCGCCGTCTACATGATATGTACTCGGCAACCTTCAAGCGGAAGCCCAGCGAGGGTGTCGGTCACGGCCTACCTAAACACCTAAGTCTCTAGTCCAGGTTTATCGCCTATCCAGGTTCCATCCGCAGGGAGTCCGGCCGAGGTTTCCACTTACGGCCCCGAACGATGTGAACAGGGTTCCCGAGACACCAAACGGGTGACTCGGTACACCGTGCCACGGTGTATCTACCGCAACATAGCCCACCCCTAGGGTCAGCGCTACGCACGGCCGCCAACACATATCCTACAAACACCAGGAACTAATTGCAACTCCTGGACAGAGTACTAGTGTGGCTAAGAAGTCGAGAGGGTCAATTAAGGATCCCAATGCACGGTAGTAGCTGAATCTTAAATCACACATACAGATCTCAGTTCTTAGGGACGGCCTCAATGAAACAACCCACCATGTACTCCTACATGGCCTCTCATCGATACCTTTACCAAATCATGTTCAACACGTCCCTCATATTACCAACATAAGCATTTCACTCTATCCCATCACCCGGATGAACCAAACCTGACACAACTCTAAGCATAGCAGGCATAGCAATGTAGGAATCACAAAAACATGGCTCAATCAACTCCTACACATGCTAGTGGGTTTCATCTAGTTACTGTGGCAATGACAGGTCATGCAGAGGATAAGGGTTCAACTACCGTAGCACACAGCAATTTGAATCGCGTTGTCTTAATGCAGTAAACAAGAGCAGAGGCGAGAACATGGGCTTGTATCGGAATGATCAATGGTTGCTTGCCTGATGGAGTGGTAGTGGGATATTGCCCTTCAGTTGGATACTTGTGAATATCCTCGGAGGCAGAACCTACCACGAGGAACACAACCGAGCACAATCAACACATGACGATATCCAACAATAAGATGCATGCTATGACATGGCAATATGAATGTGTTTTGGCCTAATGCAAGCTAAAACAGAAAGGGATGAACTCATTTGGATCCAAGATTCAAATATTAGCTCAATAAATATGGCATTTATAGGGCATTTCCTTATTCTGCTTAAACAGCAAGGTAAACTTGTTTTTTCATGCATGAAACCATTACAGATGGATAGATTGAATTTTTCTGATAATTTTTCATATATAATTTATCTCATTTGGAGTTATGGTTGAATTTCTATGAATTTTTGAAGTTTGAACTATTTTCTGGAATTTCCTGAATAAGAATAAAGCCAGAAAATCAATTACTGTGCCAGCAATGCGTCAGGGTGACGTCAGCAGGTCAAAGGCGCCAGCCCAGGTCAAACCTGACTGGTGGGGCCCTTCTGTCAGCCTCTCAGTGCACTAACTACATTTAATTAGCCTAATTACTGGGCAGGGCCCACTAGTCAGTGACTGATTAATTAAGATTTAATTAAAACTAATCCTAATTTAGTTAACAGACCGGCCCCACCTGTCATAGACTCAGGGGGGTCTACCTGGGCCCACCCAGGGGTCAAACTGGGTCAACTCGCCGGCGTTGAGCCGCCGGCGAGGCCTGAGACAGCGGAGGGCTTCGGAAAACGCCCTCAGGCGACCAAAACGGCGGCGGAGATGTGCTACGCGATGCGGGGAGTGAGCCGCATCGTTTGGTGGTGGTAGTTGGGCTCGTGGTGGTCGGAAACGACGCCGGCGACGAGCTTGGCGGTCGCCGGAGTTCGGGCGAGGTCGGATTCGATGCTACGGTGCACAAGAGGAAGAACTGGTGGTGGCTACGGGTCCCTGGGGCTGCGCTGATCACGGTGGTGTGCCTGGCTTCAAGCCACGGTGGCCCTGGTGAAGGAAATATGCCCTAGAGGCAATAATAAAGTTATTATTTATTTCCTTACATCATGATAAATGTTTATTATTCATGCTAGAATTGTATTAACCGGAAACATAATACATGTGTGAATACATAGACCAACAGAGTGTCACTAGTATGCCTCTACTAGACTAGCTCGTTAATCAAAGATGGTTATGTTTCCTAACCATGAACAAATAGTTGTTATTTGATTAACGAGGTCACATCATTAGTTGAATGATCTGATTGACATGACCCATTCCATTAGCTTAGCACCCGATCGTTTAGTATGTTGCTATTGCTTTCTTCATGACTTATACATGTTCCTATAACTATGAGATTATGCAACTCCCGTTTACCGGAGGAACACTTTGGGTACTACCAAACGTCACAACGTAACTGGGTGATTATAAAGGAGTACTACAGGTGTCTCCAATGGTAGATGTTGGGTTGGCGTATTTCGAGATTAGGATTTGTCACTCTGATTGTCGGAGAGGTATCTCTGGGCCCTCTCGGTAATACACATCACATAAGCCTTGCAAGCATAATAACTAAGATGTTAGTTATGAGATGATGTATTACGGAACGAGTAAAGAGACTTGCCAGTAACGAGATTGAACTAGGTATTGGATACCGACGATCGAATCTCGGGCAAGTAACATACCGATGACAAAGGGAACAACGTATGTTGTTATGCGGTCTGACCGATAAAGATCTTCGTAGAATATGTAGGAGCCAATATGGGCATCCAGGTCCCGCTATTGGTTATTGACCGGAAGCATGTCTCGGTCATGTCTACATTGTTCTCGAACCGTAGGGTCCGCACGCTTAACGTTACGATGACAGTTATTATGAGTTTATGCATTTTGATGTACCGAAGGTTGTTCGGAGTCCCGGATGAGATCACGGACATGACAAGGAGTCTCGAAAAGGTCGAGACGTAAAGATTGATATATTGGAAGCCTACGTTTGGGCACCGGAAGCGTTCCGGATGAAATCGGGATTTTTCCGGATTACCGGGAGGGTTACCGGAACCCCCCGGGAGGCAAATGGGCCTATTGGGCCTTAGTGGAAAAGAGAGAAGAGGCAGCCCACACCTGGCCGGCGCCCCCCCACCTTTCCCAAGTCCTAATAGGACTAGGAGAGGTGGGCCGGCCCCCTCTTTCTCCTTCTTCCCCAAGAATCCTAGTTGGAATAGGATTGGGGGGAAGGAGTCCTACTCCCGGTGGGAGTAGGACTCCTCCCTGCGCCTCCCTCCTAGCCGGCCGAACCCCCTGCCCCTGGCCTTTATATACGGGGGCAGGGGGCACCACAAGACACACAAGTTAATCGTTCCTTAGCCGTGTGCGGTGCCCCCTGCCACCAAATTCCACCTCAATCATACCGTTACAGTGCTTAGGCGAAGCCCTGCGTCGGTAGTACATCAAGATCGTCACCACGCCGTCGTGCTGACGGAACTCTTCCTCGACGCTTTGCTGGATCGGAGCCCGAGGAACGTCATCGAGCTGAACGTGTGCTAAGAACTCGGAGGTGCCGGAGTAACGGTGCTTGGATCGGTTGGATCGGGAAGAAGACGTACGACTACTTCCTCTACATTGTGTGATCGCTTCCGCAGTCGGTCTGCGTTGGTACGTAGACATCACTCTCCCCTCTCATTGCTGTGCATCACCATGATCTTGCGTGTGCGTAGGAAATTTTTTGAAATTACTGCATTCCCCAACAGTGGCATCCGAGCCTAGGTTTTATGGTTTGATGTTATATGCACGAGTAGAACACAAGTGAGTTGTGGGCGATACAAGTCATACTGCCTACCAGCATGTCATACTTTGGTTCGGCGGTATTGTTGGTTGAGACGATCCGGACCAACCTTATGCATACTCTTATGCGAGACCGGTTCCCTCGACGTGCTTTGCACACAGATGGCTTGCGGAAGACTGTCTCTCCAACTTTAGTTGAACCAAGTGTGACTACGCCCGGTCCTTGAGAAGGTTAAAACGGAGTCTATTTGACGAACTATCGTTGTGGTTTTGATGCGTAGGTGAGATGCTTTCTTACTTAAGCCCGTAGCAGCCACGTAAAACTTGCAACAACAAAGTAGAGGACGTCTAACTTGTTTTTGCAGGGTATGTTGTGATGTGATATGGTCAAGGCATGATGCTGATTTTATTGTATGAGATGATCATGTTTTGTAACCAAGTTATCGGCAACTGGCAGGAGCCATATGGTTGTCGCTTTATTGTATGCAATGCAATCGCGATGTAATGCTTTAGTTTATTACTAAACGGTAGTAATAGTCGTGGAAGCATAAGATTGGCAAGACGACAACGTTGCTACGATGGAGATCAAGGTGGCGCGCCAGTGACGATGGTGATCATGACGGTGCTTCGAAGATGGAGATCACAAGCACAAGATGATGATGGCCATATCATATCACTTATATTGATTGCATGTGATGTTTATCCTTTTATGCATCTTATCTTGCTTTGATTGACGGTAGCATTATAAGATGATCTCTCACTAAATTATCAAGAAGTGTTCTCCCTGAGTATGCACCGTTGCAAAAGTTCTTCGTGCTGAGACACCACGTGATGATCGGGTGTGATAGGCTCTACGTTCAAATACAACGGGTGCAAAACAGTTGCACACGCGGAATACTCAGGTTATACTTGACGAGCCAAGCATATACAGATATGGCCTCGGAACACAGAGACCGAAAGGTCGAGCGTGAATCATATAGTAGATATGATCAACATATTGATGTTCACCATTGAAAACTACTCCATATCACGTGATGATCGGTTATGGTTTAGTTGATTTGGATCACGTGATCACTTAGAGGATTAGAGGGATGTCTATCTAAGTGGGAGTTCTTAAGTAAATTAACTGAACTTAAAATATTATCATGAACTTAGTACCTGATAGTATCTTGCTTGTAGATAGATGGCTCGTGCTGTTGTTCCGTTGAATTTTAATACGTTCCTTGAGAAAGCAAAGTTGAAAGATGATGGTAGCAATTACACGGACTGGGTCCGTAACCTGAGGATTATCCTCATTGCTGCACAGAAGAATTACGTCCTGGAAGCACCGCTGAGTGCCAGGCCTGCTGCAAGAGCAACACCAGAAGTTATGAACGTCTGGCAGAGCAAAGCTGATGACTACTCAATAGTTCAGTGTGCCATGCTTTACGGCTTAGAACCGGGACTTCAACGACGTTTTGAACGTCATGGAGCATATGAGATGTTCCAGGAGTTGAAGTTAATATTTCAAGCAAATGCCCGGATTGAGAGATATGAAGTCTCCAATAAGTTCTATAGCTGCAAGATGGAGGAGAACAGTTCTGTCAGTGAGCATATACTCAAAATGTCTGGGTATAATAATCACTTGATTCAATTGGGAGTTACACTCCCGGATGATTGCGTCATTGACAGAATTCTCCAATCACTGCCACCAAGCTACAAGAGCTTTTGTGATGAACTATAATATGCAAGGGATGAACAAGACTATTCTCGAGCTCTTCGCTATGCTGAAAGCTGCGGAGGTAGAAATCAAGAAGGAGCATCAAGTGTTGATGGTTAACAAAACCACTAGTTTCAAGAAAAAGGGCAAAGGGAAGAAGAAAGGGAACTTCAAGAAGAACGGCAAGCAAGTTGCTGCTCAAGAGAAGAAACCCAAGTCTGGACCTAAGCCTGAAACTGAGTGCTTCTACTGCAAGCAGACTGGTCACTGGAAGCGGAACTGCCCCAAGTATTTGGCGGATAAGAAGGATGGCAAGGTGAACAAAGGTATATGTGATATACATGTTATTGATGTGTACCTTACTAATGCTCGCAGTAGCACCTGGGTATTTGATACTGGTTCTGTTGCTAATATTTGCAACTCGAAACAGGGACTACAGAATAAGCGGACACTAGCAAAGGACGAGGTGACGATGCGCGTGGGAAACGGTTCCAAAGTCGATGTGATCGCGGTCGGCACGCTACCTCTACATCTACCTTCGGGATTAATATTAGACCTAAATAATTGTTATTTGGTGCCAGCGTTGAGCATGAACATTATATCTGGATCTTGTTTGATGCGAGACGGTTATTCATTTAAATCAGAGAATAATGGTTGTTCTATTTATATGAGTAATATCTTTTATGGTCATGCACCCTTGAAAAGTGGTCTATTCTTATTGAATCTCGATAGTAGTAATACACATATTCATAATGTTGAAGCCAAAAGATGCAGAGTTGATAATGATAGTGCAACTTATTTGTGGCACTGCCGTTTAGGTCATATCGGTGTAAAGCGCATGAAGAAACTCCATGCTGATGGGCTTTTGGAACCACTTGATTATGAATCACTTGGTACTTGCGAACCGTGCCTCATGGGCAAGATGACTAAAACACCGTTCTCCGGTACTATGGAGAGGGCAACAGATTTATTGGAAATCATACATACCGATGTATGTGGTCCGATGAATATTGAGGCTCGTGGCGGATATCGTTATTTTCTCACCTTCACAGATGATTTAAGCAGATATGGGTATATCTACTTAATGAAACATAAGTCTGAAACATTTGAAAAGTTCAAGGAATTTCAGAGTGAAGTTGAAAATCATCGTAACAAGAAAATAAAGTTTCTACGATCTGATCGTGGAGGAGAATATTTGAGTTACGAGTTTGGTGTACATTTGAAAAATTGTGGAATAGTTTCGCAACTCACGCCACCCGGAACACCACAACGCAATGGTGTGTCCGAACGTCGTAATCGTACTTTACTAGATATGGTGCGATCTATGATGTCTCTTACTGATTTACCGCTATCATTTTGGGGTTATGCTTTAGAGACGGCCGCATTCACGTTAAATAGGGCACCATCTAAATCCGTTGAGACGACGCCTTATGAACTGTGGTTTGGCAAGAAACCAAAGTTGTCGTTTCTTAAAGTTTGGGGCTGCGATGCTTATGTGAAAAAGCTTCAACCTGATAAGCTCGAACCCAAATCGGAGAAGTGTGTCTTCATAGGATATCCAAAGGAAACTATTGGATACACCTTCTATCACAGATCCGAAGGCAAGACTTTTGTTGCTAAATTCGGAAACTTTCTTGAGAAGGAGTTTCTCTCGAAAGAAGTGAGTGGGAGGAAAGTAGAACTTGACGAGGTAACTGTACCTACTCCGTTATTGGGAAATAGTACATCACAGAAAACTGTTTCTGTGAGACCTACACCAATAAGAGAGGAAGTTAATGATGATGATCATGAAACTTTAGATCAAGATACTACTGTACCTCGTAGATCAACCAGAGTAAGATCCGCACCAGAGTGGTACGGTAATCCTATTCTGGAAGTCATGCTACTAGATCATGATGAACCTACGAACTATGAAGAAGCGATGGTGAGCCCAGATTCCGCAAAGTGGCTTGAAGCCATGAAATCTGAGATGGGATCCATGTATGAGAACAAAGTATGGACTTTGGTTGACTTGCCCGATGATCGGCAAGCAATTGAGAATAAATGGATCTTTAAGAAAAAGACTGACGCTGATGGTAATGTTACTGTCTACAAAGCTCGACTTGTTGCAAAAGGTTTTCGACAAGTTCAAGGAGTTGACTACGATGAGACTTTCTCACCCGTAGCGATGCTTAAGTCTGTCAGAATCATTTTAGCAATTGCCGCATTTTATGATTATGAAATTTGGCAAATGGACGTAAAAACCGCATTCCTGAATGGAATTCTGGAAGAAGAGTTGTATATGATGCAACCCGAAGGTTTTGTCGATCCAAAAGGAGCTAACAAAGTGTGCAAACTCCAGCGATCCATTTATGGACTGGTGCAAGCATCTCGGAGTTGGAATAAACGCTTTGATAGTGTGATCAAGGCATTTGGGTTTATACAGACTTTTGGAGAAGCCTGTATTTACAAGAAAGTGAGTGGGAGCTCTGTAGCATTTCTGATATTATATGTGGATGACATATTACTCATTGGAAATGATATAGAATTTCTGGATAGCATAAAGGGATACTTGAATAAAAGTTTTTCGATGAAAGACCTCGGGGAAGCTGCTTACATATTAGGCATAAAGATCTATAGAGATAGATCAAAACGCTTAATTGGACTTTCACAAAGCACATACCTTGACAAGATTTTGAAGAAGTTCAAAATGGATCAAGCAAAAAAAGGGTTCTTGCCTGTATTGCAAGGTGTGAAGTTGAGTCAGACTCAATGCCCGACCACTGCAGAAGATAGAGAGAAAATGAAAGATGTTCCCTATGCTTCAGCCATAGGCTCTATCATGTATGCAATGCTGTGTACCAGACCTGATGTGTGCCTTGCTATAAGTTTAGCAGGGAGGTACCAAAGTAATCCAGGAGTGGATCACTAGACAGCGGTCAAGAACATCCTGAAATACCTGAAAAGGACTAAGGATATGTTTCTCGTATATGGAGGTGACAAAGAGCTCACCGTAAGAGGTTACGTTGATGCAAGCTTTGACACTGATCCGGACGATTCTAAATCGCAAACCGGATACGTGTTTACTTTAAACGGTGGAGCTGTCAGTTGGTGCAGTTCTAAACAAAGCGTCGTAGCGGGATCTACATGTGAAGCGGAGTACATAGCTGCTTCGGAAGCAGCAAACGAAGGAGTCTGGATGAAGGAGTTCATATCCGATCTAGGTGTCATACCTAGTGCATCGGGTCCAATGAAAATCTTCTGTGACAATACTGGTGCAATTGCCTTGGCAAAGGAATCCAGATTTCACAAAAGAACCAAACACATCAAGAGATGCTTCAACTCCATCTGGGATTTAGTCCAGGTGGGAGACATAGAGATTTGCAAGATACATACGGATCTGAATGTTGCAGACCCGTTGACTAAGCCTCTTCCACGAGCAAAACATGATCAGCACCAAGGCTCCATGGGTGTTAGAATCATTACTATGTAATCTAGATTATTGACTCTAGTGCAAGTGGGAGACTGAAGGAAATATGCCCTAGAGGCAATAATAAAGTTATTATTTATTTCCTTACATCATGATAAATGTTTATTATTCATGCTAGAATTGTATTAACCGGAAACATAATACATGTGTGAATACATAGACCAACAGAGTGTCACTAGTATGCCTCTACTAGACTAGCTCGTTAATCAAAGATGGTTATGTTTCCTAACCATGAACAAAGAGTTGTTATTTGATTAACGAGGTCACATCATTAGTTGAATGATCTGATTGACATGACCCATTCCATTAGCTTAGCACCCGATCGTTTAGTATGTTGCTATTGCTTTCTTCATAACTTATACATGTTCCTATAACTATGAGATTATGCAACTCCCGTTTACCGGAGGAACACTTTGGGTACTACCAAACGTCACAACGTAACTGGGTGATTATAAAGGAGTACTACAGGTGTCTCCAATGGTAGATGTTGGGTTGGCGTATTTCGAGATTAGGATTTGTCACTCTGATTGTCGGAGAGGTATCTCTGGGCCCTCTCGGTAATACACATCACATAAGCCTTGCAAGCATAATAACTAAGATGTTAGTTATGAGATGATGTATTACGGAACGAGTAAAGAGACTTGCCAGTAACGAGATTGAACTAGGTATTGGATACCGACGATCGAATCTCGGGCAAGTAACATACCGATGACAAAGGGAACAACGTATGTTGTTATGCGGTCTGACCGATAAAGATCTTCGTAGAATATGTAGGAGCCAATATGGGCATCCAGGTCCCGCTATTGGTTATTGACCGGAAGCATGTCTCGGTCATGTCTACATTGTTCTCGAACCGTAGGGTCCGCACGCTTAACGTTACGATGACAGTTATTATGAGTTTATGCATTTTGATGTACCGAAGGTTGTTCGGAGTCCCGGATGAGATCACGGACATGACGAGGAGTCTCGAAAAGGTCGAGACGTAAAGATTGATATATTGGAAGCCTACGTTTGGGCACCGGAAGCGTTCCGGATGAAATCGGGATTTTTCCGGATTACCGGGAGGGTTACCGGAACCCCCCGGGAGGCAAATGGGCCTATTGGGCCTTAGTGGAAAAGAGAGAAGAGGCAGCCCACACCTGGCCGGCGCCCCCCCACCTTTCCCAAGTCCTAATAGGACTAGGAGAGGTGGGCCGGCCCCCTCTTTCTCCTTCTTCCCCAAGAATCCTAGTTGGAATAGGATTGGGGGGAAGGAGTCCTACTCCCGGTGGGAGTAGGACTCCTCCCTGCGCCTCCCTCCTAGCCGGCCGAACCCCCTGCCCCTGGCCTTTATATACGGGGGCAGGGGGCACCACAAGACACACAAGTTAATCGTTCCTTAGCCGTGTGCGGTGCCCCCTGCCACCAAATTCCACCTCAATCATACCGTTACAGTGCTTAGGCGAAGCCCTGCGTCGGTAGTACATCAAGATCGTCACCACGCCGTCGTGCTGACGGAACTCTTCCTCGACGCTTTGCTGGATCGGAGCCCGAGGAACGTCATCGAGCTGAACGTGTGCTAAGAACTCGGAGGTGCCGGAGTAACGGTGCTTGGATCGGTTGGATCGGGAAGAAGACGTACGACTACTTCCTCTACGTTGTGTGATCGCTTCCGCAGTCGGTCTGCGTTGGTACGTAGACATCACTCTCCCCTCTCGTTGCTGTGCATCACCATGATCTTGCGTGTGCGTAGGAAATTTTTTGAAATTACTGCGTTCCCCAACACCTGGCCACGACGGCGACGAGGCACGGCGCCGGCGAGCTTCGGCCGCGGTGGAAATCGGAGCTACAGGGTGCAAACGAGCAAGGGGAAGGTGGGGATCGAGAGAGAGGCTCACGGGGAGTGCAGCGGTGGTCTCAGCGGGCTCGGGGATAGGATGGAGAAGAGGTGAGGTCGCCGGCGATCTCGGATGCCCGAGGTTGAAGACAAGGGCGAAGGCGGCGTTGCAGGGCTTCCGGCAAAGCGTGGCTCGGTGGGGAGGACGAGGGAGCCGAGGTGAAGCTTATGGACTCGTCAGAGGGGCGAGGGGAGGTCTCTGGCGACGGCTACGGCGATCGGCAGCGAGGGGCGCGCTCGGCCATCGCGGGAGAGGATGAGGGAGACGAGGGGGAGAGTGAGAGAGGACGGGAGAGGATCGAGGGGGTCTCTTGGCGCCTCCCGGCGTCGGCAGAAGCAGGAGGTGGCCGGCGCGTGGCCGGCGCGCGGCGAGCACGCGCCCCTGCCTCCTGGCGCGAGGTAGGGGGTGACTGGCGCTGGCCAGTCGGCTGGGCCGAGCCAGGTAAGGCCCAGGTGGGCTTCTTTCCCCCTTTTTGATTTTTGTTTTCTTTTCTATTACTCTGTAGCTTTAGGGCTTTATTTAAAATACCTAGCCACTTTCTAAAATCCTGAAAATAATTGTGGGCTCTATTGGGATTATTCCTAACAGCAAACAATTATTTCCAGAATTATTTGAGCACCTGAATTATTTAATAGCATTTAAATGCCCAAATTCAAATATTTATGAATTAAATCAGTGACCTTCTGTTGACCTAGAAAAATGTGCACATATTTCCCCAAAGGTTCTAACCCAAGGCAAAGAGGGTGAACATTTTAGAAGGGCATTTCAGGTTCATTGAAATTATTTTTAGTAAACCCTAGTTGATTTCAGGGGGGGGGTGCTGGGGGTTCTGCCTTCCCCATTTCAAGTTTCTGATGAAGTAAACATGATGCACATTCTAATGCATGGCTAGCTAGGGTGTGACAACTCACCCCACTCAATAGAATCTCGTCCCGAGATTTAGGATCCTCTGGAAAGAAGGTGGGGTACTCAAGTCGAAGACGATCCTCCCTTTCCCAAGTGGCTTCTTCCTCGGAATGGTGTGACCATTGAACCTTGAGAAACTTGATATTATGACATCGAGTGGTACGCTCGGCTTGATCAAGGATACGAACGGGGTATTCCCGATAAGAAAGGCTATCTTGTAAATCAAGCGTTTCATGGTCCACTCCACGGATAGGATCCGCGAAGCAACGCCCGAGTTGCGAAACGTGGAAGACATCGTGAACTCTGGAAAGATGCGGAGGTAGTTCCAATTGGTAGGCAACTTCTCCTCGTTTGGCAAGAATACGAAAGGGTCCAATGTAACGAGGAGCCAACTTGCCTTTGATACCGAAGCGATGGGTTCCCTTTAATGGGGTAACCCGAAGGTAAGCCTTCTCGTCAACTTCAAAGGTCATAGGCTTATGTTTACGATCATATTGACTCTTTTGGCGAGATTGGGCTGTTTTCAATTTCTCACGAATAACGCGAACCTGCTCTTCTGCTTCCTGAATCATATCCGAGCCAAAGAGTTGTCTTTCCCTGGTTTCGGACCAGTTAAGAGGCGTTCGACATTTTCGTCCATAGAGAACTTCGAAAGGAGCTTTGCCCAAACTAGCTTGATAACTATTGTTATAAGCAAACTCCGCGAATGGAAGGCATTTCTCCCAACTCATTCCGAACGAGATAACAGAAGCTCGGAGCATATCTTCCAGAATTTGATTGACTCGCTCTACTTGACCACTTGATTGAGGATGGAAGGCGGTGCTAAAGGAGAGATGAGTTCCCATAGCATTTTGGAAACTTTCCCAAAATCGAGAGGTGAAGAGACTCCCATGGTCTGAGTTAATTTCCAATGGGACACCATGAAGAGACACTATTCGGGAGATGTATAAGTCAGCTAGCTGGCTAGCAGTGATACTCTCACGAACAAGTAGAAAGTGGGCTACTTTGGAAAGTCGTTCGATCACAACGAAGATGGCATTATTCCCTCTCTTGGTCCTGCGAAACCCAGTGATGAAATCCATACTGATTTTGTCCCATTTCCATTCAGGAATAGCCAAAGGTTGAAGGGTGCCAGCAGGCCGTTGATGCTCTGCTTTAACACGACGACAAACGTCGCAATTAGCAATGTATTGAGCGATTTCTCTCTTCATCCTAGTCCACCAAAACCTCTGGCGTAGGTCTTGATACATTTTAGTACTACCGGGATGAATGGTGAGAGGGGATTCATGAGCTTCCTTAAGGATCATTTGGCGTAGATGTTGTTTCTTGGGAACCACCAGACGGTTCTCGAAGAAGACAGCACCTTGCTCATCCATGGAGAAACATTTAGCAACTCCGCTAACGATGTTTTCCTTAATCCGCGATATGCCCTTGTCATACCGCTGAGCGGTTATGATTTGATCCATAAGGGTAGGTTTCGCCACCAGGGTGGAAAGGAATCCTTGAGGAATAATGTGAAGATTTAGCTTATGAAATTCCTCATGGAGAGGTGGTTGACTTTGTTGTAACATCAGGTTGTTACAATAGGACTTACGACTTAGTGCATCAGCCATGACATTGGCTTTGCCCGGGGTGTAAGTTATTCCTAAGTCGTAATCTGAGATCAACTCGACCCAACGTCTTTGCCTGAGATTCAAATCTGGTTGGGTGAAGATATATTTCAAACTTTGGTGATCGGTGAAGATCCCGCAACGATTATCGAGAAGGTAATGTCGCCAGGTTTTAAGTGCATGGACTACAACTGCAAGCTCTAGATCATGTGTGGGGTAATTTTCCTCATGTGGGTGTAATTGCCATGAGGCATAGGCAATTACCTGACGATCTTGCATGAGTATGCAACCTAGTCCTTGTCGCGAGGCGTCGCAATAGATAATAAAGTCCTTGGAGAAATCTGGTGGTACCAGTACGGGAGCAGATGTCAGGCGTCTTTTCAGTTCCTGAAAACTGAACTCGCACTGTGGAGTCCACTCGAACCTTTTATCTTTCTTGAGGAGTTCAGTTAGAGGTTTAGCAACCTTGGAAAAGTTCTCGACGAAGCGGCGGCAATAGCTCGCTAGGCCAAGGAAACTCCAAACTTGCTTGACCGTTTCAGGTGGAGTCCAATCAAGGACGGCTTGAACTCGCTCGGGATTGACAGCAATATCCTTACCAGAGATTACATGGCCTAGATAGGTCACTTCTGGCAACCAAAATTCACACTTGGAGAATTTGGCATAAAGGCGATGCTCTCGAAGTTTCATCAATACCAGACATAGATGTTCGGCATGTTCCTCTTCATTCTTGGAGTAGATGAGTAAGTCATCGAGGTATACTACGACGAATTTGTCCAAGTACTCCATGAAAACCGAGTTCATTAACCGGGAGAAGGTGGTCGGGGCATTGGTTAAACCGAAGGACATAACGGCGTACTCGTATTGGCCATAACGAGTAACAAAGGCTGTTTTGGGAATGTCCCCATTTCTGATTTTGATTTGATGGTAGCCCAACCTCAAATCCATCTTGGAGAAGACCGAGGATCCAGCGAGCAGATCATACAGGTCGTTGATCCTGGGAAGCGGGTATTTGTTCTTGATGGTGACCAAGTTGACGGGTCGGTAATCTACGACCATTTGATCTGTTCCATCCTTCTTCTTGACGAAGAGGATGGGGCAAGCCCAAGGAGAGGAACTAGGATGGATGAACCCCTTGTTCAAGGACTCATCGAGTTGGTTCTTAAGCTCAGCTAGTTCTAAGGGTGCCATCTTGTAGGGTCTTCTAGAAATTGGAACGGTTCCTGGAACAAGGTCTATTACAAACCCAACATCCCTGTCGGGTGGAACACCTGGCAGTTCTTCTGGAAAGACATCCGGAAAGTCTCGGACTACCGGAACGTCCTCAAGGTCTGGAAGAGGGTTGGCATTTAGGGAGTAAAGTTGGCGCTTGGCCACTCGAGTTAAGACATTAACTGTCTTGCCCGAGGGGTGAGTAAATTGAACAGTTCTAGTGGCACAATCGATCTTAGCATAATGAGCCGACATCCAGTCCATACCCAAGATGATGTTTATGTCAGAGGACTTGAGAGCTATTAAAGATGCAAGGAAGACAAGTCTATCGACAAGAATTTCGTTCCCATGGCTTACTCTAGAAGTTTGCCATTTGGAACTCGGAGTTTGAATTACCATGGAAGTGGGCATGTCACAGAATGTCGTGTTATGTAGCCGAGCATAATTCTCGGATATGAATGAATGAGATGCTCCAGTATCGAAAAGAACAGATGCCGGATGGCAGTTAACAAGGAGCGTACCAAGGACGACGTTGGGATCCTCATGAGCCTCCTCGGCTGAAACATAATTGACATGGCCACGTGCAGTGGTGGCCGGCTTGGCGTAGAAAGTCTTTCCCGCAGGCTTACCACGGCCAACAGACTTTCCAGCTTGATTGGGGTTGTTCTGGGGACACTCTCGACTATAGTGACCCGGATCTCCACACTTGAAGCATGTTACCACAGTGGGGCGTGGAGCAGCATTAGTAGCGGGGCCACCATAGGGCTTGGGCGGTGCGAAATGCTGGTTGGGACGAGGCGCCTCAAAGGATGGCCTTGGGATGAATCTGGGTGGCAGTGCCATGCTTGGAATCCACACCCAGCGCTTCTGAGCTCCAGAGCCGGATGAAGAGCCAAAATCACGGGAGTGCTTGCGTGAAGCGTCATAATCAGTCTGGCCTGTCTCAGCACTGATAGCTTTATTGACCAACTTCTGAAAGGATGCGCACTCGTGCAGACGGAGATCGCGGCGAAGCTCAGGGCTAAGTCCCTTGCGGAACCTTGCCTGCTTCTTGGCGTCAGTAGAAACCTCTTCAGGAGCATAGCGTGCCAGGTTCCCAAATTCATGACTATATGCATCCACAGTCAGCCTTCCTTGGGTGAAGTTGCGGAACTCCTCCCTCTTGCGATCCATGAGACCTTCCGGAATGTGATGCTCACGAAAAGCCTCACTGGATTCAGCCCAGGTAGTGATTTGACCGACCGGGCGCATAGC
This sequence comes from Triticum monococcum, assembly GCA_034509565.1. Classification (NCBI taxonomy): domain Eukaryota; kingdom Viridiplantae; phylum Streptophyta; class Magnoliopsida; order Poales; family Poaceae; genus Triticum; species Triticum monococcum. The sequence goes on along the minus strand of CM067842.1, from coordinate 782,804,574 downwards.
TTCGTAGTTTTCCCACCAATGGCTAGCGGGGCCTTCGAGATGATAGGCAGCATAGGTAACCTTGTCGGCTTCGGCTATGTTGGCAGAACGTAGCTTGTGAGTGATGCTGCGAAGCCAATCATCCGCGTCGAGGGGCTCGACGGAATGGTTAAACTTTGGTGGGTACAGCTTGATAAAGTCATTGATTGACACCAAGTCATTTCATGGGTGGCATGCAGTGTTCTGCTCAATCTGCTCCAGCAGGCAGTTGGTCTCATGCTTGTTTCTTTCCGCCTCCAGCATCACTTCGGCCAGAGAAGGCGGGTGAGACAGATTTTCACCTCTAGCTGCACTGGCTTCCCCCTGCTCCGGGATAGCAGGGTTGCCGCGGGTGTTGACCATCCTAGGAGAAAACAAGACAACGGTTTAGACAAGGATGGCTCAAACTTAGCAAGGAAGTGCAGAATGTAATGGATAACACGGAATGCAGAGATGCTCATCCGTATGTCATGGTAATATAGAACTGCCATATACATACCAACGGTCATCCACATCATACATAGTTTAGTACAAGCCTAGGCTACAGTACAACTATGATGAAAGACGTTACATCTCATCGGAGGCATTCCAAGTCCCTATACATTATTTGTCTACACCTCCGGAATCGATTACACGCAAAGTCATATTCCATAAGTCACGCAGGACAGTGGAGATACAACTACTACAATACTAGTGGTACTACTACTAACTCAGACAACTCCGTAGTAGTCCTCATAGAAGTCACCTCCATAGCCTGGAAGTTCAATGTGATCATCCGGAAACAGACGGTCCTGAGGAGTCTGTGGACCATAGGGGCTAGGATGAGGTCTTGGACCAACAAACGGTGGCCCGCGGGGACCACGGGGTGGGGTGATGCCTCCCACATCACGCCAATCCACCATGTATGGCAGAGCTGATCTCACAGGATACAGATCCCTTGTATCCATACATCCAGCTTGCACCGCAGGTGCAAACCGAGTCAATGTGGCCCAATGATCAGCACGGGTATTAAAAAGCTCCAGCCTCATGGCCCGATTCTCTCGGTCCTTATCTTCGAGCATCTCAGCGGTGGTACGAGTTAATGAGTCCTCCTGAGTGGAGTCAGCATAGATAGCCTGAAGATACCCTTGCGCTCCCGGAAGTGAAGCTGGCATGTAACGGAAATCAGTGTTCCGAAGCAGGCCAGTCCGGACTCGCAAGATGGTCATCATGGAGTAGGCAGCATCCTGCACAGCCATCTCAACGGTAACCCTGAGTCCATAGGAACAGTGAAGGGGCTCGGTAGATCCTGGATAGGAAGGAAATATCCTGACGGTGCAGAAATACTGGCTTTGATTAAAGTCGCGGAACTGCTCTTCGACAGTGTATTCGGGATACCAACGGTATCCTGTCTCAATCATGACCCGGACTAACATAGCAGTATGACCGGGCACGTCGAGGCACCTGGTCAGGCGAACCACTTGGTTTTGAGGACGGTTGGCCATCTGAAAGCACAACCACAAGAAAAGACATCAGAATTACTAGGGAAAATTGGACAGCATAACGGCTGTAAATGCTCAGAAAAAGATTTGAGACATCCACAACAGTTCACAATACCGCTCAACAACATCATATCAAGGTTCTGATTCAAATAGTAACATACTAAAATAGTAGAAATTGGACTGGGACTCATAGCAATAATCCTATAAGCTACTACGGATTAGTAACACGTGAACCTGACAGAACGAGAGAGCCTAGTCCTTAACCCACGTTGAATGAGAAGAGAATGACTCAGATCAGAGGCATAGGGTAAAGGAGTAAAAGAACCTTACGTTCCCTTCCATAGTCAACTCCCTTACATATAACTAAAGCATTTCTAGACTCGACATCGACCAGTATGGCTCAACGAACCTACAGGCAGTCCGGCTCTGATGCCAACGCTATCAGGACCCCGATTCCAAGCCACATCGATCTAGCCGGTAACACCTCATATCACTTTGCGGCCTCACGCACGGTATCCCATGGTGTCGCCTTACCATGGCCCGGGACCGTTTGCGCCTTTCAGCTCACGCATATGACAATGTCGCTAGCATCCATATGACCCAGAACCCGGGCCGACATGGCTAGTCGTGAACCCAAAGCGGCACAGACCTATGGAGACACGCATACATGAATCACATCGAACATGTCGGTCATCAACGGGTGATTCCGGGCTGTAGCACTGGGCTAACAGGACTCCGGGGGTTCCGGGCTGTAGCAGGCTAGGCAGGACTCCGGAAGTCACCGCGTGACATTTCCCCGAAGGGACAGACATAGTGACGAAGTGAAACGCATGCCGGCCAGTCAAGTGTCCTGAACAGTAGTGCTGGGCTAGCAGGACTCCGGTGAACCGGGCTGTAGCGGACTACTATGGCTCGAGGAACACTAGACAACATTTCCCCATAAGAAAGGCTGCGAAGGATAAACAACTAGATTGTCGGATCCCACTCATACCAAGCATTTCAATCATACACACAAGATGCCCGATATGAGTACATACAACATGGCATCACAACAAAACTCTACAACTCAAGTACTTTATTTAAAGGCTCCAGGGAGCCATAAATAACATGTTCATACAGATAGGGGTCACTTGACCCGACACTCAAGTCATACAATCATACAGGCACATGCGGAAGCAACTATTCTGAGTACAGACTCTAAAAAGAAGGAAGGCTTCTCAAAGCCTGTCTATCTACATAGGGCCCTCCATGGCCGGGATCACCACCTGGGTGGCTAGTCACTCGTCGACGTCAAGGTCTACATAAAATCCATCGGAGAGGGCAGTGTTGTCATCTGAAAACAATAAATAAGCAAACATGAGTACAAAGGTACTCAGCAAGTCTTACATCAGAACCTACTATACATGCTCATTCTCAGGAAGGTGGTGGGGTTATGCAGCAAGCCAGCTTTGACTCTTGGCTAAGCTATCCTACGGAATGTCTCTAGTAAAATAGTTTTCGCACATGAGTCCACTACTCACCAACACAATACTCCACCGGGGATCCTCCCTCGTTATCCTGCGAGAGGGCCATCCTCGGTACTCACACTTATCTTGAATCTTTTAGTAGTATCCATTAACTTGTCTATGAACTGTATAGGCAACCAAGTAGTCCTTTACCGCGAACGCGGCTATTCGAATAGTTTTATACCCTGCAGGGGTTTACTTCGTCATACACGCTTTCACCGCTTACCGCCGTCTACACGACATGTACTCGGCAACCTTCAAGCGGAAGCCCAGCGAGGGTGTCGGCCACGGCCTACCTATACACCCAAGTCTCTAGTCTAGGTTTATCGCCTATCCAGGTTCCATCCGCAGGGAGTCCGGCCGAGGCTTCAACTTACGGCCCCGAACGATGTGAACAGGGTTCCCGAGACACCAAACGGGTGACTCGGTACACCGTGCCACGGTGTATCTACCGCAACATAGCCCACCCCTAGGGTCAGCGCTACGCACGGCCGCCAACACATATCCTACAAACACCAGAAACTAATTGCAACTCCTGGACAGAGTACTAGGGTGGCTAAGAAGTAGAGAGGGTCAATTAAGGATCCCAATGCACGGTAGTAGCTGAATCTTAAATCACACATACAGATCTCAGTTCTTAGGGACGGCCTCAATGAAACAACCCACCATGTACTCCTACCTGGCCTCTCATCGATACCTTTACCAAATCATGTTCAACACGTCCCTCATATTACCAACATAAGCATTTCACTCTAGCCCATCACCCGGATGAACCAAACCTGACACAACTCTAAGCATAGCAGGCATAGCAATGTAGGAATCACAAAAACATGGCTCAATCAACTCCTACACATGCTAGTGGGTTTCATCTAGTTATTGTGACAATGACAGGTCATGCAGAGGATAAGGGTTCAACTACCGTAGCACACAACAGTTTGAATCGCATTGTCTTAATGCAGAAAATAAACAAGAGCAGAGGCGAGAACATGGGTTTGTATCGGAATGATCAATGGTTGCTTGCCTGATGGAGTGGTAGTGGGATACTGCCCTTCAGTTGGATACTCGTGAATAACCTCGGAGGCAGAACCTACCACGAAGAACACAACCGAGCACAATCAACACATGACGATATGCAACAATATGATGCATGCTATGACATGGCAATATGAATGTGTTTTGGCCTAATGCAAGCTAAAACAGAAAGGGATGAACTCATTTGAATCCAAGATTCAAATATTAGCTCATTAAATATGGCATTTATAGGGCATTTCCTTATTCTGCTTAAACAGCAAGGTAAACTTGTTTTGTCAGGCATGAAACCATTACAGATGGATAGACTGAATTTTTTCTGATAATTGTTCATATATAATTTATCTCATTTGGAGTTATGGTTGAATTTCTATGAATTTTTTAAGTTTGAACTATTTTCTGGAATTTCCTGAATAAGAATAAGGCCAGAAAATCAATTACTGCGTCAGCAATGCGTCAGGGTGACGTCAGTAGGTCAAAGGTGCCAGCCCAGGTCAAACCTGACTGGTGGGGCCCTTCTGTCAGCCTCTCAGTGCACTAACTACATGTAATTAGCCTAATTACTGGGCAGGGCCCACTAGTCAGTGATTGATTAATTAAGATTTAATTAAAAATAATCCTAATTTAGTTAACAGACCGGCCCCACCTGTCATAGACTCAGGGGGGGTCTACCTGGGCCCACCCAGGGGTCAAACTGGGTCAACTCGCCGACGTTGAGCTGCCGGAGAGGCCCGAGACGGCGGAGGGCTTCGGAAAACGCCCTCAGGCGACCAAAACGGCGGCGGAGATGTGCTACGCGATGCGGGGAGCGAGCCGCATCGTTTGGTGGTGGTAGTTGGGCTCGGGGTGGCCGGAAACGACGCCGGCGACGAGCTTGGCGGTTGCCGGAGTTCGGGCGAGGTCGGATTCGAGGCTACAGTGCACGGGAGGAAGAACTGGTGGTGGCTACGGGTCCCTGGGGCTGCGCTGATCACGATGGTGTGCCTGGCTTCAAGCCACGGTGGCCCTGGCCACGACGGCGACGAGGCACGGCGCCGGCGAGCTTCGGCCGCGGTGGAAATCGGAGCTATAGGGTGCAAACGAGCAAGGGGAAGGTGGGGATCGAGAGAGAGGCTCACGGGGAGTGCAGCGGTGGTCTCAGCGGGCTCGGGGACGGGCTGGAGAAGAGGTGAGGTCGCCGGCGATCTCGGATGCCCGAGGTTGAAGACGAGGGCGAAGGCGGCGTTGCAGGGCTTCCGGCGAAGCGTGGCTCGGTGGGGAGGACGAGGGAGCCGAGGGAAGCTTATGGACTCGTCGGAGGGGCGAGGGGAGGTCTCTGGCGACGGCTACGGCGATCGGCGGCGAGGGGCGCTCTCGGCCATCGCGGGAGAGGATGAGGGAGACGAGGGGGAGAGTGAGAGAGGACGGGAGAGGATCGAGGGGGTCTCGTGGCGTCTCTAGGCGCCTCCCGGCGTCGGCAGAAGCAGGAGGTGGCCGGCGCGTGGCCGGCGCGCGGCGAGCACGCGCCCCTGCCTCCTGGCGCGAGGTAGGTGGTGACTGGTGCTGGCCAGTCGACTGGGCCGAGCCAGGTAAGGCCCAGGTGGGCTTCTTTCCCCCTTTTTGATTTTTGTTTTCTTTTCTATTACTCTGTAGCTTTAGGGCTTTATTTAAAATACCTAGGCACTTTCTAAAATCCTGAAAATAATTGTGGGCTCTATTGGGATTATTCCTAACAGCAAACAATTATTTCTAGAATTATTTGAGCACTTGAATTATTTAATAGCATTTAAATGCCCAAATTCAAATATTTATGAATTAAATCAGTGACCTTCTGTTGACCTAGAAAAATGTGCACATATTTTCCCAAAGGTTCTAACCCAAGGCAAAGAGGGTGAACATTTTAGAAGGGCATTTCAGGTTCATTGAAATTATTTTTAGTAAACCCTAGTTGATTTCAGGGGGGGTGCTGGGGGTTCTGCCTTCGCCATTTCAAGTTTCCGATGAAGTAAACATGATGCACATTCTAATGCATGGCTAGCTAGGGTGTGACAGGGGGCATCGACGGCGCGGAGAGGGTGGCGGCGGCGGTTGGGTGTCGAGGAGAGGGAGTTGGATCGGGGTGCGAGGAGAGAAACGAGTGGAGGAGGAGGGCCGGGGTGACGAGGATAAGGTGGCCCTATGCCGACGGCTAGGCCGTCGGCATAGGAGTAGTCCCACCTGACAGCGAGAGGGCCATCGAGTGGATAAGGGTGGCTCTATGCCGACGGCCAGGCCGTCGGCATAGGGAGGAGGCCTATGCCGACGGCTATGCCTAGGCTATGCCGTAGGCATAGATGGCAACTACTTTTTTTAAAAAAAATAGTCCCACCTCGCCAAGGGAAAAGCAATTAGACCTGTTTAAATAGTTCACTAATCCATACGTTATAAGCTCCGGTATTCATTAGACTTATATGAAGAAAGTGGACAGTTGCTGTGAACTTTTCAGTGCCCGGGCAGCCGGCCCGGTGCCCGAGCACTAAAAGGTTCACATCAATTGTACATGTTCAATGATGAATACCGGAGTTTTTAATCAATTCAATTATTACATTTTTAGATTCTTAGTTTACCGTCTGTATGGGACCCGGCACCTGGAGGGGGGGAACGGACGCGTGGGGTCTACACGGAGGGGATCTTGCTGTGGGTCTGGACCGGATGTTACTCCAAAGTGTTCCTATGGGCTGACCTAACACAACCGGGTGGGGAGGTCCACTGGTCAAAGCCCGTCCGTGCAAAGTCAAAGGGCTAGATCCCGTGGTCAAACGCTACAGGGTTAGGCGGAACGGCGGCACTAGGGGGGTAGCAATGCCACCGGAGCATCGCACCGGGCCCTCATACATGCGGGGTGGTGTGGTGGCATGTCCGAAGAGGAGGGACGCGTCTCCGGGGCGTGGCCCCCCCTCACGGACGGCGATGACACGGTCGTTCTGCAGTAACGATGCGGCAGAGGTGGAACGTGTTATCGCCGTCCGTGAGGGGGGCACACGCCCCGGAGGCGCGTCCCGCCTCTTCAGACATGCCACCACACCACCCCGCATGTATGAGGGCCCGGTGCGACGCTCCGGTGGCATTGCTACCCCCGCAGTGCCCCCGTCCCGCCTAACCCCGTAGCATTTGACAACGGGATCTAGCCCTTTGACTTTGCATGGACGGGTTTTGACCAGTGGACCTCCCCACCCGGTTGTGTTAGGTCAGCCCATAGGAACACTTTGGAGTAACATCCGGTCCAGACCCACAGCAAGATCCCCTCTGTGTAGACCCCACGCGTCCGTTTCCTCCCTCCAGGTGCCGGCGGCGGCGCCGTCCGTGAGGGGGGGGGGCACACCCCGGACACGCATGCCGGGCGTTTGCAACCGCCACAACACTTCCAGACTTGTGAGAGGCCGCCTACGCAAGATTTGGCGGCATGCTAGCCCCCGGAGGCCGCCGGCCACAGCCGTAGACGCGCGAAGGGCAATCCGCTTAGAGGGAATTTTTCGGATACTTATCCATCACCAAAAATTATAAAAAAATATCATCGTTCCTATAGCACATGTGCCCGCGTCGTGCAAAAAAGCTCATGATTTTATCGCGCTTCGAGTATTTAGTAATATTGACGCCGCATTGTTACCGCAGAACGTCTACTACCGTGTCATCGCCATCTGTGAGGGGGGCCACGCCCCGGAGACGCGTCCTGCCTCTTCGGACACGCCACCACACCACCCCACATGTATGAGGGCGCGGTGCGACGCTCCGGTGGCATTGCTACCCCCCAGTGCCCCCGTCCCGCCTAACCCTGTAGCGTTTGACCACGGGATCTAGCCCTTTGACTTTGCACGGACGGGCTTTGACCAGTGGACCTCCCCACCCGGTTGTGTTAGGTCAGCCCATAGGAACACTTGGGAGCAACATCCGGGCCAGACCCACAGCAATATCCCCTCCGTGTAGACCCCACGCGTCCGTTTCCCCTCTCCAGGTGCCGGCGGCGACGCCGTCCGTGAGGGGGGGCACCCCCGGACATGCGTGTCGGGCGTTTGCAACCGCCAGAACACTTCCAGACTTGTGAGAGGCCGCTTACGCAAGATTTGGCGGCATGCTAGCCCTCGGAGGCCGGCGGCCACAGCCGTAGACGCGCGAAGGGCAATCCGTGTAGAGGGAATTTTTCAGATACTTCTCCATCACCAAAAATTATGAAAAAATACCATCGTTCGTATAGCACATGTGCCCGCGTCGTGCAAAAAAACTCATGATTTTATTGTGCTCCGAGTATTTAGTAATATTGACGCCGCATCGTTACCGCAGAACGTCTACTACCGCGTCATCGCCGTCCGTGAGGGGGGGGGGCCACGCCCTGGAGATGCGTCCCGCCTCTTCGGACATGCCACCACACCATCCCGCATGTATGAGGGCCCGGTGCGACGCTCCGGTGGCATTGCTACCCCCCAATGCCGCCGTCCTGCCTACCCCTATAGTGTTTGACCACGGGATCTAGCCCTTTGACTTTGCACGGACGGGCTTTGACCAGTGGACCTCCCCACCCGGTTTTGTTAGGTCAGCCCATAGGAACACTTTGGAGTAACATCCGGGCCAGATCCACAGCAAGATCCCCTATGTGTAGACCCCACGCGTCCGTTTCCCCCCTCCAGGTGCCGGCGGCGGCGCCGTCCGTGAGGGGGGGCACACCCCGAACACGCGTGCCGGGCGTTTGCAACCGCCACAACACTTCCAGACTTGTGAGAGGCCGCCTACGCAAGATTTGGCGGCATGCTAGCCCCCGGAGGCCGCCGGCTACAGCTGTAGACGCGCGAAGGGAAATCCGCGTAGAGGTAATTTTTCGGATACTTCTCCATCGCAAAAAATTATGAAAAAATACCATCGTTCCTATAGCACATGTGCCCGCGTCGTGCAAAAAAACTCATGATTTTATCGCGCTCCGAGTATTTAGTAATATTGACGCCGCATCGTTACCGCAGAACGTCTACTACCGTGTCATCGCCATCCGTGAGGAGGGGCCACGCCCCGGAGACGCGTCCCGCCTCTTCGGACATGCCACTACACCACCCCGCATGTATGAGGGCCCGGTACGACGCTCCGGTGGCATTGCTACCCCCCAGTGCCCCCGTCCCGTCTAACCCTGTAGCGTTTGACCACGGGATCTAGCCCTTTGACTTTGCACCGATGGGCTTTGACCAATGGACCTCCCCACCCGGTTGTGTTAGGTCAGCCCATAGGAACACTTTGGAGCAACATCCGGGCTAGACCCACAGCAAGATCCCCTCCGTGTAGACCCCACGCGTCCGTTTCCCCTCTCCAGGTGCCGGCGGCGGCGCCGTCCGTGAGGGGGGGCACACCCCGGACACGTGTGCCGGGCGTTTGCAACCGCCACAACACTTCCAGACTTGTGAGAGGCCGCCTACGCAAGATTTGGTGGCATGCTAGCCCCCGGAGGCCGCTGGCCACAGGCGTAGACGCGCGAAGGGAAATCCGTGTAGAGGGAATTTTTCGGATACTTCTCCATCACCAAAAATTATGAAAAAATACCATCGTCCGTATAGCACATGTGCCCGCGTCGTGCAAAAAACTAATGATTTTATTGCGCTCCGAGTATTTAGTAATATTGACGCCGCATCGTTATCGCAGAACATCTACTACCGTGTCATCGCCGTCCGTGAGGGGGGGCCACGCCCCGGAGACGCGTCCCGCCTCTTCGGACATGCCACCACACCACCCCGCATGTATGAGGTCCCGGTGCGACGCTCCGGTGGCACTGCTACCCCCCCCCCCAGTGCCCCCGTCCCGCCTAACCCTGTAGCGTTTGACCACGGGATCTAGCCCTTTGACTTTGCACGGACGGGCTTTGACCAGTGGACCTCCCCACCCGCTTGTGTTAGGTCAGCACATAGGAACACTTTGGAGCAACATCCGGGCCAGACCCACAGCAAGATCCCCTCCGTGTAGACCCCACGCGTCCGTTTCCCCTCTCCAGGTGCCGGCGGCGGCGCCGTCCATCAGGGGGGCACCCCCGGAAACGCGTGCCGGGCGTTTCCAACCGCCACAACACTTCCAGACTTGTGAGAGGCCGCCTACGCAAGATTTGGCGGCATGCTAGCCCCCGGAGGCTGCCGGCCACAGCCTTAGACGCGCGAAGGGCAATCCGTGTAGAGGGAATTTTTCGGATACTTCTCCATCACCAAAAATTATGAAAAAATAGCATCGTTCGTATAGCACATGTGCCCGCGTCGTGCAAAAACACTCATGATTTTATTGTGCTCCGAGTTTTTAGTAATATTGACGCCGCATCATTACCGCAGAACGTCTACTACCGCGTCATCGCCGTCCGTGAGGGGGGGCCACACCCCGGTGACGCGTCCCGCCTCTTCGGACATGCCACTACACCACCCCGCATGTATGAGGGCCCGGTGCGACGCTCCGGTGGCATTGCTACCCCCCAGTGCCGCCGTCCTGCCTAACCCTGTAGCGTTTGACCACAGGATCTAGCCCTTTGACTTTGCACGGACGGGCTTTGACCAGTGGACCTCCCCTCCCGGTTGTGTTAGGTCAGCCCATAGGAACACTTTGGAGTAACATCCGGGCCAGATCCACAGCAAGATCCCCTATGGGTAGACCCCACGCGTCCGTTTCCCCCCTCCAGGTGCCGGCGGCGGCGCCGTCCGTGAGGGGGGGCACACCCTGGACACGCGTGCCGGGCGTTTGCAACCGCCACAACACTTCCAGACTTGTTAGAGGCCGCCTACGCAAGATTTGGCGGCATGCTAGCCCCCAGAGGCCGCTGGCTACAGCCGTAGACGCGCGAAGGGCAACCCGCGTAGAGGTAATTTTTCGGATACTTCTCCATCACAAAAAATTAAGAGAAAATACCATCGTTCCTATAGCACATGTGCCCGCGTCGTGCAAAAAAACTCATGATTTTATCGCGCTCCGAGTATTTAGTAATATTGACGCCGCATCGTTACCGTAGAACGTCTACTACCGTGTCATCGCCGTCCGTGAGGGCGGCCACACCCCGGTGACGCGTCCCGCCTCTTCGGACATGCCACTACACCACCCCGCATGTATGAGGGCCCGGTGCGACGCTCCGGTGGCATTGCTACCCCCAGTGCCCCCGTCCCGTCTAACCCTGTAGCATTTGACCACGGGATCTAGCCCTTTGACTTTGCACCGACGGGCTTTGACCAATGGACCTCCCCACCCGGTTGTGTTAGGTCAGCCCATAGGAACACTTTGGAGCAACATCCGGGCTAGACCCACAGCAAGATCCCCTCCGTGTAGACCCCACGCGTCCGTTTCCCCTCTCCAGGTGCCGGCGGCGGCGCCGTCCGTGAGGGGGGGCACACCCCGGACACGTGTGTCGGGCCTTTGCAACTGCCGAAACACTTCCAGACTTGTGAGAGGCCACCTACACAAGATTTGGTGGCATGCTAGCCCCCGGAGGCCGTTGGCCACAGCCGTAGACGCGCGAAGGGCAATTCGTGTAGAGGGAATTTTTCGGATATTTCTCTATCACCGAAAATTATGAAAAAATACCATCGTTCGTATAGCACATGTGCCCGTGTCGTGCAAAAAAACTCATGATTTTATTGCGCTCCGAGTATTTAGTAATATTGACGCCGCATCGTTACCGCAGAACGTCTACTACCGTGTCATCGCCGTCCGTGAGGGGGGGCCACGCCCCGGAGACGCGTCCCGCCTCTTCGGACATGCCACCACACCACCCCGCATGTATGAGGGCCCGGTGCGACGCTCCGGTGGCATTGCTACACCCCCCCAGTGCCCCCGTCCCGCCTAACCCTGTAGCGTTTGACCACGGGATCTAGCCCTTTTACTTTGCACGGACGGGCTTTGACCAGTGGAACTCCCCACCCGGTTGTGTTAGGTCAGCACATATGAACACTTTGGAGCAACATCCGGGCCAGACCCACAGCAAGATCCCCTCCGTGTAGACCCCACGCGTCCGTTTCCCCTCTCCAGGTGCCGGCGGCGGCGCCGTCCGTGAGGGGGGCACCCCCGGACACGCGTGCCGGGCGTTTGCAACCGCCACAACACTTCTAGACTTGTGAGAGGCCGCCTACGCAAGATTTGGCGGCATGCTAGTGAAGGAAATATGCCCTAGAGGCAATAATAAAGTTATTATTTATTTCCTTATATCATGATAAATGTTTATTATTCATGCTAGAATTGTATTAACCGGAAACATAATACATGTGTGAATACATAGACAAACAGAGTGTCACTAGTATGCCTCTACTAGACTAGCTCGTTAATCAAAGATGGTTATGTTTCCTAACCATGAACAAAGAGTTGTTATTTGATTAACGGGATCACATCATTAGTTGAATGATCTGATTGACATGACCCATTCCATTAGCTTAGCACCCGATCGTTTAGTATGTTGCTATTGCTTTCTTCATGACTTATACATGTTCCTATGACTATGAGATTATGCAACTCCCGTTTGCCGGAGGAACACTTTGGGTGCTACCAAACGTCACAACGTAACTGGGTGATTATAAAGGAGTACTACAGGTGTCTCCAAAGGTAGATGTTGGGTTGGCGTATTTCGAGATTAGGATTTGTCACTCCGATTGTCGGAGAGGTATCTCTGGGTCCTCTCGGTAATGCACATCACATAAGCCTTGCAAGCACTGCAACTAATATGTTAGTTGTGAGATGATGTATTACGGAACGAGTAAAGAGACTTTCCGGTAACGAGATTGAACTAGGTATTGGATACCGATGATCGAATCTCGGGCAAGTAACATACCGATGACAAAGGGAACAACGTATGTTGTTATGCGGTCTGACCGATAAAGATCTTCGTAGAATATGTAGGAGCCAATATGGGCATCCAGGTCCCGCTATTGGTTATTGACCGGAGACGTGTCTCGGTCATGTCTACATTGTTCTCGAACTGTAGGGTCCGCACGCTTAAGGTTTCGATGATAGTTAAATTATGAGTTTATGAGTTTTGATGTACCGAAGGAGTTCAGAGTCCCGGATGAGATCGGGGACATGACGAGGAGTCTCGAAATGGTCGAGACGTAAAGATTGATATATTGGAAGCCTATGTTTGGACATCGGAAGTGTTCCGGGTGAAATCGGGATTTTACCGGATTACCGGGAGGGTTACCGGAACCCCCCGGGAGCCAAATGGGCCAACATGGGCCTTAGTGGAAAGGTGAGAAGGCAGCCCACATAGGGCTGCGCCTCCCCCCCCTCTCCCTAGTCCTATTAGGACTAGGAGAGGGGCCGGCCACCTCTCTCTTTCACTTCCCACTTGGGAATCCTAGTTGGACTAGGATTGGAGGGGGGAGTCCTACTCCCGGTAGGAGTAGGACTCCTCCTGCGCCTCCCTCCTTTGGCCGGCCAGCCTCCCCCCTCCATCCTTTATATACGGGGGCAGGGGACACCCCAAGACACACAAGTTGATCCTTGAGATCGTTCCTTAGCCGTGTGCGGTGCCCCCTGCCACCAAATTCCACCTCGATCATACCGTTGTAGTGCTTAGGCGAAGCCCTGCGTCGGTAGTACATCAAGATCGTCACCACGCCGTCGTGCTGACGGAACTCCTCCCCGAAGCTTTGCTGGATCGGAGCCCGAGGATCGTCATCGAGCTGAACGTGTGCTAAGAACTCGGAGGTGCCGGAGTAACGGTGCTTGGATCGGTCGGATCGGGAAGAAGACGTACGACTACTTCCTCTACGTTGTGTGATCGCTTCCGCAGTCGGTCTGCGTTGGTACGTAGACAACACTCTCCCCTCTCGTTGCTATGCATCACCATGATCTTGTGTGTGCGTAGGAAAATTTTGAAATTACTACGTTCCCCAACAGTGGCATCCGAGCCTAGGTTTTTATGGTTTGATGTTATTTGCACGAGTAGAACACAAGTGAGTTGTGGGCGATACAAGTCATACTGCCTACCAGCATGTCATACTTTGGTTCGGCGGTATTGTTGGACGAGACGATCCGGACCAACCTTACGCGTACTCTTACGCGAGACCGGTTCCCTCGATGTGCTTTGCACATAGATGGCTTGCGGAAGACTGTCTCTCCAACTTTAGTTGAACCAAGTGTGGCTACGCCCGGTCCTTGAGAAGGTTAAAACGGAGTCTATTTGACGAACTATCGTTGTGGTTTTGATGCGTAGGTGAGATGAGTTCTTACTTAAGCCCGTAGCAGCCACGTAAAACTTGCAACAACAAAGTAGAGGACGTCTAACTTTGCAGGGCATGTTGTGATGTGATATGGTCAAGGCATGATGCTGATTTTATTGTATGAGACGATCATGTTTTGTAACCGAGTTATCGGCAACTGGCAGGAGCCATATGGTTGTCGCTTTATTGTATGCAATGCAATCGCGATGTAATGCTTTACTTTATTACTAAGCGGTAGTGATAGTCGTGGAAGCATAAGATTGGCGAGACGACAACGATGCTACGATGGAGATCAAGATGTCGCGCCGGTGACGATGGTGATCATGACGGTGCTTCGGAGATGGAGATCACAAAGCACAAGATGATGATGGCCATATCATATCACTTATATTAATTGCATGTGATGTTTATCCTTTTATGCATCTTATCTTGCTTTGATTGACGGTAGCATTATAAGATGATCTCTCACTAAATTGTAAAGAAGTGTTCTCCCTGAGTATGCACCGTTGCAAAAGTTCTTCGTGCTGAGACACCACGTGATGATCGGGTGTGATAGGTTCTACGTTCAAATACAACGGGTGCAAAACAGTTGCACACGCGGAATACTCAGGTTATACTTGACGAGCCAAGCATATACAGATATGGCCTCGGAACACGGAGACCGAAAGGTCGAACGTGAATCATATAGTAGATATGATCAACATAGCGATGCTCACCATTGAAAACTACTCCATCTCACGTGATGATCGGTTATGGTTTAGTTGATTTGGATCACGTGATCACTTAAGTAATATGATTAAATTGAACTTAAATTTATCATGAACTTAGTCCTGGTAGTATTTTGCAAATCATGTTGTAGATCAATAGCTCGCGTTGTTGCTTCCCTGCGTTTTATTTTGATATGTTCCTAGAGAAAATTATGTTGAAAGATGTTAGTAGCAATGATGCGGATTGGATCCGTGATCTGAGGTTTATCCTCATTGCTGCACAGAAAAAATATGTCCTTGATGCACCGCTAGGTGACAGACCTATTGCAGGAGCAGATGCAGACATTATGAACGTTTGGCTAGCTCAATATGATGACTACTTGATAGTTTAGTGCACCATGCTTAATAGCTTAGAATCGGGACTTCAAAGACGTTTTGAACGTCATGGAACATCTGAGATGTTCCAGGAGTTGAAGTTAATATTTCAAGCAAATACCCGAGTTGAGAGATATGAAGTCTCCAACAAGTTCTATAGCTAAAAGATGGAGGAGAATCGCTCAACTAGTGAGCATGTGCCCAGATTGTCTGAGTACTACAATCGCTTGAATCAAGTGGGAGTTTATCTTCCAGATAAGATAGTGATTGACAGAATTCTCTAGTCACCATCACCAAGTTAGTAGAACTTTGTGATGAACTATAATATGCAAGGGATGACAAAAGTAATTCCTAAGCTCTTCGTGATGCTGAAATCAACGAAGGTAGAAATCAAGAAAAACATCAAGTGTTGTTGGTTGACAAGACCACTAGTTTCAAGAAAAGGGCAAAGGGAAGAAGGGGAACTTCAAGAAGAACGGCAAGCAAGTTGCTGCTCAAGTGAAGAAGCCCAAGTCTGATCCTAAGCCTGAGACTAAGTGCTTATACTGCAAAGGGACTGATCACTGGAAGCGGAACTACCCCAAATGATTGGCGGATAAGAAGGATGGCAAAGTAAACATAAGTATATTTGATATACATGTTATTGATGTGTACTTTACTAGTGTTTAAAGCAACCCCTTAGTATTTGATGCTAGTTCAGTTGCTAAGAGTAGTAACTCGAAACGGGAGTTGCAGAATAAACAGAGACTAGTTAAGGGTGAAGTGACGATGTGTGTTGGAAGTAGTTCCAAGATTGATATGATCATCATCGCACACTCCCCTATGCTTTCGGGATTAGTGTTGAACCTAAATAAGTGTTATTTGGTGTTTGTGTTGAGCATGAATATGATTTGATCATGTTTATTGTAATACGGTTATTCATTTAAGTAAAAGAATAAATTGGTGTTCTGTTTACATGAATAAAACCTTATATGGTTACACACCCAATGAAAATAGTTCATTGGATCTCGATCTTAATAATACACATATTCATAATATTGAAACCAAAAGATGCAAAGTTAATAATGATAGTGCAACTTATTTGTGGCACTGCTGTTTAGGTCATATTGGTATAAAGCGCATGAAGAAACTCCATGCTGATGGGCTTTCGGAATCACTTGATTATGAATCACTTGATGCTTGCGAACCATGCCTTTTGGGCAAGATGACTAAATCACCGTTCTCCGGAACAATGGAGCGAGAAAAGATTTGTTGGAAATCATACATACTGATGTATGTGGTCCGATGAATATTGAGGCTCGCGACAGGTATCATTATTTTCTGATCTTCACAAATGATTTGAGCAGATATGAGTATATCTACTTGATGAAACATAAGTCTGAAACATTTGAAAAGTTCAAAGAATTTTAGAGTGAAGTGAAAAACATCGTGACAAGAAAATAAAGTTTCTACGATCTGATCGCAGAGACAAATATTTGAGTTACGAGTTTGGTCTTCAGTTAAAACAATGTGAAATAGTTTCACTACTCACGCCACCTGGAACACCACATCATAATGGTGTGTCCGAACGTCATAACCGTACTTTATTGGATATAGTGCAATCTATGATGTCTCTTACCGATTTACCACTATTGTTTTTGGGGTCATGCATTAGAGACAGCTGCATTCACGTTAAAAGGGGCACCATCTATATCCGTCGAGACGACGCCTTCTGAACTATGGTTTGGCAAGAAACCAAAGTTGTCGTTTCTTAAAGTTTGGGGTTGCGATGCTTATATGAAAAAGTTTCATCCTGATAAGCTCAAAACTCAAACCGGAGAAGTGCATCTTCATAGGATATCCAAAGGAAACTATTGGATACACCTTCTATCACAGATCCGAAGGCAAGACTTTTGTTGCTAAATTTGGAAACTTTCTGGAGAAGGAGTTTCTCTCGAAAGAAGTGAGTGGGAGGAAAGTAGAACTTGACGAGGTAACTGTACCTGCTCCCTTATTGGAAAGTAGTACATCACAGAAAAATGTTTCTGTGACACCTACACCAGTTAGTGAGGAAGCTAATGATGATGATCATGAAACTTCAGAACAAGACACTACTGAACCTCGTAGATCAACCAGAGCAAGATCCGTGCCAGAGTGGTACGGTAATCCTGTTCTGGAAGTCATGCTACTAGATCATGATGATCCTACAAACTATGAAGAAGCGATGGTGAGCCCAGATTCCGCAAAGTGGCTTGAAGCCATGAAATCTGAGATATGATCCATGTATGAGAACAAAGTATGGACTTTGGTTGACTTGCCCGATGATCGGCAAGCCATAGAAAATAAATGGATCTTCAAAACGAAGACGGACGCTGATAGTAGTGTTACTATCTACAAAGCTAGAATTGTCGCAAAAGGTTTTCGACAAGTTCAAGGTGTTGACTACGATGAGACTTTCTCACTCGCATCTATGCTTAAGTCTGTCCGAATCATGTTAGCAATTGCCGCATTTTATGAAATCTGGCAAATGGATAAACAAAACTGCATTCCTTAATGGATTTGCTAAAGAAAAGTTGTATACGATGCAACTAGAAGGTTTTGTCGATCCTAAAGGTGTTAACTAAATATGCAAGCTCCAGCGATCTTTCTATGGACTGGTGCAAACATCACGGAGTTGGAATATACGCTTTGATGAGTTGATCAAAGCATACAGTTTTATACAGACTTGCGGTGAAGCCTGTATTTACGAGAAAGTGAGTGGGAGCACTACAGCATTTCTGATAAGTATATGTGAATGACATATTGTTGATCGGAAATAATGTAGAATTATTCTGTAAAGCATAAAAAGGAGTGTTTGAAAGGAGTTTTTCAAAGAAAGACTTCGGTAAAGCTGCTTACGTCTTGAGCTTCAAGATCTATAGAGATAGATCAAGACGCTTGATAAGTTTTTCAATAAATACATACCTTGACAAGATTTTGAAGTAGTTCAAAATGGAACAGTCAAAGAAAAAGTTTCTTGCCTGTGTTACAAGGTGTGAAGTTGAGTAAAGACTCAAAGCCCAACCACGGCAGAAGATAGAAAGAGAATGAAAGTCATTCCCTATGCCTCATTCATAGGTTCTATAAAGTATGCCATGCTGTGTACTAGATCTATTGTATACCCTGCACTGATTTGGCAAGGGAATACAATAGTGATCTAGGAGTAGATCACTGGACAGCGGTCAGAATTATCCTTAGTGAAATAAGGATATGTTTCTCGATTATGGACGTGACAAAAAGGTTCGTCGTAAAGGGTTACGTCGATGCAAGTTTTTGACACTGATCCAGATGAATCTAAAGTCTCAATCTGGATACATATTGAAAGTGGGAGCAATTAGCTAGAGTAGCTCCGTATAGAGCATTGTAGACACAGAACTTGCAAAATACTCACGGATCTGAATGTGACAGACCCGTGGACTAAAATTATCTCACAAGCAAAACATGATCACACCTTAGTACTCTTTGGGTGTTAATCACATAGATATGTGAACTAGATTACTGACTCTAGTAAACCCTTTGAGTGTTGGTCACATGACGATGTGAACTATGGGTGTTAATCACATGGTGATGTGAACTATTGCTGTTAAATCACATGGCGATGTGAACTAGATTATTGACTCTAGTGCAAGTGGGAGACTGAAGGAAATATGCCCTAGAGGCAATAATAAAGTTATTATTTATTTCCTTATATCATGATAAATGTTTATTATTCATGCTAGAATTGTATTAACCGGAAACATAATACATGTGTGAATACATAGACAAACAGAGTGTCACTAGTATGCCTCTACTAGACTAGCTCGTTAATCAAAGATGGTTATGTTTCCTAACCATGAACAAAGAGTTGTTATTTGATTAACGGGATCACATCATTAGTTGAATGATCTGATTGACATGACCCATTCCATTAGCTTAGCACCCGATCGTTTAGTATGTTGCTATTGCTTTCTTCATGACTTATACATGTTCCTATGACTATGAGATTATGCAACTCCCATTTGCCGGAGGAACACTTTGGGTGCTACCAAACGTAACAACGTAACTGGGTGATTATAAAGGAGTACTACAGGTGTCTCCAAAGGTAGATGTTGGGTTGGCGTATTTCGAGATTAGGATTTGTCACTCTGATTGTCGGAGAGGTATCTCTGGGCCCTCTCGGTAATGCACATCACATAAGCCTTGCAAGCACTGCAACTAATATGTTAGTTGTGAGATGATGTATTACAGAACGAGTAAAGAGACTTTCCGGTAACGAGATTGAACTAGGTATTGGATACCGACGATCGAATCTCGGGCAAGTAACATACCGAGACAAAGGGAACAACGTATGTTGTTATGCGGTCTGACCGATAAAGATCTTCGTAGAATATGTAGGAGCTAATATGGGCATCTAGGTCCCGCTATTGGTTATTGACCGAAGACGTGTCTCGGTCATGTCTACATTGTTCTCGAACCGTAGGGTCCGCACGCTTAAGGTTTCGATGACAGTTATATTATGAGTTTATGAGTTTTGATGTACCGAAGGTCAGAGTCCCGGATGAGATCGGGGACATGACGAGGAGTCTCGAAATGGCCGAGACGTAAAGATTGATATATTGGAAGCCTATGTTTGGACATCGGAAGTGTTCCGGGTGAAATCGGGATTTTACCGGATTACCGGGAGGGTTACCGGAACCCCCCGGGAGCCAAATGGGCCAACATGGGCCTTAGTGGAAAGGTGAGAAGGCAGCCCACATAGGGCTGCACCTCCCCCCTCTCCCTAGTCCTATTAGGACTAGGAGACCCTAGTCCTATTAGGACTAGGAGAGGGGCCGGCCACCTCTCTCTTTCACTTCCCACTTGGGAATCCTAGTTGGACTAGGATTGGAGGGGGGAGTCCTACTCCCGGTAGGAGTAGGACTCCTCCTGCGCCTCCCTCCTTTGGCCGGCCAGCCTCCCCCCTCCATCCTTTATATACGGGGGCAGGGGACACCCCAAGACACACAAGTTGATCCTTGAGATCGTTCCTTAGCCGTGTGCGGTGCCCCCTGCCACCAAATTCCACCTCGATCATACCGTTGTAGTCTTAGGCGAAGCCCTGCGTCGGTAGTACATCAAGATCGTCACCACGCCGTCGTGCTGACGGAACTCCTCCCCGAAGCTTTGCTGGATCGGAGCCCGAGGATCGTCATCGAGCTGAACGTGTGCTAAGAACTCGGAGGTGCCGGAGTAACGGTGCTTGGATCGGTCGGATCGGGAAGAAGACGTACGACTACTTCCTCTACGTTGTGTGATCGCTTCCGCAGTCGGTCTGCGTTGGTACGTAGACAACACTCTCCCCTCTCGTTGCTATGCATCACCATGATCTTGTGTGTGTGTAGGAAAATTTTGAAATTACTACGTTCCCCAACAGCTAGCCCCCGGAGGCCGCCGGCCACAGCCTTAGATGCGCGAAGGGCAATCCGTGTAGAGGGAATTTTTCAGATACTTCTCCATCACCAAAAATTATGAAAAAATACCATCGTTCGTATAGCACATGTGCCCGCGTCGTGCAAAAAAACTCATGATTTTATTGTGCTCCGAGTATTTAGTAATATTGACGCCGCATCGTTACCACAGAACGTCTACTACCGCGTCATCGCCGTCCGTGAGGGGGGGCCACGCTCCGGAGACGCGTCCCGCCTCTTCGGACATGCCACCACACCACCCCGCATGTATGAGGGCCCGGTGCGACGCTCCGGTGGCATTGCTACCCCCCAGTGCCACCGTCCTGCCTAACCCTGTAGCATTTGACCACGGGATCTAGCCCGTTGACTTTGCACGGACGGGCTTTGACCAGTGGACCTCCCCACCCGGTTGTGTTAGGTCAGCCCATAGGAACACTTTGGAGTAACATCCGGGCCAGATCCACAGCAAGATCCCCTATGTGTAGACCCCACGCGTCCGTTTCCCCCCTCCAGGTGCCGGCGGCGGCGCCGTCCGTGAGGGGGGGCACACCCCGGACACGCGTGCCGGGCGTTTGCAACCGCCACAACACTTCTAGACTTGTGAGAGGCCGCCTACGCAAGATTTGGCGGCGTGCTAGCCCCCGGAGGCCGCCGGCTACAGCCGTAGACGCCCGAAGGGCAATCCGCGTAGAGGTAATTTTTCGGATACTTCTCCATCACAAAAAATTATGAAAAAAATACCATCGTTCCTATAGCAAATGCGCCCGCGTCGTGCAAAAAAACTCATGATTTTATCGCGCTCCGAGTATTTAGTAATATTGACGCCGCATCGTTACCGCAGAACGTCTACTACCGTGTCATCGCCGTCCGTGAGGGGGGGCCACGCCCCGGAGACGCGTCCCGCCTCTTCGGACATGCCACTACACCACCCCGCATGTATGAGGGCCCGGTACGACGCTCCGGTGGCATTGCTACCCCCTAGTGCCCCAGTCCCGTCTAACCCTGTAGCGTTTGACCACGGGATCTAGCCCTTTGACTTTGCACCGACTGGCTTTGACCAATGGACCTCCCCACCCGGTTGTGTTAGGTCAGCCCATAGGAACACTTTGGAGCAACATCCGGGCTAGACCCACAGCAAGATCCCCTCCGTGTAGACCCCACGCGTCCGTTTCCCCTCTCTAGGTACCGGCGGCGGCGCCGTCCGTGAGGGGGGGCACACCCCGGACACGTGTGCCGGGCGTTTGCAACCGCCACAACACTTCCAGACTTGTGAGAGGCCGCCTACGCAAGATTTGGTGGCATGCTAGCCCCCGGAGGCCGCTGGCCATAGCCGTAGACGCGCGAAGGGCAATCCGTGTAGAGGGAATTTTTCGGATACTTCTCCATCACCAAAAATTATGAAAAAATACCATCATTCGTATAGCACATGTGCCCGCGTCGTGCAAAAAAACTCATGATTTTATGGCGCTCCGAGTATTTAGTAATATTGACACCGCATCGTTACCGCAGAACGCCTACTACCGTGTCATCGCCGTCCGTGAGGGGGGCCACGCCCCGGAGACGCGTCCCGCCTCTTCGGACATGCCACCACACCACCCCGCATGTATGAGGGCCCGGTGCGACGCTCCGGTGGCATTGCTACCCCCCCCCCCCAGTGCCCCCGTCCCGCCTAACCCTGTAGCGTTTGACCACGGGACCTAGGCCTTTGACTTTGCACGGACGGGCTTTGACCAGTGGACCTCCCAACCCGGTTGTGTTAGGTCAGCACATAGGAACACTTTGGAGCAACATCCGGGCCAGACCCACAGCAAGATCCCCTCCGTGTAGACCCCACGCGTCCGTTTCCCCTCTCCAGGTGCCGGCGGCGGCGCCGTCCGTGAGGGGGGCACCCCCGGACACGCGTGCCGAGCGTTTGCAACCGCCACAACACTTCCAGACTTGTGAGAGGCCGCCTACGCAAGATTTGGCGGCATGCTAGCCCCCGGAGGCCGCCGGCCATAGCCTTAGACGCGCGAAGGGCAATCCGTGTAGAGGGAATTTTTCGGATACTTCTCCATCACCAAAAATTATGAAAAAATACCATCGTTCGTATAGCACATGTGCCCGCGTCGTGCAAAATAACTCATGATTTTATTGCGCTCCGAGTATTTAGTAATATTGACGCCGCATCATTACAGCAGAACGTCTACTACCGTGTCATCGGCCTCCGTGAGGGGGGGCCACGCCCCGGAGACGCGTCCCACCTCTTCGGACATGCCACCACACCACCCCGCATGTATGAGGGCCCGGTGCGACGCTCCGGTGGCATTGCTACCCCCCAGTGCCGCCGTCCCGCCTGACCCTGTAGCGTTTGACCACGGGATCTAGCCCTTTGACTTTGCACGGACGGGCTTTGACCAGTGGACCTCCCCACCCGGTTGTGTTAGGTCAGCCCATAGGAACTCTTTGGAGTAACATCCGGGCCATATCCACAGCAAGATCCCCTCTGTGTAGACTCCACGCGTCCGTTTGCCCCCTCCAGGTGCCGGCGGCGGCGCCGTCCGTGAGGGGGGGGGGGGGGGGGGCGCACCCCGGACACGCGTGCCAGGCGTTTGCAACCGCCACAACACTTCCAGACTTGTGAGAGGCCTCCTACGCAAGATTTGGCGGCATGCTAGCCCCCGGAGGCCGCCGGCTACAGCCGTTGATGCGCGAAGGGCAATCCACGTAGAGGTAATTTTTCGGATACTTCTCCATCACAAAAAATTATGAAAAAATACCATCGTTCCTATAGCACATGTACCCGCGTCGTGCAAAAAAACTCATGATTTTATCGCGCTCCGAGTATTTAGTAATATTGACGCCGCATCATTACCGCAGAACGTCTACTACCATGTCATCGCCGTCCGTGAGGGGGGGCCACGCCCCGGAGATGCGTCCCGCCTCTTCGAACATGCCACTACACCACCCCGCATGTACGAGGGCCCGGTGCGATGCTCCGGTGGCATTGCTACCCCCAGTGCCCCTGTCCCGCCTAACCCTGTAGCGTTTGACCACGGGATCTAGCCCTTTGACTTTGCACCGACGGGCTTTGACCAATGGACCTCCCCACCCGGTTGTGTTAGGTCAGCCCATAGGAACACTTTGGAGCAACATCCGGGCCAGACCCACAGCAAGATCCCCTCCGTGTAGACCCCACGCGTCCGTTTCCCCTCTCCAGGTGCCGGCGGCGGCGCCGTCCGTGAGGGGGGGCACACCCCGGACACGTGTGCCGGGTGTTTGCAACTGCCACAACACTTCCAGACTTGTGAGAGGCCGTCTACGCAAGATTTGGTGGCATGCTAGCCCCCAGAGGCCGCTGGCCACAGCCGTAGACGCGCGAAGGGCAATCCGTGTAGAGGGAATTTTTCGGATACTTCTCCATCACCAAAAATGATGAAAAAATACCATCGTTCGTATAGCACATGTGCCCGCGTCGTGCAAAAAAACTCATGATTTTATTGCGCTCAGAGTATTTAGTAATATTGACGCCGCATCGTTACCGCAGAACGTCTACTACCGTGTCATCGCCGTCCGTGAGGGGGGGCCACGCCCCGGAGACGCGTCCCGCCTCTTCGGACATGCCACCACACCACCCCGCATGTATGAGGGCCCGGTGCGACGCTCCGGTGGCATTGCTACCCCCCCAGTGCCCCCGTCCCGCCTAACCCTGTAGCGTTTGACCACGGGATCTAGCCCTTTGACTTTGCACGGACGGGCTTTGACCAGTGGACGTCCCCACCCGGTTGTGTTAGGTCAGCACATAGGAACACTTTGGAGCAACATCCGGGCCAGACCCACAGCAAGATCCCCTCCGTGTTGACCCCACGCGTCCGTTTCCCCCCTCCAGGTGCCGGCGGCGGCGCAGTCCATGAGGGGGGGGGCACACCCCGGAGCCCCAAGACGGGCGTCTACGCATGCATGAACACTTTCACATATGCATCGGGACCCCTGCGATGTTTCGGTGACATAGCTACACCCCGAACCCCCCCACCAAGCAGAATTCCTTCCGTGTCGACCGTTTCCCCCCTCCGTGACACGGCGATAGCGACGTTCGTAACGGGGGGCAATCTATATACCATCGGGTATGTTTTTTTAGATAAGGCATAATTATCTTATGCAAAAGCAAAAACTAAAATAAAGTAAAAATAACAAAACAAAGTAAAAATAAAAAATAAAGTAATGCCCACGTATGCCGACGGCAAGGCCGTCGGCATATATGTGCACACACGGTGGTTGTCCCACGGATCGGTGACGTGGCATGGCACAAGGATCGATGACGTGGCGAAGGGGCCTATGCCGACGGCTGTGCCGTAGGCATACCTCTGCCACAGATAAATTTAAAAATTAAGTAAAGTAAACATATGCCGACGGCGAGGCCGTCGGCATACCTGCGCACACACGGATCGATGACGTCGCGTGGCACACGGATCGTTGACGTGGCAGAGGGGCCTATGCTGACGGCTGTGCCGTAGGCATACCTCTGCCACAGGTATGCCGACGGCCGCTGTTACCACCCGTCGGCGTAGGTTCAACGCCGTCAAATGGTCAGCGCTGACCGGGCAGGTGGGCCCATGCTATGCCAACGGCCTGACCTATGCCGACGGGCCCCATAGGCATATCTCGGGCGGTCCCGACGGCCTCGTCTATGCCGACGGGATGTATGCCGACGGCTTTTCTACGCCTACGGCCTATCCTTGGCCGTCGGCATAGGTCCGGCGATGCCGACGGGGGCCGTCGGCATAGATTTGGCCGTCGGCAACCCCAGTTTTTCTGGTAGTGAAGTGATATACACCAGAGATGAGGAGAGAGAGTATTATATACAATGCATGTGAAGGAGGGATGCGACCTACATAAACATGTGTCCATACACAAGGGCCGACATACGAGGACAATGATCCTCGTGATATTGATATCATCATGCGACATTTAGTTTAGAGCATCAGGCATGCCTTCTCAGACTGAATCATGATGCCTCCTCTGTTTTTTAGAGCATGAGATAGAATCATGTTCTCAAGTATGAATGGATATTACATGATATCATGTTTGACAAACATTTGTCATTTCAAGCAATTATTTCTCACTATATTTTGTGTTATTCCGTGACAACGCACGGGCAACCAACTAGTTCATTATAATGTGCAAAGAAAATGTAGAACAGATCCCCTGATGCATATTTGCTTGTGATTCATTCACACTATTATGTGAACTGAAAACAAGTGTTGGGTGTAAACAAGATGCAAACAATCAAGGATGTTGGCAGTACTGAATCAGCAAAAAACATCGTAAAATAAACCGCCAAACCAGAAATGTATATGTTCCGCATTAATAATTGGTGTGGTGAAAATTCAGTTTACTCCTGGGCAGTGCCCCTCCCGATAGGACACCATGCCCCTCTCGCATGAGTGTGCTTCAGCAGACAATTCAGAAGTATGCAAACGGTGGATGACGATGTGGGTCGTTGTGAAAAAAATAACAAAGCGTGACCAAGGGATCCAGACTGCCCCACTCTGGCCCCCGCTGGTTCTTTCCCCACTGAAATGCTTGCTGGTCGTGCGGCAGCGGCTTGAATCTCGGCATCGGAGGGGATGGAAGATGCCGGACTTGAGGTCCTGCTTGATAGCATCGACCGGTAAGTGGATATGAGAACCGCAAAAATGTGTTATTCCACCGGATTTTTCTATTTTGTGTGATTATTTGTGAGTGGCCTGACGCCATTAGCACCGAGTTTGTGTAGGTTTCCCTGGCAGGAGGAGTTCACTGACAATTTGGAACACTCAAATCCAGTGCCGCTTGCCTTGTTGCCGCCTGCCCAGGCGAATGCGGAGGGTGAAGGATGAACAGAATCTCGCCTCCAGAGAGGTGCGGGCACCAGGTCAGTGCTGGTGCCGCGGGCGGGACGAACCGCGGAGTCCGACAGTGGCGAGAAACATCGCCCACTGCATCAGCGCGGTCCACTGACAGGGCCGGCTAACCCAGAAGCCCCTGGGTGGCCAAGAAATGTTAGCTTAATTAATTGGGCCTAATTAATTCTTTTTGCAGCAAACTGTCATGGACTATCTGGAGATATGGGGTATCTGATACCTGGTCAACACTCGTGGCAGCGGGCTAGGTTCTTCGGTTAGAAATGGTAATACAGAGGCTGACTAGTCAGCAAGGAGTGTGTTGGGGGAGAAGTACCCCCCTTCAGTTGGACTCAATCATGCTGAACCATCAGATGCCGATGTGCTTCGGTTCATTGGCAAAATGAATGGGTGCAGCTAAAGGATGCTACGAAAGTAAATAATTAAAAACTAATACCAATACTTTGATTCGAATTGCGTTCCAAAACAACATGACTAAGAAAGTTGTTTATTTCAGAAAATGATTCAAGAACTTCCATCTCCTGCTTGTTGTGGCGTCTGGTCATGACATTAAAAGCTGAACTGTCTCCCGGAGGGGAGGTGACATTAAAAAAATTCCTACAATCACGCAAGATCTATTTAGGAGATGCATAGCAACGAGACGGGAAGAGTGTGTCCACGTACCCTCATAGACCGAAAGCGGAAGCGTTAGATTAACGCGGTTGATGTAGTCGAACGTCTTCACGATCCAACCGATTCAAGTACCGAAAGTACGGCACCTCCATGTTCAACACATGTCAGCTCGATGACGTCCCTTGAACTCTTGATCCAGTAGAGGGTCGAGGGAGAGTTCCGTCAGCACGACGGCGTGACGACGGTGTTTGTCAGGACACTGATTCCAAATCACATCGATCTAGCCGGTAACACCTCATATCACTTTGCGGCCTCACACACGGTATTCCCACGGGTGTCGCCTTACCATGGCCCGGGACCGTTTGCACCTTTTGGCTCACGTATATGATAGTGTCGCTAGCATCCATATGACAGAGAACCCGGGCCGACATGACTAGTTGCGAACCCAAAGTGGCCCTAACTTACGGGGACAGACATACATGAATCAACATCGAGCATGTCGGTCAGCAGCGTGCTAATCCGGGCTGTAGCACTGGGCTAACAGGACTCCGGTGTACCGGGCTGTAGTAGGCTAGGCAGGATTTCGGATGTCACCGCGTGACATTTCCCCGAAGGGACAGACACAAGAACGAAGTGAATCACATGCCGGCCAGTCAAGTGTTCCGGAGCAGTAGTGCGGGGCAAGCAGGACTCTGGTGAACCGGGCTGTAGCGGACTACTATGGCTCATGGAAGCACAAGACTACATTTCCCCATAAGAGAGGCTACCAAGGATAAACAATTAGGTT
Source organism: Triticum monococcum (assembly GCA_034509565.1). Classification (NCBI taxonomy): domain Eukaryota; kingdom Viridiplantae; phylum Streptophyta; class Magnoliopsida; order Poales; family Poaceae; genus Triticum; species Triticum monococcum. The sequence goes on along the minus strand of CM067842.1, from coordinate 782,776,568 downwards.
GTCGGATCCCACACATACCAAGCATTTCAATCATACACACAATATGCTCGATATGTGTAAATACAACATGGCATCACAACAAAACTCTACGACTCAAAGTATTTATTCATTAGGCTCCGAGGAGCGAGATATTACAAACATGGTCTCATGACCCAACATACAGAGCATACAAGCAACAAGCACATGCGGAAGCTTAACTTGTCTGAGTACCGACAACTACAAATGAAGAAGGCTCAGAAGCCTGACTATCTACAAGACCCTCCCAAGGGTATAAGATCATAGCTGAGGTATCAAGCTAAACGTCAAAGTCCACGTGGAACTATTAGCGAGACTGAAGTCTCTCTGCAAAACATAAATTAAGCCAACGTGAGTACAAATGTACCCAGCAAGACTTACATCAAAACTAACTACATATGCGTCGGTATCAACAAAGGGGGTGCTGGAGTTTAACTACAGCAAGCCAGCTTTGACTCAGTGGCTAACCTAAACTATGACTGCAAGTAACTCTTTTGAGGTGGCGCACACGAGTTCACAAATTCACCATAGCAATGCACCACTATGGATCCGCTCCTGTCTCCCTGCGAGAACGCCATCCATAACACTCACACTTATCTTGCGCATTTTAGAGTATCCACTTTCACTTGTCTATGAACTATGCAAGGGGTCCAAGTTTCCATATCCGAGGAATCCGGCTATTCGAATAGATAATCATAACCCTGCAGGGGTGTACTTCTTCACACACGCTCTCGCCACTTATTGCCCTCTACACGTCATGTACCTCGGCAACCTTCAAGCGGAAGCCGGGCGAGGGTGTCGGCCACGACCGGACTAACCACACAAGTCTCTCGTCCAGGTTTATCGCCTATTCGGGTTCCATCCGCAAGGAGATCCGGCCAGGGTGTCGCTCATAGCCCCAAACGATGTGTGCAGGGTTCCCAAGCCCACCATCCGGGTGCCACTTGGTACACCGTGCCACTGTGCCTAGTCTGTCCTAAGCCCACCTGTATCGGGTGCCACTTGGTAGACTACTAACACTACCTACAAACACCAGAAACTAGTTGCAACTCCTGGACAAAGATTGAGTTGATTAATAAGCCGAGAGGGGCCGAGTTACCGGAACCCAATGTGTGAGAGTAACTGTTCATGGATCACAAACACAGAACTCAGTTCTTGAGAACGGCTGCAATGAGACAACCCACCATGTACTCCTACATGGCCTCTCACCGCTACCTTTACCAAATCGTGTTCACACACTTAGCTCTCAACGGTAGGACATGTTCACCACGTTCCAGTTCATTCCCGATGAATCAGACCTGACTCAACTCTAAGCAGTTGCAGGCATGACAACAAGCATGAATGAGTAGGCACATCAGGGCTCAAACAACTCCTACTCATGCTAGTGTGTTTCATCTATTTACTTTGGCAATGACATGTCATGCAGAGGAAAGGGGTTCAACTACCGCAGCATGTAACAGTTGAATCGGTGTTGTCCTAATGCAGTAAAAGAGAGAAGGAGCTAGAGAGTGGGATTGTATCGGAATGAACAAGGGGTTTTTGCTTGCCTGACACTTCCGAAGATAGTATATCTCTTCATCAGTGTCATCGAACTCATCGCCGGAACAACATCTACTGAAGGGGGACAAATACCGGCAATAGAGAGGAAACACAATTAATGCAATGCAACAATATGATGCACGATCATGACATGGCAATATGCTGTGATTTGGGCTAATGCAACAGACCGTCATTTTAATTAAAGTGGAATTCAAAACTACATCAAATTCCAACTCCAAACCTATTTTCAAATTTGCCCTAATCATGTTTCAACCTAAACAGTGAGGTTAACTTGCTCAAACATGCATGAAAATTCCATAAACAGATTCCTTGAATTTTTCTAATAATTTTTCGTATATAACTTATTTCATTTGGAGTTACGGTTGAATTTCTATGATTTTTAGAAGTTTGGGGTATTTTTTGAAATTTATAAATCATTTCTGATTTTAATTCCAGAAAAGGATTACTGCGTCAGCCTGACATCATCATGACGTCAGCAAGTCAACACGCCAGTCCCTAGTCAAACCTGACCAGTGCGACCTGCACGTCAGTGTAACAGGGCAGGGACAGTGACTGGCTGGTGGGTCCAGGTCAACGATGATGTGGCATGGTCAAACTAACACATGGGGCCGACTATATTAATCTAAACTAAACATGGAATAATCCCCAGGCTTAATTAAGGCATGGGGCCCATAGTCAGTTAGTGAGGGGGTTAGTTAGTGGCGTCATTAGCCACTAATGACGGCGCCACGTCGACACGGCCGGAGTTAAGCCGCTGTCGACCTTCCCGTGCGGCGGAGTCGACACGGGACGGCGCTATAGGAGGCGGCTGGGCGAGAGAAGGGCACAGGGAGGAGGCCCTCGCTCGCGCGCATCGAACAGAGCAGGTGGGAGGTCGCGGGGTGGACGGAGCTCGCCGGAAGTGAGCTCGCGGCAGCGCCGGAGTTCGGGTGAGTGCGGGGTTGGCGCTGTGGTGCGCGGAAGGGCGAGTTAGCATGTGCGTTAGGCTCCTGGTGGCTTCCCGAGTGCAGTGACGTGCTCCGAATCGAGCTCAAGCGGCTGTAGTGACGGCAGAGACATGGCTGGCGGCAGGGGAAGTTCGGCCACGGCAGCAGCGCTAGCTAGGGGATGAGCAGAGCAACGTGGTTAGGGGGAGGAGAAAGAGGACCTCACGGCGATGCGGGAGGGTAGGTTAGCGGCCTCGGGGACGCTCTGGGCGAGGCGAATTGACGGAGTCGATCTCCGGGCACCGGAGGTGAAAACGAAGATGCTCTGGTCAACTGAGCCCTCTTCTGGTCGCGTGCATCGGGTGTGTTGCTCCATGGGGTCATGGCGGAGCTCGGGGACGCGGAGAGGGAGCGAGGGAGTGGCTGTGCCCGTGGTGGAGCTCGTCGGTGGTCTTGGTGGCGCTCGAACCGTGCGAGAGAGAGAGAGAGTAGAGGAGGGGGTGAGCTCGAGGGAGTGAGTGAGAGGGACCAGGGGGGCCGCGCGGCGCCTCCAGGCGCTCGGTCGAGGGCGGGGGAGGAAGCAGGAGGTGGAAGCAGGAGGTGGCGTCTGGTGTGCGTGCGGGCGACACGCCTGTGCCAGTAGGCAGAGGTAGACGACGAGTGAGGGGGTTTGCGGTGGTGGGCTGGGCCAGAACGGGAGCTGGGCCGGCTCTGCTGCAGGTGAGAGCCAGGTAAGTGGCTCAGGTACTCTCCCTTCTGCCTTTTCTTTCTATTTTCTATTTTCTGACATTTGTTTCTGATTTAGTAAAATACTAAATCAATTTTAAACTTCATGAAAATAATTGTGTCAACTAAGTGGACTTATACAAAGCCACACAACAATTTTCAGAATTACTGAACATATATTTATATATATAATAAATATAAATCCAATTCAAATAGTTATTGAATTAATTCCAAATGCCCAAAATAAATATTTCTGAGACTCCAAAAATATTGGTTTGAGTTTTACCTCTTGCCAATATTTTTATAGCTTGACGGGAACATTTTCTTGGGTTTATTTGAAACAATTTTTAATGTTGATCATTTTTGTAAAAGACTTCTGAGGCTTTCCACTTTCCCCAATTCAACTTTCAATAAAATTAAAACATGATGCAACAAGATCAAGCAAGGACAACAGGAGCTGAGCTAGGGCTGTGACAACTCACCCCCACTAAACAAGAATCTTGTCTCGAGATTCAAGACGTGAGGTAAGAAGACATAGGGGTCATAAAGCTAACACGATCTTCATGATCCGATTGCCCTCATCGAAGATGTTGATTCATTGCTTCAAATGGATCTTGTGTGCCTTCTGGATCTTCATCCAACACGATGACGACATAAGAAACTCAATAGGAATCGATCTTCTCGAAGATCGAACAACTCACGATCAACTTATGGGGTGAGATGTGGGAACATCTCTCGAGCTGAGACGCAAAACACATATCGAGAGGGAAGGAAAGAAACAAATGATGAGGTTTCAATTTGGCAGGCTACAATTCCCCACTCGAATAAGATGGAGCATGAATTTCAAAGTAGCAAGGAGATATTTGCCATTATTTCGTAACATGATACCTTAAGGAAGGTGACTCATAGAATTATCCCCTTAAGTGGCAAAAAGAATTACTTTTGATACAACTATCATTGAAACTCTTTATACCAGCCTAAGGCACTCACAATCGATCATTTGAAGGAGTTCAAAAGAATGACATACTCGGACTAGAATGGATGATGTGGACTTCCTTGTTGAAGACAACGCAATGGATGATTTTGCTTATCATCGGAAATGGATGGGACCCATGGTAAGTCCACTTTTGAAGACGATCCTGAACAACAACTACTGATGTGCAAGCTGGGAACAAAATGCAAATGTCGGGAATGATTCTGGTAACTGGGGAAGAACTCAACAATCGAGAGTGAGTCCACTGTTTGAAAAGGTTATAACATAACCGAGGAAACAGGAAGCAAATCCCAGTTAACACCAACGATAAAACCTAGTGCTTGCGCGTGCTCTCAAGAACTTGAGCATCTCCATATTCATCAAGGTTTTACCAATATCCGTGTCAAGGATCCTGGCAACACAACATACCACCATGATGAATGGTGATGGATGATGCAGATGCAAAGGAAGATAACACTTTCTCAGATTTCACCTTAGCGAGGCCAAGGGGACAGAAACTGGATAATCGCCCGAGAGACATTTAGCACTCCGCTTCTAATGTTCTCCTTGATGTGCTAGCGCAACTCATTTATTAAAATGGTTTGGTACCTAGGACATCAAGTAAAAGGTTGGACTTCGGGAGCACAAAAATCCATAAGGAACAACTATTGGAGTAATCCCTACGAAATCCTTATGGGGAGATGGCCAACTTCTTCAATCAAGATACTACAATAATAGGTCTTTCGGCTGGGTGTGTCAGCCACAACATCCACTTTACCGGGTTACACAAGGACCAATATTATAGCTCTGGGAAGACATTCCAACCATCATATCTGCCTGAGATTCAGATCTGGTTGGTAACAAGATATTCCAGATTCACCGAGACTAGCAGAAAATGAAAGTTTGCAACACAAATCAACAAGACGATGTTGCGAGATTCTCGGGAAAAGAACTACGATAGTAAGCTCCAAAACCTGAGCTGGTTCTGCTACAAACCTATGAACACGCTATCCAAGACAAGCATGCTCACATAGTAGTCTTACAATAAAAACACTACCGGGTTCAGATGGGGAACCATCATTGAGGATATCGAAGTCCTTGTATACTTATCGATGAACTTCTTATCCTTGAACAGATCAATCAGTGGCTTGGTGTACTAGGGAATACATATGGAATGAAGATGATCAATCTAACAGACCACAAAATACTTCGCACATGCATGACTGACTTGGGATGATTCCAGAGGAAGCAAAAATGAACTTTCTTGAATTCACGGCGGCAACTTACACCTAATGCACGTGAACTTGGAGAAAGTCACTTCTTTCACCAAACATATACCTCATGAGCGGAACACGAAGGAAATGCTTACAAAGTTTCCAACACTAGCTTAATGTTTAACACGAATCATGGGGGAGACAAGATGCTGCTGATGGGCTCAACAGCAACTCATCGTAATTTCCATATCACTGAACTTCCACCATTGAACAATGTGATAGTATTGGTCAGACCAAAAGATGTAATGGTGTATGGTCGAGGAGTCAACCACGAGTAGACAACATTACGAATATCATTGGTTCTGATTTGATTTGATGATAACCCACACTCAAATCAAGGATTGGATAAGATAATAGCACCGACAACTGATCACGAGGATCAATCGAGGAAGATATCATCTTTCTTGAACGCCCACACACACAAGGATATCCCTTAGTGATGAACTAAATCGTACAAGATTTCATCTTCCAACTCTCCAAGTTATTGTTTAGCTTATCAAACTAGTTCAGGAATATGCAACACAGATTCTTGGAGAGGGGGTGGTTTATTGGAAAACCAACTTGATCACGAACTCAACATATCAGTTAGGGGACGACCTGGTGATACTTCTGTGAAGATATCCGGAAAATCACGAACCACCGATATGTCTCTAAGCTCGAGAACAATCTTGCTTTTCAAGGCAAGACGACATGATCAGAAGAGTAAGGGATTCAATTCTAACTCAAAGATCGAAGAGTGCACCAGAAATAAGGAAAAGATAGCACGATCAATACTAGAGTAGTGATTCAATAACGAACACACTAAGAATGATATTAATCTCCATTAACAACCAAGCAACACGGTTTCTAGGAGTATTGATTTCACACATCATGGTTCACTTGTCGATATTCTGGTTACAATAACACGAAGACCGAGGAATGAACGATGATGGCGAGAAGTATCACTGTATCAAGAGTTCATAGGAGGTTGTGCAATTCCTATGATATTCCTGACATAAAGAGAGCAATACTTTAGGGTAGAACATAATCAAAAGCTGGATTGGCATTTTGATCTGCGGAATACAACTGCTTTGACCCAATCCTAGATATGGATGAGGTACTGGAGTTTGTTTCTCCTAGTCATTCTGAAATAGAACGGCTCGATGGACCACAGGAATAATAGGCACCGATGAACGAATGCTCACATACTCTTGACTATCAATTGATAGATGAAGGTCGGAATATAACTGAAGGGGGACAACTCAAAGGAACATATAACTTCCTGAGTTGTGGATGCATATATTAGTATGTTGAGCAAAGCTCAACATTTCTTCCGGACAACCCATGCAGAAAGGTAGGACTGGCAGAGTCACAAGGTAGAAAGGAGAACTCATCGAGAGCACTCTTATTGCGATATTTTGATCCAACAAACTTCTGCCATAAGTGGTTCATAGTATTTGGAAGAAGGAAATACCGCAGACCTCGAGGACTAATGCAAAGGTTACTAATATCCTAAAGGAATTAGCAACACTATCAACATGAGGTAAGTAGGGTGAACCTCGGGTTCACGAACCCAGAAATCGAATGCCTACTACTAAATGGCATCACGGGAAGCTTTCGAGAATGGTGGCCAGAATCATCACACTGGGGATACGAAAACATTGCTAAATTCTGGAGGACACCTAGGTTCATAATACTAACTCCAACATACACGTCAAGGCAACGGAGTACCTCAACACACCAATTAGTGTGCTTAATCTGGCCCAAAATACAACGGAACATGGACGAAAGATTTGCAAGTGCATGAGACTATTTAGAAACCAGGGATGACTCGGACAGCATAACGGCTGTAATTGCTCAAAATGATTTGAGACATCCTGCAAAAATGGTGGCATAACCACTCAACATCACAATATCAAGGTTCTGAGGCCAGCTATGAACATATGGAAGCAGTAGGAACTGAACTGAGGGTTGAACTCAACAATCCTAGGCAACTACGGTTTAGTAACACGTCATCTTGAGAGATAGAAGATAAGCCTAGTTCTTAACCCCGCAGAAAAGATAAGATGACTCAGATGAGAAGGACATAGGGCATAAGAAGTAAAAAGAGCCTTACGTTCCCTTCCACAATTAATTCCCTTATATAACTAAAGCATTTCTAGACACGACTTCGACCAGCTTGGCTTGGTAATCCTACATGCAGTCAGGCTCTGATACCAAAGCTGCCAGGACCTCGATTCCAAATCACATCGATCTAGCCGGTAACACCTCATATCACTTTGCGGCCTCACACACGGTATCCCCATGGGTGTCGCCTTACCATGGCCCGGGACCGTTTGCGCCTTTTGGCTCACGTATATGATAGTGTCGCTAGCATCCATATGACAGAGAACCCTGGCCAACATGACTAGTCGTGAACCCAAAGTGGCACTAACTTACGGGGACAGGCATACATGAATCAACATCGAGCATGTCGGTCAGCAGCGTGCGAATCCGGGTTGTAGCACTGGGCTAACAGGACTCCGGTGTACCGGGCTGTAGCAGGCTAGGCAGGACTTCGGATGTCACCGCGTGACATTTCCCCAAACGGACAGACACAGGAACGAAGTGAATCACATGCCGGCCAGTCAAGTGTTCCGGAGCAGTAGTGCGGGGCTAGTAGGACTCCGGTGAACCGGGCTGTAGCGGACTACTATGGCTCATGGAAGCACAAGACTACATTTCCCCATAACTGAGGCTACCAAGGATAAACAATTAGGTTGTCGGATCCCACACATACCAAGCATTTCAATGATACACACAATATGCTCGATATGTGTAAATACAACATGGCATCACAACAAAACTCTACGACTCAAAGTATTTATTCATTAGGCTCCGAGGAGCGAGATATTACAAACATGGTCTCATGACCCAACATACAGAGCATACAAGCAACTAGCACATGCGGAAGCTTAACTTGTCTGAGTAAAGACAACTACAAATGAAGAAGGCTCAGAAGCCTGACTATCTACAAGACCCTCCCAAGTGTATAAGATCATAGCTGAGGTATCAAGCTAAACGTCGAAGTCCACGTGGAACTACTAGCGAGACTGAAGTCTCTCTGCAAAACATAAATTAAGCAAACGTGAGTACAAATGTACCCAGCAAGAATACATCAGAACTAACTACATATGCATCGGTATCAACAAAGGGGGTGGTGGAGTTTAACTGCAGCAAGCCAGCTTTGACTCAGTGGCTAACCAGAACTAGGACTACAAATAACTCTTTTGAGGTGGCGCACAAGAGTCCACAAATTCACCATACCAATACACCACTATGGATCCGCTCCCGTCTCCCTGCGAGAACGCCATCCATAGCACTCACACTTATCTTGCGCATTTTACAGTATCCACTTTCACTTGTATATGAACTATGCAAGGGGTCCAAGTTTCCATATCTGAGGAATCCGGCTATTCGAATAGATAATGATAACCCTGTAGGGGTGTACTTCTTCAAACACGCTCTCGCCACTTATCGCCCTATACACGTCATGTACCTCGGCAACCTTCAAGCGGAAGCCGGGCAAGGGTGTTGGCCATGACCTGACTAACCACACAAGTCTCTTGTCGGTGTCAAAACCGGCGGATCTCGGGTAGGGGGTTCCGAACTGTGCGTCTAGGCCGGATGGTAACAGGAGGCAAGGGACACGAAGTTTTACCCAGGTTCAGGCCCTCTTGATGGAGGTAAAACCCTACGTCCTGCTTGATTAATATTGATGATATGGGTAGTACAAGAGTAGATCTACCATGAGATCGGAGAGGCTAAACCCTAGAAGCTAGCCTATGGTATGATTGTTGTTCTATATGTTGTCCTACGGACTAAAACCCTCCGGTTTATATAGACACCAGAGAGGGTTACGGTTCCACAAAGTCGGTTACAATGGTAGGAGATCTGTATATCCGTATCGCCAAGCTTGCCTTCCACGCCAAGGAAAGTCCCTTCCGGACACAGGACGAAGTCTTCAATCTTGTATCTTCATAGTCCAGGAGTCCGCCTGAAGGTATAGTCCGCCCATCCGGACACCCCCTAATCCAGGACTCCTTCAGTAGCCCCTGAACCAGGCTTCAATGACGATGAGTCCAGCGCGCAGATTGTCTTCGGCATTGCAAGGCGGGTTCCTCCTCTAAGTACTTCATAGAAGATTTTGAACACAAAGATAGTGTCCGGCTCTGCAAAATAAGTTTCCACATATTGCCATAGAGAGAATAATATTTACACAAATCTAATCTGCTGACGTATTCCGTAGTGTGACGCACCATGGCCAAGCCTTTATTCGAATCGTTTTATTATCCCAGCCCAGTGCGTCATGCAAGGCGGTCTCCTTGGCATGTCTTGTTAAAGCAGAAATCGTGTCCCCTTATTCCGGGATTCTCATCAATACGGGCGTGGGTAACCCAACCGCGCCATTGATTACGGTGCTTGGAGATAAGCGAGTTTTACCAGGCTGGTGGGGACACGTAGTTGCGTCCACCCATATAAGGGGATAAGGATCCACCTTTTCACCTACGCCTTCTTCCTCCTTTGCCTATCCATTTTCGCGCACTCGAGCTCCAGCGCCCAAGTCCGCACTCCCCACCTCAACCTTCTCCATCCATGTCCGGAGCGGGAGGCAAGTGGATGGTCTCCTCCGTCACGGAGGGACACATCAAAAAACTGAGGAAGGCCGGATACTTGTCTAACGACATCATGCACCGGCTTCTCGAAGAGGGGCAGCTCCTCCCCACCCCTAGGCCCCATGAGAGGGTTGTGTTCCTTCCCTACTTTCTTCGCGGATTGGGCTTTCCTATCCACCCATTCGTCCGGGGACTCATGTTCTACTACGGCCTGGATCTCCATGATCTGGCCCCGAACTTCATCCTCAACATCTTGACGTTTATCGTCATGTGCGAGGTTTTCCTCTGCATCCGCCCCCATTTCGGCCTATGGCTCAAGGCTTTCAATGTCAAGCCGAAGGTGGTGCGCGGCAACCAGGCGGAGTGCGGAGGCGCCATGGTGGGCAAGATGCCCAATGTCTTCTGGCTCGAGCGCTCCTTTGTGGAGACCCTGAAGGGGTGGCAATCGGGGTGGTTTTACATCACCGAGCCGCGCGACCCTGAGTGGATCGCGGCCCCCGAGTTCCGGTCCGGACCCCCAACGCGGCTCACGTCCTGGAAAGAGACGGGCCTGTCGTGGGGCAGCAAGGGAGAGGTGACTGGATTGCAAACATGCATCCAAACCCTGGTGGACAAGCAACTCAGGCTTGTCAACGTAGTCCAGGTTATGCTCATCCGCCAAATCCTCCCGTGTGAACAACGGGCCTTCAATCTGTGGGAGTTCAACCCGGCGCAACACCGAACTCTGAGCAAGCTCTTCGACACAACGTACGAAGATGTCTGGAAGGTGCTTTTCAAGGGCGCCGAGGCTCCCGCATTTGCTACCGAGGATCGCAGATTCAGCGCGCAGCGTCACGCTAGCGCGGTAAGTTGTTTGTACCTTTTACAGGGTATTAGTTTTTCATAGTTTAACTCTATGCGGGATCTAAGCTCCCTTACCTTTGACAGGTTTGGCAGGCGATGTCCGGACAGATCGACTGTCCGGTTCCTTTGCCCGAAGACCCAGTCGATGCCCGCTTGGCGAAGCTGCTGGTTCTGGCACCCTATGTGGTGCCGGAGAAGAAGGCCACGGGGACTCGAAAAAGTGCCCGGTGCCAGGAGGTGCCGGGTTCATCATCCGATGGCTCCAAGGCGCATTCCTTTCGTGAAGACGAGGAGGAGGAAGAAGCGACCTCTCCCCTCCAGCGGGGAGAGAGAAGAAAAGGAAGGCCGCCCTCACTAAGGAGGCCGAAGGGTCCAAGAAGGTGAAAACCCTTCCTCCGGACTACTCCACCGACGCCGACGACGGCGGAGAGGAGTGGCCGCTCAGGGCCAAGCCCCTGGCGAAATCGTAAGTATCCGAATACCAGAGCAATTCATAGTATTCGTTTATTGCACAACTTTCCCTTATGTCGAATATGTTTATGCAGCCCACCCAAAGACCAGCTCGACGCGTCATCGAGCGGTTCACTGGACTCGTCGGATGTGAATTCGCTTCCGACGGCTTCCTCCCCCGCCCTATGGACGACGTCGAAGTGTTGTCCCAACAGTTTCCAAGCCAGGAGGAGGTGGTCCTGGAGGCACCGCAAGGCGACCTCCCGGACTCCAGGAGTAAAGGGGATAAAACCCCCCAGGGCTCCAAGTCCGGCTCTAGGCCGGACACCATTTCGGAACCTTCAAAGGTTCCGGAGTCCGGCGGGCGACCTCCTTCCAAGAGGAGCAAGCCTACCGTGCCGGTGACCCCCGTCCAACCAGAGGCGCCGGACAATCTGTTGGAGGTGCTCAAAGGTGCCTCCATCGACAAGGAGCACCGCACCATTATGAGTGCGGTGGTACAGAAGGTTCAGTCCGCCAAGAGCGGACTGACTGAAGCTTGTACTAGCCTTTTAACAGGCTTTGAGGTAAGTAAAGAATGTGTAAATAATATTACCGCATAGACAGTAGCCCCTGATGCTCTGTTTGGCGTTCGGGAAGAAAATCCAAAGAGAGGATCACATAAAATTCGCAGGAGTCTAACAAAAAGGAGTCAATATTCGTATGCAGGCTTCTCTGCTGGTGTCCGCCGTACTGACTGCGGAAGTGGACACGCTAAAGCAGAACCTCGAGCAGTCCGAGCAAGAGCTCGGGCGTGCCAAGAAGCAGCTCGAGGACAAGGAAGGTAAGAAATACCTTGTTTAAAGATATATAAAAAAGGTGCAATTGCAAAAAATGACAGGATTATCATGGCTATTGTAGGGGCCACGTCGGAGGTGGCGACCCTTAAGCAAGCGTTGGTCGAGGCCGAGAAGAGGGCGGCCACGGAGCGCACCGAGCGGGAGAAGTATGAGGCCCAGGTTGGCAAGGTGCAGCAAGAGCTCCAGGCTCTCATGAAAAAACATGAGAGTTTGGAGCTTGACTCAAAGACGCGAGTGTCGGTCTCAAAACCGGCGGATCTCGGGTAGGGGGTCCCGAACTGTGTGTCTAGGCCGGATGGTAACAGGAGGCAAGGGGCACGATCTACCATGAGATCGAGGAGGCTAAACCCTAGAAGCTAGCCTATGGTATGATTGTTGATGTGTACGTTGTCCTACGGACTAAAACCCTCCGGTTTATATAGACACCGGAGAGGGTTAGGGTTACACAAAGTCGGTTACAATGGTAGGAGATCTTCATATCCGTATCGCCAAGCTTGCCTTCCACACCAAGGAAAGTCCCTTACGGACACGGGACGGAGTCTTCAATCTTGTATCTTCATAATCCAACAGTCCGGCCAAAGGATATAGTCCGGCTGTCCGGACACCCCCTAATCCAGGACTCCCTCAGTATGCCCCGAACCATGCTTCAATGACGATGAGTCCGGCGCGCAGATTGTCTTCGGCATTGCAAGGCGGGTTCTCCTCCCAATTCCGTGTACCTGTTGAATAAAGTCCGGTTTCTTGTAGATGTTTGCGCTCCTTGGCTTCTGCGCCCAATAATGGCCGCTTCCCACGTGTCAAACGAATATGAAAAGTCTGAGTGTTTTTACATTCACACCCCTAGCCGCGTAAATGAGCTGCCCTATTTAAGGGGACGAGTATTTAGATCCAACCCACACCTTCTCCCCTCCGCGAGTGTTCATCAGAGCGCATCCGACAAAGGTCCATTCCACCATGGCCAGCCGTCGCAACTGTCGGATTTCGGGTTCCGGCAGACCCTTGAGGTTCGAACACTAGGGTGCGCGCGAAGATTTTGCCTCCTACTTACCTGCATCCCCCCGCCATGCTAGGATCTAAACTACGGAATGAACAACACAAGGGACACAGGGTTTATACTGGTTTGGGCCACCGTTGTGGTGTAATACCCTACTCCAGTGTGTGGTGTGTGGATTGCCTCTTGGGCTGATGATGAACAACAATATAAGGAAGAACAGCCTCGCGAGGGTCTGTTCTTGGCTGAGGCGATGAACTGCTGGGAGGAGTTCAACCACCTTTCCCTCTCTCTCTCTCTGCTTCCAACCTCTCTACCCCAGAGAGCCTTCGACCCCCAGCTATGTGGGTGGCTGGTCCTATTTATAGAGGCCCTGGTCCTCTTCCCAAATATCGAGCGGGAAGGGAGCCAACAATGGCGGGATAATTTGAAAGGGGACATCAAGTATCAGCTATCCTGACAAAAGTAGACTTCGCCTGCACAAAGCTCTGGTGATAACGCTGTCTTGGACTCCATGGTGACCTCCGTCTCGTAGTCCTCCTGGTCTTGGTCTCGTTGCACCGAAATGGCAACCTTTGCCTGATGCCTCGGTACTCCGCGGCTGCGGTTGCCCCCTTTGCACCAAAGAGGAAAGGAGGACGCTGCACGGGCTGGCGCCCGCCTGGCCCCCTGAGTCGTCATGGCTTGCGTCACGGGTACCTCGCAAGGTACCCCGCCTTGATTTCTCCGCCTCCTCGTGAGCCAGCCTGACGAGGCCGTGCCTGAGGAGGCTCTGCGTCGTCCGCCCCGCGAGGCTTGGCCCCTCGCGAGGGTCTTGAGTTTGTGTTGGTGAAGATGGGCCGTGCTGGGCCCCCCCTTTGAACCACGCTGCAGGCCGCAGGCAGGCAAGTCTGGGGACCCCCGTTCCCAGAACGCTGACAGTAGCCCCCGGGCCCAAGGCGCGCCCGGACTTGGCTGTGTAGGGAAGTGGAAGGGCAAGAGCGAAGCGCCGCGGGCCCTAACAGCCTGCGGCCTTAGGCACCGCACGGCGGTTGATTGGACGTGGGCGGCACTGTTCCCCCACGCCCTTCTTATTCTGCGCCATGCTAGGCGGACCCGTAGTTGTACTCAGCTGTTCCCCTTTTGTTACTCGAGCGCCCACTTTCCTTCCTCCGCTCGAACCCTGGCTTCGGTTCTCAATTCAATCTCGAATCCTCCCCCCTTCCTATCGCCATGGCCCCGACGAAGAAGGGAAGAGGGAAGAAACCCGTGTCTCCGCCTTGCTCGCCAACGTTGGCGGCCCCCGCCAAGTGCTTGGGCAAGGTCAGCTTGCCTCTGGCCACCATCTTCAATGAATGCGGGAGGACGACGGCCTGGCCCGCGTCCCACTTTCCATCGACAGGATAGTTACCGAGGTCCCATATTTTGTCGACGCCCTGTGGGTGGGTCTGGTTCCCCCCTTTTCTGATTTCTTCAATGCCGTGCTCTCCCACTATCAGATCCACATGATGCATCTGATTCCTGAATCCATCACCCTCCTTTCGGTCTTCTCCTTTGTTTGGGAGCCATGGTGGGCATCCCTCCTTTAGTTGCCTTGCTGCGCCACTTCTTCTCGCTGCATCTTGTCGACCCTACCCAATGCTGGGCGTGCGTGAGGTTCGTTGCCGCGTCTGAGACTGCGATCTCTGGGATTGACTTCAAGCTCCCCTTGCCTGCGGTTGGGTTCCGTAATAGGTGGCTGTTTGTTGACGCAGGGGTGCCCAGCCCCCTGCTATCGGAGCCGACCTCGCCCGCTGCTCTTGAGATCGCTTGGCGTGACAGCGCCCAAGGTGGTGAAGGAGTTCCTGCTATGCTGCGTTGCTCCTCTTCAACGCCACTCTCGCCGGATGTGGGCCTTCCGTGGGCACGAGGATCGTATGAGGCTCCGGGAAGAGGACCTGGCTCCTGAGGTGCTGAAGACGGCGCTCTTGACCCTGGCTGGGGAGCCCAACCCCGGCAGCGTCCGGCAGGGAGGGGCCTTGTTGTACCTTTGCCAGAGCAGGGTCGACTTCGTGAAGCAGATGCCTCTCTTTGACGAGTGGGGGCTGCGCCCAGCCAGCCTCCAGGGTCCTCGTGAGAATCCAGTGGTGGTGACTGCCCTTCCAGTCGTCCTAGGCGACTCGTCCTTGAGTGGCGGAGCAGGGAGGTACGAGGCGCTAGAGGCCGAGGGGGCTCCCTGCGTGGTGACAGCGCCGGGCGAGGCTCATGAGGAAGTAGCTCTTGGGGCTCGTGCCGCTAAGGCTGAGGTTGACAAGCAGCTGCCCTCGGTGCCTGCGACTGGGGCCCCTGGGGCTCCAGCTGCTTCGCTTGGGGGCGATTGGCAGCGCACGTCAGGCAGGCGCCCCAGCCGCAGATTGCCTTGACGCTACGTCTTCATAGAAGGTTGATCCATGCGCCCAACTCTTGGGCCGGTTCCGCGTGAACTTTGGGGCTCTCCGGAAGAGAAGGGAGGCCCTGGGTGACGATCACCCTTTTCGCTTGTTGAAGCGTAGCAAGTACTTCGCCACTGATGAGTAAGCCTTCTCCTTTCCCAGCTCCTGATCCTTCTGGCACTTGTACTGACCCTTGCTCCGCAGGCCCCTTCCAGCCGAGCTTGCTGAGACGGCCGAGGAGCCGTCCCCTTTGGCTTCGCCCCCTCCTCCGTCCTCGAGCGCTCCGAGCAGCGGAGCCCTTGTGGTGAGGTCGATCGACGAGGCGAGCCACTCCGAGGCGTATTGTGGCCCCGCGCACCTCGCGATCCCCCTTCGCGGGCCTTCTCGTGGCATAGCCAGGCTGCCATGGGCTTCTTGCTTGGTCGTGGACTGCGATTGGCTAAGGCGCCTCCTACGCTCTTCTCCTGAGGTCGGGCTGACCCCAGGCCGGGCTTTTGACGTGGCGTGCCCGGCCGTCGCAAGGGTGCCAGCCCCCAGCCCCCAGCCCAGAGGGGGAGTGCTGACTCACAGCCCCCGGCGCTTGCTTGGGTCAGATGATGGTGTGGAAGACGTGCTCGAGCGCGCTTGGGAGCGTCGCGCTCTCCGCCAAGGATTCCTTCGAAGGGCAACTGACGCAGTGAGCCTGCTTGGTGAGGATCTTGCTGATGAAGACGCACGCCTTGAGGCCGAGGGCCTGCGCTTGGCTGCAGAGAGGCGCGAGCTAGAGGGCGCCATCGCCCATGCGCGCCGTCAGCGCGATCTTGGTGAAGCAGAGGCCAAGGCGTCGTTGGTGGCCTCTCGGGAGGCCTGGTCTCGGGCTGCTGAGGAAGCTCGGGAGGCTGGCCGACAGTAATCGGCTATGGAGGAGCGGGCTCGGGAGCTCCTGGCCTGGTGCCACTCGCTGGAGGAGCAGGTGGAGCTGCGCGAGGCAGCCCTCGCGTCGATGAAGGTGGCCTCCGGTGACTCGGCGGAGCTCCAAAAGCGTGAGGAGGCGCTGACGTTGGAAGCCACCGAACGTACCCGTGAGTACGAGCGTCTGGAGATGAGGGAGCGCTTGGTGACGCAGGCGGAGGACGATGTCGCTGCACAGGAAGCCCGTGTCCTGGAGGAGGTCGGACGTCGGGTGGCGATGGCGCATTTGAACCTCGAGCACGAGTTCGAGGAGAAGCTGAGGTTGATCCGGGCCGAAGCCAAAGGCAGGACTGCTGCCCTGAGGGCCAAGTTGGAGGAGGTGACGCGGCGGGCCGATGTTTCCTGGGCCGCCCTTGAGATGGCGCAAGGTGAGCTAACCACCTCCCAGGCTGAGGTGCTCCTTCTTCGCCAGCGGGTGGAGGAGGCTGAGGCCGTCACGCGCCAGAAAGCGGACGAGATATGTCAGCGGCGGATCCTAGAGCATGAGCACGGCCCCATGCTCACCATGCTCCGGGAGAGGGCCAACGCGGCCTTGGGCAACATCTGCGAGGAGACCGTCGGCGAGCCGCATGCGGTCAACTACACGGGCAATCTTCAATTCTTCACTGACGTGGTGACGCAGCTGGAGGCGTGGTCGATCAGGGCTGACAGGTTCGTGGAGGAGAGGAGCCGCGCCCTGCTCAGGCGCGCCTTTTCTCGCGTCTTCAGCCACCTCCGGAGCATGGATCCCCACTTTGATTTTGACGCCGCCATCGCCCCAGTCCCCCAGGCCGTTCGAGGCGAGCTGGCGCACTGGGTGGAAGACAATGTGGATGCTCTTATCAGGGCCTTCGCCTCGGACAATGACGATGCGATCGTGGCGACCGATGAGGGCAGCGCGATGGGTGGCTCTGACGCCGCTGGTGGCAACGCGGAAAGCGATGGCGAGTTCAGCGACGCCAGTAACGGCCCCGGTGGTGCTCCTGAGGACGCATTGGGGGATTCATCCGACTGATTGCGCATCGTTCCTGCTTCCTTACCCTGCATGAATAGAACTCAAGTTTTGGCCTGATAGCTATGAGAGCATTTTGGAGGGGGAGCCCCTCATGTAAAACTTGCGTTTATCGTATCAGTAGGAGCTACATTGCCCAAGCGCCCGCGCAAAGTGGTTGGCTTAAGCGACACGCTGGTCGGCTAGTTTACCTTTGTCCCGTGCTGGCCTAGGGGTAGCCCCCAGGAGGCTGTGGTGCCTTGAGTGTTTCCTGGTTGAATCCATTGGATCTGCAGTAAGACGCCCTCCTGAGAGGATGCGGCGGCGGCAGTCTGGGCTGCGCGCAAGCTAGGCCTGACCTGGCTCGCGAGGGGCTCACGAGGGGAGGCAGCTGAGGTGAAGTGGTACCCGAAACGCGAGAAATTGCTCGAACGAGACTAAGCACCCCTTCCCCGAACACACGCAAATCTCAAATTCGAATCCAACTTGAATCCAGCGGGGGAAAGCGACAATCAAAGGGAAGAGCAACGAAAGCAAACAAAAGGCCGCATCCGGCACCTAGTCTAGTCTTGGACGTCTTCTCACCAGCGCGGAGCTAAGTGCTGCCACTAGGCGTGGGAGGGAGCCCCAGGGCCTGAGGCCGGCACCCCTGAGACTCCAGGGCGTGTATAGCCCCACTCATTATTACGTGAGAGTGTCACGGGGCGGCGAGCTTCACATGCACTAGGCCTTCTTCACAGGTACTGGCCTTGCTTCATATCGCCAGACGAGGGGCCCGCCTTGCGCCACACTCTAGTGCCATCAGCAACGACCGGAAACCAGGACGCCGCCCGATGGGGTAGAGCGGTCGCCAGTGGTTCCCCCGACGACCACGGGTCCTTTGCCAGGGGCAGGCCCTGAGGCACCTCCCCAGCAGAGGGCCTACCTCCTGAGAACACCTTTCTCCGAACGCCGCGGTGGTGATGTCGGATCTCGGCCCCTCTCCAGCAGCCCCTTGCGCCCTCCTCCCGAGGGGTAGGAGACTGTGGGAGAGGGGCAACTACTCGCTGCGGCGACCTGCACCTCCTGCGATCCATGGTTAGCGTATACCTGCTCTTGAAGAAATAGCGGTACCCGATAATCGTTGCCTCCAGCGTGGCCAGTGGGACCGTCCCGGGGCTCCTGGAAAGGCTCAGCTTCTAGTGCCTCGTCCCCCCAGCTTGGCCTGAGGAGCGAGCCTTGTCTGTTCTCGTGAGGGTGTCCTTAGTCCATCATGAGGGGCACGTATTCCTCCGGCACCATCATCCCAAATGCCACGCCGTAATGCCCCGCATGCCACGCGGTCCTGCCTGACGCGCCCACCGTGGGGTGGTAGCGCGGCCGCCCACCGGGGCCGCGGGTCGCGTTGCGTCCTTCTTCTTCGCAGACCGGGGGCGGGGGCAGCGCCGCCACCGGTCCAGCGCTGACAGCTTCACTGGCGTCAGAGTAGCCTTGGAGCCCCCGCGCGGGTCGCCCTGGGCTTGAGATGGGAGCTGGGTGGAGAAGGGGTGAGCCCCCGAGGCAGCGAAGCCCAGGAGCTCTGCCACTCGCTCCAGCAGCACGTCGCGGCCGCCCTCCAGCAGTCTGCACTGCAGTAGCTCTCGGGCCACCATGAGCGCGGCCCTCGAGTTCCTTTGCTCCTGGCGGGTGTACGGTGTCGTGGTCGCGGCGTGATTGGAGGCCCTTGCTGCCAACCGCGCCTGCCGTGGTGTTAGAGCTGTCGAAGCCTGTCCGCGTCGCCCGCGGCCCGCAGCGCCCTACGGACCGCGAGCTGCCTGGGGAACGGGGTCGCCCGAGGCGAGTGGCTCTGCACGGGCGGGCCACGCCGCCCATGGGTCTAGGTCGCCCTCCTGGTTGCCGGGCATGGTGATGATGACGCGACGGGGCACGGAGCGGTGGAAGACAAATTCCGGCGTACCCCTACCTGGCGCGCCAAATGTCGGATTTCGGGTTCTGGCAGACCCTTGAGGTTCGAACACTGGGGTGCGCGCGGAGATTTCGCCTCCTACTTACCTGCACCCCCCGCCATGCTAGGATCTAAACTACGGAATGAATAACACAAGGGACACAGGGTTTATACTGGTTCGGGCCACCGTTGTGGTGTAATACCCTACTCAGTCTGTGGTGTGTGGATTGCCTCTTGGGCTGATGATGAAGAACAATACAAGGACGAACAGCCTCGCGAGGGTCTGTTCTTGGCTGAGGCGATGAACTGCTGGGAGGAGTTCAGCCACCTTTCCCTCTCTCTCTCTCTCTGCTTCCGACCTCTCTACCCAGAGAGCCTTCGACCCCCAGCTATGTGGGTGGCTGGTCCTATTTATAGAGGCCCTGGTCCTCTTCCCAAATATCGAGCGGGAAGGGAGCCAACAATGGTGGGCTAATTTGAAAGGGGACAGCAAGTATCAGCTATCCTAACAAAAGTAGTCTTCGCCTGCGCAAAGCTCTGGTGATGACGCTGTCTTGGGCTCCACGGTGACCTCCATCTCGTAGTCCTCCTGGTCTTGGTCTCGTTGCACCGAAATGACAACCTTTGCCTGATGCCTCGATACTCCGTGGCTGCGCTTGCCCCCTTTGCACCAAAGAGGAAAGGAGGACGCTGCGCGGGCTGGCGCCCGCCTGGCGCCGTGAGTCGTCATGGCTTGCGTCACGGGCACCTCACAAGGTACCCCGCCTTGATCTCTCCACCTCCTCGTGAGCCAGCCTGACGAGGCCGTGCCTGAGGAGGCTCTGCATCGTCCGCCCCGCGAGGCTTGGCCCCTCGCGAGGATCTTGAGTTTGTGTTGGTGAAGATGGGCAATACTGGGCCCGCCTTTGAGCCACGCCGCAGGCCGCATGCAGGCAAGTCTGGGGACCGCCGTTCCCAGAACACCGACAGCAACTCCTCCCCTCGCCCTTCCAGCCCTAAGCCTGGATATTGGGAGAGATGTTCCATGCCGCATAACGAGCTAGTGACGCTCCAGACCAAGGGATTTCTCCCCCCGAGCCTATATGATCCCGGTTCGAGCCGGTCTTACTGTCTACAATGGCGGAGAGCAAGCAGAGAATGCCCTTAATCCCTCCAAAGGAGAGTGGGTGTGCCTCGTCCCTTACTTAATAAGGGGGCTCGGATTTCCAATCCACCCATTTCTCCGGTGGCCGCTGGAGTTCTACGGCCTCTAGCTACATCATCTCACGCCTGCCTTAGTATTGCATATCGCGGGCTTTGTAGCCCGCTGCGAGCTGTTCTTGGGTGTTGAAGCTCATTCGGACTTTGGAAGGAGCTATTTTGCCTCGTCCCCCGTTCCAAGAAGGGGTCAATGTATCAAGTGGGCGGAGCCGAAGTGTGGCGCATCGCCGGGACCGGATATCTGTCCAGAACCCCAAAGAAGGCGTCCGAAGACTGGCCCTCAGAATGGTTTTATATAGAAGACGTCCCGCTGCCAGATCCTATCCAGATCGGCTTCCCTGAATTCAACAGTGCTCCCTTAAAGAAGCGCATAAGCTGGTGCCCATGGAGCCCTTAGAGGGGAGGTGACAGGGACATCCTTTACCTGATGGGCCGAATAAGATTGTTGGCCCATTCCGGACTAACCATGATCGGGGTTATGGCCGAATGAATTATGTGGGGGGTGCAGCCGCTTCAGTATAGAAGCCACCCCATGTGGGACTTCAACGGGGAGGACGACGCCACCCGCTACGATCGTAAGGGGCCGGATTCAGCTGCCGCTCTACTAAAGATCTTGTCCACTTTGTATAAGGGAGAAGAGGAGGAATTTCTCGGCATCAACCCTCAGGGTGGATTCTCCATGCACAATCCCCCAAGCTGGGTAAGCGGTCGTATTTACTTGTCCATCCGTTTTGTATTCCCATTGTTAAATATTCAGTCTGACGACTTCAACGCAGGAACTACGCCGGGCTGTTAAGGAAATAAGCAGCCCTCATCCACAACCCGAGGACCCAGGACGGTCCCTCGACCCGACCTCTCAAGAGGATCCGGACATATTTGTGGAGCTGATTGATGGAGTGTTCTATCAATTGAGCAAGGACAACACCTTGGTGGCCATTACGGCCGATTACCCAGGGCTAATCCTAACGCCCTAGGTACCTGAGATCGAAGTCCTAGTACCCCGAATAGGCGTCTCCCCACTCGTGTTCAGTTTCCTGATTGCAACCGAACTTTGCAGGGGAGGTTTTTAAGGCAGAAGGCCAAACCTGCGGCGACAAGCCAACGAGGGGCCGTAGGGCCCCGCAGGCAAAAAAAAAGTGTAGTCCGGACCGAGGCGTCAGCGCAAAGGTATGGCGCGCCCCCTTATCCCAGGTGTTATACCTTCGAGGCATATTGACACTTGCGCTCTTTTCAGGACAAAGAGACCTTGCCGGATTATATCCGGAGAGGCTGCCAATCGCGCCTCCACCAGCCAGGCTCCAAAGCCTGGTCCGGAGGCGGAGGCGAACGCAAGGCTCGCGCCAGATGCTCCTCCGACGGAGGATGTGGACGGGTTGTCTGCCACTAACTCTGAGGTGGAGAGTGCCATGAACCACAGGCGTTGCCGGACAATTCTTCGCGACGCTTGTTTCTCCCAAGGGGCGTTAGATGCCTTCAACTCGGGAGATGCGTACCTCCGTGCCGCTCAAAATGGTCTAGCCAGAGCCACGAAGCAGTATGCAAAAGACATACGGGTAAGAAAATTTTGGTAATTATATGTATATACCAGTAGCCCCCGAGACTTGAAACAGTTAGAATAACTGTTTTAAGGATCAATTGTTATGCATGTTCTTACAGAAAAGAATTCCCTACTATCCAAGGAGCTGGCAGAGTGCAAAGCCCAACTTGAGGCCGCACTAGCCACGGCAGGGGAGCCCAAGGAGACCCCCTCTGGTAATATACACTTCGAAAAATAAGTATTTTGCGAAGCACGGTATTGGAGCGAATCTGACAAATCAAATTGCAGATGGCGCCGGATTGAATCCGGAAAGGCAACACCTCCTAGGCTAGCTAAAGGCTGGTGAGAAGGTGCTGACAAAGGTGAGGCGGGGAAGAACGATCTCCAAGATGCCAACACCAAGCTGGGCATTGAGCTGAAAGATGTTCGTGCTCAGCTGTCAGACTCTGTGAAGGAGAATAAGCGGCTTCGGCGCGGCATATTTAGTAAGTGATTTAACGAACCTTGGAATGAAAGTTCGGCAGGGAAGTCGACTAACAGAGCAATGTCTGTAGGTGTGCTAACAGGTCGTCCTACAGAGGAGATGCCCGGTTCTATGGGTGACCTTCTTCCCGAGCTCTCGCAACTGCTCGATCGAGTTCGGTAGGTGATGCAAGGCATCGCCTAGGCCCTATGGCCATCCGCCTCCATGCCCGAAGGTCTTGGAGAACTTGCGGAGAAGCTAAAGGGAGCACGGCGGCGCTTCCGATTGTGGAAGATATCAGCCTGCCGTCAAGGCGCTAGGGAGGCCTGGGCCATGGTGAAGACGCGGTACGCAAAGGCTGACCCCAACCACATGGCCGAGGTCGGTCCTGAAGGAGATCCCTGTAAGCTTGGTATATGGCCAAGTAGAGTTGGCCGCAAGATATTCCCGGCAGGACTGTAAATTAGACAGCCTGTTAGATGGTATTGAAGAGGAATACAATCAGTCAAAATGACTATGTAATTTAATTGACATTTATAATGCCTTCTAGCCGGATTGTAGATCATTTATCATGGACGACCTTTTCACTTCAGCCTCAGGACCTGACGGTCCGGAGTGTGTCCAAATTCCCATGCGGTTATATAGGAACCGGGGAATGCATGGAGACTAGGCGTAGGGGTCATTAGGGCTTGAACAGACAAGTGCCCGACTAGTTATGTTATATTACATGGTTAGTAAGAAACATCTTCCAGGGAGAATAGTTCCGTTAGGGGTTCCTTTCCCTGGGAGGCATGCCCTAAGGTGCATGTCCATGCTGCGAAAGGAAACGCAGGAAAAACATCTGGGGACATATAGATAAAAAATAAAAAAAGATCATCTTTAGTTCACCGACCGAATATTCCCTTAAGAATGCTAGCTTTTAGCTTCACCCAGTCTGAGGTACACGTCCGGCTGACCCGGCAGTAACAATCGCAGAGGTGCTCCCTTTACCACCTAGCCGAACAATCAGGAACGTAGGGGTAAGCACAGGAGCCAGGCAACCCAGCTTGGCCAAAACTTAAGTCATATCGATGCATATAGTGGTGAATAAAAGGTACATGCGGAAGTGTGACACATGTGTTGGGCATGAAGCCCATATGAATAAGCTTCTGTTTAAAGAAGCCCCCAGGTTTAATGAGCGCAGATAGCGCGTCACTTTATGAGCCTTTAGAGGCTATAAGAGAGAGAGAAGAAGAAGAAGAGAAATGTAAGACAGAAAATATATAAAAGATGGACAGAGGAAGGAGACGAACATAGAGTCCGGCGCTAGGCATAGAATCTTCGGAGACGGGCTGCGTTCCATGGGTTTGGCTCGAGTCGGTTATCCGATGCATCCCGCAGGCGGTACGCTCCACTAGTCAGGACTTGGTCAATTATGAAGGGACCTTCCCACTTGGGCTTGAGTTGATCCTTCATCTTGTCCGGTAGTCGTAGAACTAATTCGCCAATGTTGTAATTTTTGGCCCGTACTTCTCTGCTTTGGTATCTTCGAGCCTGCTGTTGATAGAATGCGAAACGTGCTTTTGCCACATCACGTTCCTCCTCCAATGCGTCCAAGCTGTCCTGTCGATCGAGCTCGGCTTCTCTTTCTTCGTACATGCGCACTCGAGGTGAGTCATGAATTATGTCGCAAGGCAAAACTGCCTCTGCGCCGTACACCATAAAGAATGGTGTGTATCCGGTGGTGCGATTCGGTGTGGTCCGCAGCCCCCAGAGTACGGAGTCGAGCTCCTCTACCCAGTGCGTGTTAGATTCCTTGGGGGACCGCACTAATCTGGGTTTGATGCCGCTCATGATAAGACCATTTGCACGTTCGACCTGGCCGTTAGTTTGTGGGTGATAGACGGAAGCATAATCGAGCTTGATGCCCATGTTTTTGCACCAGAGTTTTACCTCGTCGGCCATGAAGTTCCTGTCGTTAGCAGTGATGATGCCGTGGGGGACGCTGTATCGGTGTACAACCCCGGATATAAAGTCTATCACCTGTCCGGATTCGGCCGTCTTAACAGGCTTGGCTTCTATCCATTTGGTGAACTTATCAACCATGACCAGTAAGTATTTTTGCTTGTGGGTTCCGCCTTTAAGGGGTCCAACCATGTCAAGCCCCCAGACCGCGAAGGGCCAAGTAATGGGGATAGTTTGGAGGGCGGTGGGTGGCATATGGCTTTGGTTTGCAAAGAGCTGGCAACCGGTGCATTATTGGACTAAGTCCTGAACGTCTGCCCAGGCCGTCGGCCAATAAAAGCCTGTACGGAAGGCCTTGCTTACAAGGGACCGGGTTGCAGCGTGATGACCGCCGAGTCCAGCATGAAGTTCAGCTAGGAGGTTCCGCCCCTCCGCTTCGGAGATGCACCTTTAAAGGACTCCGGTAGTGCTTTTCTTATAAAGCTCTCCCTCGTGGACTCTATAGGATTTGGATCGCCGCATTATGCAACGTGCCTCATTTTGGTCCTTGGGGAGTTCCTGCCTAGTAAGGTAGGCGAGGAATGGTTCTGTCCATGGGGCGATAACGGCCATTATTACGTGGGCTGAAGGTGTTATTTCATTGGCAGAGCCTCAAGATTGTGTCAGAATGTTCGGTGTCGGTCATTGCGGTTGGGTCCGGGCTGTTATTGTTCGGCTCCCCCTCCCATACTACGGATGGCTTGAATAGCCTTTCCAAGAAGATGTTGGGGGGGACTACATCGCGTTTTGCGGCGATGCGTGCCAGGACATCTGTCGCCTGATTATTTTCCCAGGCTATATGGTGAAATTCAAGCCCCTTGAACCGAGCTGACATTTTTAGGACGGCGTTGCGGTAAGCTGCCATTTTTGGATCCTTGGCATCGAAGTCTCCATTGATTTGGGATATTGCGAGGTTCGAGTCCCCGCGCACCTCTAGGCATTGGATGCCCATGGATACCGCCATACGGAGACCATGTAAAAGGGCCTCATATTCGGCTGCATTGTTGGAGTCCGTGTACATCATCTGTAGTATGTATTGAACTGTGTCTCCTTTGGGGGGACGTCAAAACGACGCCAGCCCCCAGTCCGGCCAACATCTTGGAGCTGTCGAAATGCATGATCCAATTTGAATATGTGCCGTATTCTTCAAGGAGTTCGGCCTCCGTCCATTCTGCGATGAAGTCGGCCAAGACTTGTGACTTGATGGCTCGTCGTGGCTTATAAGTTATGTTGAACGGGAGGAGCTCAATAGCCCATTTTGCAATCCGGCCCGTTGCGTCACGATTGTTTATAATATCGTTAAGTGGTACTTCTGAGGCTACTGTTATTGAACACTCTTGAAAGTAGTGTCGTAGCTTCCTGGATGCCATGAATAATGCGTACGCAATCTTTTGATAATGCGGGTACCGTGATTTGCAGGGAGTGAGGACAGTAGACACGTAATAGACCAGCTTTTGAAGGGGGAATTTGTGTCCGTCCGCATCTCGTTCGACGATGAGCACTGCGTTTACAACCTGATGAGTTGCTGCAATGTATAACAGCATTGGTTCGCCAATGTTTGGTGTGGCCAGGACTGGGTTTCTTGCCAGTATGGCTTTTATTTCGTTGAGTCCGGTCGTGGCTGCATCCGTCCATTTGAAGTGTTCGGTGCGCCGAAGGAGGCGGTAAAGGCGTTATGTCATCCAGACCATGATCCTTGATAGGATTTGTTTGTTCGGTTTGATTATCTGGATTGCCGTTGTCCGGCAGCGGTTCGCCCTACTCCAGCACTGGGTCTGTGTGATCGCTATTTCTGTCGGGGCGGGATTTGGGGCGGCGCTTGCGTCGCTGCTTTGACTGCTTTTCGAGGGAACAAGCCTTCGGTGCGTCCTTCCGCTCCTCGCCGTCATCTTTTGGTGCGTCCATCATGTATACTTCATATGAAGAGGTGGTGTTCTAGGGCCCAATAGGCGCTGGTTCTTCATCGTCTCCTTCATTGGCGTCCATACCGTCGATGTCTTCGGAGTCGAGGTCGAGCATGTCAGTTAAATCGTCGATGGTGGCTACAAAGTGGGTGGTGGGTGGGCTTTGAATTTCTTCATCGTTTGTCTCCCAATCTCGCTGGCCGTAGTCCGGCCAGGGCTCTCCTGATAAAGAGAGAGACTTTAGTGATTTCATAATATCGCTGAAGGGCGGGTGCTGAAAGATGTCCATGGCAGTAAACTCCATGATCGGCGCCCAATCGGATTCGATCGGCAGAGGCGCGAATGGTTCGGAGTCCGGAGAGGGGTCCGGCTCCCTGGAATCATGAGTTTCGCGGAGTGCGGGGCTGGTGTTCGGCTCAATCACCGTTAAGATCACAGCCCCCGAGGTGGTGTCCAACCGCCCATCCTCGATCGGCACAGTTGGCTCCGAATTAAGGGTCGGAGCTGACATGGGTGCGGCCTCCAGGGCAAGGTTGTCAGAATCGCGATTCTATTATACGATTCTATGACTTTACGATCCAAACTAACCCCTATGATTCTACGATTTTAGTTCATAGAATCTACGTTTCTACGAGCCTGATAGTGAAGATTCTACGATTTGCGATTTTACCATCGGAGCTCCGATCCGATTCAAAATCATGATTCTGACAACCTTGCTCCAGGGCACTGTTCGGCGGCAGAGCTAAATCATGCTCGTCATGACAGAGCGGCGCGCACGGAAGTGGCTCGAATCCATCGGAGATCAAGTCTCCATGGATGTCAGCCGTGTAGTTTAAAGTTCCAAATCTGACCTGACGGCCAGGGGCGTAGCTTTCGATCTGCTCCAGACGGCCAAGCGAATTGGCCCGCAGTGCGAAGCCGCCGAAGACGAAGATCTGTTCGGGGAGGAAGGTCTCACCCTGGGCTGCATCGCTATTGATGATCGTAGGAGCCATCGAGCCTGACGGCGACGACACAGAGGAACTCTCAATGAAAGCACCAATGTCGGTGTCAAAACTGGCGGATCTCGGGTAGGGGGTCCCGAACTGTGCGTCTAGGCCAGATGCTAACAGGAGGCAAGGTACACGAAGTTTTACCCAGGTTCGGGCCCTCTCGATGGAGGTACAACCCTACGTCCTGCTTGATTAATATTGATGATATGGGTAGTACAAGAGTAGGTGTACCACGAGATCGAGGAGGCTAAACCCTAGAAGCTAGCCTATGGTATGATTGTTGATGTGTACGTTGTCCTACGGACTAAAACCCTCTGGTTTATATAGACACCGGAGACGGTTAGGGTTACAAAAAGTCGGTTACAATGGTAGGAGATCTTCATATCCTTATCGCCAAGCTTGCCTTCCACGCCAAGGAAAGTCCCTTCCGGACACGGGACGGAGTCTTCAATCTTGTATCTTCATAATCCAACAGTTCGGCCAAAGGATATAGTCCGGCTGTCCGGACACCCCCTAATCCAGGAATCCCTTAGCGAGCGTCCGAGCTCGCGATGGCTATTGAAAATGCCAAGTCTGCCAAGGCCGAATCCCAAAAGACCCTCCAGGAGATGGATGCGGCGAAAAAGATAGCGGCGGGTAAGGCATTCTTTATGCGAAGCAAACACATAAGCATGTGTTACTTGTTACTTACTCGAATCCGGAGCTCTCCAGGAGCATTCATAGATCTTCCCCGTAGCTAGCGTGTCCGATGCCGCCGCATTCTATTGAGCCGAGGAGGGCAGCTCGACAGAGAAGGTGTTCTGGTCTCAGTATGCTGAGGCCGGACACCCCGTGCCCCTAAGCGTCCAGCTGAAGCAACTGGTCGAGCTCCACAAGGCAGCCGAACATGCCATGAAGGGCCTCATAGTTCGGCTGTGGACTGGAGAGACTCTGCCTGGGAGCTATTTCGGGCTAGTGCGGCGGCTAGTCGTGGCCTGTCCAAGGCTCGAAGTCATCAAGCGCTCCGTCTGCATTGAAGGTGCCCGTAGGGCCCTTTCCCGTGCTAAGGTGCACTGGGGAAAGCTGGATGCTGGGAAGCTTGTGAAGGACGGGCCACTACCGGGGAAAGAGCATCGCCAGCCCGAGAATTATTATACGGATATTCTGAAGGGTGCCCGCCTTGTGGTGGATGAATGTTCCAGGGATGTAATTTTTGAGTAAAACTCGCTCGTTTTGTCTTGTGCGCTGAAAACTTGTTCATATGCGCTAAGCAATGCTGTTGGAATTTAAAATATTACCTTCTGTGCAGCTGTTTATCAATTCTGAGAGATGGCGAGTCGTCGGCTTCTACCCCCCGTGCCGCTAGTGCTGGGGTGTTCGGGGATAAACCTGAGCGCTCTTTTTCCCATGTTTGGGTCCTTCGAGGGAGGCGCTTAGCACAACAAACAAGGCAATCAGACTATAATGCATGAACACTCACACTTAGCCATAGAATTCTATAATTTTAAATTTTGGCGAAGTCCCTGGTATTCGTAAGACTGAGTTCGGGGCGCTATCCACGCCTTGGCCGGACAGAGCCGACTCCTCGCTCTAAGCGGCATAAGTCTTCAGGGACTCGAAAAACCTCTCGAACAGCGACCGACTCTCGCGTCATCATGATAGTCAGTTTTAGCTTTCTCTACTGAGGTGCTCGACCCAGCTCAACTGGGGCACAATCGCAGTAGTTCTCCTAGTGCTACCTTAACCGATATAGCGGAACATAAGGCACCAAAACATAGGAGCCGGGCAAACCCAACTATTGACCCAAGACATGATTCGGAGCCGATGCATATAATGCTATAAGTTCGGGGTGCCGCACTTGTTAAAGTGTTCGGACTTCTCACACCATATTGAGGGGTACTAAAGCCCCTGGCGTATTTTGGCCGTACCAAAGTGTACGGGTGCAACATGTCGTTAAGGAACATATATTTGTAAAAAAAGAGTAATGCAAAGAGAGACAAAATCTATGCATTGTTTATTAAAAAGGGCTACGATCGAAGCAAAACGATACAAAATAATGCGGTAAGCAAAAGGTTGGACTATTTAACATGTCCGTTCCAGGGGTAGGCTGCGGAATGGTATGCGAAACAGGTATACTGCTCGTGATACAGACCACCCGGGAGTTCCGTAATGCGGCGTGGCTTGTCTGCTTCCCTGCTTCTTGCATCGTTTGTGCGGCAATTGAACTGCCAAACAGGCCTTCCAAAGAATGGAGTCCTGAAAGTAAGAGAAAATTAAAAAATCGGCAGCCCCTGGTGCGGTTTAAGCCGTGTTTCGGGCGTGCCGTGGTGATGCCCCTCCCCATGTACCCATGGTATTTCTAGAGCATAGTTATGTACGCGAAGTACTATTGTCGCATTTTTGCGAGGGCTGGGGTTGGGGCCGCATTGTTGTAGGTTACTCCGGGCGCGCTTGACTGTGTCCGGACATTTAATGGCCGGACTGGAGAACTGCCTGGAGAGGCTGCTTTGTACTTCTGCTGCAAGGGCCGCCGTGTGCTCCTCCGTTCGGAGGGAGCGTTCGGTGTTTCCATTGACGATAATTACTCCTTGAGGGCCTGGCATTTTGAGCTTAAGGTATGCGTAGTGCGGTACCGCATTGAAATTGGAGAATGCGGTTCGCCCAAGCAGTGCGTGATAGCCACTGCGGAATGGGACTATGTCGAAGATTAACTCCTCGCTTCGGAAATTATTCGGAGATCCGAACACCACTTCAAGTGTGACTGAGCCTGTACAGTTCGCCTCTACACCTGGTATTACGCCTTTAAAGGTCCTTTTGGTGTCTTAATCCTCGAGGGATCTATGCCCATTTTCCGCACTGTATCCTGGTAAAGCAGGTTCAGGCTGCTGCCGCCGTCCATAAGGACTCTAGTGAGATGAAATCCGTCAATGATTGGGTCTAGAACCAATGCGGAGAATCCGCCATGATGGGTGCTAGTGGGATAGTCCCTTCGATCAAAGGTGATCGGGCAGGAGGACCATGGGTTAAACTTTGGGGCAACTGGCTCTACCGCGTATACGTCCCTTAACGCGTGCTTCAGCTCCCTCTTGGGGATGTGGGTTGCGTATATCATGTTCACCGTCCGCACTTGTGGGGGAAAACCCTTCTGTCCATTGTTGTTCGGCGGCCGGGGCTATTCGTCGTCATCGCTATGCAGCCCCGTGTCTTTATTTTCGGCATTTAACTTGCCTGCCTGCTTGAACACCCAACAATCCCTATTGGTGTGATTGGCCGGCTTTTCGGGGGTGCCATGTATCTGGCACAAGCGGTCGAGTATTCGGTCCAAACTGGACGGCCCCCTAGGATTTCTTTTGAATCGCTTTTTCCACTAACCGGATTTATAGCCTCTGAATCCGGCATTAACTGCTGTATCCTCAGCATTGTCGCCGTTAGTGCAGCGCTTCTGCTTGTTGCGACGCGACCTGCCACTACTGTGCCTGGTATCCGAATTACGAGGGTTCTTGGTCATATTGTTGCTACGAGCGAGCCAACTGTCTTCTCCCGTGCAAAAGCGGGTCATGAGTGTCGTGAGTGCTGCCATAGATTTCGGCTTTTCCTGTCCTAGGTGCCGGGCAAGCCACTTGTCACGGATATTGTGCTTGAAGGCTGCTAGGGCCTCTGCGTCCGGACAGTCGACTATTTGATTTTTCTTTGTTAGGAACCGTGTCCAGAATTGCCTGGCCGATTCCTCTGGCCGCTGAATTACGTGGCTTAGGTCATCGGTGTCTGGTGGTCGCACATAAGTGCCCTGGAAATTGTCGAGGAATGCGGCTTCCAGGTCCTCCCAACAACCGATTGATCCTGCTGGCAAGCTGTTAAGCCAATGCTGAGCTGGTCCTTTAAGCTTGAGTGGGAGGTATTTGATGGCGTGGAGATCATTGCCGCGGGCCATGTGGATATGAAGGAGATAATCCTCGATCCATACCGCAGGATCTGTTGTGCCATCATAAGATTCGATGTTTATAGGTTTGAAACCCTCAGGGATTTGATGATCCATTACTTTGTCTGTGAAGCATAGTGGGTGTGAGGCGCCTCTGTACTGGGCTATATCACGACGTAGCTCCAACGAGCTTTGTCTACTGTGTTCGGCCCTACCGGATTTGTGTCCGGCGTGACGGATACCATCTCGAGTCGTGGGGCGCCCACACGATCCGTAGATCGATCTTGTTTGCCTTGCCTTGTCCTCCAACATATCTCGCAGGTCTGGCGCATTTTCCCGTGCCTTGGTACGGGGTGCGGCTTGAGTGGAGGGCCAAGAGACCTCTCTGTCATGGCCACGAGGTGGCCGGTCGGCCGTATCAAGTGCTGGTGATGTAGGTTTAAGTGCTTTCTCCTCTAATCGGGGTAGCAACCTGCACTTTGGGTAGCTCTTGGAGGGGCGTTCGAGTTTATGCACTTCGGCCGCAAGGACTTCAGTCCATCTGTCGACTAGCAAATCTTGATCAGCTCTGAGTTGTTGCTGTTTTTTCTTGAGGCTTCTTGCCGTGGCCATAAGCCTGCGTTGAAAATGCTCTTGCTTGACGGGATCCTCTAGCACGACAAATTCGTCGTCGTCGAGGCTTGCCTCATCTTCGGAGGGAGGCGTATAATTATCGTCCTCGACCTCTCTGTCTGCCGTTCTCTCATGAGGGCTGGCTTCTCCATCCTCCTGTGCTGAATCTTGCTGGAGGGGGTTTTCTTCGGCACTCTCCGCAGTATTATTATATCCCATGCTGGAATCACCGTATTTGCTCTGGCGGGATTTTGAGCGGCGCCGCTCATGCCGACGCTTAGGCTATTTCTTGGAGGGGTCATCCTCCACTGTTCCATCGCCATCTCCTTCTTTTGGGGTGTCCACCATGTATATGTCATACGACGAGGTGGCTTTCCAGGGCCCAATAGGCACTGGTTCTTCATCGTCTCCTGTATCGGTGTCCATACCATCGATGTCTTCGGAGTCGAAGTCGAGCATGTCGGTTAAATCGTCGACAGTCGCTACAAAGTGGGTGGTGGGTGGGCTTTGAATTTCTTCATCATCCGTAACCCAACCTTGCCGACCATAGTCCGGCCAGGGCTCTCCTGATAAAGAGAGAGACTTTAGTGTCTTCAGAATATCGCCGAAAGGCGAGTGCTGAAAGATGTCCACGGCAGTAAACTCCATGATCGACGCCCAATCGGATTCGATCGGCAGGGGCGTGGAGGGTTTGGAGTCCGGAGTCACGAGTCTCGCGGAGTGCGGGGCTGGTGTTTGGCTCGATCACCGTTGGGATCGCAGCCCGCGAGGCGGCGTCCAACCACCCATCCTCGATCGGCGCAGTTGGCTCCGAATTAAGGGTCGAAGCCGATGCGGGTGAGGCCTCCAGGGCACTGTTCGGCGGCCGAGCTAGATCATGCTCGTCGTGACAGTGCGGCGCCCTCGACAGTGGCTCGAATCCGTCGAAGATCAAGTCCCCGCGGATGTCAGCCGTGTAGTTTAAACTTCCAAATTTGACCTGACGACCAGGGGCATAGCTTTCGATCTTCTCCAAGTGGCCAAGTGAATTGGCCCGCAGAGCGAAGCCGCCGAAGATAAAGATCTGTCCGGGGAGGAAGGTCTCACCCTGAACTGCATCTCTATTGATGATCGTAGGAGCCATCAAGCCTAACGACGACGACACAGAGGAACTCTCAATTAAAGCACCAATGTCGGTGTCAAAACCGGCGGATCTCGGGTAGGGGGTCCCGTACTGTGCGTCTAGGCCGGATGGTAACAGGAGGCAAGGGACACGAAGTTTTACCCAGGTTCGGGCCCTCTTGATGGAGGCAAAACCCTACGTCCTGCTTGATAATATTGATGATATGGTTAGTACAAGAGTAGATCTACCACGAGATCAGAGAGGCTAAACCCTAGAAGCTAGCCTATGGTATGATTGTTATTCTATATGTTGCCCTACGGACTAAAACCCTCCGGTTTATATAGACACCGGAGAGGGTTAGGGTTACACAAAGTCGGTTACAATGGTAGAAGATCTGCATATCTGTATCGCCAAGCTTGCCTTCCACGCCAAGGAAAGTCCCTTCTGGACACGGGATGAAGTCTTCAATCTTGTATCTTCATAGTCCAGGAGTCCGGCTGAAGGTATAGTCCGGCCATCCGGACACCCCCTAATCCAGGACTCCCTCATCTCTCGTCCAGGTTTATCGCCTATTCGGGTTCCATCCGCAAGGATTTTCGGCCGGGGTTTTGCTCACAGCCCCAAACGATGTGTGCAGGGTTCCCAAGCCCACCATCCGGGTGCCACTTGGTACACCGTGCCATTGTGCCTAGTCTGTCCCAAGCCCACCTGTACCGGGTGCCACTTGGTAGACTACTAACACTACCTACAAACACCATAAACTAGTTGCAACTCCTGGACAGAGATCGAGTTGATTAATAAGCCGAGAGGGGCCGAGTTACCGGAACCCAATGTGTGGTAGTAACTATTCATGGATCACAAACACCGAACTCAGTTCCTGAGAATGGCTGCAGTGAGACAACCCACCATGTACTCCTACATGGCCTCTCACCGCTACCTTTACCAAATCGTGTTCACAAACTTAGCTCTCAACGGTAGGACATGTTCACCATGTTCCAATTCTTTCCGAATGAATCAGACCTAACTCAACTCTAAGCAGTAGCAGGCATGACAACAAGCATGAATGAGTAGGCACATCAGGGCTCAAACAACTCCTACTCATGCTAGTGGGT
The DNA here is from genome assembly GCA_034509565.1 of Triticum monococcum. NCBI lineage: Eukaryota > Viridiplantae > Streptophyta > Magnoliopsida > Poales > Poaceae > Triticum > Triticum monococcum. The sequence goes on along the minus strand of CM067842.1, from coordinate 782,742,299 downwards.
TTCATCTATTTACTGTGGCAATGACAGGTCATGCAGACGAAAGGGGTTCAACTACCGCACCATGTAACAGTTGAATCGGTGTTATCCTAATGCCGTAAAAGAGAGTAGGAGCGAGAGAGTGGGATTGTATCGGAATGAACAAGGGGGTTTTGCTTGCCTGGCACTTCCGAAGATAGTATATCTCTTCATCAGTATCATCGAACTGATCGCCGGAACAACATCTACTGAAGGGGGACAAATATCGACAATAGAGAGGAAACACAATCAATGCAATGCAACAATATGATGGATGATCATAACATGGCAATATGCTGTGATTTGGGCTAATGCAACAGAAAGTCATTTTAATTGAAGTGGAATTCAAAACTACATCAAATTCCAACTCCAAACCTATTTTCAAATTTTCCCTAATCATGTTTCATCCTAAACAGTGAGGTTCACTTGCTCAAACATGCATGAAAATGCCATAAATAGATTCCTTGAATTTTTCAAATAATTTTTCATATATAACTTATTTCATTTGGAGTTACGGTTGAATTTCTATGATTTTTAGAAGTTTGGGGTATTTTCTGAAATTTATAAATCATTTCTGATTTATTTTAATTCCAGAAAAGGATTACTGCGTCAGCCTGACATCATCATGACGTCAGCAGGTCAACACGCCAGTCCCAGGTCAAACCTGACCAGTGGGACCCACACGTCAGTGTAACAGGGCATGGACAGAGGCTGGCTGGTGGGTCCAGGTCAACGATGATGTGGCATGGTCAAACTGACACATGAGGCCGACTATATTAATCTAAACTAAACAGGAAATAATCCCAGGGTTAATTAAGGCATGGGGCCCATAGTCAGTCAGTGAGGGGGTTAGTTAGTGGCGTCATTAGCCACTAATGACGGCGCCACGTCGACACGACCGGAGTTAAGCCGCCATCGACCTTCCCACGCGGCGGAGTCCACACGGGACGGCGCTACAAGAGGCGGCTGGGCGAGAGAAGAGCACAAGGAGGAGGCCCTCGCTCGCGCGCATCCAACGGAGCAGGTGGGAGGTCGCGGGGTGGACGGAGCTCGCCGGAAGTGAGCTCGCGGCGGCGCCGGAGTTCTGGTGAGTGCGGGGTTGGCGCTGTGGTGCGCGGAAGGGCGAGTTAGCATGTGCGTTAGGCTCCTGGTGGCTTCCCGAGCGCGGTGACGCGCTCCAAATTGAGCTCAAGCGGCTGAAGTGACGGCGGCGACATGGCCGGCGACAGGGGAAGCTCGGCCACAGCAGTAGCGCTAGCTAGGGGACGAGCAGAGCAACATGGTTAGGTGGAGGAGAAAGAGGAGCTCACGGCGATGTGGGAGGGTAGGTTAGCGGCATCAGGGACGCTTTGGGTGAGGCGAATTGACGGAGTCAATCTCCGGGCACCGGAGGTGAAGACGACGATGCTCCGGTCGACTGGGCCCTCTTCTGGTTGCGTGCGTCGGGTGTGTTTCTCCACGGGTCGTGGCAGAGCTCGGGGACGCGGAGAGGGAGCGAGGGAGTGGCTGTGGCCATGGTGGAGCTCGTAGGTGGTCTTGGTGGCGCTCGGACCGTGCGAGAGAGAGAGCAAAGGAGGGGGGGTGAGCTCGAGGGAGTGAGTGAGAGGGACCAGGGGGCTGCGCGGCGCCTCCAGGCGCTCTGTCGAGGGCGGGGGAGGAAGCAGGAGGTGGCATCCGGTGCGTGCACGGGCGACATGCCTCTGCCAGTAGGCAGAGGTAGACGACGGGTGAGGGGGTTTGCAGTGGTGGGCTAGGCCAGAACGGGAGCTGGGCCGGCTCTGCTGCAGGTGAGCGCCAGGTAAGTGGCTCAGGTACTCTCCTTTCTGCCTTTTGTTTCTATTTTCTATTTTCTGACATTTGTTTCTGATTTAGTAAAATACTAAATCAATTTTGAACTTCCTGAAAATAATTGTGTCAACTAAGTGGACTTATACAAAGCCACACAACAATTTTTAGAATTATTGAACATATATTTATATATAATAAATATAAATCCAATTAAAATAGTTATTGAATTAATTCCAAATGCCCAAAATAAATATTTCTGAGACTCCAAAAATATTGGTTTGAGTTTTACCTCTTGCCAATATTTTTATAGCTTGACAGGAACATTTTCTTGGGTTTATTTGAAACAATTTTTAATGTTGATCATTTTTGTAAAAGACTCCTGAGGCTTTCTACTTTCCCCAATTCAACTTTCAATAAAATTTAAACATGATGCAACAAGATCAAGCAAGGACAACAGGGGCTGAGCTAGGGCTGTGACAGTGTTGGTGATGTGATCCATGGAGGGCTTCGCCTAAGCACTACGACACTATGACCGGAGGAGTAAACTGTGGAGGGAGGCACCGCACACAGCTAAAAACAACTGTTGTCACTTTGGGGTACCCCCTGCCCACGTATATAAAGGGGGGGAGGAGGAGGCCGGCCTAAGGGAGGGCGCGCCAAGAGGGGGGAGTCCTACTAGGACTCCGTTCCTAGTAGGATTCGCCCCCCTTTTCCTTCCAATGTAGAGGGGGAAAGGGGAAAGGAGGGAGAAGGAGAAGGAAAGAGGGGGGTCGTGCCCCCTCCCCTTGTTCAATTCATATTGGGCAAGGGGGGCACCACCTCCCGTGGCCTGCCTCCTCTCCTCCACTATGTCCCATTAGACCCATTAACTTTACCCGGGTGGGGGGAGGTTCCGGGAGCCTCCCAGCACTCCGAAAAATCCCCGAACCTTATCGGAACCATTCCGGTGTCCGTATATAACCTTCCAATATATCAATCTTTACTTCTTGACCATTTTGAGACTCCTCGTCATGACCATGATCTCATCCAGGACTCCGAACAAACTTCAGTCACCAAAACACATTACTCATAATACAAATCGTCATCGAGCGTTAAGTGTGCGGACCCTGCGGGTTCGAGAACTATGTAGACATGACCAAGACACATCTCCGGTCAATAACCAATAGTGGAACTTGGATGCTCATATTGGCTCCTACATATTCTACGAAGAATTTTATCGGTCAAACCGCATAACAACATACGTCATTCCCTTTGTCATCGGTATGTTACTTGCCCGAGATTCAATTGTCGGTATCCTCATACCTAGTTCAATCTCATTACCAGCAAGTCTTTACTCATTCCATAATGCATCATCCCGCAACTAACTCATTAGTCACATTGCTTGCAAGGCTTATAGTGATGTCCATTACCAAGAGGGCCCAGAGATACCTCTCAGATACTCGGAGTGACAAATCCTAATCTCGATCTATGCCCACTCAACAAACACCATTGGAGACACCTGTACAGCGTCTTTATAATCACCTAGTTATGTTGTGATGTTTGATAGCACACAAGGTGTTCCTCCAATATTCGGGAGTTGCACAATCTCATAGTCAGAGGAATATGTATAAGTCATGAAGAAAGCAATAGCAATAAAACTAAACGATCATTATGCTAAGCTAATGGATGGGTCTTGTCCATCACATCATTCTCTAATGATGTGATCCCGTTCATCAAATGACAACACATGTCTATCGTTAGGAAACTTAACCATCTTTGATCAACGAGCTAGTCAAGTAGAGGCATACTAGGGACACTCAGTTGTGTCTATGTATTCACACATGTACTAAGTTTCCGGCTGATACAATTCTAGCATGAATAATAAACATTTATCATGATATAAGAAAATATAAATAAAAACTTTATTATTTCCTCTAGGTCATATTTCCTTCAACTTGAATGCAAAGGGGTACTGTGATGCTGATTGGGCTAATTGCCTTGATAATAGAAGATAAACTTCTTGATATTGTGTTTTTGTTGGAGGGAACCTTGTGTCATGGAGAAGCAATTCATTGTGTCTAAACTGACAACTGAAGCAGAGTACAGGGCCATGATAGTAGGCCTTAGTCAGTTGTTGCGACCAAGAAATCTCTGGTCAGAACTGAAAAGTACTTAGAAAGGGCCATGTGAAGGTGTGGTGCAATAATAAATCAGCTATCAACGTCGCCAACAACCCAGTCCATCATGATAGAACGAAGCATGTGGAGATTGACCACTTCTATATTAAACATAAGTTAGATGTGGATATAATATACTTAATTAATTCAATTGAATAATTAAATTAATAATATAAAAGGGAGGATCCTTTCTTGGTTCTCTGTCTGTTCGTTTTGGTACATCGCGCCATCACTCCATTGGGCCTTCTTCGGCCTGCCCAATCCCCGTGTAGACCTAAGTACCTGGGTTGTAGGGCAAGACTTCGTCGAATGTGTCGCGGAAAGGTCAGTACTCAAGCGCATACTATGGCATGTGTTGCCTAGCCAGGATGCTGTTGACAGTGCATAGGAGGCTCTATGCAGGAGGAATTGCCGATCCCCGTCGCGGTGGGGGCACTGGTAGGAGATGAAGGAGATGAGATCGATCGAGGGGAAGGGAATATGATGGGAGGAGTGGGGAGCGCACAAGCCTCACTTGTCGCAGGGGTGGACAGCAAGCGCGTTGGTGACGGGCTCACACAGTTACACATTGGGGCGCCGTTGTCTCACCCTGCTCACTCGCGGAGGCTGCGTCTAGTCAAGGAGGAAGTTACCAACCGCGATCGCGCCGGTGGCACAAGCCTCTTGGCGCGGAGGTCAAGGTGGATAGAAAAAAACGACGAGGTTGACTGGTGGAGTTCATTGATGTTTTTTAAAGTTCATGATCTGCTTTTGATCTGTCATCGACGATTTTAAAATTCTATTAAAATTTCACTTTTGACTCTTGGTCCATCATGCATGTTCTTGAGTAAGCAAGAGGCGGTGTGTTTTACACTCAGATTAAGTTTTGTCTCACGGTGTGTGTTCTATCACTAGAGGATATCGAAAAGAGGGAGGAATGAAAAAGAAACCTCCCTCCTCTTGCGACCATGTCGCCCCCCACCCCACGGGTGGCCGGCCGTGCGACCCCCTCCTCCCTCCAGGCCCTCCCTCCCTCCTTCTTTCCGGCCGCCGTCGCCGGCGCCCGCGTATGACTTGGCCCCGGGGCTGCTGGTGGTGGCGGCTTCCCTGCCCTTCCTCTCCCGGTCGCTATTCGGCGCGGGCGGAGCTGCACCGAGGGGTGCATGTCGGTGTCAAAACCGGCGGATCTCGGGTAGGGGGTCCCGAATTGTGCGTCTAGGATCGATGGTAATAGGAGACGAGGGACATGATGTTTACCCAGGTTCGGATCCTCTCTATGGAGGTAATACCCTACTTCTTACTTGATTGATCTTGATGAATATGAGTATTACAAGAGTTGATCTACCACGAGATCGTAATGGCTAAAACCTAGAAGCCTAGCATGTATGACTGTGGTAATGAGTATATCCTTTCCGGAATAACCCCTTTGGTTTATATAGACACCGGGGAGGGAATCTAGGGTTACATAGAGTCGGTTACATAAGAATGAATCTTCATAGTCGGTCGCCAAACTTGCCTCCCACACCCAGGAGAGTCCAACCCGGACACAGGTAAAGTCTTCCGCCTTCATGTCTTCACATCCCATCAGTCCGGCCCATGGATAACAGGCCCCTTAGTCCAGGACTCCCTCAGTAGCCCCTGAACCTGGCTTCAATGACGAGGAGTCCAGTGTGAAGATTGTCTTCGGCATTGCAAGGCGGGTTCCCTTCTATCTGAACTTCAAGATAGTATTCGGATGCGATGATAGTATCCGGACCTGTCACACACACACACTATACATAACCGTAGAGGGAACATATTTTTACACAAGTCTAATCTGCTGACAGCTTTTTACAACATGACATCACATCTGCCCGGTCACAATTCCAAACCGCTTTTCATTTTTCGACGCCCCACGTCATGAGACGCGGTTGCCATTGGCGCGTCTTGTCAAAGTAGAGATCATGTCACCTTATCGTGGGATTCTCATCAATGCGGGCATGGGTAACCCAACCATGCCGTTTATACAGCCCTTGGGAATAGGCGAATTTTAAGGCGAGTGAGGAGGCGTTTAATATTCACCGCCTTTATAAGGGGATAAGGATTCCCTTTTCCTCTCTCACGCCTGCTACCTCTTTTAGCACTGCGTTGGTTTTCCCCGAAGGGGAAGGGATGATGCAGTAAGGTAGCGTAAGTATTTCCCTCAGTTTTTTGAGAATCAAGTAATCAATCTAGTAGCAGGCTACGCGCGAGTTCCTCGCACCTGCACAAAACAAATAAATACTCGCAACCAACGCAAATAGGGGTTGTCAGTCCCTATAAAACCACTTACGAGAGTGAGATCTGATAGATATGATAAGATAATATTTTAGGTATTTTTATGATAAAGATGCAAAGTAAAATAAAGACAAAGTAAATAACGAAGTAGTAGGAGATTGATATGATAAACATAGACCCAGGGGCCATAGGTTTCAATTGTGGCTTCTCTTGAGAGCATAAGTATTCTATGGTGGGTGAACCAATTACTGTTGAGCAATTGACAGAATTGAGCATAGTTACGAGAATATCTAGGTATGATCATGTATATAGGCATCACGTCCGAGACAAGTAGACCGACTCCTGCCTGCATCTACTACTATTACTCCACTCATCAACCGCTATCCAGCATGCATCTAGAGTATTAAGTTAAAAACAGAGTAACGCCTTAAGCAAGATGACATGATGTAGAGGGATAGACTCATGCAATATGAAGAAAACCCCATCTTGTTATCCTCGATGGCAACAATACAATACGTGCCTTGCTGCCCTTACTATCACTGGGAAAGGACACCGCAAGATTGAACCCAAAGCTAAGCACTTCTCCCATTGCAAGAAAGATCAATCTAGTAGGCCAAACCAAACTGATAATTCGAAGAGACTTGCAAAGATAACCAATCATACTTAAAAGAATTCAGAGAAGATTCAAATATTATTCGTAGATAGACTTGATCATAAACCCACAATTCATCAGTCTCAACAAAAACACCGCAAAAAGAAGATTACATCGAATAGATCTCCACAAGAGAGGGGGGAACTTTGTATTGAGATCCAAAAAGAGAGAAGAAGCCATCAAGCTACTAACTATGGACCCGTAGGTCTGAGGTAAACTACCACACTTCATCGGAGGGCTATGGTGTTGATGTAGAAGCCCTCCGTGATCGATGCCCCCTCCGGCGGAGCTTCGGAACAGGCTCCAAGATGGGATCTCGTGGATACAGAAAGTTGCGGCGGTGGAATTAGGTTTTTTGCTCCTGCCTCGATCGTTTGGGGGTACGTGGGTATATATAGGAGGAAGAAGTACGTCGGTGGAGCAACAGGGGGCCCACAACGGTGGAGGGTCGCCTTGGGGGGGGGGGGGCAGGCGCGCCCCTACCTCGTGGCCTCCTGTTAGTTGTCTTGACGTAGGCTCCAAGTCTCCTGAGTTGTATTCGGTGAGAAAATCACGTTCCCAAAGGTTTCATTCCGTTTGGACTCCGTTTGATATTCCTTTTCTTCAAAACCCTAAAACAGGCAAAAAAAATAGCAATTCTGGTCTGGGCCTCTGATTAATAGGTTAGTCCCAAAAATAATATAGAAGTGGATAATAAAGCCCAATAATGTCCAAAACAGTAGATACTATAGCTTGGAGCAATCAAAAATTATAGATACGTTGAAGACGTATCAAGCATCCCCAAGCTTAATTCCTGCTCGTCCTCGAGTAGGTAAATGATAAAGACAGAAATTTTGATGCGGAGTGCTACTTGGCATAATTTTAATGTAATTCTTCTTAATTGTCGTATGAATATTCAGATCCGAAGGATTCAAGACAAAAGTTCATATTGACATAAAAATGATAGTACTTCAAGCATACTAACTAAGAAATTATGTCTTCTCAAAATAACAAGGCCAAAGAAAGTTCATCCCTACAAAATCATATGGTTTAGTCATGTTTCATTTTCTTCACACAAGAATGCTATCATCATGCACATCCCCGATGACAATCCAAGCAATTGTTTCATACTTTAGTAATCTCAAACCTATAAACTATCACGCAATATATGACCGCGAGCCATGGACATAGCACTATAGGTGGAATAAAATATAATGAGGGGGGCTATGTGCAGAAGACAAAAAGGAGAAAGTCTCACATCAACGAGGCTAATCAATGGGCTATGGAGATGCCCACCGATTGATGTTAATGCAAGGAGTAGGGATTGCCATGCAACGGATGCACTAGAGCTATAAATGTATGAAAGCTCAACAAAAGAAACTAGTGGGTGTGCATCCAACTTGCTTGCTCACGAAGACCTAGGGCACTTGAGGAGGCCCATTGTTGGAATATATAAGCCAAGTTCTATAATGAAAAATTCCCACTAGTATATGAAAGTGACAAAACAAGAGACTCTCTATCATGAAGATTATGGTGCTACTTTGAAGCACAAGTGTGGCAAAGGATAGTAGCATTGTCCCTTCTCACTTTTTCTCTCATTTTTTCCTTTTCTCCTTTTTTGGGCCTTCTCTTTTTTATGGCCTTTCTCTTTTTTTTTATTCCTCACTTGGGACAATGCTCCAGAAAATGATGATCATCACACTTCTATTTATTTACAACTCGATACTAGAACAAAAGATGACTCTATATGAATGCCTCGGGGCCGTGTACTGGGATGTGCATTGAATCAAGAGGGACATGTATGAAAAATTATGAATGGTGGCTTTGCCACAAATACGATGTCAACTACATGATCATGCAAAGCAATATGACAATGATGAATGTGTCATGACGAACGGAATGTTGGAAAGTTGCATGGCAATATATCTCGGAATGGCTATGGAAATGCCATAATAGGTAGGTATGGTGGATGTTTTGAGGAAGATATAAGGAGGTTTATGTGTGAAAGAGCGTATCATATCACGGGGTTTGGATGCACCGGCGAAGTTTGCACCAACTCTCAATGTGAGAAAGGGCAATGCACGGTACCCAAGAGGCTAGTGAGGATGGAAGGGTGAGAGTGCGTATAATCCATGGACTCAACATTAGTCATAAAGAACTCACATACTTATTGCAAAAATCTACAAGTCATCAAAAACCTCGGTACTACGTGCATGCTCCTAGGGGGATAGATTGGTAGGAAAAGACCATCACTTGTCCCCGACCGCCACTCATAAGGAAGACAATCAAATAACACCTCATGCTTCAAATTTGTTGCATAACGTTTACCATACGTGCATGCTACGGGAGTTGCAAACCTCAACACAAGTATTTCTCAATTTCACAACTACTCAACTAGCACGACTTTGATATTATTACCTCCATATCTCAAAACAATCATCAAGCATCAAACTTCTCTTAGTATTCAACACACTCATAAGAAAGTTTTATTATTAATCTTGCATACCAAGCATATTAGGATTTTAAGAAAATTACCATGCGATTAAGACTCTCAAAATAATCTAAGTGAAGCATGAGAGATCAATAGTTTCTATAAAACAAATCCACCACCGTGCTCTAAAAGATATAAGTGAAGCGCTAGAGCAAAATTATATAACTCAAAAGATATAAGCGAAGCACATAGAGTATTCTAACAAATTACAAATAATGTATGGCTCTCTCAAAAGGTGTGTACAGGAAGGATGATTGTGGTAAACTAACAAGCAAGGACTGAAATCATACGAGATGCTCCAAGCAAAACACATATCATGTGGCAAATACAAATATAGCTCCAAGTAAAGTTACCGATAGAAGTAGACGAAAGAGGGGATGCCTTCCGGGGCATCCCCAAGCTTTGGCTTTTAGGTGTCCTTAGATTATCTTGGGGGTGACATAGGCATCCCCAAGCTTAGGCTCTTGCCACTCCTTGTTCCATAATCCATCAAATATTTACCCAAAACTTGAAAACTTCACAACACAAAACTTAAAGTAAAAAAAATCTCGTGAGCTCCGTTAGCGAAAGAAAATAAAAGATCACTTCAAGGTACTGTAATGAACTTATTATTTATTTATATTGGTGTTATACCTACTTTATTCCAACTTCTCTATGGTTTATAAACTATTTTACTAGCCATAGATTCATCAAAATAAGCAAACAACACACGAAAACAGAACCTGTCAAAAACAGAACAGTCTTTAGTAATCTCTAGCTAGCGCAAGATCTCGAGCCCCAAAAATTCTAAAATAAATTTCTGGACGTGAGGAATTTATCTATTAATAATCTTCAAAAAGAATTAACTAAATAACACTTTCAAAATAAAAATGACAGCAGTTCTCGTGAGCGCTAAAGTTTCTGTTTTTTACAGCAAGTTCAACAAGACTTTCCCCAAGTCTTCCCAACGGTTCTACTTGGCACAAACACTAATTAAACACAAAAAACACAACCAAAACATAGGCTAGATAATTTATTTATTACTAAACAGGAGCAAAAAGCAAGGAATAAAAATAAAATTGGGTTGCCTCCCAACAAGCGCTATCGTTTAACGCCCCTAGCTAGGCATAACAAGCAAGAATAGATCTTGGTATTGCCATCTTTGGTAGGCAATTCTTCAATGAGGCATCTACCATCTTTAGGAATTTCTTTCTTTTTATTAATTATCAAACTTTTAGGCACAAGATAGAAAAAATCATTTGTAACAAATGGTTCCTTAATGATAGCAAAAAGATTGGGATGAATACTTATAGATTTGAGATCCGCATCCTTACTAGAGGATTCACCCTTATTTTTAGGAATGTACATAACGTTGGCAACTTTAGTGGAAGCACTTGGAGTATTATTTACGGAAGAAAAAGCGGTTCCCAAGTTTGTAATAATATTCTCAAGTTTATCGATCCTAACGGAATCATGATTTATTTTCTCATTAACTATGGGTTCCTTTTCTTCAATATCTTTCAAAGTAACTCCTACTTTAGGTCCATATTGAGAGATTCAGCTGTGGATCTTTTTATCCAAATTTTCAATTAACTCTATGGTAGCAACCTTATTTTCAATAATCTCAAGCCTTTGCATTACATGCTCCAAAGTTAATATAGTTCCATTAACCAAGAGAGGGGGTGAGCCAAATAAATCTATCATAGCATTATAAGAATCAAAAGTATGGCTACCCAAAAAGTTCCCTCCGGTAATAGTATCAAGAACACAACGGTGCCAAGGAGTAATGCGTACATAAAAATTGCGAAGAAGAACGAAAGTAGATTGCTTCCTAGTAGATCTATTTTGAGCATTGCAAATTCTATACCAAGCATCTTTTAGATTTTCTCCCTCCCTTTGCTTAAAATTTAGAATTTCATTCTCAGAAGATAACGGAGAAGATAAGGGACTAGCCATAACGACAAACAAACAAACTAACACACAAGCAAACAAAAAGAAGCAAGCGGGCAAAAAGAGGCAAATAGAGAGGGAGGATAGAGAGAGAGAGGGCGAATAAAACGACAAGGGTGAATTGGGGGGAGAGGAAAACGAGAGGCAAATGGCAAATAATGTAATGCGGGAGATAAGGGTATGTGATGGGTACTTGGTATGTTGACTTTTGCATAGACCTCCCCGACAATGGCGCCAGAAATCCTTCTTGCTACCTCTTTTAGCACTACGTTGGTTTTCCCCGAAGAGGAAGGGATGATGCAGTAAAGTAGCATAAGTATTTCCTTCAGTTTTTGAGAACCAAGGTATCAATCCAGTATGATGCTATGCGCAAGTCCCTCGCACCTCCACGAAACAAATAAATCCTCGCAACCAACGCAAATAGGGGTTGTGAGTCCCTATAAGGCCACTTACGAGAGATAGATCTGATAGATATGATAAGATAATATTTTTGGTATTTTTATGATAAAGATGCAAAGTAAAACAAAGACAAAGTAAATAACAAAGTAGTAGGAGATTGATATGATAAAGATAGACCCGGGGGCCATAGGTTTCACTTGTGGCTTCTCTCGAGCGCATAAGTATTCTATGGTGGGTGAACAAATTACTGTTGAGCAATTGACAGAATTGAGCATATTTATGAGAATATCTAGTTATGATCATGTATATAGGCATCACGTCCGAGACAAGTAGACCGACTCCTGCCTGCATCTACTACTATTACTCCACTCATCAACCGCTATCCAGCATGCATCTAGAGTATTAAGTTAAAAACAGAGTAACGCCTTAAGCAAGATGACATGATGTAGAGGGATAGACTCATGCAATATGAAGAAAACCCCATCTTGTTATCCTCGATGGCAACAATACAATACGTGCCTTGCTGCCCTTACTGTCACCGGGAAAGGACACCGCAAGATTGAACCCAAAGCTAAGCACTTCTCCCATTGCAAGAAAGATCAATCTAGTAGGCTAAACCAAACTGATAATTCGAAGAGACTTGCAAAGATAACCAATCATACATAAAAGAATTCAGAGAAGATTTAAATATTATTCGTAGATAGACTTGATCATAAACCCACAATTCATCGGTCTCAACAAACACACCACAAAAAGAAGATTACATCGAATAGATCTCCACAAGAGAGGGGGAGAACTTTGTATTGAGATCCAAAAAGAGAGAAGAAGCCATCAAGCTACTAACTATGGACCCGTAGGTCTGAGGTAAACTACTCACACTTCATCGAAGGGCTATGGTGTTGATGTAGAAGCCCTCCGTGATCGATACCCCCTCCAGCGGAGCTCCGGAACAGGCCCCAAGATGGGATCTCGTGGATACAGAAAGTTGCGGCGGTGGAATTAGGTTTTTGGCTCCTACCTCGATCGTTTGGGGGTACGTGGGTATTATTAGGAGGAACAAGTACGTCGGTGGAGCAATAGGGGGCCCACGAGGGTGGAGGGCGCGCCTGGGGGGGGGGTAGGCCCGCCCCTACCTCATGGCCTCCTGTCAGTTGTCTTGACGTAGGGTCCAAGTCTCCTGAGTTGTATTCGGTGAGAAAATCACGTTCTTGAAGGTTTCATTCTGTTTGGACTCCGTTTGATATTCCTTTTCTTCGAAACCCTAAAACAGGCAAAAAAACAGCAATTCTGGGCTGGGCCTCCGGTTAATAGGTTAGTCCCAAAAATAATATAAAAGTGGATAATAAAGCCCAATAATGTCCAAAACATTAGATAATATAGCATGGAGAAATCAAAAATTATAGATACATTGGAGACATATCAACGCCCTCTTTCTGTCTCCGCCTTTCCAATCTTGAGCTCCAGCACCCAAGTTCTCATCCCCTTTCCACTCAAGCAACCATGTCCGGATCCGGAGGTTTGGGCAAGTGGATGGTCTCCTCCGTTAAGGAGGGGGACATTACTGAGCTTCGGGCGACCGGATACTTGGCGAAGGAGATCATTCACCGCCTGCCGACTAAAGGACAAGTTGTCCCCACGTCGAAGCCCATCGAGAGGGTAGTGTTCATCCCCCATTTCTTCCGCGGGCTAGGGTTTCCACTCCACCCTTTCAACCGCGGGCTGATGTAATATTACGAGATAGATTTCCATGATCTGTTCCCGAATTACTTCCTCAACATCTCGGCGTTTATCGTCGTGTGTGAGGCCTTCCTCCGCATCCAACCCCACTTCGGGATGTGGCTCAAAGTTTTTAACGTGAAGCCGAAGGTGGTGGATGGCTAGCATGCGGAGTGTGGAGGAGCCACGGTGACCAAGCTGTCCAACGTCTCCTGGCCCAAAGGTACTTTTGTGGACACAGTAAAGGAGTGGCAGAAGTAGTGGTTCTACATCACAGAACCTCGCGGCACCACCTGGGCCATAGCTGCCGAATGCCGCTCCGGCGCTCCCATGCGACTCACCTCCTAGGTCGAGAAGAGTCTGGACTGGTGTTCACCTGACGAGCTGATAGCGCTGCAGACGTGTGTTCAGAGCATGGTAACCAAGAACGTCAAGCTCGTTGATGTGATCCAGGTGATGCTAGTTCGCCGGATCCTTCCGTGCCAGCGCCGAGGCCACCCTCTGTGGGAGTTCAACATGAAGAAGCACCAGACGCTGGTGAGGCTCTTCAAGACTACTCACGAAGGTGCATGGAAGTTGCTCTTTAAGGGCAACGAGAAGCCACTGGCCACGGATTCAGACCGTGGTCACAATTGTAAACACCCTGCCAGCGAGGTATGTTATTTTTGATATATCCCCAACTTGATTGTTTCGAGGATGATGTCTGAGTTTACCATTGCCTTTTCATGACTGGATGGAGAGGGCAAAGCGGATCCAATGTCTGGCTCTGCTGCCTGAAGAACTGGTCATCTCGCGTCTAGTGAAGATGCTAGTGTCGGCGCCTTATAAGGCGCCGGAGAAGAAGGCCAAGGGGGCCAAGAGTGGCCCCCGTCGCAAGGGCACTTCACACATGACATCCGAAGACGACGAAGCTCATTCCTCCGTCCCTGAGGACAATGGCGATGAAGAGGAGGAGGGGGGGAGGAGGAGGAGGAAAACAACCCTCCCCTTGAGGAGAGGAAGAAGAAGAGGGCGGCTTCGGCGCATCCGGAGGCGGAAACGCCCAAGAAGGGGGGAGGTGTCCCAGCGGTCAACATCACGTGGGACGTTGACAGCAGTTCGGAACGACGCCCCCGCACTAAGTCCCAGGACGCATCGTAAGTGACATGGCTCACTCATGCGTGCATCCGGCCCTTTCTCTTCATTGTCTTGACATAGTTAATTGTACTATTGCAGTCTGGCCCGCGACCTTATCTAGCGATCCTCATCTGGTGGTTCGTTGGCTCCATCGGAGATGGCGAGCATGTCGCCACCGCCTGCTTATTCCCTCGGGGCCAGGGTGTAAGTGCATCTAGTGCCACCCCTAGTTGGTTTTGGAGTATTGACGACAAACCTAGTTGAGGGACTAATGTGTTTGTGAGAATTGCAGGATAACACAGGTAGAAGTCCCTCATTGATTCGGTTTTACTACCAGAGATGACCCCTAAAACTTTACGATGACATTGAAGACAATGGTGGTATATGAAGATATTCACTTTGAAGACTATGACAAGAGAAGACACCACGTGAAGCCTATGGAACTCGAAGACTTAGATCCTTCGTAGTTTTATTTCATTTGTGTTGAGTCATAGGAACCACCGTACTGTTAAGTGGGGTCCAAGAGAACCAGTCAGAATGACTGAAGTGATGCCTAATTCAAAACCTATATCTTCGAGCGAAGACTATGAGAGCAAATCTTGTCCAGAATCGGACAAGTCAGCTTTGCTTGTAGCCCAAGTAAAGTTGCCGTGTGAGTTTGAAATCTGACCGTTGGTACACGTGTCAGTTCCTTAGTGACCCAGGGTCATTTCAGACAAATCAGGTCGGGTTGCCCAGTGGCTATAAATAGTCCACCCCCTACAACCATAAACGGTTGGCTGCTCAGATTTCAGTGCACGGCTTTGTCGTTTGAGAGCAACCCACCTCGAAGCCTTTGAGAGAAAATTCCTAGCAAGGAGAAAAGCCCTAACCACCCAGAGCCAGAGTAAATTGGGCATCACTTAAGTCTTCTTCTATGAGTGATCTGAAGACTTAGTACACTTGAGGACTGTGCATCCTCCAGCCGGTTAGGCGTCGCGTTCTATGCATCCAAGAGAAATTGTGCATTGCCGGTGAACGAAGTCTGTGAAGGTTTGGGAGTCTACCTTGAAGACTTACCAGAGTGATTGGGCGAGGTCTGTGTGACCTTAGCTCAAGGAGAAAACGGTGAGGACTGGGTGTCCTGAGCTGCGTGTTCAGGACTGGGTGTCCGGGACTGTGTGTCCTTTGGTTTAAATACCTAGCCACTCCAACCAGACGTACAGTTGTCACAGCAACTGGAACTGGTCCAACAAATCATTGCCTTCAGCATGTCACTGGTTTCAGCTTCACTTCCTTTTACTTACTGTTACACATTGTGAAGCCATTGCATGCTTGCTTTATCTTCTGTCTTCACAACATAACTGTATGATTTGTTTGGCTTCATAACTTCTTCCTACCTGATCCTTATTACACGGCAGCTACTTGTCTCGTGCTTTCACTCTATTGAATACTTGACCATGGCTTGCCTAGTGTAATCTAACTTCCGCTGCTTAAGTGAAAGGCATATCTGTATTGTTTGTCTTCATAACCTTCACATTTTGAAGACTTTCATAAAAATTGCCTATTCACCCCCCCTCTAGTCGATATAATGCACTTTCAATTGGTATCAGAGCAAGGTGCTCCCTTGTTCTGTGTGATTCGGTTTAACCACCTGGAGTTTTAGCTATGTCGACTGCAGGGATAATCAAAGTCTCCGCTGCGTGCCCCGTCTTCGATGGAACTGAATATCCCTACTGGAAGAATAAGATGCGCATGCATCTTGACCCCATTGATGTCGACCTATGGTATGTCGTCGAAAACGGCGTTCCCAAGGCTGGAGAAGGTGTCACTGCTGCTGATGTCAAGAAGTTCACTCAACTGGACTCTACTGCCAAGAATATCATCTGTGGTCATCTGACCAAGGGATAGTACGGCCGTGTGAGTGCCTTGAAGACATCCAAGCTGGTCTGGGACTGGCTCTCCAAAGTCAATGAAGGCATCTCAACCCAGAGAGATCAGAGAATCAGTGTTCTTCGCAACCTCTTCAACCGCTTCAAGCGAAATGACAATGAGAATGTCCATCACACATTTGACCGGCTCACTGAGATCACAAATGAGCTTGAAGCCCTCGGCGCCACTGAGATCACCAAACATGAAATCGTCAAGACGCTGCTGAGATCACTTGACAGTTCGTTTGACATCCTAGCCCTGATGATTCAAGAACATCCAGACTTCAAGACACTCGATCCGTCTGACATACTTGAGAGGCTCAACACACATGAGTTTCAGCTTTCTGAGAAAAGAGATATCTACGGTCCAAACTATGGGTGAACCCGTGCCTTGAAGGCAAAAGTTGTGTCCTCATCTGAAGTAGAATCTGACAGCAGTTCTGATGATCCTGAAGACATTGGAAGGGAACTTGCAATGCTAGTGAAGAAGTTCCAGAAATTCACCAAGAAGAAAGGCTTCAGAAAGTCTTCACGATCAAGCTCAAGGAATGATGAAGCTTCTGCTCATGACTACAAGAAGAAAACATGTCACAAGTGCAAGAAAACTGGACACTTCATCTCTGAGTGTCCACAGTGGGACAATGAGAACATAAAGAAGAATAAGAGCAAGGAATATGACTCTGACGACAAGAAGAAAAAGAAATACTCAAAGTCTTCTTCCAAGTCTTCCTCAAAGTCTTCATCACACAAGAAGAGCTCAACTGGCAAAGCTCGTGCGTTTGTTGGCAAGGAAATGGATTCAGAGGAGGAGTCCGCTTCTGAGGAGGCAGAGGTGGAGTCTGAGGAGGAATCTGATTCTGGCATTGCGAGTCTAGCTACAGCTTACGTCGCCAAGTATATCTTCAACACTGAAGACAATGACTTCATCACCAACACCGATGCAAATGACAAGGACGACTCCACTCCTACCTACTGCTTCATGGCACGCGGTGCCAAGGTAAACACACGCACTACTCACTATCAAACATCCAATGACGATGATTCTGATTGCGATTCCAAACCCAGCTACAGAACACTTGCTAAAATTGCAACTGAACAACAGAAAGCCATGGAACATATTCAAAAACTGTTAGACAAAAGCGATGATCTGTTGGGTGCTGAAATGACTCGATCTGAATCCTTAATTGAAGACATAAAAAATCTTCACGTTAAGTATCAGGAACTTGAAGATCATCATGATACTCTCTCAACAACTCATGAAAAGCTCTCTTATGATTATCTTCAAAGGAAGCAAGATCTTGAGAAATTGAGAGCGGCTCATGAAGATCTTCAAAAGGAAAACGAGTCACTTCGCGCCGAACAGATCAGTTCCGCTCAGGAAGGATTTGAACCACCATGCCTTAAATGCATTGAGCGTGATAATGCTACTTCTGTTGCTGAATGTTCCACTGCTACTGCTGTTGCAATATCTTCAACTGTTGAAGTGGTAACTAACCCCTCTGCTGAGGGTACCACTGCTATTGCTGATGAGAATGCTAGGTTGAAGACATTGCTTGAAACAGGGATGTACAAAAGTCTCAAAGGACATCAGAAATTATGTGATGTCCTCAAGAAGCAGATTCTAAACCGAAACCCTAGGAAAGAGGGTGTTGGGTTCGTGAGGAAAATAAATGCAGATGGCTGTTACTGGAAACCTGAGCAGTACCCCAAAACCACATGGGTTGCTGCAAAGGAATCCTCAGCAGATCCATCCAATCTGTCTGGCTTCCCCTGTACTAACCCAATTATCATTGATGAATCCTTTGATGCAAACTATAAGCTGTTTAGAAATCAGAATGGTGAAGTGTTTGCCAGGTACATTGGTACTAACTACAGGAATGGACCGCCTATGAAGAAGATCTGGGTTCCAAAAACGTGTCTGGAGAATCTTTCTGTGAATGTCCTCATGACACCTCACATGAAGAAGACAAACCTCAGACCAAAGGCTTCATATGGTCCAAAGGCTTCATACAGACAGAGGACTCACCTGAGTCACACTAACGCAAATGTTTTGCAGGGAAACCATACTCAGGCATATGAGAGCGGGTCTTCAAACCGTCATGTTCATATGACCAAGAACTATTCTGCCTATTCTTATGAGTACTATTGCCCGCCTGCTAGACTGTTTGCTAGGGCTCCAAAGCCAAAATTCTCAGATGCTGCACTTAGACTTATTGCTTCTAAGCCACCCTTGAAGATGTGGGTGGTTAAGAAAGCTTAACTCTCTTTTACAGGGAAAGGTCTCCAGCAGAAAACCAAAATCTTCTGACGCTATTGCTGGGGACCTTAAAAATCTTGTGGGGCGCAAGATCAAATGCCCGAATGGCATCACTATGTATTTCGTACCTGAATCGCATGCTACTCTCCCTATTAGTCCTAACCTGGATCTAAGTTTTCATAACCCACTGGTTTGTCAAATGTTTTTGCTTCACAATTCTCTTCGTGAAGCCTATCCCCCTAACTGCACTATAGGGTACGACACCAGCGTCTTCAGAGTCTTCAGAATGGATTATTGACAGTGGGTGTACAAATCACATGACTAGCAAAATAAGTCTTTTTATGGACTCAACCTTACGTCCATCCGACAAGAGCCACATCACATTTGCTGACACTGGTAAAAGTAAGGTATTGGGTCTAGGTAGAGTTGCAATCTCAAAGGATCAACACATGGATAAAGTCATGCTTGTTGAATCCCTTGGTTTCAACTTAATGTCTGTCTCAATGCTTTGCGATTTGAACATGATTGTAATTTTTGGAAAATATCATTGCCTGGTACTAATGGAATCTGACAAGTCTCTAGTGTTTGAAGGGTATCAGAAAGATGATTTGTACGTGGTAGATTTCTCAGCAGGGCCACAGCTTGCAGTATGTCTTCTGGCAAAAGCTTCAGAATGCTGGCTTTGGCATCGGAGGCTTGGGCATGCTGGCATGAGGAACCTCCACACCCTTGCGAAGAAGAAGCATGTCATAGGCATCGAGGGCGTCAAGTTCAAGAAAGATCACTTATTCGGTGCCTGTGAAGCAGGGAAGATGACAAGGGCAAAACATCCTTCGAAGACAATCATGACCACTACTCGACCCTTCGAACTGCTTCACATGGATCTTTTTGGTCCCACTCACTACTCAACTTTTTCCACTACTGCTTGCCTCTATGGCTTTGTCATTGTTGATGATTACTCTAGATATACTTGGGTGCACATAATCCTTTACAAGACTGAAGTGCAGGATGTCTTCAGACCCTTCGCCAATCGAGTTATGAACAACTATGGCGCCAAGATAAAGCACATCAGAAGTGACAATGGCACTAAATTCAAGAACACTGGCCTTGACACATATCTTGATACCTTGGGCATCACACATGAATTCTCAGCTCCGTACACGCCACAGCAGAATGGCGTCGTCGAACGCAAGAACAGAACACTCATTGAGATGGCTAGAACGATGCTAGATGAGTACAAGACTCCAAGAAAATTCTGGCCTGAAGCCATTGACAGTGCATCCCATACCATCAACCGTGTTTATCTTCACAAGCTTCTGAACAAGACATCTTATGAACTCCTAACTGGCAAGAAGCCAAATGTCAGTTACTTCAGAGTATTTGGCGCAAGATGCTGGATCAAGGACCCACACCACACCTCAAAATTTGCACCAAAAGCACATGAGGGCTTCATGCTTGGATATGGAAAGGATTCGCACTCCTACAGAGTCTTCAATCTCTTTCACTACAAAGTGGTTGAAACAGTGGATGTGCGGTTCGATGGAACCAATGGCTCACAAAGAGAGCAACTGCCAAATGTGCTAGATGAAGTTCCAGCTAGTGAATCAATCAAGCTTATGGGAACTGGAGATATTATACCTTCTGAACCTCATCCTGAAGAAGAACTTATCATCTCAGCACCTGATCCACATGAAGACAATTCTCAGCCTGAAGACATTCCTCCCAACGACAACACAGATCAGCAAGAGCAAAGTCTTCGCCCTGTACATCCTCGTGTTGCCAATGAAGTGCAGATTGACAGAATAATTGACAGCATCAATGCACCTGGTCCACTCACTCGTTCAAGGGCAACTCAACTGGCAAATCTCTGTGGGCACTTCGCATTCGTCTCAATTTCAGAACCCAAGAAAGTTGAAGAAGCCTTTATGGAACCTGAATGGATTCAAGCAATGCAAGAAGAGCTTCATCAGTTTGAGCTGAACAATGTATGGGAATTGGTTAAGCGTCCTGATCCACGGAAGCATAACATAATAGGCACCAAATGGATATACCGCAACAAGCAAGATGAGCATGGTCAAGTTGTCAGAAACAAAGCTTGTCTCGTTGCTCAAGGATATACTCAAGTGGAAGGCATTGACTTCGATGAAACATTTGCTCCTATGGCCAGACTTGAAGCCATCCGTATACTGCTGGCCTATGCAAATCATCATAACATACTTTTATATCAAATGGATGTGAAGAGTGCCTTTCTCAATGGCAAGATTGAAGAAGAAGTGTATGTTGCACAACCACCTGGGTTTGAAGATCCAAAACATCCTGACATGGTTTACAAGCTCAATAAGGCACTGTATGGCCTCAAACAAGCCCCTCGGGCCTGGTATGACACACTCAAATACTTCCTGAAGAGCAAAGGCTTCATACCTGGCTCCCTAGATCCCACTCTCTTCACGAAGACATATGATGGTGAACTATTTGTGTGCCAAATATATGTGGATGACATTATCTTCGGCTGCACCAATCAGAAGTACAGTGAGGAGTTTGGATACATGATGCAAGAGCAATATCAGATGTCTATGATGGGGGAGCTGAAGTTCTTCCTCGGTCTTCAGATACGGCAACAACGCAATGGCATCTTCATATCTCAACAGAAGTATCTCAAAGATTGCCTGAAGAAGTTTGGTATGCAAGACTGCAAAGGCTTCACAACACCAATGCCCGCCAAACATCATCTGGGTCCTGACGACAATGGTAAAGAGTTCGATCAAAAGGTATACCGCTCCACGATTGGTTCTTTGCTTTATTTATGTGCATCTAGGCCAGATATTATGCTTAGTGTTTGCATGTGTGCTCGATTTCAAGCGGCACCAAAGGAGTCGCATCACTTAGCAGTGAAGCGAATTCTTCGATATTTGGCTCACACCCCAACTCTAGGATTGTGGTATCCAAAGGGCTCAGAGTTTGATCTGGTTGGATTCTCGGATGCTAAATATGCTGGTGACAAGGTTGATCGGAAGTCTACATCAGGCACATGTCACTTTCTGGGACGATCACTTGTATGTTGGTCTTCAAAGAAGCAGAACTGTGTATCCCTCTCCACTGCTGAATCTGAATACATTGCGGCTGGATCTTGCTGCGCTCAGCTTCTGTGGATGAAGCAAACTCTCAAGGACTATGGCATTCATCTGAAGCAAGTGCCTCTTTACTGCGACAACGAAAGCGCCATCAAGATTGCCAACAACCTAGTTCAGCACTCGAAGACAAAGCACATTGAAATTCGTCATCACTTTCTCAGAGATCATGTTGCAAAGGAAGATATTGATATCATACACATCAACACTGAAGAGCAATTGGCAGATATCTTCACCAAGCCCTTGGATGAGAAGAGATTTTGCAAGTTACGGTGTGAGCTAAATATCTTGGAATCCTCAAATGTCCTGTGATCAGGCACACATCCTAACACCTATGCATATTGATGACTTAGATGTGCAACACACGAAGTAACGTATATCTTCAATCAACGAAGACAAACATTCTAAGTGTGAATACATTAATGTGGAAATTGACTTCGAAGCGCCACGATAATTGTGCGCCGTGTCTGGGTCTAATACTTCCTATACGGTGGGTAACGCCACCACCAAACATTCTATTTTGAAGTGTTTCACTCATGGCGTTACCTTGCAATGTCTTCACATTTGGTCTGGTTTCATTCCCAACATTTCTTCATGATTATCTTCACTACGTGGATTATATAGATATATATATATACTAGTGTTCTGTCCTCTACAGCATTCACTTATAGCTATGTCTTCTTGTTTTGAATCTTTTGAACTAAGTGAATGTGATCGGACCCTAATCTCTCTATGCTTTCTATCTCAAATTCTATCTCTCCAAGTCATATGCATCCTATTGAAGCTGTCGAATGTCTTCTCTGCGTCCTTGTCAGCAGAAGACACAGAGACAAACTTTAAAACCGTTTTCGATGCTCATTCATCCACAAGAAATCCGGAGAAGTAGGAACGACCACCCGACAATCCAGGCGTGCATGGGATGTGGAACTGCCGCATGATGGCCACGTGTTGTTCAGATGTGAATCACCAGGGGCACCGATGTAATAGCGCAGTGCCTCCCCTGTGACTATAAATACACCCTCACTGCGGTCATTATCTCCTTCTTCCTCCCTCGCACGAACCCTAGCGCCACCGCTAGCTCTCGACGACGCCGGCGACGAAGCGCTTCACTGCCGCAACCTCTCCGACGCCGTTTTCACGCCGACCGCGGACATCACTCTCTCCGCCGTCGCCGTACGTGTCTTCCGTCGCCAAGTTAGGGCATGGAGGATCGAACTGCTCGGCCTCATCTCCCACTCCTTCTAGCAGTTCCAAGTGTGGTAAATAAAACCTCTTTCTGCAGCCTCTTTTGATCCTATAGTTCGGTCACTTTCTGCCATAAGAAGTTTCTATTCACACAAGTTAGATCTCTCTCAGTCTGCATCTCATAACTTGCCTAGTATATTCACTTGTGCTTCATGAAGTAGTTAGATTCCTCACTTGTACTGATCTATGGGTTCTTACAAATCTGGAACCAACTTCTTTTTCTATAAGTGAATGTCTTCGCAGGATGAGGTCAATGTCTTCTAAACTGATTTATCTTCAAAATCTTCTGAGAATGCATATGACCTCTTCCCCTTCCCTCGCACCTTATTGATGTCACAGGTACATGTCCGTGGGAGAATCTTTTGGTTCTCATAGTCTGCATTCATTTGCAGAGTTCTTACAGCGTCACATCAATTCTCCTGAAGCCAGTTCCTGTTGGTCCATCAAAAGAAAGCCTTTGAAGCCTTTGAACGTCTTGAAGCCTTCCAAGTTAAGGTTTATGGCTACAGAAAAACCAGCAAGGAAGGGTGGCAGAAAGCGTCGAGGGGAAACATCAGGAGATCTGCCTGATGACCTCTTAGAGCTATACAAGACAGATCCTGAAGAGGATTACAATCAGCGCAAGACACGAATCCAATGGATTCGACGCTATTGGGCGGAGCAATGGTTCCAATACCGCTTCGTCACCAAGGAGTACGCTGAGAAAAGCGCCATCAAGAGACCATGGGGAGACGTGCTATACAAAAATCTCGTTCCCAGGTCCAAAGATGAAGCCATTGCTCAAGGCTTCTATCCATGCATGGTCAGAGGACCGCAGCCTGTTGATGCTCATTCGTCGTCACTACTCTGGTGTCATGACGACAATCTGTTCAAGCGCAACTTCCAGTTTGCCTAGAGGTCAGCGAAGCACAACAAGAAGAAATTGGGCTTAGACTTCAACCCTGGTCCCTCCGCACCAAGGGCAGATGGCACACGCGAGGCAGACCCCAATATCATCGGTCCATATGCAAATCTTGAGGGCCTCATCACCCGCATCTTAGTCCAAGGGACTGCAGTCAATGACCCTCCTGCTGACTCTGAATCTGATGAAGCACCTGCTGCTCCGAAGCCAAAGCAGATGAAGAAGCCAAAAGCTTCAAAGCAGACCCCTTCACCCAAAATCTCAAGGGAGAAGCCATTGGCAACTGCACCTCCTGAAGCCAGTGTGCAGTCTGAAGACTTATCACGAGCCTCCAAGCCCCAGGAAGCCAAGAAGCCTAAGACACACACAGGCAAAGAGCTCACAACTGCTGCCATTCTCCGCAGCGAAACCATTGATCTGTAAAGCGATGAAGATCTTGGAGATGACGCTCTTGAGCAGCTCATCAAGAGCAAGGAGGAGGCTGAAATATTCAACAATCTGCCTCTGTTTGATGTCGCCATCATCCACAACTTCATCGATGAGTGGTTTGCTACACCAAATATCAGCTTCAATGATCTGCAGCTGCCCATTGGCCTCAGCGTCGCTTTCCAAGGCGCTATTTCTTCAGAACTTGCAATTGCCAGAGCATTGGTGAACTGAAGCAGAAAATTGATTTTGAAAAGGCTCAGTTCAAGCAGCATATGTCCAGGCTCAGCATGCAAGAAGTCAAGGACTTCAAGATCATGTTGCACGAGTTAAAGGAAAGCTTTCTGAAAAAGCGTGCAGAAGCTCAAGGTTTGCGGGAGCGAAAGAAGACTCTGGCTGATTGCTGTGTGCCGGCCTACAATGAGGCCGAGAAGCGCAAGGCACTTGGGCGTCCCGGCATCGACCCCGTGATGGCCGCGAAGAAGAAGAAGAAGCTTGTTGTGCCTGAACTAGAGGCACCAAGACAAGAAGCTGCTCCGATTGTCTTCCCCACTGCTACGACTGGCTCGAAGCCAAAGAGTCGGTCAACCTCTTCAGAGCTCAAGAAGACACGGACAACCGAGGCTGAAGCGAGGAAGAGGAAACACTCTGAAGCCTCTCCTTCTGACCCCACCAAGAAGAAGCGCAAGATCAAGAAAGCTCGGGCTGCTCCCACAGAGCCCTTGATAGTTGAACCTCTCTCTGTCATCTATCCTGACGTAGATCGTCAGCTGGCAGTTCATGAGCCTGCTCCCACAGAAGCTCCTGAAGCTGAAGATATTCCAGCAGCCGACCCCATCGCTACTGAAGATATTGGTCATCAGGACAATGTACAAGATGATGCAGCCCTTCCTCAGCTTGAGACAAGCGAACTGACCAGCATTGGTCGTCCTATGACGCCAATCGCACAAGCTACGTCACGGGCGGATCGCCCACAAGAAGAAGAATCTAAGGTCCAGCCCACTCCAACTCCAAAGGCGTCGTCTGCATTCCGCAGGCTTCGCATGGGACCACGGCCTCAAGATTCGGCTGAAGACATTCCGGCTACATCAGCCGAAGACAATGAAGAAGTACCACCAGAACCCACTCCCCCGCTCCACCAAGAAGCCGTTCTCCAGGAGAACGTGCCTGAGTCTGACCCTCCAGCTAGTCAAGTGGAGGCAGAAAATATGGAGGCTGCCACCACCAACATTGAAGCCAATGTGGAGCCCTCCCCAACAACAGCTTCAGAAGACACTGAAGCTACTGCTCCTGACACTTCTGTGTCTGAGTCTGTGGCCGGTCCACAATTCAACTGTCATGTTGCGCACAGGCCTCAGGTTCAGAAGCCGATCCCACGACTGCCAAGGTTCCCAGGTCCTGCATTAGCTCCTGGCTCCTTTAACGTCAATAGCTTCAGGGCAGATAATACGTTCTTTAACAGCTCCAAGAACCCTTATTCAAGGGAACAGATTGTATCCGATAGGTTCTGGAGCTATCCACAATGCAGCTATTATTCATGCATCCTATACAACCAAGGTCGCATCTTCCCGCACAAGCGCCTTGAGGTTGAAGCTGTTGCTGGTCTGCCCGGCCTGGAAGAAGCACTGGATTGCTTCAAGCAAGTGGGTTTGATGCCATTTATCACA
This sequence comes from Triticum monococcum, assembly GCA_034509565.1. Taxonomy (NCBI): domain Eukaryota; kingdom Viridiplantae; phylum Streptophyta; class Magnoliopsida; order Poales; family Poaceae; genus Triticum; species Triticum monococcum. The sequence goes on along the minus strand of CM067842.1, from coordinate 782,716,289 downwards.
GATGAAGAGCACTGGAATGAAGAGCTTCTGCTTCAATTCTATGCCACTCTTCATATCAAAGGCTACAACAGAGATCCGAAGACTTGGGTCCTGGAGTGGATGACCGGCAGTGTCCATCATGAAGCCAATGCATTTGATATCATTGAGCTTACCGGCCTGCCCACTCCTGGCGCATTCTTCGAGGAAGGCTGTCAACTACATGCTGAAGCAATTGAGAGCATATTCCAGAGGCCTGAACCAAATATGAGTCAGATGCTCTCAATGATGAAGCCATTGCCCCAAGATGCACCCTATCCAACTGAGTTCTTCGTTGAAGACCTAGAGTACCTGCCCAGAACCATATATCACATCATCAGGCGGACTCTCTGGCCCATTAAGGGACACTCTCCACATGCCAAGGTTGAGGGTGCAATGAAGACTCTCATATTCTACATCCTTCATGGCAAATGCTTCAATGCGCAGGACTTCTTCATACGCCAGCTTGCGGCATCCGGCTCAGATCTATTTGGCTTGAAGTTTTATGCTCCTTGGGTTCTGAGGCTGATCAAGCTTCACTCTGCAATTTCATATCAGCCCTCAGCTCGCAACCATCGGATTTTCTTGCCAGATGTGGACACCTCTGCTGAAGCTATATATCCTGAGCCTGCCAAGCAACCATTAAGTCTTCAGAATGCAGAACACCAGAGCTTCACTCAGAATGTTGAAGGTGTTGAAGCCATCTCCAGAGTGTATCCGTTAGCTGGCACCACACGTGCACCTGCATCTACTGAAGCCACTGACAGCACAGCTGCTCAGCGACCCAAGAAGCGCGCTCGTGCCCTCAATGACCGAGAGCTTCTTGTGGCTCTTCACCAAAAGCAGGACAGGCATCATGACTGGCTCAAGAGGCAGATGAAAAGCATCATGGAGGACGTCAATCGTATCAGAAATCTTGCAACCAAGAATGCATTTGTTGCACACGAAACCTGTCGCCGCACTTGGAAAGGACTCATGATGATGTGTCCTGAAGCTGAACTTCAAGAGGATGGCTTCACAGAGCGCTTCAAATTTGACTCCACGCCTCCTCGAAGGGCAATGCTGTGCAGAACTCCATCACTTGAAGCTTCGGAGTTTTCTTCCTCAGCTGCCACGGTGACTGCACGGATTATTGAAGAAGAAGACGACGCTACATCACCTCCACCTCCTTCAGCGCGCGTCGAATCTGCACCAAGCTCGTCTGCACCGCCAAACACGTCCACCGACCCTGCTGCGCCTGGGAACGCGTAGAAAACTCTATGTCTTCAAACCTTTTTGGTCATCACTGACAAAAGGGGAAGAAGCATATGATGTTTATAGTCTTCAAGCGGGTCACTATGGGCGGGTGCCTTTATATTTTGCTACATTTTGCTTAGTGCTTACAACTCTCGTTTTGCTACATTTGGTTCTTTGAGTTGTAACACTTAAACTCGATGGTCGTCTGCTACTTGTTTGCCACTATGTTTTGCGAAGATAAATTCCGCATGTACGACGATAAATTCCGCACTTAGATCATTCCGCAGACGTCCATTTTTCATTATGCATGTCATTCTCTTCATATACTTTTACATGCATAGTGGATTGTCATCATAAGTTGAAGTGGATCTCCACAAGTACAACCTGCCATGTGCATTTGCGTTCCAGAAGCAAATTACTTATATGCACATCTTCAGGGGGAGCCCTTGCAGCTTATGAAGACAATTCCTTTACAATTTCACAAATTTTATTCCCCGTTGAAAACTTCAACTAGTTTGTCATCAATCACCAAAAAGGGGGAGATTGTAAGTGCATCTAGTGCCACCCCTACTTGGTTTTGGAGTATTGACGACAAACCTAGTTGAGGGACTAATGTGTTTATGAGAATTGCAGGATAACACAGGTAGAAGTCCCTCATTGATTCGGTTTTACTACCAGAGATGACCCCTAAAAATGTACGAAGACATTGAAGACAATGGTGGTATATGAAGATATTCACATTGAAGACTATGACAAGAGAAGACACCACGTGAAGCCTATGGAACTCGAAGACTTAGATCCTTCGTAGTTTTATTTCATTTGTGTTGAGTCATAGGAACCATCGTACGGTTAAGTGGGGTCCAAGAGAACCAGTCAGAATGACTGAAGTGATGCCTAATTCAAAACCTATATCTTCGAGCGAAGACTATGAGAGCAAATCTTGTGCAGAATCGGACAAGTCAGCTTTGCTTGTAGCCCAAGTAAAGTTGCCGTGTGAGTTTGAAATCTGACCGTTGGTACACTTGTCAGTTCCTTAGTGACCCAGGGTCATTTCGGACAAATCAGGTCGGGTTGCCCAGTGGCTATAAATAGTCCACCCCCTACAACCATAAATGGTTGGCCGCTCAGATTTTAGTGCACGGCTTTTGTCGTTTGAGAGCAACCCACCTCGAAGCCTTTGAGAGAAAATTCCTAGCGAGCAGAAAAGCCCTAACCACCTAGAGCCAGAGTAAATTGGGCATCACTTAAGTCTTCTTGTCTGAGTGATCTGAAGACTTATTACACTTGAGGACTATGCATCCTCCAGCCGGTTAGGCGTCGCGTTCTATGCATCCAAGAGAAATTGTGGATTGCCGATGAACGAAGTCTTAGAAGGTTTGGGAGTCTACCTTGAAGACTTACCAGAGTGATTGGGCGAGGTCTGTGTGACCTTAGCTCAAGGAGAAAACGGTGAGGACTGGGTGTCCTGAGCTGTGTGTTCAGGACTGGGTGTCCGGGACTGTGTGTCCTTTGGTTTAAATACCTAGCCGCTCCAACAAGACGTACAGTTGTCATAGCAACTGGAACTGGTCCAACAAATCATTGTCTTCAGCGTGTCACTGGTTTCATCTTCACTTCCTTTTACTTATTGTTACACATTGTGAAGCCATTGCAAGCTTGCTTTATCTTCTGTCTTCACAACATAAGTGTATGATTTGTTTGGCTTCATAACTTCTTCCTACCTGATCCTTATTACACTACAGCTACTTGTCTCGTGCTTTCACACTATTGAATACTTGACCATGGCTTGCCTAGTGTAATCTAACTTTTGCTGCTTAAGTGATAGGCATATCTGTACTGTTTGTCTTCATAACCTTCACGTTTTGAAGACTTTCATAAAAATCGCCTATTCACCCCCCCTCTAGTCGATATAACGCACTTTCACAGGGCGACACTGAAGTGCTATCCTGGAGGACCGCTCCGAACCGGGGAGGAGCCCAGGACACTATCCAGGAGGTGCCACAACGCGAGACCTGCACTGCCAGACACATGGGGGAGCCGATCCCCATGGAGACTGGCGAACAGGGCCGCATCCAGTTCGGCCCTCAGCCGAATACGATTCCGGAGAACCATATGGCTCCGGAGTCGGGCGAGCAGCCCCCTTTGAAGGAGGGGGGTGCGCCGCTTCCACCGGTGGACCATGTCCATCCAGGGGCGCCGGATAACCTGATGGAGGCGCTTCGAGGCGCCTCTGTCGTGGATGAGCACCGTGTCCTTATGGGTGCGGTGATCGAGAAGATTTAGTCCACCAAGAGTGGACTGAATGAAGCCTGCAGTAGCCTATTGACAGGTTTCAAGGTAAGAAAGAGAAAAAAACCCGTGTAGACAGTAGCCCCTGAGACACTGTCCGGTGTTCGGCAAGAAGAACAGGATAGAGGATCAATCTTTTGTTATAGGAGACTAACGTAATATGTATGAATAAGCAGGCGTTGCTATTGGCCGCAACCTCGCATGCTTCTGAAGTCTCTGAACTGAGGCAGAGGCTGGAGCGGACCGAGAACGAGCTTGGCGAGGTTAAGGTTCGGCTCCAGGAGAAGCAAGGTGAGTGACGACTTGATGTGTGTTCGGAAGGGATGGACGCTGCATATTAACCCAGTGTCGTGATATGTGCAGGAGCCGCGACCGAGGTTGAGGCCCTAAGGAAGGCCCTGGGGGAGGCTGAGGAGAAGGTTGTCCAGCAGCAAGCCGCCCGTAAGAAGTTCAAGGCCCGGGTCAAAGAAGTCCAGCAGGAGCTCCAGGATGCGGTCAAGAAATGCGAAGCCTTGGAGCATGATGCGTCGGTTCAAGGGACCGAACTCGCTAAGGCTCGTCAGGGCGCGGAGACCAGACGAAATGAGGCCCAGGCCACCATCCTGGAGATCCAGGAGGCCAAGAAGATCATGGAGGGTAAGGAATTTAAGATGCAAAGCAAGTATGCAGAGAAGCAGTACCTTTTACTAACCCGGGTTCGGAGTTCCCCAGGGGCTTTTGTGGATTTACCATGCAGTGTATCAGACGCCGCAGAGTTCTATCGAGCCGAAGGAGGGGGTTCTACGGAAAAGCTATTATGGTCGCAGTATGCGGCGCCAGAGCATCCCATGTCCTTCACCGATCAGCTGAAACCGTTGGTGGAGCTGCATAGGGTGGCCGAACTAGCCATTAAGCATTTGATAATCCGGCTATGGCCAGCCAAAGCTATGCCAGGCAGCTACTTCGGACTCGTGAGGTGGATGGTGAACGCCTGTCCTCGGCTGGACGTCTTCAAGCGCTCGGCCTGCATTGAAGGTGCGTGCATGGCCTTCGCCCGTTGCAAGATGTGGTGGGCGAAGATGGATGCCGTCAAGGTGACCAGGGGGCCACCGGAGGGCAAGGAGCACCGCACACCCGAACGGTATTTTGCGGATGTCCTGGATGGGGCTCGCCTTGTGGCAGCATAATGTTCACAAGACATTGTATTTGAAAAAATGTATTCATGTTTCCTTTGCCTTGTATTATGAAAACAAAGCCTGTTTTGTAATGTAATTTTGTTATGCTTTTAATTGTTTCCTCCTGTGCGGCCGTGTTGTATGTAATCTGAGGGCTTGCCAGTCGACGGCTTCTGCCCTCATGTAGGTAGAACGGAGGTGTTCGAGATGGAATATAAACAATCTTGATCCAATTATATGGTCCTTGAAGGAGTTGTTTAGCACAACAAACACGGCAATCATACTGTATGACTTAAACGCACACACTTAGCCATAGGAGTTTTAAATAAAGCGTGGGCGCAGCCCCTGGTTTGAACCAGAGTGCTGTCAGCATCTAATCGGGAAGTGCCGATCTTTCGCATAATGCGGAAAAAATCTTCAATGATTTGTAACCCTCGAATAGCTGACCGGCTCTCACCGTATCATGACAGTCAGTTTTTGGCTTTCTCTATTGAGGCGCTCATCTGGTCAAGGCCAGGGCATAATCGCAGTAGTTCTCCCTTTACTACCCTAGCCGATTTAGCTGAACGTAGGGTAGCAAGCACAAGAGCCGGGCAACCCGACTATTGACCAAAGACATGATTCAGAGCCAATGCATATAATGCTAAATTCGGGGTGCCGAACTTATCTTTAAGGATCGTTCGGACTTTGTTGCCGTATCATGTGGCGATGGGGAGGCCCTGGCAAATATGGAACGTACCAGAGTGTACGCTTGCTAAGAGATAAGTAATTTAAGGAAAAACAGAAGGAGAATGGAGATAGGATCTGGGGCCCTTGAACTTGGATCATGAGTTGTTTCCATTAGAGTTGGGTTAATGTGTCCAAGCACATTGGTATACAATGATGCAATAAGCAGCCGCCTATTTGACCTGCCATAACCGAAGGCGAGCTGCGCTTGGGTCCTGAAAATGGTTAGCCTCTAGGGCTTCCCATGTACGCCTGTGCTATGTGTCAATCCGGTGTGTTTATCCTTTGACAGGATCATTAATCAGGCCGTCGAAGGAGGCCCCCATAGGAGAAACCTGAAACAAGGGAAAAGGAGATAGTAAAGTTATATGTGTGTCTGGGATCGGTCTAGCCGAACCGTAGATCCTGGGATAGCTTGTGCCTCCGTCGATGCCGATGGAATTTTGAGTGCGTAGTTATGTACGCGTGGTATGAATGCTAGTACCTCATCAAGATTGGGACGGAGGCCGAATTGCTAATTGAGCTCTTGACGAGCCGCGCTGTCCTGTTGTAGTGTAGTTCGGACCCTCTTAATGATGTCCAGGGGCTCGGCAGCTAGACTATGATGCTGCTTGAGAAGGCCGCTTTGTACCTCTGCTGCTAGGGCGGCAGTGTGCTCCTCTGTTCGGAGGGAGCGTTCTGTGTTTCCGTGTTATGATGCCGTGTGGACCGGGCATCTTCAGCTTGAGATAAGTATAGTGTGGCACCGTGTTGAATCTAGCAAACATGGTTCGTCTGAGTAGTGCGTGGTAGCCGCTGCGGAAGGGGATGATATCGAATATTAACTCCTCGCTTAGGAAGTTGTCCGGAGAACCGAAGACCACCTCTAGTGTGATTGAGCCCGTGCAGCGGGCCTCAACGCCTGGTATGACTCCTTTAAAGGTAGTCTTTGTGGGTTTGATTCGTGAGGGATTAATGCCCATCTTCTGCACTATATCCTGATAGAGCAGGTTGAGGCTGTTACCACCGTCCATTAGGACTCGTGTTAGGTGAAATCCGTCGATGATTGGGTCGAGGACCAGTGCGGCTGAACTGCCATGCCGGATACTAGTTGGGTGATCTCGATGATCGAAGGTGATCGGGAATGACGACCACGGATTGAATTTTGGGGCGACTGGCTCTACCGCGTAGACGTCCCTAAGTGCTCGCTTACGCTCCCTTTTGGGGATGTGTGTAGCGTATATCATGTTCACCGTTTTCACTTGAGGGGGGAATTTCTTTTGCCCCCTGGTGTTCGGCTTCTGGGGATCTTCGTTCTCGTCCTCACTTTGTGATCCCTTTTCCTTGTTTTCGGCATTTAACTTGCCAGCTTGTTTGAAAACCCAACAATCCCTGTTGGTATGATTGGCTTGTTTGTCTAGGGTGCCATGTATCTGGCACGGATGGTGGAGTATGCGGTCCAGGCTGGAAGGTCCTTCATTGTTCCTCTTGTAGGGCTTCTTCCGTTGGCCGGACTTGGAGCCGCTGAATCCGGTGTTAACTGTGGTGTCATCGGTGGTGTCGCCATTGCTTCGATGTTTGTGCCTATTGCGCTGGAGCTTGCCGGTGCTGTTCTTTGCCTCGGAGGGGCTTGTCTCACTGGCTGTGTTTTTGCTACGAGCCAGCCAGTTGTCCTCACCCGCGCAAAAGTGGGTCATGAGTGCCATAAGGGCTGCCATGGACTTCGGCTTTTCTTGGCCAAGGTGGCGTGCTAGCCATTCGTCACGGATGCTGTGTTTAAAGGCCGCTAGGGCTTCGACATCCGGATAGTCAACGATCTGGTTCTTTTTGGTTAGGAACCTAGTCCAGAATTTTCTTGCTCATTCTCCAGGTTGTTGAACTATGTGGCTTAAGTCATCGGCGTCTCGTGGCCGGACATAAGTTCCTTGGAAGTTATCAAGGAAATCCTCTTCCAAGTCCTCCCAGCTGCCGATGGAATTTTCAGGCATACTATTTAGCCAGTGTCTAGCCGGCCCTTTTAATTTTAGTGGGAGGTATTTGATGGCGTGGAGATCATCTCCTCGGGCCATGTGGATGTGGAGAATAAAATCTTCGATCCACACTGTGGGATCGGTTGTTCCGTCGTATGATTCAATATGGACGGTCTTGAACCCCTCGAGGAATTCGTGATCCAGCACCTCATCTGTGAAGCGGAGAGGGTGTGCGGCACCTCTATATTGGGCCGCGTTACGGCGCACCTTCGATGAAGTCCGTCTGCGGTTATCGGCCCGGGTGTGACTAGGTTTTTCATGTCCGAATAGGTAGCCGTCATCCCGAGTCGGGAAGCGTCCTCGCGATCCGTAGATTGATCTGGTGTGTCCTGCTCTACTGTCCAGATCCTGCCAAAGGTCGTATGTATGGTCCCGAGCTGTTTTGTCCCTGTTTTGCGAGGCGGTGGGGCGGGCTGTTGTTCGGCCTGAGTTGCCATTTTATCCTGACCGCGGGGTGGTCGGTCCGCCGCACTATCCCAACCACGTGGTGGTCGGTCCGCATTGCGTGAGGGAGGTATGGGATCTGGTGCCTCCTCATCGAACTAAGGTAGCAGTCTGCGCTTTGGGTAACTCTTGGCTGGGCGCTCGAGGCCGTATTCTTCGGCTGCCAGGACATTAGTCCATCTGTCAATGAGCAGGTCTTGATCAGCTTGGAGCTGCTGCTATTTCTTCTTCATGCTTCTTGAAGTGGCTATTAGCTGGCGCTTGAAGCGCTCCTGCTCGAGGGGTGCCTCAGGCACGATGAAGTCCTCATTACCGAGGTTCTCATCATTCTCGGAGACTGGATGATAACTATCATCATCTGGGTCATTGGGCATGTCCTGTTTATCAGGGTTATCTTGCCCGTTGTCTTGTTCCTCCTGTTCGGATGCAGCCTCGACAGGGTCTTCATTCTTTTCGGCGTCGCCCGGAGTACTATTTTCTCCGGTGCCAGTGTTGCCATCTTTTGAGCGATGAGGCTTAGAGCGGCGTTTAGGTTAGTAGCGCTTGGACTATGTCTCAGGAGTATTATTCGCAACTGGATCTCCTTTGTCATCGTTGCTAGCTGTTTTAGGTGTGTAGACCATGTGCACACATCATACGAAGAGGTGGCCGTCCAACATCCAGTAAATGGCGGGTCTTGGCCTTGCTCCTGGTCGGCATCATTGTCCATACCGTCGATGTCTTTGGAGCCGTAATAAAGCATGTTGGTTAAGTCATCGACAGTGGCTATGAAGTGGGTGGCGGGTGGGAAGCGAAATTTCCCATCATCAGCCTCTGGCTCGAGCAGAACATAGTTCGGCTGTGAGTCCTTCTCCAAGGACAAGATGTCTGCGGCGCGAAATTCAAAAATTGATAACCGATCCAGCTCGGTGTCCGCAGGCATACCCAGTCTGGAACTTATAGCCGGAGACAAGTTCGGAGTTCCATTGACGCAAATATTGCGGGGTGCCGAGTCCGTGTGCGGCTCCAAAACCGCGGACTCTGTGGCCTCGGATGGCACGATCTGCTCCGGTTCTAAGGCCGTTGCAGCAATAGGGACCATCTCCTAGATGTGATCCGATGACAGATTTAAGTCATGTTCATCGGGGCGAGGGGGAGCGACCGCTGCGGTCTCAAATCCATTGAAGATTAAGTCTCCATGGATATCCGGGACATAGTTCAAGCTTCCAAATCTAACCTGGTGGCCAGGGGCGTAGCTATCGATTTTCTCCAGATGGCCAACCGAGGTGGCCCGCAGTACGAAGCCGCCGAACACGAAAATCTGTCCGCGGAGGGAGGTTTCTCCTTGGATAGCGTCACTATAGATGATTGAAGGGCCATCGAACTTTTTGTTGACGGCACAGTGGAACTCTCAATGAAAGCACCAATGTCGGTGTCAAAACCGGCAGATCTCGGGTAGGGGGTGCCGAACTGTGCGTCTAGGATCGATGGTAACAGGAGACGGGGGACACGATGTTTACCCAGGTCCGGGCCCTCTCTATGGAGGTAAGACCCTACTTCCTTCTTGATTGATCTTGATGAATATGAGTATTACAAGAGTTGATCTACCACGAGATCGTAATGGCTAAAACCTAGAAGCCTAGCCTGTATGACAATGGTAATGAGTATATCCTTTTCGGACTAACCCCTTCAGTTTATACAGACACCGGGGAGGGAATCTAGGGTTACATAGAGTCAGTTACATAAGAAGGAATCTTCATAGTCGGTCGCCAAACTTGCGTCCCATGCCCAGGAGAGTCCAATCCGGACACAAGTACATTCTTCGTCCTTCATGTCTTCACAGCCCATCAGTCCGGCCCATGGATAACAGGCTGGACGCCCAAGGACCCCTTAGTCCAGGACTCCCTCAGTGCACTTTGGTGGCGGCAGTCTGGCGTGGTGGCAGGGTTTCGTGGCGCGACACATGCGAGCAGCTGGGCGGCGGTGCCACCGTTGGCGGTGGGGCGGCGCGGCGGCGTGATCTGGCATCGCTCGCTCGGCCCAGATCCGGGCCCTTCAGGCCCCATCTAGGCCTGGGCGGGCCAGCAGCGGGGATGGTCTCCGGCGTGGATTCCGGGAGGCAGGGAGACGCGACGAGCGGTTGGGTGCTGGCGACGCCGACGCCGGCCTGCTGCATCGTGTTCGGCGGGGCTTAACGGGCCCTCTTCAGGCCTGGCTGGGCTAGGGGTGGCCCGGCATGCCCTGCTGCCGCATCCGGACGGCAACCGCGATAGTGCCGGAGGCACATGCCTCCCACATGACAGTGGTGGAGGTGGTTCCATCTTGCTCGGCTTCGGGGTTGCTACTCCCGTCATGGTGCGCTTCTCTCCGATCCTCTTGGCCTCTTGGTGGTGTTTGTAGTGAGGCGGCGTGGGTGGCGGTGCAACTGCGTTGGTGCATGGTGGTTGGTGATGGTTTGGTAGGTCGGCTTCATCCGGTTAGGCGGTTGGGTTTGGAGTGTGGGAGAAATCCCTGCCGGCTTTGGCCCTGATGTGGTGACACCTTTGGGTGCCCCCATTCCTTCCTGGAGGGTGTCGGTGGTATCCATCCCCCACCTCCCTCCGTGTGCCGAGGGAAACCCTAGGACTCGTCCGGGCAGCAGTGTTGTCGACGTCGCATCCCTTCTTGGAGGTGCTGCTTGGTTCGTGGCGGTTCAGAGCCTCCGCTGTGGTGGTTTGTATTTGGTGGGGGCCGCAGTGGCAGGTCATCCGCACTTTGCCGAGCTGCCGTGGTTGGCATTTGTTTCTTCTTCTTTTTCTTTTGCCTTGTTGTGCTGCTCGCCACAGCGATCTTTGTACTCGGTGTTGGTTGCTTTGGAATACAAAGCGGGGGAAACCCTTTTTCGGTGAAAAGAGGGAAGACTAGCTAAAGAATGATGAGCCACACTTTTGTAGGTGGTGTCAATGGCATTAAATTTGTGAGTTATGCATTCTCTCTGGGAACAAAGAAACAAAGCCATTCAGGTGATACATGCTCCCACCAGTAGTGAATTCATTGTGGACCAATTGGTAGAACAGATGGCACAACATACAAGTTCATTCTTACAATTCAAACATTTATTGAATGGTTGCATGCCTCTCTCTGCATATATATGATTAAAGGGAATATTGTTTCTTCAAAGTCATTTCAGTATATAAGGCGTGCATCAAATTTAATAATACTCCTTCTTGCTCTCATTTATCTATCGTCTTTTAACACTGAATATATTTTTTCACTCATACCTAAGACATTAGTAGAAGGAAGCCACATCAATTTAGAAGCTACTATTGTGGTTAATAGTTCAATGACAATTTTTTGCTCCATGCTTCATGATATTTAAGCTACTATTGTAATAAATTGAAAGATGTTTTACTAAAACACCAATTTGGTAAGTGGAAAAAACAACAATGATTTTTACATGTATAAGGTTGTCTGTTATTGACACAAAATATGTTACTTCTCTAAAGACAGAACAATGAGACATCATACTAAATCAATGGTGAGAATGACGTAAAAATATCATTTGAAAGCATAATCATGATACTTATTTACCTTCTAAAAAGGCGAGCACAAACACCGTGATTTTCTGAAGTTGCATCACACCATCCCATAGACTTGTACGGACCGATGGAGATATGCGACCAATGACTGACTCCATATCATCATCTGAAAAATGATTGCATTAGAAACATAATGTGTTGTTTTACATTCTTGTCAATCATGTTTAGTACCTAATAAATGTTGCACCATGTTTATATTTCACTCTGTCACTAGGAATCACCTAGAGGTAATATATAGCCATATTACTTTAATCAACCTTTAGATAGGCCAAAGGTGCGTCTGTCTAGCTCTGACATCTCGCATGTCTCTTTGGTACAACCATTGTTACATCCTATTTAGTTTCAAATTATTTGGCGGTCGACAGAGACTCAAATTTGCATAGCAATGCATGGTCTATTCCCTTCATCTTAATTTAGGAACCAGTTAACTTTGATTCGACCATTGCATCATGTGGTTACCTTCAAAGTAGAGGGAAGAGGGTTTCAATTCTAAAGTTTTTAACCAGCCAATCTTGTGAGGTTAAACTTTATAGTAACTCACCGAATAAAAAACATGATTGATTTTTACAATCAAGATTCACCTAGATGAAACTGATTGACCCTCACAACAAAGAAGTGCGAAAAAGGGTTTCAATTCTAAAGTTTGTAACCAACCAATCTTGTGTGGCCAAATTTTTGAGTAATTCACGGAAGAAATACGCGGATTGAGTTTTATAATCAAGATTAACCTAAAAGAAATACCTTTGATGTGACAACAAAGAAAGTCATCATAAACAACATTATTGTGGCCACTGCTAAATAAGGTCCAGAATTTATTTATTCTTAATGTATAATCTGGAAGTTATTGTTTGGCCTAGTTTTTCATCATTTACACAAGTGTATGATAACATGTTCTTACTTGCATCTCTTGTTTCGCTACAAAATATGTGACTGTCAGTGTTTCAAATCTCAACCATGTTTGGTAACTGGCCGAGTTGGTTTGATTCCTTGTGGTGGAACCAGTCCACTCGGGTTTCAAGTCCTAGACTTGCCATTGGTGCCCACTATTTAATTTCTTGGATTCATTCCAGGCTTTTTAGTGCTTTCCTTCAGTGGTATGGCATGCTCATCAACTACAAGGTGCATGTGGCGACTTCCACAATCTCAAGATCTACCTGTTCAGTTTCTCAAGGTGTTCACAATGACAGGGTGTGCATGCTTGCGTTATAGGGGTGAGTGTGCGTCTGTGTTTCTGAGCACCTTTGTTGTACTGTGTTTGTCAAAAGAAAATCTTAATCCTATTTTGTGTTGGATCTATTTGTTTCTATTACACATGCGCATGTTATGGACTTATGGTAGTTTATTTAGAAACATGACATGCCCTATTTTTTGTCTTGGATAACAACTAGCCTTGAAAAACTGGTTAAGGCATTTAGGAACATGTTGGTTCTCAACAACATATTCTGATTGTGAAACCTACTACCAAACATTCTGGTTTGTTGTTTGAGCATTTGTCAAAGCTTCCTCTTGCAAGCAATGAAACTTTTTATAGGGATAAGTATATTTTTAATCCTCGAACTCTCGCCAAAGTATAGAAATTGTCCCTCAAATCCAAAACAACGAAAAATCAGTCCCTCAACTATTTAAACGGGATATTTTTCATCCCTCAAAACGCCTAAGGTAGTTTTGCTGTGACCTGGACTCGGTTTTGACTGAAACCGTCCATGTGGCCTGGTTTTTGTTGCCATGACCGCCACGTCAATCACGTGACTAAGGGCACCCACCGACTCTCTCACTTTCCCACATTCATTGAATCCCCTTTCTCTCATGAACCCTGGGTAGAGCAGCTGCGGCGATTAGCCATGGGCAGCGGCGGCCCGCGGTGAGGCGTGGCTACAACAGCGTGGCCTAGGGGCATTGAGGCCCGCGGTTGCTGGGTTAGCACAGGTGCGGCTGCGCGGTGGCGGCTGCCTGGGTAGGGTGGTGGTGACCTTGAATGACGACTGTAAGCTCGATGCCGGATGTATTTTTTGCTGGCAGATTTTACAGCCAAACAAGTTTTGTTTTTATATGATTAGAGGGTAGTCACATGGGTCCCAGAGATGTGTTGTTCATTAGATTTCATTTTGAAGGGCAGTTTTTGAATGTTGGGAAATCAGTGCAATATATTGGGGGGAAATAGGCCATGTCATTCATCTATCGCGACAAGTTCTATTTTTTGGATCTTGTTCAAAGTTTTGGTATGCACTGCCAAACAAAGGATGAGGAGATGTTCCATTGGCTATTTCCTGAAAAAGAGATGTTTTATGGTCTAAAAATGGTTGCTTTAGATATTGATTGCAAACAAATGAAAGATTGTGTTGCTGTTGGAAGTGTAGCTGAAATATATGTTGAGATATGTCCAAATTCTGAAAATGACGAACACGACAGGGAGCTGGGCAATGATGTCGAGCTTCTGATGGGTCCAAATGCTAGTGGTGAATCAAACGGAGCAGCAGATCATTTTGTTGCATTGGCTAGTTCTCCACCTACGGAAAATGATTGTCTTACAATAACTTCTGGCAACTCAAAAGACTTCTGTAGTCCATCAACTCAAGGTTTTGGGTACAAGGCAGTAAATTCGGTTACCACGTGCTAACCACGTTTCCTGCTGCCCACGATAATTATGTATCCCGAGCACAAAATTTCAATTTTTTTGAATTTTTTAATTTAAACTCATAACGTCTAGTTAAATAATATATATCTCTAGCTAAAACAATTGATTAACCGTGTCCTAGTGGTAAGGATCTTCGTCCCGCAACTGCGTGTAATGTGTTTGACAACAGCCGGGCACATTTTTTCATTTTTATTTTTGAAGAATGCACGCCACATTGTATGCTGTAATTTCTACAGCTAAAATTTGTGCGCGTGAGGGTTGAACTCGCGACCTGCATGTGCGCTCTAAGGCAATCATAGTACTACGAGCATGGTTACATTGTTCTGCGGGCAAGCTTCAACTTCAAAGTCACCTGATTTGGCACCAGCCAAAGGAGTAGGAATAGCAGCTGGGGAAGCACCATTACCATCCATGGCGTGGCAATGGAGTAGACCTATTACCGCCGCGCTAGTACTAGTGCGCAGTACATTTTGTTTTCCAAACTTATGTATTCTGGTCTTAAAAAGTTTGAATTTCAAATTTTGCTCGATTTTTCAGTATTTCTTGGTTACCGTGGTAACCGAGTTTACTGCCCCCCTCAAGCAAAATGTTCCATTCGGAATCCAAAACCTTGATCAACACAAAAATCAATTACGTACATGGTTATGTGGCTAGTTGCTACTCTGTGGAAGCATTGAAGAGAACATTTGCACATTGCCTGCAACCAGTTGAAGGACCTTAGGGTTGGCCAGAATCAGACAACCCTAAACCACTAGCTCCTGGATATGTTAAGATGCCACGAAGTCCTAGGAAAGAGAGAAAAAGAGAGGGCAAAAACCTACCGAAGTTTTAAGGGTTGGAACTGTAATTAGATGCAGGAAATGCAAGTGTACTGGTCACAACAATACAACATGTCCAGGAAATGCTGCTTCAGGTTCAAGCGGACTGGCTACTATTGGAAAAAATGCTATATCCTTATCCAAGTCCATATGCAATGGAAAAGACTCCAAGATGTCTACTTCCAAGGTACAAAAGCCTATATTACATACTTGCAAACATTTCTTGTTTTGCTCAACAAAGCACTAATCGAAAGAGAGCTTCTACAAGTGATGAGAACCATCCGTCCAAAAAAGTGTGCTCCACATTAGCTCCTGTGCAGAAAAGGTCATCTAAATCCCTAGGATTGCCTAAGCAAAAGATAAAGGCCTTTTCCCATATTGCTACCAGAAATGTGATAGCAATTGTGAACTCCAGTTCATCCTTTACTTTCAATGTTACCTATAGCCCGGCAAGTTCCCAAGTTGGCAGAAATGAAAGAGCAAAGAAAGTGCTAGCAAAACTACCTAGACTAGTGCTTGTTTGCTTGTCTAGATCCCTAGAATTCATGTTTGTTGTTGATTGTAAGCTATATTCAGTACTGTTTCGCTTTCACATTTAGTACTTTGTCCCACTATGTTCAACTAAATTGGGTTTAGACTATGTTCAGACTATTTTTAACTAAATTTGGTTCAGACTATGCTCAACTAAATTCAGTATAATACTCTAAAATGTCCAAAGTATGTTCTGTTATATTCAGATTTTTTTCAGTTATATTCAGTTTTGGAATGTACCTTTTCCTTCTTCAGATGAAAAAGTGGATCGAGAGAATGCAGGAGCGAGAGAGAGCCGGCCGGTGCCCTTAGTCACGTAATTGACGTGGCGGTCAAACCACGCCATGTGGACAGTTTCAGTCAAAACCAGGTCCACGTCACAGTAAAACCACCTTAAGCGTTTTGATGGATGAAAAGTATCCGGTTTAAATAGTTGAGGTACTGACTTCTGGTGGTTTTGGAGTTGAGGGACGATTTCTATACTTTGGCTAGAGTTCGAGGACGAAAACTATACTTATCCCTTTCTTATACTCCGTAAGTTTACCTATATAGTACCTTAATTGCTCATCATTCATTTTCAAAAAGGACCATAATCCCAATAATGAATTTGCATCTGTTGTTAATCCTGCTAGATCACATGCATATGCTGAAACAACATGTAGATGATGATCAATTGTATATGAAATTTCATCAAGTGTTGATAACGTGTTAGGCATGAGGATAAAGTCGTAGATAATGTGATTGGTCTTATTTCGCTGTCAATTTCTATATAGTACACAAAAAAATTCATACATGCATTCTCACAAACACCTTGCAAACAAACTCCATTCCACGTATAAACTCACAATATACACCCCAAAGCAAGAAATAATTCATAATTAACAAGCAAGACATGAAAGGAAAGCGTATATAACCTCACCAGATTCAACAATTGCACAATTATAGAAAAGGAAATAACAAAACCAATCATGACATGGGAGGGAGGGAGGGAGGGAGGAGGGTGTAGTGGTTACTTGGTCGGCGCAACGAGAATTCAGCAGAAGACGGAGGAAAGGCCGGGATCAGGAGGCGAGAGTTGGTATAGGGCACGGCTGGCCGGGACTGACTGCTTGAGTGGCAGGAGGGGAAGCTGGAACTCTAGCTTCCTTTGACCTCCCGATGGCAGCGTGATCAGAGGAGGAGGAGTTTCACACGAGTGTATGTTGGGGGATAATTTCTCTGGTTTTCTCTCGATGGGCACCTGCTGTTTTGGTTTTTTGTTTCAATCGGGGGCCCCATGATTTTTGGGGCCCTGTGAGGTCACACTGTTTGCACATGCCCTCGATGGGCATCTTCTTTCTTTGTTTTTTTGCTTTGATGGGGCCGCCACGATTTTCGGGGCCTGTGCGGTCACACCATTTGCGCATGCCCTTCGATGGGCCTGCCTGGATCCCAATACCAGGCCTTCACGGTTGAAAAAGAGATGTTTTATGGTCTAAAAATGGTTGCTTTAGATATTGATTGCAAACAGATTAAAGATTGTGTTTCTGTTGGAAGTGTAGCTGAAATATATGTTGAGATATGTCCAAATTCTGAAAATGACGAACACGACAGGGAGCCGGGCAGTTATGTTGAGCTTCTGATGGGTCCAAAAGCTAGTGGTGAATCAGCGGGAGCAGCAGATCATTTTGTCGCATTGGCGAGTTGTCCACCTGCGGAAAATGATTGTTTTACAATAACTTCTGGCAACTCAAAAGACTTCTATAGTCCATCAACACCAAGGTTTTGGGTACCGGACGGTAAATTCGGTTACCGCGCAGTAACCGCGTTTCCCGCTGCTGAATGATAATTATGTATCCCGAGCACAAAATTTAAAAAAATTGAATTTTTTGAATTTAAACTCATAACGTCTAGTTAAATAATATATATCTCTAGCTAAAACACAAGATTACCCGTGTCCTATTGGTAAGGATCTAAGACCCGCAGCTGCGCGTCATGTGTTCGACGACAGCCGGCCGCACTTTTTCATCTTTGATTTCTGAAGAATACACGCCACACTGTATGCTGCAATTTCTACAGCAAAATTTTGTGCGCGTGAGGGTCGAACTCGCGACCTGCGTGTGGGTGGCAGTGGAGCAGACCTATTACTGTCGCGCTAGTACTAGTGCACAGTACATTTTGTTTTCCAAACTTATGTATTCTGGTCTTAAAAAATTGAATTTTAAATTTTGCTAGAATTTTTTTCGGTATTTCGTGGTTACCGTGGTAACGGAGTTTACCGCCCCCCCCCCCTCGAGAAAAATGTTCCATTCAGAATCTAAAACCTTGATCAACACACCAATCAATTACGTACATGGTTATGTGGCTAGTTGCTACTCTGTGGAAGCATTTGAGAAAACATATGCACATTGCCTGCAACCAGTTGAAGGACCATAGGGTTGTTCAGAATCATACAAGCCTAAACCACTAGTTCCAGGGTATGTTAAGATGCCAGGAAGGCCTAGGAAAGAGAGAAAAAGAGAGGGCCAAAAGCTACCAAAGTTTCAAGGGTTGGAACTGTAATTAGGTGCAGGAAATGCAAGTGTACTGGTCACAACAATACAACATGTCCAGGAAATGATGCTTCAGGTTCAAATGGACAGGCTACTATTGGACAAAATGCTATATCATTATCCAAGTCCAGATGCAATGGAAAATACTCCAAGATGTCTACTTCAAAGGTACAAAAGCCTATATACATACTTGCAAACATTTCTTGTTTTGTTAAATACTCCTAATGAATTTCTTTCTTCTGCTATCCTGTTAGGCAAATGTGCAAACATCTCAACAAAGCACTAACCGAAAGAGAGATGCTGCAAGTGATGAGAACATTTTTCCAAAAAGTGTGCTCCACATTAGCTCCTATGTAGAAAAGTTCATCTAAATCCCTAGGATTGCCTAAGAAAAAGATAAAGGCTTTTTCCTACACTGCTGTCAAAAATGTGACAGCAAATGTGAACTCCAGTTCATCCTTTACTTTCAATGTTACCTACTGCTCGACAAGTTCCCAAGTTGGCAGAAATAAATGAGAAAAGAAAGTGCCAGCAAAACTACCTTGACTAGTGCTTGTTTGCTTGTCTAGATCCCTAGAATTCATGTTTGTTGTTGATTGTAAGCTATATTCATTATTGTTTCCTTTTGCCATTTAGTACTTTGTCAGACTATGTTCAAGTAAATTGGGTTTAGACTATGTTCAGACTATTTTCAACTAAATTTGGTTCAGACTATGTTCAACTAAATTCAGTACAATGCTCTGAAATGTCCAAACTATGTTCAGTTATATTCAGATTTTGTTCAGTTATATTAAGTTCAAGAATGTACTTTTCTCTTGTTCGGATGAAAAAGTGGATTGAGAGAATGCAGGAGCGAGAGAGAGCCGACCGGCGCCCTTAGTCATGTAATTGACGTGGTGGTCAAACCACGCCATGTGCACGGTTTTAGTCAAAACCGGGTCCACATCATAGTAAAACCACCTTAAGCGTTCCGAGGGACGAAAAGTATCCGATTTAAATAGTTGAAGGACCGACTTTTGGTGGTTTTGGAGTCGAGGGATGATTTCTATACTTTAGCGAGAGTTCGAGGATGAAAACTATACTTATCCCTTTTTTATACTCCATAAGTTTACCTACATAGTACCTTAATTGCTCATCATTCCTTTTGAAAAAGGACCATAATCCCAATAATGAATTTGCATCTGTTGTTAATCCTGCTAAATCATGCATATGCTGAAACAACATGTAGATGATGATCAATTGTATATGACATTTCATCGGGTGTTGATAACTTGTTAGGCATGAGGAGAAAGTCACAGATAATGTGACTAGTCTAATTTCGCTGTCAATTTCTATATAATACACAAAAACATTTTTTTCATACATGAATTCTCACGAACTCCTTGCAAACAAACTCCGTTCCACTTACAAACTCACAATATACACTCAAAGCAAGAAATTGTTCATAATTTGCAAGCAAGACATGAAATGAAAGCATATAATCTCACTAGATTCTATAGTTGCACAATTATAGAAAAGGAAATAACAAAACCAATCATGACACGCGAGGGGCGGGGGAGGGAGGAGGGTGGAGAGTTTACCTGGTCGTGGCAACAGGAACTCGGCAGAAGATAGGGGAAATGCCGGGATCAGGAGGCGAGAGTCTGGCATAGGGCACGGCTGGCCGGGACTGACTGCTTGAGTGGCAGGAGGGGAAACTGGAACCCTAGCTGCCCTTGACCTCCCGATGGCAGCGAGATTAGAGGAGGAGGAGTTACGCACGAGTATGTTGGAAATATGCCCTAGAGGCAATAATAAAAGCATTATTATTATATTTCCTTGTTCATGATAATTGTCTTTATTCATTCTATAATTGTGTTATCCGGAAATCGTAATACATGTGTGAATAATAGACACCAACATGTCCCTAGTAAGCCTCTAGTTGACTAGCTCGTTGATCAACAGATAGTCATGGTTTCCTGACTATGGACATTGGATGTCATTGATAACGAGATCACATCATTAGGAGAATGATGTGATGGACAAGACCCAATCCTAAACATAGCATAAAGATCGTGTAGTTCATTTGCTAGAGTTTTTCCAATGTCCAGTATCTTTTCCTTAGACCATGAGATCGTGTAACTCCCGGATACCGTAAGAGTGCTTTGGGTGTACCAAACGTCACAACGTAACTGGGTGACTATAAAGGTATACTATGGGTATCTCCGAAAGTGTCTGTTGGGGTGACACGGATCAAGACTGGGATTTGTCACTCCGTATGACGGAGAAGTATCACTGGGCCCACTCGGTAATACATCATCATAATGAGCTCAAAGTGACCAAGTGTCTGGTCACGGGATCATGCATTACGATACGAGTAAAGTGACTTGCCGGTAACGACATTGAACAAGGTATTGGGATACCAACGATCGAATCTCGGGCAAGTAACATACCGATTGGCAAAGGGAATTGTATACGGGGTTGCTTGAATCCTCTACATCGTGGTTCATCCGATGAGATCATCGTGGACTATGTGGGAACCAACATGGGTATCCAGATCCCGCTGTTGGTTATTGACCGGAGAGTCGTCTCGGTCATGTCTACATGTCTCCCGAACCCGTAGGGTCTACACACTTAAGGTTCGGTGACGCTAGGGTTGTAGGGATATGTATATGCAGTAACCCGAATGTTGTTCGGAGTCCCGGATGAGATCCCGGACGTCACGAGGAGTTCCGGAATGGTCCGGAGGTAAAGAATTATATATAGGAAGTGCTATTTCGGCCATCGGGACAAGTTTCGGGGTTATCGGTATTGTACCGGGACCACCGGAAGGGTCCCGGGGGCCCACCGGGTGGGGCCACCTGCCCCGGGGGGGCCACATGGGCTGTAGGGGGTGCGCCTTGTCCTACATGGGCCAAGGGCACCAGCCCCAAGGGGCCCATGCGCCTAGGGTTTCCAAAGGGGAGGAGTCCTACTAGTGGAAGGCACCCCCTAGGTGCCTTGGGGGGGAGGGAAACCTCCCTTGGCCGCCGCCCCCTAGGAGATTGGATCTCCTAGGGCCGGCGCCCCCCCCCCCCTAGGCCCTCCTATATATAGTGGGGGAAGGAGGGCTGTTTCATCCACGCCTTTGGTTGCCTCCTTCTCCCTCTCCAACACCTCCTCTTCCTCCATAGTGCTTGGCGAAGCCCTGACGGAGTTCTGCAGCTCCACCATCACCACGCCGTCGTGCTGCTGCTGGAGCCATCTTCCTCAACCTCTTCTTCCCTCTTGCTGGATCAAGAAGAAGGAGACGTTATGCTGACCGTACGTGTGTTGAACGCGGAGGTGCCGTCCGTTCGGCGCTAGGATCTCCGGTGATTTGGATCACGTCGTGTATGACTACTTCATCCACGTTCTTTGAACGCTTCCGCTCGCGATCTACAAAGGTATGTAGATGTATCCGATGACTCGTTGCTAGATGAACTCATAGATAGATCTTGGTGAAACCGTAGGAAAATTTTTGTTTTCTGGAACGTTCCCCAACAGTGGCATCATGAGCTAGGTCTATGCGCGAGTAGAACACAATTTGTTGTGGGCGTAGATGTTGACAACTTTCTTGCCGCTACTAGTCTTATCTTGCTTCGACGGTATTGTGGGATGAAGCAGCCCGGACCAACCTTACACCTATGCTTACGTGAGACCGGTTCCACCGACTAACATGCACTAGTTGCATAAGGTGGCTGGCGGGTGTCTGTCTCTCCTACTTTAGTTGGAGCGGATTCGATGAAAAGGGTCCTTATGAAGGATAAATAGAAGTTGAAAAATCACGTTGTGGCTTTCACGTAGGTAAGAAAACGTTCTTGCTAGAACCCTTATTCAGCCACGTAAAACTTGCAACAACAATTAGAGGACGTCTAACTTGTTTTTGCAGCAAGTGCTTTGTGATATGATATGGCCAAAGTTGTGATGAATGATGAATGATATGTATGAGATGTTCATGCTATTGTAATAGGAATCACGACTTGCATGTCGATGAGTATGACAACCGGCAGGAGCCATAGGAGTTGTCTTTATTTTGTATGACCTGCGTGTCATTGAGAAACGCCATGTAAATTACTTTACTTTATTGCTAAACGCGTTAGCCATAGTAGTAGAAGTAATAGTTGGCGAGCAACTTCATGGAGATACGATGATGGAGATCATGATGATGGAGATCATGGTGTCAAGCCGGTGACAAGATGATCATAGAGCCCCAAGATGGAGATCAAAGGAGCTATGTGATATTGGCCATATCATGTCACTATTATTATTTGATTACATGTGATGTTTATCATGTTTTGCATCTTGTTTACTTAGAACGACGGTAGTAATAAGATGATCCCTCATAATAATTTCAAGTGTTCCCCCTAACTGTGCACCATTGCGACAGTTCGTTGTTTTAATGCACCACGTGATGATCGGGTGTTTGATTCAAACGTTCACATACAACGGGTGTAAGACAGATTTACACATGCAAACACTTAGGTTGACTTGACGAGCCTAGTATGTGTATAGACATGGCCTCGGAACACAGAAGACCGAAAGGTCGAGCATGAGTCGTATAGAAGATACGATCAACATGAAGATGTTCACCGATGTTGACTAGTTCGTCTCACGTGATGATCGAGACACGGCCTAGTTGACTTGGATCATGTTATACTTAGATGTCTAGAAGAGGGATGTCTATCTAAGTGGGAGTTCATTGAATAATTTGATTAGATGAACTTAATTATCATGAACTTAGTCTAAAATATTTACAATATGTCTTGTAGATCAAATGGCCAACGTAGTCCTCAACTTCAACCCGTTCCTAGAGAAAACCAAGCTGAAAGACGATGGCAGCAACTACACGGACTGGGTCCGGAACCTGAGGATCATCCTCATAGCTGCCAAGAAAGATTATGTCCTACAAGCACCGCTAGGTGAAGCTCCCGTCCCACAGAACCAAGACGTTATGAACGCTTGGCAGACACGTGCTGATGACTACTCCCTCGTTCAGTGCGGCATGCTTTACAGTTTAGAGCCGGGGCTCCAAAAGCGTTTTGAGAGACATGGAGCATATGAGATGTTCGAAGAGCTGAAAATGGTTTTTCAAGCTCATGCCCGGGTCGAGAGATATGAAGTCTCCGACAAATTCTTTAGCTGTAAGATGGAGGAAAATAGTTCTGTCAGTGAGCACATACTCACTATGTCTGGGTTACATAACCGCTTGACTCAGCTGGGAGTTAATCTCCCGGATGATGCGGTCATTGACAAAATCCTCCAGTCGCTTCCACCAAGCTACAAGAGCTTTGTGATGAACTTCAATATGCAGGGGATGGAAAAGACCATTCCTGAGGTATTTGCAATGCTGAAATCAGCAGAGGTAGAAGTCAAGAAGGAACATCAAGTGTTGATGGTCAATAAAACCACTAAGTTCAAGAAGGGCAAGGGTAAAAAGAACTTCAAGAAGGATGGCAAGGGAGTTGCCGCGCCCGGTAAGCAAGCTGCCGGGAAGAAGCCAAAGAATGGACCCAAGCCCGAGACTGAGTGCTTTTATTGCAAGGGAAGCGGTCACTGGAAGCGGAACTGCCCCAAATACTTAGCGGACAAGAAGGCCGGCAAAACAAAAGGTATATATGATATACATGTAATTGATGTGTACCTTACCAGTGCCCATAGTAGCTCCTGGGTATTTGATACCGGTGCAGTTGCTCACATTTGTAACTCAAAGCAGGGGCTGCGGAATAAGCAGAGACTGGCGAAGGACGAGGTGACGATGCGCGTCGGGAATGGTTCCAAGGTCGATGTGATTGCTGTTGGCACGTTGCCTCTTCATTTACCTACGGGATTAGTTTTAAACCTCAATAATTGTTATTTAGTACCATCTTTGAGCATGAACATTTTATCGGGATCTTGTTTAATTCGAGATGGCTACTCATTTAAATCCGAGAATAATGGTTGTTCTATTTATATGAGAGATATGTTTTATGGTCATGCTCCTATGGTGAATGGTTTATTCTTAATGAATCTCGAGCGTAATGCTACACATATTCATAGTGTGAGTACCAAAAGATGTAAGGTTGATAATGATAGTCCCACATACTTGTGGCACTGCCGCCTTGGTCACATAGGTGTCAAACGCATGAAGAAGCTCCATGCAGATGGACTTTTAGAGTCTCTTGATTATGAATCGTTTGACACGTGCGAACCATGCCTCATGGGTAAAATGACCAAGACTCCGTTCTCAGGAACAATGGAGCGAGCAACCAACCTATTGGAAATCATACATACTGATGTGTGCGGTCCAATGAGCATTGAGGTTCGCGGTGGCTATCGTCATGTTCTCACCCTCACGGATGACTTGAGTAGATATGGGTATGTCTACTTAATGAAACACAAGTCTGAAACCTTTGAAAAGTTCAAGGAATTTCAGAGTGAGGATGAGAATCAACGTGACAGGAAAATCAAGTTTGTACGATCAGATCGTGGAGGAGAATACTTGAGTCACGAATTTGGCACACACTTAAGAAAATGTGGAATAGTTTCACAACTCACGCCGCCTGGAACACCTCAGCATAATGGTGTGTCCGAACGTCGTAATCGCACTCTATTAGATATGGTACGATCTATGATGTCTCTTACCGATTTGCCGCTATCTTTTTGGGCTATGCTTTAGAGACTGCCGCATTCACTTTAAATAGGGCTCCGTCGAAATCCGTTGAGACAACACCGTTTGAATTATGGTTTGGGAAGAAACCTAAGCTGTCGTTTCTAAAAGTTTGGGGATGCGATGCTTATGTCAAGAAACTTCAACCTGAAAAGCTCGAACCCAAGTCGGAAAAATGCGTCTTCATAGGATACCCTAAAGAAACTGTTGGGTATACCTTCTACCTCAGATCCGAAGGCAAGATCTTTGTTGCCAGGAATGGATGCTTTCTAGAGAAGGAGTTTCTCTCGAAAGAAGTAAGTGGGAGGATAGTAGAACTTGATGAAGTGTTACCTCTTGAACCGGAAAATGGCGCAACTCAAGAAAATGTTCCTGAGGTGCCTGCACTGACTAGAGAGGAAGTTAATGATGATGATCATTAAACTTCTGATCAAGTTGCTACTGAACTTCGAAGGTCCACAAGGACACGTTCCGCACCAGAGTGGTACGGCAACCCTGTCTTGGAAATCATGTTGTTAGACAACGGTGAACCTTCGAACTATGAAGAAGCGATGGCGGGCCCGGATTCCGACAAATGGCTAGAAGCCATGAAATCTGAGATAGGATCCATGTATGAAAACGAAGTATGGACTTTGACTGACTTGCCCGTTGAACAGCGAGCCATAGAAAATAAATGGATCTTTAAGAAGAAGACAGACGTGGATGGTAATGTGACCATCTATAAAGCTCGGCTTGTCGCTAAGGGTTATCGACAAGTTCAAGGGGTTGACTATGATGAGACTTTCTCACCGGTAGCGAAGCTGAAGTCCGCCCGAATAATGTTAGCAATTGCCGCATTCTACGATTATGAGAAATGGCAAATGGACGTCAAAACGACATTCCTTAATGGTTTCCTTAAGGAAGAATTGTATATGATGCAGCCGGAAGGTTTTGTCAATCCTAAAAATGCTGACAAGGTGTGCAAGCTCCAACGCTCGATTTATGGGCTGGTGCAAGCATCTCGGAGTTGGAACATTCGCTTTGATGAGATGATCAAAGCGTTTGGGTTTACGCAGACTTATGGAGAAGCCTGCGTTTACAAGAAAGTGAGTGGGAGCTCTGTAGCATTTCTCATATTATATGTAGATGACATACTTTTGATGGAAAATGATATAGAACTCTTGGACAGCATCAAGGCCTACTTGAATAAGAGTTTTTCAATGAAGGACCTTGGAGAAGCTGCTTATATATTAGGCATCAAGATCTATAGAGATAGATCAAGACGCCTCATAGGTCTTTCACAAAGCACATACCTTGAGAAGATATTGAAGAAGTTCAATATGGATCAATCTAAGAAGGGGTTCTTGCCTGTGTTACAAGGTATGAAATTGAGCTCAGCTCAATGTCCGACCACGGCAGAAGATATAGAAGAGATGAGTGTCATCCCCTATGCCTCAGCCATAGGTTCTATTATGTATGCCATGTTGTGTACCAGACCTGATGTAAACCTTGCCGTAAGTTTGGTAGGAAGGTACCAAAGTAATCCCGGCAAGGAACACTGGACAGCGGTCAAGAATATTCTGAAGTACCTGAAAAGGACTAAGGAAATGTTTCTCGTTTATGGAGGTGATGAAGAGCTCGTCGTAAAGGGTTACGTCGACGCTGGCTTCGACACAGATCTGGATGGCTCTAAGTCACAAACCGGATATGTGTATATTTTGAATGGTGGGGCAGTAAGCTGGTACAGTTGCAAGCAGAGCGTCGTGGCGGGATCTACATGTGAAGCGGAGTACATGGCAGCCTCGGAGGCAGCACATGAAGCAATCTGGGTGAAGGAGTTCATCACCGACCTAGGAGTCATACCCAATGCGTCGGGGCCGATCAAGCTCTTCTGTGACAACACTGGAGCTATTGCACTTGCCAAGGAGCCCAGGTTTCACAAGAAGACATGGCACATCAAGCGTCGCTTCAACTCCATTCGTGAAAATGTTCAAGATGGAGACATAGATATTTGTAAAGTACATACGGACCTGAATGTAGCAGATCCGTTGACTAAACCTCTCCCTAGAGCAAAACATGATCAACACCAGAATTCCATGGGTGTTCGATTCATCACAATATAACTAGATTATTGACTCTAGTGCAAGTGGGAGACTGATGGAAATATGCCCTAGAGGCAATAATAAAAGCATTATTATTATATTTCCTTGTTCATGATAATTATCTTTATTCATGCTATAATTGTGTTATCCGGAAATCGTAATACATGTGTGAATAATAGACACCAACATGTCCCTAGTAAGCCTCTAGTTGACTAGCTCATTGATCAACAGATAGTCATGGTTTCGTGACTATGGACATTGGATGTCATTGATAACGAGATCACATCATTAGGAGAATGATGTGATGGACAAGACCCAATCCTAAACATAGCATAAAGATCGTGTAGTTCGTTTGCTAGAGTTTTTCCAATGTCAAGTATCTTTTCCTTAGACCATGAGATCGTGTAACTCCCGGATACCGTAAGAGTGCTTTGGGTGTACCAAACGTCACCACGTAACTGGGTGACTATAAAGGTATACTACGGGTATCTCCGAACGTGTCTGTTGGGTTGACACAGATCAAGACTGGGATTTGTCACTCCGTATGACGGAGAGGTATCACTGGGCCCACTCGGTAATACATCATCATAATGAGCTCAAAGTGACCAAGTGTCTGGTCACGGGATCATGCATTACGATATGAGTAAAGTGACTTGCCGGTAACGAGATTGAACGAGGTATTGGGATACCAACGATCGAATCTCGGGCAAGTAACATACCGATTGGCAAAGGGAATTGTATACGTGGTTGCTTGAATCCTCGACATCGTGGTTCATCCGATGAGATCATCATGGAGTATGTGGGAACCAAAATGGGTATCCAGATCCCGCTGTTGGTTATTGACCGGAGAGTCATCTCGGTCATGTCTACATGTCTCCCGAACCCGTAGGGTCTACACACTTAAGGTTCGGTGACGCTAGGGTTGTAGGGATATGTATATGCGGTAACCCGAATATTGTTCGGAGTCTCGGATGAGATCCCGGACATCACGAGGAGTTCCGGAATGGTCCGGAGGTAAAGAATTACATATAGGAAGTGCTATTTCGGCCATCGGGACAAGTTTCGGGGTTATCGGTATTGTACCGGGACCACCGGAAGGGTCACGGGGGCCCACCGGGTGGGGCCACCTGCCCCGGGGGGGGGACATGGTCTGTAGGGGGTGCGCCTTGGCCTACATGGGCCAAGGGCACCAGCCCCAAGGGGCCCATGCGCCTAGGGTTTCCAAAGGGGAGGAGTCCTACTAGTGGAAGGCACCCCCTAGGTGCCTTGGGGGGGAGGGAAACCTCCCTTAGCCACCGCCCCCCTAGGAGATTGGATCTCCTTGGGACCAGCGCCCCCCCTAGGCCCTCCTATATATAGTGGGGGAAGGAGGGCTGTTTCATCCACGCCTTTGGTTGCCTCCTTCTCCCTCTCCAACACCTCCTCTTCCTCCTTAGTGCTTGGCGAAGCCCTGACGGAGTTCTGCAGCTCCACCATCACCACGCCGCCGTGCTGCTGCTGGAGCCATCTTCCTCAACCTCTTCTTCCCTCTTGCTGTATCAAGAAGAAGGAGACGTTACGCTGACCGTACGTGTGTTGAACGCGGAGGTGCCGTTCGTTCGGCGCTAGGATCTCCGGTGATTTGGATCACGTCGTGTATGACTACTTCATCCACGTTCTTTGAACGCTTCCGCTCGCGATCTACAAAGGTATGTAGATGCATCCGATGACTCGTTGCTAGATGAACTCATAGATAGATCTTGGTGAAACCGTAGGAAAATTTTTGTTTTCTGCAACGTTCGCCAACAGAGTATATGTTGGGGGTTAATTTCTCTGGTTTTCTCTCGACGGGCACCTTCTTTCTTGGTTTTTTGCTTCGATCAGAGGCCCCATGGTTTTTGGGGCCCTGTCCGGTCACACTGTTTGCACATACCCTCGATGGGCACGTCCTTTCATGGTCTTTTGCTTTGGACGGGGGCCCCATGAGTTTTGGGGCCCTGTTCGGTCACACCGCTCACACATGCCCCTCGATGGGCCTGCCTGGATCCCAATACCCGACCTTCACGGTTGAAAAAGAGATGTTTTATGGTCTAAAAATGGTTGCTTTAGATATTGATTGCAAACAAATTAAAGATTGTGTTGCTGTTGGAAGTGTAGCTGAAATATATGTTGAGATATGTCCAAATTCTGAAAATGACGAACACGACACGGAGCCGGGCAATGATGTTGAGGTTCTGATGGGTCCAAATGCTAGTGGTGAATCAGAGGGAGCAGCAGATCATTTTGTCGCATTGGCTAGTTGTCCACCTGCGGAAAATGATTGTATTGCAATAACTTCTGGCAACTCAAAAGACTTCTGCAATCCATCAACACTAAGGTTTTGGGTACCGGCCGGTAAATTCGGTTACCATGCGGTAACTGCGTATCCTGCTGCCCCACGATTATTATGTATCCCGAGCACGAAATTTCAAAAAAGGTCCCCAGAAGACAGCCATAAGGTCCAAAGAGGCCGGCTCCTAGCATGCACCCCCTACGTTCCTTTGAAGTTTGTACCTCATTACAACGACGAGACAGGGCGTCGCTACAGTACAGCCTGCCACCCTCGAATGCAGGACGGGGCGTGGCCACAGTGCAGTGTACTGGGCGGATATCCCCTGCTCAGTGCGACACTGTTGCCATGCAGCCCATGCCATCACTCATGGAAGAGGAGGCCATGCTCCCTGATAACCCACAAGTATAGGGGATCGCAACACTTTTCGAGGGTGGAGTATTAACCCAAATTTATTGATTCGACACAAGGGGAGCCAAAGAATATTCTCAAGTATTAGCAGCTGAGTTGTTAATTCAACCACACCTGGAAACTTAATATCTGTAGCAAAGTGTTTAGTAGCAAAGTAATATGATAGTAGTGGTAATGGTGGCAAAAGGTAACGGTAGAAAAAGTAATATTTTTGGGTTTTATAGTGATTGTATTATTAGCAGCGGAAAAGTAAATAAGCGAAGAACAATATATGGAAAGCTCGTAGGCATTGGATCAGTGATGGAGAATTATGCCGGATGTGATTGATCATGTAACAGTCATAACCTAGGGTGACAGAGAACTAGGTCCAATTCATCAATGCAATGTAGGCATGTATTCCGAATATAGTCATACGTGCTTATGGAAAAGAACTTGCATGACATCTTTTGTCCTACCCTCCCGTGGCAGTGGGGTCCTAATGGAAACTAAGGGATATTAAGGCCTCCTTTTAATAGAGTACAAGACCAAAGCATTAACACATAGTGAATACACGAACTCCTCAAACTAAGGTCATCACCGGTAAGTATCCCGATTATTGTCACTTCGGGGTTAACGGATTATAACACATAATAGGTGACTATAGACTTGCAAGATAGTATCAAGAACTCTCATATATTGGTTCAGATCTGAAATCATGGCACTCGGGCCCTAGTGACAAGCATTAAGCATAGCAAAGTCATAGCAACATCAATCTCATAACATAGTGGATACTAGGGATCAAACCCTAACAAAACTAACTCGATTACATGATAAATCTCATCCAACCCATCACCGTCCAGCAAGCCTACGATGGAATTACTCACACACGGTGGTGAGCATCATGAAATTGGTGACGGAGGAAGGTTGATGATGACGATGGCGACGGATTCCCCTCTCCGGAGCTCCGAACGGACTCCAGATCAGCCCTCCCGAGAGAGTTTAGGGCTTGGCAGCAGCTCCATATCATAAAATGTGATGATTCCTTCTCCCTGATTTTTATCCCCAAAAGTGAATATATGGGGTCAAGGTTGAGGTCGGTGGAGCATCAGGGGCCCTTGAGGCAGGGGGCGCGCCCAGGGGGTAGGGCGCGCATCCCACCCTCGTGGACAGGGTGTGGGCCCCTGACGTGGATCTTTCTTCCAGTATTTTTTATATATTCGAAAATAATTATCCGTTGATTTTCAGGTCATTCCGAGAACTTTTATTTCTGCACAAAAATAACATCATGGCAATCCTGCTAAAAACAGCGTGAGTCCGGGTTAGTTCCATTCAAATCATGCAAGTTAGAGTCCAAAACAAGGGCAAAAGTGTTTGGAAAAGTAGATACGACGGAGACGTATCACTCCCACTACGGGCTGTCGGTACGGCCCACGGGCGGCGGGCCCTACTTTCCAGTGAGAAGCTAGAAGACGGCAAGCCCTGGCCAGTCGGCTCGGGGGAGGCCGACTCCTCTCCAGGGGGCCCTCCCCCTCCCTCGGAGTCTATGCGCCATTAATCAAAAGAGACAGGGAGTGGCTACAGTGAGCGCCCATCAGGCGACGACACTGTAGCCATGCTCTTCCCAACAAAGCATGCATCATCAGTGGAGCACCCATAGTAGTTAGCCGCCAGCAGGCCTCGCACGCGACGGGCGCGGCTTGTCGGTGACATACGAGACAGTCGGCGGGACCCACTAGGCGGCGGGCCCCAGCAGCCGGCGTTGAAGCCGGCGACCGTAGACACTGACGGCCGGGTCCTACACCCAACCAGATTACCATTGTACCCCTGGGGGTAGGCCTATATAAACCCCCAGGGCACCCATGCAAAGGGTTCAACCTCTTAGAGACCACACACACACATAGAGAGACTGAAGCTAGGGCTAGCCTTGTTCTTCTTCCTCCTCTAGAGAAACAGCTCAAGGAGCAAGCTTGTAGCCACCATTGTTGAGGCAGAGATCATGCGGAGACCCAGTAGAGCAGGACTAGGGGTGTTATCTCCTAGGATAGCCCCGAACCTGGGTAAGATGCGTCGGCGTACATGTCTACGCCTTATTCCATTTCTAGGCACCGGCGATGTCTTACTCTCCCCCACCATGATAAGACATCCTTTGGCGTATGTTGCACGACACCCCCGACATTTGGAGCCCACCGTGGGGCTAGGTGCACCGTCGTCCGGAGATCTGTTCTGGACATGAACCCTATTCCTCCCTAGCGAATGCAGCCAGCCCGGCACGCCCGATGGCGTCTGCACCAACGTGCCGCATGGCGCGGAAGTCGCCTACGCAGCGAGCTGCCTCACTGATCTCATTGACGAGGTCCGCCTCTCCGACGAGCTGATGACCCACAAGTGTAGGGGATCTATTGTAGTCCTTTCGATAAGTAAGAGTGTCGAACCCAACGAGGAGCAGAAGGAAATGATAAGCCGTTTCCAGCAAGGTATTCTCTGCAAGTACTGAAATAAGTAGTAACAGATAGTTTTGTGATAGGATAATTTGTAACGAGCAGCAAGTAACAACAGTAAATAAAGTGCAGCAAGGTGGCTCAATCCTTTTTGTAGCAAAGGACAAGCCTGGACAAACTCTTATATGTAAAGCACTCCCGGGGACACATGGGAATATCGTCAAGCTAGTTTTCATCACGTTCATATGATTCGCTTTCGGTACTTAGATAATTTGGTATGTGGGTGGACCGGTGCTTGGGTGCTGCCCTTACTTGTACAAACATCCCACTTATGATTAACCTCTATTGCAAGCATCCGCGACTACAACAAAAGTATTAAGGTAAACCTAACCATAGCATGAAACATATGGATCCAAATCAGCCCCTTACGAAGCAATGCATAAACTAGGGTTTAAGCTTCTGTCACTCTAGCAACCCATCATCTACTTATTACTTCCCAATGCCTTCCTCTAGGCCCAAACAATGGTGAAGTATCATGTAGTCGACGTTCACATAACACCACTAGAGGAGAGACAACATACATCTCATCAAAATATCGAACGAATACCAAATTCACATGACTACTAATAGCAAGACTTCTCCCATGTCCTCACGAACAAACGTAACTACTCACAAAGCATAAACATTTTCATAACCAAAGGGGTATTAATATGCATATAGGATCTGAACATATGATCTTCCACCAATTAAACCAACTAGCATCAACTACAAGGAGTAATTAACACTACTAGCAACCTACTAGCACCAATCCTGGACTTGAAGACAAGAATTAGATACAAGAGATGAACTAAGGTTTTGAGAGGAGATGGTGCTGATGAAGATGTTGATGGTTATTGCCCTCTCCTGATGAGAGGAGCATTGGTGATGACGATGGCGATGATTTCCCCCTCCGGGAGGGAAGTTTCCCCGGCAAAACAGCTCTACCGGAGCCCTAGATTGGATCCGCCAAGGTTCCACCTCGTGGCGGCGGAGTTTTGTCCGAGAAGATTGCTTATTATTTTTTCCCATCGAAAGACTCCATATAGCAGAAGATGGCCACCGGAGGGCCACCAGGGGGCCCACGAGGTAGGGGGCGCGCCTCCACCCTCGTGGGTAGGGTGTGGCCCCCCTAGTGAATTTCTTCCGCTGAGTATTTTTTATATATTCTGAAAACGTCTTCCATGAAGTTTCAGGACTTTTGGAGCTGTGCAGAATAGGTCTCTAATATTTGCTCCTTTTCCAGCCCAGAATCCCAGCTGCCGGCATTCTCCCTCTTTATGAAAACCTTGTAAAATAAGAGAGGATAGGCATAGGTATTGTGACATAATGTGTAATAACAGCCCATAATGCAATAAATATCGATATAAAAGCATGATAGAAAATTGACGTATCAACTCCCCCAAGCTTAGACCTCGCTTTTCCTCAAGCGAAAGCCGAAATCGAAAAATATGTCCACGTGTTTAGAGATAGAGGTGTCGATAAAAAAATAAAATACAGACATGAGGGCATCATGATCATTCTTAGAACAACAACTTATATAATTCCTGTCATATAATCTCTTATGCTAGAATAATAATTCAATCACAATATCAAGTATGAATCGTAAACTTCGTTGAAAACTAACAAACTATAAACTCAGTCATTGAAGCAATTGCAATTTATCATAACATAGGAAAGAGTCAATGTATAAGAGCTTTTCAGCAAGTCCACATACTCAACTATCATATAGTCTTTCACAATTGCTGACACTCACGCAATACTTATAGGTACGTAGTTTTAATCGGACACAACGAAAGAGAGGGGCTTATTGTTTTGCCTCCCAACGTTTTACCTCAAGGGTAATGTCAACAATAATAGTTCATGAAAACTCACATCCAATTAGCCATATATACCAGGATCGTTCCAACCTACTGTGCTGGCCAAAGGATAAAATATAAAAAAGGAGGGGTGAAGATCACCATGACTCTTATGCAAGGTAGGAGATAAAAGTAAAAGATAGGCCCTTTGCAGAGGGAAGCAGAGGTTGTCATGCGCTTTTATGGTTGGATGCACAAAATCTTAATGCGAAAGAACGTCACTTTATATTGCCACTTGTGATATGGACCTTTATTATGCAGTCTGTCGCTTTTATTTCTGTTGGGGAACGTAGTAATTTCAATAAATTTCCTACGCACACGCAAGATCATGGTGATGCATAGCAACGAGAGGGGAGAGTGTTGTCTACGTACCAACGCAGACCGACTGCGGAAGCGATCACACAACATAGAGGAAGTAGTTGTACGTCTTCCCGATCCGACCGATCCAAGCACCATTACTCCGGCACCTCCGAGTTCTTAGCACACGTTCAGCTCGATGACGATCCTCGGGCTCCGATCCAGCAAAGCGTCGAGGAAGAGTTCCGTCAGCACGATGGCGTGGTGACGATCTTGATGTACTACCGACGCAGGGCTTCGCCTAAGCACTACAATGGTATGATCAAGGTGGAATTTGGTGGCAGGGGGCACCGCACACGGCTAAGGGACGATCAACAATGATCAACTTGTGTGTCAAGAGGTGCCCCCTGCCCCCGTATATAAAGGAGCAAGGGGGAGGGGTTCGGCCGGCCAAGGGAGAGGGGCGCAGGAGGAGTCCTACTCCCACCGGGAGTAGGACTCCCCTCCCCCCAATCCTATTCCTAATAGGAATCCTCAAGGGGGAAAGAGAGAAGGGGTGGCCGGCCACCTTCCCTAGTCCTATTAGGACTAGGGAAAGGGGGGAGGTGCGCAGCCCTCTATGGCAGCCCTTTTCACTTTTCCACTAAGGCCCAATAGGCCCATTTGCCTCCCGGGGGGTTCCGGTAACCCTTCCGGTATTCCAGTAAAATCCCGATTTCACCCAGAACACTTCCGATGTCCAAACATAGGCTTCCAATATATCAATCTTTACGTCTTGACCATTTCGAGACTCCTCGTCATGTCCGTGATCACATCTGGGACTCCGAACAACCTTCGGTACATCAAAATGCATAAACTCATATTAACTATCATCGTAACGTTAAGCATGCGGACCCTACGGTTCGAGAACAATGTAGACATGACTGAGACACATCTCCGGTCAATAACCAATAGCGGGACCTGGATGCCCATATTGGCTCCTACATATTCTATGAAGATCTTTATCGGTCAGACCGCATAACAACATACGTTGTTCCCTTTGTCATCGGTATGTTACTTGCCCGAGACTCGATCGTCGGTATCCAATACCTAGTTCAATCTCGTTACCGGCAAGTCTCTTTACTCGTTCCGTAATACATCATTCCGCAACTAACTCATTAGTTGCAATGCTTGCAAGGCTTAAGTGATGTGTATTACCGAGAGGGCCCAGAGATACCTCTCCGACAATCGGAGTGACAAATCCTAATCTCGAAATACGCCAACCCAACATCTACCTTTGGAGCCACCTGTAGTACTCCTTTATAATCACCCAGTTACGTTGTGACGTTTGGTAGTACCCAAAGTGTTCCTCCGGCAAACGGGAGTTGCATAATCTCATAGTCATAGGAACATGTATAAGTCATGAAGAAAAGCAATAGCAACATACTAAACGATCGGGTGCTAAGCTAATGGAATGGGTCATGTCAATCAGATCATTCAACTAATGATGTGACCTCGTTAATCAAATAACAACTCTTTGTTCATGGTTAGGAAACATAACCATCTTTGATTAACGAGCTAGTCAAGTAGAGGCATACTAGTGACACTGTTTTGGTCTATGTATTCACACATGTATTATGTTTCCGGTTAATACAATTCTAGCATGAATAATAAACATTTATCATGATATAAGGAAATAAATAATAACTTTATTATTGCCTCTAGGGCATATTTCCTTCAGTCTCCCACTTGCACTAGAGTCAATAATCTAGATTATACAGTAATGATTCTAACACCCATGGAGCCTTGGTGCTGATCATGTTTTGCTCATGGAAGAGGCTTAGTCAACGGGTCTGCAACATTCAGATCCGTATGTATCTTACAAATCTCTATGTCTCCCACCTGGACTAAATCCCGGATGGAATTGAAGCGTCTCTTGATGTGTTTGGTCCTTTTGTGAAATCTGGATTCCTTTGCCAAAGCAATTGCACCAGTATTGTCACAAAAGATTTTCATTGGACCCGATGCACTAGGTATGACACCTAGATCGGATATGAACTCCTTCATCCAGACTCCTTCGTTCGCTGCTTCCGAAGCAGCTATGTACTCCGCTTCACATGTAGATCCCGCTACGACGCTTTGTTTAGAACTGCACCAGCTGACAGCTCCACCGTTTAAAGTAAACACGTATCCGGTTTGCGATTTAAAATCGTCCGGATCAGTGTCAAAGCTTGCATCAACGTAACCTCTTACGGTGAGCTCTTTGTCACCTCCATATACGAGAAACATATCCTTAGTCCTTTTCAGGTATTTCAGGATGTTCTTGACCGCTGTCCAGTGATCCACTCCTGGATTACTTTGGTACCTCCCTGCTATACTTATAGCAAAGCACACATCAGGTCTGGTACACAGCATTGCATACATGATAGAACCTATGGCTGAAGCATAGGGAACATCTTTCATTTTCTCTCTATCTTCTACAGTGGTCGGGCATTGAGTCTGACTCAACTTTACACCTTGTAACACAGGCAAGAACCCTTTCTTTGCTTGATCCATTTAGAACTTCTTCAAAATCTTGTCAAGGTATGTGCTTTGTGAAAGTCCAATTAAGCGTCTTGATCTATCTCTATAGATCTTTATGCCTAATATGTAAGCAGCTTCACCGAGGTCTTTCATTGAAAAACTTTTATTCATGTATCCCTTTATGCTATCCAGAAATTCTATATCATTTCCAATCAGCAATATGTCATCCACATATAATATCAGAAATGCTACAGAGCTCCCACTCACTTTCTTGTAAATACAGGCTTCTCCAAAAGTCTGTATAAAACCAAATGCTTTGATCACACTATCCAAGCGTTTACTCCAACTCCGAGATGCTTGCACCAGTCCATAAATGGATCGCTGGAGTTTGCACACTTTGTCAGCTCCTTTTGGATCGACAAAACCTTCTGGTTGCATCATATACAACTCTTCTTCCAGAAATCCATTCAGGAATGCAATTTTGACATCCATTTGCCAAATTTCATAATCATAAAATGCGGCAATTGCTAACATGATTCTGACAGACTTAAGCATCGCTACGGGTGAGAAAGTCTCATCGTAGTCAACTCCTTGAACTTGTCGAAAACCTTTTGCGACAAGTCGAGCTTTGTAGACAGTAACATTACCATCAGCGTCAGTCTTCTTCTTAAAGATCCATTTATTCTCAATTGCTTGCCGATCATCGGGCAAGTCAACCAAAGTCCGTACTTTGTTCTCATATATGGATCCCATCTCAGATTTCATGGCTTCAAGCCACTTTGCGGAATCTGGGCTCACCATCGCTTCTTCATAGTTCGTAGGTTCATCATGATCTAGTAGCATGACCTCCAGAACAGGATTACCGTACCACTCTGGTGCGGATCTTACTCTGGTTGATCTACGAGGTTCAGTAGTATCTTGATCTAAAGTTTCATGACCATCATCATTAGCTTCCTCTCTTATTGGTGTAGGTCTCGCAGAAACAATTTTCTGTGATGTACTATTTCCCAATAAAGGAGCAGGTACAGTTACCTCGTCAAGTTCTACTTTCCTCCCACTCACTTCTTTCGAGAGAAACTCCTTCTCAAGAAAGTTTCCGAATTTAGCAACAAAAGTCTTGCCTTCGGATCTGTGATAGAAGGTGTATCCAATAGTTTCCTTTGGATATCCTATGAAGACACATTTTTCCGATTTGGGTTCGAGCTTATCAGGTTGAAGCTTTTTCACATAAGCATCGCAGCCCCAAACTTTAAGAAACGACAACTTTGGTTTCTTGCCAAACAACAGTTCATAAGGCGTCGTCTCAACGGATTTTGATGGTGCCCTATTTAACGTGAATGCGGCCGTCTCTAAAGCATAACCCCAAAACGATAGCGGTAAATTAGTAAGAGACATCATAGATCGCACCATATCTAGTAAAGTACGATTACGACGTTCGGACACACCATTACGCTGTGGTGTTCCGGGTGGCGTGAGTTGCGAAACTATTCCACAATTTTTCAAATGTACACCAAACTCGTAACTCAAATATTCTCCTCCACGATCAGATCGTAGAAACCTTATTTTCTTGTTACGATGATTTTCAACTTCACTCTGAAATTCTTTGAACTTTTCAAACGTTTCAGATTTGTGTTTCATTAAGTAGATATACCCATATCTACTTAAATCATCTGTGAAAGTGAGAAAATAACGATATCCGCCACGAGCCTCAATATTCATCGGACCACATACATCGGTATGTATGATTTCCAACAAATCTGTTGCTCTCTCCATAGTACCGGAGAACGGTGTTTTAGTCATCTTGCCCATGAGGCACGGTTCACAAGTACCAAGTGATTCATAATCAAGTGGTTCCAAAAGCCCATCAGTATGGAGTTTCTTCATGCGCTTTACACCGATATGACCTAAACGGCAGTGCCACAAATAAGTTGCACTATCATTATCAACTCTGCATCTTTTGGTTTCAACATTATGAATATGTGTATCACTACTATCGAGATTCATCAAAAATAGACCACTTTTCAAAAGTGCATGACCATAAAAGATATTACTCATATAAATAGAACAACCATTATTCTCTGATTTAAATGAATAACCGTCTCGCATCAAACAAGATCCAGATATAATGTTTATGCTCAACGCTGGCACCAAATAACAATTATTTTGGTCTAATATTAATCCCGAAGGTAGATGTAGAGGTAGCGTGCCGACCGCGATCACATCGACTTTGGAACCGTTTCCCACGTGCATCGTCACCTCGTCCTTTGCTAGTGTCCGCTTATTCTGTAGTCCCTGTTTCGAGTTGCAAATATTAGCAACGGAACCAGTATCAAATACCCAGGTGCTACTGCGAGCATTAGTAAGGTAGACATCTATAACATGTATATCACATATACCTTTGTTCACCTTGCCATCCTTCTTATCCGCCAAATACTTGGGGCAGTTCTGCTTCCAGTGACCAGTCTGCTTACAGTAGAAGCACTCAGTTTCAGGCTTAGGTCCAGACTTGGGTTTCTTCTCTTGAGCAGCAACTTGCTTGCCGTTCTTCTTGAAGTTTCCCTTCTTCTTCCCTTTGCCCTTTTTCTTGAAACTAGTGGTTTTGTTAACCATCAACACTTGATGCTCCTTCTTGATTTCTACCTCCGCAGCTTTCAGCATTGCGAAGAGCTCGGGAATAGTCTTGTTCATCCCTTGCATATTATAGTTCATCACAAAGCTCTTGTAGCTTGGTGGCAGTGA
Source organism: Triticum monococcum (assembly GCA_034509565.1). NCBI lineage: Eukaryota > Viridiplantae > Streptophyta > Magnoliopsida > Poales > Poaceae > Triticum > Triticum monococcum. The sequence continues at coordinate 782,677,048 of CM067842.1, read as the reverse complement.
TTGGAGAATTCTATCAATGACGCAATCATCCGGAAGTGTAACTCCCAATTGAATCAAGTGATTATTATACCCAGACATTTTGAGTATATGCTCACTGACAGAACTGTTCTCCTCCATCTTGCAGCTATAGAACTTATTGGAGACTTCATAACTCTCAACTCGGGTATTTTCTTGAAATATTAACTTCAACTCCTGGTCCATGACGTTCAAAACGTCTTTGAAGTCCCGATTCTAAGCTGTTAAGTATGGTGCACTAAACTATCAAGTAGTCATCATATTGAGCTAGCCAAACGTTCATAACGTCTGCATCTGCTCCTGCAATAGGTCTGTCACCTAGAGGTGCATCAAGGACATAATTCTTCTGTGCAGCAATGAGGATAAACCTCAGATCACGGATCCAATCCGCATCATTGCTACTAACATCTTTCAACACAATTTTCTCTAGGAACATATAAAAATAAACACAGGGAAGCAACAACGCGAGCTATTGATCTACAACATGATTTGCAAAATACTACCAGGACTAAGTTCATGATAAATTTAAGTTCAATTTAATCATATTACTTAAGAACTCCCACTTAGATAGACATCCCTCTAATCCTCTAAGTGATCACGTGATCCAAATCAACTAAACCATAACCGATCATCACGTGAGATGGAGTAGTTTTCAATGGTGAACATCGTTATGTTGATCATATCTATTATATGATTCACGCTCGACCTTTCGGTCTCCGTGTTCCGAGGCCATATCTGTATATGCTTGGCTCGTCAAGTATAACCTGAGTATTCCGCGTGTGCAACTGTTTTGCACCCATTGTATTTGAATGTAGAGCCTATCACACCCGATCATCACGTGGTGTCTCAGCACGAAGAACTTTTGCAATGGTGCATACTCAGGGAGAACACTTCTTGATAATTTAGTGAGAGATCATCTTATAATGCTACCATCAATCAAAGCAAGATAAGATGCATAAAAAGATAAACATCACATGCAATCAATATAAGTGATATGATATGGCCATCATCATCTTGTGCTTTATGATCTCCATCTCCGAAGCACCGTCATGATCACCATCGTCACCGGCGCGACACCTTGATCTCCATCGTAGCATCGTTGTCGTCTCGCCAATCTTATGCTTCCACGACTATCACTACCGCTTAGTAATAAAGTAAAGCATTACATCGCGATTGCATTGCATACAATAAAGCGACAACCATATGGCTCCTGCCAGTTGCCGATAACTCGGTTACAAAACATGATCATCTCATACAATAAAATCAGCATCATGCCTTGACCATATCACATCACAACATGCCCTGCAAAAACAAGTTAGACGTCCTCTACTTTGTTGTTGCAAGTTTTACGTGGCTGCTACGGGCTTAAGTAAGAACTTATCTCACCTACGCATCAAAACCACAACGATAGTTCGTCAAATAGACTCCGTTTTAACCTTCTCAAGGACCGGACGTAGCCACACTTGGTTCAACTAAAGTTGGAGAGACAGTCTTCCGCAAGCCATCTATGTGCAAAGCACGTCGAGGGAACCGGTCTCGCGTAAGAGTACGCGTAAGGTTGGTCCGGATCGTCTCGTCCAACAATACCGCCAAACCAAAGTATGACATGCTGGTAGGCAGTATGACTTGTATCGCCCACAACTCACTTGTGTTCTACTCGTGCAAATAACATCAAACCATAAAAACCTAGGCTCTGATACCACTGTTGGGGAACGTAGTAATTTCAATAAATTTCCTACGCACACGCAAGATCATGGTGATGCATAGCAACGAGAGGGGAGAGTGTTGTCTACGTACCAACGCAGACCGACTGCGGAAGCGATCACACAACGTAGAGGAAGTAGTCATACATCTTCCTGATCCGACCGATCCAAGCACCGTTACTCCGGCACCTCCGAGTTCTTAGCACACGTTCAGCTCGATGACGATCCTCGGGCTCCGATCCAGCAAAGCGTCGAGGAAGAGTTCCGTCAGAACGACGGCGTGGTGACGATCTTGATGTACTACCGACGCAGGGCTTCGCCTAAGCACTACAACGGTATGATCGAGGTGGAATTTGGTGGCAGGGGGCACCGCACACGGCTAAGGGACGATCAACAATGATCAACTTGTGTGTCAAGAGGTGCCCCTGCCCCCGTATATAAAGGAGCAAGGGGGAGGGGTTCGGCCGGCCAAGGGAGAGGGGCGCAGGAGGAGTCCTACTCCCACCGGGAGTAGGACTCCCCCCCCCCCCCCAATCCTATTCCTAATAGGAATCCTCAAGGGGGAAAGAGAGAAGGGGTGGCCGGCCACCTTCCCTAGTCCTAATAGGACTAGGGAAAGGGGGGAGGTGCGCAGCCCTCTATGGCAGCCCTTTTCACTTTTCCACTAAGGCCCAATAGGCCCATTTGCCTCCCGGGGGGTTCCGGTAACCCTTCCGGTATTCCGGTAAAATCCCGATTTCACCCGGAACACTTCCGATGTCCAAACATAGGCTTCCAATATATCAATCTTTACGTATCGACCATTTCGAGACTCCTCGTCATGTCCGTGATCACATCCGGGACTCTGAACAACCTTCGGTACATCAAAATGCATAAACTCATATTAACTGTCATCGTAACGTTAAGCATGCGGACCCTACGGTTCGAGAACAATGTAGACGTGACCGAGACACATCTCTGGTCAATAACCAATAGCGGGACCTGGATGCCCATATTGGCTCCTACATATTCTACGAAGATCTTTATCGGTCAGACCGCATAACAACATACGTTGTTCCCTTTGTCATCGGTATGTTACTTGCCCGAGACTCGATCGTCTGTATCCAATACCTAGTTCAATCTCGTTACCGGCAAGTCTCTTTACTCGTTCCGTAATACATCATTCCGCAACTAACTCATTAGTTGCAATGCTTGCAAGGCTTAAGTGATGTGTATTACCGAGAGGGCCCAGAGATACCTCTCCGACAATCGGAGTGACAAATCCTAATCTCGAAATACGCCAACCCAACATATACCTTTGGAGCCACCTGTAGTACTCCTTTATAATCACCCAGTTACGTTGTGACGTTTGGTAGTACCCAAAGTGTTCCTCCGGCAAACGGGAGTTGCATAATCTCATAGTCATAGGAACATGTATAAGTCATGAAGAAAAGCAATAGCAACATACTAAACGATCGGGTGCTAAGCTAATGGAATGGGTCATGTCAATCAGATCATTCAACTAATGATGTGACCTCGTTAATCAAATAACAACTCTTTGTTCATGGTTAGGAAACATAACCATCTTTGATTAACGAGCTAGTCAAGTAGAGGCATACTAGTGACACTGTGTTGGTCTATGTATTCACACATGTATTATGTTTCCGGTTAATACAATTCTAGCATGAATAATAAACATTTATCATGATATAAGGAAATAAATAATAACTTTATTATTGCCTCTAGGGCATATTTCCTTCAATTTCTTCCATATCACACGATCGTATAAAGCTTATTTTCTCCCATACTAATAAGTCATACATATTTAGGGGGCAATTTTTATTGCTTGCACCGATGACAACTTACTTGGAGGATCTTACTCAATCCATAGGTAGGTATGGTGGACTCTTATGGCCAAACTGGTTTAAGGGTATTTGGAAGCACAAGTAGTATCTCTACTTGGTGCAGTGAATTTGGCTAGCATGAGGGGGAAAGGCAAGCTCAACATGTTGGAGGATCCAAGACAATATAATTTATCTCAGATGTAAGAAAACATAACCCATTACGTTGTCTTCCTTGTCCAACGTCAACTCTTTAGCATGTCATACTTTAATGAGTGCTCACAATCATAAAAGATGTCCAAGATAGTATATTTATATGTGAAGACCTCTCTTTCTTTATTACTTCCTATTAATTGCAACGATGACCAAAACTATGTTTGTCAACCCTCAACAAATTTTATTCATCATACTTTTTCTATGTGAGCTCATTACTCTGCATAAGATCCATATGATCTCTTTGTTTCTTTTTATTCTTTCTCTTTTCTTTAATTCACTTAGGATCATGGCAAAATAATCAAGCCCTTGACTCAACACTAATCTTTATTAGATAGCTCACTGACTCGATTACATAGAAGGATAATAAAGCAAAACTCACAACTAGATCATACTAAAAAAATTTATTCTACTACATCAAGATATTACCAAAAGGATCGAGCTAAGGAAACGGTAAAGATAAAAGTGATGGTGATATGATACCGGGGCACTCCCCGAAGCTTGGCAGTTGGCAAGGGGAGTGCCCATACCCATGTGATTATGTCTCCTTTGTTGATGAAGAAGGTGGAGTTGTTGATGATGGAGTGGGCTTCTTCTTTAATTTGCACTTAGGACAGAATTTTGGTCCTTTAGGTCCTCCATCTCCTGCTCCAGGCTCAGTATCTTTTTGCATAGTTTCTGTTTGTTTTCCTGCAAGAGGCCAAAAGGGATAAACTCGATCTTAGGTTTCTTTATTCTGTCAGGGAGGCTTGACTTTTTGAACTCCACATGCATGTACCCAGGTTGAGGTAGTGGGACCTCATCTTCATCTGAGCTTGTCTCCTCCTTTCCCTTGGGTTCATAGTCCTCTTCTTCTTCCGTAGTCCAACCACAATGCTCCACATCCCATAGACTTTAGGATCTGCAAGGTAATCAGCCACATACACTACAAAAAAAAGACACATCCATGAAATTTTGGGCCGAACGAATTTTTTTCTGTCATACATATGATACTTTTATGACGATAATTGTGACAAAACCCGGTATCATCATAGATGTGCTGGGCTCCTACTTCTATGACAAAAAATCATGACAGAAAATGGGCTTTTCGTCCTAGGCGGGCCAGAGACGAAGCTGCATGACATTCTTTGGGCCGTCCATGACGGAAAAACCGTGGTAGAAGCGAGGGGGAGGAAAATTTCGGGGAGTTCCCGGTTAGGGTGGGAGGTCGGGGGCCGAGCGATGCGCGTTTCTCTTGTACACGTATGTGCGTGTGTGCGAGGCGTTGGCTTTAACCAAACCCGAGCGAGGCTTTGGGCTCTAACTGAACCCGAGCGATCGATCGATGGCTGTTAACTGAACCCGATCGAGCGATTCTTTCGCTACTGTTGTTAACTAAAGCCGATCGATGCTGCCTCTGGGATGAACATTGAGCGTTGCGGGGGAGGGGGGTTGGATGAACAGTGAGCGGTGGCTTTGCCTCTGGTTGAACAGGACCCCGTGGCGTGGAGGGCTGGATGAACAGTAGACAGTGGAGGGGTGCCTGTGGAGGGGTGGTTGAACAGGACCCCGTGGTGTGGAGGGCTGGATGAACAGTGGACGGTGGAGAGGTGGTTGAACAGTAGCCGGTGGAGTAGCACTCGGTGGAGGCTGGATGAACAGGAGCCCGTGAAGGCTGGAGGAGGTCGACGGTAGCCCATGGAGGCTGGAGGAGGTCGACGGTGGAGATGAAAAATATCCCGTGGAGTCCCGTTTTGCGGTACGCCACACCCCTCCCGATGAACAGGACCCCCGTTTTGACCGTAGGAGGTCCGTTTCGTCCGTTTTGTGGTACGCCACACCCCTCCCGATCAACAGGACCCCCGTTTCGATCGTAGGAGGTCCATTTCCTCCGTTTTGCGGTACGCCACACCCCTCCCGATCAACAGGACCCCCGTTTCGACCGTAGGAGGTCCATTTCCTCCGTTTTGCGGTACGCCAAACCCCTCCCGATGAACATGATCCCGTTTCGAACGTGGCTGGTCGAACACAAGGCTGTTTCCTCCGTTCTGCGGTACGCCAGGCCTCGTTTTCATCGCCTGTTCCGTCCAAGCCCTCCCGATGAAGGCGACCACGCATTCCATTCCGACCCAGCCGGTTGGCTCCCACGCGTTCCGTTGCCTCCCGATGAACACGACGGATTCCGTTGCCTCCCCATGAACACGACGCATTCCGTTGCCTCCCCATGAACACGACGACGACGCTGTTTCTCCGTTCCGACCCAGCCATGTACACGAGCCCTGACCGTACGTATGCATGAGTAGGCGTTCGAGACCCCGCCCGTATGTACACATACGTGGCCGTATTTTCTTTCTTGCACCCTGGCCGTTGTACGTACGTGTACATGCTACGTGCACGCCTCTACTAAGACACGTGCGCGCCTCTACTATGACACGTGCGTGCCTCTACATCGACCAGTATGTACGTACACGTTCACGACCAGAATGACAACGCTACGTACGCTTCGACCAGGTGGGTCCCGACTGTCAGGCACTTCCTTGCGTGCGAAGATGTAGCTGGTGGGTCCCAGCAGTCAGGGGGGCGAATCGTTTTATTTTTTTTTTGCCCGGACGCACTTCCTTGTGTGCGAAGGTGTAGCTGGTGGGTCCCAGCAGTCAGGGGAAAATGTTTTTTTCGCGAAATACGGTGGCCCGTCCGGTGGGTCCCTGCTGTCAGGTGGAGGAATAATTATTTTGCACGTAATAAGAAGGCACTTCCTTGTTGCGGCCGTGGACCCAGCTGTCAGCCTCTCCACGTACAGTCCACGTCCAATGGAAGTCGTTCCTTGACCACTTTAACCATGCCGCGCCGAGAGCACCGGGGCGGTGGACGACGGCGAGGCCTAGGAAGGGGACGATGCGAAGCCGGGAAAGATGCGGCAGTGGATGCCCACGCGTAGAGGAGTACGAGGATTCACTGGTTCGCTGCGGTGTGAGGCTGCAGGCGCCGCAGAATAACAGGGGGTGTGGGTGAGTAGAGGGATGGCCTAGCCAGCGGTGGGAGTAGTAGGGGGCGGTGAAGCCTCCGCCGCATTGCAGCCGGCCACGGGAGGCAGGAGCACGAGGCACGACCGACGCTGGTTTGGGCGGCTAGAGCAAAAAGACCAGAGGTTGAAGAAGCATTACGGCCGTTGGATGGACATCGTACGGTCACTGGAGGTAGAATCGTGCATATTGACTAAGTTGACAAAGCCCTCCGTCCCCATAAACTTAGCAGGCCCACAAGTCAGCCTGCCACTATACTAGGTCCCTGCTAACAGGGTTAGTATTCATTTTTTGTGCGTAATGAGGAGGCACTTCCTTGCGTGCGAAGATATAGCTGGTGGGTCCGAGCTGTCAGCGGCGGTAACGTTTTTTCCGCGAAATACAGAGGCCCTTTCGGTGGGTCCCTGATGTCAGGTGGAGGAATCATTATTTTCAGATGTCGGCCTCTCCACGCACAGTCCATTTCAGATGCATGTCGGTCGTTGACCACGTTGACCAGGCCGCGCCGAGAGCACCAGGGCCGTGGACGATGGCGAGGCCTAGGAAGGGAACGACACGGAGGCAGGGAAGACTCGGCAGTTGTTTCCCATGCGGAGGAGAGTACGACTGTACGAGGTTTTACTGGTTCGTCTGCCGTTGCCGGAGAATAATAGCAGGTGTGGGTGAGGAGTACGGTGGGGCGGTGAGGCCTGCGCGGCAGCACAGCCGGCCGCGGGGAGGAGGGAGCAGGCAGTCCCGCCGGCGCTTGTTTGAGCGGCTGGAGCAGGAAGAGCAAAGATTGAAGAAGCACGACGGCCGTTTGATGGACATGCAACAGTCACTGCTTGTGCGTCAACTTTTTTTAGGAAAGCCTCGAATCTATGGAAAACATCATACAACCCATCTGCCATTATTTCTAATAATTTACAGCCCATTTACTAATTCTTAAGGTTTTTTTGAGCCCATATTCTTTTTGTTAGCATTACAGCCCATATTATGGCCACGGTTAAATAATTATACAAAATTTTGCATATTTTGGTGGGGTCCGAACTGTTTTTAATCCCGAAATTTCAACTCACACTCAAACTGATTTTTAAAAATAAATGTATATCAATATAAAATCCAATAAATTCTCCATGCATAAAAATTAATGTAACTACTCGTCAACCTGTGCACATGCACGGGCTAGGTTGCGAATTGTTATGTTTTTTATCAGTCTTTACTAACAATTGCAATGACCTAATATTTTGAGAACAAGTCCTACTGGAATGATGGAAATGTTGATCTCACCAAACCTACACACTTGAAGCCGAATCAGTTCGCTTCAAGAATAATATTAGATGAACCATGTTGCCACATGGATTTTTTCATAAGAAAATGGTTTTCCTTATTAAACAATGTCATGATGAGAAACAGCAATATAACTTCTTAATAGTAGGACAACGGTAGTGCTCGTATCCGTCCCCGTAATTTCCCGAGAGACGCCATTCGTTCACTTGGCATTGCATGATGCATCAGTATTGCTGCACCTCGACTCTTTGCCGCCGCTAAAGAACTCCTGCATTGTGTTGTCATCACACACCAGCCCGACAAACTTGTCACCTCCCGTCATTACATTATGATAGTATGCATAAAATGATAGTAGTGATCTAGTGATTGAACAACCATCTAATCTTGATTCACAGGCCCATCTAATTATTTAGCTACACCCAAAATAATCTTTTATAGTGATTTTCATGTGACATTGTCTCCTCTTTCATTCATGTGTAATTAGTGATGAAATTAATGAAACATATCGAATTGCTTGGAAAAAAGACTAAGATAACAAAATGTAGTATAAATCCATTGTGTTGTACATGCTTTTATGCTGAAACTAATGTGCTAGAACTGCGTTCTACTCACTTCGTGCAATATCTAAGCAATAAAGGGACAAGTCAAGAAAAGAGATAAATCAAACTCGATGATAAATTGGTAGATATTTTCACCTCTTCCCTAGATGCGGGTTAGAAGACCAAATAATTAATTGATCAGAAGCACGTCATGCCATCCAAAGGAAATACTAAATGATCAAAGTACTAATTAAATCTAAGGCTCTTCACTCTTCTATCTAGAATTTGTCTAGTGGTTGACATACATCGAGCTTCTTTGGCGAGTTCGATTGAACAAGAAATTGGGCTGAATGAAATCTTAATATTCATCTATCTATCTTGTGTGCTGACATTGTAGGGTCATTAATCTGAACATTTTAAATTTGTGTTTTTTTTTACAGTCACCTTCCATGGTGGCTCCTCGGCAATCATTGTGTTGAACTATTATATCTTGTAGTGGGCGTAGCAGTCACTATTTTATATCACAATCAGTAAGTATGATTTCCTATTTAATAACTTCATGGCATGATAAGTTTAAATGCTCTAGCATTTACTTTTTGAGTCTTGATCCCATGGTTAATTGTACTAACAACTCAAAGTGTTATCATTATTTTAATGAAAAGGACAACACTTCATGATTTTAGTAAGAAAAACAAAACAAAACAGTACATCATTTGTGTTCTTGTATGTCACCTACTACTAAAGAAATGGAAATTGCACAATCTACAGTTCTCAATATTTAAAACTTCCAAAGCTAAAAGACGAAATTTTCGAAAGGAAGCTTCTCTAAACTGGTGTAAGCAATGATGCTGCTTGTCAAGAGAAAGAAATCTCGGCAGTGATCCCATGCTAAGAATGAGCTTAATTTTGGACCAACCATCGTACTGCTTCTTTCTGGGCGGTGTACCACATGATATGTAGATAGATCAACATTATGAACATCCATTTGGTGCCTCTGAGACACCTCACAACTGGTCAAACAACAACTTGCAGCTGGGCGTCTCACTAAAGAACAGACTCTTGTCCATCTAGGTGAAAGCCAAGGCATGGATAGAATAATCCTGGAAGCAAAACAATCATACAATTTTTTTTTTGCGGGAAGACAATCATACAATTTAGAAACCTGATAGAAAATAGATTATAATATTCAGGGGATAGACTATGAGGAGAAGAACAAATCTGACAAACAAACCTGAAAACGGGACGTGTAGCCATGAACCATTTAGGAATAGAATCTGAAAAAAAAGAAATCAGTTCCAAGTATATAATATGATGAAGATCTGGCTGACCGTTCCTTGTAAATAGCCAATATCGTAATTCATCAAGTATTGTTGGCAAGTAGAAAACAAAAAACTAACCACGTGATGCAGGAACTATAAATTTCTAGTTCAATTTTTTTTTCCAGTACTTGTAGAGTCGCAAACATAGGTAATCTTGTAGGTATATATAGTAGATGTACACCACTTAAATATATATATAATGTCTCCTGCGGGGTGCAGAATATCTGAAAAAAGAAAAATATGAATCAAGCGTATAAATATCTAGAGATTGAGCGATCAGAAGAAATTTATGGTCCTACAAAAAGGAGAATACATACGTATCAATGTGATATTGTATAGCTCTTGCTGTTGTGCTGTTTGTGTGCCTGAAGTCTTGCAGCTCGCCTCACGCCTCATATTAGCAGACCGCTCCAAGGCGCCGAGGAGCAGCAACACCACCAGCTCTCCCTGGTGAGGAGCAGTACCGCCGGGCCTTCGAGCACTGGAGCACCCTATAACTGGTCGATGACCACCACCGGGATAATGTAAACTAACCACGTGCTGCAACAACTATAAATTTCTAGTGTAGTCGCAAATATAGTAATCTTCTTCTAGTTATACATAGTACATGTACACCACTTAAATATATATTCTCCTGCGGGGTCCAGAATATCTGAAAAAAAATGCATGAATCAAACGTATAAATATCTAGAAATTGAGTGATCAGAAGAAATTGATGGTCATATGGAAAGGAGAATATATACGTACCAATGTGATATTATATAGCTCTTGCCATTGGGCTGTTTATGTGCCTGAAATCTTGCAGCTCGCCTCATGCCTTCTATTAGCAGACCACTCAAAGGTGCCGTCCCTCCCGTCCCTCCCGTCCCTCGCGTCGCCCCTAGGGCGACTCAGGGGAGTCTAGGGTTTTCCCCCGCCGCCTCCCCCCACCTCCCCCACCCCCTCGCCGCCACCGGAGGCGAACGCCGGGAAAGCCCGCGCGGGCGCCGGGGAAGGTGGCGGCGGGGTCTTCGGCGCTACTTCGCGGAGGCCATCGGATCCAGGGCGGCGGCCCCTGCTGGCGTGGCGTGCGGCGTGCCTGAGGGTTCGGCCGTGAGGACGGCGAGCCGCAGGCGTGCCAGATCTGGAGGTATTGCCCCCCTTCCCTTCCATGCATCCCTTCCCAGTCCCCGGTTCGGTTTGGATCTTGCCGGATCAAACTCCGGTGTGTTCTGGTGGAGCAGATCGGTGTCCGGGAGAAACCTTGGCCTCCTTGGTTGGCCGGCAGCGGCGACGCCGTTTTTTGGCGCCGCTTTCCTCCTTGGAGGCGCTGCTGAGGGCACCATCTCTCCACTCCGACCCATGTTCGGGTGAAAGCCCAAGATCAGACGCGGATTGGGCATCGGCGGCGCCCCGTGCACCGTAACCTTCCTGGAGGCGACGCCAAGGACATTGGGATCGGATGGAAGGGTCTGCAAGTGAGGGGTGGGGGTGTGCTGCCTCCGTTTCGTTGGAGCGGTGTTTCATTCTACATATTCTTGGCGGCGGCTCTTGGCGGCATGGAGCAGCGAGACCGGGCAAGGCCGATGCAACAGTACAGCTCTGAAGATGGATATGTGGCAGGTGGCTGTGGCGGCCTCATACCCGGCAGGCATCCTGGTTGAGGAGCACGCCGGACTGGTGGGTGCCCATACCCGGCAGGCGTCCTGGGTGGGACCTCAGGTCTTAGATGTTAGGTTTGGCTGCGAGGTCTATTTGGTATGAGTCCCAGACCATCAGTGTCCCTTCATCAGTTAGATAGGAGTAGCGACAGAGGTTGCAAAGATAGTGGCTTTAGTCTTACTGTCGTACGACTTTGTAAGGTCTTGTGTTAATAATTAATAAATTAGCCGTATGCATCGTTCAGATGTAGAGACCGATGGTATTCCTTTTTTTTAAAAAAACTCAAAGGTGCCGTGAAGTCTTGCAGCTTGCCTCACGCCTCCTATTAACAGACCGCTCAAAGGTGCCGAGGAGCAGCAGCACCATCAGCTGTCCATGTGGAGGAGCAATACCGCCGGGCCTTCGAGGCCTGGAGCAACCTATAACCGGTCAATGACCACCGTGCAAAATAAGACATGACCAAAACACCTCAACTCGGATGCAAACAGTATATACACACATTTTCCTTTTATTACATTATATTAATATTTCTCCAATGCACGCATGCTGTGCCTAATCAAGAAAGATCGTGTGCAGACTCGAGATTCAACATATACCTACATCAAGAGTTATTCATACGGGCACCAGGATTGTTGTTGCATACAGGCATGGCGCCATACACATGCCAGCGATGAGAAGCAACAGAGCAGTCGGTATTGGACTCGGCACCGCCAGTATTGGACTCGCAATAAACCCAGTCTGCTGGATGAACAATTTTCTTTCGCATGAGCCAAGATGTATCGGTAGATAACTATACGTGATCAGCTGTGCCACTGTAATAGTAAGAATAGTACAAGTAAATATGCATGTGACAAATCAGCATAGATAAATCAGCACGTGTGATAAGAGAGAGTAACTAATTCATCAGATCTTGGTCAAACTCAGCATATAGAAATCAGCACGTGTGATAAGAGAGAGAGTAACTAATCCATCAGATCTTGGTCAAACTCGCCAGAGACTAGAGATTTGAATGAAATTGCATATGAAGCCATGAGCTATCATGGACTGTTGTCTCCTTTGCTCCAACTCACACAAATAAGCAATACCTGTACATGTAGTGTCATGGAAACAACTCAGAATTATACGGTTTCATCCAATCAAACTGGGGCCGCTAGTGCTGTTGAAAGAACAGTTGAGGGATAGTCGATGGAGTACCGTACCTTGTGATGGGTGGATCAAATGGAGAGCCAGCGATGTAGGCTTCAAACTGGAAGGCGTCGTTCCTTTGTCGTGCTCTAGCCGGAGGACGGAAGAACGATCAACTACCATCGATCGGAGGTCTTGGACAGTACAAACCATGGAAGGAAACGGAGGCTGCTAGGTTAGATTTAAACCTCTACCATAACAATTTGAGAGATTTGGCTCTCTGGAGAGATATACGCGAGAGTTTTATCCCTTTTAGAGAGTTATTGGTCAGAGATGGTTAGAGTAGGGTCGTGGGAGAGACACGCGTACGTGACAATTTTGGAGAGATTGGGAAATTCTGGTTGTGAGGGTATCCATGACTTTTTTATTGGGAGATATCCGGAAGATTCTTTTTTCTTTTTTCAGAGAAACCTGAGAGATTGGATCTGAACCATAGTTTTGGCCGTGAGGGACATATCAATGAGATTTTTTTACTTTTTTGAGAGATACATGCGTTTTTCTTTTTTTGGGAGATAGTACATGAGAGATTGGATCTAAACGTAATTTGGGCCATGAGGGACATATCAATGAGTTTTTCTTTTTCTTTTTTGAGAGATCCATGAGAGATTGGATCTGAACCGTAATAACTTGGTCCCATCAGGTTAACGGCTCATAAAATCTAATTAATGTGGGAATTTCTAGAAAGTTAAGAATTAGTATAGAGGTATAGATTTGAAACTAATTGCCGGTTTGATGTGTTTTAAAAATGTACAGCCCATTTCTTATTACTGATGGGTCATTTTCTCGGCCAGCCGAATGAAAACTCTCCTCGTCTTGAAAGATTTGCAGCCCAACAGGCCTGACAAAGCGACTTACTTGGAAAATCACAAAAAATTGGGCTGTGGCCGTGGACCCAGCTGTCAGCCTCTCCACGTACAGTACTCTTTCGATGGAAGTCGTTCCTTGACCACGTTGACCACGCCGTGCGGAGAGCACCACGACGTTAGACGACGGCAAGACCTAGGAAGGGGACGACGCGGAGCTGGGGAAGACACAGTAGTGGAAGTCCGCGCGGAGAGGAGTATGAGGGTTCACTAGTTCGGTGGTGTGAGGCTGTCATCGTCGCAAGGCCTGGCCAGCGGTGGGAATAGTAGGGGGCGGTGAGGCCTCCACGGCAGCACAGCCGGTCACGGGAGGCAGGAGCATGCGGCACGACCGGCGCTGCTTTGGGCAGCTGGAGCAAGAAGACCAGAAGTTGAAGAAGCACTACAACCGTTGGATGGACATCGTACGGACACTAGAGCTAGAATCGTTCATATTGACTAAGTTGACAAAGCCCTCCATCCCCGTCAACTTAGTAGGCCCACAAGTCAGCCTCCCACAATGGTGGGTCCCAGCTAGCAGGGGGTATTCATTTTTTTGTGCGTAATAAGGAGGCACTTCCTTGCGTGCGAAGATATAGCTGGTGGATCCGACATGTCAGCGAGGCGAACGTTTTTTTCGCGAAATAAAGAGGCCCTTCCGGTGGGTCCCAGCTGCCAGGTGGAGTAATCATTATTTTGCGCGTACAGTCCACGGCCAATGGATGTCGTTCGTTGACCACGTTTACCAGGCCACGCCGAGAGCACAATGGTGATGGATGACGGTGAGGCCTAGGAATGGAACGACACGGATTCGGGGAAGACTCGGTAATGGTTTCCCATGCGGTGGGGAGTACGAGGGTTTACTGGTGCGGCTGCCGTCGCCGGAAAATAGTAGGAGGTGTGGGTGAGTAGAGGAATGGCCTGACCAGCAATGAAGTAGGATGGGGCAGTGCGGCCTGTGCGGCAGCACAGCCGCCCACAGGAGGCGGGAGCAGGCAGTCCCACCGGAGCTGGTTTGGGCGGCTGGAGCAAGAAGATCAGATATTGAAGAAGCAGCACGGCCGTTGGATTAACATCCAACAGTCACTGCTACTAGAATCGTTTGTGGACTAAGTTGACAAAGCCAAAGTACACGTCAACCTAGTAGACCCACAAGTCAGCCTCCAAATCTGTCCCAAACAGCATACAGCCCGAAATTTCTAACCATATTCAAATTAATTTTAAATCTACATATACCTGAATTTAAATTCAATGAAATTTTACCTGCACAAAAACAATGAAATTTAAAATATCAAAATCCGAAAGAAAACAATATTTTGGAACTAATTGCTTGTTTGCTGTATTTTTTTCATTTTACAGTCCATTTCTTATTACTTATAGCCCATTTCTTATTACTTATAGCCCATTTTCTGGGCAAAATGCATCCCTCCTCGTCTTGAAAGATTTCCGGCCCAGCAGGGCGTAGAAAAGCAAGTAGGCCTACGTTGGTTATTCTGCAAAAAATAAAATAGCTGGCTAGCCATTTTCAGAAAGAAAAAAAACAAACAGGGCTGGTCATGTGCTAAACATATGAAATAAAAGCCTGGGCTAGACGGGCCATGGGTCCCGCACAACCCAGTTGATACCCTTCTCCGTCCCGAAAAAACAAAATTACTTCGTGCGCTGCTGGGTCCCTACTGTCATCCTCACCATGTACAGTCATCTCCTTATTCCTCTCGGTTGTTGACCATGTTGATAACACCAGAGGGCAGCGCCGCGGCGAGCGAACCAAGACGGAGGACGATGGTGAGGCCTCGGACAGGAACAAACACTACAACAAATATGTCAACTTGTGATCTTGACTATTGGTCACTGAAAGGTCATTGTTTTTCATTTGCGATCTTTTTTTGACCAAAAATAGAAGGTCAAAAGCTGGTGGTCGTAAACTGAAATTAACGACCTTCTTTGTGAGAAGGTCGTGCACGTTTACGACCAAAATATGCCTGCTTTTTTGTTTTGGTCACTAGCAACCTCCCCAGGCCACGTAGGCATCCAGCGTGGCAAGCTGATGTGGCACAAGATTCAGCCCGGTCCGATTCGACATTTTACATGGGTCGAGCCCATTAATTCAGCCCATTTATTATTTGGCCAAACCCAATAAATCAGCCTATTTTTTATTTGCTTCCCTAGTAATCTTGGTCAGCCACATGGGCCAAGCCCAACAATTCAGTCTTTTATTTTGCTACGACGTGGGCTTTTGGGCTCTAGAGTTTCAGATTTTATTTTTTTCAAGAGATGGGTCCACTAGTCTAATGGGTCCTAATTGTCAGGTTCTAATAAGTAGGTCTCAGTTGTCAGGATTATATTCCTCATATTTCAGCGATCCAATAAATAAATAACCAATACTTACACAATGCTTCAAACAGAGCACAACAAAATATCATGAAAACATAGTTCACGTCATGAATATAATCAAACAGAGCCAAACTTGGCACATTACAGTCAAACATGGTTCACATCAGAACTAGTTCACATCAGGTAACACAACTAAAAAATCAAAACAATAACTAGCTATCGAAGTATAACTAGCTGCAATAAGCTAGAACTCTATGTTTCTCCCGACTTCCTCGTCCTGGAGCACACGACGAAACATGAATGAAGGGCATCTGCAAGTTATCAAACAAAATTGTTAGGAACAAAATAAAGGCAAATCTAACAGCACATTAACTTGTAGGCAGTCTCTGTGCATAAATAAGAGTAAAGCAAGCAAAATGTGGCAAAATCAGTGAATAGTAGTAACTATCAGCAGCGAGTAAAAACTACTCCAATCACATCAGGTTTACAATCCTATAAATGCGACATTTTTATCATTTTTATCATTTAAGCATGGAATGATTCGATTCAAGAGTACAGACTTGCTACACTATACAAGGGTAATTCAAGACAAGTTAACATAAGAAGTTGACAAAACAAACATAAACAGGTGCAAATCAGTTAATTGAACATTCTGAACATCCAGTAAAATAAGTAATTCAAGACAAGTTAATTTGTTGTCATAGTAGAATTCTCCTATAGGCTCTGAATCCGTAAGGGAAGTTCAATATACGTCCCTTGGTAGTACACAAATCAGCCCAAGACCAAGATAATTTTTAACAAAACTACAGAAGCTACTCCATGCTTTAACAAAAATACAGAAACTACATAAGCTGCACATTCAGGTTGTGATACTCCCATGTTCAGTATATGCATGTTGCATGTTGTGATACTCCCATCTTATGCAATTTAACTCACAGAACTAGAAACCACAACATAACTGAATTTGAACATTCCATGCAAAATACGGTAAATAGGTGTTGTATCTACCCCTTGGCTAATGTTATTTCAACTATAAATTTAGCCAACAATCATCAGCAGCAACTACAGAGTAAACTGGGACTTTGTTGTAGCTACAGAAACTGAAACAACACACACATCATGGAATTTCATATCATAGCCAACAAATATTTTACCAGAACACAGGGTGTTCTTCTCTGTATTTTAGAAACATGCAAACAAAGGTTTCAGTACAATCAGACAAGTGGAGTAGACAAGTTTCAGAACTGGCTGTTTCCGCACAGTTTGGTTTATTTGCTCTATTTATTTAAACAAAAGTTTCTATACAAATAGACAAGTGGAGTAGCATGTGTTTACTTTGCATGCTCAAGGTACACTAGTCTGATGAAAATAATGTGATCGAGGTACATTAGCTTTCATGCTCGGAGTACATTCAGAAATTCTGAACAACATCAAATTGGCTAAAGAACTAAGTGCAGGTCACCCAAAGCTAAATTTCTTGCAATCCAAACAATACAAACAACATGGAGATGGTTGCATAGATACAAATCCATGTGGTAGCAGCAAAATTGACCAATCTGGAGCTCATCTTCTCTCTCTGTGTGTTTGGTACTAACTAACTAAATAAATAAACTGGACCTGTTCATACAAATCCTTCTTGAATTCCTTGACACAACCAGGATTTGCATCAACTATTTCTCAACTTAGCAGCAGTAGCGAGCAGAGGAAGACGAGAGGGAGATGGAGATGCTACTTGTCATGGTGGGTCGGCGTGGACGTGCTTGAGCTCGGGGCAGGACCTCTTGGTTGCCCTAGGAGCATAGGAGCAGAGGAGCAAAGGAATAAACCTCTTGAGCTGCTACTGCTGCTGTGTGTCATACGATGATCCTGAGAGTGCAGCACCATGTTACCATCTTTAAAGCTGATTAGCCAGCAGCAAAAATTGTGTAACAATTGTGTACCATCTTTGGGTAGGAGATGGACTCACCGGAGAGGAGGTTGTAGCTCAAGCCACACACAGGCGCCGCCACCGCCGTCACCCGCTAGAGCAGACGCTGCCGCTTCATCGACGGACTCATCTGGGACAAGTAGATCATCAAAATGCATCACACTCATGATCATCAAAACGCAGCAGCAGGAGCAAATACAAGTTTAGCCCACCATGAACAGGGGGCGCTAGGCAATCTAGTCCAGAGAGACAGTAGAAGCACATGCATCAGATAAAAACCAAGCTAAGTACAGCCGGAGATCATTAAAACATCATCTCTTAATTAGACTCGCTTTCACTTGGGGAAACCAAGCTAAGTAGCAGTCGAGAGAGACAGTGCAAGTACATGCATCAGATAAACACCACGAGCAACACATGGTTCAAGAAGAATGATATGACAGAAGTCTTTAACATCCTAGAATCAGTTGTTTTCTAGTAAAAAAACAATTCTAAATAAGAGAGCATGCTTCTTAAGAATGCGCTATTTTTACAAATTGACAGCATTATTTCTCAGCGTTACATGTAAGATATGACAATAGCAGATACAGATAATTTGAGGGAACCACAAGTAGTATATATGAAAATAGAAGCTACAAATCAAAGTGCTCCTGTTACCAGAATTTATGATAGCCACTGGGCTTCACATGTATATAGATAATTTGAGAGAGTACATGGCTGCAAGCATGCAAAAACAAGCAGTAATAGTTGCCTAATGAATGAAAAAAATACATGATTCTTTCTGCTCCCTCCCATATTTATTCTCTATCTAATCTAATGAACTGATTACGAACAGAGAGGGAAACCTTGATGATGCGACCAAACTACATGCACGGAACAGATGCGCAGATGATCAAATCTAGAAGAAGATAAGGGGAGGGGAGGGGAGGGGAGGGAAGGGGAGGAGGGATGAACAAGGGTGCAACTTGTTCTGCGCAAGAGAGGGGCTCGATGGAGAAGGAGAAGCAGCTGCTTGGAGTCGCTCCTCTGCTGGGCTGCTGCGAGGTTGTGTGACCCAGGCGTGCATGCACCTCGGTGCCTGCCTGCGTGCGTGATGAACAGCATCAGGGGAGGAAAGAAGGGAAGAACCAGTATATTGATTGAACCCACCATAAGGGGGTCGGTCTCCTCACGAGCCTGGTCCGGTCCCGGCGCGGATCTGGCCACCGCTATGGCCTGCTTGCTGGATTTGTCGGTTCCATGGCCGGGCCTGCTTGCTGGATCTGTCGGTTCCATATCCCATAATGCTGGGATCGTGTGACACCCCAAAATTTTAACCTTGTTTTAATAAATTAAAATTTTGCCACGAAATTAAAACATTTATTTTCTGGGCTCCCTTTTAATTTTTTGAACCATTTTCTCCCTTGTTATTATGGAGTTTTTCCCCAAAGAGAAAACTTTTCAAGTATGTTATTGGACTTGTTTAACCTCTTAAGAAAAACTCTTCTTTTATTAGTAGAACTAATTACATAATTAATTTGCTTGATCTTTATTTTCTTGAAAAATGGTTTTTCAAGGTTATATGGCCATATTTGAACTACAACCATTTGATAAATTCACTTAAAATTCCAACCAAAATTTGGAGATGTCATGTGATGTTTTTAAATCACATTTATGCAAAAATATCTTTTATTCATGAAATATTTTGAGCTCTACACCCAATTTTCTTCTCTGGTCCACAGTGCAATTTTGCACTACAACCCATTTAAATATTTCCTTCTAGCCTCCACCAAAATTATGGGATGTCAGTGGTAGCATGCAATTCAACTTCATGCAAAAACCTAATGTTGTTCTTTGAAAATTTGGAGTGAATCAACCTCTTTTCCATTCTGGTCCAGCCTTGTGATTTCTACTCCAACCCTATTTATTTTTGCTCCAGTGACCTTGTGCTTTCTCCTACTTGTAGTCAATCCTACCAAACCCCTATGTCCAGGAGCATGCACCCATTGGATCATTTTTGGTTCATGAAGTGATGCCATTTGTCTCTTGTCCAGAATTGTAGTTTTGCAAAACTTGCACTAACATGTTTCTGTTTTTGCCCAACTAACCTCACCACCCTCTCTTTCACCTAATGAGACCACCATCTGGAGATTTTGGCCACTCCAAGAAATGCCTAGGTGCTTGTGGCATTTTGTCAAACACCTAGAGAGCATGGACAGTTTTGGCATGAGTTTATGTTTGCTTTGTGAACCTGATTCCCTGACCAAACCAGCATGTCCCATGGATTTGCCCTAGCCTACAACCCCACCCTGCTAACTCTCTTGTGGTTTAGAGCCCCCTAGCATGCATTAGCATTTCGTCGAGCACGTTCCGTGTGTGCTCTGGGCGCGAGCAGAGCACGCATTTTCCACGTGCCGCGCCCGAGCCAACGCGTCGCGCCCCTGGTTTGCCCTCACTGTAGAACCACGCCACGCACTCCCCCTACTCTCCGCAACACGCCAAGCAGCCCCTCGCCACGTCTCTGGCAAGCCAAGAGCTAGCGGCCACTGCCGCCCGACAGCCTCTGCACTGGTCGGCGCCGCTCGAGCCTCTCCCGCTCGCCACTTGCCCCCCTGGAGCAGCGCGAGCTCATCCGCAAGCGAGTCCCCTAGCACACGTCGCCGCCACGTCGCCCTAGCTACAGAATGGCGGTCGCCGGCGACCTTATCCATGGCCGCCGCGGAACCGCCTTGACTCGCCTATAAAAGGAAGCCCCGAGCTCGTCCCCGCACGCAGGCAGTCTCAAGCCATCTCCCTAGGACCCCCCCTTGGCCAGCAATCGAACCGGGAAGGCCGTCTTCCCCGACTCCGGCCAGTTCGGCCACCGCCGCCTCCCGGCTCCGTTCTTCACAACCAGAGCCTCCCCGGCCCTCCTAACACCACCAACAAACTCCACTCCATCTTGCAGAGCCGCCCAGACCCCAGCTGCGACGGAGAGCCACCGAAGCCAGAAATCCACTTTGCTCCCGAAGCCACCGGCCGCCGCGAAGCTCGTCGACGGCAATTCCCTCCACCCCCGACGACCCTACAACCACCAGAGTGACCGCCTCGCCCCCCTGAGCCCGTGGGTGACCTCTGTTTCTCGAACGTGCCGCCGTTCGCCGGCGAGCGTCGCCGGAGATCCGCCCCCTCTCGGGCAGAGGAAGAGGAGGGAAGGTGGACTAGTCAAACCTGACTAGTGGGCCACCTGGACCCACTGTCAGTGACTCCCCGCGCGATCCACGCTGGATAAGTGGAAACGTATTTTCCAGAATACGCCTTCGACTTGGTCAGCTCGAAACATTTTCTTTTTCTGTTTTATTTTAAAAACAGATTTTGACCAAAACTTTGACTGCCTATAACTTTTTAATTATAACTCCAAATGAGTTGATTCTTTTTCCTACCTTCCTCAAATTTTGTCTAGTTTATTTTAAGATTTATTTCAAAATATTTCAGACAACTTTTTGGTACTGTTTTTGAAACTATATATTGATTCAAAAATATTTTAAATAGGATTTTGGAGAGAGAGAAGAAAACTTTCAAAAGTTTTGGAGTGCACCCTGCCTTTCCACAACTTGAAGGCAAGCATCCTGAACCCTGGCATAATATTTTGATGTGTTGGTTGACACGATTATAACACCACCTTATTTCGGAAAACTCGTTATTTTATGTGGTGATACGATCCTTTGCATGAAGGCATATTAGTGATTTCCTTGCTGTTGGAAATGAATATACTTGTGATGGTAACCATCCTCATGTGCCTTGCATGCTTGCCGGAAAGGAATCCGGGAAAGCCTCTGCCTTGGGTAGGCGTGAGCTTATCGCCGGTCTCCGTCGGGATGGTTATTTCCGGTACGGCATGGTAAGGTATATTGAGTGGTGATTTTGTTGGTTGAAATATAATTGTTATAAATGTCATGTAGGGAATTTATAAACCTCCTGAGTCGACCGTAGATCGAGTCTTGTTCTAGTAACCCCCATACTTGTTTTGTACTACCACTTGTCCCTGCCGCAGGTAGGGTACGGTTCAGTAAGTCGTCAACCCCTTTCAAGCACACACCATACAGAGAGGCCATGGTGGAAGATACCGGTTGTAGCCGGTAGGCAGGCCACCTGGTCCGGGGGCATGGGTGTTTCCGGTTGGGACCGAGAGGGGAGGCCACCCCTTAGAGCACGCGATATAAATTTGATCCCATGCAACGCGAGGTTGTAGCCTCCCCACTTAGAGTTTTGCTTGACAGGTGTCGTGGGTGATTCCAGACACCAGTGAGTTAAGCTGGTGTGTGCAAGTCAGGTGTGTTTTCAATTAAAAGACCGTAGACGAAATTAGTCCCGATGGACTAAAGGAATCCGTTACTCGTGGGTAAAGAGTACACCCTCTGCAGAGATTAAACCTATTCGAATAGTTGCGTCCATGGTTAAGGATTACAGTCTGGGATGGGTCAAGGGTTGGTCTTAGTGTCGGTCTTCGGAGGAGAAATTGATAAACCAGAACTTGGATTGTGACTTGTGACTTGTGATGCTTATGATTATTATTATTATGGACTAACCCATTATATCATTGAGTATCCCTGGGACGGTTCTACCTCCTGGATATTCATTGTGATTATTTATTTTATAAGCCCTTTATGTGGTGTCGCTGAGACGCCCGACTGTGGCATTGCTTGTTATTTATTTACTTTATAAGCCCTTTATGTGGTGTCGCTGAGACGCCCGACTGTGGCATTGTTTGTTATTTATTTACTTTATAAGCCCTTTATGTGGTGTCGCTGAGACGCCTGACTGTGGCATTGCTTGTTATTTATTTACTTTATAAGCCCTTTATGTGGTGTCGCTGAGACGCCCAACTGTGGCATTGCTTGTTATTTATTTACTTTATAAGCCCTTTATGTGGTGTCGCACAGACGCCCGACTGCGGCATTTTATTCCCACTACATTATTGCTTATTCATGTTGCATATAAATAACCTGCTTGCTTGCATAAAAGATGTTTTATTTATGACTGACGATGTGATCATAGAATATTTCAGTGCATGATCATCAATTATATTATCCCAGTGTTCATAATGTTTGCGAGTACATTCAAAGTACTCACTGGCTTGTCCCTGGCTATTGTCTTGGCCAGATTTCTGCATGGAGAGGAGTGTTGCGATGACAGCCCCGAAAACTAAGCAACGGTGATAGCAGCCTCGCGAAGATAGGAGTTGACCTGGTCAACTATTCCTGTGGGAAATGGAGTCCCATAGACACTGATGATCCACAAACCGCTTCCGCCATCAACCACTAGAAACCATTTGTTGTACTCATAGGCCACAATGGTATTGTGCGACATATTTTGTACTTACTTAGAATTTTTGTATCAAGTTCGTGTCTCGCCAGCTAACAATAATCCTAGGGCTGGTGAGCATAAGGGCCATTTTCTGGGAAGTCAATACCCCGAAAATCCGGTCCCGACAGATCGGAGGAAGCCGGGACGGTGCCCTGCGCGCGCATGCAGGGGAGGCGGCGACCATGGCCGGAGATCTCGCTGTGGCAGCCACGAGTAGCAGTGAAGAGGGAATCAGTGGAGGAGGGGAGGAGCACGGGTGGGCGGGCATGGGCGGGGGAGTGGATATAGGGGGCGGCAGCGGTGGGAATGGTGGGTGATGGTGATGGTTGTGAGGTGGGTGTGAGGGGAGGGGAACCGGGACGGGCCGCCGCCCCTTAGGGCTTCGACGGGATGGGCACACGGGAATGGGAGGGGAGGGGTGATGGGCGGTGCGGCGGCGAGGGGAGGCGAGGCAGCGACGAGAGAGGGAGGTGGATGGCGGATGTGGATCTGGAGAGGGAGGTGGGAGACGACTGCTAGGGTTCGCGTGCGGTTGATAGGGTGAGGGAGTTTTCTTTTTTTTTGAGGCAAAGAGGGCGGTGAGGGAGAAAGGACTGTCGTTAGATCGAGGAGCATCCAATGGCGTTGGAGGCACGATCCGCGTGACATACTCATGGACCAATCAGAACCCAGTACACGTTATGACCATCTAAATTGCTCATAATCAACTAAAAATAAGGTGTTGAATCATATAAATAGTTTTATAATATGAGAAATTCAAAAAAAGAAAAACATTCTCATTGTGTCAGCAAATGTGACCTAGGTTTTTAGGAAAACTAACAAAGTTAGAATTGGAATAAGGCAAATATCTTTAAAAAGTGTTATGAGAAATGAGTTTTCATGAAAAAAACATTTTCTATTTTCAGAGTGACAAAATTCTTTTTTTGTGAATAATCTTCCAAACATTTGTTTCGAAATGGAACCACGCGATTTTCCAAAACTATAAGACAACATTTTATGTACAGTTGACCAAATCTTAACATGTAAAATGCTTTCCATCCACCTCTCATCAAAAAGACAATTTATGTTTCAAGAAAGAATCTACCTAAGCATTCTTTTTTTCTACTTTTTTCACATGAAAATTTCGTAAAAATGATCTCATATTATGCACAAGGGTGCATATTTGAATGACAAACAATGTTGCTTAAGGGAGTTTTCATTTTCTTTGGACGAAAAATTCATTTTCCATTTTTCGAGTTCCCAAAATGAGTTTTTTGGTGAAGGACCTATCATATATTTGTTGCAAAATTGTACCAAGTCAATTTTCTAAAATACCAGGACATATTTAATGCACAATTGACCAAATGGTTGGGTGTAAAAAGTTTTGATCCACCTCTCGTGAAAAAGACAAATTTCCGCCGATTCAGCTGGAAGCGGGTCAAATTTGAACTGTAGCTACCTCATAGTTTGCTCTTTATTTTTTCCAAGAATTATTTCTAGGTACATAAGTATCTATTTACTCAAAGAAAATAAAAAATTCCAAGATTCAACCACTAGCTAGGAACGGTAAAGCCCGCCGTTTGACCGCATTTTGAAACGGGCATAAAAAATTCAAAAAAATCAAAAAATTGGAAAACCTTCGTATTGCGTCATTATATGTGACCAAGTTTCCAGGAAAAATAAGAAACTTGTAATACGGAAATTATTTTTAAAAAATGTTCTCAGAAACGAGCAATCAAGTGTGAAGATTCATGGCTTTCAAGCCAAACGATCAATCTTATGGCCACATTCAAGGCATAGTTTGTTCAAACGATCTTATATTGTGCACAATAGTGCATCTTGGAATTCCAAACAATGTTTCTTAAGGGAGTTTTCATTTTCTTTGGACGGAAAATTCATTTTCCATTTTTTGAGTGCCCAAAATGAGGTTTTTTGTGTGAAGGAACTACCATATATTTGTTGCAAAATTGCACCAAATAAATTTTCTAAAATACTAGGACATGTTTAGTGCACAATTTACCAAATGGTTGGGTGTAAAAAGTTTTGATGCACCTCTCGTGAAAAACATAAATTTCCACCGATTCAGTTGGAAGCGGGTCAAATTTGAACTGTAGCTGCCTTGTAGTTTGCTCTTTATTTTTTCCAAAAATCATTTCTAGGTACATAAGTATCTATTTAATCAGAGAAACAATAAAAAAAATTCCAAGATTCAACCACTAGCTAGGAACGGTCAAAACCGCCGTTTTGACCGCATTTTGAAATTGGCATAAAAAATTCAAAATAAATAAAAAAATAAAAAAATTGGAAAACCATCACATTGTGTCATTATATGTGACCATGTTTCCAAGAAAAATAATAAACTTGTAATACGGTAATTATTTTTAAAAAGTGTTCTCAGAAATGAGCTATCATGCATGAAGATTCATGGCTTTCAAGCCAAATAATCAATCTTATGGCCACATTCTTGGCATAGTTTGTTCAAATGATATCATATTGTGCACAAGGGTGCATCTTGGAATTCCAAACAATGTTTCCTAAGGGAGTTTTCATTTTCTTTGCACAGAAAATACATTTTCCATTTTTCGAGTGCCCGAAATGAGTTTTTTTGTGAAGGACCTACCATATATTTGTTGCAAAATTGGACCAAATCAATTTTCTAAAATACTAGGCCATATTTAATGCACAATTGACAAAATGTTCGGTTTCAAAAGTTTTGATCCACCTCTGGTGAAAAAGACAAATTCCTGCCGATTCAGGAGGACGGGGTCAAATTTGAACTCCAGCTGCCTCATAGTTTACTATTTATTTTTTCCAAAAATCATTTATAGTTACATAAGTACCTATTTAATCATAAATACATGGTTGGGTGGCGATACGTCGAGGTTTGTGCGGTGGCCGAGGCCCCCAACTTTAGAGCGCGTAAACTCGCATGCCCGCCGTGTGGTCACCGCGTGACCGTGGCGTTGCCATGTGTTCTGGGCAGCCTAGGCATGTCTAGTGGGTTGGGCATTCCACAGGTAGGTGCTAGGAAGAAAATTACAGCATAAGATTCTCGCGAGGAGATCGATCGATGCTTAAACATAAATTAGCAGCCAAGTGTTTGATTAGCGGTACGGGAAATGTACATGGCTAATGGGCGTGAGTTTTGGCTGAGGATGATCAGTTACTAAGAAGACCGTCTTCACAAATTTTCAGCTCAAAACAAGGAGCCTAGGTGGTACTTGCTTTGCAAACTACCACATTGGACATAAATACAAATGTTGAAGCTCGGCTCAAAATAATGAATGGATTGAGCTGGCATTTGGTGGAGGATGGTTATTTGGGCATTGGAAAGCACAGTAGAAAATGGTTACTATTTGGACATGCCAAAGTGGTACTTCCTTCACAAACTGTTGTTCTCAACAGAATAGAAAAATGAATATTTTGAATTATTTTTGAACTAGGCAAGGAAGGTTTTTACATATTTGATGAAGATATGACCCAAAGAATTTATGAGATTTTTTGTGAATTTTGGGAATGACATAAATATAGGTTGCTTCACAACCTAGGGCAAAAACTGCCACATGGACATGACACATAGGCAAAACTGATGAGGTGGCGCCTAGTCATAGCAACCCACCACAATTTACAAGGCTATGACCATCTATATTGGTCGTTAACAACTAGAAATAAGGCAACAGACTAGCGCTATTTGCTTTATGACCATTTCATGTAAGGAAATTATGACCTTTTTGACCAAAATGGTCGCAATGGTTTAGGGTTTGGAGCCCCCCGAACAGCTTTTGACCAATTGGTCTGAAATGGTCATAGATCTATGACCATTTCTTCCAGGGTCACTGATAGAAGGTCAGTAGTTGACATATTTCTTGTAGTGGAACAGGAGCCGGGGAAGATCACAACCAACCGTGGGAGGCGGGAGAAGGCGGTCCTACCGGCGCTGGTTTGGCTTTGGCAGCTCGAGGAGGAAGAAACTGAAGAAACGCGACAGACATTGAATGTCAATCCAACGGTCAAGGTTGGCACAATCGTTTGTTGACTAAGCGGACACCAAGTAGCATACTTTTTTATATATAGAAAGAAAATCAAAGACTTGGGAAGGCGTACAGAACAAGCTAGTGTACTAGTAAAGAGACGTTGCCAGGTTTTAGAAAAAAGAAAGACGTGCTCCTGTAGCTGGTTCGAATCCAAACCTAGACTATGACTATATATGGTGCTATGCTACTCTGCAAGTAATGAAACTGACATATCCAACGTCCGCTTCTCCTCTTCTCTACTTACGTTGCCTAGCATTAGAAGCTCTGGCCGCGGCAACCATGTCCGCTGGCTGCTTGTCCACCTGCTCTTCAGCAGGCAACAGCCAAATATGTGCCAAGTTGACACCCGTACCATCGCCTGTGGGTCTCATCACACCCCCGTCGGCACGCGCACCGCAGCCGATTGCTCATCACAACCCGCTGCCGTTGGTGTGGTGCCACTACTGCAAATCACGCAGAGTCATCCGTCACGTCTCAACCACAATCCGCAACCCTGGCCGAGTCTTCTACAAATGCCCGATTCATGGGGGAATAATATGTTTAAGTGTTGTTCTGCTGCTTTCAGTTGCTGATTTTTTTAATAGTTTGGTTGATGATCTTCCAATTTGATTCCTGTAGAAAAGGGAAGATTCATGTGATTTGTATTTTTGGGAAGTTGCTGATGTGGGGGATGCAACTACGCTGATTATTTGGTTAGCCGAGGAATCCCAATACTAGCAGGTTGGGGTGTTGGACAAGTAACTGAAGGAACGATAGAAGAGGAAGATGTAGAGAAGAAGGTTAAAGATGCAGTTCCTCTGATCATGGCCAAGCAATAGCGGCTGAACGGCCTTGACAGCACTGAGGAGATTAAAGAGCTTGTGAAGATCATGGGAAAAATCGATGTGCTCTGTAGGATTATTGTCTCTTTATTTGCAGTGTATGTAGCACTCGTGATGTATTCAGTGGCTACGACATGAGCACTTTGCTGAAACTAGTAATGAATGAAACCTGTGTAGCAGGCTGGGCGTAGTGTTGTCAATATCTAATGATTTCTATTAACGGAAATCAATGGGTATCCCCTTTTGCTCATATAAATAAATAAATAGCAGAGGCCCTGTCGGGTCAGCTTTGTTCTCATTCGAAGGCGTCGAGGAAATTGCAGTCCAACAGCAAACTATGTCATCAAATTCAAGTTTCACAGCCAAATATGAGTACAACTAAACAACAATGTCATCATGTTTTAGTTGTCATACAATAACCAAACACAAATCAGCATACATAACAAGTGATGTTCTCACAGCAAAATACTAAACAACATGTTCATCAGGTTTCAGTTGTCATAGCAAACACAATTTCGCATTGTAGATTAAAAAAACGTCTTCTGACAGGAAAATATGACAAAAGCAATGTAATCATCATCTGCAGCAGCAGCGTCAACATCTTCGCCATGTGTATCATTCTGAATCGTAATTCCCCATGGTGTCATCTTCTTCTTTGTCCTCAACGTCCTCAAACGTTGGCTTCTTCTTGATCAACTCTTGTATGTCCACAGCACGACAGGCAATCTTTTCGCCGGCGTCATTGACGTGACGGTTCTCAAAGATATTAAGAACATCTGTGTTATCTTGTACATCAGGAGCAGTGTAAGCATCATCTTGTTGTGCAACTTCATTAAACGAATTCCTCTTCTCAAATCTTTGCAATACTCTCCAGTCATCGCTACATGCAAATGTGTCTTCCAAGAAAAATATCTGTGCTGCTTGATTTGCCAAAATAAAAGGCTCGTTGGTCTGGTACGCCGCCTTGACATTGATGGATTTGAAATAATCATCAGCTCTGGGTTTTGCGATCCTGGAAAACAGGTTATACCAACGACAGCACAACAAAACCACACACCTATGATCCTCGAAACTGGAGATATACTGCAACTGAACAATGTCTGTTATATTAGCATACATTTCGGTTGTCTCTTTGTCATACGTATCCGTGCTCATGATGGCACTGTTTTGTGTCTTCCTACCTTCGTCTCGAGCAAGGGTGTTGTAGCGCACATCTCCAACAACGCAAGATTCATAATGTCTTACCTGAGTATCAGGACCCATTGCTAGTGAGTAAAGGGCATCATCAACTGCCTACCGATCCTCCCGCATCTTCTTAACCTATGGTTAGAAAATAGACAAGCTGATCATCTTATGTACTCAATATATTAAAAAACTGACAGTGCACTTCAAAAGCTTACATGGTTCTTGAACCATTTCGCAAATCCTGCCATAACCAGTTTGTCAATGTTTCTTGGATTTTGCAACAGTAACTCCTCTTTGTAGATGCTGCACAACATAGTGATTGCATCAAACATCTAAATATATAAGAATGTGCTGCGAGTTTAGTAGATTACGATGTATAAGCTGCAGTACTGCACTTACTTGATATAAGGTAGTATCTCACGACAGTTATTCAACACATACCAAACCATTTTGTCCAAATCTTTAGGTTTGTCCTCTTATCGACTCTTCCCTGTAACTCGAACAGAATAATCGAAAACATTGAGCCCGGGATTGTCTTCACCCACCTCTTTGCTAAGCTGATCAGCTGTTTCAATGTATTTTGAGTAGAATGTCAACGCTTATGTAGCAATGTAGGCCTCTGCAATGGAACTCTCGGGTCTAGCTCTGTTCCTAACATAGCCCTTGAAAGTGCCTAGCCTCCTTTTAATAGGGTACATCGAGCCATACTGTACTGGACCTCTAAGTAGTGCCTCATCAGGTAGATGAACAGCCAAATGCACCATCACATCAAAGAAGGCTGGAGGATATATCTTCTCAAGGTCGCATAGGATAGTTGGTATCTTGTCTCTAAGACGCTCCAAAGCATCAATCCTGATATTCCTACTGCAGAGTTCCCTGAAGAACTGTCCCAACTCTGCAACTGCTCTTTATAAGTCAGGGCGGCCCAATCATCTAAGGATAACAGGTAAAACCCTTTGAAGTAGGACGTGGCAGTCATGAGTTTTCAACCCTTGTACCTTGTTTCCATCTGCACTGACTCTCCTTTCAGGGTTGGAAGCAAATCCATGTGGGAATCTCACACGTGACAGGACCTTGCAGAACTCTTTTCTTTTTACCTTGTCCAAGACGTACACAACTGGTGCCATATCCCATGGTTTACCTTCATCTTGCACCTGCAAATCCTTTCTGATACCCAGGTGTGTCAAACCAATCCTAGATTTTAGGGTATCTTTCGTCTTTCCTTCAATATTAAGAAGAGTGTCGATAATGCTGTCACATATATTTTTTCTCGATGTGCATCACATCAAGATTATGCCGCAGATGCAAATCTTTCCAATACTCCAAGTCCCACAAAGTGGACCTACGGGTAAACAATAATCTCTCTTCTACCCTGCCACACTTCCTTTTCCCGCTACCATTACCAGGATGGTTTCCTGGTGTAATATGCCTGACCTTCTCTAATTCCACTTGCAACTCATCGGTGGTGGGCCTCTTTGGCGCATCACAGTTTTCATGATTTGCATTGAACACATGTCTTCGGTATTTTCTAGGATGTGGCTTGTCCTTGGCAAGGAAACGGCGGTGTCCAATGTAACAGATCTTGCTAAGTATTGCGTATGACAGCGGATTCCTGTCACAGTGAACACATGCATTGTAACCTTATGTCGTTCGCCCTGACATAGTGCCCAAAGCCGGATAATCATGGATGCACCAAATTATAACAGCACACAGAAAGAAATCAGCTGGTGGGCTGCTATATAGGTCTCGAGTGAGAACACCCTTCCATAGCCGTTGAAGTTCCTCCACAAGAGGCTCCATGAACAAATCAAAATCGTTTCCAGGACTTTTTGGACCTGGGATGAGCAAGGCCATCATGTAGTTTGATCCTTTGGTGCATACATTTGGAGGCATGTTGTAAGGGATAACAAGCACTGGCCACATGCTATATGTGGCGCTCTGGTGATCAAATGGGTTAAATCCATCTGAAGCTAAGCCAAGTCTAATGTTTCTCGGGTCAGCAGCAAACTCTTTGTGTTTATCATTGAAGCTTTTCCACTCACTACCATGAGATGGATGGCTCATTACATTCTGATCTCTGTACTCCTGGTTCCTAGAATGCCACAGTACATCCTCTCTTGTTTCAGCATCATGAAACAACCTCTGCAATCTTGGTGTAATTGGAAAATGTCTCAGAACATTACGAGGAATCCTCTTCACAGCATTGCCATCTTTCCATCTTGATGATTTGCATTTCGGGCATTGACTTAAGTTGGCATAATCCTTCCGGAACAGAACACAATTATTCTTACAAACATGGATCATATCATATCCAATTCCAACTGCACGAAGGAAATTCTTCATTTTACTGTAGGTGTGTGGCAGCTCAAACGCATCTGGGAAAGATTTGCGGAAAGCAGCCAACATCGCATCGAATGATTTGTTGGCCATCCGCTCAGATGTCTTCACCTAAAGAAAGGTGACCATAGCTGAGAATACTGACAGCTTATTTCCTGGGGTGACAGCAACGTTGCATTGTTCCAACATGCGGGCCCAATGTTTTTCTTCCGCAGGTGAAAGTTCACGGAATGCACGAGCATTTCATAGCATTTTTTCAATGTTGGTCAAACTCACAGGCTTCGCCACCACCACTTCCTCCTCCTCTTCCACCTGAGCATCAGGCATATCAAGATGGTGATCTGCTGCTTCCACGTAGTCAATAACATTGACATTCACAGCTTCACCATAATGAACCTGTCGGGGGTTTGGTGCGACATATGCCAATGGATGGCTTATCATGGTGGGGGCGAGTAGAACATCGTCGGTGCCTGGAAACGGGATGAGGCGAAGACATGCACGCCGGCGAATCTTACCCAGCTTCAGGGCTCTCCGGGGAGATAACACCCCTACTGCTGCTCTGCGGGGTCTCCGCATGATCACTATGGTCAAGTGTTTACAAGGTTGCTCCTTGAGCTGTTTCGGGTGGCAGGAGAGGGCAAGGCTAGCTCTCTCCTTCTATCTGTTGTGGTCTAGAACTACTGGGATCCAACCCTTTGCATGGGTGCCCCGGGGGGTTTATATAGGCCTACCCCCAAGGGTACAATGGTAATGTGACTGGGTGTGGGCCCAGCCGTCAGTGTCTCCGACCTCCGACTTCTCCGCCGACTGCTAGGGCCCGCCGACTGGTCTGGTATGGAGCCGACAGGCCGCGTCCGCCGCAGGCGGGTCTTGCCGGCTGCTGATTACTGTAGCCGTGCTCCTGATGACGCAAGTTTGGTCATGGGGTCGTGGCAACAGCCCCGCCGCCTGGCGGGCAATCACTGTGGCCACTCCCCATCTCTTCTGGTTTAATGGCGCGTGGACCCCGGGGAAGGGCTCGGGCGACTCCCCCGGGCCGACTCCTGATGGGCCCGACTAGCGGTTCTCCCGCCGTCTTCTGAGGTCTCGCTGACTTGTGGGCCCTGCTGCCTCCAGGCCGTACAGACAAGCCGTCGTGGGCGCAGGACTTGGTACAGTGGTGCTGATGTTCGGGCTGGCCTGGCAACAGTGCCACGCCGTAGGGAGATCTTCCCAAGTACGGTGTGCTGTAGCCATGTCTGCCCTTCTTAAGGGGCGGGGAGTGGGCTTCACTGTAGCCATGCCCCTGGCCCGTCCCCTTTGATGAGGTCACGGTTTGTTGGAGTCGCTGGCCGACTCCCCAAAGCTGGCTTCTCTAGAAGTCGTCCCTGGGACTCGGCCGTGAGCGGGCAGTCGGCTCTTCGCCCTGGGGTCTTGAGGGGCGCAGCCTGCCCCGATGTCTTGAAAGGTTATGGGGCTCGGGTTGGCCTACCCGTGGCCCATTACTCCGATAGTAGTCCCCAAAGCTGGTGAGGCGCCGCGAACGGTCGGCCGAGAAGCCTCAGCGGTTTCTCTCTCCGGAAGCTCAACACATGGTCTTGATTGACTTCTGCCGGGCCGACTAGAAGGAGTCGGACTCGCCCAACTCGGACTCACTCTATTCCAACTTGCTTAGTAGTTCGAATGTTGCGGCGGGATTTCAAGTGGCATGCTGGCTAAGCTTCTAGGCCGCCGCTCGTTCCTGGCCTGTCATACGAGGGCACGTGGCCAGGCCATCCTGCCAGCCCACGCGCGCGATGGGACAGGCCCGTAGGCGGGGCCCGCCACTACCGCGCCTCGGCGCCCGAGCGGATCCGCTGTGGCCCCGGCGGGCGGTTGGGATTCCCGTGAAGTTACTGCGTGCAGTAACTTTACGTGGAGCGTGGGGGTCGTGGGGTTGCGGGCGCAGTAAATCCCCACGTCCGCCCCGTCGGCTTCGTAGCCCACGGGGCTATAAGTAGGGGGAAGAGGGGGGCACATGCGCCCCTCCTTCCCACTGCCCCTTGCTTTCTTCCTCCTCGTAGTTCCTCGTTCTCCTGCTTCCTCTTCTCTTCTTTGCTCCGCCGCACGCCCAAGCTCCGGCGCACGCTGCGGTGACAGCTCGCGACGATGAGCTCTTCCTCCGCTCCGCACCTCCCCCAGTGCGCTCCGGCACTTGGGACGGCTCCGAAGTCCACGAAGACCATATAGAGTTCCTCCGCCGGACCCGTCATCTTCCCGGCGAGGATCGCGTGCAGGTGCGCCTCGCGCCGGAGGGGGAGATTTCCCCCGCCCCGAAGGAGGGCGAGCTGGACATCTTCCGCTCGCACAGCCTGCATGGGCTGGGGCTGCCGGCGAGCAGCTTCTTCCGTTCATTCCTGGAGTTCTACGGACTCCAGCCGCACCACCTCACCCTCAACACAGTGGTGCTGCTGTCCGCCTTCGTGGCTCTATGCGAAGGCTTCCTAAGAATCCTCCCCACCCTCGAGCTCTGGGGGGAGTTCTTCTTCTCCAAGCTCGGCACCAAGGCCGCGGGCGTGCCGGCTCAGTGCGGTGCCTTCATCGCCGTGCGAAGGACAGGAGCCGACAACCACTTCCCCTTCATCTCGCTGTTGAAGTCGGTGAAGATTTGTAGCGGTCCTACTTCTACGTCAGGAACGTCGCCATGAGGGGCGACTGGGTCAATCTGCCGGCTTTTGAAGCCGGCCCGCCGGCTGGCAGACTACCCAACTGGTCGTACCGGGCCAGGTCGCTGACGCCTGCGGGAGCCGGCGCCATCACGCGACTCCGAGTGCTGACGCGGTCGGAGGGTCTGACTGGTCCAGACCTGCTGGCGGCCTTCGTCTCGCGCCGAGTTCTCCCACTCCAAGGCTGCCGTCACGTGATGTGGCAGATGAGCGGGGGCCGCGACCCGAGTTGGATGTGCACCAAGGACATGCCTCACGAAGAGGTGGCCCTTATGGTGAACTACCTCTCGGACAGCAGGCTTCCAGAGGACTGGCGATTCGGCAAGGAGCCATACTCCCGCGCCAACCCCCCGCCCGTGGTGACTCGCCTTTCTTTTCGATGGATTGTCTTCTTCTTGCCGAGTCTTGTTCTGACCAGTCGGCTTTTGATTAGAATCCCCTTCTTCACCCACCAGCCGGCACCTCGGGGCCGGCCCGTGAGTTCGTCGCCGACCGGGCGGAGAGCAATGTCGACGACCCCGATCTGGGGGTGGCGGCTCTAGAAGACAACGCCGAGGGAGGAGGAGGGACGACAGGAAACTTCAGGCCCTCAGCTACCTTCGCCGACTGGCCCGAAGACGACGCCGAGGGAGGAGTCGCCCCTCGCCATCGGCTAGGAGCCAGCCAGCCAAGCACGGGCTCTTCTGCCGTGTCGGGCGCCCCAGGCAGCAGGAAGAAGTGCCGGGCTGCGCCGACTTTGTTCGGCAGCCGGCCGAAGAAGCCCAAGGGCTCGGCTGCAGCGACCCGGCGGGACGAGGCGGCCGCGAAGGCCACCCGCTTCCGCAAGGAAGTGAAGAAGCCGTCGTTGGTCTCTTCGTAAGTATTCTGTCTTCAAAGTTTATTATTTCTTCGTGTTTTGTCTGAGTATCTGCTCGTCCCTCTTTCTTTGGGGCTCCCTCTCTCTTGAGCGGGTTGCCGCCACCTCCGTCATGGGGTCAGCGGAGACGTCCGCCACCACTCGGCGGATAGACCCTGCTGCTGACCGCCGGGAGGCAACGGAGCGGAATGCACGGGAGAGGCGCAAAGAAGAAGAATCCCTCCGCCTGGAGAAGGCGGAGGCCGACAGGGCTGAGGCCTCCGCTAAGAAAAAATTAGCGGAGGCCGAAGCCGCCGCCGCAGCGAAGCAGCAGGCTGAGGAAGCCGCACGCCGCCAGTCGGCCCTACTTGTTACCCCACTGAACTCTGCGCCGCCGCCTCCGGAGGTCATGGGGCAGACCGGAGAAGCCGGTGGGGAGAACCTCGTCGAGGAGAGGGAAGGCGGCGACCCCCCTACTCCGGGCGCGAACGTTCCGCCGCCGCCTCCGTTGCCGTCTAAAGGCGCGCAGGGCAAGCAGCCGGCGAATCCTCCGGTGCCGCCGACCGAAGAGGAGGCCGTGGCGAGGCTGCTCCTCCAGGTCGGCTCACGAGCGCGCCGTCACCTGGAGAAGGCGACTTCGGCGCCTCGCCCCCTGGAAGCCGGCACCGCCAGCTCGGCGGCTCAGATGCCGAAGCAACGAGCGCCGCACTTGTTGGGTGGGTGCGAGGAGGCGGCACAGGGCCGCTGAACCGGGCGCTCCTGGACGTCCAGGCGAAGCTCCGTGCTGAGGGCGACGCCCTCCAGAGTTGCACCAAGGCGTTCCTAGCGTCGCGGGCAGCCGTCCGGGTATGTTTTTCCTTTGAGCCTTTGTTTTTCTTGTTCCTCTCTGTGGGGGTGCCCCAGCGCACCCACTGGGTGTAGTCCCCGAGTTTCGGGCCGGCTGCTGAGCAGGCGGCCCGGAAGTCCAATTGATGAACTTCTGGGTACTGACTTTGTCTGAAATGCTTGTTGCAGGACTACCACAACCTCCGCGTCACCGCCTTCAACCGTAATGCTGAAGAGTTGGGCAAGCGGACCGCCGACTTGGCAGAGAGCCGGAGTAAGTCTCTCTTTTTCTTCTCTGCGGGGGCGCGCTAGCGCACCCGCGGGCTATAGTCCCCGAGATTCGGGCCGACTGCTGAGTAGTCGGGCCGGATCTCCCCGGTGACCTTCTTTATTGACGACTGTTGTCTTTCTTCCTTTCTTTCAGGGGTTAACGCTGCTCTTCAACAGCAGCTGAGCGAAGCCAAGTCCGCCCTTCTCGCCAAAGGGGAGGAGTGCAGCAAGCTCGCCGCGGAGCGTGATCTGCTGACCACTCAGTTGGCAGAGCAGTAGGAGCTACTCGTGAAGTCGCACAGGGAGGCGGAGGAGATGGAAACCGCGCTCCTGGCCGAGTTCGCAAGCGAGCGCTCCTCCTGGTCTGACAAGGAGCCGCTGCTGTCCTCCGCCTTCCACGAGATCGAAGACATCGTTGATGGTGAGTCTCTTTGTTTTCTTTCTTCGAGCTGCCGACTTAGACCGTGCCGACTCCTGGTTTTTGACTTGCTTTTTTGTTTCTTCGTGTCTTTTGCAGACTTCTTCCCTGGGCAGTCTCAGGCCGCTATCCAAGCCATCAAGGCCGACCGTGCAAGTCGGAGGGCGGAGGGCGCAGAGATCACCGCCGATGCCCCCCGAACTCTTTATGAGCACATCTTGAGTATCGTGGCTCGCCTCCGGCCGGCTCGCCGGATGTTGCGCCGGCTTCAGCGCGTCGGCGCCCAGGCGATTTCCACCCTTTGGCCGGATATGCAGGCTCTGCGCAACCCCAGCCTGACGGCCAACTGGTTGGAGGTCGCGGCTGGTCGCCTTGAGGCCTAGAAGGGCTCTTCGGCCGGGCTGGAGCGCGCCGGGCCTTGGAGTTCATCAAGGCGTGTTACCCGGGGCTGTATCTAGATCGGTTGGCCACGCTTCGGTCGGAGCCCCAGCCGGAGCTGGCAGCTGCGGAAGACTCCCTCGTCAAGCGTGCTGCGACGATTGCCGAGTACACCGACACGAGCGTCTTCGTCCCCGAGCGGTCTGAAGACGGCGAGGAGGTCCCGCCGGAGTGGTTTGGGATGAACCCGGACTACGGCGAAGAATCGGCGGAGGTGATTGGCTCCAGCATTGAGGAGGAGGACGAGGCGGAGGATGAGGCACCAGAAGACGGAGCAGACGGCCAGCCTCAGCCCGACCGCGCCTCCAGCAACGAGCCGCGTGCGACCGACCCGACTGTTGCAGGAGGCGGTCAAGCCAAAGTCCCCATTCCGACTGCCGAAGCTCTGGAGTCGGATCTGCCGTCTTCGGGAGGAGCCGGCACAAAAATGGAGTCTGATTCTGGTGAAGGCTTGACAGACGGCTTGAGGAGGCGTTGAAGGGCGATGCCAGATGGAATTGCTTGGCGGGTAGAGCCGATTCGTGCCAAGGCGTCTGCTTGGTCGTGGTCATTTCTTGGCACATGGAGGAACTCACACCCCTCGAAATACCCGCTGAGTTGCTCCCCGAGGAAACAGTAGCTCGCCATGTTTGCGTCTTTCGCGTCCCAGTCGCCAAATGACTGCTGGACCACTAAGTCCGAATCGCCATAACACAAGATCCGGCGGATGCCAAGTTCTTGGGCAAGCCGGAGCCCGTCAATGAGCGCCTCGTACTCGGCAACGTTGTTGGAGGCGGCAAAGTGGATTTGCAGTGCATATTTTAGCTTGTCGCCTTTAGGAGAGGTGAGGACAACGCCGGCTCCCAAGCCGGTGTGCATCTTGGAGACGTCGAAGTGCATCCGCCAATGGGTGGAGTCAGGCGCTGGAGGCAGGTACTGAGTCTCGGCCCAGTCGACGAGGAAGTCGGCCAGTGCTTGTGACTTGATAGTGGTGCGGGGCTGGTAGTAGATGGTATAAGGAGCTAGCTCTATGGCCCACTTGGCCACTCGACCAGAGGCATCTCGGTTACCGATGATCTCGGCAAGCAGGGCCGTGCAAACCACCGTGATTGGATGCTCTTGGAAGTAAGGCTTCTATTTCTTGGCGGCAAAGTGTACGCCATAGCACATCTTCTGGTAGTGGTGGTAGTTCTGCTTGGAGGTTGATGGTACCTCGCTCAGATAATATACCGGTCTCTGGACAGGTAGCGGCTTGCCTTCCTCCTTGCACTCCACTACAATCACTATGCTGACTACTCAGCTGGTGGCAGCGATGTACAGGAGCATAGGCTCCTTGGGAGTCGGAGCCGCTAGGAGGGGTGGAGTAGTCAGCATCTTCTTCAATTGCTGAAAAGCTTCGTCCGCCTTATGGTTCCACTCGAAAAAGTGGTCTTCTTCATGAACTGGTATAAGGGGAGAGCTTTCTCGCCCAGCCGACTGATGAATCGGTTGATGGATGCTAAGCAGCCGGTGAACTTCTACATGTCCAGCAGTCGGCTGGGTACCTCCATTCTCTCAATGGCCTTGATTTTTACTGGGTTGCATTCTTTGCTGCATTCAGAGACCAGGAAACCTAGCAGCTGGTCGGCTGGTACTCCAAAGACGCACTTCTCGGGGTTGAGCTTGATCTGGAATCGGCGCAGGTTCTCCAAGGTCTCCTTGAGGTCTTCCAGCAGTGTTCCACGCTTCTCTGTCTTCACCACCATGTCATCCATGTAGACATGGGCGTTCCTGCCAAGCTGCTTGAGGAGACACTTCTGCATGCAACGCTGAAAGGTGGCGCCGGCGTTCCTCAAACCGAACGTCATGGTGAGGTAGCAGGATGCTCCAAACAGCGTGATGAAGGCGGTCTTTAATCTGTCAGCCGGGTTCAGCTTGATCTGGTAATATCCTGAGTATGCATCCAAGAAACTCAACAGCTTGCATCGCTGTGTAGTCTATCACCTGATCGATTCTTGGTAGAGCAAATGGGTCCTTGGGGCAGGCCTTGTTGAGGCTCGTGTAGTCAATACACATTCGCCACTGCTTGTTCTTCTTCAGTACCAGGACCGGATTTGCCAGCCACTCCGGAAAGAAAACTTCCATAATGAAGCCGGCTGCTAGGAGTCGGGCTATCTCTTCTCCGACAACTCTACTCTTCTCTTTTGATAAGCGGCACAGGGGCTGTCTGACCGGCTTTGCATCAGATCGGACATGTAACTTGTGCTTGGCGAAATCCGTCGGTACACCTGGAATGTCTTTGGGAGACCATGCGAAGATGTCCCGATTCTCACGGAGGAAATCGATGAGCTCGCCTTCCTATTTGCTGTCGAGGTTTGCACCTATGACAGCGTACCTCTCTGGGTGCTCCGGATCCAAGGGTATCTTCTTTGTCTCTTTGGCCGGCTTGAACGAACCTTCGGCTTCCGACTCCTTCGTTTGGGCGATATCTCCGGTTACTTGCCGGCCATCGCCACAACTCTTTCAAGGAGTCGCTTCTCGGCTGCGATCACCAGGGACTCGGCCAGTCGACTGCTCTTGGCCGCGCAAGCGGCCAACTTCCGGTAGTCGCCGGCCACAGTCAGGATTCCCCTGGAAATGGGCATCTTCATCTTGAGGTAAGCGTAGTGGGGGACCGCCATGAACTTGGCCAAGGCGGGCCGGCCAAGTAGCGCATGGTATGGGCTCTCAAGGTCCACCACCTCAAACCAAACAGACTCTCTTTGGAAGTGATCTTTGTCCCCAAAGAGGACGTCCATCAGGATCTTGCCGATTGGTGAGCAGGAAAGCCCAGGTCAAATGCCGTGGAACACAGTAAGGCTGTTCTGAAGCTGTCTTTGCTTGATTCCTAACTTCTCCATGGTGTCCTTGTATAGGATATTGATTTTGCTGCCTCCGTCTATTAGAACTCGCGAGAAATGCGTGGCCCATTTGTCTGTAGCAAAGGTGGCGTCTAGGACCAAGGCGTAGGAGCCCGGACTCGGCATCACTTCTGGGCGGTCGGCCCTGCTCCAGCTGATGGGCTTCTCAGACCAGTGCATGAACTCTAGCGTCTCTGAGGCTACTGCGTTCAACTCTTGTCGCTGCAGCCGCCTGCTGCGTCGATCATCAGCCATGCTGGTGAACACCACGTAGGCTCCGTGCTCTTCACGGTATTCGTCTTGTACTGCGCTGACTGGCCTGACTGTCGGCTGCTGGGGCGGAGGCGGAGGCGGCTGCCCAGCAGGTGGGGGCGGCAGGAGGCCGTCTCCCTTGGCGATCCTGGTGAGCCAGTGGCACTTTCGGGTGGTATGATTCGACATCTTCGCGCCGCTGTGGAACTTGCAAGGCCCATCCATGGTCTGCTCGTAGGAGAAGGCCGGCAACCAGTTTCGCTTGCAGCCTTTCTGTCGCTTGGGCGGAGGCTGCTCTTCTAGCTGCTGGGCTTCAACGGTCGCGGCCTACCGGCTACCGGAAGCCGGCTGCGGGGGCTTGTGCTTGTTGTCACCCTGCTGTTGTCGCCGGCCAGCGTCTGCAGCCGGGGTTCTTGGAGCTTGAGGAGCCACTTTGCCAGTCGTGCTAATTTGAATTTCCTCCTTCATGGAGGAGTTGGCCGTGGCGTACTTGTCTGCTATGATCAGCAGCTCATCGAGGGTTTCTGGCTCATCGCACAGGAGCTTGTGCTTGAGGAGGGTGCCTTCTCGGCACCCGGCTGTGAAGTACTCGATGGCCTGCACCTCGTGCACGCCCTCGCAGGAGTTCCAGAGCTCGGCCCAACGCGTGAGGTAGTCGCGAGTCGACTCGTCAAGACCTTGCACGCAGAAGGAGAGCTGACGAGGCTTGGGAGGACGCTTGTACGTGCTGGTGAAGTTGCGGACGAACGCTTCGGTGAAGTCGACCCAGCTGTTGATGCTGCGGGGCTTCAGGCTGTTCAACCATGTCCGAGCCGTGCCTTGGAGCAAGAGCGGAACGTACTTTAAAGCGACACGCTTGTTGCCGTTTGCTATGCTGACAGCCGTGGAGTAGTCGACTAGCCAGTCTTCCGGCTTCACGGAGCCGGTATACTTGGGCGTGTCTCTTGGGAGCGTGAACCTCTGGGAAAGGGCTCGTCCCGAATGCGGGGCCCGAAACAAGGCGGACCCAGCTCGTCTTCTTCTTCCAGCGCCAGGGACCGGTGAAGTCGGTCGATCCGCTGGCCGGCGTCATTCTCTCCAACTCCCTCTCGGCGGCCAAGCCGGTCACCGAGAGTCGGATGATCAACAGGCGGCGGGGAGACTCGCCTCTCCTTGCGGGGAGCGGGAGGCGGACAGTCGTCCTGTCGTTCCACTGCTCTGGGGTGGCCGTCTTGGTCGCGCTCTATGGTAATTCGAGTCCGACTGTGGCTGACAGCTGGCTCCTTGTACTTTCTTCCTCGGGCACCGCCAGTCGGCATCCGAGACGTCGCGCCTTGATCTCAGTGCGGGTCATCGTTTGGCCGCTGCGGCGCCTCCGTGCGGCAGCCAGCCTCGTTCTGTGCGGCGGCCGTGTCGAGGAGCCGCTGGACTCGCTCCATCATGAGGCGGCGCTCTTCACCCTCGAAATTGTCCAGCTCGTCCGCCGCTGCCTAAGCGGCTCGGATGTTCTCTGCTGGGGTGGCGTACACGGGGCGGCTAACCCCAAACAGGCTGGCGATGGCTATGTCGCGCTGCTGGACCGCGCCAATGCGGCTGGGCCCTGCCGGGGCCGGCGAGCCGCCAACAGCGCGATCCATCTCCCGCTGGTAAGCTTCTGACAAGCATCTCTTGCTGGCCAGCTTCTTCGCACCTTCAACAAGCTGAAGGCGGCGCGCTTCTAACGTCTCTGCGTCAGCATCTTCCGGGATGGGCGCAGTTAGGTCTTGCAGCGCCGCGCCGAATGAGTCAGGCGCTCCTCCGCCAGGGAACTCGTCATGACTGATGACTAGCACCTCGGTGACGGTTCTTCCATCGCTCTCTGCGTGGGGGAGAGGCTCGTCGTAGACCACCACGTTGGTGGGGAACGCGTCGATCGACGTGGTGTCAGAGTCGACCAGCATCAGGTCGGTGGAGCCTACGGAGTCCAAGTCTACAGCAAGCTCGCCGGAAACGTGGAGTTGATCGAGGAGGCCCGCGAGGAGGTTCTCGGGGCCGCCCGCGCCTGCGTCGGACGCAGGTTCGTCGGAGAGGCGGACCTCGCCGACAAGTTCGGCCAAGGAGCTGGCTGCGTAGGCGATCTCAACACCATGCAACGCGTTGATGTAGACTTCATCTGGCGTGCCTGGCTGGCTGCGCTCGCCAGGGAGGAAGAGGGTTCCCGTCTAGAACAGATCTCCGGACGGTGGTGCACCACGCCCCATGGTGGGCGCCAAATGTCGGGGGTTTGGTGCGACATATGCCAACGGATGGCTTATCATGGTGGGGGCGAGTTGAACGTCGCCGGTGCCTGGAAACGGGATGAGGCGAAGACATGCACGCCGGCGAATCTTACCCAGCTTCAGGGCTCTCCGGGGAGATAACACCACTACTGCTGCTCTGCGGGGTCTCCGCATGATCACTATGGTCAAGTGTTTACAAGGTTGCTCCTTGAGCTGTTCCGGGTGGCAGGAGAGGGCAAGGCTAGCTCTCTCCTTCTATCTGCTGTGGTCTAGAACTACTGGGATCCAACCGGGTGCCCCGGGGGGTTTATATAGGCCTACCCCCTAGGGGTACAATGGTAATGTGACTGGGTGCGGGCCCAGCCATCCGTGTCTTCGACCGCCGACTTCTTCGCCGACTGCTGGGGCCTGCTGACTGGTGGGCCCCGCCGACTGGTCTGGTATGGGGCCGACAGGCCGCGTCTGCCGCAGGCGGGTCTTGCCGGCTGCTGATTACTGTAGCCGTGCTCATGATGACGCAAGTTTGGTCATGGGGTCGTGGCAACAGCCCCGCCGCCTGGAGGGCGATCACTGTGGCCACTCCCCATCTCTTCTTGATTAATGGTGCGTGGGCCCCGGGGAAGGGCTTGGCCAACTCCCTCGGGCCGATTCCTGATGGGTCCGACTGGCGGTTCTCCCGCCGTCTTTCGGGGTCTCGCTGACTGGTGGGCCCCGCTGCCTCCAGGCCGTACAGACAAGCCGTCGTGGGTGCAGGACTTGGTACAGTGGTGCTGATGTCAGGGCCGGCCTGGCAACAGTGCCACACCGCAGGGAGATCTTCCCAAGTACGACATGCTGTAGCCATGCCTGCCCTTGGTAAGGGGCGGGGAGTGGGCTTCACTGTAGCCATGCCCCTGCCCCGTCCCCTTCGATGAGGTCACTGTTTGTTGGAGTTGCCGTCCGACTCCCTAAATCCGTCTTCTCTGGAAGTCGTCCCTGGGACTCGGCCATGAGCGGGCAGTCGGCTCTTCGCCCTGGGGTCTTGAGGGGCGCAGCGTGCCCCGATGTCTTGAAAGGTTATGGGGCTCGGGTTGGCCTACCCGTAGCCCATTACTCCAACAGAACCCACTTAGTATATGTGACTGACATCCCATACAAGTGTAGATGATTTTGCACAGTTGACTGGGGTCTTGTAACTGAATTCATACAACTGCTACACGGGCAGAGCACATCTAGTTTCGGACCACTGTACTCAGCTCTGATAAAGTTCATGAAGTTTTCAACCCCCTCGACATATGCAGCGGAGAATCTTCGAGCAGGAGTTATCCAAGTCATGTCCATCTGTTAGACATACAAATTAGTTCTTCTACTAGATATTACAGGAAAAACTTATATGCTTTTTTATGAAGTCTAGAAAAAAATACCGAGGTCGAAGTCTAAAGCTATGGCAAGATATTTGGACGAGCAGATCTAAGCAATGAAATATATGTAAAGCTAATTCAGCAAACAGATTTGAGTGCCAAATTATGACAGGCTGTTTCAACAGTCAATGAGGCCGAGCACACAGCTATTGAACTATCGAAGGCCATCGTAGCAACAAAGATCGAGTATAAAACGGTGTAGAGCTATTTCACCTAACAGATTGGCTACTAGACCATGGCAATCTACGTCACAATAAGCATATGCAGGATATTTTAGTAACTAATCGACCTTGGCATGCCATCTCAGCTAAGAAGATTGAGTGCAGAACAGGGCAAGTAAGCTTCTTAAGCAGAGCATATTGACAGTCAACTACTTCGGCAAATAGTGAGATTAATAGTGTCTATCAGCTAACATTCAGCGCTACACCGACATGAACGTGGCCACATTCTAGAATGCGCGTACCATGGGAGAAGCTGACCGCCGTGCGTCTCCACACGAACGTCGCCAGCGGTGGCGGCGCTGACCACCATGCGCCTCACAAGAACGTAGCCAGAGGTGGCGGCGCGGCTAGAGGACGGCAGTCTACGAGAGTGTACTGTGCGAGTGAGAAGATCGCCGAACCGCGGCGCCGACGTATCGGCGCGTCGGGGAGGGCGTCTTTGGCAGAGCGAATGGAGTGGAGGGGTACAGGGGGGAGGGAGTTTGGGGAATATTATTGGCTAGTTGGCCAAAGGGCGGTTGAATTGAATTTGGGGGGAATTTTTGGGTGTGGGGGGGAGGATTTTCGCGCGGTGGGCGGGGGGAGTTTGGCGCATGGTCGGTTTCTCCAAGTGAAGTCCCACGTGTCAGTGAAGAGGCAAGGTGAAGCGCGTTCTGTTTGCGTAAGCCGTGTGCAGGACCGAACGTGTGTGGGGTGCAATGCGACCACGACAGGAGTGCTGTGAGTGTACCGCTTTTTTCCCTTTTAAACTAGGTGCTTCGCCCCCTAAAAAAATTGTTGCTTCACGCGATCCATCG
Organism: Triticum monococcum; assembly: GCA_034509565.1. Classification (NCBI taxonomy): domain Eukaryota; kingdom Viridiplantae; phylum Streptophyta; class Magnoliopsida; order Poales; family Poaceae; genus Triticum; species Triticum monococcum. The sequence goes on along the minus strand of CM067842.1, from coordinate 782,632,326 downwards.
ATACTACTACTAGTAATCCGGTAATCCCGACTAAAACGGCGCGCCTGGGTCTTTTCCTGCGCGATATGCTAGGAGGTTGGCTTAGTTGGGTTTTTTAGGACGAGTAATGCTACACCTATGTAATCCCAGTAACGTAATTAACATAATGTGAAACGTGTGAGCTGTTGATTGTAGATTGGGGGGAGGGAGGGGCCCACCACCATGAAAATCAGGGGAGGAGAGAGAGAGGCAATTTATTTTAACCCTTTCGTAGGTTCCCGTAGATGTAGGAAGATGTGAAATGCGTGAATGTGTAGTGGATGTACTATTGGAGTGCCTAAGATAATTTGTGTATGTATAGACCCTATGTGTTTATTTTACTTCGCATGTTAGATTTGTATCGGTTCAATAAAAAAGCAGAGTTGGTGATGATGGTGTGCCTGTCATCCTGCAATATAGGTCGTCCGATCTATATCTAACGGATAGGAAGGAAACTATGACAGTTTACCCGCACTCCTCTCCACATTTGCAGATAAGGCTTTCCCTCGTTCATCCTTTTCTCCCACAAGATCTTGATCTTCCGTGCAACGCACGGGCATCTTGCTAGTACTCCTACAATATGTATATTATTGTGAAAGTTCATAGACACCGGCCGAGATTAATGCAAACACGGCAGATTTTCATTACATTTCGAACTTTTATAGGAAAGAAAAATAAAACAAACCCGACCCTAAACCTATTCTACGGCGGCGACTAACGTCCTCCATCTGCGATCTCTATGTACGTGGGCGGGGTTCAAGACCTGTGAAGTGAAGGTGCGGTCTCCGGCGAGGAAGAGTAGAACACGGGATACGGACCGGCTAGTTGGCACACCATGCCCTGCCGCCTCCCATGGCCTACTCATCCTCGGAGGAGTCCCCGACCTTGGTGGTGTCTGACGTTGGACGGCGGCAAGTAGGACGCGTGGCTGACGGTGCTCCCGTCGTCGGCCGCCAGCGTGGCCACCGCTTGTGTGGTCGCTGTCGGTGTCAAAACCGGCGGATCTCGGGTAGGGGGTCCCGAACTGTGCGTCTAGGCGGATGGTAACAGGAGACAAGGGACACGATGTTTTTACCCAGGTTTGGGCCCTCTCGATGGAGGTAAAACCCAACGTCCTGCTTGATTAATATTGATGATATGGGTAGTACAAGAGTATATCTACCATGAGATCAGAGAGGCTAAACCCTAGAAGCTAGCCTATGGTATGATTGTTGTTCGTCCTACGTACTAAAACCCTCGGGTTTATATAGATACGGGAGAGGGCTAGGGTTACACAGAGTCGGTTACAATGGTAGGAGATCTACATATCCGTATCGCCAAGCTTGCCTTCCACGCCAAGAAAACTCCCTTCCGGACACGGGACGAAGTCTTCAATCTTGTATCTTCATAGTCCAGGAGTTCGGCCGAAGGTATAGTCTGGCTATCACACACATATACCACACACGCATACACACACACACACATATACCACACACGCATGCACACACACATACACACATACGTACACACATATACATATACACACACATACACACACACACATTTTTTTACTTATTTTCTGTTTTTTAGAAAAGTAATTAGATGATCGAATGTTAGATTAATGTCGAATGTTAGATGAATTAGCTAGCTAGATAGAAAAATTGTCGAACTAGAGATTAGAACTAGTTCAATAATTAATATAACTAGTTTATTTTTAATAAGAAAATTTAGGTATATGAGATTAGAACTAGTTCAATAATTAATATAAATAATTTATTTTTAGTAAGAAAATTTAGGTATATGAGATTAGAACTAGTTCAATAATTAATATAACTAGTTTATTTTTAGCAAGAAAATTTAGGTATATGAGATTTGAACTAGTTCAATAATTAATATAACTAGTTTATTTTTAGTAATAAAATTTAGGTATATGAGATTTGAACTAGTTCAATAATTAATATAACTAGTTTATTTTTAGTAAGAAAATTTAGGTATCTGAGATTTGATGATCTAATTAAAATATTATTTGTTAATGAGTTTTTCTTTTTATTTAATTTTTTATATATTTTGAGTTTATATAAATGTTAGATTAATGTCGAATGTTAGATGAATTAGATAGAAAAGTTAAAATATAGTAATGTCTATTGAATATATAGTTAGATATATTAATGTTAAATGTTAGATGAATATATATTTGGCTAGATATAGGTGTTTAATGTTTCACCTATATGAACATAGGAAATGTCATCTGACGACGAAAAAGATTTCATTATGTGCGAACACTGTGAAGACCAGCGCGGCCTGTGCGACAAAAATTTCCTTGTTGATGGTAGGCGCTTCAACATCAAGCTGGATGAGACATTCGAAGTTGATACAGTAAGTCACTTTGTCAATTATTATTTGAATACAAAACTTATGTTTCATTTGCTTCAACTTATAATTTTAAATTTTCACTATTCTACTAGGGCATCCCCTGCCATGCAAGAATTTTTGTCTTCGATAAGATAGGTTTAGTGCTATAGATGATATGGAGGTAAAGATAGTTTACTTGAAGACGGAGCATGGGTATACTTTCAACGTCAAATTATATAATGGAGACACATACACCCATTTTGCATGCAAAACATGGCAAGCACTATGCAAGGCTTATGCATTTGAGCCTAATATGGTTATCACCTTTGATATTCGTCCGGAAGATGATACTGAAGGTAATATAGACATCTGGGTCGATGTGCAAACGCCTCCAGTTCTACCATTTGGTGAGTTTTTCTCAACCATGCATGCATATGTTATGTCTTTGATACAGTTTATTCAAAAATAGTTGACAACTAATTTGTATTGTCAGCTTATTTCAGTTCAAGCAAACATGTCCGGCGCTTGGTAGACAGGACCTACTACTGCCGCGGGGCTCAACTAAACTGCGAGGAGATAAGTCATTATGTTTCATGGCTTGAGGATCTTACTACTGTCAAGACAAATTTGTTTCCTGAACTTAGAAATGTTAGTACTCAAAACGTGCAACCAATGGTGATCGTATTGAACTACGGTCACATCTATAATCGAAAGATGGTAAGATTTTAAATATTTGTCCTTAATTAGTGCATCTTTTGCATACATTATTTTTGAAGCTAAACTTTCATTGCTTAGTATATTAATTGCTATACGATGTTCTTCAACAGGGACTTCCGATGACAGTTGTGCCTCAGTGGATTGAGACAAAAGGTCGCATGTCAATGGTTAGCTTACGACCAAGATTTCCTACATTGCAAATGAGTGCATTCAGGATTTCTGAAAGCGAAGAATGCTTAACAGTGAAAGATTGGAGCAAAATTGTTAACGATCACAGAGAAGTAGTAGGGGCAGCAAGGAGAAGCGCAACCCAAGATTAGGAGACAGATTCATCTGCATGCTCCAGTATGATGAATCAGGAGAGCTATACATGTTCTATGCTATTCTACTTGAGAGGGAGCAGCAGGATCAGTAGCAACCCAAGTCAGGTGTGTTTTCAATTAAAAGACCGTAGACGAAATTAGTCCCGATGGACTAAAGGAATCCGTTACTCGTGGGTAAAGAGTACACCCTCTGCAGAGATTAAACCTATTCAAATAGTTGCGTCCATGGTTAAGGATTACAGTCTGGGATGGGTCAAGGGTTGGTCTTAGTGTCGGTCTTCGGAGGAGAAATTGATAAACCAGAACTTGGATTGTGACTTGTGACTTGTGAAGCTTATGATTATTATTATTATGGACTAACCCATTATATCATTGAGTATCCCTGGGACGGTTCTACCTCCTGGATATTCATTGTGATTATTTATTTTATAAGCCCTTTATGTGGTGTCGCTGAGACGCCCGACTGTGGCGTTGCTTGTTATTTATTTACTTTATAAGCCCTTTATGTGGTGTCGCTGAGACGCCCGACTGTGGCATTGTTTGTTATTTATTTACTTTATAAGCCCTTTATGTGGTGTCGCTGAGACGCCTGACTGTGGCATTGCTTGTTATTTATTTACTTTATAAGCCCGTTATGTGGTGTCGCTGAGACGCCCGACTGTGGCATTGCTTGTTATTTATTTACTTTATAAGCCCTTTATATGGTGTCGCACAGACGCCCGACTGCGGCATTTTATTCCCACTCCATTATTGCTTATTCATGTTGCATATAAATAACCTGCTTGCTTGCATAAAAGATGTTTTATTTATGACTAACGATGTGATCATAGAATATTTCAGTGCATGATCATCAATTATATTATCCCAGTGTTCATAATGTTTGCGAGTACATTCAAAGTACTCACTGGCTTGTCCCTGGCTATTGTCTTGGCCAGATTTCTGCATGGAGAGGAGCGTTGCGATGACAGCCCCGAAAACTAAGCAACGGTGATAGCAGCCTCGCGAAGATAGGAGTTGACCTGGTCAACTATTCCTGTGGGAAATGGAGTCCCATAGACACTGATGATTCACAAACCGCTTCCGCCATCAACCACTAGAAACCATTTGTTGTACTCATAGGCCACAATGGTCTTGTGCGACATATTTTGTACTTACTTAGAATTTTTGTATCAAGTTCGTGTCTCGCCAGCTAACAATAATCCTAGGGCTGGTGAGCATAAGGGCCATTTTCTGGGAAGTCAATACCCCGAAAATCCGGTCCCGACAGATCGGAGGAAGCCGGGATGGTGCCCTGCGCGCGCATGCAGGGGAGGCGGCGACCATGGCCGGAGATCTCGCTATGGCAGCCACGAGTAGCAGTGAAGAGGGAATCAGTGGAGGCGGGGAGGAGCACGGGTGGGCGGGCATGGGCGGGGGAGTGGATATAGAGGGCGGCAGCGGTGGGAATGGTGGGTGATGGTGATGGTTGTGAGGTGGGTGTGAGGGGAGGGGAACCGGGACGGGCCGCCGCCCCTTAGGGCTTCGACGGGATGGGCACACGGGAATGGGAGGGGAGGGGCGATGGGCGGTGCGGCAGCGAGGGGAGGCGAGTCAGCGACGGGAGAGGGAGGTGGATGGCGGATGTGGATCTGGAGAGGGAGGTGGGAGACGACTGCTAGGGTTCGCGTGCGGTTGATAGGGTGAGGGAGTTTTCTTTTTTTGAGACAAAGAGGGGGGTGAGGGAGAAAGGATTGTCGTTAGATCGAGGAGCATCCGATGGCGTTGGAGGCACGATCCGCGTGACATACTCATGGACCAATCAGAACCCAGTACACGTTATGACCATCTAAATTTCTCATAATCAACTAAAAATAAGGTGTTGAATCATATAAATAGTTTTATAATATGAGAAATTCAAAAAAAGAAAAACATTCTCATTGTGTCAGCAAATGTGACCTAGGTTTTTAGGAAAACTAACAAAGTTAGAATTGGAATAATGCAAATATCTTTAAAAAGTGTTATGAGAAATGAGTTTTCAGGAAAAAAAACATTTTCTATTTTCAGAGTGACAAAATTCTTTTTTTGTGAATAATCTTCCAAACATTTGTTTCGAAATGGAACCACGCGATTTTCCAAAACTATAAGACAACATTTTATGTACAGTTGACCAAATCTTAACATGTAAAATGCTTTCCATCCACCTCTCATCAAAAAGACAATTTATGTTTCAAGAAAGAATCTACCTAAGCATTCTTTTTTTCTAGTTTTTTCAGATGAAAATTTCGTAAAAATGATCTCATATTATGCACAAGGGTGCATATTTGAATGACAAACAATGTTGCTTAAGGGAGTTTTCATTTTCTTTGGACAAAAAATTCATTTTCCATTTTTCGAGTTCCCAAAATGAGTTTTTTGGTGAAGGACCTACCATATATTTGTTGCAAAATTGTACCAAGTCAATTTTCTAAAATACCAGGACATATTTAATGCACAATTGACCAAATGGTTGGGTGTAAAAAGTTTTGATCCACCTCTCGTGAAAAAGACAAATTTCCGCCGATTCAGCTGGAAGCAGGTCAAATTTGAACTGTAGCTACCTCATAGTTTGCTCTTTATTTTTTCCAAGAATTATTTCTAGGTACATAAGTATCTATTTAATCAAAGAAAATAAAAAATTCCAAGATTCAACCACTAGCTAGGAACGGTAAAGCCCGCCGTTTGACCGCATTTTGAAACGGGCAGAAAAAATTCAAAAAAAATCAAAAAATTGGAAAACCTTCGTATTGCGTCATTATATGTGACCAAGTTTCCAGGAAAAATAAGAAATTTGTAATACGGAAATTATTTTTAAAAAATGTCCTCAGAAACGAGCAAGCAAGTGTGAAGATTCATGGCTTTAAAGCCAAACGATCAATCTTATGGCCACATTCAAGGCATAGTTTGTTCAAACGATCTCATATTGTGTACAATAGTGCATCTTGGAATTCCAAACAATGTTTCTTAAGGGAGTTTTCATTTTCTTTGGACGGAAAATTCATTTTCCATTTTTTGAGTGCCCAAAATGAGGTTTTTTGTGTGAAGGAACTACCATATATTTGTTGCAAAATTGCACCAAATAAATTTTCTAAATACTAGGACATGTTTAGTGCACAATTTACCAAATGGTTGGGTGTAAAAAGTTTTGATGCACCTCTCGTGAAAAACATAAATTTCCACCGATTCAGTTGGAAGCGGGTCAAATTTGAACTGTAGCTGCCTTGTAGTTTGCTCTTTATTTTTTCCAAAAATCATTTCTAGGTACATAAGTATCTATTTAATCAGAGAAACAATAAAAAAAATTCCAAGATTCAACCACTAGCTAGGAACGGTCAAAACCGCCGTTTTGACCGCATTTTGAAATTGGCATAAAAAATTCAAAATAAATAAAAAAATAAAAAAATTGGAAAACCATCACATTGTGTCATTATATGTGACCATGTTTCCAAGAAAAATAATAAACTTGTAATACGGTAATTATTTTTAAAAAGTGTTCTCAAAAATGAGCTATCATGCATGAAGATTCATGGCTTTCAAGCCAAATAATCAATCTTATGGCCACATTCTTGGCATAGTTTGTTCAAATGATATCATATTGTGCACAAGGGTGCATCTTGGAATTCCAAACAATGTTTCCTAAGGGAGTTTTCATTTTCTTTGCACGGAAAATACATTTTCCATTTTTTGAGTGCCCGAAATGAGTTTTTTTGTGAAGGAACTACAATATATTTGTTGCAAAATTGGACCAAATCAATTTTCAAAAATACTAGGCCATATTTAATGCACAATTGACAAAATGGTTCGGTTTCAAAAGTTTTGATCCACCTCTGGTGAAAAAGACAAATTCCTGCTGATTCAGGAGGAAGGGGTCAAATTTGAACTCCAGCTGCCTCATAGTTTACTATTTATTTTTTCCAAAAATCATTTATAGTTACATAAGTACCTATTTAATCATAAATACATGGTTGGGTGGCGATACGTCGAGGTTTGTGCGGTGGCCGAGGCCCCCAACTCTAGAGCGCGTAAACTCGCATGCCCGCCGTGTGGTCACCGCGTGATCGTGGCGTTGCCATGTGTTCTGGGCAGCCTAGGCATGTCTAGTGGGTTGGGCATTCCACAGGTAGGTGCTAGGAAGAAAATTACAACATAAGATTCTCACGAGGAGATCGATCGATGCTTAAACATGAATTAGCAGCCAAGTGTTTGATTAGCGGTACGGGAAATGTACATGGCTAATGGGCGTGAGTTTTGGCTGAGGATGATCAGTTACTAAGAAGACCGTCTTCACAAATTTTCAGCTCAAAAGAAGGAGCCTAGGTGGTACTTGCTTTGCAAACTACCACATTGGACATAAATACGAATGTTGAAGCTCGGCTCAAAATAATGAATGGATTGAGCTGGCATTTGGTGGAGGATGGTTATTTGGGCATTGGAAAGCACAGTAGAAAATGGTTACTATTTGGACATGCCAAAGTGGTACTTCCTTCACAAACTGTTGTTCTGAACAGAATAGAAAAAGGAATATTTTTGAATTATTTTTGAACTAGGCAAGGAAGGTTTTTACATATTTGACGAAGATATGACCCAAAGAATTTATGAGATTTTTTGGGAATTTTGGGAATGACAGAAATATAGGTTGCTTCACAACCTAGGGCAAAAACTGCCACATGGACATGACACATAAGCAAAACTGATGAGGTGGCGCCTAGTCATAGCAACCCACCACAATTTACAAGGCTATGACCATCTATATTGGTCGTTAACAACTAGAAATAAGGCAGCAGACTAGCGCTATTTGCTTTATGACCATTTCATGTAAGGAAATTATGACCTTTTTGACCAAAATGGTCGCAATGGTTTAGGGTTTGGAGCCCCCCGAACAGCTTTTGACCAATTGGTCTGAAATGGTCATAGATCTATGACCATTTCTTCCAGGGTCACTGATAGAAGGTCAGTAGTTGACATATTTCTTGTAGTGGAACAGGAGCCGGGGAAGATCACAACCAACCGTGGGAGGCGGGAGCAGGCGGTCCTGCCGGCGCTGGTTTGGCTTTGGCAGCTCGAGGAGGAAGAGACTGAAGAAACGCGACAGACATTGAATGTCAATCCAATGGTCAAGGTTGGCACAATCATTTGTTGACTAAGCGGACACCAAGTAGCATACTTTTTTATATATAGAAAGAAAATCAAAGACTTGGGAAGGCGTACAGAACAAGCTAGTGTACCAGTAAAGAGACGTTGCCGGGTTTTAGAAAAAAGAAAGACGTGCTCCTGTAGCTGGCTCGAATCCAAACCTGGACTATGACTATATATGGTGCTATGCTACTCTGCAGGTAATGAAACTGACATATCCAACGTCCGCTTCTCCTCTTCTCTACTTACGCTGCCTAGCATTAGAAGCTCTGGCCGCGGCAACCATGTCCGCTGGCTGCTCGTCCACCTGCTCTTCAGCAGGCAACAACCAAATATGTGCCAAGTTGACACCCGTACCATCGCTTGTGGGTCTCATCACACCCCCGTCGGCACGCGCACCGCAGCCGATTGCTCATCACAACCCACTGCCGTTGGTGTGGTGCCACTACTACAAATCACCCAGAGTCATCCGTCACGTCTCAACGACAATCCGCAACCCTGGCCGAGTCTTCTACAAATGCCCGATTCATGGGGGAATAATATGTTTAAGTGTTGTTCTGCTGCTTTCAGTTGCTGATTTTTTTAATAGTTTGGTTGATGATCTTCCAATTTGATTCCTGTAGAAAAGGGAAGATTCGTGTGATTTGTATTTTTGGGAAGTTGCTGATGTGGGGGATGCAACTACGCTGATTATTTGGTTAGCCGAGGAATCCCAATACTAGCAGGTTGGGGTGTTGGACAAGTAACTGAAGGAATGACAGAAGAGGAAGATGTAGAGAAGAAGGTTAAAGATGCAGTTCCTCTGATCATGGCCAAGCAATAGCCGCTGAACGGCCTTGACAGCACTGAGGAGATTAAAGAGCTTGTGAAGATCATGGGAAAAACGATGTGCTCTGTAGGATATTGTCTCTTTATTTGAAGTGTATGTAGCACTCGTGATGTATTCAGTGGCTACGACATGAGCACTTTGCTGAAACTAGTAATGAATGAAACCTGTGTAGCAGGCTGGGCGTAGTGTTGTCAATATCTAATGATTTCTATTAACGGAAATCAAGGGGTATCCCCTTTTGCTCATATAAATAAATAAATAGCAGAGGCCCTGTCGGGTCAGCTTTGTTCTCATTCGAAGGCGTCGAGGAAATTGCAGTCCAACAGCAAACTATGTCATCAAATTCAAGTTTCACAGCCAAATATGAGTACAACTAAACAACAATGTCATCATGTTTTAGTTGTCATACAATAACCAAACACAAATCAGCATACATAACAAGTGATGTTCTCACAGCAAAATACTAAACAACATGTTCATCAGGTTTCAGTTGTCATAGCAAACACAATTTCGCATTGTAGATTAAAAAAACGTCTTCTGACAGGAAAATATGACAAAAGCAATGTAATCATCATCTGCAGCAGCAGCGTCAACATCTCCGCCATGTGTATCATTCTGAATCGTAATTCCCCATGGTGTCATCTTCTTCTTTGTCCTCAACGTCCTCAAACGTTGGCTTCTTCTTGATCAACTCTTGTATGTCCACAGCACGACAGGCAATCTTTTCGCCGGCGTCATTGACGTGACGGTTCTCAAAGATATTAAGAACATCTGTGTTATCTTGTAGATCAGGAGCAGTGTAAGCATCATCTTGTTGTGCAACTTCATTAAACGAATTCCTCTTCTCAAATCTTTGCAATACTCTCCAGTCATTGCTACATGCAAATGTGTCTTCCAAGAAAAATATCTGTGCTGCTTGATTTGCCAAAATAAAAGGCTCGTTGGTCTGGTACGCCGCCTTGACATTGATGGATTTGAAATAATCATCAGCTCTGGGTTTTGCGATCCTGGAAAACAGGTTATACCAACGACAGCACAACAAAACCACACACCGATGATCCTCGAAACTGGAGATATACTGCAACTGAACAATGTCTGTTATATTAGCATACATTTCGGTTGTCTCTTTGTCATACGTATCCGTGCTCATGATGGCATTGTTTTGTGTCTTCCTGCCTTCGTCTCGAGCAAGGGTGTTGTAGCGCACATCTCCAACAACGCAAGATTCATAATGTCTTACCTGAGTATCAGGACCCATTGCTAGTGAGTAAAGGGCATCATCAACTGCCTACCGATCCTCCCGCATCTTCTTAACCTATGGTTAGAAAATAGACAAGCTGATCATCTTATGTACTCAATATATTAAAAAACTGACAGTGCACTTCAAAAGCTTACATGGTTCTTGAACCATTTTGCAAATCCTGCCATAACCAGTTTGTCAATGTTTCTTGGATTTTGCAACAGTAACTCCTCTTTGTAGATGCTGCACAACATAGTGATCGCATCAAACATCTAAATATATAAGAATGTGCTGCAAGTTTAGTAGATTACGATGTATAAGCTGCAGTACTGCACTTACTTGATATAAGGTAGTATCTCACGACAGTTATTCAACACATACCAAACCATTTTGTCCAAATCTTTAGGTTTGTCCTCTTATCGACTCTTCCCTGTAACTCGAACAGAATAATCAAAAACATTGAGCCCGGGATTGTCTTCACCCACCTCTTTGCTAAGCTGATCAGCTGTTTCAATGTATTTTGAGCAGAATGTCAACGCTTATGTAGCAATGTAGGCCTCTGCAATGGAACTCTCGGGTCTAGCTCTGTTCCTAACATAGCCCTTGAAAGTGCCTAGCCTCCTTTTAATAGGGTACATCGAGCCGTACTGTACTGGACCTCTAAGTAGTGCCTCATCAGGTAGATGAACAGCCAAATGCACCATCACATCAAAGAAGGCTGGAGGATATATCTTCTCAAGGTCGCATAGGATAGTTGGTATCTTGTCTCTAAGACGCTCCAAAGCATCAATCCTGATATTCCTACTGCAGAGTTCCCTGAAGAACTGTCCCAACTCTGCAACTGCTCTTTATAAGTCAGGGCGGCCCAATCATCTAAGGATAACAGGTAAAACCCTTTGAAGTAGGACGTGGCAGTCATGAGTTTTCAACCCTTGTACCTTGTTTCCATCTGCACTGACTCTCCTTTCAGGGTTGGAAGCAAATCCATGTGGGAATCTCACACGTGATAGGACCTTGCAGAACTCTTTTCTTTTTACCTTGTCCAAGACGTACACAACTGGTGCCATATCCCATGGTTTACCTTCATCTTGCACCTGCAAATCCTTTCTGATACCCAGGTGTGTCAAACCAATCCTAGATTTTAGGGTATCTTTCGTCTTTCCTTCAATATTAAGAAGTGTGCCGATAATGCTATCACATATATTTTTTCTCGATGTGCATCACATCAAGATTATGCCGCAGATGCAAATCTTTCCAATACTCCAAGTCCCACAAAGTGGACCTACGGGTAAACAATAATCTCTCTTCTACCCTGCCACACTTCCTTTTCCCGCTACCATTACCAGGATGGTTTCCTTGTGTAATATGCCTGACCTTCTCTAATTCCACTTGCAACTCATCGGCGGTGGGCCTCTTTGGCGCATCACGGTTTTCATGCTTTGCATTGAACACATGTCTTCGGTATTTTCTAGGATGCGGCTTGTCCTTGGCAAGGAAATGGCGGTGTCCAATGTAACAGATCTTGCTAAGTATTGCGTATGACAGCGGATTCCTGTCACAGTGAACACATGCATTGTAACCTTATGTCGTTCGCCCTGACTTAGTGCCCAAAGCCGGATAATCATGGATGCACCAAATTATAACAGCACACAGAAAGAAATCAGCTGGTGGGCTGCTATATAGGTCTCGAGTGAGAACACCCTTCCATAGCCGTTGAAGTTCCTCCACAAGAGGCTCCATGAACAAATCAAAATCGTTTCCAGGACTTTTTGGACCTGGGATGAGCAAGGCCATCATGTAGTTTGATCCTTTGGTGCATACATTTGGAGGCATGTTGTAAGGGATAACAAGCACTGGCCACATGCTATATGTGGCGCTCTGGTGATCAAATGGGTTAAATCCATCTGAAGCTAAGCCAAGTCTAATGTTTCTCGGGTCAGCAGCAAACTCTTTGTGTTTATCATTGAAGCTTTTCCACTCACTACCATGAGATGGATGGCTCATTACATTCTGATCTCTGTACTCCTGGTTCCTAGAATGCCACAGTACATCCTCTCTTGTTTCAGCATCATGAAACAACCTCTGCAATCTTGGTGTAATTGGAAAATGTCTCAGAACATTATGAGGAATCCTCTTCACAGCATCGCCATCTTTCCATCTTGATGATTTGCATTTCGGTCATTGACTTAAGTTGGCATAATCCTTCCGGAACAGAACACAATTATTCTTACAAACATGGATCATATCATATCCAATTCCAACTGCACGAAGGAAATTCTTCATTTTACTGTAGGTGTGTGGCAGCTCAAACGCATCTGGGAAAGATTTGCGGAAAGCAGCCAACATCGCATCGAATGATTTGTTGGCCATCCGCTTAGATGTCTTCACCTAAAGAAAGGTGACCATAGCTGAGAATACTGACAGCTTATTTCCTGGGGTGACAGCAACGTTGCATTGTTCCAACATGCGGGCCCAATGTTTTTCTTCCCCAGGTGAAAGTTCACGGAATGCACGAGCATTTCGTAGCATTTTTTCAATGTTGGTCAAACTCACAGGCTTCGCCACCACCACTTCCTCCTCCTCTTCCACCTGAGCATCAGGCATATCAAGATGGTGATCTGCTGCTTCCACGTAGTCAATAACATTGACATTCACAGCTTCACCGTAATGAACCTGTCGGGGGTTTGGTGCGACATATGCCAACGGATGGCTTATCATGGTGGGCGCGAGTAGATCATCGCCGGTGCCTGGAAACGGGATGAGGCGAAGACATGCACGCCGGCGAATCTTACCCAGCTTCAGGGTTTTCCGGGGAGATAACACCCCTACTGCTGCTCTGCGGGGTCTCCGCATGATCACTATGGTGAAGTGTTTACAAGGTTCCTCCTTGAGCTGTTTCGGGTGGCAGGAGAGGGCAAGGCTAGCTCTCTCCTTCTATCTGCTGTGGTCTAGAACTACTAGGATCCAACCCTTTGCATGGGTGCCCCGGGGGGTTTATATAGGCCTACCCCCCAAGGGTACAATGGTAATGTGGCTGGGTGTGGGCCCAGCCGTTAGTGTCTCCGACCTCCGACTTCTCCGCCGACTGCTAGGGCCCGCCGACTGGTCTGGTACGGAGCCGACAGGCCGCGTCCGCCGCAGGCGGGTCTTGCCGGCTGCTGATTACTGTAGCCGTGCTCCTGATGACGCAAGTTTGGTCATGGGGTCGTGGCAACAGCCCCGCCGCCTGGCGGGCGATCACTGTGGCCACTCCCCATCTCTTCTGGATTAATGGCGCGTGGGCCCCGGGGAAGGGCTCGGCCGACTCCCCCGGGCCGACTCCTGATGGGTCTGACTAGCGATTCTCCCGCCATCTTCTGAGGTCTCGCTGACTTGTGGGCCCCGCTGCCTCCAGGCCGTATAGACAAGCCGTCATGGGCGCAGGACTTGGTACAGTGGTGCTGATGTTCGGGCTGGCCTGGCAACAGTGCAACGCCGCAGGGAGATCTTCCCAAGTATGGTGTGCTGTAGCCATGCCTGCCCTTGGTAAGGGGCGGGGCGTGGGCTTCACTGTAGCCATGCCCCTGGCCCGTCCCCTTTGATGAGGTCATGGTTTGTTGGAGTCGCTGGCCGACTCCCCAAAGCCGGCTTCTCTAGAAGTCGTCCCTGGGACTCGGCCGTGAGCGGGCAGTCGGCTCTTCGCCCTGGGGTCTTGAGGGGCGCAGCCTGCCCCGATGTCTTGAAAGGCTATGGTGCTCGGGTTGGCCTACCCGTGGCCCATTACTCCGACAGTAGTCCCCGAAGCTGATGAGGCGCCGCGGACGATCGGCCGAGAAGCCTCAGCGGTTTCTCTCTCCGGAAGCTCAGCACATGGTCTTGATTGACTTCTGCCGGGCCGACTAGAAGGAGTCGGACTCGCCCAACTCGGACTCACTCTATTCCGACTTGCTTAGTAGTTCGAATGTTGCGGCGGGATTTCAAGTGGCGTGCTGGCTAAGCTTCCAGGCTGCCGCTCGTTCCTGGCCTGTCATACGAGGGCACGTGGCCAGGCCATCCTGCCAGCCCACGCGCGCGATGGGACAGGCCCGTAGGCGGGGCCCGCCACTACCGCGCCTTGGCGCCCGAGCGGATCCGCTGCAGCCCCGGCGGGCGGTTGGGATTCCCGTGAAATTACTGCGTGCAGTAACTTTACGTGGAGCGTGGGGGTCGTGGGGTTGCGGGTGCAGTAAATCCCCAGGTCCACCCCGTCGGCTTCGTAGCCCACGGGGCTATAAGTAGGGGGAAGAGGGGGGCACATGCGCCCCTCCTTCCCACTGCCCCTTGCTTTCTTCCTCCTCGTAGTTCCTCGTTCTCCTGCTTCCTCTTCTCTTCTTCGCTCCGCCGCACGCCCAAGGTCCGGCGCACGCTGCGGTGACAGCTCGCGACGATGAGCTCTTCCTCCGCTCCGCGCCTCCCCCAGTGCGCTCCGGCACTTGGGACGGCTCCGAAGTCCACGAAGACCATATAGAGTTCCTCCGCCGGACCCGTCGTCTTCCCGGCGAGGATCGCGTGCAGGTGCGCCTCGCGCCGGAGGGGGATATTTCCCCCGCCCCATAGGAGGGCGAGCTGGTCATCTTCCGCTCGCACAGCCTGCATGGGCTGGGGCTGCCGGCGAGCAGCTTCTTCCGGTCGTTCCTGGAGTTCTACGGACTCCAGCCGCACCACCTCACCCTGAACACAGTGGTGCTGCTGTCTGCCTTCATGTCTCTATGCGAAGGCTTCCTCAGAGTCCTCCCCACCCTCGAGCTCTGGGGGGAGTTCTTCTTCTCCAAGCTCGGCACCAAGGCCGCGGGCGTGCCGGCTCAGTGCGGTGCCTTCATCGCCGTGCGAAGGACAGGAGCCGACAACCACTTCCCCTTCATCTCGCTGTTGAAGTCGGTGAAGATTTGCAGCGGTCCTACTTCTACGTCAGGAACGTCGCCATGAGGGGCGACTGGGTCAATCTGCCGGCTTTTGAAGCCGGCCCGCCGGCTGGCAGACTACCCAACTGGTCGTACCGGGCCAGGTCGCTGACGCCTGCGGGAGCCGGCGCCATCACGCGACTCCGAGTGCTGACGCGGTCGGAGGGTCTGACTGGTCCAGACCTGCTGGTGGCCTTCGTCTCGCGCCGAGTTCTCCCACTCCAAGGCTGCCATCGCGTGATGTGCCAGATGAGCGGGGGCCGCGACCCGAGTTGGATGTGCACCAAGGACATGCCTCACGAAGAGGTGGCCCTTATGGTGAACTACCTCTCGGATAGCAGGCTTCCAGAGGACTGGCGATTCGGCAAGGAGCCATACTCCCGCGCCAACCCCCCGCCCGTGGTGAGTCACCTTTCTTTTCGTTGGATTGTCTTCTTCTTCCCGAGTCTTGTTCTGACCAGTCGGCTTTTGATTAGAATCCCCTTCTTCACCCACCAGCCGGCACCTCGGGGCCGGCCCGTGAGTTCGTCGCCGACCGGGCGGAGAGCAATGTCGACGACCCCGATCTGGGGGTGGCGGCTCTAGAAGACAACGCCGAGGGAGGAGGAGGGACGACAGGCTACTTCAGGCCCTCAGCTACCTTCGCCGACTGGCCCGAACACGACGCCGAGGGAGGAGTCGCCCCTTGCCATCGGCCAGGAGCCAGCCAGCCGAGCACGGGCTCTTCTGCCGTGTCGGGTGCCCCAGGCAGCGGGAAGAAGCGCCGGGCTGCGCCGACTTTGTTCCGCAGCCGGCCGAAGAAGCCCAAGGGCTCGGCTGCGGCGACCCGGCGGGACGAGGCGGCCGCGAAGGCCACCCGCTTCCGCAAGGAAGTGAAGAAGCCGTCGTTGGTCTCTGCGTAAGTATTCTGTCTTCAAAGTTTATTCTTTCTTCGTGTTTTGTCTGAGTATCTGCTCGTCCCTCTTTCTTCGTGGCTCCCCTCTCTCTTGAGCGGGTTGCCGCCACCTCCGTCATGGGGTCAGCGGAGACGTCCGCCACCACTCGGCGGATAGACCCCGCTGCTGACCGCCGGGGGGCAACAGAGCGGAATGCACGGGAGAGGCGCAAAGAAGAAGAATCCCTCTGCCTGGAGAAGGCGGAGGCTGACAGGGCTGAGGCCTCCGCTAAGGAAAAAATAGCGGAGGTCGAAGCTGCCGCCGCAGCGAAGCAGCAGGCTGAGGAAGCCGCACGCCGCCAGTCGGCCCTGCTTGTTACCCCACTGAACTCTGCGCCGCCGCCTCCGGAGGTCATGGGGCAGACCGGAGAAGCCGGCGGGGAGAACCTCGTCGAGGAGAGGGAAGGCGGCGACCCCCCTACTCCGGGCGCGAACGTTCCGCCGCCGCCTCCGCCGCCGTCTAAAGGCGCGCAGGGCAAGCAGCCGGCGAATCCTCCGGTGCCGCCGACCGAAGAGGAGGCCGTGGTGAGGCTGCTCCTCCAAGTCGGCTCACCAGCGCGCCGTCGCCTGGAGAAGGCGACTTCGGCGCCTCGCCCCCTGGAAGCCGGCACCGCCAGCTCGGCGGCTCAGATGCCAAAGCAATGAGCGCCGCACTTGTTGGGTGGGTGCGAGGAGGCGGCACAGGGCCGCTGAACCGGGCGCTCCTGGACGTCCAGGCGAAGCTCCGTGCTGAGGGCGACGCCCTCCAGAGTTGCACCAAGGCGTTCCTAGCATCGCGGGCAGCCGTCCGGGTATGTTTTTCCTTTGAGCCTTTGTTTTTCTTGTTCCTCTCTGTGGGGGCGCCCCAGTGCACCCACTGGGTGTAGTCCCCGAGTTTCGGGCCGGCTGCTGAGCAGGCGGCCCAGAAGTCCAATTGATGAACTTCTGGGTACTGACTTTGTCTGAAATGCTTGTTGCAGGACTACCACAACCTCCGCGTCACCGCCTTCAACCGTAATGTTGAAGAGTTGGGCAAGCGGACCGCCGACTTGGCAGAGAGCCGGAGTAAGTCTCTCTTTTTCTTCTCTGCGGGGGCGCGCTAGCGCACCCGCGGGCTGTAGTCCCCGAGATTCGGGCCGACTGCTGAGCAGTCGGGCCGGATCTCCCCGGCGACCTTCTTTATTGACGACTGTTGTCTTTCTTCCTTTCCTTCAGGGGCCAACGCTGCTCTTCAACAACAGCTGAGCGAAGCCAAGTCCGCCCTTCTCGCCAAAGGGGAGGAGTGCAGCAAGCTCGCCGCGGAGCGTGATCTGCTGACCACTCAGTTGGCAGAGCAGTAGGAGCTGCTCGTGAAGTCGCACAGGGAGGCGAAGGAGATGGAAACCGCGCTCCTGGCCTAGTTCACGAGCGAGCGCTCCTCCTGGTCTGACAAGGAGCCGCTGCTGTCCACCGCCTTCCACGAGATCGAAGACATCGTTGATGGTGAGTCTCTTTGTTTTCTTTCTTCGAGCTGCCGACTTAGACCGTGCCGACTCCTGGTTTTTGACTTGCTTTTTTGTTTCTTCGTGTCTTTTGCAGACTTCTTCCCTGGGCAGTCTCAGGCCGCTATCCAAGCCATCGAGGCCGACCGTGCAAGTCAGAGGGCAGAGGGCGCAGAGATCGCCGCCGATGCCCCCCGAACTCTTTATGAGCACATCTTGAGTATCGTGGCTCGCCTCCAGCGCCCAGGCGATTTCCTCCCTTTGGCCGGATATGCAGGCTCCGCGCAACCCCAGCCTGACGGCCAACTGGTTGGAGGTCGTGGCTGGTCGCCTTGAGGCCTAGAAGGGCTCTTCGGCCGGGCTGGAGCGCGCCGGGCCTTGGAGTTCGTCAAGGCGTGGTACCCGGGGCTGTATCTAGATCGGTTGGCCACGCTTCGGTCGGAGCCCCAGCCGGAGCTGGCAGCTGCGGAAGACTCCCTCGTCAAGCGTGCTGCAGCGATCGCCGAGTACACCGACACGAGCGTCTTCGTCCCCGAGTGGTCTGAAGACGGCGAGGAGGTCCCGCCGGAGTGGTTTGGGATGAACCCGGACTACGGCGAAGAATCGGCGGAGGTGATTGGCTCCAGTGTTGAGGAGGAGGACGAGGCGGAGGATGAGGGCGAGGCAGAGGCACCAGAAGACGGAGCAGACGGCCAGCCTCAGCCCGACCGCGCCTCCAGCAACGAGCCGCGTGCGACCGACCCGACTGTTGCCGGAGGCGGTTAAGCCGAGACTAGCCGGCCGACTGCCCCGACGCCTGACACTGGCGTCTCCTCCGACCCCCCGAATCTGTCTGCCGCCTCCTAAGCTGCCGATGTGTCTTTTGTTTTATTTGCTTCAGTAGTCTTTTGAAGAACTTGTTAATTCGCATAATTCCACCCGCGGGGTGTATTTTGAACCTCTGCTTGACAAATCGGCCAAGGGCCTATGTTATGTGAATTTATATATCTATCCTTTCTTGCTCATTGTTCTTTTGGCTGTTTTCCTTTGCCGCTTTCTCTTAGTTGCCTGCCTTGCCAATCGGACAGCCGCTCTGCGGACTGTCGCTGGATCAAGTGCCAGGCTACTTTGGGAAAGCAAGTACTTAGCCGTTTTCAAGATTGTTTGACCAAGTTAGGTAGAAGACGACAATCCGACTATCCAAGAATCGGTTTGCAAGAAAGGCTGGGAGCCGTCTTGAGCTATGTTTTATGCTTTGGGTCCTTAGCCATTTTTCATGCGAATGCCCATTCTACCTTACTGAGTTGATGAAGTCCCCAGGCCGACTGGTGCGGTTCCTAGGCCGAGTTTTGGAATCTTCGAGTCTGCTGCCGCAGTCCCCGGGCCGGGCTCGACTGTGGCGGCTTTGGAGTCGTCCGCCAAAGTCCCCATTCCGACTGCCGAAGCTCTGGAGTCGGATCTGCCGTCTTTGGGAGGAGCCGGCACAAAAATGGAGTCTGATTCTGGTGAAGGCTTGACAGACGGCTTGAGGAGGCGTTGAAGGGCGACACCAGATGGAATTGCTTGGCGGGTAGAGCCGATTCGTGCCAAGGTGTTTGCTTGGTCGTGGTCGTTTCTTGGCACGTGGAGGAACTCACACCCCTCGAAATACCCGCTGAGTTGCTCCCCGAGGAAACAGTAGCTCGCCATGTTTGCGTCTTTCGCGTCATAGTCGCCAAATGACTGCTGGACCACTAAGTCTGAATCGCCATAACACAAGATCCGGCGGATGCCAAGTTCTTGGGCAAGCCGGAGCCCGTGAATGAGCGCCTCGTACTCGGCAATGTTGTTGGAGGCGGCAAAGTGGATTTGCAGTGCATATTTTAGCTTGTCGCCTTTAGGAGAGGTGAGGACGACGCCGGCTCCCAAGCCGGTGTGCATCTTGGAGCCGTCGAAGTGCATCTGCCAATGGGTGGAGTCAGGCGCTGGAGGCAGGTACTGAGTCTCGGCCCAGTCGACGAGGAAGTCGGCCAGTGCTTGTGACTTGATAGTGGTGCGGGGCTGGTAGTAGATGGTATAAGGAGCCAGCTCTATGGCCCACTTGGCCACTCGACCTGAGGCATCTCGGTTACCGATGATCTCGGCAAGCAGGGCCGTGCAGACCACCGTGATTGGATGCTCTTGGAAGTAAGGCTTCTATTTCTTGGTGGCAAAGTGTACGCCACATCTTCTGGTAGTGGTGGTAGTTCTGCTTGGAGGTCGACAGTACCTCGCTCAGATAATATACCGGTCTCTGGACAGGTAGCGCCTTGCCTTCCTCCTTGCACTCCACTACAATCACTGTGCTGACTACTCAGCTGGTGGCGGCGATGTACAGGAGCATAGGCTCCTTGGGAGTCGGAGCCGCTAGGACGGGTGGAGTAGTCAGCATCTTCTTCAATTGCTGAAAAGCTTCGTCCGCCTTATGGTTCCACTCGAAAAAGTGGTCTTCTTCATGAACTGGTATAAGGGGAGAGCTTTCTCGCCCAGCCGACTGATGAATCGGTTGATGGATGCTAAGCAGCCGGTGAACTTCCACATGTCCAGCAGTCGGCTGGGTACCTCCATTCTCTCAATGGCCTTGATTTTTACTGGGTTGCATTCTATGCCGCATTCAGAGACCAGGAAACCTAGCAGCTGGTCGGCTGGTACTCCAAAGACGCACTTCTCGGGGTTGAGCTTGATCTGGAATCGGCGCAGGTTCTCCAAGGTCTCCTTGAGGTCTTCCAGCAGTGTTCCATGCTTCTCTTTCTTCACCACCACGTCATCCACGTAGACATGGGCGTTCCTGCCAAGCTGCTTGAGGAGACACTTCTGCATGCAATGCTGAAAGGTGGCGCCGGCATTCCTCAAACCGAACGTCATGGTGAGGTAGCAGGATGGTCCAAACAGCGTGATGAAGGCGGTCTTTATTCTGTCAGCCGGATTCAGCTTGATCTGGTAATATCCTGAGTATGCATCCAAGAAACTCAACAGCTCGCATCGCTGTGTAGTCTATCACCTGATCGATTCTTGGTAGAGCAAATGGGTCCTTGGGGCAGGCCTTGTTGAGGCTCGTGTAGTCAATACACATTCGCCACTGCTTGTTCTTCTTCAGTACCAGGACCGGATTTGCCAGCCACTCCGGAAAGAAAACTTCCATAATGAAGCCGGCTGCTAGGAGTCGGGCTATCTCTTCTCCGACAACTCTACTCTTCTCTTCTGATAAGCGGCACAGGGGCTGTCTGACCGGCTTTGCATCAGATCGGACATGTAACTTGTGCGTGGAGAAATCCGTCGGTACACCTGGAATGTCTTTGGGAGACCATGCGAAGATGTCCCGATTCTCACGGAGGAAATCGATGAGCTTGCCTTCCTATTTGCTGTCGAGGTTTGCACCTATGACAGCGTACCTCTCTGGGTGCTCCGGATCCAAGGGTATCTTCTTTGTCTCTTTGGCCGGCTTGAACGAACCTTCGGCTTCCGACTCCTTCGTTCGGGCGATATCTCCGGTTACTTGCCGGCCATCGCCACAACTCGTTCAAGGAGTCGCTTCTCGGCTGTGATCACCAGGGACTCGGCCAGCCGACTGCTCTTGGCCGTGCAAGCGGCCAACTTCCGGTAGTCGCCGGCCACAGTCAGAATTCCCCTGGAAATGGGCATCTTCCTCTTGAGGTAAGCGTAGTGGGGGACCGCCATGAACTTGGCCAAGGCGGGTCGGCCAAGTAGCGCATGGTATGGGCTCTCAACATCCACCACCTCAAACCAAACAGACTCTCTTTGGAAGTGATCTTTGTCCCCAAAGAGGACGTCCATCAGGATCTTGTCGATTGGTGAGCAGGAAAGCCCAGGCACAATGCCGTGGAACACAATAAGGCTGTTCTAAAGCTGTCTTTGCTTTATTCCTAACTTCTCCATGGTGTCCTTGTACAGGATATTGATTTTGCTGCCTCCGTCTATTAGAACTTGCGAGAAATGCGTGGCCCGTTTGTCTGTAGCAAAGGTGGCGTCTAGGACCAAGGCGTAGGAGCCCGGACTCGGCATCACTTCTGGGTGGTCGGCCCTGCTCCAGCTGATGGGCTTCTCAGACCAGTGCATGAACTCTGGCGTCTCTGAGGCTACTGCGTTCACCTCTTGTCGCTGCAGCCGCCTGCTGCGTCGATCATCAGCCATGCTGGTGAACACCACGTAGGCTCCGTGCTCTTCACGGTATTCGTCTTGTACTGCGCCGACTGGCCTGACTGCCGGCTGCTGGGGCGGAGGCGGAGGCGGCTGCCCAGCAGGTGGGGGCGGCAGGAGGCCGTCTCCCTTGGCGATCCTGGTGAGCCAGTGGCACTTTCGGGTGGTATGATTCGACATCTTCGCTCCGCTGTGGAACTTGCAAGGCCCATCCATGGTCTGCTCGTAGGAGAAGGCCGGCAACCAGTTTGGCTTGCAGCCTTTCTGTCGCTTGGGCGGAGGCTGCTCTTCTAGCTGCTGGGCTTCAACGGTCGCGACCTGCCGGCTACCGGAAGCCGGCTGCGGGGGCTTGCGCTTGTTGTCGCCCTGCTGTTGTCGCCGGCCGGCGTCTGCCACCGGGGTTCTTGGAGCTTGAGGAGCCACTTTGCCAGTCGTGCTGATTTGAATTTCCGCCTTCATGGAGGAGTTGGCCGTGGCGTACTTGTCTGCTATGATCAGCAGCTCATCGAGGGTTTCTGGCTCATCACACAGGAGCTTGTGCTTGAGGAGGGTGCCTTCTCGGCACCCGGCTGTGAAGTACTCGATGGCCTGCACCTCGTGCACGCCCTCGCAGGAGTTCCAGAGCTCGGCCCAACGCGTGAGGTAGTCGCGAGTCGACTCGTCAGGACCTTGCACGCAGAAGGAGAGCTGACAAGGCTTGGGAGGACGCTTGTACGTGCTGGTGAAGTTGCGGACGAACGCTTCGGTGAAGTCGACCCAGCTGTTGATGCTGCGGGGCTTCAGGCTGTTCAACCATGTCCGGGCCGTGCCCTGGAGCAAGAGCGGAACGTACTTTACAGCGACACGCTTGTTGCCGTTTGCTATGCTGACAGCCGTGGAGTAGTTGACTAGCCAGTCTTCCGGCTTCACAGAGCTGGTATACTTGGGCGTGTCTCTTGGGAGCGTGAACCTCTGGGAAAGGGCTCGTCCTGAATGCGGGGCCCGAAACAAGGCGGACCCAGCTCGTCTTCTTCTTCCAGCGCCAGGGACCGGTGAAGTCGGTCGATCCGTTGGCGGGCGTCATTCTCTCCAACTCCCTCTCGGCGGCCAAGCCGGTCACCGAGAGTCGGATGATCAACAGGCGGCAGGGAGACTCGCCTCTCCTTGCGGGGAGCGGGAGGCGGACAGTCGTCCTGTCGTTCCACTGCTCTGGGGTGGCCGTCTTGGTCGCGCTCTATGGTAATTCGACTCCAACTGTGGCTGACAGCCGGCTCCTTGTACTTTCTTCCTCGGGCACCGCCAGTCGGCGTCCGAGACGTCGTGCCTTGATCTCAGTGCGGGTCATCGTTTGGCCGCTGCGGCGCCTCCGTGCGGCAGCCAGCCTCGTTCTGTGCGGCGGCTGCGTCGAGGAGCCGCTGGACTCGCTCCATCATGAGGCGGCGCTCTTCACCCTCGAAATTGTCCAGCTCGTCCGCCGCTGCCTAAGAGGCTCGGATGTTCTCCGCTGGGGTGGCGTACACGGGGCGGCTAACCCCAAACAGGCTGGCGATGGCTATGTCGCGCTGCTGGACCACGCCAATGCGGCTGGGCCCTGCCGGGGCCGGCGAGCCGCCAACAGCGCGATCCATCTCCCGCTGGTAAGCTTCTGACAAGCATCTCTTGCTGGCCAGCTTCTTCGCGCCTTCAACAAGCTGAAGGCGGCACGCTTCTAACGTCTCTGCGTCAGCATCTTCCGGGATGGGCGCAGTTAGGTCTTGCAGCACCGTGCCGAACGAGTCGGGCGCTCCTCCGCCAGGGAACTCGTCATGACTGATGACTAGCACCTCGGTGACGGTTCCTCCATCGCTCTCTGCGTGGGGGAGAGGCTCGTCGTAGACCACCACGTTGGTGGGGAACGCGTCGATCGACGTGGTGTCAGAGTCGACCAGCATCAGGTCGGTGGAGCCTACGGACTCCAAGTCTACAGCAGGCTCGCCGGAAACGTGGAGTTGATCGAGGAGGCCCGCGAGGAGGTTCTCGGGGCCGCCCGCGCCTGCGTCGGACGCAGGTTCGTCGGAGAGGCGGACCTCGCCGACAAGTTCGGCCAAGGAGCTGGCTACGCAGGCGATCTCAACACCATGCAACACGTCGATGTAGACTTCATCTGGCGTGCCTGGCTGGCTGCGCTCGCCAGGGAGGAAGAGGGTTCCCGTCTAGAACAGATCTCCGGACGGCGGTGCACCACGCCCCATGGTGGGCGCCAAATGTCGGGGGTTTGGTGCGACATATGCCAACGGATGGCTTATCATGGTGGGGGCGAGTTGAACGTCGCCGGTGCCTGGAAACGGGATGAGGCGAAGACATGCACGCCGGCGAATCTTACCCAGCTTCAGGGCTCTCCGGGGAGATAACACCCCTACTGCTGCTCTGGGGGTCTCCGCATGATCACTATGGAAAAGTGTTTACAAGGTTGCTCCTTGAGCTGTTTCGGGTGGCAGGAGAGGGCAAGGCTAGCTCTCTCCTTCTATCTGCTGTGGTCTAGAACTACTGGGATCCAACCGGGTGCCCCGGGGGGTTTATATA
Source organism: Triticum monococcum (assembly GCA_034509565.1). NCBI lineage: Eukaryota > Viridiplantae > Streptophyta > Magnoliopsida > Poales > Poaceae > Triticum > Triticum monococcum. Next base: position 782,607,711 of record CM067842.1, on the reverse strand, counting down.
GGCCTACCCCCTAGGGGTAGAATGGTAATGTGACTGGGTGCGGGCCCAGCCATCCGTGTCTTCGACCGCCGACTTCTTCGCCGACTGCTGGGGCCTGCCGGCTGGTGGGCCCCGCCGACTGGTCTGGTACGGAGCCGACAGGCCCCGTCCGCCGCAGGCGGGTCTTGCCGGCAGCTGATTACTGTAGCCGTGCTCATGATGACGCAAGTTTGGTCATGGGGTCGTGGCAACAGCCCCGCCGCCTGGAGGGCGATCACTGTGGCCACTCCCCATCTCTTCTTGATTAATGGCGCGTGGGCCCCGGGGAAGGGCTTGGCCAACTCCCTCGGGCCGACTCCTGATGGGTCCGACTGGCGGTTCTCCCGCCGTCTTTCGAGGTCTCGCTGACTGGTGGGCCCCGCTGCCTCCAGGCCGTACAGACAAGCCGTCGTGGGTGCAGGACTTGGTATAGTGATGCTGATGTCAGGGCCGGCCTGGCAACAGTGCCACGCCGCAGGGAGATCTTCCCAAGTACGGCCTGCTGTAGCCATGCCTGCCCTTGGTAAGGGGCGGGGAGTGGGCTTCACTGTAGCCATGCCCCTGCCCCGTCCCCTTCGATGAGGTCACAGTTTGTTGGAGTCGCCGGCCGACTCCCTAAAGCCGTCTTCTCTGGAAGTCGTCCCTGGGACTCGGCCGTGAGCGGGCAGTCGGCTCTTCGCCCTGGGGTCTTGAGGGGCGCAGCGTGCCCCGATGTCTTGAAAGGTTATGGGGCTCGGGTTGGCCTACCCGAGGCCCATTACTCCGACAGAACCCACCTAGTATATGTGACTGACATCCCATACAAGTGTAGATGATTTTGCACAGTTGACTGGGGTCTTGTAACTGAATTCATACAACTGCTACACGGGCAGAGCACATCTAATTTCGGACCACTGTACTCAGCTCTGATAAAGTTCATGAAGTTTTCAACCCCCTCGACATATGCAGCGGAGAATCTTCGAGCAGGAGTTATCCAAGTCATGTCCATCTGTTAGACATACAAATTAGTTCTTCTACTAGATATTACAGGAAAATCTTATATGCTTTTTTATGAAGTCTAGAAAAAAATACCTATGTCGATGTCTAAAGCTATGGCAAGATATTTGGACGAGCAGATCTAAGCAATGAAATATATGTAAAGCTAATTCAGCAAACAGATTTGAGTGCCAAATTATGGCAGGCTGTTTCAACAGTCAATGAGGCCGAGCACACAGCTATTGAACTATCGAAGGCCATCATAGCAACAAAGATCGAGTATAAAACGGTGTCGAGCTATTTCACCTAACAGATTGGCTACTAGACCATGGCAATCTACGTCACAATAAGCATATGCAGGATATTTTAGTAACTAATCGGCCTTGGCATGCCATCTCAGCTAAGAAGATTGAGTGCAGAACAGGGCAAGTAAGCTTCTTAAGCAGAGCATATTGACAGTCAACTACTTCGGCAAATAGTGAGATTAATAGTGTCTATCAGCTAACATTCAGCGCTACACCGACATGAATGTGGCCACATTCTAGAATGCGCGTACCGTGGGAGAAGCTGACCGCCGTGCGTCTCCACACGAACGTCGCCAGCGGTGGCGGCGCTGACCGCCGTGCGCCTCCACAAGAACGTATCCAGAGGTGGCGGCGCGGCTAGAGGACGGCAGTCTACGAGAGTGTATTGTGCGAGTGAGAGGATCGCCGAACCGCGGCGCCGACGTATCGGCGCGTCGGGGAGGGCGTCTTTGGCAGAGCGAATGGAGTGGAGGGGTACAGGGGGGAGGGAGTTTGGGGAATATTATTGGCTAGTTGGCCGAAGGGCGGTTGAATCGAATTTGGGGGGAATTTTTGGGTGTGGGGGGGTGGAGGATTTTCGCGCGGTGGGCGGGGGGAGTTTGGCGCATGGTCGGTTTCTCCAAGTGAAGTCCCACGTGTCAGTGAAGAGGCAAGCCGAAGCGCGTTCTGCGTGAGCCGTGTGCAGGACCGAACGTGTGTGGGGTGCAATGCGACCACGACAGGAGTGCTGTGAGTGTACCGCTTTTTTTCCTTTTAAACTAGGTGCTTCGCCCCCTAAAAAAAATTGTTGCTTCACGCGATCCATCGATACTACTACTAGTAATCCGGTAATCCCGACTAAAACAGCGCGCCTGGGTCTTTTCCTGCGCGATATGCTGGGAGGTTGGCTTAGTTGGGTTTTTTAGGACGAGTAATGCTACACCTATGTAATCCCAGTAACGTAATTAACATAATGTGAAACGTGTGAGCTGTTGATTGTAGATTGGGGGGAGGGAGGGGCCCACCACCATGAAAATCAGGGGAGGAGAGAGAGGCAATTTATTTTAACCCTTTCGTAGGTTCCCGTAGATGTAGGAAGATGTGCAATGCGTGAATGTGTAGTGGATGTACTATTGGAGTGCCTAAGATAATTTGTGTATGTATAGACCCTATGTGTTTATTTTACTTCGCATGTTAGATTTGTATCGGTTCAATAAAAAAGCAGAGTTGGTGATGATGGTGTGCCTGTCATCCTGCAATATAGGTCGTCCGATCTATATCTAACGGATAGGAAGGAAACTATGACAGTTTACCCGCACTCCTCTCCACATTTGCAGATAAGGCTTTCCCTCGTTCATCCTTTTCTCCCACAAGATCTTGATCTTCCGTGCAACGCACGGGCATCTTGCTAGTACTCCTACAATATGTATATTATTGTGAAAGTTCATAGACACCGGCCGAGATTAATGCAAACACGGCAGATTTTCATTACATTTCGAACTTTTATAGGAAAGAAAAATAAAACAAACCCGACCCTAAACCTATTCTACGGCGGCGACTAACGTCCTCCATCTGCGATCTCTATGTACGTGGGCTGGGTTCAAGACCCGTGAAGTGAAAGTGCGGTCTCCGGCGAGGAAGAGTAGAACACGGGATACGGACCGGCTAGTTGGGACACCATGCCCTGCCGCCTCCCATGGCCTACTCATCCTCGAAGGAGTCCCCGACCTTGGTGGTGTCTGACGTTGGACGGCGGCAAGTAGGACGCGTGGCTGACGGTGCTCCCGTCGTCGGCCGCCAGCGTGGCCACCGCTTGTGTGGTCGCTGTCGGTGTCAAAACTGGCGGATCTCGGGTAGGAGGTCCCGAACTGTGCGTCTAGGCGGATGGTAACAGGAGACAAGGGACACGATGTTTTTACCCAGGTTTGGGCCCTCTCGATGGAGGTAAAACCCAACGTCCTGCTTGATTAATATTGATGATATGGGTAGTACAAGAGTATATCTACCATGAGATCAGAGAGGCTAAACCCTAGAAGCTAGCCTATGGTATGATTGTTGTTCATCCTACGGACTAAAACCCTCCGGTTTATATAGATACGGGAGAGGGCTAGGGTTACACAGAGTCGGTTACAATGGTAGGAGATCTACATATCCGTATCGCCAAGCTTGCCTTCCACGCCAAGAAAACTCCCTTCCGGACACGGGACGAAGTCTTCAATCTTGTATCTTCATAGTCCAGGAGTCCGGCCGAAGGTATAGTCTGGCTATCACACACATATACCACACACGCATACACACACACATATACCACACATGCATGCACACACACATACACACATACGTACACACATATACATATACACACACATACACACACACACATTTTTTTACTTATTTTCTGTTTTTTAGAAAAGTAATTAGATGATCGAATGTTAGATTAATGTCGAATGTTAGATGAATTAGCTAGCTAGATAGAAAAATTGTCGAACTAGAGATTAGAACTAGTTCAATAATTAATATAACTAGTTTATTTTTAGTAAGAAAATTTAGGTATATGAGATTAGAACTAGTTCAATAATTAATATAACTAGTTTATTTTTAGTAAGAAAATTTAGGTATATGAGATTACAACTAGTTCAATAATTAATATAACTAGTCTATTTTTAGCAAGAAAATTTAGGTATATGAGATTTGAACTAGTTCAATAATTAATATAACTAGTTTATTTTTAGTAAGAAAATTTAGGTATATGAGATTTGAACTAGTTCAATAATTAATATAACTAGTTTATTTTTAGTAAGAAAATTTAGGTATCTGAGATTTGATGATCTAATTAAAATATTATTTGTTAATGAGTATTTCTGTTTATTTAATTTTTTATATATTTTGAGTTTATATAAATGTTAGATTAATGTCGAATGTTAGATGAATTAGATAGAAAAGTTAAAATATAGTAATGTCAATTGAATATATAGTTAGATATATTAATGTTAAATGTTAGATGAATATATATTTGGCTAGATATAGGTGTTTAATGTTTCACCTATATGAACATAGGAAATGTCATCTGACGACGAAAAAGATTTCATTATGTGCGAACACTGTGAAGACCAGCGCGGCCTGTGCGACAAAAATTTCCTTGTTGATGGTAGGCGCTTCAGCATCAAGCTGGATGAGACATTCGAAGTTGATACAGTAAGTCACTTTGTCAATTATTATTTGAATGAAAAACTTATGTTTCATTTGCTTCAACTTATAATTTTAAATTTTCACTATTCTACTAGCGCATCCCCTGCCATGCAAGAATTTTTGTCTTCGATAAGATAGGTTTAGTGCTATAGATGATATGGAGGTAAAGATAGTTTACTTGAAGACGGAGCATGGGTATACTTTCAACGTCAAATTATATAATGGAGACACATACACCCATTTTGCATGCAAAACTTGGCAAGCACTATGCAAGGCTTATGCATTTGAGCCTGATATGGTTATCACCTTTGATATTCGTCCGGAAGATGATACTGAAGGTAATATAGACATTTGGGTCGATGTGCAAACGCCTCCAGTTCTACCATTTGGTGAGTTTTTCTCAACCATGCATGCATATGTTATGTCTTTGATACAGTTTATTCAAAAATAGTTGACAACTAATTTGTATTGTCAGCTTATTTCAGTTCAAGCAAACATGTCCGGCGCTTGGTAGACAGGACCTACTACTGCCCCGGGGCTCAACTAAACTGCGAGGAGATAAGTCATTATGTTTCATGGCTTGAGGATCTTACTACTGTCAAGACAAATTTTTTTCCTGAACTTAGAAATGTTAGTACTCAAAACGTGCAACCAATGGTGATCGTATTGAACTACTGTCACATCTATAATCGAAAGATGGTAAGATTTTAAATATTTGTCCTTAATTAGTACATCTTTTGCATACATTATTTTTGAAGCTAAACTTTCATTGCTTAGTATATTAATTGCTATACGATGTTCTTCAACAGGGACTTCCGATGACAGTTGTGCCTCAGTGGATTGAGACAAAAGGTCGCATGTCAATGGTTAGCTTACGACCAAGATTTCCTACATTGCACATGAGTGCATTCAGGATTTCTGAAAGCGAAGAATGCTTAATAGTGAAAGATTGGAGCAAAATTGTTAACGATCACAGAGAAGTACTAGGGGCAGCAAGGAGAAGCGCAACCCAAGATTAGGAGACAGATTCATCTGCATGCTCCAGTATGATGAATCAGGAGAGCTATACATGTTCTATGCTATTCTACTTGAGAGGGAGCAGCAGGATCAGTAGCTACTAGTTCATGCTCTTAATTAGTACTTGTCTCATGTCCGTGTCCTGAACTTCGATGTTGGTGATGATTATGTTGAACGTGATGATATCTTTGCTTCTGTTACAAAGTGAATGTTTCCTCTTTAAGCTAGCCAGCGTTGATGATGATTAGATAGCTAGCGGTAATGACTATGATGATTAAATAGTGGTAATTAGACGATATGATGATTTTTAGCTAGCTAGAGTTTATTTATTTATTTATTAATATGCGATGATGATGATGATGATGACGACTACAACTCATTATAACGTAAAACAATCCTAAATTAAATTGATAACACAAATTTAATTGAAAAATACAAAATAAAACAAAAACCCACAACCATTTAGTACCGGTTGGTGTTACCAACCGGTACTAAAGGGCTCCCGGCCCCCGGAGCTGGCTCGTGCCACGTGGTTTCCCTTTAGCACCGGTTCGTGCTGAACCGGTACTAAAGGGGGGGGGCCTTTAGTGCCCAAACTTTAGTGCCGGTTCCTAAACCGGCACTAAAGGGCCTTACGAACCGGTGCTATTGCCCGGTTCTGCACTAGTGCCCCCTAATCCAGGACTCCCTCAGTAGCCCCTGAACTAGGCTTCAATGACGACGAGTCCGGCGCGCAGATTGTCTTCGACATTGCAAGGCGGGTTCCTCCTCCAAGTACTTCATAGAAGATTTTGAACACAAAGGTAGTGTTCGGCTCTGCAAAATAAGTTTCCACATATTGCCATAGAGAGAATAATATTTACACAAATCTAATCAGCTGACGTATTCCGTAGCGTGACATCACACCATGGCCAAGTCATTATTCGAATCGTTTTATGGTCCCACCTCAGCGCATTTAGCGAGGCAGTTTCCTTGGCACGTCTTGTCAAAGCAGAGATCGTGTCCCCGTATTTCGGGATTCTCATCAATACGGGCGTGGGTAACCTAACCGTACCCATTGGTATGTTTTCTCGATCAAAGGCGAGTCCCAAATGGTCACGGGGAGGGCCCTTGGTATTTAACCTCTTATAAAGAGACCAAGGCCTTACTCCTTTCTTTCAATCTCAAACGAGTTCGCCCTTCGCCTCGAGTTCCAACACCCAACGCTCCAGATTTCAGGCACTTCGGACCGTCGACAATGTCCGGTTCCGACCTTCGAGGCCGATGGATGCCCTCCTCCGTCACGGAGGAGGACGTCCTGAAGTTGAGAGAGGCCAGGTTCTTGACCGGCGAAATCTTGCATAGGCTTCCTGCTCAAGGGCGGGTCATTCCCACTCCCAAGCCTGGTGAGAGTGTGGTGTTCATGTCTCACTTCCTTCGGGGGCTAGGCTTCCCGACGGATCCCTTCGTGAGGGGGCTCATGTTTTATTATGGGCTGGAATTTCACGACTTAGCTCCGGAGTCCATCCTCCATATTTCCTCATTCATCATCGTGTGTGAAGCCTTCCTTCGTATTCCTCCTCACTTCGGACTATGGCTCAAGACCTTCAAGGTGCAGCCGAAGATGATCGAGGGATGGCACGCGGAGTGTGGAGGTGCTTTTATAAGCAAGAATGCTGGTGCTCCATGGCCCGAGGGCTCTTTTCAAGGGGAGTCCAGCTTATGGCAACGAGAGTGGTTTTATATCACAGCTCCCAGGAGCACCAAGTGGGTGGCGCTGCCTGCTTTCCGCTCGGGTCCCTCGCTACGACTGGCGTCATGGGTCAATAAGGGGCTGGACTGGGGGTCGGCAAAGCACGTGCCCCTGTTGCAGGGCCGCATCCGAGATCTCCTGGAAAGAGACATCAGTCTGGTCGTGGTGACGCAGGTTATGTTAATTCGCCGGGTTCTGCCCTGCAAACGTCGCCCCCTCCGCCTGTGGGAGTTCAACCTGGAGCGACCACGAGTTCTCCAACATTTTCTTGGCATGACGCCTGTGGAGATGTACAAATTGTTCTTCGGACCACAAGTAGTGTGTCCGGATTCTATGGAGCACGCAGGTCTGAGTTGCAATCGTCCAGATACTCAAGTAAGTAGCCTTGTGCCCGGACTCACTATCCGTATATTTATCATAAAATTGCCCCTAAAAGAGTTGTCCTTTAAATAGGAGTGGATAGAGAAAGCAAAGCTAATCAGGTGTTCGGCCCCCCTCCCCGAGACCACGCCGGGTCCCGTGCTAGTCAGGATGTTGGAGGTTGTGCCTTCAAAGGAAAGCGAGGGAGGGGACAAGGAAGCTACAGCCTCCTCGAAGGAGGTTGTTCGGAAGGGAGGACTCAAAAATTCCTCTCCTCAGGGGAAGAAGAGGACCGCCTCTGAAGACCCTGAGACCATGGCCTCAAAGCGGAGGAAGAAATCTTTGCCAGAGGGTCCTGTGCTGGGGGATACTTCAGCCGAATTATGCCCTCAAGGGGATCAGCCCTCCACCGAGTCGTAAGTAGAGAGGAGTTTTCTTTTTAAGAAACGAGAGAAATCCTTGCTTTATATCTGAGAAAAGTAATCGAAAATTTACCTTGTAGCTCGGACCTTAGCCCTTCTCAGCAGAGCTCATCTTCGGGGGATCTTCTTTCAGAGATGATGGAGAGCGGAACGCCTCCCCCTGCCATACCGCCTTGCGAGGCGGGCAACCCTGAGGTATCGTCGCGGAGGGTTTCTCCGAATCCGGCAAGGCCAGAAGGTAGTCATATGCCCCCCCAAAGCCCTCCACGTCCGGCCTTCGAAAAGGGCCATCGGACGAGTTCGGCACCGTCTGGTGCGCGGTCGGAGGAGCTGAAGGATCGGCTAGGGCGAGCATCTATCTTAGAGGAGCATCGTGCATTGATGGGTACGGTGATTGAGAGGATTTCATCCACGGAGAGCGGATTGCACGAGGCCGTCAGGAGTTTACTGACAGGTTTTGAGGTACGCGAAATAATGTACCCTTTTTGGACAGTTGCGCATAAATAAGATGCGCCCTGTGTAGATAGTAGCCCCTGAGACTCTGTGTGTTGTCAAAAGTGATGGCGCGTAGAGGATCATAATCTCAGGTCTAATATGCCACCTTCATACGTAGGTGGCGAAGTGTCCGGTGGCAAGCCGGATTGATGAATTTGCCGAGCTAAAGCGGAAACTTGACGTGGCAGATGCCGACATCGCGCTTGTCAACAAGCGGCTTGACAAGGCACAAGGTATGTAATTCCTCCGGCGGCACCTGGTAAGAGGAGCTTTATGCCAGTATCTTACAATGTGTGCGCTTGATGCAGATGGTGCTGCTGCCATGGAGAATCTTCGGGCGGAACTTGCCCGAGCCAAGGAGCAAGCCAGGAAAAGTGATGCGGCTGCCGGAAAGGCAATTGAAGAGCTGAAAGCCGAACAGGCTGCCCACTGCCGAAGCAAGAAGGAAATGGCCGAGATGGCCGTGAAGCTGAAGAACGCTGCTGACCATTGCAAGCTACTTGAAAAAGAAGATCGGGCGGAACAGACAGACCTGGAGAAGGCCGTTTCTGATGCCAAGGATGCTCGCTCTGCAATGAGAGCTATGAAGGAGGAGCTGCATCAGGCCGGAGAGATCGCGGCAGGAAAGGCCTTTATGCTGCGGAGGAAGTTCTGTGATCCTAAACATGCTCCGTTAGACCGGATGTGGAGTACAGTGGACACCTATCTGGATTTGGTAGCGAGTGCCGCAGATGCGGCCGAACACTTCCGAGATCAAGAAGATCGCGAAGTGGAAAAGCTCTTTTGGTCGTAGTTCCACAATCTGGAGCGTCCACTGTCATTAGTCGATCATTTGGCCGAATGGGCCGAGCTAAATAGGTTGTCTGGACTCGCCATGAAGTATGTCACGAGTCATCTGTGGCCAGAGAGGCCAGAGCCGAAAAGTTATTTCAACTTAGTGCAGCAGTTCCTTGGTGCGGCGCCGCATATCAATGCGATGAAGAGGTCAGCGTGCATAGAGGGTGCGCGGATGGCTCTTGCCCGTGTGAAGACATACTGGGCGGAAATGGAGGCCACCACTGTTGCATCCCCAGACTCGGATGGAAGCCGAGTACCTGCCGAGCACTATTTTCAGGAAGTTCTGCAAGGCGCTCGTTTAATAGAGGCGCAGTGCTCGAAGGATACTATATTCGAATAGCATATATTATTGTAAAACAATATTTTGATAAATTGTACAAGCTTTTTATACTTGTGCCTGCAAGTATTATAATACCTCCTGTGCGGCCGTTTAACATATATGTATCTATAATCTGAAAGATGGCAGTCATCGGCTTCAACCCCCACGCACATAATGCGGGGGTGTTCACAGAAGGCGCATTTTCACACTTGATCCAACGTCTTGGTCCTACAAAGGAGGTGATAGCGCAGCGAACTAGGCAATCGGACTATGATGCTTTATCACTTTCACTTAGCCATAGGAGTTTGACAGTGAGGCTACTTATATAGCCCCTGGTGGCGCCTGCGCTCGCCCGAACTCGGGGCGCGTATGTGCCTGGCCGAGAAGCGGCCCTTCGTTAATGCGGAGGAATCCTAAAGATTCCGGTAAGTCATTGAGTGGTTGACTAGTCTCACGCTATATCATGACAGTCAGTTTTCGGCTTTCTCTACTAAGGTGCTCGCCTGGCCGAACCGGGGCACAATCGCAGTAGTTCTCCTGGTGCCGCCTTAGCCGATAGAGCGGAACGTAAGGTAGCAAAACACAGGAGCCGGGCAAACCCAACATTTGACCAAAGACATGATTCGGAGCTGATGCATATAAGGCCAAACTCGCGACGTCGAACACTCCCTAAGGTATTCGGTCTTTATGAGGGCGGGCGGGATAACGCCCTTAGTAATAAGCCCCTAGTGTCCAGGTACGCGCAAAACTCTAACGTGGCCACATGCCAAAACGCCAGCCTCCTCCTTGGTTATACCAAGAAACCAGGGGATGTGTATCAACAAGAGACAGTAAAAAAGGTTTATGCAGGGTCTTAATCTGAAAAGAATCCTTGGAACGGGTCCCTGCTGCACGTCTGCGCCTTTGTCTCCATTGTGCGTATCCTGGACGGGCGTAGCACGGTGTTCATCTGTAAAAGAGAGGAACTTAGTTTAGGAAAGATCGTGCCGAACATGATTTATACTAAATAAATGAAGTATAAATCGAAATGGGTAAATTTGAGCTTTATTGTCTCTTGTTTTATATGCGCGGAGCCCCTAGTACAGGGGTATACGGCTATTAAGCCTTTATCAATTGTATGTTTATGCCGGACTCGTCTAGCCGTGTCCGTGGTCTTGACGACCTGTTTAGGTGCTTTGGCTGGTGAAGCCGCTTTATTGTGGGGCTGTCAAGGCAGCCGCACTGTCTTCCACGTGGGGGGAACACTCGATGTTTTCCCTTTAATGAGATGATGCCTCGTGGACCGGGCATCTTAAGAGTAAGAGATGCATAATGCGGTATTGCGTTAAAGCGGGCGAAAGCTTCGCGTCCCAGCAGTGCTTGATAGCTACTTGACAATGGGGCGATGTGGAAAGTTAGCTGTTCGCGACGGAAGTTATCGAGGGAGCCGAACATAACTTCTAGCCGTAGAGAACCAATGCAACGGGCATCCGGGCCTGGCGTTACCCCTTGAAAGGAGGTTTTGCTATGGCGAATTTTTGTTGGGTCTATCCCCATGTTGCGATTGTGTCCTGGTATAACAGGTTTAGACCACTGCCGCCGTCCATCAGGACATTTGTTAAGTGGAGTCCGCCGATTATTGGATCTAAGACCAAGGCAGTCCAGCCTGCGTTCCGGATACTTCTAGAGTAATCCTGATGGTCGAAGGTGATCGGTTTTAACAACCATTGGCGAGACTCCTTTGGGATAGGCCGTATGGCGCGTATCTCTGTTGGCGCCATTCTGTTCGTCACGTGAAGTAAGTTTACTGTTTTGAGTTCTTGTGGAAAATCCTTTTGTTTCCTGGTGCTCTGCCTGTGGGGTTCGTCGTCGTCCTCACTTGGTGTGTCAAGCCCCTTGTGTTCGGCGTTGAGTTTGCCGGATTGCTTGAAAACCCAACAATCTCTGTGGGTATGGTTCGCAGGCTTCCCGGGAGTACTGTGTATTTGACATATCTTGTCCAAGATTTTGTTTAAGTTGGATAGCTCGACCCTGTTATCCTTGAGGGGCGGCTTTCTCTGTTTCTGCCGCGAGCTTTTGAATCCGGCGTTGACTGCCGTGCTCTTTGGGCTATTTCCCTTATTCCGTGTTGGTCCTTGCTGCGTCGGGGTTTTCTGTTTCCATCCCTAACTTCGGATGTACTTGGGTCGCTGGTGCTGCATCTTGCCAACCAGCTGTCCTCTCCTGCGCAAAAGCGGGTCATGAGGCTTGTTAATGCGACCATTGTTCTTGGCTTTTCTTGGCCGAGGTGTCTGGCGAGCCATTCGTCTCGAACGTTATGCTTAAAAGCTGCTAGGGCTTCGGCGTCCGGACAGTCGACTATCTGATTCTTTTTAGTAAGAAATTTGTTCCAGAATTTCCGGGCTGGCTCTCCGGGCTGTTGAGTTATGTGACTGAGATCGTCTGCATCCGGAGGGCGGACATAGGTCCCTTCAAAATTTGCCCGGAAAGCATCCTCAAGCTCTTCCCAACTTCCAATGGTGTTTTCGGGAAGGCTTTTGAGCCAATGCCGGGCTGGCCCTTTAAGCTTGAGGGGTAAGTATTTTATGGCGTGGAGGTCATCTCCTCTGGCCATGTGTATCTGGAGGATATAATCCTCAATCCAGACCCCAGGGTTTGTTGTTCAGTCGTACGCCTCTATGTTTACGGGCTTGAATCCCGCTGGAAATTCGTGGTCCAGCACCTCATCGGTGAAACATAGGGGGTGTGCGGCACCCCTGTATTTGGGTGTGCCGTGATGTTCGGATATTTGTTGTGTTGCATTGCTTACTAGAGCTTGCTTTCTTGGCCCGTAGATAGATTTGGCTGGGCCATCTTTTTGATGCGGATCCTTTGGTGGATCGCGTGCCGGCTTGTGTGCATCGCCGCTTGCCGCTCCATGCCGGCCATGTGGCTGTCTATCCGACCGGGTGGCTTTCCTGTTTTTTGACTGCGGGGGCTCTAAGGCCTCCTCGTCAAATTCAGGTTGTAGCTTTCGCTTTGGATAGCTTTTTGTGCGACGACTGCCACCATATTTGTCTGCGGTGTTGCGTACTTTGCTCCATCTGATTCTGAGTGCATCTTCCGCGGTTTTGAGCTTCCGCTTTTGCTTTTTCAGGCTACGCGCAGTGGCGACGAGCCCTTCGTGGAGGTTCTTCTGCTCCATGAGCCTATCCGGCGTAAGGTCGCCGGACTGTTGTTTTCACCGGGGACGGGGTGTTCGGTTTGTTTATCCAAGTTGCCCTATTCGGACGGTTGCTCGAAGGCATGTTCGTCATCCACCGGCTTGTCCTACTCTATGGCTGGGTCTGTATGGCTGTTGTCTCTGTCGAGGCAGGGCTTGGAGTGGCTCTTACGTCGCCGCTTTGATTGCTTTTCGAGTGAACGATCCCTCGTTGCATCCCTGTGTTCCTCGTCGTTGCTTCCTTTGGGTGTGTCCACCATGTATACATCATGAGATGAGGTGGCTGTCCAGTGCCTTATAGGCGTTGGTTCATGTTCATCTCCTACATCGTTGTCCATACCGTCAATGTCTTCGGAGTCGAAGTCGAGCACGTCATTTAAATTATCGAAAGTGGCTACGAAGTGGGCGGTGGGTGGGCTTTGAATTTCTTCATCATCCGCATCCCAACCTTGTTGGCCATAGTTCGGCTAGGGCTCTCCTGATAAAGAGAGAGAATTTAGTGAATTCAGAATATCGCCGAAGGGCGAGTGCTGAAAGATGTCCGCGGCGGTGAAATCCATGATCGGTGCCCAATCGGGTTCGATCGGTAGGGGCGCGGAGGGCTCGGAGTCTGGAGAGGAGTCCGGCTCCTTAGAGTCACGGGCTTCACAGAGAATTGGGCTGGTGTTCGGCTCGATCGCCATAGAGATTGCAGTCCCCGAGGCGGTGTCCAACCACCCATCCTCGATTGGCGCAGTTGGCTCCGAATTAATGGTCGGAGCTGATGCGGGTGCGGCCTCCAGGGCACTGTTCGGCGGCAGAGCTAGATCATGCCCATCCTGACAGTGCGGCGCGCTCGGCTGCGGCTCGAATCCGTCAAAGATCAAGTCTCCACGAAGGTCCGCTGTGTAGTTTAAACTTCCAAATCTGACCTGACGGCTAGGGGCGTAGCTTTCGATCTACTCCAGATAGCCAAGCGAATTGGCCCGCAGTGCAAAGCCGCCAAATACGAAGATCTGTCCAGGGAGAAAAGTCTCACCCTGGATCGCATCGTCGTTGATGATCGGAGGAGCCATCGGGCCTAAAAGTCACGACACAGAGGAACTCTCAATGAAAGCACCAACGTCGGTGTCAAAACCGGCGGATCTCGGGTAGGGGGTCCCGAACTATGCGTCGAGGCGGATGGTAACAGGAGACAAGGGACACGATGTTTTTACCCAGGTTTGGGCCCTCTCGATGGAGGTAAAACCCTACGTCCTGCTTGATTAATATTGATCATATGGGTAGTACAAGAGTAGATCTACCACGAGATCAGAGAGGCTAAACCCTAGAAGCTAGCCTATGGTATGATTGTTGTTCGTCCTACGGACTAAAACCCACCGGTTTATATAGATACCGGAGAGGGCTAGGGTTACACAGAGTCAGTTAAAATGGTAGGAGATCTACATATCTGTATCGCCAAGCTTGCCTTGCACGCGAAGAAAAGTCCCTTGCGGACACGGGACGAAGTCTTCAATCTTGTATCTTCATAGTCCAGGAGTCCAGCCGAAGGTATAGTCCGGTTATCCGGACACCCCCTAATCCAGGACTCCCTGAATCGCGTCCGCGTCCGGCTACACCGCTATTGCGTCACGAGAGGCGACTTGAGCGAGGGCGGCGACCTCGAGCTTCATCCCCGAAGACAAGCTCTCCCGCAGAGCGTTCGCACTTGCGGTCATGGCGGATGTGGTGCCAGGTAGGAGGACGATGCGCTATGGTGTGGAGGTTAGCTGGGCGTTGCCGCTTTAAGTAGCGCATTCCGGTGAGGCCAAGCGTCCGGGTGCGTCATTAAGTCACCGGAGCTGGTTCCTCGGGCACCGAGCCTCTTAACAACGACATACGAACGGACGGCATGAATAAGGGCAGCTGGCGCCGGCTGGGAACGCACCACGTGATGGCACGTGGGACGAGGGTTTTGGTGCGCCAGGGTAGTCAGCTGCGGTCGTGGCAACGTTGGAGATGCCCTTTGCTCACATGCGATCCCCGCATGTCATTGAAAAAGCAAGACAACCCGGCATGGTCTCAGGTCTAGAGGATGCAGTTGACCGTGCTACACCACTCCGCGGACGCGTCGCGGCGCCCCGTGCATCTTCGACGAGCCGGGTGTTGGGGTGTGTTTGGATTGTGGCCAAAGTGAACCTTACCAAAATTTTGGTCATGACCCAAAGATTGGTCTTTGTTTGGACCTTTGCCATTTTTTTGGCATGCCAATGAACTCTAGCCAACTCTAGTTCATTTTTCTTGCCAATGTCGGCCAAATCATGGGCAACCAATACCTCAACCAAAATTTTGGTCATGACCCAAAGATTGGTCTTTGTTTGGATGATTGCCATTTCTTTCGCATGCCAATGAACTCTAGCCAACCCTAGTTCATTTTTCTTGCCAATGTCGGCCAAATCATGGGCAACCAATGCCTCAACCAAAATTTTGGCTACCCAATGCTTTGATGGGGCAACCTTGGGCACAAACCAAACATACCGTTGGTCGTGCCACAGCACTAACGCCACCCTCGGCACACTGAAACCGACCGTGTCTAGCTATGATATGAGCGTGTCGCTCTCCGCGGTCGCCGTGTCCAGAGGCGGTGCTGGAGCTGCGCCCCGTTGTTGGCCCCAACGACCCAGATGAACGGTTATCGGTGGCGAGGAGGTCGTGGGCCAGCTCCTCCATTGGACTAGTCTACCCCACATGTCGGTTTCCCTGTTTTCCCGGCCATATTCGAGCGGCAGGGCTCTGTGTTGCACATTAGGCCTTTCACTACGTAGGCCAAGCGAGACAACTTATTGTTTATTTGAGCCGTTCAAGTATAGTCATGTGGCGTTTGCTTATTTCTCCGTCCTCTCCAACCCTCTTATCCATCGATCATGTCGCCCTCCAGTCGAGCCTATCCTCCCGCATGCCTCATTTGAACATTCCGCCGAGTATCATTCGCATGTACCCACCCTAGTCCTCTTTCAATAGATCTCCGGACCCCGAGATGAACTCGAGAGGTAACTAGTGGGGGCACGTGATACCTAAGGCGGATTCAAAATTTTGAACCGGTGATCATAGCATCCGCAAATCATATATAAAGGGTATTCAATGTTCGTTTCGTTTTTGAACATACATATACTCCCTCCTATCCTTTCTAGTTTACATATAAGTTTTATGTGTAGTCAAAGTATCTCTACTTTGATCAAAAAGGTATCAACATTCAACAACACCCAATCAATATTGTTAGATTCGTACGTACTCCTAGATTTTTACTCGAGATGGTTTCCAATTTGACTATTGACAAGATTAATAGTACATGAGATGTATAATGTGAAAATTATATCATTGGAAACTCCTTTCACATAAGAATTTGACCGTATGCTTTGTGTAAGTTGCATGTCATATATTATTACTCCAACATTTGGTCAAAGTGCATTAGACCATGTATTCTTTGTGTAAGTTGCATGTCATATATTATTACTCTAACATTTGTGTAAGTTGCATGTCATATATTATTACTCTAACATTTGGTCAAAGTAGATAGTGGAAGTGGATCCTCTGACGTAGGTATCCCTGCCTTACCCTCCCTTTCAGTCACTTACTGGCGGACCCCATGCTTGCTAGGCCCCGCATGTCAGTTACTCAATGGGTTCGGCCACGTCAGGGGATCCTCATCCATAGTATACTCCCTCTGTATTTATTTACTCCACATAAAACGGAGGGAGTGGTGGTATAATAAATGACACGGGCGAGGGAGGGGGAGGGACGTCGGTGTACTCTCAACTGAGGTCCCACAAGCGAGCGAAAACGCAAGACGAAGCGCGTTCCATTCAGTGAGTGACATGGAGGGTCCAGCATGCCGGGCTGCAACGCGGACGTGACAAGAGCGATGTACAGTCAAAACCGATTGACCAGTCATCACTGGAACCACTATTCACACCAGAACCTTCGCTGCTCGGCCTATGCCAGTCACTGCCCTAAAACCACACCAAATCTCCAGCCCATTCCCCCACCTTTCGATCCCCTAGCCCGCATCAAGCGTCCCCTAGTTCTCCGGAAAGCCATGGTGCGTCGCAAGATCACTTACTACAAGATGCTAACGCCGGAGCGCCGCGCAGAAATCGCGGCGATGGTCGGTGCCACAGACCTCTGTTCCCAAGCTCGCTTTGCAGCGGGCCAATCCCCGAGTTCTCTGGAACCAAGCTACGAGGAGGAGGAAGCCAATCCAATGTTCATGGCGTAGGACGCGGCGCAAAAGGCCCCCGATGGGTATGAGACGATGGACGTCGACTTCGTGCGGCGTCCGAGTCCCCCATGGTGCAGGCGGACCAGCGGTTCAACATCGCGATACTAAAGGAGGACCGGGAGGCAGAGGCTCAACTCGACGCAGAGCGCGCGCATGCCGCTGCCATCGAGGCTCTCCTGCAGGCGGAACCGGATGTCGTGAATGTTAACCGGACGGCGGAGGCTCAACTTGAGGCGGAGCGCACGGATGCCGCTGCCATCGAGGCCCTCCTGTAGGCGGAACCGGACGTCCTGGACGTGAACCAGGCGGCAGAGGCTCGACTCGACGCAGAGAGCGCGGATGCCGCTCTCATCGACGCCCCCCTACAGGCGGAACCGGACGTCCTGGACTTGAACCGGGCGGTGGAGGCTCGACTCGACGCGGAGCGCGCGGATGCCGCTGGCATCGAGGCTCTCCTGCAGGTGAAACCAGACGTCGTCGACTTGAACCAGGCCGTGGTCTCATCCGTGCAGAGCGCCCGCATGCTCCGCTTGAACGAGTAGCTAGAGGTCGAGGACAACCACGGTGCGGAGACACACGTCGGCAGTGACGGCTAGTCCGCACCGGCAGCCAAAGACGACGAGGCCGCCTCTTTCCGTGAGCAGTGATAGTTTTTCTTTATGTTGTTGTTTTTATGGATCTTTTACTGTGTAAAAACATATATTTGTTATGCAAGTCGCCTGACTTGGGTCAGTCTACCATTTCAGGCTGTTGGATGAATATCCTACGTCTCCTAACCCTTCTTTCCTTCTTCCTCACCTCTTCTTCTTCCCCAACAGACCACCGCATGGGCCGTACGGATACTCCCCAACATGCAGTTGGATAAACATACTCTATGAACGAAAATTATGTGTCAGCGATAGGATGGCTGAGTTTGGTTTATTCACATGCGACAGCACGTGTCAGTGAGGGTGCGTTCCCTTGGTTGGGTTTGCAGCGAGACGGAGCGACTGTGTGAGGGTGCCGTGCGACCGCGGCGTGCAGGAGCGACCGTGTGAGGGTGCGGTGCGACCGCGACAGCCGTGTGCAAGTGTACCTCCTTCTCATTTTGAAAACTTTAGGCAAGCTTGGCAAAAATGTGTGGCGAAGTTTGGCAATGCAAGGCCTAGACCCAAACAGGATAAGTACGTACGTACTAGGAGTACTAGTGTTAAAAAAGAAAGGCGGGGTTTTCCTTCGCGGGATTTAATCGATACAAATCCTCGTTTCACGTGTCAATTAATACATATTTTTTTCTCCAACGACCAAAGAGGCAACCATCTCACTCCTCATCCCTTGATTAATGCAGCGCCATGCAAACCAACCTTCGCACTTCCGCATGCATGCATGTCGTCTCTCTCTCTCCCCCTGTCCATCTCTCTGCACGCATGCGCCTCTCGCTTTCTCTCCTGTTTCTGCATGCAAGCAACTCTCTCTGCGTTGGGAAGATGCGAAGCACATGGGAAAGAGAGATGGGATTACTGCAGGCACGCATGCGGTGGAAAGGGATGGAGGGCCCAGTTGGAAAGAACAGCAAAAAAATGCCAATGCGCAGAGCATTGCGGGGAAACGATTTTTTCTTAGACACAGACAAAAAAGGACCGAAGGGAGTACTACTAGGAGTACTAGTGCGGTGAGATGGTTTCTCGAAGAAGACGATGGAGAAGCGGAGTCAGCGAAGAGTGAAATGATGGTTGCTTCGTCCGTGCTTTTTTGATTTGATGCCTCACTGCTTTTTGATTTGTGATAGAAGGGACAGGGGAGTAGACTCTGTGCTCTATACTGTACTACATGCGTCCAAGCATGGGATAAAGAGGAGAGACGTTGCATTTTTCTATTCCTTCAATCAATCAATCAAGGAGCTTCGGTTCCATCTTTTTGGCTTTGGCAACACCGTCCACAATGGTTCCCATGATGCCAAAAGCTATTTTCACATTTGGCTACACATTGTGGATGCCCTTAACTGTACCACTTGGTTTTGCTCATGTGTGCTATCTATACAAATCTCAATTATATTGATCTAAAAAAATTTAGAATCAAGATTAGTAAAAAAGGAGGTGATTTGCCGCGCGGATGGCGGGGGAGGTTTCTTATTTGAGCAATGCTACATCCACGTAATGGTTTACGTAAAGTTACGAGCTGATGTGATGTGGGACTATTTGATTGGATTAAAGGAGAGGATTAGGCCCACCCCACCTGAAAATCAGGGGGGCATATATAGATTAGATAGAAAGTATATGTAGCAGCTACGTAGCCCTTTGGAAGTCTAGGATTAGGCTTCTTATTTTTAGAGGACGTTGTCCTCGCAGTTTGCTAACATGCGGTCCCAAGTGTCAGTGCTTTACCAAGCCGATCCGCGTCCCACATGAGGCAGAACAATGGCAGAAGCAACACGTGGTTAAGTTGAAGAAGATGAGGGAGAAGCGGATTCAGCAACGAGTGAAATGATGGTTGCTTCGTCCCTCCAACTTAACTGCTGGAAAGGTGCAGCTTTGTGATTTGACGCCTCATTGCTCATTACTACGCCGGCGCCATGACTGGGGTGCTTCACCCCGGCTGCTGGCACATGGACCCGGTAGCTTGATGTCCCACATGTCGGTGAAAGGGACTAGAAGATTTATGAAAGTGAGCGCTCCACTCTTACGACAGATGAGTAGACGACACGACGGCCCAGTGAACTGTCACTTGTACTGTATAGTACTATAGTTTTGCTGTTTCGCACGATCCATCGATACAAACTCGATTAAACAGGAAAGGGCGGGATTTTTCCCACGCGGTAGATGATACTAGCCATACATTTCAAAGGCAATTTTAATGTTTGGAAACTGAATAATTATAAGTAACAATATGATATCTATTAAAAACTAAAAACACATATGATTTATTGTGTTAGAGTGTAGTAGTAGTGCTGTATTGCATAGTTGTTAGATGTAACATGCGGGAATGTGTAGAGATGTAGTTTTGGAGGGCCTATAGAGAGAAAAGCGTAATACGGTCACCGAACTTCAGAATAAGCTGATTACGGTCATTATATACGTTTTGCGGTGATTATACGGTCACTTGCTCACAGTTCAGCATCGGATTGCACTCTGTTGACCGGCCAAATAGTCTGCATGGCGCCATGTTGACTAGTTAAATTGACCACGTTCCTTGTGGGTCCCACCTGTCAGTTCGCATAGGCAAAAGGTCAGATAAACACAAATTTACGCAGGCGCGACAAGGTTCCAACCCGTGCGCGGGAATCACCTAGTTGTGTATGTGTCTGTCAGGGCCTGATGTGTGCGCATGCACGTGTAGGTTGAGCACTTGAGCGTGAGAGTATGTGTTGGTCGTGTGGTGTACTGGTGTGTGCATGCATGCGTGCGTGTGTGCGTGTGAGTGTTGCGTGCGTGCGTGGCTACGTGTGTATGTGTGAGTGTTGCGTGCGTGCGTGGGTGCATGTGTTTGTGTGAGTGTTGCGTGGATGTAGTTCGTGTGCATGCGTGCGTGTGTGTTAGACAGACGGCTCAGCATACCAATACAAGGCCACCTTGTCCGTTGTGCCCGCGGTCATGACTTCGAACCACCGTCCAAATATTTTTTTTGTTGCTTGTTTTCATTCTTACTAGCAAGATGCCCGTGCGTTGCACGTAACATCAAGATGCATTTGTATGACTTGTTTATCTTGTGAGAGAAAAGGATGAACGAGGGAAGGCCTTATTTGCAAATGTGGAGAGGTGTGTGGGTACTTTTTTGCAAAATTGCCATAGTTTCTTTCCTATCCGTCAGATATAAATCGGACGGCCTATATTGCAGGATGGCAGGCACACCATCATCACCAACTCTGTTTTTATAAGAGTGTATTTTATGTATTTTATAAGAGTGTAGATGTAGAGTAGATACAAGTCGATAGGTGTGCACGATGGTAGTGAGAGAATGTGATGCAACACTAGACGTGCCACGTGGAGCATTTAACTGGTCAACTAGTCATGTCATGAGCAAATACAGAGTTGTACAGTGAGCCCGTGACTGTATAATAACCACTAAACGTAAATGGTGACCGTAATGAGTGGATTCTGAAGTCCAATGTACGTATCGTGCTTTCGCTTCAAATACAATGATCGTCATTGCATATATCGCTAGAGAAAGATGAAACATGCGTGAATTTTCTAGGGGCTTACTTTTGGAGGACCTGGAGATAGTTTGGTGTGCATACGTGAAAGGGGCGTACAGGGGGGTATGCAATGGAGAGAGAGATGCTCTTCATTTCTCTTTATTATGACTAACTTTGTATATAGTATAAAAATATACAAATTCACAGTGCGGAATAAATATCATTGTGGGCATCATGCAATGCAATCTAGCGTTCGTACTCCTCCATATAACTTTGTAATGTTGTATACATGTAGAAACTCTAAAATAATTTTTTGGACACACTTTATTCAAAAGGAATGTTGTATGCGAAAAACGTCAAGAGAGGAGTTTTTAGATCAATGGGGTACGTGATGTAACATGAGTGAATCTGTATTTGATGCATTTGGCGGGGCCTAGAGAGGTATGTGTGTGTATTACGTATTCGAGAGAGGCATGGATAGAGGGGCCGACGGGGGGGGGGGGGGTGGGAGAGATAGCACGAGAAATGAGAGTGGTCTAGACAGAGAGAGACGAATATGATGTCACGACAAGAGATTCCATTCCCTTGAGTGTGTATATGCAAGGGGGGAGGTAATAGAGGCACCAGGAGAAATTTTCTCTGTGTGTGTGGTGTTTGTGTTGGTATGTGTGGGTGTGAGAAGATAATGAGACGTGGAGGCAAAGGGTGTGTCACCGCATGAGGTCCGGTGGTCGAGGTGAGGCCCTTCGTTCGGTTCCGTCCTGCGCGACATTGGTCGGCCCGTGACGCATTTAGGAAGACCCATGGATGACTAGTCGTACAAGATAAAGATAGAAGAATTGTGAAGGACTCTGTGTCCACTGACAAAGCAGGCTAGGATTTGTAACCCTAGGTTCTCGGACTAAGGTAACCCCTTTATCTCTGATATTACTATTCATCCAACCTAACTTTAAGGGGCATCCTACAAAATGCTCTGCTAGAATCATACTCGTCGATTAGGAAGAGAGGTGTGAGACAATGCGTAGAGACAGGCGTAAAGATAATGTGCGTACATGAGACACGTAGGCAGGTCCATGTATATAGAAAGGGTCGATGAGGATTGTGCATGTGTATGTTTGCGAGAGGAAGAGTGCTTGTGATAAAGGTTAGTGGAAACAGTTGTAAATGGTTACGAGAGGAAGGGAGGGTTATATCTAGAGCATGTGTGCGAGAAAGACACCTCGGGAGAGAGTGTGTGAGCATGTGTGAGAGACCACCGATGGAGAGTGAAACTACACGTAAAAGACTGCTCTACACATTGATTAAAGATATAAATTGTATCCAAATATTAGGATGGGATCATGATATTTGCAATTTGTGTAAGGAGCGGTCATTGATCCATCAGACATCTAGATTCTATCGAATTTGAGCATGTCTATGTTATTATTCGACGCAATTGATCCACATAGTTAGTATTTTGAACTCCAGACAATGCATCGCTTTAGCAATCGAATATAAACGTGAGTATAGTTCATGTTGTGTGTGTAAAGCACATTATACATGCGAAAGTTACACAATGGACATTATAAATAGCTACCTATGAACTAGCATATTTGAATTCAACTTAAGGTGGTTTAAAAAAATCGAATTCAACATGAAGTCCATTCAATTATTTGAATTTGATATCATGGCATTTGTAAACCATCCCTAAATTATGGGGGCACCACTCTTTGCTCTGATTTTGTACATAATAGCATATGTAGTAGTGTACAAAATAGATTCAAATTTAGCTCCTCCATTCCAAAATAATCGTAGTTATAGGATTTTCAAGTGTCAAAATTTCAAAAAGAAGCGGATAATTTAATGAGGTTTTCAAACATACAAGGTCAAATATAACGTTGTCTATTTAGGTCAATCCTAATAGTTCAAGAGTACTCTAAACGTGAATGCTTGTGTTCCAAAATTTCGAACGAAGCGCCAAAAGAGCCTCTACTCGCCCGAAACCGCGTGAGACCAATGTTTGGTAGTACAAGGAAATTACTTTTCTAATAACTCTGACCCATGAAACCTACCGGCCTGACATCCAAATGTCTAAACCGGGGTAGGTTTGTAGCTTCATTTAGATGCCACACAACCGCATCCGAAAAACATTCATACACAATGGCCGCCTAAGCACACATGCGCGCGGACGAAATCGCTCCCGCCCACTATTTGGGACAACTGGGATTACCATCCTACCCCCGACCCGCAGTAGGTCTGAAATTTAAGAGGAGGGCAAAGTTTGTACTTTCCCCATATTTCAAACAAGCGCGTCCCATCTTCTGTTCAAAAAAGCCAAAAACAAGCGCGTCCCAGACCGAAACATGGTTCCCTCCCACCCGTCCAATTCCCCATTCGTACTCTGTGGGCACCAAAACTACCTCTCCACCAACCGCGAAACCCCGGCGTCCTCCGTCCGCCACCCCATCACACCCATCAACCGCCGCCCTCCTCCATCACGTCGGAGCCGATACCCCGACGTCGTCGTCCACCGCAACGCCCTCGACGGCTATTAGTTGAAGCCGAGGCCGAGCCGCCGTACCCGAGCCAGTTCAACCACGCCATCTTGCGCCTCACCGCTGCCGCTCCAACTTCACCACCCTCCACCGCACCGGAGCTGTTCCTACTACGCCGTCCTTCGCCGCCTCGGATCTGCTTCCCCTCCGCCGACATACGGCCACGGCAACACAGTCAACAATTTGGCCATGGGTTCGTCCAAGCCTGCACCCTCCAGAACATCGGTTTCCCTGGTAAAAAGGAGAAGATCGGCGCGACATGTGGAGGTGACCACACCGGCAACCGAAAAAGGTACTCCTCTTCACTTATTCATGCAAATCTTACGTCTGTGCTTGCACGGTATTCATCCCACAGAAGACACTAGTTGACCGCTTCTTCTTGATACTAGATGTTCCTAGTAACTCGCGATGCATAAGGTTTCTCCTCATATACTATTTCACCTTAGCTAGAGGTCCGTCGCCCCCTTGAATTTCAACTTCTAGCCAGTTGATTCCCAATTAACGGATGCGTTGGCCGGTGTAATAGGAGTTAGTACGCCTGTTACACCGGGGAAGCAACGCCTTGGTGTTTATCTTAGGGGCGTGTGCGGCCTAGAGCTAGAGGCGCCTGATCTGGAGGTCGGCCGGGATTAAAGGGATGGCCTGGGGGCGCTGCCAAGCACGGCGGTGGTGTGAGGTCGATGGGAGGGTGGGGCGGCGGAGGCAGGGGTCTGGGCCGGTGGTCGCTCGCGGTTCGAGAAAGATCGTCAACGGTGACTGGCGGGAGGTAGACGAAGGCCATCTGCCCGTTCCTTATAGATCAGGCGGTTCATTAAAAAAATCGACTGACCTATTTATTTTCAGTTGACTGTTATCTTAGATATGACCACATGTGCTGGTGTGCTAGAGGAGTACCTGCATTTCCTATGCTCATATATTACAAAATCATACGGAGTAGAATCTAATTTTGTTTGCCATGCAATGTTGTAGAGTTATCATATGTCTCCTGTCATTTATTTTTCAGCCACCTGCTATCTGCTACTTTTACAGTGCACTAGTTCTGCACACACTTCACCCTTACTCTCACTATTGTGTTTTTATGCAAGGGTATTTCAGACTCTGCTGCCATGAGAGAAGCCAAAATGAAATGAGAGAAGTCGCTCCAGCTTTGTATGCGGGTAGGCAAGACACGTTATAGCGCTATAAAGGGTGCAGTGTCAGCAGATGGAGACGGTAAACGTAGCTCTAGAGTTGATGACCTCGCTTGCAATGAACCACCATCCCAGGTGCTTGCTTTAACTTCGCGGTTTCATATGTGGTTGCATGTTCCATATGGTTTCTAGCTTGTATTCGAAAGGCCGAAGTCGGTAAGATAAGGAAAGATATTTTTTACATGAACCACCATCCCGTGAGCACCAGAAGACAAATAGCTAGTCAGGGCACTGGCCGAGCCAGTGACAAGCCTAGCAAAGATAGGCATCACCTGGAAGCCAACTAAAAAGCTGCGATGGTGGCGAAGAAGCCTGCCTGGCACTAGGCTCTCAG
The DNA here is from genome assembly GCA_034509565.1 of Triticum monococcum. Classification (NCBI taxonomy): domain Eukaryota; kingdom Viridiplantae; phylum Streptophyta; class Magnoliopsida; order Poales; family Poaceae; genus Triticum; species Triticum monococcum. Next base: position 782,582,476 of record CM067842.1, on the reverse strand, counting down.
GTCCTAGATGATCATGCTCACCACTCCAGCCGGATGTCTAGCTTGTATTGCTTCCAATTTAGTTAAATTGCATCTGCTTAGCTTACACATTATACCTTTGAATATGACATGCCTTTCTGTTTTCGGTACATACTAGTACATTTGTGTATTAACCATGTTCTTACATCAAACTAATGTTCTTGTGTATCCCTCATCAATCATTATGACGAGGCAGGCAGGCAAGGGGACTATTCCTCATTTAAAGAATGCAGCGTCAGCCTCCCGACATGATTCTCAAGAAACAGAAATGCTAGATGAAGATAGTGAATATAGCTCTATAGTTGATTACAGCATTTCCCCTACACTAGTATCGCAGGTGCTTGCTCTAACTTGACAGCGTGATATGTGGTTGCATGTTGCATATGGTGTCTAGATTTTAATTCTTCCAATCTGGTTAAACTACATGTGCTAGTCTGCTTAGCTTATACATTATACCTGTTAATGTGACATGCCTTCCTGTTTTCGGTACATACTAGTACATTTGTCTATTAAGCATGTCCTTACATAAAACTATTGTTTTTTTTGTATCCCGCATCAATCACCATGATGAGACACCTTTAGTATATGTAGTGCGATATTAGTTGCATCTTTCATATGATTTATAGCATGTGCTGCTTCTAATTTGTTGAAATTCCATTTATGATTGGACGCTTTTAACTTGGCAGAGTCATATTGGTTGCATCTTTCATGTGGTGTCTAGCTTGCATTGCTTCTTATTTGCTGGAATGGTTTCTGCTTAGTTTACACAAACAGTTGTGAACATGCCATGCTGTCCTGTTTTCGTACATATTCCATCATGGTATCATGTGTTTGCCTTACATCAAAGTAGTGATTGTCAGTATCATGCATGAATGAGTTCCGAAGAGAGAATTTTATTGCTTTTTCTTGTCGGTTTTACTTGACAATTCAAAATCAATAAAGCGGAAGGAAGTTAGCAAGGCAGCGGATAAAGGTGCTCCTTCCGAATGGAGGGCCTCTACAGTTTCTACTCCTCCACACCCCCAAGATGATTTCCAAGACAACACATGCATAGACATTCAACAAAGTTGTGTTTATGATGAGCACGTCTCCCCTAGTGCAGCATCACCGGTGCTCCCTCTAACTTGGCACTATTATATGTGGTTGAATGTTATGTGTGATGTCTAGCTTGTATTGCTTCTAATTTTGTTGAATTCCATCTGCTTACTTTACACATTATACTTGAATAACACACGTGTTCCTGTTTCTAAAACATACAATATATGTCTATCAGACCATGTTCTTACATCTAATTACTACTATTGTGTAACCTACAACAATCACTTATCATAAGACACGTTTGACTTCGGAGTGTGATATTGGTTACATCTCACATTCTTTTCTAGCTTGTACTACTAATTTGTTGAAATGGCACTTATGAAGAGACAGTTTTAACTTGGTAGAGTGATATTCGTTGCATCTTTCATATGGTGTCTAGCTTTCATTGCTTCTAATTTGTTGAAATGCCTTCTCCTTAGTTTACACATCATAAGCTGTGAATATGCAATGCTGTGAATATGCAATGGCACTAACACTACTAGGAAAAGGCCTACTAATGGCGCACCAGTTTTGCGTACTAATGGCGCACTACTGGTGCGCCATTAGTTCAAAAAAAATTCTTAATCTCGGGTCACTATGGCTTAATCTCAAGTTAATATGCTTAATCTTAGGTCAATATATGTCTATCAGACCATGTTCTTACATCTAATTACTACTATTGTGTAACCTGCAACAATCACTTATCATAAGACACGTTTGACTTCGGAGTGTGATATTGGTTACATCTCACATTCTTTTCTAGCTTGTACTACTAATTTGTTGAAATGGCACTTATGAAGAGACAGTTTTAACTTGGTAGAGTGATATTCGTTGCATCTTTCATATGGTGTCTAGCTTTCATTGCTTCTAATTTGTTGAAATGCCTTCTCCTTAGTTTACACATCATAAGCTGTGAATATGCAATGCTGTGAATATGCAATGGCACTAACACTACTAGGAAAAGGCCTACTAATGGCGCACCAGTTTTGCGTACTAATGGCGCACTACTGGTGCGCCATTAGTTCAAAAAAAAATCTTAATCTCGGGTCACTATGGCTTAATCTCAAGTTAGTATGCTTAATCTTAGGTCAAATCGTACTTTGTGGTCAAACTTCCCGAAAGGTCACCCATCCTCACACTACTCCAGCCCAAGCACGCTTAACTTCATAGTTCTATCCAACCCCAACACCACCTCACTTCACATGCACTTGTTGATATATCTATCATATCCATCCTATTAAACCTTGCTGATGTCTAGGACTTTGTTCATGTTCATGAGTATGATGAAATTTTGAAAAAATATTTCAAACTTCCCGGTCATATTACGTATCATATTTTGAAAAATAATTCTTTTTTTTTCGAAACCAATTTTTTTTTCTGTTACTAGTGGCTCACCTAGCACACGGTGCACCACTAGTTTTCAAATTTGTTGAATTTTTCCCCTCCGGATCTTAAAAGCCCCGTAACTTTTTTTCTGTTAGGTTTTTGGGGATTTTGAAAATGTTTAACGGGGTTCCCCTAGTTAAATTTGGATGTAACTTTTTGAGTCGATGATTTTTTATATACAAAACTTTTTAATCCGAGTTCGTATGCAAAAGTTATGCCCATTTTACAAATTTCAAAGAGATTTTGCAAATAAAGTCGAAATTCATATTTGTAAATTTTCCCAACACTAGACCACATATCACATAGGAAACTTATTTTCTTTTATTTTTTTGACATTTCCATCATTTTCTTTTTTTTAAACTGAAAAGGCGGTCCACGGGGGGGGGGGTGCATTCGGTACGTTTTGGGCCAAGTTAGTAATGGCGCACCGTGGGGGTGGTGCGCCATTACTAGTTAAACTAGTAATGGCGCACCACACCCATGGTGCGCCATTACTAGTTTTGAAAAAACAATAAAACAAATTCTGAATTTTTTTAAAAAAACTTAGTAATGGCGCACCAGTTGAAAGTGTGCCATTTCTAGTTTTAACAGGCCAGTAACGGGCCGACTCTTGCCATGGGCCGAATTTGGCCCATTAGGGGAACAGGCTAGTAACGGGCCGACTCTTGCCATGGGCCGAATTTGGCCCATTAGGGGAACAAGCCAGTAACGGGCCGGAAGTAATCGAGGACCGAAAAGTAGCCCAAGAACGTATGGGCCGTCAATAGGCCGAAATCTAACACGGGCTGGAAACGGCCCATGTAAATCATGGGCCGTTAACGGGTATAAAGAAAATTACTGTTCATTATGGGCTGGAGTCACCGTGGGCCTATAAAGGGCCAAAAGATACAAAGGCCTCATATGGGCCGAAAGACGTCGTGGGCCATACATGGGCCGAAAGTGAAATGGGTTGGTGTTACATTTGACGGCCCACATGATTTTGTTGGGCCGATTTCCTTCAGGGCCTAACGGGCCATGAGTTAACGGGCCGTAAAATGGGCTATTTGCGAAGAGACTGTTAACAGGCTTTTCATGGGCCAGACCGTTAACTTTTGACCAAGTCAAACGGGCCGGCTTTGTAAGCTAAATGGGCCAGTGGTGGGCCGTGGCACTTGTCGACATATCATAGCCGCCTATCTGACCCACTGACGAGCTGACACGTGTTTCGTCCAGCCAATAAGAATTTTACACGTGGAAATTTCCCATTGGTCGGGGCTGTTGACGGGTTATCGGATCCAAAACCCGACCCGATAGCTTAATGGTGTTCCGTTATGGTGGATGCCACGTGTCGGTCACCCTTGATGAAAGCACTTCTGTGACGCGCGATTTATCGTCATGGAAGTGGACACTTCCGTGATGATAATTTTGGTAATGTCATGGAACACTTCTACGACAGCACATGTATGACTATCTTGATTCTGTCATAAATTTGTCATGGATGTACATGCATGACAAAAACACGACCTACTATGACAAACACGTATCATCACGGAAGTGTATTTTTTTTAGTGATAGCTCTCTCCTTACGGATTCTGGGATGACATGTTGCTCAAATCTGCAGCAGGACAGCTCAAAACAAAGACAGGAGATTTTTGTGTGATAAGGAGGTCAAAACCCCCGGGAGATTATATAATGAATTTTAACCAACCAAAATACATGTCATGTCCAAAAATGAAGTCCGGAGAGCACACGAGTGTCAGGACCGGTTTTCCAATAAAACATTTATTGAAAAAACCGACCACTTTATCAGACCAATATAGAAGAATACTCCTTACTGGTAGATAAATCCTTGATACAGAAATCCAGAAGTACTAAATATAATACAAGGTTAAGCTGAGGCTGCTAAACAATTATTACAAGCATGCCGATATTATACATAAAGGCGGATATGACACAAAGGGTATGGTGGCATAACTACTGACTCGCAATAAAAGTGGTGGTGGGTATGTCACAGTGAAGTGGGCGACATGACTCCAAAATCTTACAGCTCATCAAGCGCCGGAGTGAGGCTCGATGATTTTATTAGGGTAGCGGAAGCATATATAATACAACTGACCAACTCCAGGATCGCACGGGACTGACTGGGACTCCTCTAGGCGTCGGACTCGCTATCGTACTCTTCATCCATAAGATCGCCTTCGTCAACATCTGGCCAAATCAACAAGCTAGGTGAGTACTTTGAATGTACTCGCAAGACAGTTTGGACATAAGATATAATAAATGCAAACATGATGCACATGAGCAGACTAGTAATGCACACTCAGGTAATAAATTTGCACTGCATGATAAATGAAAGGAAGTCAGGTGGTAGTCCTCCCGAAATCCCAAAAAAATAGCTGAAGACTGATCGGGTGTCTAAAGCGACGCCTCGAAAGGAAAAATAAATTAACCTGCCGCAGTCGGACGTCAGGGCGACACCACATAAAGGGCTTATATTGAAACGTAAATGGCAGTACGTGCCACAGTCGGACCTCTAAGCGATATCTCTAAAAGGGCTTATAACGAAAGTAAATAACAAGGATGCCACAGTCGGACGTTTGAGCGACATCACATAAAGGGCTTATATCAAAAGTAAATAACAAGAATGCCACAGTCGGACATCTGAGCGACATCACATAAAGGGCTTATATCCAAAGTAAATAACAAGAATGCCACAGTCGGACGTCTGGGCGACATCACATAAAGGACTTATATCCAAAAGTAAGTAACAAGAATGCCACCGTCGGACGTCTGAGCGACATCACATAAAGGGCTTATATTTCATCATTCGAATTCAAGTAGTTCATGAAGGTAAATCATCCCAAGGAATACTCAGTACATCTTATATTTACTAATCGGAGGCACCAACGGAGACTCCACGTTAATCCTTGAGAATAAGATTATTGTCCATTAGATCTTCTTAATATATATTAACAGCCGTTAGATGTTGATAGAATCCATACGTGATGTCCCACCTGTACCTCCACAGCAAAACCTCACAGGTTGCTAAAGGAAAATTAGATCTCCTTAATATATATTAGCAGTCGTTAAATGTAGATAGAGTCCATGCATTATGTCCCACATGTACGTACATAGAAAAAAACTCACGGATTGCTAAAGGAAAATTGATGTGTCCTCATGTTCCATACGTCCTAAATAGATGGACGTGATTTCTTCCCTGCCCTACCTTTACTTTGTTTACTCCTCCCGACCAAGGTTTCTGTCGCCTACCACGAACTAATGAGGATCATTGGTAGGGCGGAGCGCATGCGCCGATGTCGGCACCGCTGGTACACGGGCTGAAGAAGGAGGTGGTCGGCTGATGCCATAATCCGCAAGGCACTCGCTGATAGCAACAGCACGAGCGTAGAGGGCACTGATCTCGCGAGACAGTTGATGGCAAAGGAAAAGCGTCACCAGCATGCGTTTGGACCAAACGAGAAAGTGGTCTCCACCGCCTCCTCCGCAGGTGTTGTCACCTCTCAAGCTGCAGCCTGCCCAAGACAACGAAGGGTCATCAGATCGCCATGTGAGATGCAGACAACCTCATCCGTCCACCATGTTCTCAAGGCTCCAGCAACCACATCCCACCTTCCATCACTTCATCTTTTGAAGTTTGGTCTAGAATTCTCCACGGTCTTCTCTCCTCAACCGGCCCCTCCTTCTCCACAGTCCCATGATTGCTTGCTCCCATGAACTGAACAACCAGACTTGCATAGATTTTCTACTTCACCTCACACCAGCACATACATCTCCCTGTCTCTCCCTTCCTCAACAATTATTTGTCAGATTATTATTTGTTCATCAGATCGATATGGCTGACTGCAGCAACTATGTCATGTGCTTCTTTGACAGGCTTTTAATGATTTAATTCATCTTTTAATTTTTTTCAGCAATGGCATCAGTGCCAATCTTGGAGATGAAACTGAGAGCAGCAGATTTTTCACGGATCAAACATGAATCACTACTATAGTACTGGCTAGCTTCCATATACTAATACGCCTGCATGCTAAAAAATCCATGGAAGAAGTAACATCATTCTTATCTTATAGATATGTATCACAAATTGGTTTTCTCTGCTCCCAAATTATCAAAGGAGATTGTGTCCATAATCTATAAAATTAGAGAGCCTAATGGCTTATGTCCATTGTCCACACTGTATGTACCATCGCAGAAAAACATTAGATATTGCAGGAAAGGAGTTTACATCCAGTGTTTTAGATTGACCTCTTTAGGAGTGAGATTTTAGTAATCGCTCTATCAATGTTCAGTTTTTCTTCAGAACCTTATTGCATAATCTCTACACAAGCAACATATGTCTGTTTTCCGCACATGATGTTATCTCTAAGTCGTGTTGCTCGACCACGTTGTTGAATTTTGGACTCCATGGTTTGTTCATTATATCACAATTATTTTTTCTCTTCAATACTACTGGACTATGCATATTTGTATCTGTAATGTTTATTAACTTCCATAATTTTGAATTACTGATCCAGGGTGCCTCTCCTATCTCACCTTTGTCCTCCTCCAAAATAGTCTTCATTTGATATCTCTCATAATGAAATCTTTTAGGCGCAAATAAAGGTCCATTCTTGCATGAGAATTTATTATTCCGTATTAACACAGAGTGGTAAGATTTCTTTACGTGGATATTAACTATATAAACTTCTGTTGTACAAATATCTTTGATTTAGAATTGTACACAATATTTTCTATACTACTATATCATTGTCTGTGATTTACTATTGCCAATCCCCTTGGAAGAAGTAGTGGAATGATCATGTACGTCAATTACATGGCATAATGTTTCCTTTCTATTCTGTGAGCCAAAAGTGTACTTAGTTCTAATGTGGTTATGGGAGAACACAGCTGATACAAATCCTATTTGTCAGCCTCCACCTAATCGGCCCCTATCAGACAATTTGAAGCGAAAAACAAGGAATCTCCAGGTCACAACTGTATGATATTCTTTTGCAACTATACAATTTATTTCTTTTATATATTTGATTAATCTGGGAACAAGATTGGAATCAAATAAAATGGAATTTTAGTTGGCAAAGGAAATCTGATGTTGACAGTTCTTAGTGCCCAAGGTTACATTTCTTGATATATATGATAAATTACTTAACCTTTCTTGTAGTGGCTGGCCAAAGATCGTTATTTTCCTTCATTCTACTTGATGCACACATTTATTTCTTAGTTTATCCAACATATTTCTTTTTTTAATGAATGGAAGAGCCATATACTACTTAATATATACTAATGTCAAACCTTAAAATGGACGTAAATACTTTAAATATTTTGGAACTAAAATACTCTCCATTTTTTTCTCATAGATACGCATATACAACTATTAATTTATGAAATGTTTATTTATTTCTGCCCTTTCTATTACTTTTGCTGAATGATGGACTAATATGACTCTACTGAACCCAGTTCGGGAATAGAATGGCAGTGTTGTTCATCTCTTCTTATGCTTAGGTCATGCAATGCTGCTTTGTTGTCAGAATTTGAAGCTAGAAGATAGATACTATCTTGGAATCATTCCTTTTATTCAATTGATCGTTTATTATTGATATGCATGTCACTTCCACGATTGTTGTTCACAAAGCTACAGTTAACTTTGACACTATAGTCCCAATGTTTATAGTTTAACGGTTGAATGAAAACAACTTATTTGGACAATGACCATCACAACCAGGACATTAGTGTAGTTATATAGGGCCATAGATTTGTTCTTTTACAAGTACATGTAACTGTTCATCATATAAAGCCTACAATAATAAAATATTTTCTTTTAATATTTACTAGCCCGTGCTGGAGCACGGGTTGATGACTAGTAATAATAAACCGGTTAGTACATCCATAGGAATAACATTCAGCTGGGTTTACCACTCTCAGTTTCATGTTTATTCTCTGGAAACTGTCACTTAGACTGACACTGAGACTGACACTGAGACTGACACTGATATGTTGGTCAAAGTCCTTGATCGTGGACATGGTTACTCGAATGGTTTTGACTCTGCAGAGTTTATACTCCTTACCCACAGCCAACGGATTTCAGTAGTCACAAAGGACTAGTTCCGTTTACGGTATTTTAGAAGAAACACATCTAACCAGTACACACGCATCCACATTCTGCTGCCAGGAATCACCCTAGGCAACATTCAAGAAAAACTCTAAGAAGGGGAGGCTACAACCTCGAATAGCATGGGATCAAATTTATATCGTGCGCTCTAAGGGGTGCACCCCCCTCTCGGTCCCAACCGGAAACACCCATGCCCCCTGACCGGATGACGGGCTTTAATCCAGGGCCATGGAACCCTCATCACGGCCCCTCTATTTGGTGTGTACAAGGAAAGAGGTTTGCAACTTACTAAACCATATTTTTGCAGAAAACATGTGGTAGCATGGAAGGGGACGAACGGGAACAAGACTTGATCCACGTTAATACTAGAGTTAAACAGTTGATATAAAACTGGCATGCTTCAACAATACCAGCTTGCATCCTATCATGCCACCACATGATCAAGTTATATCACCATCATAAGAACGCGTCAATATCGAAGCTCACTCGTAGCTTATTTTGCATGAGATATAACCTTCACAAATGGTCATATAAACATGCCATGCGAAAACTACTCAAGCAAACATGAAAAACACTCATCATATCAAAGGTTCAAACATGCTTGCCTAGTTCGGAGTAGTCGGAGTCTAGCTCGGCGAAGTTTGCGGCTCCGTCACCTCCTTCGGTAGCTATGTTGTAAAAACATCGGATACTAACGTAAATACCGTGCATGCATAAAAATTGTTCCAAATATTTTTCAAATAAATATGATAAAAAACTAGATAGAAAAATAAAGATGACAGTAAAAGAATCAACTCAAAATCAACTTTTGTTTAAAAGTTATAAAGGTTTTAGTCCAAGGACTAAACTGTGATGAGACAGAAACTTTCAAGGGGCTAGTTTAGAAAAATAGAAAATGCTTCAGTTAGAAATACGCCAACCCAAAGGCAACACGTACTTTGGCCGAAGGCGCTTTCAGAAAACGTTTCGAATAAGAAGGGAGAGGCTGACGAGGGGGTCCCGCATGTCAGGTTTAAAAACTCACCATCGACCGAAGCAAACGATGTTCGTCGGCGACGATCGACGGCGATCCAGAGGAGGGCAAGGGTATGGTTGCACTCACGAGAGAATTCTGCGCCGGTAGGTGGTGGACTTGGTCGTCGGCGAGCACCACGTCGACGGCGGCCTCCACTCCGGCGGGCGGTGGTTCGGTCAAGGATGGATCCCTCCGAAGAGAGCTGCAAATGCCAAATTGAAGCGTGGGTTAGGGGAGTGGGTGCACTAGGAGGCTACTGGCATAGTTTGGGAGGCGGGGGTGCTCTCACCAGAGAGAATCTTGCCAGAGCCCGAAGCAGATAAGGGCAGCCGGAGTTGGGGAAGAAGGCCTCCTCGAGGTCCTTCTAGCGGCTGGGCGTGGTTCTGGTGAGGTGGAGGAGTGGTGCTGGGTCGAAGGCGAGCTCGGGGCCTCAATTTATAGCCAGCCCAAGACGGTTGCCGAGAACGGGATTTCTCTGGCGAGTAATTACGGCAAGGTGGTGGTCGAGCTGACGGCTTAGGTGACTGGGCAGCTGCGGATTGGTTCACTGGTTCCATTCAACAGCTAATCTTGGTACAACTTGGGCGATACTCCAGGCCTTCGATGGAACGGCCTCATGGGCTCGTCGGCGGCAGAGAGCGCGCTCTGCACCTCTCAGGCCAAGGCGACGGTTCTGTAGCACGCACATGGAAGAGGACGGCCACGCAGAGGCTCCTGGTGGTGTGGGCGGTGCTGGACGGTGCCGTACTGCAGGGCTGGCCCCTGCTGGCCACCACGGGCGGTTCTGCCACCACGGGAGGCGCCGGAGTTGATGCGACACGTCGCCACCGACGCTCGCAACCGGCCAAGCAATCGTGCGGCGCACTGGAAGGAGGAGCAGTGAGCAACAAGCCAACGAGAGCACTGGCGAGATTGACGCTGCCGACTGACGAAAACGACACTGTCTCTGAACTGAAACACTGAATTCTGAATTTGAACAGAAACAGTGCACACCAGCTGTTCGGCGAAATGTTTTAAGCACGTGGAAATTTTTTCTTGAGCTGAGACTTGGTGAGGTGATCTCTTGATGCATCTGGAGACTGCCTGGATTATCTCAGAATTTTTGGAAAAGAAAAAGAATGAAATTCACCAAAAATGGAAAATCTGGTCCAAACTTGCAGCAAGCAAATTTTGAAAAATTTGAACTGTGGACTGGCAGATCTTGATGGATCTAGGTTGAGGGTACTAAGGACTAGCCAAAGGAATTTATTTGGAACCAAAACTCAAAGGAAATCTAGTAGTTCCTTTATAGTTCACTAAGGTCCAAATTAAATTACAGAAAAAGGTTTGAGGATTAAATAAATAGAAATAAAATCTAAAGGAGGTTGAAACTTGCTGGAATTAGATGTTTGGCTTGACCCAAAGTAGGGAGGTGGGCTTTGGAAGGAAATTTTCAACATAGGTCATGGCAAGAGAGTACTTTTGAATAGGGAAGGATAAAATTCCAAAATTATTGGAATTCTTTTTTAAAAAGGAAAATTTGTAAAACCACCCAAAAGTATTTGTGTTGAGCCACACAAGATGAAAACCCTCAAGACCAAAATCAAGGTTGGGAAGAACACATAAAATATTTGTCTTAAAGAAAAATTTTGAGAAGGAGAGTCTTTTAGAATTTTTTTAAATAACCGCCATCCAATTAATTAAAGAATTTGAGACAAACCAAAAATCAAAATTTTTGGAGTGTTACAACACCTACTCCCTTAGGAGAAATCTCGTCCCCGAGATTTCAGCCGATCCTCAAATAGGTGTGGGTACTCTTTCCGAAGAAAATCTTCTCTTTCCCATGTTGTTTCATCCTCGGTGTGATTGCTCCACTGAACCTTGAAAAACTTAATTGTTTTCTGACGGGTCCTCCTTTCGAACTCCTCCAATATTTTTCTTGGACGTTCCATGTAGGTGAGGTCTGGTTGTACGTCAATGCTCTCATGAGATACATGCTTCTCTGGGTTGCTTATGCATTTCCTCAACTGTGAGACGTGGAACACGTCATGGACGTCTGACAGCTCTTCGGGTAGGTCTAGCTGGTAGGCCACTATGCCTCTTCGTGCAATCACACGGAATGGTCCAATAAACTATGGTGCTAGCTTTGCTTTAACCTTGAATCATTGCAGGCCCCTCATAGGAGATACTCGGAGATACACATATTCACCGGGTTCAAAGCTGACTTCACAATGTTTTTGATCATAATAACTCTTTTGTCGGCTCTGGGCTGTCTTGAGTCGATCCCTGATTAGTCTAACTTTCTCCTCAGCTTCCTTGAGCATCTCTGGGCCGAAGATACGACTGTCTCCTGTGTCTGACCAATTTAATGGGGTACGGCATCTTCGCTTGTATAAGGCTTCAAAAGGTGCCATTTGTAGACTGTCTTGGTAACTGTTGTTGTATGCAAATTCGGCATACAACAAGGTTTCTTCCCAACTGGTTCCATAGGTGAGAACACATGCTCTTAGCATGTCCTCTAAAATTTGGTTCACACATTCAGTTTGTCCTCCAGTCTGGGGGTGGTATCCTGTACTGAATAATAGTTGAGTTCCTAGAGCTTGTTGTAAATGATCCCAAAATCTAGAGACGAATTGAGTGCCTCTATCGGATATTATGTCTTTGGAATTCCATGCAGACAAACTATACGGGAGAGATAAAGTTTGGCAAGCTTCTGAGTGGTGTGGGTTGTCTTTACCGGGATGAAATGTGCCACCTTAGGTAATCTATCTATGATGACCCATATGGCATCATTTCCGTGTCATGACCGAGGTAGTTCGACAATAAAATCCATTCCAATTTCGTCCCATTTCCACTCAGGTATCCTGTTTGGCTGTAATAGTCCTGCTGGTTTTTGGTGCTCGGCTTTAATGCATTGGCATGAATCACAACATGCAATGAATGTGGCTATATCCCTCTTCATACCGTGCCACCAAAATTTTTCCTGAATGTCCTTGTACATTTTGGTTCCTCCAGGGTGGATTGAATATGGAGTGGTGTGGCCTTCGGCTAGAATTTGCTGTTTGAGGTCCTTTATATGTGGTGCGCAAAGTCTGTCTCCGTACCATAATATTCCCTTATTGTCTACGACGAATTCTGAAGCCTTGCCCAGACTCACTTTTCTTTTTATTCCTTTGATGCTGCGGTGTCCATGCTGAGCCTTCTTAATTTGTTCCATTAGGGTGGGATGTATTTCCAAATTTGACACATTGCCTTCAGTGACTATCACCAAGTTGAGTTTGGCGAACTCCTGCTGAAATTCAGGTCTCAAGTTTTGTATACTGTCGTTACCCGAGCTGGGGTTTCGACTAAGAGCATCTGCCACTACATTCCCCTTTCCTGGATGGTAGTGAATGCCAACATCATAATCTTTCACTAATTCCAACCAGCGCCATTGTCGTAGATTGAGTTTGGGTTGTGTGAAAATATATTTGAGGCCTTTGTGGTCCGTATATATTTCACAATGATTTCCCAGCAAAAAGTGCCTCCATTCTTTGAGTGCATGTATGACTGCTGCTAATTCCAAGTCATGAGTAGGATAATTTTCGTCATGCTTTTGTAGTTGCCGGGAAGCGTATGCGACTACTTTGCCTTCTTGCATTAGTACGCATCCGAGGCCCTTCCGGGATGCGTCACAATATACTTCAAAACTTTTGTGTATGTCTGGTATAACCAATACTGGTGTTGTTGTTAATTTCCTTTTGAGTTCTTGCAAACTTTGCTCGCAAGCTTCAGTCCATACAAATTTCTTATCCTTCTTGAGTAACCGTGTCATTGGTTTTGCTATGGTGGAGAACCCCTCAATAAACCTTCGGTAATATCCAGCCATTCCCAGGAAACTTCGTACATCGGTTACGTTGGCTGGTGGTTTCCAGCCAAGTACGGCCTTGACTTTTTCTGGGTCCATGACAACACCTTTTTGGGTCAATACATGGCCTAAAAAACCAACCTGTCTTAACCAAAATTCACATTTGCTGAATTTGGCATATAATTGATGTTTTCTTAATTCTCCCAGTACAATTCTGAGATGTTCAGCATGTTCTTTTGGTGTCTTAGAGTATACCAGAATATCATCAATGAACACCACAACAAATTTGTCCATAAATTTCATAAACACTTTTTCGTGAGGTGGACAAAATATGCGAGGGCGTTTGTCAGTCCAAACGGCATTACTGTAAATTCATATAATTCGTATCTGGAGGTGAATGATGTCTTAGGGATATCTTCTGTCCGTACTTTTAATTGATGATACCCCGACCTTAAATCAATTTTTGAGAAAACCTTGGCTTGTGCGAGCTGGTCAAATAAATCATTTATCCATGGCATCGGATATTTGTTTTTGATGGTGACCATGTTGAGTGCTCGATGGTCTATACATAATCTCAGTGTCCCATCTTTTTTCTTGGAAAATAATACTGGTGAACCCCAGGGTGAGGAGCTGGCCCGTATAAATCCTTTGTCCAGTAATTCTTTTATTTGCTTCTTTAATTATACCAACTCGGAGGGTGCCATTCTATAGGGTTTCTTGTAAATGGGGGTGGTTCCAGGTGCTAGTTCAATGATCAACTCTATTTCCCGGTCTGGTGGTATGCCTGGTAGTTCTTCGGGAAATACGTCAGGGAACTCACACACCACTGGAACTTTTCTTAACTCTGAAATGTCCACCTTGTTCAACCTTGGTTGCCATGATATTGGTATTTCTTGAGCTGCAACTTTTATCGTCTTCCCGTGATGATAAGTAAGAATTACAGTCTGACTGAAGCAGTCGATAAATCCCTTGTTGGTGGTTAACCACTCCATTCCTAGGATAACATCCGGTCTCTTATTTTCCAATACAATGAGGTTTGCCTGAAACTTTAGTCCCTCAATCTCAATAACCACACCCTAGCAGTAACTCTGAGTGATTTTCTTAATCCCGGGGGACTTGATGGTCATGGATTTTTCCAAGGGAAGCATCGAAAAATCATGTTGGAAAGCAAATTTCTTTGAAATGAACGAGTGAGAAGCTCCAGAATCAAACAAAACCGTGGCAGGTATTGTGTTGACAGGGAACATATCGAGTATGATATCCGGAGCATTCTGTGCTTCCTCCTTGGTCACATGGTTCAAGTGACCCTTCTTGTGATTGTTATTGGGGTTGAAGTTGTTACGCTTGGGTGTTGAATTATTTCCACTGTTGTTTGGCTGTGGGGCCGAGTTTCTTGGCTTTGGGTATTGTTTGGCATAGTGTCCTTCCTCTCCACTAGCGTAGCAAGTAACACCTGGGCGATATGTAAAGTCCTTGTCTCTTGCATGAAATTTTTTGTTTGGGCGTGGAACAATAGTTGTGGCTTTGTTCGCTCCAATTTTCTGAAAATCAGACTTGTTCCGATTGTTGCGAGCATGAGTAGTCTTGTCCCTTTTGCGCTTGCGAAAATCCTCCAAGCTGTGGCGCTCATTTTCGAATGTAATAGCTTTGTCCACAAGTGTTTTGAGACCCGAAAAGGTGTGTACGACCAGCTGGCATTTAGGTGCTGGTGCCAGACCATCCAGAAATTTTTCCATGTTTTTATTTTTAGTCATATGCTCTTCATTGGCATAACGAGATAATTGAGTAAACTGACTATTGTACTCAGTCACTGTCATCAATACTAGGAAAAGGCCTACTAGTGGTGCACTAGTTTTGCCTACTAATGGCGCACTACTGGTGCGCCACTAGTACCACGCCACTAGTATTTTTTACTAATGGCGCACCACTAGTGCGCCATTAGTATCTAGTATACTAATGGCGCACCACTGGTGCGCCATTAGTATAGGCCACGGTGCGCCATTAGTATAGGCCACGGTGCGCCATTAGTATAGGCCACTGGTGCGCCATTAGTAAAGGCCACGGTGCGCCATTAGTATTTCTGAATTTTGACGGCGGGAAAATAGTAGTGGCGCACCGCCTAACCCCCACCGTGCGCCATTGCTATTTTTGAATTTTGAATTTGGATCTGGATCGTGATTTTTTTGCCCATTTTTTGCTCGTTTTTTGGCACGATCTTATTTCAAATTTTGTTCCTGTTTTTGGATCTTGTACGTTCTTTTGCCGTGTTATTTTGCCAGAGAGGAGTTCGCCGGTGAGGAGGAGGAGGAGGTCGCCGGAGAGGAGTTCACCGGAGCATCGGAGAGGAGGAAGGAGAAACCATGAGGGGATGGGAGGAGAGGAGGGAGGAGGAGCTCACCAGAGAGGAGGGAGGAGGAGCTCACCGAAGAGGAGGGAGGAGGAGCTCACGGGAGAGGATGAAAGAGAAACTGTGAGGGGAGGGGAGGGGAGGAGAGGAGGGAGGAGGAGGTCGCCGGAGAGCAGGAGGAGGTAGCCGGAGAGGAGGAGGGTAGTATGGTGGAGGAGAGAAGGCAAGATGGAGTGGAGGAGAGGAGGAGATGGAGTGGAGGAGAGGTGGAGTGGAGGAGAGGAGGAGATGGAGTGGAGGAGAGGTGGAGTGGAGGAGAAGAATGAAGAGGTAAGGAGGAGAGGACCACGCCCAGCCATATATACGGCATAGTAATGGCGCACCGCGGACAGGTGCGCCATTACTAACTTTTTTTTGATTTATTTTGAATTTTGAAGGCAGGAAGATACTAATGACGCACCATGGGCAGCTGCGCCATTAGTAACTTTTTTTTTATTTTTTTACTTATTTTGAATTTTGAAGGCGGGAAGATAGTAATGGCGCACCATGGGTAGGTGCGCCATTAGTAAGTTTGAATTTTTTTTGAGTTTTTTGCCTCTCCAGATCTTAAAAGCCCTGTATCTTTTTTTCTGTTAGGTTTTTGAGGATTTTGAAGATGTTTGACCTATTAAATTCGGATGTAACTTTTCGAGTAGATGATTTTTCATATAAAAAACTTTTTCATCCGAGTTCGTAAGCAAAAGTTATGCCCATTTTACAAATTCCCGAGAGATTTCGCAAGTAAAGTCGAAATTCATATTTGTAAATTTTCACAACAACTAGACCACATATCACATGGGAAACTTATTTTCTTTTATTTTTTTGACATTTCCATCATTTTGTAAAAAAAACTGAAAAGGCGGTCCACGTGGGGGGGGGGGGGGGGGGGGTGCATTCGGTGGAAGTGGTGGCCAAGTTACTAATGGCGCACCGTGGGATGGTGCGCCATTACTAGTTCAACTAATAATGGCGCACCACTCCCACGGTGCGCCATTAGTAGTCTAAAAAATAAAAATAAAAAAAATTGAATTTTTTTGAAACATAATTACTAATGGCGCACCGTGGGATGGTGCGCCATTACTAGTTGTGCGCCATTACTAGTTGAACTAGTAATGGCGCACCATCCCACGGTGCGCCATTAGTAGTTTTGAAAAAATAAAAAAAATTACTAATGGCGCACCGTGGATGTAGTGCGCCATTAGTATTTGCACACTAATGGCGCACCAACACATGGTGCGCCATTAGTATTTAGTAATGGCGCACCACATGTACAGTGCACCATTAGTGTTCATATTGGCTATAGCTGTTTTTGTAGTAGTGCATGCTTCTCTGCTTGAGGTCATCAAACTCCCTTTTCTTGATCCTCATAATGCTTCTGGGAATGTGCGCCCGACGAAAACCTTCTTTAAATTCTTCCCAGGTGATGTTATTTTCATTGGGGTGCATGTGTAGGAAATTTTCCTACCATGATGCAGCTGCTCCCGTGAGGTAGTGAGGTGCATAAAGTACCTTCTCATGGTCCAAACATTGTGCAATAATTAACTTCCTTTAATGTCTCGAAGCCAATCATCGGCCTCAAGAGGTCTATTAGTGTGAGAGAACGTTGGGGGACGTGTCTTTTGTAGTTCAGACAATTTGGAATGCTGCTGATATGGTTCACGGTGATTTCCCATATTGATAACATGGTTCATCATTTCTTGATGCTGCTGCTGGCTTTGCTCATAAAGGAGGCATACTTGAGAAAATATTGTTTCACTGCCTTGTTGACTTGACTGCCCCTGTGTGAAATTATTACTTGTCTGGGTACCATAATTTTCTTCCGGCGGACTTGGCATGGAATGAGTCCAGGGACGAGGCATTTTCCACTTTGGGGTATTTTTGTAGAATTCATGAGAAAAAAACTGAGTGGCAAAAATAAATAATTTTACAAAGGCGGAATTCCAAGATTTTTTTAAGAAAATACTTGATTGCGCATGGAGAAGGACCGCTCAGTACATATCTTACACGCAAGCCGTAATTATACAATACATCACTCAGGATGTGCGTACACATTCCTGACATGTTATTTAGGCTAGTGCACTTCTCCGAGTTCCTACATGATACGCACACAAACTACTTCTCACCAAACCTATATACATATAAACATATCATACAAGCTGGTACATCGCACAGCTGCTAGGCGCACTCAGTCGGAGATGGTAAAACCTTCCCTCGGCCTGCCGATGTTAAGACCCAGGGATGCTGGAGACTCAACCTCCTCCTCACTAATAGGCTCCAGACACGAAGTACTGGGTTGAGGAGCTAGTGCGGGCGCGACAGGTGGTGCAACACTGACTGGAGTAGGAGCAATGACTTGGTCAAACTCCTCAGTGGTAGGCAGGCGGCGAGCGGTGGCTAAGATGGCAGGTGTATAGGATGTTGAGGATGAGACGTAAGTCAGTGGTGGTGCTGTATGGAGGAGCTCCCTCCTGTTGGCGGAACAGCCCTGAACTAAGTCCATACGAGCAGCCACAAAGTCGTCCACGAGGTTATCAAAAGCTGCCTCAAGAGCTTTGAGATACTCAACCAACATTTCAATAGCCTCATCTCTCTCCCCCCGTGCGCAAGCGAACGCATAGTGACATGTGTATGGCACGTGGCATGGGAGGTAGCAGTAGCGACGAGCCTTCATCGAAGGAAGAGCATCCCGGAGACGAGTTATCACCTCACGGGCAGCCATCTGCGTGGCATGCCTCTCCGTAGGCATGGCCCTTCCCACAAATTGAAGCAGCGTGACTCAGAACATCCTCCCTTGAATTGCACCGCGGCCTATTGCATAGACATGCTGTCGCTGATCTTGTGCTGGTAGAGTGTGAACTCTGGACGAGCCGATGGCCCAATCGCGACCTTGGTGATGGAGATGTGAAGCTTGATAAACCCCTCAGGTACATTGGCGAACACCTGTGACTCACAGTCGCTGCCAGCCATCTACAAAAGTAGACAAAAATTCCAGATAGTCAATTCATAAATTTATGATGACTAACAGAAAATTGCTACAATTGCAAAATGTTAAAATAGCACTTATTATGCTAATAACCGATTAGCGATCGTACCTAGTGGCTTCCTACAGTCAGCCTGGCTCTGATACCAAGGTTGTCAGGACCGGTTTTCCAATAAAACATTTATTGAAAAACCGACCACTTTATCAGACCAGTATAGAAGAATCCTCCTTACTGGTAGACAAATCCTTGATACAGAAATCCGGAAGTACTAAATATTATACAAGGTTAAGCTGAGGCTGCTCAACAATTATTACAAGCATGTCGATATTATACATAAAGGTGGATATGGCACAAAGGCTATGGTGGCAAAACTACTGACTCGCATTAAAAGTGGTGGTGGGTATGTCACAGTGAAGTGGGCGACACGACTCCAAAATCGTACAGCTCATCAAGCGCCGGAGTAAGGCTCGATGAATTTATTAGTGTAGCGGAAGCATATATAATACAAGTGACCAACTCCAGGATCGCATGGGACTGACTGGGACTCCTCTAGGCGTCGGACTCGCTATCGTACTCTTCATCCATAAGATCGCCTTCGTCAACATCTAGCCAAATCAACAAGCCAGGTGAGTACTTTGAATGTACTCGCAAGACAGTTTGGACATAAGATATAACAAATGCAAACATGATGCACGTGAGCAGCCTAGTAATGCACACTCAGGTAATAAATTTGCACTGCATGATAAATGAAAGGAAGTCAGGCGGTAATCCTCCCGAAATCCCAACAAAATAGCTGAAGACCGATCGGGCATCAGGGTGACACCACATAAAGGGCTTATATTGAAATGGAAATGGAAGTATGTTCCACAGTCGGATGTCTATGCGACATCTCGAAAAGGGCTTACAATGAAAGTAAATAACAAGGATGCCACAGTCGGATGTTTGAGCGACATCACATAAAGGGCTTATATCAAAAGTAAATAACAAGAATGCCACAGTCGGACGTCTGAGCGACATCACCTAAAGGGCTTATATCCGAAAGTAAATAACAAGAATGCCACGGTCGGACGTCTGGGCGACATCACATAAAGGGCTTATACCCAAAAGTAAGTAACAAGAATGCGACAGTCAGACGTCTGAGCGACATCACATAAAGGGCTTATATTTCATCATTCGAATTCAAGTAGTTCATGAAGGTAAATCATACCAAGGAATACTTAGTACATAATAATAAACCGGTTAGTCCATCCACAGGAATAACATTCAGCTGGGTTTACCACTCTCAGTTTCATGTTTATTCTCCGGAGACTGTCACTGAGACTGACACTGATATGTTGATCAAAGTCCTTGATCGTGGACATGGTTAGTCGAATGGTTTTGACTCTGCAGGGTTTGTACTCCTTACCCACAGCCAACGGATTTCAGTAGTCACAAAAGGACTAGTTCCGTTTACGGTATTTTAGAAGAAACACATCTAACCAGTACACACCCATTCCACATTCCGCTACCAGGACTCACCCTAGGCAATGTTCAAGAAAAACTCTAAGATGGGGAGGCTACAACCTCGAATAGCATGGGATCAAATTTATCACGCGCTCTATGGGGTGCCCCCCTCTCGGTCCCAACCAGAAAAACACATGCCCCCTGACCGGATGACGGGCTTTAATCCAGGGCCATGGAACCCTGATCACAGCCCCTCTATTTGGTGTGTACAAGGAAGAGGTTTGCAATTTACTAAACCGTATTCTTTGCAGAAAACATGTGGTAGAACGGAAGGGGACGAACGGGAACAAGACTTGATCCACGTTAATACTGGAGTTAAACAGTTGATATAAAACTGGCATGCTTCAACAATACCAGCTTGCAACCTATCATGCCACCACCTGATCAGGTTATATCACCATCATAAGAACGCATCAATATCGAAGCTGACTCGCAGCTTATTTTTCATGAGATATAACCTTCACAAATGCTCATATAAACATGCCATAGGAAAACTACTCAAGCTAACATGAAAAACACTCATCATATCAAAGGTTCAAACATGCTTGCCTGGTTTGGAGTATTCGGGTCTAGCTCGGTGAAGTTTGCGGCTCCGTCACCTCCTTCGGTATCTATGTTGTAAAAAAATCGGATACTAACGTAAATACCGTGCGTGCATAAAAATTGTTCCAAATATTTTTAAAATAAACATGATCAAAAACTAGATAGAAAATAAAGATAACATAAAAAGAATCAACTCAAAATCCACTTTTGTTTAAAAGTTATAAAGGTTTTAGTCCAGGGACTAAACTGTGATGAGACAGAAACTTTCCAGGGGCTAGTTTAGAAAAACAGAAAATGCTTGAGTTAGAAATACGCCAACCCAAAGGGAACACACACTTTGGCCGAAGGCGCTTTTAGAAGACGTTTCGAATAAGAAGGGAGAGGCTGACGAGGGGGTCGCGCATGTCAGGTTTAAAAATATCACCATCGACCGAAGCAAACGATGTTCGCCGGCGATGATTGACGGCGATGCAGAGGAGGGAAAGGGTATGGTTGCACTCACGGGACAATTCCGCGTCGGTGGGTGGTGGACTTGGTCATCGGCGAGCACCACGTCGACGGCGGCCTCCACTCCGGCGGGCGGTGGTTCGGTCGAGGATGGATCCCTCCGAAGAGAGGTGCAAACGCCAAATTGAAGCGCGAGTTAGGGGAGTGGGTGCACTAGGAGGCTACTGGCACAGTTTGGGAGGCGGGGGTGCTCGCACTAGAGAGAATCTTGCCGGAGCCTGAAGCGGATCGGGGCGGCCGGAGTTGGGGAAGAAAGCATCCTCGAGGTACTTCTAGCAGCTGGGCGTGGTTCTGGTGAGGTGGAGGAGTGGTGCTGGGTCGAAGGCGAGCTCGGGGCCTCCATATATAGCCGGCCCGAGGCGGTTGCCGAGAACGGGATTTCTCCGGCGAGTAATTACGGAGAGGTGGTGGTCGAGCTGACGGCTTAGGTGACTGGGCAGCTGCGGATTGGTTCACTAGTTCCATTCAACGGCTAATCTTGGTACAACTTGGGCGATACTCCAGGCCTTCGACAGAACGGCCTCACGGGCTCGTTGGCGGCAGAGAGCACGCTCTGCGCCTCTCAGGCCACGGCGACGGTTCTGCAGCACACACAGGGAAGAGGACGGCCACGCGGAGGCTCCTGGTGGTGTGGGCAGTGCTGGACGGCGCCGTACTGCAGGGCTGGCCCCTGCTGGCCGCCACGGGCGGTTCTGCCACCGCGGGAGGCGCCGGAGTTGACGCGACACGTCGCCACTAACGCTCGCAACCGGCCAAGCAACCATGCGGCACACTGGATAAGAAGGAGGAGCAGTGAGCAACGAGCCAACGAGAGCACTGGCGAGATTGACGCTGCCGACTGACGAAAACGACACTGTCTCTGAACTGAAACACTGAATTCTGAATTTGAACAGAAACAGTGCGCACCAGCTGTTCGACGAAATGTTTTAAGTATGTGGAAAATTTTCTTGAGCAGAGACTTGGTGAGGTGATCTCTTGATGCATCTGGAGACTGCCTGAATTATCTCAGAATTTTTGGAAAAGAAAAAGAATGAAATTCACCAAAAATGGCAAATCTGGCTCAAACTTGCAGCAAGCAAATTTTGAAAAATTTGAACTGTGGACTGGCAGATCTTGATGGATCTAGGTTGAGGGTACTAAGGACTAGCCAGAGGAAATTATTTGGAACCAAAACTCAAAGGAAATCTAGTAGTTCCTTTATAAATCTATAAGGTCCAAATTAAATTACAGAAAAAGGTTTGAGGATAAAATAAATAGAAATAAAATCTAAAAGAGGTTGAAACTTGGTGGAATTGGATGCTTGGCTTGATCCAAAGTAGGGAGGTGGGCTTTGGAAGAAAATTTTCAACATAGGTCATGGCAAGAGAGTACTTTTGAATAGGGAAGGATAAAATCCAAAATTATAGGAATTCTTTTTTAAAAAAGAAAATTTGTAAAACCACCCAAAAGTATTTGTGTTGAGCCACACAAGATGAAAACCCTCAAGACCAAAATCAAGGTTGGGAAGAACACATAAAATATTTGTCTTAAAGAAAATTTTTTAGAAGGAGAGTCTTTTAGAAAAAAATTAAATAACCTCGTTCCAATTAATTAAAGAATTTGATAAAAACCAAAAATCAAAATTTTTGGAGCGTTACAACGAGGTGCCCACGAGGTAGGGGGGCGCGCCCTCCACCCTCGTGGAGGCCTCGTGTCCTTCCCGGACTGCTTCTTATTTTTCTATTTTTCTAAATATTCCAAAACGGAGAAATATTGCCTTAAAACGGTTTTGGAGTCAGTTTACTTACCGTACCACATACCTATTCCTTTTCGGAGTCTGAAACGTTCCGGAAAGTGCCCCTTATGTATTCCTCTGGGGTTACGGTTTCAATAAAATTGGTTTCAACATTTATGGGATTACCTGAGATATAATGTTTAATTATTTGACCGTTCACCACCTTCGGATTTGTACCTTCGAAGTTGTTGATTTTTATGGCACCGGAATGATAGACCTCCTCGATAACGTAAGGACCTTCCCATTTAGAGAGAAGTTTTCCTGCAAAAAAATCTTAAACGATAGTTGTATAGCAATACATAGTCACCTACATTAAACTCACGCTTTTGTATCCTTTTGTCATGCCACCTTTTAACCTTTTCTTTAAATAATTTGTCATTCTCATAGGCTTGGGTTCTCCATTCATCAAGTGAGCTAATATCAAATAACCTCTTCTCACCGGCAAGTTTAAAATCATAGTTGAGTTCTTTAATAGCCCAATATGCCTTGTGTTCTAGTTCGAGAGGTAAGTGACATGCTTTTCCATAGACCATTTTATACGGAAACATACCCATAGGAGTTTTATATGCAGTTCTATAGGCCCATAATACATCATCAAGTTTCTTGGATCAATTCTTTCTAGATCTATTAACAGTCTTTTGCAAAATTAATTTGAGTTCTCTATTACTCAATTCTACTTGACCACTGGATTGTGGGTGGTAAGGGGATGCAATTCTATGATTAACAACATATTTAGCAAGCATTTTACGGAAAGCACCATGAATAAAATGTGAACCACCATCGGTCATTAAATATCTAGGGACTCCAAACCTTGGAAAAATAATTTCTTTAAGCTTTTTAATATAAGTGTTATCATCAGCACTACTAGTTGAAATTGAAGGAAATATGCCCTAGAGGCAATAATAAAGTTATTATTTATTTCCTTATGTCATGATAAATGTTTATTATTCATGCTAGAATTGTATTAACCGGAAACATAATACATGTGTGAATACATAGACAAACAGAGTGTCACTAGTATGCCTTTACTTGACTAGCTCGTTGATCGAAGATGGTTATGTGTCCTAACCATAGACATGAGTTGTCATTTGATTAACGGGATCACATCATTAGGAGAATGATGTTATTGACTTGACCCATTCCGTTAGCTAAGCACTTGATCGTTTAGTTTGTTGCTATTGCTTTCTTCATAACTTATACATGTTCCTATGACTATGAGATTATGCAACTCCCGTTTACCGGAGGAACACTTTGTCTGCTACCAAACGTCACAACGTAACTGGGTGATTATAAAGGTGCTCTACAGGTGTCTCCGAAGGTACTTGTTGGGTTGGCGTATTTCGAGATTAGGATTTGTCACTCCGATTGTCGGAGAGGTATCTATGGGCCCACTCGGTAATGCACATCACTTAAGTCTTGCAAGCATTGCAACTAATGAGTTAGTTGCGGAATGATGTATTACAGAACGAGTAAAGAGACTTGTCGGTAACGAGATTGAACTAGGTATTGTAATACCGACGATCGAATCTTGGGCAAGTAACATACCGATGACAAAGGGAACAACGTATGTTGTTATGCAGTTTGACCGATAAAGATCTTCGTATAATATGTAGGAACCAGTATGAGCATCCAGGTTCCGCTATTGGTTATTGACCGGAGACGTGTCTCGGTCATGTCTACATAGTTCTCGAACCCGTAGGGTCCGCACGCTTAAAGTTCGGTGACGATCGTAATTAGGGTTTTTGTGTTTTGATGTATCGAAGGTTATTCGGAGTCCCGGATGTGATCACGGACATGATGAGGAGTCTCGAAATGGTCGAGACATAAAGATTGATATATTGGAAGCATATATTTGGATATCGGAACCCCCCCCCCCCGGGGGGGGGGAGGGGTTAATGGGCCTACATGGGCCCTAAGGGAGAAGCGGAGGGCCGGCCAGGGAAGGCCGCACGCCCCTCCCCCCTAGTCCGAATAGGACAAGGAAGGGGGGGCGCCCCCCTTTCCTCTTCCCCCCTTCCCCTTTCCTTCTCCAACAAGGCAAGGAGGGGGGTCCTACTCCCGGTGGGAGTAGGACTCCTCCAGGTGCACCGCTAGGGGCCGGCCGCACCTCCCCCCTCTCTCCTTTAAATACGGGGGCAGGGGGCACCCCATGACACACAAGTTGATCTTCGTGATCGTTCCTTAGCCGTGTGCGGTGCCCCCTTCCACCATATTCCACCTCGGTCATATCGTAGCGGTGCTTAGGCGAAGCCCTGCATCAGTAGAACATCATCACCATCATCACGCCGTCGTGCTGATGAAACTCTCCTTCAACACTCGGCTGGATCGGAGCTCGAGGGACGTCACCGAGTTGAACGTGTGCAGAACTCGGAGGTGCCGTACGTTCGGTACTTGGATCGGTCGGATCGGGAAGACGTACGACTACTTCCTCTACGTTGTGTCAACGCTTCCGTTGTCGGTCTATGAGTGTACGTAGACAACACTCTCCCCTCTCGTTGCTATGCATCACCATGATCTTGCGTGTGCGTAGGAATTTTTTTGAAATTACTACGTTCCCCAACAGTGGCATCCGAGCCAGATTTTATGCGCTGATGTTATGCACGAGTAGAACACCAGTGAGTTGTGGGCGATATAAGTCATACTTCTTGCCAGCATGTCATACTTTGGTTCGGCAGTATTGTTGGATGAAGCGGGCCGGACTGACATTACGCGTACGCTTACGCGAGACTGGTTTCACCTTCGTGCTTTGCACACAGGTGGCTGGCGGGTGTCAGTTTCTCCAACTTTAGTTGAACCGAGTGTGGCTACGCCCGGTCCTTGCGAAGGTTAAAACAACACCAACTTGACAAACTATCGTTGTGGTTTTGATGCGTAGGTAAGAACGGTTCTTGCTAAGCCCGTAGCAGCCACGTAAAACCTGCAACAACAAAGTAGAGGACGTCTAACTTGTTTTTGCAGGGCATGTTGTGATGTTATATGGTCAAGACATGATGCTATATTTTATTGTATGAGATGATCATGTTTTGTAACCGAGTTATCGGCAACTGGCAGGAGCCATATGGTTGTCGCTTTATTGTATGGAATGCAATCGCCCTGTAATCCTTTACTTTATCACTAAGCGGTAGCGATAGTCGTTGAAGCATAAGATTGGCGAGACGACAACGATGCTACGATGGAGATCAAGGTGTCGCGCCGGTGACGATGGTGATCATGACGGTACTTTGGAGGTGGAGATCACAAGTACAAGATGATGATGGCCATATCATATCACTTATATTGATTGCATGTGATGTTTATCTTTTATGCATCTTACCTTGCTTTGATTGACGGTAGAATTATAAGATGATCTCTCACTAAATTTCAAGATAAAAGTGTTCTCCCTGAGTATGCGCCGTTGCCAAAGTTCGTCGTGCCCAGACACCACGTGATGATCGGGTGTGATAAGCTCTACGTCCATCTACAACGGGTGCAAGCCTGTTTTGCACACATGGAATACTCAGGTTAAACTTGACGAGCCTAGCATATGCAGATCTGGCATCGGAACACTGAGACCGAAAGGTCGAGCGTGAATCATATACTAGATATGATCAACATATTGATGTTCACCATTGAAAGCTACTCCATTTCACGTGATAATCGGTTATGGTTTAGTTGATTTGGATCACGTGATCGCTTAGAAGATTAGAGGGGTGTCTTTCTAAGTGGGAGTTCTTAAGTAATATGATTAATTGAACTTAAATTTATCATGAACTTAGTACCTGATAGTATCTTGCTTGTCTATGTTTGATTGTAGATAGATGGCCCGTGTTGTTGTCCCGTTGAATATTAATGCGTTCCTTGAGAAAGCAAAGTTGAAAGATGATGGTAGCAATTACACGGACTGGTTCCGTAACTTGAGGATTATCCTCATTGTTGCACATAAGAATTACGTCCTGGAAGCACCGCTGGGTGCCAGGCATGCTGCTGGAGCAACACCAGATGTTATGAACGGCTTGTAGAGCAAAGCTAATGACTACTCGATAGTTTAGTGTGCCATGCTTTACGGCTTAGAATCGGGACTTCAACGACGTTTTGAAGGTCATGGAGCATATGAGATGTTCCAGGAGTTGAAGTTAATATTTCAAGCAAATGCCCGGATTGAGAGATATGAAGTCTCCAATAAGTTCTATAGCTGCAAGATGGAGGAGAATAGTTCTGTCAATGAACATATACTCAAAATGTCTGGGTATCATAATCACTTGACTCAACTGGGAGTTAATCTTCCTGTTGATAGTGTCATTGACAGAGTTCTTCAATCACTACCACCAAGCTACAACAGCTTCATGATAAACTATAACATGCAAGGGATGGATAAGACGATTCCCGAGCTCTTCGCAACGCTAAAGGCTGCGGAGGTAGAAATCAAGAAGGAGCATCAAGTGTTGATGGTCAACAAGACCGCCTATTTCAAGAAAAAGGGCAAAGGGAAGAAGAAGGGGAACTTCAAGAAGAACAGCACGCAAGTTGCAGCTCAGGAGAAGAAACCCAAATCTGGACCTAAGCCTGAAACTGAGTGCTTCTACTACAAGCAGACTGGACACTAGAAGCGGAACTGCCCCAAGTATTTGTCGGATAAGAAGGATGGCAAGGTGAACAAAGGTATATGTGATATACATGTTATTGATGTGTACCTTACTAGAGCCCGAAGTAGCACCTGGGTATTTGATACTGGTTCTGTTGCTAATATTTGCAACTCGAAACAGGGACTACGGATTAAGAGAACACTGGCGAAGGACGAGGTGACGATGCACGCGGGAAATGGTTCGAAAGTCGATGTGATCGTTGTCGGCATGCTACCTCTACATCTACCTTCGGGATTAGTATTAGAGCTAAATAATTGTTATTTGGTGCCAGCATTGAGCATGAACATTATATCTGGATCTTGTTTGATGCGAGATAGTTATTCATTTAAATCAGAGAATAATGGTTGTTCTATTTATATGAGTAATATCTTTTATGGTCATGCACCCTTGAAGAGTGGTCTATTTTTTATGAATCTCGATAGTAGTGACACATGTATTCCTAATGTTGAAGCCAAAAGATGCAGAGTTGATAATGATAGTGCAACTTATTTGTGGCACTGCCGTTTAGGTCATATCGGTGTAAAGCGCATGAAGAAACTCCATATTGATGGAATTTAGGAATCACTTGATTATGAATCACTTGGTACTTGTGAACCGTGCCTCATGGGCAAGATGACTAAAACGCCGTTCTCCGGTACTATGGAGAGAGCAACAGATTTATTGGAAATCATACATACAGATGTATGTGGTCTAATGAATGTTGAGGCTCGTGGCGGATATCGTTATTTTCTCACCTTCACAGATGATTTAAGCAGATATGGGTATATCTACTTAATGAAGCATAAGTCTGAAACATTTGAAAAGTTCAAAATTTTCAGAGTGAAGTTGAAAATCATCGTAACAAGAAAATAAAGTTTCTACGATCTGATCATGGAGGAGAATATTTGAGTTACGAGTTTGGTCTACATTTGAAACAATGCGGAATAGTTTCGCAACTCACACCACCCGGAACACCACAGCGTAATGGTGTGTCTGAACATCCTAATCGTACTTTATTAGATATGGTGCGATCTATGATGTCTCTTACTGATTTACCGCTATTGTTTTGGGGTTATGCTTTAGAGATGGCTGCATTCACGTTAAATAGGGCACCCTCGAAATCCGTTGAAACGACGCCTTATGAACTGTGGTTTGGCAAGAAACCAAAGTTGTCGTTTCTAAAAATTTTGGGCTGCGATGCTTATGTGAAAAAGCTTCAACCTGATACGCTCGAACCCAAATCGGAGAAATGTGTCTTCATAGGATACCCAAAGGAGACTATTGGGAACACCTTCTATCACAGATCTGAAGGCAAGACATTCGTTGCTAAGAATGGATCCTTTCTAGAGAAGGAGTTTCTCTCGAAAGAAGTGAGTGGGAGGAAAGTAGAACTTGATGAGGTAACTGTACTTGCTCCCCTATTGGAAAGTAGTACATCACAGAAACCGGTTTCTGTGACACCTATACCAATTAGTGAGGAAGCTAATGATAATGATCATGAAACTTCAGATCAAGTTACTACCGAACCTCGTAGATCAACCAGAGTAAGATCCGCACCAGAGTGGTACGGTAATCCTGTTCTGGAAGTCATGCTACTAGATCATGACGAACCTACGAACTATGAAGAAGCGATGGTGAGCCCAGATTCCACAAAATGGCTAGAAGCCATGAAATCTGAGATGGGATCCATGTATGAGAACAAAGTGTGGACTTTGGTTGACTTGCCCGTTGATCGGCAAGCAATTGAGAATAAATGGATCTTCAAGAAGAAGACTGACACTGACGGTAATGTTACTGTCTACAAAGCTCGACTTGTTGCGAAAGGTTTTTGACAAGTTCAAGGGATTGACTACGATGAGACCTTCTCACCCATAGCGATGCTTAAGTCTGTCCGAATCATGTTAGCGATTGTCGCATTTTATGATAATGAAATTTGGCAGATGGATGTCAAAACTGCATTCTTGAATGGATTTCTGGAAGAAGAGTTGTATATGATGCAACCAGAAGGTTTTGTCGATCCAAAGGGAGCTAACAAAGTGTGCAAGCTCCAGCGGTCCATTTATGGACTGGTGCAAGCCTCTCGGAGTTGGAATAAACACTTTGATAGTGTGATCAAAGCATTTGGTTTTGTACAGACTTTTGGAGAATCTTGTATTTACAAGAAAGTGAGTGGGAGCTCTGTATCATTTCTGATATTATATGTGGATGACATATTACTGATTGGAAATGATATAGAATTTCTGGATAGCATAAAGGGATACTTGAATAAGAGTTTTTCAATGAAAGACCTCGGTGAAGTTGCTTAGATATTGGGCATTAAGATCTATAGAGATAGATCGAGACGCTTAATTGGACTTTCACAAAGCACATACCTTGACAAAGTTTTGAAGAAGTTCAAAATGGATCAAGCAAAGAAAGGGTTCTTGCCTGTGTTACAAGGTGTGAACTTGAGTAAGACTCAATGTCCGACCACCGCAGAAGATAGAGAGAAAATGAAAGATGTTCCCTATGCTTTAGCCATAGGCTCTATCATGTATGCAATGCTGTGTACCAGACCTGATGTGTGCCTTGCTATATGTCTAGCAGGGACGTACCAAAGTAATCCAGGAGTGGATCACTGGACAGCGGTCAAGAACATCATGAAGTACCTGAAAAGGACTAAGGATATGTTTCTCGTGTATGGAGGTGACAAAGAGCTCATCGTAAATGGTTACGTTGATGCAAGCTTTGACACTGATCCGGACGATTCTAAATCGCAAACCGGATATGTGTTTATACTGAACGGTGGAGCTGTCAGTTGGTGTAGTTCTAAACAAAGCGTTGTGGCGGGATCTACATGTGAAGCAGAGTACATAGCTGCTTCGGAAGCAGCAAATGAAGGAGTCTGGATGAAGGAGTTCATATCCGATCTAGGTGTCATACCTAGTGCATCGGGTCCAATGAAAATCTTTTGTGACAATACTGGTGCAATTGCCTTGGCGAAGGAATCCAGATTTCACAAGAGAACCAAGCACATCAAGAGACGCTTCAATTCCATTCAGGATTTAGTCCAAGTGGGAGACATAGAAATTTGCAAGATACATACGGATCTGAATGTTGCAGACCCACTGACTAAGCCTCTTCCACGAGCAAAACATGATCAGCACCAAGGCTCCATGGGTGTTAGAATCATTACTGTGTAATCTAGATTATTGACTCTAGTGCAAGTGGGAGACTGAAGGAAATATGCCCTAGAGGCAATAATAAAGTTATTATTTATTTCCTTATATCATGATAAAATGTTTACTATTCATGCTAGAATTGTAGTAACCGGAAACATAATACATGTGTGAATACATAGACAAACAGAGTGTCACTAGTATGCCTCTACTTGACTAGCTCGTTGATCGAAGATGGTTATGTTTCCTAACCATAGACATGAGTTGTCATTTGATTAACGGGATTACATCATTAGGAGAATGATGTGATTGACTTGACCCATTCCGTTAGCTTAGCACTTGATCGTTTAGTTGCTGCTATTGCTTTCTTCATAACTTATACATGTTCCTATGACTACGAGATTATGCAACTCTCGTTTACCGGAGGAACACTTTGTGTGCTACCAAAAGTCACAACGTAACTGGGTGATTATAAAGGTGCTCTATCAGTGTCTCCGAAGGTACTTGTTGGGTTGGCGTATTTTGAGATTAGGATTTGTCACTCCGATTGTCAGAGAGGTATCTCTGGGCCCACTCGGTAATGCACATCACTTAAGTCTTGCAAGCATTGCAACTAATGAGTTAGTTGCGGAATGATGTATTACGGAACGAGTAAAGAGACTTGCTAGTAACGCGATTGAACTAGGTATTGGAATATCGACGATCGAATCTCGGGCAAGTAACATACAGATGACAAAGGGAACAACATATGTTGCTATGCGGTTTGACCGATAAAGATCTTCGTAGGATACGTAGGAACAAATATGAGCATCCAGGTTCCGCTATTTGTTATTGACCAGAGACGTGTCTCGGTCATGTCTACATAGTTCTCGAACCCATAGGGTCCGCACGCTTAAAGTTCGGTGACGATCGTAATTAGGGTTTTTGTGTTTTGATGTACCGAAGGTTCTTTGGAGTTCCGGATGTGATCACGGACATGACGAGGAGTCTCAAAATGGTCGAGACATAAAGATTGATATATTGGAAGCCTATATTTGGATATCGGAATCGTTCCGGGTGAAATCGGGATTTTACCGGAGTATCGGGGGGTTACCGGAACCCCCCCGGGGGGGGGTTAATGGGCATACATGGGCCCTAAGGGAGAAGAGGAGGGCCGGCCAGGGCAGGCCGCGCGCCCCCTCCACACCTAGTCCAAGTAGGACAAGGAATGTGGGGGCAGCGCCCCCCCTTTCCTCTTTCCCCCTTCCTCTTTCCTTCTCCAACAAGGCAAGAAGGGGGAGTCCTACTCCCGGTGGGAGTAGGACTCCTCCAGGCGGCACCTCCCCCCTCCCTCCTTTATATACGGGGGCAGGGGGCAACCCATGACACACAAGTTGATCTTTGTGGTCGTTCCTTAGCCGTGTGCGGTGCCCCCTTCCACCATATTCCACCTCGGTCATATTGTAGCGATGCTTAGGCAAAGCCATGCGTCGGTAGAACATCATCACCGTCATTACGCGGTCGTGCTGATGAAACTCCCCCTCAACACTCGGCTGGATCAGAGCTCGAGGGACGTCACCGAGTTGAACGTGTGCGGAACTCGGAAGTGCCGTATGTTCGGTACTTGGATCGGTCGGATCGGGAAGACATGCGACTACTTCCTCTATGTTGTGTCAACGCTTCCGTTGACGGTCTACGAGGGTACGTAGACAACACTCTCCCCTCTCGTTGCTATGAATCACCATGATCTTGCGTGTGCGTAGGAATGTTTTTGAAATTACTATGTTCCCCAACAGGAATAGCTTCTACCCACTTAGTAACATAATCAACAGCAACTAAAATATGAGTATATCCATTAGAGGAAGGAAAGGGTCCCATATAGTCAAAGCCCCAAACATCAAATGGTTCAATAACAAGTGAATAGTTCATAGGCATTTCTTGACATCTACTAATATTACCAATTATTTGACATTCATCACAAGATAAGACAAACATACGGGCATCCTTGAAGAGAGTAGGCCAATAAAAACCGGATTGCAATACCTTATGTGCAGTCCTATCTCCAGCATGGTGTCCTCCATAAGCTTCGGAGTGACACTTACGTAAGATCTGTTCCTGTTCATGCTCAGGTACACAACGTCTAATTATATCATCTACTCCTTCTTTATAAAGATGTGGGTCATCCCAAAAGTAATACATCAAATCATAGAAGAACTTTTTCTTTTGCTGGTATGTGAAACTAGGTGGTATAAAT
This sequence comes from Triticum monococcum, assembly GCA_034509565.1. Taxonomy (NCBI): domain Eukaryota; kingdom Viridiplantae; phylum Streptophyta; class Magnoliopsida; order Poales; family Poaceae; genus Triticum; species Triticum monococcum. Next base: position 782,549,362 of record CM067842.1, on the reverse strand, counting down.
TTAGCAACAATGTAATTAGCTTAATCAGCATACCATGGAGCAGTATGAGAAGCATTTATAACATTTAATTGCTCATCAAGAAAGCTATCATCAATAGGTAGTGGGTCATCAAGCACATTTTCTAACCTAGATAAGTTGTCTGCAATGGGGTTCTTAGCTCCCTTTCTATCAACAATATGTAAGTCAAATTCTTGTAGCAAGAGAACCCATCTAATAAGTCTAGGTTTAGCATCTTTCTTTTCCATAAGATATTTAATAGCAGCATGATCAGTGTGAATAGTTACTTTAGATCAACAATATAAGGTCTGAACTTATCACAAGCAAATACAACTTCTAAGAATTCCTTTTCAGCAGTAGCATAGTTTCTTTGAGCATTGTCTAGAGTTTAACTAGCATATTGAATAACATTTAGTTTCTTATCAACTCGTTGCCCTAGGACAGCACCTACAGCATAATCACTAGCATTACACATAATTTCAAAGGGTAAATTCCAATCAGGTGGCTGAACAATAGGTGCAGAGATCAATGCTTTCTTAAGTATTTCAAATGCTTCTACACAATCATCAACAAAGACAAATGGCATATCTTTTTGTAATAAATTAGTCAAAGGCCGAGAGATTTTTGAGAAGTCCTTAATGAACCTCCTATAAAAACCGGCGTTACCAAGGAAACTTCTTATACCTTTGATGTCCTTGGGACATGGCATCTTTTCAATAGCATCAACCATGGCTTTATCAACTTCAATACCTCTTTCAGAAACTTTATGCCCCAAGACAACACCTTCATTGACCATAAAGTGGCACTTTTCCCAATTCAAGACAAGATTAGTTTCTTCACATCTCTGCAAAACTCGATCAAGGTTGCTTAAGCAATCATCAAAAGAAGATCCATAGACAGAGAAATCGTCCATGAAAACCTCACAAATCTTTTCACAAAAGTAAGAGAATATAGCCATCATGCATCTTTGAAAGGTAGCAGGTGCATTACATAAACCAAAAGGCATACGTCTACAAGCAAAAGTACCAAAAGGGCAAGTAAAAGTAGTCTTTGATTGATCCTTAGCTGACACAGGTATTTGAGAGAAACTAGAATAACCATCTAGAAAGCAAAAATGTGTATGTTTAGATAATCTTTCTTGCATTTGATCGATAAAAGGTAAGGGGTAATGATCCTTTTTAGTAGCCTTATTTAATTGGCAGAAATCAATTACCATCCTATAACCGGTAATAATTCTTTAAGGGGTCAATTCATCTTTATCGTTAGGAACGACAGTAATACCTCCCTTCTTAGGGACACAATGGACAGGACTTACCCACTGACTATGAGCAACAGGATAAATTATACCTGCCTCAAGGAGATTTAGTATCTCCTTTCTTTCCAATTCTTTCATTTTAGGATTCAGCCGTCGTTGATGATCACGAACTGGTTTAGCATCTTCTTCCAAATTAATTTTATGTTGACATAAGGTGGGACTAATGCCCTTAAGATCATCAAGAGTATACCCAATAGCAGCACGGTGCTTCTTTAGAGTTTTCAATAATCTCTCTTCTTCATGTTCTGAAAGGTTAGCACTAATAATAACAGGATATATCTTTTTCTCATCAAGATAGGCATATTTAAGAGTATCAGGCAACGGTTTAAGCTCAAACACGGGATCACCCTTGGGTGGAGGAGGATCCCTTTGGATTTCAACAGGCAAATTGTGTTTCAGAATAGGTTCCTGTTTAAAGAATACTAAATTTTGTTCATACATAAACATATCATTTTCATGGTCTAGCAAATATTTTTCTAAAGGATCACTAGGAGGTACGGCAATAGAAGCAAGACCAATAATTTCATCATTACTAGGTAATTCTTCTTCACGGTGTTGTCTACTAAATTTAGAGAAATTAAATTCATGAGTCATATCGTCTAAACCAATAGTAACAACATCCCTTTTGCAACCTATGGTAGCATTAACAGTGTTTAAGAAGGGTCTACCAAATATAACGGGACAAAAGCTATCTTGTGGGGAACCAAGAACAAGGAAATCAGCAGGATATTTAGTCTTCCCACACAAGACTTCAACATCTCTAACAATTCCCATTGGTGAAATAGTATCTCTATTGGCAAGTTTAATTGTGACATCAATATCTTCTATCTCAGCAGGTGCAATATCATGCATAATTTCTTTGTATAAGGAATAAGGTATTGCGCTAGCACTAGCACCCATATCACATAAGCCATGATAACAATGATCTCCTATTTTAACAGAAATAACAGGCATGCCTACCACAAGTCTATTTTTATCTTTAGTACAAGGTTTGGCAATTCTAGCAGTCTCATCAAGGAAATGAATAACATGCCCATCAATATTATCAGACAAGAGATCTTTAATAATAGCACTATCAGGTTCAACTTTAATTTGCTCATGAGGTGTATAAGTTGTAATGTTGCTTTTACCAATCATAGTTGAAGCTTTAGCATGATCCATTATCCTAACAGGAAAAGGTGGTTTCTCAATGTAAGAAGTAGGAACAATAGGATCATTATAAGTGACAATCTTTTCTTCAACTTTAATAGGTGCTACTACTTTTACTTCTGTGGGAGGATGATATTTAAACCACTTCTCCTTGGGAAGATCAATAAGAGTAGCAAAAGATTCACAGAAAGAAGCTACTATCTCAGAGTCAAGTCCATATTTAGTGTTAAATTTACGGAAAACATCGTTATCCATAAAAGATTTAACAATATCAAACTTAGGTGTCATACCTGACTCCTTACCTTTGTCGAGGTCCCAATCTTCAGAGTTGCGTTTAATTCTTTCCAATAAATCCCATTTGAATTCAATAGTCTTCATCATAAAAGAGCCAGCACAAGAAGTACCAAGCATGGTGCTATTGTTATCAGAAAGCCGAGCATAAAAATTTTGAATAATCATTTTTCTTGAGAGCTCATGATTGGGGCATGCATATAACATTGATTTAAGCCTCCCCCAAGCTTGAGTGATGCTTTCTCCTTTGCGAGGCCAAAAATTATATATATAATTACGATCACGATGAACAAGATGCATAGGATAAAATTTCTGATGAAATTCCAATTTCAATCGTTTGTAATTCCAAGACCCCATATCATCACATAGCCTATACCATGTCGATGCATCTCCCCTCAAAGATAAATGGAAGACCTTCTTCTTAACAACATCTCCGGGTACACCTGCAAGCTTAAATAATCCACAAACTTCCTCCACATATGTCAGATGCTCATCAGGATGATTTGTTCCATCTCCTAAAAAAGGATTAGCTAGCAGTTTTTCTATCATACCCGAAGGAATTTCAAAGGGAACATTTTCATTTTCATTTTCAGTAGGTTGAGGAGCAACTCTTTGCTCTACTGGTCGGGGTGAAGATACCCCAAACAAGCCCCTTAGAGGATTACTTTCCATAGTATCAAGTGACAGTATATTGCAGCACACTATATAAATTTTTCCTTACCAAATTCCACCTACCAAAGGCGCTTCACTCCCCGGCAACAGCGCCAGAAAAGAGTCTTGATGACCCACAAGTGTAGGGGATCTATCGTAGTCCTTTCGATAAGTAAGAGTGTCGAACCCAACGAGGAGCGGAAGGAAATGGTAAGCGGTTTCCATCAAGGTATTCTCTGCAAGTACTAAAACAAGTAGTAACAGATAGTTTTGTGATAGGATAATTTGTAACGAGCAACAAGTAACAAAAGTAAATAAAGTGCAGCAAGGTGGCTCAATCCTTTTTGTAGCAAAGGACAAGCCTGGAAAAACTCTTATATGATGTAAAGCGCTCCCGAGGACAGATGGGAACATTGTTGTCGGTGTCAAAACCGGCGGATCTCGGGTAGGGGGTCCCGAACTGTGCGTCTAAGGCAGATGGTAACAGGAGGCAGGGGACACGTTGTTTTACCCAGGTTCGGGCCCTCTTGATGGAGGTAAAACACTACGTCCTGCTTGATTAATATTGATGACATGGGTAGTACAAGAGTAGATCTACCACAAGATCGGAGAGGCTAAACCCTAGAAGCTAGCCTATGGTATGATTGTATGTTATTGTTGTGTCCTACGGACTAAAACCCGCCGGCTTATATAGACACCGGAGAGGGTTAGGGTTACACAAGGTCGGTTACAAAGGAGGAGACATCCATATCCGTACTGCCTAGCTTGCCTTCCACGCCAAGGAGAGTCCCATCCAGACACGAGACGAAGTCTTCAATCTTGTATCTTCATAGTCCAACAATCCGGCCAAAGGTTATAGTCTGGCTGTCCGGAGACCCCCTAATCCAGGACTCCCTCAGTAGCCCCAGAACCAGGCTTCAATGACGATGACTCTGGCGCGCAGTATTGTCTTCGGCATTGCAAGGCAGGTTCCTCCTCCGAATACACCACGGAAGAATTTGAATACAAGGATAGTGTCCGACCCTGTAAAATAAGTTCCACATACCACCGTAGAGAGAATAATATTTCCACAAATCCAATTTGCTGACTTGTTTTGGCAACACGACATTATGTCATGGCCCGGTGATTATTCGAACCGTGTCCTTTAACTAGCCCCGCGCATAACATGAGGCAGTTTTTTGACACGTCTTGTCAAAGCAGAGATCATGTCCCCTTATCACGGGATTCTCATCAATACGGGTGTGGGTAACCCAACCGCGCCATCGATTACGGCGTTTGGGGGATAAGCGAGTTTTACCAGGCTAGTGGGGACGCTTAGTTTCGTCCACACATATAAAGGGATAAGGATCCACCTTTTCATCCACGCCTTCTTCCTCCTTTGCTCATCCATTTTCACACACTCGAGCTCCAACACCCAAGTCCACATCCTTTCACTCCACCTTCTCCAAACATGTCCGGAGCGGGAGGCAAATGGAAGGCTTCCTCCGTTACGGAGGGACATATCAAGAAGTTGCGCGGAGCCGGATACTTCGCCGCGAATATCGCGCATCGGCCGCCCGCTGCGGGGAAGATCGTCCCTACCCCGGAACCTCATGAGAGGGTAGTTTTCCTCCACCACTTCCACCGCGGACTGGGGTTTCCCCTCCATCCATTCGTCCGTGGTCTCATGTTCTACTATGGTCTAGACTTTCATGATCTGGCCCCGAACTTCGTCCTCAACATTTCGGCATTCATCGTCGTGTGTGAGGCTTTCCTCCGCATCTGGCCCCACTTCGGCCTGTGGTTAAAGACCTTCAATATCAAGCCGAAGGTGGTGGGAGGCCAACAAGCAGAATGCGGCGGAGCCATGGTGGGCAAGATGCCCAATGTTATATGGCTTGAAGGCTCCTTTGTGGAGACCATAAAGGGGTGGCAATCGGCGTGGTTCTACATCACCGAGCCGCGCGACGCCAAATGGGCGGCGGCCCCCGAGTTTCGATCCGGATTCCCTACACGGCTCACTTCCTGGAAAGAGAAGGGCTTGTCGTGGGGTTCATCGGTGGAGCTGGATGGACTCCAGAAATGTATCCGGAGTATGGCAAGCAAGAAGCTCAAGCTTGTCAACATAGTCCAGGTCATTCTCATCCGCCGGATCCTCCCATGTCAACAATGGGATTTTAACTTGTGGGAGTTTGACCCGGCCCAGCACCAGACTCTGAGCGAGCTCTTCGATATGACACACAAGGACGTCTGGAAGGTGCTGTTCAAGGGCATCGAGGTCCCTCCTTCTCTCGCCGAGGACCGCGGGCTATGTGCAAAGCGCCTAGCGCGTTCGGTGAGTTCAATACATCCCGTAGGATATTCATTTCCCCTAGCTTAATCATGTGCGGGGTCTGATCTCCATGCCTTTGACAGGACTGGGTGGAGACGTTAGGGTAGATTAACTGTCCGGCCCCTCTACCCTAAGACACTGCGGGCGCTCTCCTGACGGAGATGCTGACTCCGGCTCCTTACAAGGTGCCGGAGAAGACCAAGAAGGCCAAGGGAACCCGAAAGAGTTCCCGATGCTAGGGTTTATTGGACTTATTGTCCGATAACTCCACGGCGCACTCCTCCCCCGAAGACGAGGAGGAAAATGAAGACACTCCCCCTCCAGTTGGGGGAGACAAGAAAAGGAAGGTCGCCCCAACCGGGGGGGGGGGGGGGGGGGGCGAAGGGTCCAAGAAGGGAAGGACTCTCCTTCCGGACTACTCTACCATCGCCGCCGAAGGCGAAGATGAGTGGCTACCCAGGGCCAAGCCCCTGGGGAAATCGTAAGTATTTGGATACCAGAGTAACTCATAGCATTCCTTTGTCGCACTGCTTCTCCTAACGCCGAATTATGACTATGCAGACCGCCACGAGCCTGTATCGACGTATCGCCGGACGGCTCCCTGGGCCCGTCGGATATGGATAGCGATCCACTTCCGATCGCCACCTCCCCTTGCCCTACGGACAACGCCGAGGTATTGTCTCAAGAGGCACCAGGTCGGGGGGAGACAGTCCCGGCGGCGCCTCAAGGCGACCTTCCGGACTCCGGGAGCAGAGGGGACAAGGCCCCCGAGGGCTCCGAGTTCGGCCCTCAGCCGAACACCGCGTCGGAACCTCCAGCGGTTCTGAATTCGGGCAGGCGGCCTCCTTCCAAGAGGGGCAAGACGCCTATGCCGGTGACCTCTGTCCATCCAGAGGCACCGGACAATCTGCTGGGAACGCTTCGCAGCGCTTCCATCGACGAGGAGCACCGCACTATTATGAGTGCAATGGTCCAGAAGGTTCAGTCCACCAAGAGCGGATTGAATGAAGCTTGTGCCAGCCTTCTAACAGGCTTTGAGGTAATGTTCGAAATACAGGAAAAATGTTACCGCATAGACAGTAACCCCTGATGCTCTGTTTGGTGTTCAAAAAGAAAAGCCGAATAGAGGATCAAATAATACCGCAGGAGTCTAACATAATTATGTCTATATGCTTATGCAGGCTTCGCTGCTGGCCTCAGCCGCACTGACTGCGGAGGTCACCACACTAAAGCAGGACCTCGAGGGGTCCAAGAAAGAGCTTGGCCTTGCCAAGAGGCAGCTCGAGGAGAACAAGGGTAAGTAATACCCTGTCTATAAATATGTATATATAAAAGAAGACGCGATTGCAAAATGACAGGATCATCGTATATTTGCCAGGGGCCATGACCGAGGTGGCGACCCTGAAGCAAGCGCTATCCAAGGCCGAAGACAAAGTGGCCAAGGAGCGCACCGAGCGGGAAAGGCAAGAGGCTCGGGTGGGCGAGGTGCAGCAAGAGCTCCAGGCTCTCGTGACGAAGTACGAGGCGTTGGAGCTTGACTCGAAGACGCTAGAGTCTGAGCTTGCCGCGGCCCTCGAGAGCGCAAAGAGTGCCAAGGTCGAAGCCCAAAAGGCGCTCCAGGAGATTGACGCGATGAAGAAAATAGCGGCAGGTAAGGCATTCTATATGCAAAGCAAGCATGTGAAACTAAATTGCCTATTACTTACCCGAATCCGGAGCTCTCCAGGAGCCTTCGCAGATTTGCCCCGCAGCGTGTCGGATGCCGCATAGTTTTACCAGGCCGAGGAGGGAAGCTCAACGGAGAAGTTGTTCTGGTCTCAGTATACAGGGACCGAACACCCGGTGCCTATGAGCGACCAGCTGAAGTAGCTGGTCGAGATACACAAGGTGGCCCAACAGGCCATGAAGGGCTTTATAGTCCGGTTGTGGCCTGGCGACGCCCTTCCAAACAGCTACTTCGGCCTAGTGAGGCGGCTTGTGGATGCCTTCCCATGGCTGGAAGTCGTCAAGCGGTCCGTCTGCATCGAAGGTGCACGCCGGGCTTTCGCCCGTGTGAAGGTGCAATGGGCCAAGCTAGACGCCGTGAAGCTGATCAAGGAAGGACCGCACCCTCGAAATTTATTATGAGGGTGTCCTGAAGGGTGCCCGTCTTGTAGCGGACGAATGTCCAAAGGATGTAATATTTGAGTAAACTTACTCGTGTGATCCTGTATGATGAAAACTTGTTTCATATGCGCTATGCAACGCTTGTTTGAATTTAAAATATTACCTTCTGTTTGGCTGTTTATCCAATCTGAGAGATGGCTAGTCCTCGGCTTCTGCCCCTATGCCGCGAGTGCTGGGGTGTTCGGGATAAACTTGAGCACTCTTGTTCCCATTTTTGGGTCCTTCAAGGGAGGTGCTCAGCACAGCGAACAAGGCAACCGGACTAATAATGCTTTATCACTCTCACTTAGCCATAGAATTATATAATTTTAAATTTTGGCAAAGCCCCTAGTATTCGAAAGGCCGAATTCGGGGCGCGATACACACCTTTAAGCTGGACAGGACCGGCTCCTTGCTCTAAGCGGCATAAGTCTTTAGGGACTCGAAACCTCGCCGAACAGCGACCAGTCTCTCGCCTTATCATGACAGTCAGTTTTAGCTTTCTCTACCGAGGTGCTTAGCCCAGCATAACCGGGGCACAATCCCAGTAGTTCTCCTAGCGCTACCTTAGCCGATAGAGCGGAACGTAAGGTACCAAAACATAGGAGCCGGACAAACCCAACATTTGACCAAAGACATGATTCGGAGCTGATGCATATAATGCTATAAGTTCGGGGTGCCGCACTTGTGAAAGTGTTCGGACTTCTCACACCGTATTGTGGGGTACTTAAGCCGCTGGTGTATTGGCCGTACCAAAGTGTACGGTTGCAAGGTGTCATTAATGAACACACACACACATATATATATATATATATGTATATATATAAAGGAAGAATGCAATAATAGTCTTAATGCTATGCATTGTTTATTCAAAAGGTGCGTTAAAGCAGAATGATACAGATAGTGCGATAAGCAAAAAGTAGGACTATGTCCCTTCCAAGGGCAAGCTGAGGAATAGTATTAAAGCAAATATTTCACTCATTATCGTAATCCACCTGGGAGTTCCATGGTGTGACGTAGCTTTCTGCCTCCTTGGTTGCTGCATCATGTGTTCGGCAGTCGTGTTGCCGGACAGGGTTTCCAGAGATTAATGTCCTGAAAGAGAAAAATAACAAAGTGGGCAGCCCCTAGTGCGGTTTAAGCCGTGTATTGGGCCGTGCCATAGTTGTGCCCCCCTCCCCGCCTGTGCCCATGGTATTTTTAATGCGTAATTATGTACGCGTGGCATGAATTTCGCCGTTTGGCTGGGACTGGGGTGGGGGCCGCATTGCTACGCGAGCTCAGATCGTGCCAGGCGGTCTAGTTGCCGATTACTCCGAGCATGCTTGAAGGCGTCCGGGTCTTGAAATGCCAAACTGGTGGATTGCCTTGAGAGGCTGCTTTGTGCTTCTGCTGCGAGGGCCGCAATGTGCTCCTCCATACGGAGAGAGCGCTATGTGTTTCCATTAACTGTGATGACCCCCCGAGGTCCGGGCATCTTGATCTTGAGGTATGCATAATGCGGTACCGCATTGAATCTTGCAAATGCGGTTCGCCCGAGTAGTGCATGATAGCCACTGCGGAACGGGACTATATCGAAGATTAATTCTTCGCTTCGGAAGTTATCCGGGGATCTGAAGACCACTTCCAGTGTAATTGAGCCTGTGCCATGGGCCTCTACACCTAGAATGACGCCTTTAAAGGTCGTTTTTGTGGGTTTGATCCTTGAGGGGTGTCGGTGTCAAAACCGGCGGATCTCGGGTAAGGGGTCCCAAAGTGTGCGTCTAGGCCGGATGGTAACAGGAGGCAGGGCACACGATGTTTTACCCAGGTTCGGGCCCTCTTGATGGAGGTAAAACCCTACGTCCTGCTTGATTAATATTGATGATATGGGTAGTACAAGAGTAGATCTACCATGAGATCAAGGAGGCTAAACCCTAGAAGGTAGCCTATGGTATGATTGTTGTCTATGGAGTTGATCAAGTTGTCCTACGGACTAAAACCCTCCGGTTTATATAGACACCGAATAGGGTTAGGGTTACATAGAGTCGGTTACAATGGTAGGAGATCTTGAATATCCGCATCGCCAAGCTTGCCTTCCACGCCAAGGAAAGTCCCATCCGGACACGGGACGTAGTCTTCAATCTTGTATCTTCATAGTCCTGGAGTCTGGCTGAAGGTATAGTCCGGCTACCCGAACACCCCCTAATCCAGGACTCCCTCAGTAGCCCCTGAACCAGGCTTCAATGACGACGAGTCCGGCAGGCAAATTTTCTTCGGCATTGCAAGGCGGGTTCCTCCTCCAAGTCCTTCATAGAAGATTATAAACATCAAGAGTAGTGTCCGGCTCTGCAAAATAAGCTTCCACATATTGCCATAGAGAGAATAATATTAACACAAATCAAATCTAGTGACGTATTCCGCAGTGCGCTATCACACTACGGCCAAGTCTTTTACAAATCATTTTTAATTTTTCACCTCGGCGTGTTTTGCGAGGCGGTTTCCTTGGCACGTCTTGTCAAAGCAGAGATCGTTTACCCCCTTTTATGGGATTCTCATCAATACGGATGTGGGTAACCCAATCGTGCCCGTTAGCATATTTTCTCGATTAAAGGCGAGTCCCAAACGGTTACGGGGAGGTCTCCTAGTATTCAGCCTCTTATAAAGAGACCAGGGCCTTATCTTTTCTTCAACAAGTTCGCCCATCGCCTCGAGTTCCAACACCCTAGGCTCCAGATTCCGGGCGCCTCGGACCTTCGACAATGTCCGGTTCCGACCTTCAAGGCCAATGAATGCCCTCCTCCGTCACGGAGGAGGACGTGCTAAAGTTGAGAGAGGCTAAGTTCCTGATCGGCGAAATTTCGCACAGGTTGCCTGCTCAAAGGCAGGCTATCCCCAGTCCCCAGCCCTGTGAGATCGTAGTGTTCATGTATCACTTCCTTCGGGGGTTAGGCTTCCCGATAGATCCCTTTGTTAGGGGAATGCTGTTTTATTACGGGCTGGAATTCCACGACTTAGCTCCGGAGTCCATCCTCCATATCTCCTCATTTATTGTTGTGTGCGAAGCGTTCCTCCATGTTACCCCTCACTTCGGATTATGGCTCAAGACCTTCAAAGTGGAGTCGAAGATGATCGAGGGACGGCATGCAAAGTGTGCAGGCGTTGTTATAAGCAAAAATGCTGATGTTCCATGGCTCGAGGGCTCTTTTCAAGAGGAGCTAGGCTTGTGGCAACGAGAGTGGTTTTATATCACCACTCCCCGGAGCACCAAATGGGTGGCGCCTCCCGCCTTTCGCTCGGGTACCCCACCACGGCTAGCGTCATGGGTCAATGGAGGGTTAAATTGGGGTTTGCCCAAAGAGGTGCCCTTGTTACAGGGCCGAATTAAGGATCTCTTGGAAGGAGACCTCGGCATGGTCAAGGTGATGCAGGTCATGCTGATTCGCCGAATATTGCCCGGCAAACAACGCCCCCTTCGCCTATGGGAGTTTAATCCAGAGGGACCACGAGCTCTCCAGAACTTTATGGGCGCAACGCCCGCGGAGATGTAAAACTGTTCTTCGGATCACAAGAGATGTGTCCAGATTTAACCGGCGACGCAGGCCTAAGCCGCAATCGCCCAGATACTCAAGTAAGCAACCTTGTGCCCGCACCTTCTATCCGTATAATTGTCATAAACTTGCCCCTAAAAGAGTCGTCCTTTTAAACAGGAGTGGATAGCGAAGGCAAAGCTGATCAGGTGTCCGGCTCCCCTTCCTGAAAACATGCCGGATCCCGTGCTAGTCAGGATGCTGGAGATAATGCCTTTGGAGGGGGAGGACAAGGAAGCTATGGCATCCTCGAAGGAGGCTGCTCCGAAGGGAGGAACCGACGATTCCTCTCCTAAGGGGAAGAAGAGAGCCGCCCCTGACGACCCGGAAACCATGGCCGCAAAGCGGGGGAGAAAATCCTCCTCAGAGGGTCCGACGCCGGGGAGTTCCTCAAGGGGATCAGCCCACCAGCGAGCCGTAAGTAGAGAAAGATTTTCCTTTTGAGGGATGAGGGAAATCCTTGATTTATGTCTGATAAGATTAACCAAACTTTTACCTTGTAGCTCGGAGCTCAGCCCTTCTCAGCAGAGCTCGTCTTCGGGGGATCTTCTTCCGGAGATGATGGAGAGCGGGACGCCTCCTCCTGCCGTGCCGCCTAGCGAGGGGGGCGATCCTGAGGTGTCGTCACGGAGGGTTTCTCCGAATCCGGTAGGAGAGGAAGATAGTGTGGCCCCCCGAAGTTCTCCGCGTCCAGACTTCAAAAGAGGTCATGGGACGAGCCCGACACCGTCTGGTGCTCGGTCGGAGGAGCTAAAGATTCTGCTAGGGCGAGCTTGCATCTCAGAGGAGCACCATGCCTTGATGGGCACGGTGATTGAAAGGATTTCATCCGCAGAGAGCGGATTGCATGAGGCCGTCAAAAGTTTACTGACGGGTTTCGAGGTATATTAGCTCATGTACACTTTTGGCAGTTGCGCATGAATAAGATGCGCCCTGTGTAGATAGTAGCCCCTGAGACTCTGCGCGTCGTCAAGAAATGACGGCACGCGGAGGATCATAATCCCGGGTCTAAGATGTCGCCTTTGAATGTAGGCGGCAGGGTGTCCGGAATCGAGCCGAATTGACGATTTTGCCGAACTAAAGCGGCAACTGGACGTGGCAGAAGCCGACATCACGCTTGTCAACAAGCGGCTTGAGGAGGCTCAAGGTATGCAATTCCCCGGGCGGCATGAGGTAAGAACAGTTTGATGCCTGTGTCTTACAATGTGTGTGCTTGACGCAGATGGTGTGGCCGCCGTGGAGAGTCTTAGGGCAGAACTTGCCCGAGCTAAAGAGCAAGCCAGAAAAAGTGATGTGGCCGCCAAGAAAGCCCTTGAAGAGCTGAGAGCCGAATAGGCTGCCCATTGCCGAAGCAAGGAAGAGATGGCCAAGATGGCCGAAAAGTTAAAAAGCACTACAGACCGTTGCAGACTTCTTGAAGAAGAAGACCAGGCGAAACAGACGGACTTAGAGAAGGCCGCTGCCAATGCCAAGGATGCACGCTCTGCAATGAGAGCTGCGAAGGAGGAGCTACGTCAGGCCGAACAGATTGCGGCTGGAAAGCCCTTTATGCTGCGAAGGAAATTTTGCGACCCGAAGTTTGCTCCGTTGGACCGGATGTGGAGTGTGGAGGATACCTATATGGATTTGGCAGCGAGTGCTGCTGATGCGACTGAACACTTTCGACATCAGAAAGATCACAAAGTGGAAAAGCTTTTCTGGTCGCAGTTTCACAATCCAGAGCGTCCACTGGAAGTGGACGATCGTTTGGCTCAATGGGCCGAACTGAATAGGTTGTCTGGACTTGCCATGAAGTACGTCATGGGTCATCTGTGGCCGGGGAGATCGGAGCCGAAGAGTTATTTCAGCTTGGCGCAGCAATTCCTTGACGCGGGGTCGCGTATAAATGCAATGAAGAGGTCAGCATGCATAGAGGGTGCAAGGATGGCTCTTGCCCGTGTTAAGACATACTGGGCGGAGATGGAGACCACCGTTGTTGCGTCCCGAGATTCGAACAAAAGCCGAGTACCCTCCGAGCACTATTTTGAGGAAGTCCTTGAAGGCGCTCGTGTAATAGAGACACAGTGCTCGAAAGATGCTATGTTATGATAGCATATGTAATTATAAAGTAATATTTTGATGAATTGTAGTGGCCTTTTTATACTTGTGCCTTCAAGTATTGGGAACACCTCCTGTGCGGCCGTTTTAATATATAAAATCTGAAAGATGGCAGTCGTTGGCTTCAGCCCCCACGCACATAGTGCGGGGGTGCTCGCAGAAGACGCATATTCACACTTAACCCAACATCTTGGTCCTACAAAGGAGGTGATAGCGCAGCGGGCCAGGCAGCTGGACTATAATGCTTTAACACTTTCACTTAGCCATAGGAGCTTGACAGTCAGACTATTTAGGTAGCTCCTTGGTGGCGACTGCGCTCATCTGAGTTCGGGGCGCGTATGTGCCTGACCGGGAAGCAGCCCTTCGTTAAAGTGGAGGAATCTGATAGATTCCGCTAGGTCATCGAGTGGCTGACCAGTCTCACGCTACATCATGACAGTCAGTTTTCGGCTTTCTCTACTAAGGTGCTCGCCCAGCCGAACCGGGGCACAATTGCAGTAGTTCTCCTATGCTACCTTAGCCGATAGAGCGGAATGTAAGGTAGCCGAACTCAGGAGCCGGGCAACCCAACATTTGACCAAAGACATGATTCGGAGCTGATGCATATAATGCCAAAACTCACGACGCCAAACACTCCCTAAGGTATTCGGTCTTTATGAGTGTGGGCGAAACAACACTCTTTATTAAAAAAGCCCCTAGTGTCCAGGTACGTGCAAAAATTCTGACGTGGCCATATGCCAAGACACCAGCCTCCTCCTTGGTTATATCAGAAAAAACCAGGGGATGTGTAGCAACAAGAGAGAGTAAAAAAGGTTTACGCAGGGTCTTAATCTAAAAAGAATCCTTTAGGACGGGTCCCTATTGCACGTTTGCGCCTGTGTCTCCATTGTGCCGTGTCCTGGATGGGCGCCGCACGCCGTTCATCTGTAAAAGAGAGGAACTGAGTTGAAAACGGGTCGTGCCGAAAAAAATTTAAAATAAACAAAGTGTAAAGTAAAATATATAAAATTGAGCTTTATTGTCTCTTGTTGTGTATGCATGGAGCCCCTAGTGCGGGGGTACATGGCCACTAAGCCTACATGATGATTTTGTACCGAACTCATCTATCCGCGTTCGTGGTCTTTAATGACCTATTTCGAAGTTTTCTGGCCGGTGAGGCCATTTTGCTGTGGGGCTGTCAAAGCGGCCGCACAGTCCTCCGCTTGGGGAGGCGCACTTTAGTGCTTCCCCTTCAAAGAGATGATGCCTCGTGGACCGGGCATCTTAAGCGTAAGAGATGCATAATGCGGTATTGCGCTAAAGCGAGCGAAAGCTTCGCATCCCAGTAGTGCTTGATAGCGACTTGAGAACGGGACGATATGGAAGGTCAGCTTTTCACGGTGGAGGTTATCGGCAGAGCCGAATATGACTTCGAGCCGGAGAAAACCCATACAACGGGTGTCCGGACCAGGTATTACCCCTTGAAAGGAGGTTTTGCTGCGGCGGATTCTTGCTGGGTTTATCCTCATGTGCTGGATTGTATCCTGATATATCAGGTTTAGTCCACTGCCGCCGTCCATAAGGACATTTGAAAACTGGAGTCCACCAATTATTGGATCGAGTATCAAGGCAGTCCAGCCTGCATTCTTGATATTTCTATAATAATCTAGCTGATCGAAGATGATCAGTTTTGACAACCAGTGGCCTGACCCTTTGGGGATGGGTCGTGCGGTGCGTGCCTTTACGGGCGCCGCACGTTTTGTTATGTGAAGTGAGTTCACTGTTTTTACTTCTTGTGGGAAGTTCTTTTGTTTCCTGGTACTCTACTTTTGGGGTTCGTCCTCGTCTTCGCTTGGTATGTCGAGCCCCTTGTGTTCGGCATTGAGTTTGCCGAATTGTTTGAAAACCCAACAGTCTCTATGGGTATGGTTAGCAGGCTTCCCGGGAGTACTATGTATCTGACATTTCCTGTCCAGGATTTTATTTAGGTTGGATGGATCGTCCCTGTTATCCTGGGGGGCGATTTTCCCTGATTTTGTCATGAGCCTTTGAATCCGGCATTGACTGCCGTGCTCTTCAGACTTTTGTCCTTAGTCCAGCGACGGTCCTTGTTGCGTCACGTTTTTCCATTTCCATCCCTAGTTTCAGATGTACTTGGCTCGCTGGGGCTGCACCTTGCCAACCAGCTGTCCTCCCCAGTACAAAAGCGGGTCATGAGGTTTGTTAGTGCGGCCATTGTTCTTGGCTTTTCTTGGCCGAGGTGTCTGGCGAGCCATTCGCCTCGGATGTTATGCCTAAAAGCTGCTAAGGCTTCGGCGTCCGGACAGTCGACTACCTGATTCTTTTTAGTGAGGAATCTATTCCAGAACTGCCGAGCTGATTCTCCGGGTTGTTGAGTTATGTGACTAAGATCGTCTGCATCTGGAGGGCGGACATAGGTCCCTTGAAAGTTTGCTCGGAAAGCATCCTCGAGCTCTTCCCAGCTTCCAATTGTGTTTTCGGGAAGGCTTTTAAGCCAATGCCGGGCTGGCCCTTTAAGCTTAAGGGGTAAATATTTTATGGTGTGGAGATCATCTCCTCTAGCCATGTGTATGTGGAGGATATAATCCTCTATCCAGACTGCAGGGTCTGTTGTTCCATCGTATGCCTCTATGTTTACGAGTTTGAATCCCTCTAGAAATTCATGGTCCAGGGCCTCATCGGTGAAACATAGAGGGTGTGCGGCGCCCCTATATTTGGGTGTGCCGGATTCTGATGATGGCTTCATAGCATTGCTTACGAGAGCTTGCTTTCTTGGCCCATAAATGGACCTGACTGGGCCATGATGCGAATCCTTAAGTGGGTCGCATGTCGATTTAAGTGCGGCGCCGCTTGCCGCTTTATGGGGTCGTCTATCCGACCATGTGGCTTTCTCATTTTTTGAATGCGAGGGCTCTAGGGCCTCTTCGTCGAATTCAGGCAGTAGCTTTCCTTTCGGATAGCTTTTAGTGCGGCGACTGTCGCCGTATTTATCTACGGTATTGACTACTTTGCTCCATCTAATCCGGAGTGCATCTTCCGCTGTTTTTAGCTTCCGCTTCTGCTTTTTTAGGCTACGTGCAGTTGCAACGAGCCTCTCATGGAGATTCTTCTGCTCCATAGGTTTATCCGGCGTGAGGTCGTCCGGAATGCCATTTTCGCCAGAGGAGGGATCTTCGGTTTCTCCATCCGCGTTGCCATGTTCGGACGGTTGCTATAAGGCCTGCTCGTCCTGCTCTATGGCTGGGTTTTTATCGAGGCGGGGCTTGGGTCGGCGTTTACGCCGATGCTTTGATTGCTTTTCGGGGGGTCAATCTCCCGTTCCGTCCCCTTTTTCCTTGTTGTCGCTTCCTTTAGGGGTAAACACCATGTACACATCGTGAGATGAGGTGGCTGTCCAATGCCCTATGGACGTTGGTTCGTCGGTATCTCCTGCATCATCATTCATGCTGTCGATGTCTCCGGAGTCGAAGTTGAGCACGTCATTTAAATTGTCGACAGTGGCTACCAAGTGGGTGGTGGGTGGGCTTTGAATTACTTCATCGTCTGTATCCCATCCTCGCTGACCATAATCCGGCCAGGGCTCTCCTGATAAAGAGAGAGACTTAAGAGAATTCAGGATGACGCTGAAAGGTGAGTGCTGAAAAATGTCTGTGGCGGTGAACTCCATTATCGGCGCCCGATCGGATTCGATTGGCAGGGGCGCGGGGGGTTCGGAGTTCGGCGAGGAGTCCGGATCCTCAGAGTCACGGGTCGTGCAGAGTGCGGGGCTAGCGTTCGGCTCGATCGCCTTTGAGATCATAGCCCCCGAGGTGGCGTCCAACCGCTCGTCCTCGATTGGCGCAATAGGCTCTGAGTTAGAGGTCGGAACCGATGCGTGAGCGGCCTCCAGGACACTGTCTGGAGGCAAAGCTAGATCATGCCCCTCGAGATAGTGCGGCGCGCTTGGCCATGGCTTGAACCCGTCGAAGATCAAGTCTCCGTGGATGTCGGCCGTGTAGTTTAAGCTTCCAAACCTGGCTTGATGGCCAGGGGTGTAGCTTTCGATCTGCTCCAAGTGGCCAAGAGAATTGGCCCGCACAGCGAAGCCGCCGAAGACGAAGATCCGTCCGGGGAGAAAAGTCTCACCCTGGACCGCATCATTGTTGATGATCAAAGGAGCCATCGGACCTAACGGCGACGACATAGAGGAACTCTCAATGAAAGCACCAATGTCGGTGTCAAAACTGGCGGATCTCGGGTAGGGGGTCCTGAACTGTGCGTCTAGGCCGGATGGTAACAGGAGGCAGGGAACACGATGTTTTACCCAGGTTCGGGCCCTCTTGATGGAGGTAAAACCCTACATCCTGCTTGATTAATATTGATGATATGGGTAGTACAAGAGTAGATCTACCACGAGATCAAGGAGGCTAAACCCTAGAAGGTAGCCTATGGTATGATTGTTGTCTATGGAGTTGATCAAGTTGTCCTACGGACTAAAACCCTCCGGTTTATATAGACACCGAATAGGGTTAGGGTTACATAGAGTCGGTTACAATGGTAGGAGATCTTGAATATCCGCATCGCCAAGCTTGCCTTCCACGCCAAGGAAAGTCCCATCCGGACACGGGACGTAGTCTTCAATCTTGTATCTTCATAGTCCTGGAGTCCGGCTGAAGGTATAGTCCGGCTACCCGAACACCCCCTAATCCAGGACTCCCTCAAGGGGTCTATACCCATTTTGTGCATGGTGTCCTGATAAAGCAGGTTTACGCTGCTGCCGCCATCCATAAGGACTCGAGTGAGGTGAAATCCATCGATGATTGGGTCTAGGACCAGTGCGGCGAATCCGCC
This sequence comes from Triticum monococcum, assembly GCA_034509565.1. Lineage (NCBI taxonomy): Eukaryota > Viridiplantae > Streptophyta > Magnoliopsida > Poales > Poaceae > Triticum > Triticum monococcum. The sequence goes on along the minus strand of CM067842.1, from coordinate 782,531,007 downwards.
ATGACGGATACTAGTGGGGTGGTCCCTGTGATCGAAGGTGATCGGACAGGAGGACCATGGGTTGAACTTTGGGGCGACAGGCTCCAACACATATACGTCCCTGAGCGCACGCTTCCACTCCCTCTTGGGGATGTGGGTTGCGTATATCATGTTCACCGTCCACACTTGTGGGGGGAACCTCTTCTATCCTCCGGTGTTCGGCTGCCGGGGCTCCTCGTCGTAATCGATGTGTGACCCCTTATCTTTGTCTTCGGCAGTTAAATTGCCGGCCTGCTTGAACACCCAACAATCCCTGTTGGTGTGGTTGGCTGGTTTGTCGGGGGTACCGTGTATTTGACACGAGCGGTCGAGTATACGGTCCAAACTGGACGGGCCCGGCGTGCTTCTTTTGAATGGCTTTTTCTGTTGACCGGGCTTAGAGCCTTTGAATCCGGCATTGACTGTCGTATCCTCGGTATTGCCATTGTTAATGCGGCGCTTATGTTTGTTGCGACGTGACCTGCTATTGCCGTCCTTGATATCCGAAGTACCATGATTCTTTGATATGTTATTACTGCGAGCCAGCCAGCTGTCTTCTCCCGCACAAAAGAGGGTCATGAGTGTCGTGAGGGCTGCCATAGATTTCGGCTTTTCCTGACCAAGGTGCCGGGCTAGCCACTTGTCGCGGATGTTGTGTTTGAAAGCTTGCTAGGGCCTCTACATCCGGACAGTCGATGATTTGATTTTTCTTTGTTAGGAACCGAGTCCAGAATTGCCTGGCCGATTCTTCTGGCTGCTGAATTATGTGGCTCAAGTCATTGGCATCTGGTGGTCACACATAAGTGGCCTGAAAGTTGACTAGGAATGCGGCCTCCAGATTTTCCCAACAGCTAATGGACTCTGCTGGCAAGCTGTTAAGCCAATGCCGCGCTGGTCCTTTGAGCTTTAGAGGGAGGTATTTGATGGCGTGTAAGTCATCACCACGGGCCATGTGGATGTGGAGGAGGAAATCCTCGATCCATACCGCGGGATCTGTTGTGCCATCGTATGGTTCAATATTTACGGGTTTGAAACCCTCTGGGATTTGATGATCCATGACTTCGTCTGTGAAGCATAAGGGGTGTGCGGCGCCTCTGTATTGGGTTATATCGCGACGCAGCTCGAATGGGTCTTGCCCGCTGTGTTCGGCCCGGCTGGATTTACTTTTACTGTATCCGATGTGACGTTTATCGTCTTGCATAGTGGCGCGCCCTCATGATTTGTAGATCGATCTTGCATGTTTTACTTTGTCCTCCAATACGTCTCGCAAGTCTGGCGTATTTCCCCATGCCTTTTTATTTGAATGGCGTCGGGGTGCGGGCTGTGTTTTTGGCTGGAATGCCTCTTGATCGCGGCCACGAGTTTGCCGATCAGCCGCGTCGCTTCTCCTCCAGTCGGGGTAACAACCTGTATTCTGGGTAACTCTTGGAGGGGCGCTTGAGTTTATATTCCTCGGCCGCGAGGACTTCGGTCCATCTGTCAGCTAGCAGATCTTGATCAGCTTGAAGCTGTTGCTGCTTTTTCATAAGGCTATTTGCCGTGGCTATAAGCCGGCACTTGAAGCGCTCTTGTTCGACGGGATCCTCTGGCACGACGAATTCCGCATCATCGAGGCTTGCCTCGTCTTCGGAGGGGGGCATGTAATTATCATCCTCCGCCTCTCCATCTGCCGCTCTCTCTAGAGGGCTGGCCTCTCCATCCTCCTGTCCCAAATCGGGCTGGGGAGATTGTTGCCATCTTCGGCACTATCCGGAGTGTTATTATCTCCTGTGACGGTATCATCACTTTTGCTTTGGCGGGACTTAGAGCGGAGCTTGGGTTGCTTCTTGGAGGGGTCATCCTCCGCTGTCTCATCGCCATTGCCTTCTTTGGGTGTGTCCACCATGTATATATCGTATGATGAGGTGGCTATCCAGTGCCCTGTGGGTAGTGGTTCCTCTTCGTCTCCCGCATCATCGTCCATACCGTCGATGTCTTCGGAGTCAAAGTCGAGCATGTTGGTTAAGTCATCGATAGTGGCTACTAAGTGGGTGGTGGGTGAGACGTGATTTTCTTCGTCATCCGCATCCTAATCCTGCCGGACATAGTTCGGCCAGGATCCTCTTGACAAGGAGAGAGACCTTAATGAGTTCAGTGTGTCGCCACAGGGCGAGTGCTGAAAAGAGTCTATGGCCGGAGAAGGATCCGGCAGTTTGACAACACGGCTCTTGTGCAGGGTAAGGTCGATGTCCGGCTCGATCGCCGATGAGGTAAGGCCTCTGTGGCGGGGTCCATCCACCCATCCATGGAAGGCGCAACTGGCTCCGAATTGAGGGTCAGAGCGGCTGCCGGTGCGATCTCCTGAACACTGTCTGATGGTAGAGCTAAATCATACTCATCGTGACCGCGTGACGCACAAGGCAGAGGCTCGAATCCGTCGAAGATCAAGTCTCCACGGATATCGGCCATGTAGTTTAAGCTTACAAACCTGACCTGATGGCCAGGGGCGTAACTTTCGATCTGCTCCAGATGGCCAAGCGAGTTGGCCCGCAGTGCGAAGCCGCCGAACACAAAGATCTGTCCAGGGAGAAAAGTCTCACCCTAGACTGCATCGCTACCGATGATTGTAGGAGCCGTCAAGCCTAACGACGACGACACAGAGGAAGTCATAATGAAAGCACCAATGTCGGTGTCAAAACCAGCGGATCTCGGGTAGGGGGTCCCGAACTGTGCGTCTAAGGCGGATGGTAACAGGAGGCAGGGGACACGATGTTTTACCAAGGTTCGGGCCCTCATGATGGAGGTAAAACCCTATGTCCAGCTTGATTAATATTGATGATATGGGTAGTACAAGAGTAGATCTACCACGAGATCAGAGAGGCTAAACCCTAGAAGCTAGCCTATGGTATGATTGTATGTTATTGTTGTGTCCTACGGACTAAAACCCTCCGGTTTATATAGACACCGGAGAGGGTTAGGGTTACACAAGGTCGGTTACAAAGGAGGAGACATCCATATCCGTACTGCCTTGCTTGCCTTCCACGCCAAGGAGAGTCCCACCCGGACACGAGACGAAGTCTTTAATCTTGTATCTTCATAGTCCAACAATCCGGCCAAAGGTTATAGTCCGGCTGTCCGGAGACCCCCTAATCCAGGACTCCCTCAATCGTCAAGCTAGTTTTCATCACGTTCATATGATTCGAGTTCGGTACTTTGATAATTTGGTATGTGGGTGGACCGGTGCTTGGGTGCTGCCCTTACTTGGACAAACATCCCACTTATGATTAACCTCTATTGCAAGCATCCGCAACTACAACAAAGGTATTAACGTAAACCTAACCATAGCATGAAACATTTGGATCCAAATCAGCCCCTTATGAAGCAACGCATAAACTAGGGTTTAAGCTTTTGTCACTCTAGGAACCCATCATCTACTTATTACTTACCAATGCCTTCCTCTAGCCCAAACAACGGTGAAGTGTCATGTAGTCGACGTTCACATAACACCACTAGAGGAGAGACAACATACATCTCATCAAAATATCGAGCGAATACCAAATTCACATGACTACTAATAGCAAGACTTCTCCCATGTCCTCAGGAACAAACGTAACTACTCACAAAGCATAAACATGTTCATAATCAGAGGGGTATTAATAGGCATATAGGATCTGAACATATGATCTTCCACCAATTAAAACAAACTAGCATCAACTACAAGGAGTAATTAACACTACTAGCAACCTACTAGCACCAATCCCGGACTTGAAGACAAGAATTGGATACAAGAGATGAACTAGGGTTCTGGGAGGAGATGGTGCTGATGAAGATGTTGATGGAGATTGCCCTCTCCCGATGAGAGGAGTGTTGGTGATGACGATGGCGATGATTTCCCCCTCCGGGGGGAAGTTTCCCCGGCAGAACACCTCTGCCGGAGCCCTAGATTGGATCCGCCAAGGTTCCGCCTCGTGGCGGCGGAGTTTCGTCCGAGAAGATTGCTTATTAATTTTTTTCCATTGAAAGACTTCATATAGCAGAAGATGGCCACCGGAGGGCCACCAGGGGGCCCACGAGGTAGGGGGGTGCGCCCAGGGAGGTATGGCGCGCCCCCACCCTCGTGGGCAGGGTGTGGCCCCCTGGTGAATTTCTTCCGCTAAGTATTTTTTATATATTCTGAAAATGTCTTCCGTGAAGTTTCAGGACTTTTGGAGCTGTGCAGAATAGGTCTCTAATATTTGCTCCTTTTCCAGCCCAGAATCCCAGCTACCGGCATTCTCCCTCTTTATGAAAACCTTGTAAAATAAGAGAGGATAGGCATAAGTATTGTGACATAATGTGTAATAATAGTCCATGATGCAATAAATATCGATATAAAAGCATGATGCAGAATGGACGTATCACGAGCCCGCGCCCAATGCGGGAGCAGCCAACTCCGAGAGCTGCCTTGTCGAGCTCCTCGGCAAGCTCCATATCGCCCACGAGCCGGCCTCTGTCCTAGAGCCGATCGGCTCCACCGACCCGATGCTTGTCGACTCCGACATGGCATCCTTCGACGCCTTCCCCACCAATGTGGTGGTGATCAACGACCCGCTTCCTCGCGCGGATAGTGGCGGCAGCACAGTCACAGAGGTGCTCGTCATCAGCCACGATGGAGCCTCTGGCGGGGCCGCCCAGGACCTGTTGCAGGCGGCACTGTGGGATCTGTCTACACCCATCGCGGCAGATGCTACCTCTTGAGCACTGCATTGGTTTTCCCTTGAAGAGGAAAGGGTGGTGCAGTAGAGCAGCGTAAGTATTTCCCTCCGTTTTTGAGAACCAAGGTATCAATCTAGTAGGAGACCACGCGCGAGTCACCTCGGACCTACACACACAAATAAGAACCTCGCAACCAACGCGATAAAGGGGTTGTCAATCCCTTCACGACCACTTGCAAGAGTGAGATCTGATAGAGATGATAATAATAAGATAAATATTTTAGGTATTTTTATGATATATATTGAAAGTAAAAGATAGCAAAATAAAGTAGATGGAAACTTATATGATGGAGAATAGACCCGGGGGCCATAGGTTTCACTAGTGGCTTCTCTCATGATAGCATAACTATTACAGTGGGTGAACAAATTACTGTCGACCAATTGATAGAAAAGCGAATAATTATGAGAATATCTAGGTATGATCATGTATATAGGCATCACGTCCGTGACAAGTAGACCAAAACAATTCTGCATCTACTACTATTACTCCACACATCGACCGCTATCCAGCATGCATCTAGAGTATTAAGTTCATAAGAACAGAGTAACGCCTTAAGCAAGATAACATGATGTAGAGGGATAAACTCATGCAATATGATGTAAACCCCATCTTTTTATCCTCTATGGCAACAATACAATACGTGTCGTTTCCCTTTCTGTCACTGGGATCGAGCACCGCAAGATTGAAACCAAAGCTAAGCACTTCTCCCATTACAAGACAGATCAATCTAGTAGGCCAAACCAAACTGATAATTCGAAGGGGCTTGCAAAGATAAACCAATCATACATAAAAGAATTCAGAGAAGATTCAAATATTGTTCACAGATAATCTGGATGATAAACCCACAATTCAGTGGATCTGGACAAACACACCGCAAAAAGAAGAGCTACATCGAATAGATCTCAAAGAGAATCGAGGAGAACTTTGTATTGAGATCCAAAGAGAGAGAAGAAGCCATATAGCTACTAGCTATGGACCCGAATGTCTGAAGTAAACTACTCACACATCATCGGAGGGGCCATGGAGTTGATGTAGAGGCCCTCCATGATCATTGCCCCCTCCGGCGGAGCTCCGGAAAAGGCCCCAAGATGGCATCTCTTGGGTACAGAAGGTTGCAGCGGTGGAATTAGGTTTTCGTGGTGCTCCTGGATGTTTGCGGGGTATATGGATATATATAGGAGGAATATGTAGGTTGGTGGAGCAACGAGGGGCCCACGAGGGTGGAGGGCGCGCCCAGGGGTTGGGCGCGCCCCCTGCCTTGTGGCCTCCTCGATTGTTTCTTGACGTCCACTCCAAGTCTCCCGGATCATGTTTGTTCCAAAAATAACGCTCCCAAAGGTTTCATTCCATTTGGACTCCATTTGATATTCCTTTTCGGCGAAACTCTAAAACAAGCAAAAAAACAACAATTTGGGTTGGGCCTCCGGTTAATAGGTTAGTCCCAAAAATAATATAAACATGTAAAAATAAGCCCATTAACATCCAAAATACATAATATAATAGCATGGAACAATCAAAAATTATAGATACGTTGGAGACGTATCAAGCATCCCCAAGCTTAATTCCTGCTCATCCTCGAGTAGGTAAATGATAAAAACAGAATTTTTGATGTGGAATGCTTCCTAAGATATTTCTCAATGTAATTTTTCTTTATTGTGGCATGAATGTTCAGATCCGAAAGACTCAAAATAAAAGTTTAATATTGACATAGAAATAATAATACTTCAAGTACACTAACTAAGCAATCATGTCTTCTCAAAATAACATGGCCAAAGAAAGTTATCCCTACAAAATCATATAGTCTGGCTATGCTCTATCTTCATCACACAAAATATTAAATCATGCACAACCCCAATGACAAGCCAAGCAATTGTTTCATACTTTTCATGTTCTCAAACTTTTTCAATCTTCACGCAATATATGAGCGTGAGCCATGGATATAGCACTATGGTGGAATAGAATGGTGGTTGTGGAGAAGACGAAAAAAGGAGAAGACAGTCTCACATCAACTAGGCGTATCAACAGGCTATGGAGATGCCCATTAATAGATATCAATGTGAGTGAGTAGGGATTGCCATGTAACAGATGCACTAGAGCTATAAGTGTATGAAAGCTCAACAAAATAAACTAAGTGGGTGTGCATCCAACTTGCTTGCTCACGAAGACCTAGGGCAATTTGAGGAAGCCCATCATTGGAATATACAGGCCAAGTTCTATAATGTAAAATTCCCACTAATTTATGAAAGTGACAACATAAGAGACTCTCTATCATGAAGATCATGGTGCTACTTTGAAGCACAAGTGTGTAAAAAGGATAGTAACATTGTCCCTTCTCTCTTTTTCTCTCATTTTATTTTTTTATTTTTTTACTCACTGGGACAATGCTCTACTAATGATGATCACCACACTTCTTTTTACTTACAAATCAAGAATTACAACTCAATACTTAGAACAAAATATGACTCTATGTGAATGCCTCCTGTGGTGTACCGGGATATGCAATGAATCAAGAGTGACATGTATGAAAAAATTATGAACGGTGGCTTTGCCACAAATACGATGTCAACTACATGATCATGCAAAGCAATATGACAATGATGAAGCGTGTCATAGCAAACAGAACGGTGGAAAGTTGCATGGCAATATATCTCGGAATGGTTATGGTGGCTGTTTTGACGAAGGTATATGGTGGGTTTATGGTACTGACGAAAGTTGCGCGGTACTAGAGAGGCTAGCAATTGTGGAAGGGTGTGGGTGCGTATAATCCATGGACTCAACATTAGTCATAAAGAACTCACATACTTATTGCAAAAATCTATTAGTTATTGAAACAAAGTACTACGCACATGCTCCTAGGGGGATAGATTGGTAGGAAAAGACCATCGCTCGTCCCCGACCTCCACTCATAAGGAAGGCAATCAGTAAATAAATCATGCTCCGACTTCATCGCATAATGGTTCACCATACATGCATGCTACGGGAATCACAAACTTCAACACAAGTATTTCTCAAATTCACAACTACTCAACTAGCATGACTCTAATATCACCATCTCCATATCTCAAAACAATCATCAAGTATAAGACTTCTCTTAGTGTTCAATGCACTTATACAGAAATTTTTATTAGCCTAAAAGCAAATTGCCATGTTGTTCCAAAGGACTCTCAAAATAATATAAGTGAAGCATGAGAGATCAATTATTTCTATAAAATAGAACCACCGCCGTGCTCTAAAAGATATAAGTGAAGCACTAGAGCAAAAACTATATAGCACAAAAGATATAAGTGAAGCACATAGAGTATTCTAATAAATTGTAATTCATGTGTGTCTCACTCAAAAGGTGTGTACAGCAAGGATGATTGTGGTAAACTAAAAAGCAAAGACTCAAATCATACAAGACGCTCCAAGCAAAACACATATCATGTGGCAAATAAAAATATAGCTCCAAGTAAAGTTACCGATGAACGAAGACAAAAGAGGGGATGCCTTCCGGGGCATCCCCAAGCTTAGGCTTTTTGGTGTCCTTGTATTTTACCTTGGGGTTCCATGGTCATCCCCAAGCTTAGGCTCTTGCCACTCCTTGTTCCATATTCCATCAAATCTGTACCCAAAACTTGAAAACTTCACAACACAAAACTTAACAAGAAAATCTCGTGAGCTCCGTTAGCGAAAGAAAACAAAACACCACTTCAAGGTACTGTAATGAACTCATTATTTATTTATATTGGTGTTAAACCTACTGTATTCCAACTTCTCTATGGTTTATAAACTCTTTTACTAGCCATAGATTCATTAAAATAAGCAAACAACACACGAAAAACAGAATCTTTCAAAAACAGAACAGTCTGTAGTAATCTGTAACTAATGAAAACTTCTTGAACCCCAAAAATTCTAAACTAAATTTTTGGACGTGAGGAATTTATATATTAATCATCTAAAAAAAGAATTAACTAAATATCACTCTCCAATAAAAAATGGCAGAAATTATCATGAGCACTAAAGTTTCTATTTTTTACAGCAGGATCAAAAAGACTTTCCCCAAGTCTTCCCAACGGTTCTACTTGGAACAAACACTAATTAAACACAAAAAACACAACCAAAACAGAGTCTATATAAATTATTCATTAGTAAAAGCAAGGAATAAAAATAAAATTGGGTTGCCTCCCAACAAGCGCTATCGTTTAACCCCTAGCTAGGCATAAAAGCGAAGATAGAACTAGGTATTGCCATCTTTGGTAGGCAATCCATAACTGGCTCTCATAATAGATTCATATGGTAATTTAACTTTCTTTCTAGGGTAGTGTTCCATGCCTTTCCTTAATGGAAATTGGAATTTAATATTCCCTTCCTTCATATCAATAATTGCACCAATCGTTCTAAGGAAAGGTCTACCAAGAATAATAGGACACGAAGGATTAAAATCTATATCAAGAACAATGAAATCTATAGGAACATAATTCCTATTTGCAACAATAAGAACATCATTAATCTTTCCCATGTGTTTCTTAATAGTGGAATCCGCAAGGTGCAAGTTTAGATAACAATCATCATATTCACGGAAACCTAGCAAATCACACAAAGTTTTTGGAATCGTGGAAACAGTAGCACCCAAATCACACAAAGCATAGCACTCATGATCTTAAATTTTAATTTTAATTGTAGCTTCCCACTCATCAAGTTTTCGAGGGATAGAAACTTCCAACTCAAGTTTTTCTTTAGAAGATTGCATCAAAGCATCAACGATATGTTTAGTAAAAGCTTTATTTTGACTATAAGCATGAGGAGAATTTAGCACGGATTGCAACAAGGAAATACAATATATCAAAGAGCAATTATCATAATTAAGTTCCTTGAAATCTAAGATAGTGGTTTCGTTGCTATTTAAAGTTTTAACCTCTTCAATCCCACTTTTAACAATTTTTGCATCAAGATCTAAAAACTCCGAATTTTTGGGACGCCTTCTAACTAAAGTTCACTCATCTCTAGTCCCATCATTATCAAGATTCATATTGCAAAACAAAGATTTAATAGGGGACACATCAATTACTTTTAGATCTTCATCTTTATTATCTAACTCTTCTGGTTTAGTGGCCATCTTATTAACTAAAGTGGCCTGCTTATCAGAAATTTGGGCAATTAATTTTTCAAGATGAGCAAACTGAGATTTCAAACCATAAAATTCCTTAGACATATCATCGAGCTCTTTTTATGAAACCGATAAAACCTTTTTGTTCTTTAAGCTCGTTTCTAAAGAAATTATTATTCTCAAACTGCAAGGACATAAAACTTCTAACGTTGCTTTCCATTTCTTCCAACCTTCTAAGGTGAGGAAAAACACCTTTTGGTAAAGCCATAAGGGCAACAAGCAACAAGAGGCAAACTAAAAAGAGGCGGGCGGAAAAGAGAGGGCGAATAAAACGGCAAGGGTGAAGTGGGGGAGAGGAAAACGAGAGGCAAATGGCAAATAATGTAATGCGAAGGATAAGAGTTGTGATGGCTACTTGGTATGTCTTGACTTGGCATATGTCGCGACCGGTTTTCCGGGGTATAATTTCCAGAAAATGGCCCTGGTGCTCACCAGCCCCAGGATTACTGTTAGCTGATGAGGCACCAACTTGATACAGAAATTCCAAGCAAGAGTACAAAATATATAGTACAACACCATTGTGGCCTATGAGTACATCAAATGGTTCTAGTGGTTGAGGGCGGAAGCGGTTTGTGGTTCACCATGGTCTATGGGACTCCATTTCCCACGGGAATAGCTGACCAGGCTAACTCCTATCTTCGCGAGGCTGCTATCACCGTTGCCTAGCTTCCGGGGCTGTCATCGCAGCGCTCCTCTCCATGCAGAAATCTGGCCAAGACAATAGCCAGGGACAAGCCAGTGAGTACTTTGAATGTACTCGCAAACATTATGAGCACTGGGATAATATAATTGATAATTATGCACTGAAATATACTATGATCACATCGTCAGTCAGAAATAAAATATCTTTTATGCAAGCAGGTTATTTATATGCAACATGAATGAGCAATAATGGAGTGGGAATAAAATGCCACAGTCGGGCGTCTGAGCGACACCACATAAAGGGCTTAAAAGAAATGCCACAGTCGGGCGTCCGAGCGACACCACATAAAGGGCTTAAAAGAAATGCCATGGTCGGGCGTCTGAGCGACACCACATAAAGGGCTTAAAAGAAATGCCACAGTCGGGCGTCTGAGCGACACCACATAAAGGGCTTAAAAGAAATGCCACAGTCGGGCGTCTGAGCGACACCACATAAAGGGCTTAAAAGAAATGCCACAGTCGGGCGTCTGAGCGACACCACATAAAGGGCTTAAAAGAAATGCCAGAGTCGGGCGTCTGAGCGACACCACATAAAGGGCTTAAAAGAAATGCCACAGTCGGGCGTCTGAGCGACACCACATAAAGGGCTTAAAAGAAATGCCATAGTCGGGCGTCTGAGCGACACCACATAAAGGGCTAAAAAAATAATCACAATGAATATCCAGGAGATAGAACCATCCCAGGGATACTTGATAGTACAAATAATGCAATAGGTTAGTCCATCACAAAATAGTAATCATGGTGCTCACAAGTCACCGGTCGGTATCCATGTTTGGTTTAACAATTTCACCTCCGAAGACCGACACTAAGACCAACACTTGATCCATCCCAGACTGTAATCCTTAACCATGGACACGGCTATTCGAATAGGTTTAATCTCTGCAGAGGGTGTACCCTTTACCCACGAGTAACGGATTCCTTTAGTCCATCGGGACTAATTCCGTCTACGGACTTTTAGTTGAAAACACGCCTAACTTGCACACACCAGCTTAACTCATCGGTGTCTGGAATCACCCACGACGCTTGTTAAGCAAAACTCTAAGTGGGGAGGCTACAACCTCGCGTAGCATGGGATCAAATTTGTATCGTGCGCTCTAAGGGGTGGCCTCCCCTCTCGGTCCCAACCGGAAAACACCCATGCCCCCTAACCAGGTGGCGTGCCTACCGGCTACAACCGATATCTTCCACCATGGCCTCTCTGTACGGTATGTGCTAGAAAGGGGTTGACGACTTACTGAACCGTACCCTACCTGCGGCAGGGACGAGTGGTAGTGCGAGGCAAGTATGGGGGTTACTGGAACAAGACTCGATCTGCGGTCGACTCAGGAGGTTTATAAGTTCCCTGCATGACAGGTATATCAAATATATTTCAACCGACGAAATCACAACTCAATGTTCCTTACCATGCCATACCGGACATAACCGTCCCGACGGGGACCGGCGACAAGCTCACGCCTACCCAAGCCGAGGCTTTCCCGGATTCCTTTCCGGCATGCATGCAAGGCACATGAGGATGATTACCATCACAATTATATTCATTTCCAACAGCAAGGAAATCACTAATATGCTTCCATGCAAATGATCATATCACATGAAATAACAAGTCCTCCGAAATAAGGTGGTGTTATAAACGTGTCAAATAACACACCAAAAACATTATGCCAGGGTTCAGAATGCTTGCCTCTAAGTTGTGGAGGGGTGAGGTGCTCTCCAAAACTTTTGAAAGTTTCTTCTCTCTCTCCAAAATCCTATTTTAAAATATATTTGAATTAACACACATTTCAAAAACAGTACCAAAAAGTTGTTTGGAAAATTTTCAAATAAATCTTAAAATAAACTAGACCAAATTTGAGGAAGGTAGGAAAAAGAATCAACTCATTTGGAGTTGTATTTAAAAAGTTATAGGCAGTCAAAGTTCTGGTCAAATCTGTTTTTTAAAAATAACACAGAAAAGAAAATGTTTTAGGAGGAAATACGCTTTCTAAGCAGGAGATACGTACTGGGGGTTTTGCGCTTTCACTTACTCCAGCGTGGACGGCGCGTGGGACACCGACAGTGGGCCCGCCTGGCCCACTGGTCAGGTTTGACTGGTCCACGCGCGCGTCGTCTCCCCCTGACCGAACAGAGGCGGAGCTCTGGCGAGGCTCGCCGGCGAATGGCGGCATCTCTCGGTGATCTGAGTGCATGGGCGTGCTCAGGAGGTCGAGACGAACTCGGGGGGTACCCGCCATGGTCGCCGACGTGGACGGAGTCACCGGCGACGAGCATCGCGGCGGAGATGGCTTCGGGGGCGAAGTGAGCTTGGGGCTACGGTGGTTCCCGATCAAAATCAAGTAGGGGAACGAGTTCACGGGAGGATGAGAAGGTTCCTGGTGAAGAGAAATGGGAGGGGGAGGCCCTGGTGGCGACGGAATGGCCGGAGCAGTGGCAGCGGCTGCGGTTGCCGGAGATGGGGAGGACGGCGTTTCCTCGACGATTGCGGGCTGTGGGTGTGCCATGGGGGTAGCCTGAGGTCGCCTGCCTGCTCGAATGGCCTCGGGGCGTCCTTTTATAGTGCGATGAGGTCGGTTCCGCGGCGGTGGGGATAAGATCGCCGGCGAACCAACGTTCTGTAGCTGCAGGGGAACGTGGCGGCGACGAGAGCTAGGCGACACCCTCGTGGATGAGCTCACGCTGTTCCAGGGGCCAGGTGGCGAGCGGGGATGGCTTTGGCGGCGCCGATCGTGGTAGAGGTGGTTCCGCGGCGGCCGTGGATAAGCTCTCCGGCGACCGCCATTCTGTAGCTGTAGGGCATCGTGGCGAGGCTGGGGATGGCGGCAGTAGCTAGCGGACGAGCGGCTACTGCTCCAAGGGCGAGCTGGCGAGCGGAGGTGGCTTGGGCGGCGCTGGCCAGCGCAGGAGCTGTCGGGCAGTGGTGGCGGCTAGCTGTTGGCTTGCCGGACACGTTGCGAGGGCTGCGGGTTCGTGGGGTGCAGAAGGGGACACGGCACGCTGGCTACGGTCGGTCACGGACTGGAGTAAGTGCGGGGCGGGACACGGCGGCTCGGGCGCACGTGCGTGCCAAACGCACGCTCTGGGCGCGCCCAGAGCACGCACGAAACATGCTCGACGACTTGCTAGGGCCTGCTACAGAGCTTGGGTGAGGCTGTCAAATAACAGACCCAGGCTAGGGGCAACTGGAAGCCTATTGGACATGTTAGTTTGGTCAGGAGTGCAGGATCACAGTGCAATGTCAATAGTCATGCCAAAACAGATCATGCCCATAAGGTGTTTGACAGAATGTCAAAGGCACTTAGGCATTTCTTGGAGTGGTCAAATTCTCCAGATTAGTGTCTCCTTAGATGCAAGAGAGAGTGGTAAGGTTAGTATGGTAAAAGGAGAAACTTGTTAGTGCAAGTTTTACAAAACTTCAATTCTGGACAGGAAATAAATGGCATCATTTCATGAACCAAAAAATGATCCAAGGGTGCATGCTCCTGGACTTAAGGGTTTTGCAGGGAGGACTACAAGTAGGAAAAGGAATCATGGGTAAAAGAGCAACTTAAGATGTAGTTGCTGTACAAATCCTCAGGTTGGACCAGTATGGAGAAGAGGTTGATTCACTCAATATTTCCAAAGAACAACACTGGGTTTTTGCATAAAATGGAATCATAGGCTATTACCAACATCCCATAATTTTGGTGGAGGCTAGAAGAAAATATTTAAATGAGTTGTAGTGCAAAATTGCCCACTGGACCAGAGAAGAAAAAAATGTGTAGAGCTCAAAATATCTCAGGAAATAAAGATGTTTTTGCACAAAAGTTATTTAATAACATCACATGACATCTCCAAATTTTTGTGGGTATTTTAAGTGAATTTATCAAATGGTTGTAGTTCAAATATGGCAATTTAACCTTGAAAAACCATTTTCAAGAAAGTAAAGATCAGGCAACTTAATTATTTAATTAGTTATACTGATAAAAGAAAAGTTTTTCTTGAGAGGTTAAACAAGTCCAATAACATATTTGAAAAGTTTTCTCTTTGGGAAAAACTCATCACAACAGGGAAGAAAAAGATTTAACAAAAAATCAAAATGGAGCTCAGAAATCAAAGCTTTAAATTCCTGGCAAAATTTTAATTCATTAAAAGAAGGTCAAAATTTTGGGGTGTCACAACACTACCCCCCTTCAGAAAAATCTCGTCCTCGAGATTTGTTAAAAGCTGTGTTAAGAAAAACTATACGCAATAAAAATGTGGCTACAGTGAGAGGGCAATAAGTGGTGTAAAACCACAGTGTGGAAACTGGTGCTGCGTGGAAAAATCTACAGTTCGGGACAAAAACGTGGGATTCCTACGCTGGATATAAATTTAGAATAATTTCTAAATTTAAAATATACGTTGGTCGTACCCGAGAGCATAGTTCTCTCTTTGGCCGACAGGTGGACCCGGGGCCCACTGGCAGCCTCTTCTTCTTCCTCCGGCTCTTTCTTCTCCCTCTCTCCCGCGCTTTCTCTACCGGCGATGCCTAGCGCGTAGGGCATCTAGGCCGTACTGCGGTAGTGCGCGGCGTGCTAGCTGCCGGGGCAGCGTGCACTCACCTCGCGGGCCAGCATGCTGTCGGCACTGCTCACGGATTCGCCTTCGAACACCGGCGATCGGGCGATGAGCGGCGTTGGTGGACTTCGCCCACCGTACACCGAGCTCGAGCTATAAAATGGCCGGGGTTCTCTCCTCTCTTCTTCCTCACACCTGGCATCACTTCTCCTCCTTCTTCCTCCATTACTGCTTATAGAAGCTCGGGTTGGGCTCTAATGGCGGAGGCGATGCCGGACTGGTTTGCGATCCTGATATGCGGAGGGTTGGCGACACTGCTGGGGCTCTCCGTGCTCCTGTGCGCGATGATCCTCGACGATCGTCGCGACGCTGCTGCTCGGGTGTTGGCTCTCCGCGGTGGTGGTGATCACGAGGAGTAGATGGGGTGTGCCAGGTGCTAACTGTTGTTAGGGGGTGATTAGCTGGATGTAACACTGTTGCAAAGTTTTGCAAACAGTGTATGTGTTCGAATGGTTGTGGATGTGAGTCTGCTGCCATTGTGCTGTGTGAAATT
Source organism: Triticum monococcum (assembly GCA_034509565.1). NCBI lineage: Eukaryota > Viridiplantae > Streptophyta > Magnoliopsida > Poales > Poaceae > Triticum > Triticum monococcum. The sequence continues at coordinate 782,515,321 of CM067842.1, read as the reverse complement.
AATTTAATCCCCGTCGTGAGAAGGTGCAGATGTAGCAACTCAGGGAAAAGAATTCTCACTCCTGGATTTTGCGAGGGAAAACGGTTAATTTAAAGGAGCATAAACCACAACAAAAACTACACACATTAGTAGAAGCCAAATAATTGACTCGTCGTACAAACTCAAGGTATCACGCATAAGTCACACACATAAATAAATGTTGCAATAATGAACATTGCAGCGACGTCTAAAATGGAAACGGTAACTGGACGGGGTCCCTAGAAAACGTCTCTGGTACTGGGATACACTCCTCTTCTATCGGGGGAAGTGGATTGACCAGTCGATGCACGTGTCTCTCTTGGTCGGGCCTTAGTGCTCTGCCGATGGCGATCTGAGGATTTAAATCTGCGAGGCTCTGGAGATAACCCATCACACGTTGTGTTAAACGCTCTTGAGTGATGACGTACTGGACAAGGTTGGCCAGGACTGGGTCTCTCTCAATTCGTCCACCGGGAAAAGATGTTACTCCTCCGGGTGTTGCACGGCTCGGGAAGTAATAATACCCTCGTTCGCTGGCATAGGGTACCGCGAATCGAAGGCGAGCAAGCGCTTCGTATGCAACAGCTTCTATGGCCATCTGTGGGGTTGGCATAGATTTCCCCACGAAGGAGACCTCTGTTGAGTCTTGGTTTGAGTTTACGGGAGGGATGTGTACTGCTGCCCAATATCTTGAGGTGGAAGAGGTGATCCTCGATTTGAACAGCTCGTACTGGGGCGGCTGGGTAGCGCCCATGGTACTGCAGGTAAAATCCCACAATAATTTGACAAAACTACCCGGGGTTGCATCTGGGGTTCTCAAGTAAATGCTGGGGCTCGGCATGGTAAGAAATGGTTGTGAGGATGGTGCACAAGATGAGAAGTGTTTGGCAAGGTCACGCGGTGGCCTCTTTATAGTACCGGAGCTGGGTCATTCTTACCGTGGTGAATGGTAAGGAAAATTTTCAGCTCTGTTCCAAGGGTCGGGGTCAAGCCATAGATTCACACATTTCACTATAGTGATGTGTTACTGTGGGGGTTGTCGGGGAAGGTTTTTGGGTAACTGTGTCTGGGATAGAAATCTTATACTGCATACTGGCGTATCCAGGCAAGGCTACTATTAAAACAGAGGTACGACAACAGGTGGCATTTAAATACAAGGCCACACTATTACAAAGCGAGGGTACACTGGGACTCGATACGACCCGGGTGACTTAGTCTACCTCGTTTACATCCAAGCGGGCGTGCCTTATGGATGTCGAGGCTCCTCTTCGGGTCTCGTCGTCTGAATTAGCTGGAGTCGGCTGAGGGGCTACAAGCTCTGGGTAGCGATGATGACCATCCCGGGGATTGTTGGCCACAACCCCGTTGGAGTGTGCTCCCAACATGCGACGAAGCACTTCTGGGGTTATCACAGCACCTTGGCCGATGGCTGGGGCAGACCTCAGGGACTCGATCGGGTGTCCAAACAGCACGACTGGGTTGTCGGCGTTGGGCTCGTTCTCTTCTCTCGCCGGGGCTCGACGAACCAGCTCTCCATGAGCTGTGATTAGATCAATCGTGATTTGATCGCACAGTTCCTCTAGTGCACTTACATAGCGCACTAGGTGCAACAATGCAGGATCTGTCTCCTGATCTCCGTTGGCAACTTGGGGTGGTCTACCATATCCTTCACGTCTGGGGTCGTAGTGGAACGAGCGACAGTTAACTCTGGGCGACAAGTGCCGGAGATGAACTATAGCTTCTCGAGCAGCTAGTTGTATGGCTTGTGGCTTAAAGGAAGTTGTCCTTCTGGTGAACCTGTAGGGGTGTTCGGGCTCTAGACCCCTACCATAGATGTGCACAGTGGCCCAGAATTGACGGCTCTCACCACTCATGGGTCCCTGGTACAGAACATATTCTGGGGGCTCTTCTAACGCATAGGCACGACGGGTGAGGTTTGCGAGTATGGTCACAAAGCCTCCAAGGTTGGTTGCCGTGGTCTCATTGTGCACGACAGGGCCAGGCATTGTGGCTCAGTTTGGGGTAGCGGCTGTGCTGTGCTGCGTTAGGACTAGCGTGCCCTTTTTATAGGAAAAAAGGGACGGAGTCTTCTTCCGCACGCTTGCGAATGAGACGCCTTGGGTGCTGGTCACTGGTGCGTGATCGACAGGCTAGGTTGATAGGTTGGGCACCGACTGCCAAAAAAGGTGTCGGGTCACGGTGTGGCTATCTTGCATGGGAAGCTTGACTGGGGTTTGGCTGAGGTCTGGTGGGTTGGTTTACCTAAGATTTTTGACCTGGCTAAGATAGGATTAGCCAATGGTCAGCCTGGCTCTGATACCAAGTTTGTCGCGACCGGTTTTCCGGGGTATAATTTCCAAAAAATGGCCCTGGTGCTCACCAGCCCCAGGATTACTGTTAGCTGATGAGGCACCAACTTGATACAGAAATTCCAAGCAAGAGTACAAAATATATAGTACAAGACCATTGTGGCCTATGAGTACATCAAATGGTTCTAGTGGTTGAGGGCGGAAGCGGTTTGTGGTTCACCACGGTCTATGGGACTCCATTTTCCACGGGAACAGCTGACCAGGTTAACTCCTATCTTCGCGAGGCTGCTATCACCGTTGCCTAGCTTCCGGGGCTTTCATCGCAACGCTCCTCTCCATGCAGAAATCTGGCCAAGACAATAGCCAGGGACAAGCCAGTGAGTACTTTGAATGTACTCGCAAACATTATGAGCACTGGGATAATATAATTGATAATTATGCACTGAAATATACTATGATCACATCGTCAGTCACAAATAAAATATCTTTTATGCAAGCAGGTTATTTATATGCAACATGAATGAGCAATAATGGAGTGGGAATAAAATGCCACAGTCGGGCGTCTGAGCGACACCACATAAAGGGCTTAAAAGAAATGCCACAGTCGGGCGTCTGAGCGACACCACATAAAGGGCTTAAAAGAAATGCCACAGTCGGGCGTCTGAGCGACACCACATAAAGGGCTTAAAAGAAATGCCATAGTCGGGCGTCTGAGCGATACCACATAAAGGGCTTAAAAGAAATGCCACAGTCGGGCGTCTGAGCGACACCACATAAAGAGCTTAAAAGGAATACCACAGTCGGGCGTCTGAGCGACACCACATAAAGGGCTTAAAAGAAATGCCACAGTCGGGCGTCTGAGTGACACCACATAAAGGGCTTAAAAGAAATGCCACAGTCGGGCGTCTGAGCGACACCACATAAAGGGCTAAAAAAATAATCACAATGAATATCCAGGAGATAGAACCATCCCAGGGATACTTGATAGTACAAATAATGCAATAGGTTAGTCCATCACAAAATAATAATCATGGTCCTCACAAGTCACCGGTCGGTATCCAAGTTTAGTTTAACAATTTCACGTCCGAAGACCGACACTAAGACCAACACTTGATCCATCCCAGACTGTAATCCTTAACCATGGACACGGCTATTCGAATAGGTTTAATCTCTGCAGAGGGTCTACCCTTTACCCATGAGTAACTGATTCCTTTAGTCCATCGGGACTAATTCCATCTACGGCCTTTTAGTTGAAAACACGCCTAACTTGCACACACCAGCTTAACTCATCGGTGTCTGGAATCACCCACGACGCTTGTTAAGCAAAACTCTAAGTGGGGAGGCTACAACCTCGCGTAGCATGGGATCAAATTTGTATCGCGCGCTCTAAGGGGTAGCCTCCCCTCTCGGTCCCAACCAGAAAACACCCATGCCCCTGACCAGGTGGCGTGCCTACCGGCTACAACCGATATCTTCCACCATGGCCTCTCTGTACGGTATGTGCTGGAAAGGGGTTGACGACTTACTGAACCGTACCCTACCTGCGGCAGGGACGAGTGGTAGTATGAGGCAAGTATGGGGGTTACTGGAACAAAACTCGATCTGCGGTCGACTCAGGAGGTTTATAAGTTCCCTGCATGACATGTATATCAAATATATTTCAACCGACGAAATCACCACTCAATGTACCTTACCATGCCATACCGGACATAACCGTCCCGACGGGGACCGGCGACAAGCTCAGGCCTACCCAAGCCGAGGCTTTCCCGGATTCCCTTCCGGCATGCATGCAAGGCACATGAGGATGATTACCATCACAATTATATTCATTTCCAACAGCAAGGAAATCACTAATATGCTTCCATGCAAATGATCATATCACTTGAAATAACAAGTCCTCCGAAATAAGGTGGTGTTATAAACGTGTCAAATAACACACCAAAAACATTATGCCAGGGTTCAGAATGCTTGCCTTTAAGTTGTGGAGGGGTGAGGTGCTCTCCAAAACTTTTGAAAGTTTCTTCTCTCTCTCCAAAATCCTATTTTAAAATATATTTGAATTAACACACATTTCAAAAACAGTACAAAAAAGTTGTTTGGAAAATTTTCAAATAAATCTTAAAATAAACTAGACCAAATTTGAGGAAGGTAGGAAAAAGAATCAACTCATTTGGAGTTGTATTTAAAAAGTTATAGGCAGTCAAAGTTCTGGTCAAATCTGTTTTTTTAAATAACACAGAAAGGAAAACGTTTCAGGAGGAAATACACTTTCTAAGCAGGAGATACGTACTGGGGGTTTTGCGCTTTCACTTACTCCAGCGTGGACGGCGCGTGGGTCACCGACAGTGGGCCCACCTAGCCCACTGGTCAGGTTTGACTGGTCCACGCGCGCGTCGTCTCCCCCTGACCGAACAGAGGCAGAGCTCCGGCGAGGCTCGCCGGTGAATAGCGGCGTCTCTCGGTGATCTAAGTGCATGGGCGTGCTCAGGAGGTCGAGACGAACTCGGGGGTACCCGCCATGGTCGCCGACGTGGACGTAGTCACCGGCGACGAGCATCGCGGCGGAGATGGCTTCGGGGGCGAAGTGAGATTGGGGCTACGGTGGTTCCCGATCAAAATCAAGTAGGGGAACAAGTTCACGGGAGGATGAGAAGGTTCCTGGTGAAGAGAAATGGGAGGGGGAGGCCCTGGTGGCGACGGAATGGCCGGAGCAGTGGCGGCGGCTGCGGTTGCCGGAGATGGGGAGGACGGCATTTCCTCGACGATTGCGGGCTATGGGGGTGCCATGGGGGTAGCCTGAGGTCGCTTGCCTGCTCGAATGGCCTCGGGGCGTCCTTTTATAGTGCGACGAGGTCGGTTCCGCGACGGTGGGGATAAGATCGCCGGCGAACCGACGTTCTGTAGCTGCAGGGGAACGTGGCGGCGACGAGAGCTAGGCGACACCCTCGTGGATGAGCTCGCGCTGTTCCAGGGGCCAGGTGGTGAGCGGGGATGGCTTTGGCGGCGCCGATCATGGCAGAGGTGGTTCCGCGGCGGCCGTGGATAAGCTCTCCGGCGACCGCCATTCTGTAGCTGCAGGGCATCGTGGCGAGGCTGGGGATGGCGGCAGTAGCTAGCGGACGAGCGGCTACTGCTCCAAGGGCGAGCTGGCGAGCGGAGGTGGCTTGGGCGGCGCTGGCCAGCGCAGGAGCTGTCGGGCGGCGGTGGCGGCTAGCTGTTGGCTTGCCGGAGACGTGGCGAGGGCTGTGGGGTTCGTGGGGTGCAGAAGGGGACACGGCGCGCTGGCTACGGTCGGTCACGGACTGGAGTAAGTGCGGGGCGGGACGCGGCGGCTCGAGCGCACGTGCGTGCCAAACGCACGCTCTGGGCGCGCCCAGAGCATGCACGAAACGTGCTCGACGAATTGCCAGGGCCTGCTACAGAGCTTGGGTGAGGCTGTCAAATAACAGACCCAGGCTAGGGGCAACTGGAAGCCTATTGAACATGTTAGTTTGGTCAGGAGTGCAGGATCACAGTGCAATGTCAATAGTCATGCCAAAACAGATCATGCCCATAAGGTGTTTGACAGAATGTCAAAGGCACTTAGGCATTTCTTGGAGTGGTCAAATTCTCCAGATCAGTGTCTCCTTAGATGCAAGAGAGAGTGGTAAGGTTAGTATGGCAAAAGGAGAAACTTGTTAGTGCAAGTTTTACAAAACTTCAATTCTGGACAGGAAATAAATGGCATCATTTCATGAACCAAAAAATGATCCAAGGGTGCATGCTCCTGGACTTAAGGGTTTTGCAGGGAGGACTACAAGTAGGAAAAGGAATCATGGGTAAAAGAGCAACTTAAGATGTAGTTGCTGTACAAATCCTCAGGTTGGACCAGTATGGAGAAGAGGTTGATTCTCTCAATATTTCCAAAGAACAACACTGGGTTTTTGCATAAAGTGGAATCATAGGCTATTACCAACATCCCATAATTTTGGTGGAGGCTAGAAGGAAATATTTAAATGAGTTGTAGTGCAAAATTGCCCACTGGACCAGAGAAGAAAAAAAAGGGTGTAGAGCTCAAAATATCTCAGGAAATAAAGATGTTTTTGCACAAAAGTTATTTAATAACATCACATGACATCTCCAAATTTTTGTGGGAATTTTAAGTGAATTTATCAAATGGTTGTAGTTCAAATATGGCCATTTAACCTTGAAAAACCATTTTCAAGAAAGTAAAGATCAGGCAACTTAATTATTTAATTAGTTATACTGTTAAAAGAAAAGTTTTTCTTGAGAGGTTAAACAAGTCCAATAACATATTTGAAAAGTTTTCTCTTTGGGAAAAACTCATCACAACAGGGAAGAAAAAGATTTAACAGAAAATCAAAATGGAGCTCAGAAATCAAAGCTTTAAATTCCTGGCAAAATTTTAATTCATTAAAACAAGGTCAAAATTTTGGGGTGTCACAGCGTAGATCTCCCCGGCAACGGCGCCAGAAATCACACATTGCTGGGTGATGACCCACAAGTATAGGGGGTCTATCGTAGTCGTTTCGATAAGTAAGAGTGTCGAACCCAACCAGGAGCAGAAGGAAATGATAAGAGGTTTCCAGCAAGGTATTCTCTGCAAGTACTAAAATAAGTGGTAACAGATAGTTTTGTGATAAGATAATTTGTAACGAGCAACAAGTAAAAAAAGTAAATAAAGTGCAGCAAGGTGGCCCAATCCTTTTTGTAGCAAAGGACAAGCCTGGACAAACTCTTATATAGAGAAAAGCGCTCCCGAGGACACATGGGAATATCGTCAAGCTAGTTTTCATCACGTTCATATGATTCACGTTCGGTACTTTGATAATTTGGTATGTGGGTGGACCGGTGCTTGGGTACTATCCTCACTTGGACAAGCATCCCACTTATGATTAACCTCTATTGCAAGCATCCGCAAGTACAACAAAAGTATTAAGGTAAACCTAACCATAGCATGAAACATATGGATCCAAATCAGCCCCTTACGAAGCAACGCATAAACTAGGGTTTAAGCTTCTGTCACTCTAGCAACCCATCATCTACTTATTACTTCCCAATGCCTTCCTCTAGGCCCAAATAATGGTGAAGTGTTATGTAGTCGACGTTCACATAACACCACTAGAGGAGAGACAACATACATCTCATCAAAATATCGAACGAATACCAAATTCACATGACTACTAATAGCAAGACTTCGCCCATGTCCTCAGGAACAAACGTAACTACTCACAAAGCATAGTCATGTTCATAATCAGAGGGGTATTAATATGCATATAGGATCTGAACATATGATCTTCCACCAAATAAACCAACTAGCATCAACTACAAGGAGAAATTAACACTACTAGCAACCTACTAGTACCAATCCCGGACTTGGAGAGAAGAATTGGATACAAGAGATGAACTAGGGTTTTGAGAGGAGATGGTGCTGGTGAACATGTTGATGGAGATTTCCCTCTCCCGATGAGAGGAGCGTTGGTGATGACGATGGCGATGATTTCCCCCTCCCGGAAGGAAGTTTCCCCGGGAGAACAGCTCTACCGGAGCCCTAGATTGGATCCGCCAAGGTTCCGCCTCGTGGCGGCGGAGTTTCGTCCGAGAAGATGGCTTATGATTTTTTCCTCATTAAAAGACTCCATATAGCAGAAGATGGTCATGGGAGGGCCACCAGGGGGCCCATGAGGTAGGGGGGCGCGCCCAGGGGGTAGGGCCCGCGCCCCACCCACGTGGGCAGGGGTGGCCCCCCTGGTGAACTTCTTGCGCTCAGTATTTTTTATATATTCTGAAAACGTCTTCCATGAAGTTTCAGGACTTTTGGAGCTGTGCAGAATAGATCTCTAATATTTGCTCCTTTTCCAGCCCAGAATCCCAGCTGCCAGCATTCTCCCTCTTTATGTAAACCTTGTAAAATAAGAGAGAATAGGCATAAGTATTGTTACATAATCTGTAATAACAGCCCATAATACAATAAATATCGATATAAAAGCATGATGCAAAATGGACGTATCAACTCCCCCAAGCTTAGACCTCGCTTGTCCTCAAGCGAAAGCCAAAATTGAAAAATATGTCCACATGTTTAGAGATAGAGGTGTCGATAAAAGTAAAATACGGACATGAGGGCATCATGACCATTCTTAGAACGGCAAGTTATATATTTCTTGTCGTATTATTTCTTATGCTAGAGTAATAATTCAATCACAATTTCAAGTATGAATCATAAACTTCATCGAAAACTAACAAACTATAATCTCAATCATTGGAGCAATTGCAATTTAACATAACATAGGAAAGTCAATATAAGAGCTTTTCAGCAAGTCCACATACTCAACTATCATATAGTCTTCCACAGTTGCTGACACTCACGCAATACTTATGGGTATGGAGTTTTAATCGGACACAGAGAAAGATAGGGGCTTATAGTTTTGCCTCCCAATGTTTTACCTCTAGGGTAATGTCAACAATAATAGTTCATGAAAACTCACATCCAATTAGCCATATATACCAGGATCTTTCCAACATATTGTGCTTGCCAAAGGATAAAATGTAAAAAGGAAGGGTGAAGATGACCATGACTCTTATGCAAGGTAGGAGATAAAAGTAAAAGATAGGCCCTTCGCAAAGGGAAGCAGAGGTTGTCATGCGCTTATATGATTGGATGCACAAAATCTTAATGTGAAAGAACGTCACTTTATATTGCCACCTGCGAAATGGACCTTTATTATGCAGTCTGTCGCTTTTATTTCTTCCATATCACAGATCGTATAAAGCTTATTTTCTCCCACACTAATAAGTCGTACATATTTAGAGAGCAATTTTTATTGCTTGCACCGATGACAACTTACTTGGAGGATCTTACTCAATCCATAGGTAGGTATGGTGGACTCTCATGGCAAAACTGGTTTAAGGGTATTTGGAAGCACAAGTAGTATCTCTACTTGGTGCGATGAATTTGGCTAGCATGAGGGGGAAAGGCAAGCTCAACCATGTTGGATGATCCATGACAATATAATTTATCTCAGATGTAAGAAAAGATAACCCATTACGTTGTCTTCCTTGTCCAATGTCAACTCTCTGGCGTGTCATATTTTAATGAGTGCTCACAATCATAAAAGATGTCCAAGATAGTATATTTATATGTGAAGACCTCTCTTTCTTTATTACTTCCTATTAATTCCAACGATGACCAAAACTATGTTTGTCAACTCTCAACAACTTTTATTCATCATGCTTTTTCTATGTGAGCTCATTGATGAAGCCATGTACCTAGGGTAGGGGCACGGACCTGTCCTAAGAGCCCTACCCAAGGACATCCATAGAAGAAGTCACCTTTCAATCGACTTGAAGATACCCACTCGACGGGTTCAAGACACTCGACCAGGAAGCTATCGCTCGACCACGAAGCCAACCACTCGACTGCCAGGAGATCTAAAGTCACTCCGCGGGCAAACGGTCGGTCATTAAGTAGCCTTTATGGTCATTATAGCACTTTATTAGAGGCGTTACCAGTAACGCCCAACCTTAATGTACCTTAAACCCTGCATTACTGAGGGCAGGAGAGGGCTGGCGAACTCTATATAAGCCACCCCCCTCCTGAGTATCAAGGGTTGGAAACCCTGTCATTCTCACACATATAATCCAGTCGACCGCCTTCGGGCACCGAGACGTAGGGATTTTACTTCCTCCGAGAAGGGCCTAAACTCGTACATCTTCGTGTGCTTACAGCTCCTGCATAGCTAAGATCTAGCCTCTCCATACTTACCCCCCTACATCATTGTCAGACTTAGAACCACGACAGTTGGCGCCCACCGTGGGGCCCGAACCCACGACCACGATCATTTCCCTCTCCCCCGCATCGACCAGATAGTCGACTCGACCGCGGGGTGTGAGCGTTTGTCTTTTCTAGACGCTTATTCAGGGTACCATCAGATCCGCCTGTATGGACCCGACGAGATCAAAACGGCTTTCATCACCCTATTCGGGTGCTTCTGTTATGTCACCATGCCCTTCAGCCTCAAGAATGCTGGAGCCACGTTCATGAGGATGATTCAGAAGTGTTTGCTCACTCAGATCAGTCGGAACGTAGAAGCATACATGGATGATATTGTGGTTAAGTCACGGAAAGGTTTCGACCTGCTGACTGACCTTGCCGAAACCTTTGCTAACCTCAGGGGATATGATATCAAGCTCAATCCATCAAAGTGCACATTCGGAGTTCTAGGTGGAAAGTTACTCGGTTTTCTCGTTTCCGAACGAGGAATCAACGCCAATCCTGAGAAAGTTGGCACCATACTCCGGATGAAGCGCCCTGTGCGTGTGCACGATGTCCAGAAGCTTACAGGTTGCTTGGCCGCTCTAAGTCGATTCATTTCTCGTCTTGGTTAAAAGGCGTTGCCTCTTTACCGACTGATGAAGAAGTCTGACAAGTTCGAGTGGACTCCAGAAGCTGATGCAGCGTTTTAGAGCTCAAAGCTCTGCTCTCCACCCAGCCGGTGCTTGCTGCCCCAATCAGTAAAGAGCCTCTGCTGATTTACATTGCGGCCACGGGACAAGTTGTTAGTACAGTACTTACGGTCGAGCGGGAAGAAGAAGGAAAGGCCTTCAGAGTTCAGCGCCCAGTATATTATGTGTCTGAAGTTTTGACTCCTTCGAAGCAAAGATATCCCCATTACCAGAAGCTTGTATATGGGATTTACATGACCACGAAGAAGGTTGCACACTACTTCTCTAACCATTCCATTACAGTTGTCAGCGACGCTCCACTGTCAGAGATTTTGAACAACAGAGATGCAACTGGTCGAGTGGCGAAGTGGGCGATCGAACTCCTTCCCCTAGATATCAAGTTTGAAGCAAAGAAGGCTATCAAGTCCCAAGCAATTGCAGATTTCGTCGCTGAGTGGATTGAACAGCAGCTTCCGACTCAAGTTCACTCGGAGCACTGGACCATGTTCTTCGATGGATCTAAGATGTTGAATGGTTTCGGTGCTGGGGTAGTATTGGTCTTCCCCCAAGGAGATAAGCTCAGATATGTTCTCCAGATTCACTTCGATTCCTCCAATAATGAAGCAGAATATGAAGCACTCTTGTATGGGTTGCGCATGGCCATTTCACTCGGCGTCCGGCGCCTCATGGTCTATGGCGACTCAGATTTGGTGGTTAATCAGGTGATGAAGGAGTGGGACGTCAGAAGCCCAGCTATGACTGGCTACTGCAACGCAATAAGAAAGCTAGAAAAGAAATTCGAGGGGTTAGAGCTTCATCACATCCCCCGACTGAAAAATCAAGCAGCTGATGATCTGGCAAAGATAGGCTCCAAGAGAGAAGCCATTCCCAGCAATGTGTTTTTGGAGCACATCCGCTCGCCGTCAGTCTAGGAGGATCCTTTTACAGAAGAAGCCCCGCAACCGAAAAGTGCCACAGATCCGACTGAAGTCAAAATTCCTGCTGTGGTCGACCTAGTCATGGAGGTCTTGGCAATCACTCCCGACTGGACGATACCATACATCGCGTATATCTTGAGGAAAGAACTTCCAGAGGACGAAGAAGAGGCTCGATAGATCATCCGTCGATCTAAAGCTTTCACAGTCATAAAAGGACAGTTGTATAGAGAGAGCGCAACTGGAATCAGTCAGAAGTGTATAACACCAGAAGAAGGTCAGATAATCCTTGATGATATCCACTCGGGGACCTATGGTCACCATGCATCCTCTCGGGCCATTGTGGCCAAAGCATACCGAGCGGGTTTTTACTAGCCCAGGGCAAACAAAATGGCGAAAGAGATAGTCAACAAGTGTGAAGGCTGCCAGTTCTACTCCAACATGTCGCACAAGCCAACATCAGCTCTGAGGACCATTCCACTTGTCTGGCCCTTTGCTGTTTGGGGACTGGACATGGTTGGTCCACTGAGAACAGGCAGGAGCGGATTCACACATGTGCTTGTGGCAGTCGACAAGTTCACCAAATGGATTGAAGCCAAGCCTATCAAAAATCTTGATGCTAGCACTGCTATCAGTTTCATCAGAGAGTTGATATTCAGATATGGAGTCCCGCATAGCATCATCAATGACAATGGGTCAAACTTCAATTCAGACAAGTTCAGAGCTTTTTGTGCCTCTCAAGGCACACGAGTCGACTACGCATCGGTTGCGCATCCCTAGTCGAATGGACAAGCTGAAAGAGCAAATGGTCTGATTCTCAAAGGACTGAAGCCTCGACTGATGCGTGATCTCAAGCACGCAGCAGGCGCTTGGGTCGACGAGCTTCCGTCAGTTTTGTGCGGATTGAGGACCACCCCGAACCGGTCGACCGGAAGAACGCCATTCTTTCAGGTTTACGGAGCCGAAGCCGTCCTGCCGAGTGATCTACTTCACAATGCCCCAAGAGTCGAGCTTTATAACAAAGACGAAGCAGAGCAAGCCCGGCAAGACGCAGTCGACCTCCTAGAGGAGGAGAGGGAAATGGCTATGATCAGATCGACTATCTATCAGCAAGACTTGCGTCGATTCCATGCCAGAAATGTGAAGAGCCGAGCCTTCCAAGAAGGAGATTTGGTCCTCCGAGTGGATCAACAGAAACCACACAAACTTGCTCCTACTTGGGAAGGCCCCTTCATCGTCACCAGAGTCCTCCACAATGGAGCATATCATCTCTACAACATTGATCGCCGGATCGATCAGCCACGAGCTTGGAATGCGGAACTACTCCGCCCATTTTACACTTGAATTCTCACTCGGATGAGATGTAATAAGAAAAACTTTTGTGGTTTATTTTTATCAAAGACAAGAGTGTCCCAGTTCTTCCTGTAATTGCTGTCACTTTTGTTTGCGTACGAAATCCCCCAGTGGGTAGCTTAGCTGCGAATCCGTTTCGCCTAAGTTTGCAAAAAAAATCCTACCGAGTGGTGAGCCAGACTCCCACTCGGGGGCTTAGCTGCAGCCCAGTGCTCGCCTAAGTATTTGAAAATCCTACCAAGTGGTGAGCCAGACTCCCACTCGGGGGCTTAGCTGCAGCCTAGTGCTCGCCTAAGTGTTTGAAAATCCTACCGAGTGGTGAGCCAGACTCCCACTCGGGGGCTTAGCTGCAGCCCAGTGCTCACCTAAGTGTTTGAAAATCCTACCTAGTGGTGAGCCAGACTCCCGCTCGGGGGCTTTGCTGCAACCCAGTGCTCGCCTAAGTGTTTGAAAATCCTACCGAGTGGTGATCCAGATTCCCACTCGGGGGCTTAGCTGCAGCCCAATGCTCGCCTAAGTGTTTGAAAATCCTACCGAGTGGTGAGCCAGATTCCCACTCGGGGGCTTAGCTGCAGCCCAGTGCTCGCCTAAGTGTTTGAAAATCCTACCGAGTGGTGAGCCAGACTCCCACTCGGGGGCTTTGCTGCAGTCCAAGTAATCGCCTAAGTATATAAAAATCCTACCGAGTGGTGAGCCAGACTCCCACTCGGGGGCTTAGCTGCAGTCCAGTGCTCGCCTAAGTGTTTGAAAATCCTACCGAGTGGTGAGCCAGACTCCCACTCGGGGGCTTAGCTGCATTCCAGTGCTCGCCTAAGTGTTTGAAAATCCTACCGAGTGGTGAGCCAGATTCCCACTCGGAGGCTTAGCTGCAGCCCAGTGCTCGCCTAAGTATTTGAAAATCCTACCGAGTGGTGAGCCGGACTCCCACTCGGGGGCTTAGCTGCAGTCCAAGTACTCGCCTAAGTATATAAAAATCCTACCGAGTGGTGAGCCAGACTCCCACTCGGGGGCTTAGCTGCAGCCCAATGCTCGCCTAAGTGTTTGAAAATCCTACCGAGTGGTGAGCCAGACTCCCACTCGGGGGCTTAGCTGCAGCCCAGTGCTCGCCTAAGTATATAAAAATCCTACCGAGTGGAGAGCAAACCTCCCACTCGGGGGCTTAGCTGCAGTCCAAGTACTCGCCTAAGTATATAAAAATCCTACCGAGTGGAGAGCAAACCTCCCACTCGGAGGCTTAGCTGCAGCTCAGTGCTCGCCTAAGTGTTCAAATATCCTACCGAGTGGAGAGCAAACCTCCCACTCGGGGGCTTAGCTGCAGTCCAAGTACTCGCCTAAGTATATAAAAATCCTACCGAGTGGAGAGCAAACCTCCCACTCGGAGGCTTAGCTGCAGCTCAGTGCTCGCCTAAGTGTTCAAATATCCTACCGAGTGGAGAGCAAACCTCCCACTCGGGGGCTTAGCTGCAGTCCAAGTACTCGCCTAAGTATATAAAAATCCTACTGAGTGGAGAGCAAACCTCCCACTCGGAGGCTTAGCTGCAGCTCAGTGCTCGCCTAAGTGTTCAAAAATCCTACCGAGTGGAGAGCAAACCTCCCACTCGGGGGCTTAGCTGCAGTCCAAGTACTCGCCTAAGTATATAAAAATCCTACCAAGTGGAGAGCAAACCTCCCACTCGGAGGCTTAGCTGCAGCTCAGTGCTCGCCTAAGTGTTCAAAAATCCTACCAAGTGGAGAGCAGACCTCCCATTCGGAGGCCTAGCTGCAGCCCAGTGCTCGTCTAAGTGTTCAAAAATCCCACCGAGTGGGAAACAAACCTCCCACTCGGGGGCTTAGCTGCAGCCCAGTGCTCGCCTAAGTTCGGAACATGTCCCAATCCACAAGGACGGCAACATGCGAATCGACTGTTACCTTTTCCTTCGGAGCTGCACCACAAATACAAAGTTATTTCGAGTGAAGACCAAGTTCCACTCGACAGATAATTCCCGAAGATATTCAACGATAAATCAAGTTCGGATAAAACCCAAAGGTCCAAAGACCTCAGATCAAAGTACTCGAGCCCTCGGCTCGACAGGGTTTAACGGTTACAAAATCCACTCGGCATTCCGAGGCAAATTTAAAGTGAAGCATAAAAGTTTTTTACTCCTCCGGCGGAGGATTGGAAGGGGCAACGAACTCGTCCAAGTCGATCCCGTCTGCAATACGGGTGGCAGCAGCAATCAAAGTTTCCATGAAGTCTTGAAAGTTAAGCTTCCTGGTGTTGGCAACTTGGATGGCGGCCATCTTCTCCTCTCGCGCCTCCTTGAAGTGGACGCGGACGAGGGACAAAGCGACATCGGCACCACACCTTGCGGAGGATTTCTTCCAATCCGTCACTCGACCAGGAACATCGTTCAGTCGAGTCATCAGAGACTCGAGATCATTTGAAAGCGCCGCCCTGGGCCAGAGAGACATGTCAATCCGCGACACCGCAACCTTCAGCCGAGCCAGATAGTCAACCACGCTAGCAATACGAGACTCCAGATGGAGCATGTTCATTGCACTCGTCCTTCACAAGAGAGTTAGCAGGGTCCAAGCCTGGCTCCACTCGACTGGTCTCCTCTTCAAAGTTCTGACAGAATTCTGCAAACACGATTCAAGAATAAGACAGTGGCTTTACTCGAGTTCGTTTACTGCAAGCCAGTCAAATGAAGGTAATTACCCTCAAGCATGACGAACAACTTCTTGGCGAGTCCCCCGAGATAAGCTTCAAGATTGTTCTTCTTCCCCACCAACTCGCTTGCCTTGTCATTCAGAGCAATCTTGTCATTCTTCAGATGACTGACCTCCTGATTAGCTGCGTCGAGAGCGGCCTTCAGTCTGGAGTTCTCTTGTTCAAGAGTTCCGACGGAAGCCAGCTTTTCTTCAGCAAGTTTCACTTTGTTCAAGGCCTCCTTCTGTGCCTCTGCAAGATCTTGATCCTTCTTCTTCAGAGCTTCTTCCAGTTTATCTGCAGTACGTTGAGTGAAATCAATATCAAGAATGGACAAGAAAGAAAAGTCACTCGTCAAGAAAGGAGAACCTCACTAGCCATACCTTTTGCTTCTTCTTGCGCCTTCTTCAAGTTCTCTTGAGCAAGCTTCAAGTCAAGGTTGAGCTGGGTCTGCTTATTCTCCAACTTAGTATAGCGAGCTACAAGTTCATAGGATTTCTGCAAAACAAAAATCAGTCGACAAACATCCAGGATAAGTTGCTTCCGATTAACTAAGAGACAATGATGGCGTTTCTAAGACTACAGCCGAATCAAAAAACATTCGACAGTAGTCTCGGGGACTACACCCAGTGGGTGCACTCAGCGTGCCCCCACTGGTTTTTGAAAAAAAAATCGACTGCCAGCAGTCGACCGGATACAGTTCCATTCGGCACGACCTGACCAGACCGAGTGAAGAAGTACAACTACAGCAACACAATGTAAAGACTACAGTCGACTGCCAGCAGTCCACCGTAGTCTCGGGACTACACCCAGTGGGTGCACTCAGCGTGCCCCACTCGTCCAAGAATTGGCAGACACACCCAGTGGGTGTACAAATGTAAAGATCTTCTGAAAATAGATTCTTCTAACAGCATATCGTAACAGACCAAGTGTTGAGTCGACTGACCTGGACATTGCTCTGAAGAGCCGAACTTGCGTCATAGGCTGCTTGGCTGGCCTCCCGAGCCACTTTCACTTGTTCCATCATGATCCCCGCCTGACGTATAGCCTCTTTCGAGGCACTCGCTTGGTCCTCAGGGGCGGGGTACGCGGCAAAAAGCAAAGGAGGATTTGCGGTCGACGTCGAAGGCCGCACGCTCGTCAGAGGATCGGCGGAAGTCGTGGTGTCACCACCATCCCGAGCTACGGCCTCAGACGCTGGAGCAGATTGGGGGGTCTTGCCAGCCAACGCCCGCCTGTTCCTTCTCATTCTCAGCGGCATGTCGTCGTCGTCATCCGGGAGGTTAATAACATGAGGAGGAGCTACAAGAAAAAATTCAATCGACCAGGGTTGCGATAAATATCCAGTCGACTCAAGGCAGAACATTGGTAATCGTACCAGGGTTGGAGGTAACAACATCCTCCATCTCTTGATCGCTGTCCTTGGCGGAGAGCTCAGAAGTATCAGCGCTGCAAATCTCGATAATCAGTCAGTTGACTCAATGAATCGACCAAGGATCTGTCCACGGTCGACAAAGGAGAACAAGTTCTATTATTACCCAGAAATGGTGGGGACGGTCATCTTCATCTTGGGCAGAGCCTTAGGCGGCTTAGATGGCGTCGCGCGTGGGTGCTTGGGAGCCTTTTCGGCCGGCGGAGGAGAAGAGGTCCGAGGGTGTTTCGACGACTGCCCAACAAGAGCAGTCGACTTACCACGTTCCCGTGCCGGGTCGTCTGGAAGCTTGGATCGCCTCTCCGAGTGGGGGGGGGGGTTCAACTTCTTCCTCCTCCTCTTTGCTGGAGTCGACGTCGTCGTCTCCCTCTCCTTCGCCATCGTATTCCCACTCGGCTTGTTCATCTCCACTCTCACTGTCGCTCGCCTCCCCTTCCTCAGTCGGCTCCTACGCCCCGTTGGGTGTCGAGTACATCTTAGTAGTTGCCTGGAAAACAACAGACAAGATCAAAGTCAATCGACCAATTCAAGGAAGACCAATGAAGAAAACAAGATCTCAGTCAGGAGCATAAGGTCAGACCTGGTCCACTTCGTATGTATTGTCGAGTGGAGGAACCCTCCTGGCTCCTCGGGGGTTGTCTTTGTTCCCTGTGATGCTCGACAGCCATCCTTCTAACATCTCATCAGTGACCTCCTCCGGGTGGATCCGAGTGGTGTCATCAAGACCCGAGTACAGCCACATCGGGTGGTCACGAGCCTGGAGCGGTTGGATGCGCCTCCGAAGGAAGACCTCCAGCAAGTCCATGCTAGTCACGCCGTCGCGAACAATCTGAACCACTCGACCAAGCAACACTTTGACTTGGGCTTTTTCTTCCGGCGTCACTTTTAGAGAAGCAGGTTTTTGAGCTCGTTCCAGAGAGAAAGGGGGAAGCCCAGTCGACTGTCCTGGAGTCACCTGGTCTTTGCAGTAAAACCAGGTCGCCTGGGAACCACGGACCGAGTCAGGGAAAGTGATGGATGGAAAAGAGCTTTTTCCCCTCGTCTGGATCGCCAGACCCCCGCACAACTGGATCACCTGCGTCCTTTCGTCACTCGACTTGGCCTTTTTAACCGATTGGGAACGGCAAGTGAAGATGTGCTTAAAGAGTCCCCAATGGAGGCGGCAACCCAAGAAACCCTCACACAAGGAAATGAAAGCAGCCAGATACACGATAGAGTTGGGAGTGAAGTGATGGAGCTGCGCTCCAAAGAAGTTCAGAAAGCTCCGGAAAAAAGTATGAGGAGGCAGAGAAAACCCGTGATCGATATGGGTGGAGAGGAGCACACACTCACCATCAAGAGGTTGGGGCTCGACTTCTCTCCCCGGGAGACGCACAGCTTCATGAGGGATGACTCCTCCCTCAACCATATCGTCAAGATCTTCCTGCCGAATCACCGTCGGCATCCAGTCACCCTGGATCCAGCCTCTGGGCAGAGAAGTCCTTGAGGAAGATCCGCCCCGAGCGGACTTCTTCCCTTTCCCCTACGCCTCCGCCTTCTTCACGCGCTCCAGAGCGGACGTCTTGTCCTTCACCATCATCGCCGGCAAAGCTCGAACGGGCCTGCGGCGCTAGGGTGAGAGCGGAGGTGGCGGAGAACTTTGTGCAGGGAGAAGGAAAGGAGAGAGCACACTGTTTGGAAACCCCGAGCTGGTAGCTTATAAGAGGCCGCTTCCGAGTGGCTGGCCGGTAGGCCCAGGCTATCCCGTCAAATCCCACAGCAGACGCGCGTGCGGTACGTGGCGAAAAAGGTGGCGCGGGGATCGAGGAGCTTCCGCCTTATCACATCCGATTACTGCGGCCGCTCCCGTCCCGCGCGCTTCCCGAAATTCAAATCTCGTGAAATCCGCAGGTTGCAGAACAATTTGTCAGACAGAAGATCCCTTTCACATCGTCATTCGGAACTCCACAAACAAGGAAACTCACTCGACGAAAGACTTGGAATGAATCAAGGCGACTGAAAGAGGTTGATGACGTCATCCGTGATGATTGACCCAAAACAAGGCACTCACATAGCACGAAGAACCAGTCGGAAAGGTCACCAACTCTTTCCCCACTCTAACCTCGATCCATTCGGGGGCTAATGATGAAGCCATGTACCTAGGGTAGGGGCACAGACCTCTCCTAAGAGCCCTACCCAAGGACATCCATAGAAAAAGTCACCTTTCAATCGACTTGAAGATACCCACTCGACGGGTTCAAGACACTCGGCCAGGAAGCTATCGCTCGACCACGAAGCCAACCACTCAACTGCCAGAAGATCTAAAGTCACTCCGCAGGCAAATGGTCGGTCATTAAGTTGCCTTTATGGTCATTATAGCACTTTATTAGAGGCGCTACCAGTAACGCCCAACCTTAATGTACCTTAAACCCTGCATTACTGAGGGCAGGAGAGGGCTGGCGAACTCTATATAAGCCACCCCCCTCCTCAGTATCAAGGGTTGGCACCCCTGTCATTCTCACACATATAATCCAGTCGACCGCCTCCGGGCACCGAGACGTAGGGCTTTTACTTCCTCCGAGAAGGGCCTGAACTCGTACATCTTCATGTGCTTACAGCTCCTGCATAGCTAAGATCTAGCCTCTCCATACTTACCCCCCTACATCACTGTCAGACTTAGAACCACGACACTCATCACTCTCCATAAGATCCATATGATCTCTTTGTTTCTTTTTATTCTTTCTCTTTTCTTTTATTCACTTAAGATCATGGAAAAATAATCAAGCCCTTGACTCAACACTAATCTTTATTATATATAGCTCACAGACTCGATTACATAGAAGGATTATAAAGCAAAACTCACAACTAGATCATACTTAGAGCTTTTATTCCGCTAGATCAAAATATTATCAAAAGGATCGAACTAAGAAAAATGGTAAAGATAAAAGTGATGGTGATACGATACCGGGCACTCCCCCAGGCTTGGCAGTTGGCTAGGGGAGTACCCATACCCGATGCTCAGTTCTTCTTTGTTGGCGGAGAAGGTGATACTTTTGTTGATGGTGTAGGCTTGCCGTCCTTCTTCCAAGGCATAGGCTCACCATCATAGAAGGATGATCGAGTCTCCTGAAACCTCAAATCTGCAGCCAAACTCATCCTCTTGAATATATATTCATACTCACGGTTTTAATTTTGCAGGTCATAGATCTGGGCTTGGAGGTGCTCGATTTTCTCATGAAGCTTGAAGACGTCCAGCTTGTGGTTGTTGGTGAAATCAGTGATCATAATGTGATTGGAATCGAGTCCATGCTCCACTATCTCCTAACATTTGAAAACTTCTTGCTCCAATACCTCGAGCCTTGCCTCCGTGCTTCCGGTCTTCCTTGGTCCCTCAACATCGCGGATGTGCAACAACCCCTCACGCATCTCAATGGTTTGAGGGTGTTGCAGCACCTCCACGAGGTAGGGGTTGATGACCTTCTCGAAGAACTGGTCCTTGGGGGCACTTGAAGATGTGTGACATCCTGGACCTGTCAGAAAAATAGCTCGAAACAAAGACAGGAGATTTTTGCGCGATACGGGAGTCAAAACCTCCGGGAGATTATATAATGAATTTTTCCTGACCAAATTATGTGTCGTGTAAGAAAATGGAGTCCGGAGAGCGCACGAGGTGCCCACGAGGTAGGGGGCGTGCCATCCACCCTCGTGGAGGCCTTGTGTCCTTCCCGGACTGCTTCTTATTTTTCTATTTTTCTAAATATTCCAAAATGGAGAAATATTGCCTTAAAAACTGTATTGGAGTCTGTTTACTTACTGTACCACATACCTATTCCTTTTCGGAGTCTGAAATGTTCCGGAAAGTGTCCCTTATGTATTCCTCCGGGGTTACAATTTCAATAACGTTGGTTTCAACATTTATGGGATTACCTGAGATATAATGTTTGATTCTTTGACCGTTCACCACCTTCGGATTTGTGCCTTTGAAGTTGTTGATTTTTATGGCACCGGAACGATAGAACTCCTCGATAACGTAAGGACCTTCCCATTTAGAGAGAAGCTTTCCTGCAAAAAATCTTAAACGAGAGTTGTATAGCAATACATAATCACCTACATTAAACTCACGCTTTTGTATCCTTTTTTCATGCCATCTTTTAACTTTTTCTTTAAACAACTTGGCATTTTCGTAGCCTTGGGTTCTCCATTCATCAAGTGAGCTAATATCAAATAACCTCTTCTCACCGGCAAGTTTAAAATCATAGTTGAGCTCTTTAATAGCCCAATATGCCTTGTGTTCTAGTTCGAGAGGTAAGTGACATGCTTTTCCATAAACCATTTTATAAGGAGACATACCCATAGGATTTTTATATGCAGTTCTATAGGCCCATAATGCATCATCAAGTTTCTTGGACCAATTCTTTCTAGACCTATTGGCAGTCTTTTGCAAAATTAATTTGAGCTCTCTATTACTCAATTCTACTTGACCACTAGACTGTGGGTGATAAGGAGATGCAATTCTATGATTAACATCATACTTAGCAAGCATTTACGGAAAGCACCATGAATAAAATGTGAACCACCATCAGTCATTAAATATCTAGGGACTCCAAATCTCAGAAAAATAACTTCTTTAAGCATTTTAATACAAGTGTTATCATCGGCACTAGTAGTTGGAATAGCTTCTACCCACTTAGTAACGTAATCAACAGCAACTAAAATATGTGTATGTCCATTAGAGGCAGGAAAAGGCCCCATATAGTCAAAGCCCCAAACATCAAATGGTTCAATAACGAGTGAATAGTTCATAGGCATTTCTTGACATCTACTAATATTACCAATTCTTTGATATTCATCACAAGATAAGACAAACTTACGGGCATCCTTGAAGAGAGTAGGCCAATAAAAACCAGATTGCAATACCTTATGTGCAGTTCTATCTCCAGCGTGGTGTCCTCCATAAGCTTCGGAGTGACACTTTCGTAGGATCTGTTCCTGTTCATGCTCAGGTACACAACGTCTAATAACACCATCTACTCCTTCTTTATAAAGATGTGGGTCATCCCAAAAGTAATGCCTCAAATCATAGAAGAACTTTTTCTTTTGTTAGTATGTGAAACTAGGTGGTATGAATTTGGCAACAATGTAATTAGCATAATCAGCATACCATGGAGCAGTATGAGAAGCATTTATGACATTTAATTTCTCATCAGGAAAGCTATCATCAATAGGTAGTGGGTCATCGAGCACATTTTCTAACCTAGACAAGTTGTCTGCAACGGGGTTCTCAGCTCCCTTTCTAGCAACGATATGCAAATCAAATTCTTGTAGCAAGAGAACCCATCTAATAAGTCTAGGTTTAGCATCTTTCTTTTCCATAAGATATTTAATAGCAGCATGATTAGTGTGAATAGTTACTTTAGAATCAACAATGTAAGGTCTGAACTTATCACAAGCAAATACAACTGCTAAGAATTCTTTTTCAGTAGTAGCATAATTTCTTTGAGCATTGTCTAGGCTTTTACTAGCATATTGAATAACGTTTAATTTCCTATCAACTCTTTTCCCGAGAACAGCACCTACAGTATAATCACTAGCATCACACATAATTTCAAAGGGTAAATTCCAATCAGGTGGCCGAACAATAGGCCCAGAGATCAATGCTTTCTTAAGTATTTCAAATGCTTCTACACAATTATCATCAAAGACAAATGGTATATCCTTTTGTAATAAATTAGTCAGAGGCCGAGAAATTTTTGAGAAGTCCTTAATGAACCTCCTATAAAATCTGGCGTGACCAAGGAAACTTCTTATACCTTTGATGTCCTTGGGGCATGGCATCTTCTCAATAGCATCAACCTTGGCTTTATCAACTTCAATACGTCTTTCAGAAACTTTATGCCCCAAGGCAATACCTTCATTAACCATAAAGTGGCACTTTTCCCAATTCAAGACAAGATTAGTTTCTTCACATCTCTGCAAAACTCGATCAAGGTTGCTCAAGCAATCATCAAAAGAAGATCCATAGACGGAGAAATCGTCCATGAAAACCTCACAAATCTTTTCACAAAAGTCAGAGAATATAGCCATCATGCATCTTTGAAAGGTAGCAGGTGCATTACATAAACCAAAAGGCATACGTCTATAAGAAAAAGTACCAAAAGGGAAAGTAAAAGTAGTCTTTGATTGATCCTTGGCTGACACGGGTATTTGAGAGAAACCAGAATAACCATCCAGAAAGCAAATATGTGTATGTTTGGATAATCTTTCTGGCATTTGATCGATAAAAGGTAAGGGGTAATGATCCTTTTTAGTGGCCTTATTTAATTTGTGGAAATCAATTACCATCCTATAACCTATAATATTCTTTGAGGAATCAATTCATCTTTATCATTAGGAATGATAGTAATACCTCCCTTCTTAGGGACACAATGGATAGGACTTACCCACTAACTATCAGCAAAGGGATAGATTATACCTGCCTCAAGGAGCTTTAATATTTCCTTTCTTACCACTTCTTTAATTTTAGGATTCAGCCGTCGTTGATGATTACGAACTGTTTTAGCATCTTCTTCCAAATTTATTTTATGTTGCCATAGAGTGGGGCTAATGCCCTTAAGATCATCAAGAGTATACCCAATAGCAGCACGGTGCTTCTTCAGAGTTTTCAATAATCTCTCTTCTTCATGCTCTGAAAGGTTAGCACTAAAAATAACAGGATATATCTTTTTCTCATCAAGATAAGCATATTTAGAGTATCAGGCAACTGTTTAAGCTCAAACACGGGATCACCCTTGGGTGGAGGAGGATCCCCTAGGATTTGAACATGCAAATTGTGTTTCAGAATAGGTTCCTGTTTAAAGAATACTTCATCTATTTCCCTTCTTTCATTCATAAACATATCATTTTCATGGTCTAGCAAATATTGTTCTAAAGGATCACTAGGAGGTACGGCAATAGAAGCAAGACCAATAATTTCATCCTTACTAGGTAATTCTTCTTAACGGTGTTGTCTACTAAATTTAGAGAAATTAAACCATGAGACATATCACCCAAACCAATAGTAATAACATCCTTATTGTAGTCTATCTTAGCATTAACAGTGTTCAAGAAGGGTCTACCAAATATAATGGGACAAAAGATATCTTGTGGGGAACCAAGAACAAGAAAATCAGAAGGATATTTAGTTTTCCCACACAAGACTTCAACATCTCTAACAATTCCCATTGGTGAAATAGTATCTCTATTGGCAAGTTTAATTGTGACATCAATATCTTCTAACTCAACAGGTGCAATATCATGCATAATTTCTCTATATAGGTCAATAGGTATTGCACTAGCACTGGCACCCATATCACATAAGCCATGATAACAATGATCTCCTATTTTAACAGAAATAATAGGCATGCCTACCATAGGTCTAGATTTATCTTTAGCACAAGGTTTAGCAATTCTAGCAGTTTCATCACAGAAATAAATAACATGCCCATCAATATTATCAGACAAGAGATCTTTAACAATAGCAATATTAGGTTCAACTTTAAATTGCTCAGGAGGTGTATATGTTCTAATATTGCTTTTACGAACCACGGTTGAAGCTTTAGCATGATCTTTTATCCTAACAGGAAAAGGTGGTTTCTCAACGTAAGC
This sequence comes from Triticum monococcum, assembly GCA_034509565.1. NCBI lineage: Eukaryota > Viridiplantae > Streptophyta > Magnoliopsida > Poales > Poaceae > Triticum > Triticum monococcum. The sequence continues at coordinate 782,490,520 of CM067842.1, read as the reverse complement.
AGTAGAAACAATAGGATCATTATAAGTGACAGTATTTTCTTCAACTTTAATAGGTGCAGCTACTTTCACTTCTATAGGAGGATGATATTTAAACCACTTCTCCTTGGGGAGATCAACATAAGTAGGAAAAGATTCACAGAAGGAAGCTACTATCTCAGAGTCAAGTCCATATTTAGTGCTAAATTTACGGAAAACATCGGTATCCATAAAAGATTTAACACAATCAAACTTAGGTGTCATACCTGACTCCTTACCTTCGTCGAGGTCCCAATCTTCAGAGTTGCGTTTAATTCTTTCCAATAAATCCCATTTGAATTCAATAGTCCTTGTCATAAAAGAGCCAGCACAAGAAGTATCGAGCATGGTGTGATTGTTATCAGAAAGCCGAGCATATAAATTTTGAATAATCATTTCTCTTGAGACCTCATGATTGGGGCATGAATATAACATTGATTTAAGCCTCCCCCAAGCTTGAGCGATGATTTCTCCTTCGCGAGGCCAAAAATTATATATATAATTGCGATCACGATGAACAAGATGCATAGGATAAAACTTCTGATGAAATTCCAATTTCAACCGTTTGTAGTTCCATGACCCTGTATCATCACATAGCCTATACCATGTCAATGCATCTTCTTTCGAAGATAAAGGGAAGACCTTCTTCTTAATAACATCTCTGGGTACACCTGCAAGCTTAAATAATCCACAAACTTCATCCACATATATTAGGTGCTCATCAGGATGCGTTGTTTCGTCTCCTACAAAAGGATTAGCTAGCAGTTTTTCTATCATACCCGAAGGAATTTCAAAACAGACATTTCCGTCTCCTACAAGCCCCTCAGAGGATTACTTTCCATAGTAACAAGTGACAGTAAATTTCAGCACACTATATAAATTTTTCATTACCAAATTCCACCTACCAAAGGCGCTTCACTCCCCGACAATGGCGCCAGAAAAGAGTCTTGATGACCCACAAGTATAGGGGATCTATCGTAGTCCTTTCGATAAGTAAGAGTGTCGAACCCAACGAGGAGCTGAAGGAAATGATAAGCGGTTTCCAGCAAGGTATTCTCTACAAGTACTGAAATAAGTGGTAATAGATAGTTTTGTGATAGGATAATTTGTAACGAGAAGCAAGTAACGAAAGTAAATGAAGTGCAGCAAGGTGGACAAATCCTTTTTGTAGGAAAGGACAAGCCTGGACAAACTCTTATATAGAGAAAAGCACTCCCAAGGACACATGGGAATATCGTCAAGCTAGTTTTCATCACGTTCGTATGATTCACGTTCGGTACTTTGATAATTTGGTATGTGGGTGGACCGATGCTTGGGTACTATCCTTACTTGGACAAGCATCCCACTTATGATTAACCTCTATTGCAAGCATCCGCAACTACAACAAAAGTATTAAGGTAAACCTAACCATAGCGTGAAACATATGGATCCAAATCAGCCCCTTACGAAGCAACGAATAAACTAGGGTTTAAGCTTTTGTCACTCTAGCAACCCATCATCTACTTATTACTTCCCAATGCCTTCCTCTAGGCCCAAATAATGGTGAAGTGTTATGTAGTCGACATTCACATAACACCACTAGAGGAGAGACAACATACATCTCATCAAAATATCGAACGAATACCAAATTCACATGACTACTAATAGCAAGACTTCTCCCATGTCCTCAGGAACAAACGTAACTACTCACAAAGCATAATCATGTTCATAACCAGAGGGGTATTAATATGCATATAGGATCTAAACATATGATCTTCCACCAAATAAACCAACTAGCATCAAATGCAAGGAGTAATTAACACTACTAGCAACCTACTAGGACCAATCCCGGACATGGAGACAAGAATTGGATACAAGAGATGAACTAGGGTTTTGAGAGGAGATGGTGTTGGTGAAGATATTGATGGAGATTGCCCTCTCCCAATGAGAGGAGCATTGGTGATGACGATGGCGATGATTTCCCCCTCCTGGAGGGAAGTTTCCCCGGCACAACAACTCTGCCGGAGCCCTAGATTGGATCCGCCAAGGTTCCGCTTCGTGGCGGTGGAGTTTCGTCCGAGAAGATGGCTTATGATTTTTTCCTCATCGAAAGACTCCATATAGCAGAAGATGGCCATCGGAGGGCCACCAGGGGGCCTACGAGGTAGGGGGCGCGCCCAGGGGGTAGAGCGCGCCCCCCACCCTCGTGGGCAGGATGTGGCCCCCCTGGTGAACTTCTTGCGCTCTGTATTTTTTATATATTCTAAAAACGTCTTCCATGAAGTTTCGGGACTTTTGGAGCTGTGCAGAATAGGTCTCTAATATTTGCTCCTTTTCCAGCCCATAATCCCAGCTGCCGGCATTCTCCCTCTTTATGTAAACCTTGTAAAATAAGAAATAATAGGCATAAGTATTGTGACATAATGTGTAATAACAGCCCATAATGCAATAAATATCGATATAAAAGCATGATGCAAATGGACGTATCAGCGGGAGATCAAATCTTGACTTGACATGGCATCCCTCGATGCCTTCCCCACCAACGTGGTGCTCATCGACGGCCCGCTTCCTCGCACGGATAGTGGCGGCAGCACCGTCACAGAGGTGCTCGTCATCAGCCACGACGGAGCCTCTGGCGGGGCAGCCTAGGACCCGCTGCAGGCGGCACTGCGGGATCTGTCTGCACCCATCGCGGCAGATGCTACCTCTTGAGCACTGCGTTGGTTTTCCCTTGAAGAGGAAAGGGTATTGCAGTAGAGAAGCGTAAGTATTTCCCTCAGTTTTTGAGAACCAAGGTAACAATCCAGTAGGAGACCACGCGCGAGTCACCTTGTACCTACACACACAAATAAGAACCTCCCAACCAACGCGATAAAGGGGTTGTCAATCCCTTCACGGCCACTTGCAAGAGTGAGATCTGATAGAGATGATAATAATAAGATAAATAATTTTGGTGTTTTTATGATATAGATTGAAAGTAAAAGATAGCAAAATAAAGTAGATGGAAACTTATATGATGGAGAATACACCCAGGGGCCATAGGTTTCACTAGTGGCTTCTCTAAAGATAGCATAAGTATTACGGTGGGTGAACAAATTACTGTCGAGCAATTGATAGAAAAGTGAATAATTATGAGAATATCTAGGTATGATCATGTATATAGGCATCATGTCCGTGACAAGTAGACCAAAACGATTCTCCATCTACTACTATTACTCCACACATCGACTGCTATCCAGCATGCATCTAGAGTATTAAATTCACAAGAACAGAGTAACGCCTTAAGCAAGATGACATGATGTAGAGGGATAAACTCATGCAATATGATGTAAACACCATCTTTTTATCCTCGATGGCAGCAATACAATATGTGTTGTTTCCCTTTCTATTGTTGGGATCGAGCACCGCAAGATTGAACCCAAAGCTAAGCACTTCTCCCATTGCAAGAAAGATCAATATAGTAGGCCAAACCAAACTGATAATTCGAAGAGACTTGCAAAGATAAACCAATCATACAGAAAAGAATTCAGAGAAGATTCAAGTATTGTTCATTGATAATCTGGATCATAAACCCACAATTCATCGGATCTCGACAAACACACCGCAAAAAGAAGAGTTGCATCGAATAGATCTCCAAGAGAATTGAGGAGAACTTTGTATTGAGATCCAAAAAGAGAGAAGAAGCCATCTAGCTACTAGCTATGGACCCGAAGGTCTGAAGTAAACTACTCACACATCATCAGAGGGGCCATGGAGTTGATGTAGAGGCCCTCCGTGATCAATGCCCCCTCCGGCGGAGCTCCGGAAAAGGCCCCAAGATGGGATCTCTTGGGTACAGAAGGCTGCGGCAGTGGAATTAGGTTTTTGTGGTGCTCCTGGATGTTTGCGAGGTATATGGACATATATAGGAGGAAGAAGTAGGTCAGTGGAGCAACGAGGGGCCCACGAGGGTGGAGGGCGCGCCCAGGGGGTGAGCGCGCCCCCTGCCTCATGGCATCCTTGATTGTTTCTTGACGTCGACTCCAAGTCTCCTGGATCACGTTTGTTCCAAAAATAACGCTCCCAAAGGTTTCATTCCATTTGGACTCTGTTTGATATTCCTTTTTGGCGAAACTCTAAAACAGGCAAAAAAAACAGCAATTTGGGTTGGGCCTCCGGTTAATAGGTTAGTCCCAAAAATAATATAAACGTGTAATAATAAGCCCATTAACATCCAAAATAATAATAGCATGGAACAATCAAAAATTATAGATACGTTGGAGACGTATCAGCAGACGCCAACGCCGAAACGCTAGAAGCCTACCCCGTCTCGCTCGTTGAGAACGCCAAGAAGCTGGCCACCATGAGACGCCTCTCAGAGGTCTACCAGCGCGAGATCGACCGCGCTGTCGGCGGCACGCCGGCTGGTGGCGAGCCCAGCCGCGTGGGCACCGTCCGCCAGCGCGGCGCTCCCATCGCCAGCATGCTGGGAGTAGACCGCCCTGTCTACGCCACGCCTGCGGAGAACATACGTGCTCCCCAGGCAGCAGTAGATGAGCTGGATCACTTGGAGGGTGACGAGCAATGATGCATGACGGCATGTGTCCAGCAGCTCCTCGACGGCTTCCCTGGAGCAAGAAGCTGTCCGCCATGCAGAAGAACCCGGCCAACATGCCGAGAACGTCCCCCCTCGCCGAGAGCATGGCACGACCTCCCAGACGCCGACAGGTGTTGGGGAACGTAGTAATTTCAAAAAAATTCCTACGTACACGCAAGATCATGGTGATGCATAGCAACGAGAGGGGAGAGTGTGTCCACGTACCCTCGTAGACAGAAAACGGAAGCATTAGCACAACACGGTTGATGTAGTCATACGTCTTCACGATCCAAACGATCAAGCACCGAACACACGGCACCTCCGAGTTCTACACACGTTCAACTCGATGACGTCCCTCGAACTCCGATCCAGCCGAGCTTTGAGGGAGATTTCCGTCCGCACGACGGCGTGGTGACGATGATGTGTTCTACCAACGCAGGGCTTCGCCTAAGCACCGCTATGATATGACCGAGGTGGATTATGGTGGAGGGGGCACCGCACACGGCTAAAAGATCCAAGAGATCAATTGTTGTGTCTATGGGGTGCCCCCTCCTCCGTATATAAAGGGGGGAGGAGGAGGGGGCCGGCCAAGGGGAGAGGCGCGCCCAAGGGGGGGCAATCCTACTGCAAGTAGGTTTGCCCCCCCCCCTTTCCTATTCCAACTAGGAGAAGGGGGAAGGAGGAGGTGGAGAGAAGGAAGGAGAAGGGAGACCGCCGCCCCCTTCCCTTTCCCAATTCGGATTGGGGCAAGGGGGGCCGCGCTCCACCTCTTGGCCTCCCTCTCTCCTTTCCACTAACGCCCATAAGGCCCAATAGCTTCCGGGGGGTACGGTAACCCCCGGTACTCCGATAAATATCCGATAACCCCCGGAACCATTCCAGTGTCCGAATATAGTCATCCAATATATCAATCTTCATGTCTCGGCCATTTCGAGACTCCTCATTATGTCCGTGATCACATCCAGGACTCTGAACTACCTTCGGTACATCAAAACACATAAACTCATAAAATAACTGTCATTGAACTTTAAGCGTGCGGACCATACGGGTTCGAGAACTATGTAGACATGACCGAGACACATCTCCGGTCAATAACCAATAGCGGAACCTGTATGCTCATATTGGCTCCTACATATTCTATGAAGATCTTTATCAGTCAAACCGCATAACAACATACATTGTTCCCTTTGTCATTGGTATGTTACTTCCCCGAGATTCGATCGTCGGTATCTCAATACCTAGTTCAATCTCATTACCAGCAAGTCTCTTTACTCATTCCGTAATACATCATCTCACAACTAACTCATTAGTTGCAATGCTTGCAAGGCTTAAGTGATGTGTATTACCGAGTGGGCCCAGAGATACCTCTCCGACAATCGGAGTGACAAATCCTAATCTCAAAATACGCCAACCCAACAAATACCTTCGGAGACACCTGTAGAGCACCTTTATAATAACCCAGTTACGTTGTGACGTTTGGTAGCACACAAAGTGTTCCTCCGGTAAACGGGAGTTGCATAATCTCATAGTCATAGGAACATGTATAAGTCATGAAGAAAGCAATAGCAACAAACTAAACGATCAAGTGCTAAGCTAACTGAATGGGTCAAGTCAATCATATCATTCTCCTAATGATGTGATCCCATTAATCAAATGACAACTCTTTGTCTATGGCTAGTTAACATAACCATCTTTGATCAATGAACTAGTCAAGTAGAGGCATACTAGTGACACTCTGTTTGTCTATGTATCCATACATGTATCATGTTTCCGGTTAATACAATTCTAGCATGAATAATAAACATTTATCATGATATAAGGAAATAAATAATAACTTTATTATTGCCTCTAGGGCATATTTCCTTCAACAGGCGGCGTCTGCGACAGACGAGATCGAGAGTCGACTGCTAGCCGCAGCCACACACGCCTCACCATCGAGCGCGACCAAGATGGCCGCCCACGAGCAGTGGAATGATGGGATGACTATCCGCCTCCTCCTCCTCATCCTCCTTGCGGGGAGAGGCGCACCTCCCTTCTGAATGTTGAGCACCCACTCTCGGCAACCGGCTGAGCCACCGAGAAGGAGTCGGAGAGAATGATGCCCGCAACCGGATCGACCGCCTTGCTCGATCCCTGTCGCTAGAAGAAGAAGACGCGATGGGCCTGCCTTGTTTCAGCCCCTGCATCTGCGACGAGCCCTTCCCCAAAGGGTTCTCACTCCTGAGAGACATGCCCAAGTACAATGGCTTCGTGAAGCCGGAAGATTGGTTGGTTGACTACTCCACAGCCGTCAACATAGCAAATGACAACAAGCGCGTTGTCGTGAAGTACGTTCCGCTCATGCTCCAGGGCACGGCCCGGACATGGCTGAACAGCCTGAAGCCCCGCAGCATCAACACCTGGGTAGATTTCACTTAAGTCTTCTGCAACTTCACCAGCACCTACAAGCGGCTGTCCAAGCTGTCGGCGTTCTGGGAACGGGGGTCCCCAGACTTGCCTGCATGCGGCCTGCGGCGTGGCTCAAAGGGGGCCCAGCACGGCCCATCTTCATCAACACAAGACTCAAGACCCTCGCGAGGGGCCAAGCCTCGCGGGGCAGACGACACGGAGCTTCCTCAGGCACGGACTCATCAGGCTGGCTCGCGAGGAGGCGGAGAGATCAAGGCGGGGTACCTCACGAGGTGCCCGTGACGCAAGCCATGACGACTCAGGGCGCCAGGCGGGTGCCAGCCCGTGCAGCGTCCTCCTTTCCTCTTTGGTGCAAAGGGGGCAAGCGCAGCCGCGGAGTACCGAGCCATCAGGCAAAGGTTGCCATTTCGGTGCAACGAGACCAAGACCAGGAGGACTACGAGATGGAGGTCACCGTGGATCCCAAGACGGCGTCATCACCAGAGCTTTGCGCAGGCGAAGACTGCTTTTGTCAGGATAGTTGATACTTGTTGTCCCCCTTCAAATTAGCACGCCATTGTTGGCTCCCTTCCCGCTCAATATTTGGGAAGAGGACCAGGGCCTCTATAAATAGAACCAGCTGCCCACATAGCAAGGGGTTCGGTTCGGCTCGGTTCGTGGGGTTGGCCGGCAAGTAAGAGTAAGGCAGTGAGTGAGTGAGAGAGAGAAAGAAAGGTGGCTGAACTCCTCCTAGTAGTTCATCGCCCCAGCCAAGAACAGACCCTCGCGAGGCTGTTCTTCCTTGTATCATTCATCATCATCAGCCCCAAGAGGCAATCCACCCACCACACACTAGAGTAGGGTATTACACCACGGCGGTGGCCCGAACCAGTATAAACCTTGTGTCTCTTGTGCAGTTCTTTCAGTAGTCTAGATCTTTGCGAGACGGAAAGGTAGAAGGCGTAATCTCCGCGCGCACCCCAGTGTTCGAACCTTAAGGGTCTGCCGGAACCCGAAATCCGACATTTGGCGCGCCAGGTAGGGGTGCGCCGGAATTCGTCTTCCACCGCTCCGTGCCCCGTCGCGTCGTCATCACCATGCCCGGCGACCAGGAGGGCAACCCCGACCCATGGGCTGCGTGGCCCGCCCGCACAGAACCGCTCGCCTCGGGCGACCCCGTGCCCCAGGCAGCTCGCGGTCCGCAGGGTGCTGCGGGCCGCGGGCGACGCGGACAGACTTCGACAACTCTTACACCGCGGCAGGCACGGTCGGCGGCAAGGGCCTCCAATCATGCCGCGACCACGACACCGTACACCCGCCGGGAGCAGGCGAACTCGAGGGCCGCGCTCACGGTGGCCCGAGAGCTGCTGCGGTGTAGACTGCTGGAGGGCGGCCATGACGTGCTGCTGGAGCGAGTGGCGGAGCTCCTGGGCTTTGCCGCCTCGGGGGCTCACCCCTTCTCCACCCAGCTCCCATCTCAAGCCCAGGGCGACCCGCGCGGGGGCTCCGCGTGCACCCGTGAGCTTCAAGGCTACTCCGACGTCAGTAGAGCTGTCAACACCGGACCGGCGACGGCGCTGCCCCTGCCCCCGGCCCGCGAAGAAGAAGGACTCAACGCGACCCGCGGCCCCAGTGGGCGGCCGCGCTGCCACCCCGCAGTGGGCATGACAGGCGGGACCGCGTGGCATGCGGGGCATCACGGCGTGGCATTCAGGATGACGGCGCTGGAGGAATACGTGCCCCTCATGATGGACCAAGGACACCCTCACGAGAACGGACAAGGCTCGCTCCTCGGCCCAAGCTGGGGGGACGAGGCACCAGGAGCCCCGGAACGGTCCCGCTGGCCACGCTGGAGGCAACGATTATCGGTCGCGCTAATTCTTCAGGAGCAGGTATACGCTAACCATGGATCGCAGGAGGTGCAGGTCGCCACGGCAAGCAGCTGCCCTGCTCCCACAGTCTCCTACCCCTCGGGAGGAGGGCGCAGGGGGCTGCAGGAGAGGGGCTGAGATCCGACATCACCACCGCGGCGTTCGGAGCAAGGTGTTCTGAGGAGGTAGGCCCTCTGCTGGGGAGGTGCCTCAGGGCCTGCCCCTCGCGGAGGACCCGTGGTCGTCGAGGGAACCGCTGGCGACCGCTCTACCCCATCGGGCGGCGTCCTGGGTTCCGGTCATTGCTGATGGCACTAGAGTGTGGCGCAAGGCGGGGCCCTCATCTGGCGATATGAAGCAAGGCCAGTACCTGTGAAGAAGGCCCGATGCCTATGAAGCTCGCCGCCCGGTGACACTCTCACATAATAATGAGTGGGGCTGTACATGCCCCGGAGTCTTAGGGGTGCCGGCCTCAGGCCCTGGGGCTCCCTCCCATGCCCAGTTGACAGCACTTAGCTCCACGCTGGTGAGAAGACGTCCAAGACTAGATTAGGTGCCGGACGCGGCCTTTTGTCTGCTTTCATTGCCTTTCCCTTTGGCTGTAGCTTTTCCCCCGCTAGATTTAAGTTGGATTCGAATTTGAGATTTGCGTGTGTTCGGGGAAGGGGTGCTTATTCTCTTTCGAGCCATTTCTCGCGTTCTGGTTACCGCTGCGCCACGGCTGCCTCCCCTCGCGAGCCCCTTGCGAGTCGGGTCAGGCCTGGCTCGTGCGCAACCCAAACTGCCGCTGTTGCTCCCTCTCGGGAGGATTTTCGGGTACCTGCGGAGGTTGCCCTGTTGGGAAAAGGCCCAGAGCCTGTGAAGTAAGGCGAGTGCCTGTGAAGCTATCGCGTTTTGGAAAAGGCCCAGAGCCTGTGAAGCAAGGCGAGTGCCAGTGAAGCTATCGCGTTTTGGAAAAGGCCCGGAGCCTATGAAGTAAGGCGAGTGCCTATGAAGCAAGGCGAGTGCCTGTGAAGCTATCGCATTTTGGAAAAGGTCCAGAGCCTGTGAAGAAGGCAAATGCCTATGAAGCCGTCGCATTTGGGAAAAGGCCCGGAACCTGTGAAAAAGGCCAACATCTGTGAAGCTCCCCGCCGGCGACACTCTCATATCCTACGGATTCAACTAAAGAACACCCCAGACGTCACTCCCTCCCACAGGCTGCTTCGGGGCTTGCGCGACACAAAGGTAAACCAGCTAACCACCAGGCGCGGGCGCTCGTGCAATATGACAACTACTAATACGATAAACACAGGTTTTACATGAGGGGCTTCCCCTCCCAAAATGCTCTCACAGCCATCAGGTCAAAAACCTGAGTTCTATTCGTGCAGGGTAAAAAAGACAGGAGCGATACACACTCAGTCGGACCAATCCCCCAATGCGTCCTCAGAAGCACCTCCCAAGCCGTCGCTGGCATCGCCGAACTCGCCATCGTTGTCTGCGTCGCCACCAGCGGCGTCAGGGCCGTTCACCGCACCGCCCTCGTCAGCAGCCACAATCACGTCGTCATCGTCCGGAGCGAAGGCCCTGACAAGGGCGTCCACGTTGTCTTCCACCCAGTGCGCCAGGTCGCCTCGGACGGCCTGGGGAACTGGGGCGATGACGGCGTCAAAATCGAAGTGGGAATCCATGTTCAGGAGATGACTGAAGACACGGGAAAAGGCGCGCCCGAGCAGGGCGCGGCTCCTCTCTTCCACCAACCTGTCGGCCCTGGCCGACCGCGCCTCCAGGTGCATCACCACGGCGGTGAAGAACTGAAGGTTGCCAGCATAGTTGGCTGTGTGCGGCTCGCCAACAGCCGCCTCACAGATGTTGCCCAAGGCTGCGCTAGCCCTCTCCCGGAGCGTGGCGAGCATGGGGCCGTGCATGTGCTCCAGGACCTGCCGCTGACATATCTCATCCGCGTTCTGGCGCGCGACGCCCTCAGCCTCCTCCACCCACTCGCAAAGACAGAGCATCTCGGCCTGGGAGGCGGCTAAGTCCCCTCGCGCTACCTCAAGGGCGGCCCGGGAGGCGTCGGCCAGCCGCATCGCCTCCTCCCGCTTGGCCCTCAAGGCTGTGGTCCTCCCTTCAGCTTCGACCCGGATCAACTCAAGCCTCCCCTCGAACTCGCGCTCGAGGTCTTGGCGCGCCATCGCCACCCGACGTCCGACCACCTCCAGGACGCGAGCTTCCCGTGCGGCGACATCGTCCTCCGCCTGCGTCACCAAGCGCTCCCTCGTCTCCAGCCGCTCGTACTCGCGGGTGCGTTCGGCGGCTTCCAGCGTCAACGCTTCTTCATGCTTTTGGAGCTCAGCTGGGTCGCCGGAGGCCACCCGCATCGACGCAAGGGCCAACTCGCGCAACTCCACTTGCTCCTCCAGTGAGTGGCACCGGGCCAGGAGCTCACGAGCCCGCTCCTCCGCCGCCTCTCGCCGTCGGTCAGCTCCCCGGGCCTCCTCAGCGGCCTGGGATCGGGCCACCCGAGAGGCCTCTAGCGACGCCTTCGCCTCTTCATCATCAAGACCATGCTGACGGTGCGCGAGGGCGATGGCGGCCTCTAGCTCGCGCCTCCCTGCAGCCAGGCACAGGCCATCGGCCTCCAGGCGCGCGTCTTCGTCAGCAAGCTCCTCCCCAAGCAGGTTCACCGCGTCGGTCGCCCTTTGAAGGAACCCTTGGCGGCAAGTGCGGCGCTCCCGGGCGCGCTCAAGCACGTCTTCCACACCATCATCTGCCCCAAGCAAGCGTCGGGGGCCACGAATCATTGTTCCTCCTCTGGGAAGGGGGCTGGGGACTGGCGCCCTCGCGACGGCCGGGCGCGCCGCACCAGAAGCCCAGCCTGGAGCCGGCCCGTCCCCAGATGAAGGGCGCAGGGGGCGCCTCAACCAGTCACAGTCCACGACCAGACGAGAAGCCCACGGCAGGCTGGCAATTCCCCGAGAGGGCCCGCGAAGGAAAATCGGGGGGAATGAAGGGCCGCGGTGCACCTCGGGATGGTCCACCCCTTCAGTCGCCCTCACCACAAGGGCAGAGCTGCTTGGAGCACTTGAGGATGGTAGAGGTTGTGAAGCCAAAGGAGGCGGCACCTCAGCTACTTCCGCGAGCTCGGCCGGAAGGGGCCTGCGGAGCAAGGATCAGTGAAAGCAACAAGAGGATCAGTAGCCAGAAAGGGAGAAGACTTACTCGTCAGTGGCGAAGTACTTCCTGCGCTTCAGCACGCGACAAGGGAAGTCATCACCCAGGGCCTCCCTTTTCCTCTGGAGGGCCTCAAAGTCCACGCAGAAGCGGCCCAAGAGAAGAGCGCAAGGATCAACCTGCGACGAAGACGGAGCATCGAAGCGATCCGCGTCAGGGGCGCCTGCCTGGCGCGAGCCGTCCATCACCTCGCCAGAAGACGGGGCTGGGGCCTCCAAGGCCTCAGCCCCAGGCGCTGGGAGCGGCTGCTCGCCACCCTCAGCCTCAGCGGCACGGGTCCCAGGAGCTGTCCCCTCGAGAGCATCACCCGGCGCTGTCACCTCATCGGGAGCCTCCTCGGCCTCCGGCGCCTCCTGCCTCCCTGCTCCGCCACTTGAGGAGGAGTGGCCTTGGCCGATTGGAAGGGCAGTCACCACCACTGGATTCTCACGAGGTCCCTGAAGGCCGGCGGGGCACAGCCCCCACTCATCAAAGACGGGCATCTGCTTCACGAAGTCGACCCTGCTCTGGCAGAGATACAGCAAGGCCCCTCCCTGCCGGACGCTGCCGGGGTTGGGGTCCCCGGCCAAAGTCAAGAGCGTCAACTTCAGCACATCAGGAGCCAGGTCCTCTTCCTGGAGCCTCATGCTATCCTCGCGCCCACGGAAGGCCCACATCCGGCGACAGTGGCGTTGAAGGGGAAGAACACGGCATAACAGAAACTCCTTCACCACCTTGGGCGCTGTCACACCGAGCTTCCTTAGGAGCGCGAAGCGGCGCCAGACGAAGACGAGCCGGGGGCTCTCGAGCGTCTCCTAGCCCCAACCCGAATTGGGGACAGTAGGCGAGGTCGGCTCTGATAGCAGGGGCTGGGCACCCCTGCGTCCACCTACAGCCACCGCTCGCGGAACCCAACCGCGGGCAGGGGGAGCTTGAAGTCAATCCCAGAGGCCGTGGTCTCAGGCTCGGCAGCGAAGCTCACGCACGCCCAGCATTGGGTAGGGTTGACAAGATGCAGCGAGAAGAAGTGGCGCAGCAAGGCAACCGAAGGAGGGATGCCCACCATGGCTTTGCAAACGAAGGCGAAGACCGAAAGGAGGGTGATGGACTCAGGACTTAGATGCATCATGTGGATCTGATAATGGGAGAGCATGGCATTGAAGAAATCAGAAAAGGGGGGAACCAGACCCGCCCACGGGGCGTCGATAAAATATGGGACCTCGGTAGCTATCCTGTCGATGGAGAAGTGGGGCACGGGCCAGGCCGTCGTCCTACCGCACTCATTGAAGATGGAGGCCAGAGCCAAGCTGACCTTGCCCAGGCACTCTTGATTGAGTATGGTTGACCGGCCGTCGGCGGGGGCCACCGATGGCGGCACGCAAGACGGAGGCATGGGTTTCTTCCCACTCTCCTTCTTCATCGGAGCCATGGCGATGGGAAGGAGGGGGAAAATTCGAGATTGGATTGGAGGCAGGAGCTGGCGTTCGAAGGAAGGAAGAACAGGGGACGCTCGAGCAACAGGAAGGGGAGCGGCTGTGTGCAACTACAAGTCTGCCTAGCAGGGTGCAGAATAAGGGGGCGTGGGGGAACAGTGCCGCCCACGTCCAATCAACCGCCACGCGGTGCCCAAGGCCGCAGGCTGTTAGCGACCGCAGCGCTTTGCCTTTGCCCTTTTGCCTCTCAGCACGGCCAAGTCCGGGCACGCCTTGGGCCCGGGGGCTACTGTCGGTGTTCTGGGAACGGGGGTCCCCAGACTTGCCTGCCTGCGGCGTGGCTCAAAGGGGGCCCAGCATGGCCCATCTTCATCAACACAAGACTCAAGACCCTCGCGAGGGGCCAAGCCTCGCGGGGCAGACGACACGGAGCTTCCTCAGGCACGGGCTCATCAGGCTGGCTCGCGAGGAGGCGGAGAGATCAAGGCGGGGTACCTCGCGAGGTGCCCGTGACGCAAGCCATGACAACTCAGGGCGCCAGGCGGGTGCCAGCCCGCGTAGATTCCTCCTTTCCTCTTTGGTGCAAAGGGGGCAAGCGTAGCCGCGGAGTACCGAGGCATCAGGAAAAGGTTGCCATTTCGGTGCAACGAGACCAAGACTAGGAGGACTACGAGACGGAGGTCACCGTGGAGCCCAAGACGGCGTCATCACCAAAGCTTTGCGCAGGCGAAGACTGCTTTTATCAGGATAGTTGATACTTGCTGTCCCCCTTCAAATTAGCGCGCCATTGTTGGCTCCCTTCCCGCTCAATATTTGGGAAGAGGACCAGGGCCTCTATAAATAGAACCAGCTGCCCACATAGCAAGGGGTTCGGTTCGGCTCGGTTTGTGGGGTTGGCCGGCAAGTAAGAGTAAGGCAGTGAGTGAGTGAGAGAGAGAGAGAGAAAGGTGGCTGAACTCCTCCCAGTAGTTCATCGCCCCAGCCAAGAACAGACCCTCGCGAGGCTGTTCTTCCTTGTATCGTTCATCATCATCAGCCCCAAGAGGCAATCCACCCACCACACACTGGAGTAGGGTATTACACCACGATGGTGGCCCGAACGAGTATAAACCTTGTGTCTCTTGTGCAGTTCTTTCAGTAGTCTAGATCTTTGCAAGACGGAAAGGTAGAAGGCGTAATCTCCGCGCGCACCCCAGTGTTCGAACCTTAAGGGTCTGCCGGAACCCGAAATCCGACACAAGCCCCACCAGCTCTGATTGTGCGTTCAAGGCCCGGATGAATCCACCCGCGACTACTTGACGCAGTGGGCTGAACTGCACAAGTCCTGCAAAGGGCTGCATGAACTGCAAGCCATAGAGTACTTCACCGCCGGGTGCCGAGAGGCACCTTACTCAAGCACCGACTCCTCTGCGATGAGTCGGCCACACTCAACGAGCTGCTGATCATAGCAAACAAGTATGCCATTGCCGACTCTTCCATGAAGTCAGAGCTCCGAGTGGACACTTCCGGAAAGGTGTGAAGGAAATATGCCCTAGAGGCAATAACAAAGTTGTTATTTATATTTCCTTATATCATGATAAATGTTTATCAGTCATGCTAGAATTGTATTAACCGGAAACTTAGTACATGTGTGAATACATAGACAAACAGAGTATCACTAGTATGCCTCTACTTGACTAGCTCGTTGAATCAGAGCCAGTTTTGCACACGCAGAAATACTCGGGTTAAACTTGATGAGCCTAGCATATGCAGATATGGCCTCGGAACACTGAGACCGAAAGGTCGAGCGTGAATCATATAGTATATAGGATCAACATAGTGATGTTCACCATTGAAAACAACTCCATTTCACGTGATGATCGGACATGGGTTCGTTCATTTGGATCATATGATCATTTAGATGACTAGAGGGATGTCTATCTAAGTGGGAGTTCTTAAGTAATATGATTAAATTGAACTTTTATTTATCATGAACTTAGTCCTGATAGTATTTGCATATCTATGTTGTAGATCAATAGCTTGCGATGTAGCTCCCCATTTATTTTTGATATGTTCCTAGAGAAAATAAAGTTGAAAGACGTTAGTAGCAATGATGCGGATTGGATCTGTGATCTAAGGATTATCCTCATTGCTGCATAGAAGAATTATGTCCTTAATGCATAGCTAGGTGACAGACCTATTGTAGGAGCAGATGCACACGTTATGAACGTTTGACAAAGCTCGGTATGATGACTACTTAATAGTTTAGTGCACCATGCTTTACGGCTTAGAACCGGGACTTCAAAAAAGTTTTGAACGCCATGGAACATATAAGATGTTCTAAGAGTTGAAATTGGTATTTCATACTCATTCCCGTGTCGAGAGGTATGAGACCTCTGACTGTACTTTGCCTACAAGATGGAGGAGAATAGCTCATCTAGTGAGCATGTGCTCAGAATGTATGAGTACTACAATCACTTGAATCAAGTGGGAGTTAATCTTCCAGATAAGATAGTGATTGACAGAGTTCTCTAGTCACTATCACCAAGTTACTAGAACTTCGTGATGAACTATAATATGCAAGGGATAACGGAAACGATTCCCAAGCTCTTCGTGACGCTGAAATCAATGAAGGTAGAAATCAAGAAAAGCATCAAGGTATGATTGTTGAAAAGACCACTAGTTTCAAATAAAAGGGAAAGGGAAAGAAAGGGAACTTCAAGAATAATGGCAAGCAAGTTGTCACTCCTGTGAAGAAGCCCAAAGCTAGACCCAAGCCTGAAAGTGAGTGCTTCTACTGCAAAGGAAATGGTCACTTGAAGTGGAACTGCCCTAGATACTTGGCGGATAAGAAGGATGGCAAAGTGAACAAAGGTATATTTGATATACATGTTATTGATGTGTACTTTACTAGTGTTTATAGCAAACCCCTCAATATTTTATACTGGTTCATTTGCTAAAAGTAGTAACTCAAAACGGGAGTTGCAAAATAAACAAAGACTAGTTGAGGGCGAGGTGACGATGTGTGTTGCAAGTAGTTCCAAAGGTTGATAAGATCACCATCGCACACTCTCTTTACCTTCGGAATTAGTGTTGAACCTAAAATAAATGTTATTTGGTGTTTGCGATGAGCATAATATGATTGGATCATGTTTATTGCCATACGGTTATTCATTAAGTCAAAGAATAGTTGTTATTCTGTTTACATGAATAAAACCTTCTGTGGTCATACACCCAAGATGACTGGTTTATTGAATCTCGATCGTAGTGATACACATATTTATAATATTGAAGCCAAAAGATGCAAAGTTAATAATGATAGTGCAACTTATTTGTGGCACTGTCGTTTAGGTCATATTGGTATAAAGCGCATGAAGAAACTCCATGCTGATGGGCTTTTGGAATCACTTGATGCTTGCAAACCATGCATCATGGGCAAGATGACTAAGACTCCATTCTCCGAAACAATTGAGCGAGCAACTGACTTATTGGAAATAATACATACTGATGTATGGGGTCCGATGAGTGTTGAGGTTCGCGGCGGGTATCGTTATTTTCTGACCTTCATAGATGATTTGAGCAGATATGGGTATATCTACTTGATGAAACATACGTCTGAAACATTTGAAAAGTTCAAAGAATTTTAGAGTGAAGTGGAAAATCATCGTAACAAGAAAATAAAGTTCCTACAATCTGATCGTGGACGAGAATATTTGAGTTACGAGTTTGGTCTTCATTTGAAACAATGTGGAATAGTTTCGCAACTCACGCCACCTGGAACACCACAGCGTAAAGGTGTGTCCGAACTTCGTAATCGCACTTTACTAGATATGGTGCAATCTATGATGTCTCTTACTGATTTACCGCTATCATTTTGGGGTTATGCATTAGATACAGCTGCATTCACGTTAAATAGGGCACCATCTAAATCCGTTAAGATGACACCATGTGAACTATGGTTTGGCAAGAAACCAAAGTTGTCATTTCTTAAAGTTTGGGGTTGCGATGCTTATGTGAAAAAGTTTCAAACTGATAAGCTCGAACCCAAATCGGAGTAGTGCGTCTTCATAGGATACCCAAAAGAAACTGTTAGGTACACCTTCTATCATAGATCCGAAGGCAAGATATTTTGTTGCTAAGAATGGATCCTTTCTAGAGAAGAAGTTTCTCTCAAAAGAAGTGAGTGGGAAGAATGTAGAACCTGATAAGGTAATTGTACCTTCTCCCGAATTGGAAAGTAGTTCATCACAGAATTCAGTTCTAGTGATCTCTACACCAATTAGTGAGGAAGATAATGATGATGATCATGAAACTTCATATCAAGTTACTATCGAACCTCGTAGGACAACCAGGGTATGGTCCGCACCAGAGTGGTACGGTAATCCTTTTTGGAAGTCATGTTACTAGACCATGACGAACCTGCGAACTATGAGGAAGCGATAATGAGCCCAGATTCCGCGAAATGGCTTCAGGCCATGAAATCTCAGATGGGATCCATGTATGACAACAAAGTATGGACTTTGATTGACTTGCCCGATGATCGGTGAGTCATTAAGAATAAATGGATTTTCAAGAGGAAGACGGGCACTGATAGTAGTGTTACTATCTACAAAGCTTGAATTGTCGCAAAAGGTTTTCGACAAGTTCAATATGTTGACTAAGATGAGATTTTGTCACTCGTAGTGATGCTTAAGTCTATCCAAATCATGTTAGTAATTGCCACATTTTATGAAATCTGGCAAATGGATGTCAAAATTGCATACCTTAATGGATTTATTAAAGAAGAGCTATATATGATGCAACAATAAGGTTTTGTCAATCCTAAAGGTGCTAACAAAGTGTGCTAGCTCCAGCGATCCATCTATGGACTGTTGCAAGCATCTCGAAGTTGGAATATATACTTTGATAAAGTGATCAAAGTATATGGTTTTATACAGACTTGCGGTGAAGCCTGTATTTACAAGAAAGTGAGTGGGAGCACTGCAGCATTTCTGATAAGTATATCTGAATGACATATTGTTGATCGGAAATAATGTAGAATTTTCTGGAAAGCATAAAGGAGTATTTGAAAAGATTTTTCAAATAAAAACCTCGATGAAGCTACTTACATATTGAGCATCAAGATCTATAGAGATAGATCAAGACGCTTGATATATTTTCAATGAGTACATACCTTGACAAGATTTTGAAGTAGTTCAAAATAGAAAAGTCAAAGAAGGAGTTCTTGCCTGTGTTGTAAGGTGTGAAGTTGAGTAAAGACTCAAAAACCCGACCACGGCAGAAAATAGAAAGAGAATGAGAAGTTATTCCCTATGCCTCAGTCATAGGTTCTATAAAGTATGATATGTTGTGTACTAGACCTATTGTGTACCTCACCATAAGTTTGGCCAGAGGGTACAATTGTGATCCAGGAGTGGATCACTGGACAGCAGTCAAAAATATCCTTAGTGGAATAAGGAAATGTTTCTTGGTTATGGAGGTGACAAAGAGTTCATCGTAAAGAGTTATGTCGATGCAAGCTTTGACACCGATCTGGATGACTCTAAGTCTCGGTCTAGATACATATGGAAAGTGGGAGCAATTAGTTAGCGTAGCTCCATGCAAAGCATTGTAGACATAGAAAATTTGCAAAATACATATGTCTCTGAATGTGGCAGACCTGTTGACTAAATTTCTCTCACAAGCAAAAACGTGATCACTCGTTGGGTGTTAATCACATAGCGATGTGAACTATATTATCGACTCTAGTAAAGCCTTTGGGTGTTAGTCAAATGGAGATGTGAACTAATCAAATAAAGATGTGAACTATTGGTGTTAAATCACATAACGATGTGAACTTGATTATTGACTCTAGTGCAAGTGGGAGACTGAAGGATATATGCCCTAGAGGCAATAATAAAGTTGTTATTTATATTTCCTTATATCATGATAAATGTTTATTATTCATGCTAGAATTGCATTAACCGGAAACTTGGTACATGTGTGAATACATAGACAAACAGAGTGTCACTAGTATGCCTCTACTTGACTAGCTCGTTGAATCAAAGATGGTTAAGTTTCGTAGCCATAGACATGAGCTGTCATTTGATTAATGGGATCGCATCATTAGAGAATGATGTGATTGACTTGACCCATCCATTAGCCTAGCACGATGATCATTTAGTTTGTTGCTATTGCTTTCTTCATGACTTATACATGTTCCTATGACTATGAGATTATGCAACTCCCGAATACCGGAGGAACACTTTGTGTGCTACCAAATATCACAACGTAACTGGGTGATTATAAAGGTGCTCTACAGGTGTCTCCGATGGTACTAGTTGAGTTGGCATATATCAAGATTAGGATTTGTCACTCTGATTATCGAAGAGGTATCTCTCGGCCCTCTTGATAATGCACATCACTTTAAAGCCTTGCAAGCAATGCAACTAATGAGTTGCAGGATGATGTATTAAGGAACGAGTAAAGAGACTTGCCGGTAATGAGATTGAACTAGGTATTGAGATACCGACGATCGAATCTTGGGCAAATAACATACCGATGACAAAGGGAACAACGTATGTTGTTATGCGGTTTGACAGATAAAGATCTTCGTAGAATATGTAGGAGCCAATATCAGCATCCAGGTTCCGCTATTGGTTATTGACCGGAGACGTGTCTCGGTCATGTCTACATAGTTCTCGAACACATAGGGTCCGCACGCTTAACGTTCAGTGACGATCGGTATTATGAGTTTATGTGTTTTGATGTACCGAAGGTAGTTCGGAGTCCCGTATGAGATTGGGGACATGACGAGGAGTCTCGAAATGGTCAAGACGTAAAGATCGATATATTGGACAACTATATTCGGACATCGGAAAGATTCTGAGTGATTCGGGTAATTTTCGGAGTACTTGAGAGTTACGGGAATTCGTCGGGGAGTATATGGGCCTTATTGGGATTTAGGGGAAAGAGAGAGGAGAGGTTGCGCCCACCCCCCAAGTCTTAGTCCGAATTGGACTAGGGGGAGGGCGGCGCCCCCTCCTTCCTTCTCTTCTCTTTTCCCTTTCCTTCTCTCCTACTCCTACTACATGGAAGGGGGGAATCCTACTCCCGATGGGAGTAGGACTCCCCTTGGGGCGCGCCTAGGAAGGCCGGCCTCTCCCCCTCCTCCACTCCTTTATATATGTGGCCAGGGGGCACCCCATAGACACACAAGTTGATCAGTTGATCTTTTAGCCATGTGAGGTGCCCCCCTCCACCATAATCCACCTCGGTCATATCGTAGCGATGCTTAGGCGAAGCCCCGCGTCGGTAGCATCATCATCACCGTCATCACGCCGTCGTGCTAACGGAACTAACCCTCGAAGCTTTGCTGGATCGGAGTTCGTGGGACGTCACCGAGCTGAACGTGTGCTGAACTCGGAGGTGTCATACGTTCGGTACTTGGATCGATCGGATCATGAAGACGTACGACTACATCAACCGTGTTATCATAACGCTTCCGCTTACGGTCTACGAGGGTACGTAGACGGTACTCTCCCCTCTCATTGCTATGCATCACCATGATCTTGCGTGTGCGTAGGAATTTTTTTGAAATTACTGCGTTCCCCAACAAGGTGCTCCCTCTGGCTCCTCGGACGCCGGCTGCTGACAACAGTCGGCGGTAGCAGCCGAGCGATAACAGCGCAAGGCCCCGCAGCCGGCTTCCACCAACCAGCAGGTGGCAACAATTGAAGACCAGCAGCATGAAGGACAACCCGGCCCCAAGCGTAAGAAGAGTGGAAAGCCCGCTTGGTTTCCCGCCTTCTCCTTTGAGCAGACCCTCGATGCTCCTTGCAAGTTCCACAGCGGTGCAAAGCCGTCCAACCATACAACTATTGGGGAACGTAGAAGAATTTTAAAATTTTCTACGCATCACCAAGATCAATCTATGGAGTCATCTAGCAACGAGGGAGAGGGGAGTGCATCTACATACCCTTGTAGATCGCGCGCGGAAGCGTTCAAGAGAACGGGGTTGATGGAGTCGTACTCGTCGTGATCCAAATCACCGATGACCTAGTGCCGAACGGACGGCACCTCCGTGTTCAACACACATACGGTTGGGAAGACGTCTCCTCCAACTTGATCCAGCAAGGGGGAAGGAGAAGTTGATGAAGATCCAGCGGCACGACGGCGTGGTGGTGGAACCAACGGTGATCTCGGCAAGGCTTCGACAAGCTCAGGGAGAGGGAGGAGTGTCACGGGAGGGAGAGGGAGGCGCCAGGGGCTAGGGTGCGGCTGCCCTCCCTCCCCCCCCCCCCACTATATATAGGACCCCTAGGGGGCGGCGGCCCTAGGAGATGCAATCTCCAAGGGGGGGCGGCGGCCAAGGGGGTGGAGTGCCCCCCAAGCCAAGTGGGGCGCCCCCACCCCTAGGGTTTCCAACCCTAGGCGCAGGGGAGGCCCATGGGGGGGCGCACCAGCCCACTAGGGGCTGGTTCCCCTCCCACTTCAGCCCATGGGGCCCTCCGGGATAGGTGGCCCCACCCGGTGGACCCCCGGGACCCTTCCGGTGGTCCCGGTACAATACCGATTACCCCCGAAACTTTCCCGATGGCCGAAACTTAACTTCCTATATATAAATCTTCACCTCCGGACCATTCCGAAACTCCTTGTGACGTCCGGGATCTCATCAAGGACTCCGAACAACTTTCGGGTTACTGTATACTAATATCTCAACAACCCTAGCATCACCAAACCTTAAGTGTGTAGACCCTATGGGTTCGGGAGACACGCAGACATGACCGAGACGACTCTCTGGTCAATAACCAACAGCGGGATCTGGATACCCATGTTGGCTCCCACATGCTCCTCGATGATCTCATCGGATGAACCACGATATCGAGGATTCAATCAATCCCGTATACAATTCCCTTTGTCAATCGGTACGTTACTTGCCCGAGACTCGATCATCGGTATCCCAATACCTTGTTCAATCTCATTACCGGCAAGTCACTTTACTCGTATCATAATGCATGATCCCGTGATCAACCACTTGGTCACATTGAGCTCATTATGATGATGCATTACCGAGTGGGCCCAGAGATACCTCTCCGTCATACGGAGTGACAAATCCCAGTCTCGATTCGTGCCAACCCAACAGACACTTTCGGAGATACCCGTAGTGTACCTTTATAGTCACCCAGTTACGTTGTGACGTTTGGCACACCCAAAGCACTCCTACGGTATCTGGGAGTTGCACAATCTCATGGTCTAAGGAAATGATACTTGACATTCGGAAAAGCTATAGCAAACGAACTACACGATCTTTGAGCTATGCTTAGGATTGGGTCTTGTCCATCACATCATTCTCCTAATGATGTGATCCCGTTATCAGTGACATCCAATGTCCATAGTCAGGAAACCATGACTTTCTTTTGATCAACAAGCTTGTCAACTAGAGGCTCACTAGGGACGTGTTGTGGTCTATGTATTCACACATGTATTACGATTTCCGGATAACACAATTATAAGATGAACAATAGACAGTTATGATGAACAAAGAAATATAATAATAACCATTTTATTATTGCCTCTAGGGCATATTTCCAATAGTCTCCCACTTGCACTAGAGTCAATAGTCTAGTTACATTGTGATGAATCGAACACCCATGCAGTTCTGGTGTTGATCATGTTTTGCTCTAGGGAGAGGTTTAGTCAATGGATCTGCCACATTCAGGTCCGTGTGTACTTTACAAATATCTATGTCTCCATTTTGAACACTTTCATGAATGGAGTTGAAGCGACGCTTGATATGACTGGTCTTCCTGTGAAACATGGGCTCCTTGGCAAGGGCAATAGCTCCAGTGTTGTCACAGAAGAGAGTCATCGGGCCCGACGCATTGGGTATGACTCCTATGTCGGTAATGAACTCCTTCACCCAGATTGCCTCTTGTGCTGCCTCCTAGGTTGCCATGTACTCTGCTTCACATGTAGATCCCGCCACAACACTTTGCTTGCAACTGCACCAGCTTACTGCCCCACCATTCAAAATATACACATATCTGGTTTGTGACTTAGAGTCATCCAGATCTGTGTCAAAGCTAGCATCGACGTAACCCTTTACGACGAGCTCTTCATCACCTCCATAAACGAGAAACATATCCTTAGTCCTCTTCAGGTACTTCAGGATATTCTTGACCGCTGTCCAGTGTTCCATGCTGGGATTACTTTGGTACCTTCCTACCAAACTTACGGTAAGGTTTACATCAAGTCTGGTACACAGCATAGCATACATGATAGACCCTATGGCCGAGGCATAGGGGACGACACTCATCTTTTCTCTATCTTCTGCCGTGGTCGGCCATTGAGCCGTGCTCAATCTCGTACCTTGCAATATAGGCAAGAATCCCTTCTTTGACTGATCCATATTGAACTTCTTCAATATCTTGTCAAGGTACGTACTCTGTGAAAGACCAATGAGGCGTCTCGATCTATCTCTATAGATCTTGATGCCTAATATGTAAGCAGCTTCTCCAAGATCCTTCATTGAAAAACACTTGTTCAAGTAGGCCTTTATGCTTTCCAAGAATTCTATATCATTTCCCATCAACAGTATGTCATCCACATACAATATGAGAAATGCTACAGAGCTCCCACTCACTTTCTTATAAATGCAGGTTTCTCCATAAGGCTGCATAAACCCAAACGCTTTGATCATCTCATCAAAACGAATGTTCCAACTCCGAGACGCTTGCACCAGCCCATAGATCGAGCGTTGGAGCTTGCACACCTTCTCAGCATTCTTAGGATTGGCAAAACCTTCCGGCTGCATCATATACAATTCTTCCTTAAGGAAACCATTAAGGAATGCCCTTTTGACGTCCATTTGCCATATCTCATAATCATAGAATGCGGCAATTGCTAACATGATTCGGACGGACTTCAGCTTCGCTACGGGTGAGAAAGTCTCATCATAGTCAACCCCTTGAACTTGTCGATAACCCTTAGCGACAAGCCGAGCTTTATAGATGGTAACATTACCATCCGCGTCTGTCTTCTTCTTAAAGATCCATTTATTTTCCATGGCTCGCCGATTATCGGGCAAGTCAGTCAAAGTCCATACTTCGTTTTCATACATGGATCCTATCTCGGATTTCATGGCTTCCAGCCATTTGTCGGAATCTGGGCCCACCATTGCTTCTTCATAGTTCAAAGGTTCACCATTGTCTAACAACATGATTTCCAAGACAGGGTTGCCGTACCACTCTGGTGCGGAACGTGTCCTTGTGGACCTACGAAGTTCAGTAGCAACTTGATCTGAAGTTTCATGATCATCATCATTAACGTCCTCTCTAGCCGGTGCAGGCACCTCAGGAACATTTTCTTGAGTTGCGCCACTTACCGGTTCAAGAGGTAATACTTCATCGAGTTCTACTTTCCTCCCACTTATTTCTTTCGAGAGAAACTCTTTCTCTAGAAAGGATCCATTCTTGGCAACAAAGATCTTGCCTTCGGATCTAAGGTAGAAGGTATACCCAATAGTTTCTTTAGGGTATCCTATGAAGACGTATTTTTCCGACTAGGGTTCGAGCTTTTCAGGTTGAAGTTTCTTGACATAAGCATCGCATCCCCAAACTTTTAGAAACGACAGCTTAGGTTTCTTCCCAAACCATAATTCATACGGTGTCATCTCAACGGATTTCGACGGAGCCCTGTTTAAAGTGAATGCGGCAGTCTCTAAAGCATAGCCCCAAAATGACAGTGGTAAATCGGTAAGAGACATCATAGATCGCACCATATCCAATAGAGTGCGATTACGATGTTCGGACACATCATTACGCTAAGGTGTTCCAGGCGGCGTGAGTTGTGAAACTATTCCACATTTCCGTAAGTGTGTGCCAAATTCGTGACTCAAGTATTCTCCCCCACGATCTGATCGCAAGAACTTGATTTTCCTGTCACGTTGATTCTCAACCTCACTCTGAAATTCCTTGAACTTTTCAAAGGTCTCAGACTTGTGTTTCATTAAGTAGACATACCCATATCTACTCAAGTCATCGGTGAGGGTGAGAACATAACGATAGCCACCGCGAGCCTCAACACTCATTGGACCGCACACATCAGTATGTATGATTTCCAATAAGTTGGTTGCTCACTCCATTGTTCCTGAGAACGGAGTCTTGGTCATTTTACCCATGAGGCATGGTTCGCTAGTGTCAAATCATTCGTAATCAAGAGACTCCAAAATTCCATCTGCATGGAGCTTCTTCATGCGTTTGACACCTATGTGACCAAGGCGGCAGTGCCACAAGTATGTCGGACTATCATTATCAACCTTACATCTTTTGGTATTCACACTATGAATATGTGTAACATTACGCTCGAGATTCATTAAGAATAAACCATTCACCAGCGAAGCATGACCATAAAACATATCTCTCATATAAATAGAACAACCATAATTCTCGGATTTAAATGAGTAGCCATCTCGAATTAAATGAGATCCTGATACAATGTTCATGCTCAAAGCTGGCACTAAATAACAATTATTGAGGTTTAAAACTAATCCAGTAGGTAAATGTAGAGGTAGCGTGCCGACGGCGATCACATCGACCTTGGAACCATTCCCGACGCGCATCGTCACCTCGTCCTTCGCCAGTCTCCGCTTATTCCGCAGCTCCTACTTTGAGTTACAAATGTGAGCAACCGCACCGATATCAAATACCCAGGAGCTACTACGAGTACGGGTAAGGTACACATCAATTACATGTATATCACATATACCTTTAGTGTTGCCGGCCTTCTTATCTGCTAAGTATTTGGGGTAGTTCCGCTTCCAGTGACCACTTCCCTTGCAATAAAAACACTCAGTCTCAGGCTTGGGTCCATTCTTTGACTTCTTCCAGGTAGCTTGCTTACCGGGCGCGGCAACTCCCTTGCTGTCCTTCTTGAAGTTATTTTTACCCTTGCCTTTCTTGAACTTAGTGGTTTTATTCACCATCAACACTTGATGTTCCTTTTTGATTTCCACCTCCGCTGATTTCAGCATTGAATATACCTCAGGAATGGTCTTTTCCATCCCCTGCATATTGAAGTTCATCACAAAGCTCTTGGAGCTCGGTGGAAGCGACTGAAGGATTCTATCAATGACCGCGTCATCCGGGAGATTAACTCCTAGCTGAGTCAAGCGGTTATGCAACCCAGACATTTTGAGTATGTGCTCACTGACAGAACTATTTTCCTCCATCTTACAACTGAAGAACTTGTTGGAGACTTCATATCTCTCGACCTGGGCATGAGCTTGGAAAACCATTTTCTGCTCTTCGAACATCTCATATGCTTCGTGTCTCTCAAAACGCTTTTGGAGCCCCGGTTCTAAGCTGTAAAGCATGCCACACTGAACGAGGGAGTAATCATCAGCACGTGACTGCCAAGCGTTCATAATGTATTGGTTCTCTGGGATGGGTGCGTCACCTAGCGGTGCTTCTAGGACATAATCTTTCTTGGCAGCTATGAGGATGATCCTCAGGTTTCGGACCCAGTCCATATAGTTGCTGCCATCATCTTTCAGCTTGGTTTTCTCTAGGAATGCGTTGAAGTTGAGGGCAACATTAGCGTGGGCCATTTGATCTACAAGACATAGTGTAAAGATTTTAGAGTAAGTTCATGATAATTAATTTCATCTAATCAAATTATTCAATGAACTCCCACTCAGATAGACATCCCTCTAGTCATCTAAGTGAAACATGATCCGAGTTAACTAGGCCGTGTCCGATCATCACGTGAGACGGACTAGTCAACATCGGTGAACATCTTCATGTTGATCGTATCTTCTATACGACTCATGCTCGACCTTTCAGTCTTCCGTGTTCCGAGACCATGTCTGTACATGCTAGGCTCGTCAAGTCAACCTAAGTGTATTGTGTGTGTAAATTTGGCTTACACCCGTTGTATTCGAACGTTAGAATCTATCACACCCGATCATCACGTGGTGCTTCGAAACGACGAACCTTCGCAACAATGCACAGTTAGGGGGAACACTTTCTTGAAATTATTACGAGGGATCATCTTATTTAAGCTATCGTCGTTCTAAGAAAATAAGATGTAAAACATGATAAACATCACATGCAATCAAATAGTGACATGATATGGCCAATATCATTTGCTCCTTTTGATCTCCATCTTCGGGGCTCCATGATCATCGTTGTCACCGGCATGACACCATGATCTCCATCATCATGATCTCCATCATCGTGTCTTCTTGAAGTTGTCTCATCATCTATTACTTCTACTACTATGGATAACGCTTTAGCAATAAAGTAAAGTAATTACATGACGTTTATGTTGACACGTAGGTCATAAATAAATAAAGACAACTCCTATGGCTCCTGCCGGTTGTCATACTCATTGACATGCAAGTCGTGATTCCTATTACAAGAACATGATCAATCTCATACATCACATATATCATTCATCACATCCTTTTGGCCATATCACATCACACGGCACATGCTGCAAAAACAAGTTAGACATCCTCTAATTGTTGTTGCAAGTTTTTACGTGGCTGCTATAGGTTTCTAGCAAGAACGTTTCTTACCTACGCCAAAACCACAATGTGATATGCCAATTTCTATTTACCCTTCATAAGGACCCTTTTCATCGAATCCGATCCGACTAAAGTGGGAGAGACAGACACCCGCCAGCCACCTTATGTAACTAGTGCATGTCAATCGGTGGAACCAGTCTCACGTAAGCGTACGTGTAAGGTCGGTCCGGGCCGCTTCATCCCATGATGCCACCGAATCAATATAAGACTAGTAACGGCAAGGAAATTTACAATATCCACGCCCACAACTGCTTTGTGTTCTACTCGTGCATAGAAACTATGCATAGACCTAGCTCATGATGCCACTATTGGGGAACGTAGAAGAATTTTAAAATTTTCTGCGCATCACCAAGATCAATCTATGGAGTCATCTAGCAACGAGGGAGAGGGGAGTGCATCTACATACCCTTGTAGATCGCGCGCCGAAGCGTTCAAGAGAACAGGGTTGATGGAGTCGTACTCGTCGTGATCCAAATCACCGATGACCTAGTGCCGAATGGACGGCACCTCCGCGTTCAACACACGTACGGTTGGGAAGACGTCTCCTCCAACTTGATCCAACAAGGGGGAAGGAGGAGTTGATGAAGATCCAGCAGCACGACGGCGTGGTGGTGGAAGCAACGGTGATCTCGGCAGGGCTTCGGCAAGCTCAGGGAGAGGGAGGAGTGTCACGGGAGGGAGAGGGAGGCGCCAGGGGCTAGGGTGCGGCTGCCCTCCCTCCCCCCACTATATATAGGACCCCTAGGGTGGGCGCCGGCCCTAGGAGATGCAATCTCCAAGGGGGGGCAGCGGCCAAGGGGGGTGGAGTGCCCCCCAAGCCAAGTGGGGCGCCCCCACCCCTAGGGTTTCCAACCCTAGGCGCAGGGGAGGCCCATGGGGGGAACACCAGCCCACTAGGGGCTGGTTCCCCTCCCACTTCAGCCCATGGGGCCGTTCGGGATAGGTGGCCCCACCCGGTGGACCCCCGAGACCCTTCCGGTGGTCCCGGTACAATACCGATTACCCCCGAAACTTTCCCGATGGCCGAAACTTAACTTCCTATATATAAATCTTCACCTCCGGACCATTCTGAAACTCCTCGTGACGTCCGGGATCTCATCTAGGACTCTGGACAACTTTCGGGTTACCGTATACTAATATCTCAACAACCCTAGCGTCACCGAACCTTAAGTGTGTAGACCCTACGGGTTCGGGAGACACATAGACATGACCGAGATGACTCTCCGGTCAATAACCAATAGCGGGATCTGGATACCCATGTTGGCTCCCACATGCTCCTCGATGATCTCATCGGATGAACCATGATATCGAGGATTCAATCAATCCCGTATACAATTCCCTTTGTCAATCGGTACGTCACTTGCCCGAGACTCGATCATCGGTATCCCAATACCTCGTTCAATCTCATTACCGGCAAGTCACTTTACTCATACCGTAATGCATGATCCCGTGATCAACCACTTGGTCACATTGAGCTCATTATGATGATGCATTACCGAGTAGGCCCAGAGATACCTCTCCGTCATACGGAGTGACAAATCCCAGTCCCGATTCGTGCCAACCCAACAGACACTTTCGGAGATACCCGTAGTGTACCTTTATAGTCACCCAGTTATGTTGTGACGTTTGGCACACCCAAAGCACTCCTACAGTATCCGGGAGTTGCACAATCTCATGGTCTAAGGAAATGATACTTGACACTCGGAAAAGCTATAGTAAACGAACTACACGATCTTTGAGCTATGCTTAGGATCGGGTCTTGTCCATCACATCATTCTCCTAATGATGTGATCCCGTTATCAATGACATCCAATGTCCATAGTCAGGAAACCATGACTATCTTTTGATCAACGAGCTAGTCAACTAGAGGCTCACTAGTGATGTGTTGTGGTCTATGTATTCACACATGTATTACGATTTCCGGATAACACAATTATAGCATGAACAATAGACAATTATCATGAACAAAGAAATATAATAATAACCATTTTATTATTGCCTCTAGGGCATATTTCCAACAACAGCCCGGAAATGCCACTGGCTCATCCGCATTGCCAAGGAAGAAGGACTGCCTCCTCCGCCTACTGGCCTGCCGGCTCCCTCTCCCCACCAGCCGGCAGCCCACCCAGTAGTCGGTGTGATCCAAGATGAATTCCCTGAAGAACATGGTGCTTACGTCGTCTTCACTAGTGTGGCCAATGATAGACACATCCGACATCAGCAGCACCGTGAAGTGAACGTCATTGCCTCAACTGCTCCAGAGTTCATGCACTGGTCTGAGAAGCCTATCAGTTGGAGCCATGCGGACCACCCGGAAGTGATGCCTTCTCCGGGTTCCTATGCCCTGGTGTTGGGTGCTACCCTTGCTACAGAGAGGCGAGCTGCTCGTTTCTCCCGGATTCTGATAGATGGCGGTAGCAGCATCAACATCCTTTACCGCGATACCATGGAGAAGTTAAGCATCAAAGAGAAGCAGCTGCAGCCCAATCGGACTGTGTTTCATGGCATTGTGCTCGGCCTTTCCTGCTAACCAATCGGCAAGATCAAGATAGATGTCCTCTTAGGAGACAAGAATCACTTCCACCGAGAAGCAATTTGGTTTGAGGTGGTTGACTTGGAGAGCCCTTATCATGTGCTCCTAGGCCGGCCAGCTCTAGCCAAGTTCGTCGCGGTGCCTCATTATGCCTACCTCAAGCTGAAGATGCCGGGAACCAAGGGCATTATCATGATAGCGGGGGACTACGAGAAGTCAGCTGCCTGTGCCGCGGCCAGCAGCCAGCTGGCCGAGTCCCTTGTGATTGCTGCTGAGAAGAAGCTCCTGGACCGGGTGGTGGCCATGGCTAGCAAGAAGCTGGACGTGTCACCAGAACCAAAAGAGTTAGAAACCCAGGGCTCCTTCTAGCCAGCAAAAGAAACAAAGAAGAGCCCCTTGGACCCCGAGCACCCGGAGAGGCATGCTATCGTAGGTACCAACCTTGATAGCAAATAGGAAAGCGAGCTCGTCGATTTCCTCCCGTGAGAATCGGGACATCTTCGCATGGTTTCCCAAAGACATGCTGGGCGTTCCGACAGATTTAGCCGAGCACAAGCTACATGTTAGAGCAGATGCCAAACCAGTCAAACAACCCCTCAGCCGACTGTCGGAAGAGAAGAGAAGAATTGTTGGTGGAGAGATAGCCCGGCTTCTAGCAGCCGGCTTCATCATGGAAGTATTTTTTCCAGAGTGGCTTGCCAACCTAGTCCTTGTGCTGATGAAGAACAACAAATGGTGCATGTGTATTCACTATACCAGCCTCAACAAAGCCTGCCCAAAGGATCCCTTTGCTTTGCCTCAGATTGACCAAGTGATAGATGATACGTCTCCAACGTATCTATAATTTATGAAGTATTCATGCTATTATATTATCTGTTTTAGATGTTCATGGGCTTTATTAGACACATTTATATTATTTTTTGGGACTAACCTATAAACCCAGAGCCCAGTGCCAGTTTTTGTTTTTTCCTTGTTTTAGAGTATCGCAGAAAAGCAAAATCAAACGGAGTCCAATTGACCTGAAACTTCACGGAACTTATTTTTGGACCAGAAGAAGCCCACGGAGTATCGGAGATGGACCAGAGAGTCCCGGGCTGCCAACGAGGGTGGGGGAGCCCCCTGCCTCGTGGACAGCCCGCAGATCCACCGACATACTTCTTCCTCCTATATATACCCATATACCCTAAAAACTTTGGAGGGCAGAATAGATCAGGAGTCCGCCGCCAGAAGCCTCCGTAGCCACCGAAAACCAATCTAGACCCATTCCGGCACCCTGGTAGAGGGGGAATCCCTCTCCGGTGGCCATCTTCATCATCTCGGCGCTCTCCATAATGAGGAGGGAGTAGTCCACCCTCGGGGCTGAGGGTATGTACCAGTAGCTATGTGTTTGATCTCTCTCTCTCTCTCTCGTGTTCTTGAGGTGGTACAATCTTGATGTATCGTGAGCTTTGCTATTATAGTTGGATCTTATGATGTTTCTCCCCCTCTACTCTCTTGTAATGGATTGAGTTTTCCCTTTGAAGTTATCTTATCGGATTGAGTCTTTAAGGATTTGAGAACACTTGATGTATGTCTTGCGTGGGATACCCGTGGTGACAATGGGGTATTATATTGATTCACTTGATGTATGTTTTGGTGATCAACTTGCGGGTTCCGCCCATGAACCTATGCATAGGGGTTGGCACACATTTTCGTCTTGACTCTCTGGTAGAAACTTTGGGCACTCTTTGAAGTACTTTTGTGTTGGTTGAATAGATGAATCAGAGATTGTGTGATGCATATCGTATAATCATACCCACGGATAGTTGAGGTGACATTGGAGTATCTAGGAGACATTAGAGTTTTGGTTGATTTGTATCTTAAGGTGTTATTCTAGTACAAACTCTATGATAGATCGATCAGAAAGGATAACTTTGAGGTGGTTTCGTACCCTACCATAATCTCTTCGTTTGTTCTCCACTATTAGTGACTTTGGACTGACTCTTTGTTGCATGTTGAGGGATAGTTATGTGATCCAATTATGTTATTATTGTTGAGAGAACTTGCACTAGTGAAAGTATGAACCCTAGGCCTTGTTTCCTAGCATTGCAATACCATTTACGCTCACTTTTATCATTAGTTACCTTGCTGTTTTTATAATTTCAGATTAAAAACCTATATCTACTATCCATATACCACTTGTATCACCATCTCATTGCCGAACTAGTGCACCTATACAATTTACCATTGTATTGGGTGTGTTGGGGACACAAGAGAATCTTTGTTATTTGGTTGCAGGGTTGCTTGAGAGAGACTGTCGGTGTCAAAACCGGCGGATCTCGGGTAGGGGGTCCCGGGCTGTGCGTCTAGGACGGATGGTAACAGGAGGCAGGGCACACGATGTTTTACCCAGGTTCGGGCCCTCCTGATGGAGGTAAAACCCTACATCCTGCTTGATTAATATTGATGATATGGGTAGTACAAGAGTAGATCTACCACGAGATCAGAGAGGCTAAACCCTAGAAGCTAGCCTATGGTATGATTGTATGTTGTGATTGTTGTCCTACGGACTAAAACCCTTCGGTTTATATAGACACCGGAGAGGGTTAGGGTTACACAAGGTCGGTTACAAAGGAGGAGATATCCATATACGTATTGCCTAGCTTTCCTTCCACGCCAAGTAGAGTACCATCCGGACACGAGACGAAGTCTTCAAACTTGTATCTTCATAGTCTAACAGTCCGGCCAATGGAGATAGTCCGGCTGTCCGGAGACCCCCTAATCCAGGACTCCCTCAGTAGCCCCCGAACCAAGCTTCAATGACGATGAGTCCGGTGCGCAGTATTGTCTTCGGCATTGCAAGGCGGGTTCCTCTCCAAATTTTGTGTACCTATCGAAATAATGTCCGGTTTCTGGTGAATGTTTGTACCCCTCGGCTTCTACACCCAATAATGGCCACTTTCCACATGTTGAGCGAATGTGAAGAGCCAGGGTGTTTTCACATTTACCCCCCTAGCTGTGTGAATGAGCCGCCTATTTAAAAAGACGAGGATTCAGATCCAAATCATACCATCCTCCCTTGGCGAGCCTTCATCGGAGCGTACCCGACAGAGATCCATTCCATCATGGCCGGTCGACGCAGCTCCTCCTCTCGCACCCCTAGCTCCAAGCCCGGAGATTGGGAGAGATGTTCCGTCCCGCACAGCAAATTAGTGATGCTTCAGTCCAAGGGATTTCTTCCCCCAGCGTACCTGGTCCCGGTTCGAGCCGGGCTTGCCACCTATAATGGCGGAGAGCAAGCGGAGAGCCTTCCCAATCCCTCCAAGGGAGAGAGGGTATGCCTTGTCCCTTATTTGGTAAGAGGGCTCGGATTCCCAATTCATCCGTTTCTCCGGGGGCTCCTGGAGTTCTACGGCCTCCAGTTGCACAACCTTATGCCTGCTTCCGTGCTGCATATCGCGGGATTCGTAGCCCTTTGCGAGTTGTTTTTGGGCTGTGAGGCTCATTTCGCTCTGTGGAAGAAGTTGTTCTGTCTTGCGCCCCGTTCTCAGAAGGGGTCAATATATCAAGTGGGTGGAGCCGAAGTGTGGCGTATTGCGGGGACCAGATACCTGTCCGGGACCCCAAAGAAGACGTCCGAAGACTGGCCTTCAGAATGGTTTTATATAGAAGACGTCCCCCTCCCGGTTCCTATTCGGATCGGCCTTCCTGAGTTCAACAATGACCCTTTGAAGAAGCGCTGGAGCTGCCGTCCACGGAGCTCCCTGGAGGAAGATGACAGGGGCATTCTTTACCTGATGAGCCGGATAAGTTTTTTAGCTCGATCCGGATTGACCATGATCGAGGTCATGGCTATATGCATCGTGCGGGGGGTGCAGCCGCTTCAGTATAGAGGCCACCCAATGTGGGATTTCAACGGGGAGGATGACGCCACCCGCCACGGCCTCAAAGGGCCAGGATCGGCTGCTGATCTAATAAAGATCTTATCCATTTTGTACAAGGGAGAAGAGGAGGAATTCCTTTGTGTCAACCCGCAGGGCGGATTTTCTATGTACAATCCTCCGAGCTGGGTAAGCGGAGACTTTTTATCGCCCATCCATTTCGTATTCCCGTAGTTAAGTATTCATTCTAGCGATTTCATCGCAGGAGCTGCGCCAGGCTGTAAAGGAGATAAACAGCCCTCCTCCGCAACCCGAGGACCCTGGATCGTCCCTTGACCCGGCCTCCCAGGAGGATCCAGACATATCTGTGGAGCTGATCGATGGGGTATTTTACCAAGCGAGTAATGACAATGCTTTGGTGGCCATTACGGCCGATTACCCTGGGCTAGTTCCAGCCTCACAGGTGACTGAGACCGAAGTCCCAGCAGTTCAAAAAGGGATTCGTCCTTGTGTGTTTTTGATCGCCATATAACAGTCGTGTTTTGCAGGGGAGGTCCTCGAGGCCGAAGGCCGACCCTGCGGCGACGGGCCAACAAGGGGCCGCGAGGCCAGGCAGGCTGAAAAGACCCGCAGTCCGGATTGAGACACCGGCGCAGCGGTATGGCGCGCCATTCTTATTACAAGACATTATTCTCAGAGGCATATTAACGCCCATGCCTTCTTTTCAGGAAAAAGAGCGCTCGCCGGACTATACCCGGAGAGGCTACCAATCACGCCTCCACAAGCCAGGCTCCAAGGCTAGATTCGGAGGCGGGAACGAATACAAGGCATGCGTCGGGTGCTCCTCCGACAGAGGATGCGGATAAAATATCCGCCACCCATTCCGAAGTGGAAAGTGCCATGAACCACAGGCGTCGCCGGACTGTTCTTCGTGACGCTTGTTTCTCCCAAGAGGCATTGGATGCCTTCAACTCGGGAGACGCGCACCTCCGTGCCGC
This sequence comes from Triticum monococcum, assembly GCA_034509565.1. Lineage (NCBI taxonomy): Eukaryota > Viridiplantae > Streptophyta > Magnoliopsida > Poales > Poaceae > Triticum > Triticum monococcum. The sequence continues at coordinate 782,455,127 of CM067842.1, read as the reverse complement.
TCAAAATGGTCTAGCCAGAGCCACGGAGTAGTATGTAAAAGACATACGGGTGAGAAAATTTGATGATTATATATATATATATATCAGTAGCCCCTGAGACTTGAAACAGTTAGGATAACTGATTTAATGATCTTTGTTGTGCAGGTTCTTACAAAAAAGAATACTCAACTGTCCCAGGAGCTGGAAGAGTGCAAAGCCCAACTTCAGGCCGCACTGGCCACGGCAGCGGAGCCCAAAGAGACCCCCTCTGGTAACATGTCCTTTGAATGATAAGTATCCTATAGAATGCGGCGTATATGTAGATCTGACGATAAAATTGTAGATGACGCTGGAGTAAATCTGGATAAGCAACAGCTCATACGCCATCTGGCCGGTGAGAGCGTGCTTACGAGGGTGAGGCAGGAAAAAATGATCTCCTAGATGCCAACACCAAGCTGGGCGTGGAACAGCAAGATGTTCGTGCCCAACTGTCAGACTCTGTTAAGGAAAATCGGCGGCTTCGATGCGGCATATTTAGTAAGTGCTTGAACGAACTTTGAAAAAGAGTTCGGCGAGGAAGCTGGCTGACAGAGTTATGCATGTAGGTATGCTAACAGGTCGTCCTGCCGAGGAAATGCTCGGTTCAATGGGTGACCTTCTTCCCGAGCTCTCACAGCTGCACGAACGAGTTCGGCAGGTGATGCAAGGTGTCGCCCAGGCCTTGTGGCCATCCGTCTCCATACCCGAAGGCCTTGGAGAGCTTGCAGAAAAGCTAAAGGGAGCGCGGCGGTGCTTCCGATTATGGAAGATATCGGCCTGCCATTAGGGCGCCAGGGAAGCCTGGGCGATGGTGAAGACACGGTACACGAAGGCTGACCCGAACCACATGGCCGAAGTCGGACCTGTGGGGCCCGATGGGAAGGAGATCCCTGTGAGCTTAGTGTATGGCCAAGTAGAATTGGCCGCAAAGTATTCCCAACAGGACTGTAGACTAGACAGCCTGTTGGATGGTATTGAAGAGGAATTCAACCAGTCAAATTGACTATGTAATTTTAAAGTGACATGTATAATGCCTTCTAGCCGGATTGTAGATCGTTTGTCGTGGCGGACCTTTTCGCTTCAACCTCGGGACCCGAGAGTCCGGAGTGTATCCGAATACCCTCTTGGTTATGTAAGAACCGGGGCATGTGTGGAGACCAGGCGTAGGGGTCATTAGTGCTTTATCAGACAAGTGCCCAACTAGTTATGTTATATTACATGGGTAGAAAGAAACATCTTCCAGGGAGAATAGTTTCGTTAAGGGTTCCTTTCCCTGGGTAAGCATGACCTAAAGTGCATGTCCGGACTGCGATAAGAAGCGCAGAAAAATCATCTAGGGGCAGATATCGATAATAAAAGTCATCTTTTGTTCACCGACCGAATATTCCCTTAAGAACGCTAGCTTTCGGCTTCACCCAGTCTGAGGTACACGTCCGGCTGAACCGGCGGTAACAATCGCAGAGGTGCTCCCCTTATGCCCTAGCCGAATTAACGGGAACGTAGGGCATAAATACAAGAGCCAGGCAACCCAGCTTGGCCAAAACTTAAGTCATATCGATGCATATAATGGTGAAAAAAGGTACATGCGGAAGTATAACACATGTGTTGGGCGTGAGGCCCAGGTAAATAACTTAAGCTTCTGTGAAAGAAGCCCCCAGGTATGGAGAGTGCGGCTAGCACATCTTAATGTACGAGTGAGGCACAAGGTGACCCTTGAAGGCCTAAAGAAATAAAAGAAAGAAAGAAAGGGAAACAGGACAGATGATGCATATGCAGAAAATGGACAAAGGGAGGGGACTAACATAGAGTCTGGTGCTAGGCGTAGAATCTTCGAAGCCTGGCTGCATTCCATGGGTTCGGCTCAAGTCGACTAGTCGATGCATCCCGCAGTCGGTACGCTCCACCGGTTAGAAGTTGGTTGATAATCAAGGGACCTTCCTGTTTGGGCTCGAGCTTGTTCTTTTTCTTATCCGGCAGTCGTAGAACTAGTTCGCCAACGTCATAAGTTTTGGCCCGTACTTCTCTACTTTGGTATCTGCGAGCCTGTTGCTGGTAAAATGCGGAACGGGCTTTGGCTACGTCGCGCTCTTCCTCCAAGGTGTCCAGACTGTCCTGCCGGTCGAGCTCGGCTTCTCTTTCTTCGTACATGCGCACTCGAGGTGAGTCATTAATTATGTCACAGGGTAGGACTGCCTCTGCGTCATACACCATAAAAAATGGTGTATATCCGGTACTACGATTCGGCGTGGTCCGCAGCCCCCAGAGTACGAAGTCAAGCTCCTCTACCCAGTGCGTGTTAGACTCCGTTAAGGAGCGCACTAATCTGGGTTTAATGCTCCTCATTATAAGACCATTTGCTCGTTCGACTTGACCGTTGGTTTGTGGGTGATAGACTGAAGCATAATCGAGTTTGATGCCCATTTTGTTGCACCAGAGTTTTACCTCGTCGGCCGTGAAGTTCGTGCTGTTATCAGTGATGATGCTGTGGTGGATGCCGTAACGGTGTACAACCCCCGATATGAAATCTATCACCGGTCCGGATTCGGCTGTTTTAACCGGTTTAGCCTCTATCCATTTTGTGAATTTATCCACCATGACCAATAAGTATTTTTTCTTGTGGATTCCCCCTTTAAGGGGTCCAACCATGTCAAGCCCCCAGACCGCGAAGGGCCATGTAATGGGGATTGTTCGGAGGGCGGTGGGTGGCATGTGGCTTTGATTTGCAAAGAGCTGGCAACCGGCGCAACGTTGGACCAGGTCCTGGGCCTTTGCCCGGGCCGTTGGCCAATAGAGTCCTATACGGAAGGCCTTGCTTACAAGAGCCCGAGCTGCGGCGTGATGACCGCCGAGTCCGGCGTGAATTTCTTCCAAAAGGTTCTGCCCTTCCTCTTCGGAGCTGCCCCTTTGAAGGACTCCGGTAGCGCTTTTTTTGTACAATTCTCCCTCATGGACCCTGTATGCCTTGGATCGCCGTACTATGCAGCGTGCCTCATTTTGGTCCTCTGGAAGTTCCTGTCTAGTTAGGTAGGCCAGGACTGGTTCTATTCACGGGGCAATAATGGCCATTATTTTGTGGGCTGATTGTGTTATTTCGGTGCCGGAGGCTCCGATTGTGTCAGAGAGTTCGGTATCAGGTATTTTGGCCAGGTTTGGACTGTTGTTACCAGTGTCCCCTTCCCATGCTACGGATGGCTTGAAGAGCCGTTCCAGAAATATGTTGGGAGGGACTGCGTCGCGTTTTGCGCCGATGCGGGCGAGGATATCCACCGCCTGATTGTTTTCCCAAGCCACATGGTGAAATTTGAGCCCCTCGAACCGAGCTAACATTTTTAGGACGGCATTGCGATAAGCTGCCATTTTCGGATCCTTGGCATCGAAGTCTCCATTTATTTGGGATATCGCGAGGTTCGAATCCCCGCGCACCTTTAGGCGTTGAATGCCCATGGATACTGCCATCCGGAGACCATGTAGAAGGGCCTCATATTAGGCTGTGTTGTTGGAGTCCGTATACATTATCTGTAGTACGTATTGAACGGTATCTCCTGTTGGGGACGTAAAAACGACGCCAGCCCCCAGACCAGCCAACATTTTGGAGTCGTCGAAGTGCATGATCCAGTTTGAATATGTGCCGTACTCTTTAGGGAGTTCGGCTTCCGTCCACTCAGCGACGAAGTCAGCCAAAACTTGCGACTTAATAGATCGCCATGGCTTGTAAGTTATGTCGAACGGGAGGAGCTCAATGGCCCATTTGGCAATCCGGCCCGTCGCATCGCGGTTGTTTATAATATCGTTAAGTGGTACTTCCGAGGCTACCGTTATCGAACACTCTTGAAAGTAGTGTCGCAGCTTCCGGGTTGCCATAAATACCGCGTACGCTATCTTTTGATAATGCGGGTACCGTGATTTGCATGGAGTAAGGACAGTGGACACATAGTAAACCGGCTTTTGAAGGGGGAATTTGTGTCCGTCCACTTCTCGCTCGACGACAAGCACTACGCTTACTACTTGATGAGTTGCCGCAATGTATAATAGCATTGGTTCGCCAATGTTTGGCGCGGCTAGGACTGGGTTTGTTGCCAATATGGCTTTTATTTTGTTGAGTCCGGCCGAGGCGGCATCCGTCCACTCGAAGTGTTCGGTGCGCCAGAGGAGGCGATAAAGGGGTAATGCCTTTTCTCCCAAATGGGAGATAAAGCGGCTTAGAGCTGCCATGCATCCAGTCAATTTTTGTATTTGTTTGAGGTCTGTTGGGGTAGCCAACTATGACAACGCTCGGATTTTGGCCGGATTAGCTTCAATACCTCTACTAGAAACAATGAATCCCAGGAGCTTTCCGGCTGGTACGCCGAAAACGCATTTTTCCGGATTGAGCTTGATGTCATATGTTCGGAGGTTGTCGAATGTGAGCCTCAAGTCGTCTACTAGAGTTTAGGCATGCTTGGTTTTAACGACCACGTCATCCACGTATGCCTCCATTGTTTTGCCGATCTGGTTTGCCAGACATGTCTGAATCATGCGCTGATATGTTGCGCCGGCGTTTTTGAGCCCGAAGGGCATTGTGTTGAAGCAGAATGGGCCGTATGGTGTGATGAATGCCGTTGCGGCTTGGTCTGGCTCCACCATTTTAATTTGATGGTAGCCGGAGTATGCGTCGAGGAAACACAATGAATCGTGTCCTGCGGTAGCATCGATGATTTGATCGATGCGGGGGAGGGGGAAGGGATCCTTTGGGCAGGCCTTGTTAAGGTCCTTAAAATCGACGCACAAGCGCTAGGATTTGTCCTTCTTTGGTACCATCACCAGGTTTGCTAGCTAGTCCGGATGTTTTATATCTCTGATGAATCTGGCCTCCAATAGCTTGGCTAGTTCCTCTCCCATGGCTTGTCTCTTAGGCTCAGAGAAACGTCGAAGAGCCTGCTTGACTGGCTTGAATCCTTTTAGGATATTTAGGCTGTGCTCAGCCAGCCTGCATGGGATTCCTGGCATGTCTGAAGGGTGCCAGGCAAAAATGTCCCAGTTCTCGCGTAGGAACTCTCGCAGTGCGGCGTCGACATCAGGGTTTAATTATGCCCCGATGGAAGCTGTTTTTGTAGGGTCCATTGGATGGACTTGGAATTTGACTATTTCGTCTGCCGGTTTAAAGGAGGTGGACTTGGATCTTTTATCGAGTATCACATCGTCTCTGTTCACCGTGGAGCGCAACGCAGTTAGTTCCTCGGCCGCTAGGGCTTCGGATAGTGCCTCGAGGGCCAGTGCGGTTGTCTTATTTTCGGCGCAGAGTGCTATGTCCGGATCACTAGCAAGACTGATGATTCCGTTGGGCCCAGGCATTTTGAGCTTCATGTACCCGTAATGGGGTATGGCTTGGAAGATTGTAAACGCCTCCCGCTCTAGTAGAGCGTGGTATCCGCTGCTGAACGGGGCCACCAGGAATGTAATTTCTTCAGACCTGTAATTATCCGGCATGCCGAATACTACATCTAGTGTGATTTTCCCAGCACAGCGTGCTTCCCGAGTGGGGATGATTCCTCTAAAGGTTGTGCTACTTTGCTCAATGCGGCTCCAGTCTATTTCCATCTTTTGAAGAGTTTCCTCATAGATGAGGTTTAATCCGTTGCCGCCGTCCATGAGTACCTTGGTGAGTCGAAAGCCGTCCACGATTGGACTGAGGACCAGTGCGGCTGGTGCTCGGGCTGTTTGGAATTTGGGTTCGTCACTGGCATTGAATGTAATAGCCGTGTCACTCTAAGGATTTATTTCTGCTATGTGGCAGATTTCGGCCATGCTGCAGAGTGTTCGCTTGCGTCTATTATTTGACGCGAAGGTCTCAAAGACCGTTAACACCTTATTGTTGTCCACGGGATGGTGCTCTGTGGTTTTTGGGAGGAGTAGATCCTCACCACTTTTGGCCACCTGCCGGAGTATCCAACATGCTCTAAGGCTGTGCGTTGGTATTGCATCCGCTGTACTATGAATTTTGCAGGGTCCGTTGAGCCATCCCTCCAGTATGGTTCCTTGCCCCATAGAGGGCTTTTGTTTTTTGGTAGTTAACCCAGGTGTATTGTGATAATGCACCCTTTTATTTCGGACTGGGTTTGTATTCAGGGATGGATTATCCCAAAATTTTATTTCGGTTTTCCAGGCGCTTTCCATCGCACAGTAATTTCATACTATGGACACCAAGTCAGCAAAGCGTGTAATTTCGCGGCGACTTATGGCATTGAGGATTCCCTTGTCCGTGCAATTATTGTAGAAGAATGAAATTGCGTCTTCCTCGCGGCAGTCCTTTATCCTGTTCTTGACCAGGAGGAATCTAGCCCAGTAATGGTGTATTGTTTCTTCGGGCTCTTGCCTGATTTGGGATAGATCGCGTATGTTTGGGTGGGTGGGTGGAATTGAATCTGAATCCTTACCCAATCTGAGACTCAGGGGCCAAGGAGTTTCCGAACTCGAAAATTTTGATTCTTGGATGTTTTCCGATAAATCTAGCCCACTGCCTGATTCTAGGTTTAGGCCTTGAGTGACGTCGCCCCTCCATGGGTATCCGGCTTGGAGGGATCGGGAATCCGGACATAGCTAGTCCTTAAGATAGATGAAGGGTTGCCGCATTGTTCCTCCACCACTGCAACATGATGGGTGACCTGGGGAGAGTTGGTCTCTCTTAGATCGGGTTTAGGCCCAATCTGGTCATAGTCTGTAGCGACTCCCAGGGCGGCGATGCGATCCAAGAGATCGTTCAGGGAAGAGATCTCCATTGGATCTAACTGCTCGGCGAGTGCCAAGTTGACGTGAAGATTGCTTTCGATGACCCGAGAAGTCATCGTCGGCGCAGCAGCCGAACAGGCGGTCATAAGAAAACCACCTAGCCGGAGAGTTTGGCCGATAGCCAAAGCTCCCTCAGCAATAGTGTCGTCTTTAAAGACGGGATGAGACAGCCTTCCTGGTGGCGACGGCATAGCGGAACTCTCAATGAAAGCACCAATGTCGGTGTCAAAACCGGCGGATCTCGGGTAGGGGGTCCCGAACTGTGCGTCTAGGCCAGATGGTAACAAGAGGCAGGGGACACGATGTTTTACCCAGGTTCAGGCCCTCTTGATGGAGGTAAAACCCTACGTCCTGCTTGATTAATATTGATGATATGGGTAGTACAAGAGTAGATCTACCACGAGATCAGAGGGGCTAAACCCTAGAAGCTAGCCTATGGTATGATTGTATGTTGTGATTGTTGTCCTACGGACTAAAACCCTTTGTTTTATATAGACACCGGAGAGGGTTAGGGTTACACAAGGTCGGTTACAAAGGAGGAGATATCCATATACGTATTGCCTAGCTTGCCTTCCACGCCAAGTAGAGTCCCATCCGGACACGAGACGAAGTCTTCAATCTTGTATCTTCATAGTCTAATAGTCCGGCCAATGGAGATAGTCCGGTTGTCCAGAGACCCCCTAATCCAGGACTCCCTCAGAGACCATCTTCATCCTATGCCTCCCATGGATTGATAAACCTTAGGTCGTCCACTTGAGGGAAATTTGCTACTGTCCTACAAACCTCTGCACTTGGAGGCCCAACAACGTCTACAAGAAGAAGGTTGTGTAGTAGACATCAAGCTCTTTTCTAGCGTCGTTGCCAGGGAGGTTAGCGCTTGAAGGTATATCTTTAGATCTTGCAATCGAATCTTTTAGTTTCTTGTTTTATCACTAGTTTAGTTTATAAAAGAAAACTACAAAAAATGGAATTGAGGGTACGTCATATGCTTCATCTTTTTAATATCTATCATGAAAATAAGGATTCCGATAATTGTGCCAAAGTGTTAGAAGAAGAATGCATTAAAATGTTTGGCACTAAAACTTTGGATGATGAGCATGATTGCAATGTTGTTAGTATGAATTCCTTGAATATCTATGATGGTAATGATATGCAAAGCCACAAGCTTGGGGAAGCTATGTTTGATGAAGGTGATATTTTTTGTCCCCCAAGTTTTGATGAGAAAATTTAGTATGATGAAAGCATGCCTCCTATTTATGACGATTATATTGATGAAAGTGGATTTGGAGAGGTCATGACTTTATTTAGTGATGAATCCACTATTTTGGAAGAGGTTCCAATTGATTATGAGAACAAAGTTGCTATCTATGATGATTATTGTTGTAACATCCCAAAATTCTAAATTTTTGAATGTTATAATAAATAGATAGATTTGATTGATTGTTTGATTGATTGTGTGAGATTGAGTGAAATTCGAAACCTTTTTGGAAGTTAAATGAGAGGGAATAAAAGGACTTTCCCAAACTTTCATTTTGCATTTATGATCTTCATGAATTCAAATTCTTTTCAAATACAAAACCCTAGAGAGAAGATGACATGACTTCTTCCATTTATTTAAATGACAACGGGTGTTGAAAATATTTGAATTTCATTTGGAAAATATTTCCAATTCTGAAACTTTATGCAACTCAATGATTTTCACGAGAGGAGATAAAATGACTTCTTCAAATTATATGAAATATGAGTTGGGAGTTTCAAAGGATCAAATTCAAAGTCTTTTGGAATTATTTTTCAATTTGGAGTTATTTAGATTTTATTCAAATCATTTTTCTCCAAAAATAAAATACAGGGAAAATATGGTAACATGATTCCCTACAACAGAAAATTGGAGAGAAATAAATTTGATTTCATTTTGGTTTTTTCAAATGATTTTGTTGGATCTTATTAGAGTAGGAGCACTGTTGGAATTATTAGAATTTGTGTGTATTTTATTTAATGCTAGAAACATGTTCATGTCGTAGAAAATCTTTTTCTGAAAATTTTGATATATAATATGTCTATATAAAAAAATTTATTTTGTTATTCGGTTTTCCTTCTGTTTCTATTTTTTAAAGAAAAAAACTGTACCTGCGGCCCATATTTATTTATCGCGATGAGACTTTCTCACCCGTAGCGATGCTTAAGTCTATCCGAATCATGTTAGCAATTGCCGCATTTTATGAAATTTGGCAAATGGATGTCAAAAACTGCATTCCTTAATGGATATTAAAAAAGAGTTGTATATGATACAACCAGAAGTTTTTGTCGATCCTAAACGTGCTAACAAAGTGTGCAAACTCCAGCGATCCATCTATGGACTCGTGGAAGCATCTCAGAGTTGGAATATACGCTTTGATGAGGTGATCAAAGCATATGATTTTATACAGACTTATGGTAAAGCCTATATTTACAAGAAAGTGAGTGCGAGCTCTGTAGCATTCTGATATTATATGTGGATGACATATTGTTGATTGGAAATGATATAGAATTTCTGGATAGCATAAAAGGGTATTCGAATAAGAATTTTTCAATGAAAAAACCTCAGTGAAGCTGATTACATATTATGCATCAAGATCTATAGAGATATATCAAGACTCTTGATTAGACTTTCACAAAGCACATACCTTGATAAAGTTTTGAAGACGTTCAAAATAGATCAGTCAAAGAAGGGGTTCTTGCCTGTGTTACAAGGTGTGAAGTTGAGTAAGACTCAAAAACCCGACCACAGTCGAAGATAGAGAGAGAATAAAAGTCATTCACTATGCCTCAGCCATAGGTTCTATAAAGTATGCCATGTTGTGTACCAGACCTATTGTGTACCTTGCCAGGAGTTTGGAAAGGGGGTACAATAGTGATCCAGGAGTAGATCACACGACAGCGGTCAAAATTGTCCTTGGGTACCTAAAGAGGACTAAGGAAATGTTTCTCGATTATGGAGGTGACAAAGAGTTCATCGTAAAGGGTTACATTGATGCAAGATTTAACACTAATCTGGATGACTCTGAGTCTCAATCTGGATACATATTGAAAGTGGGAGTAATTAGCTAGAGTAGCTCCGTGCAGAGCATTGTAGACATAGAAATTTGCAAAACACATACGAATCTGAATATGGCAGACCCGTTGACTAAACTTCTCTCACAAGCAAAACATGATCACTCCTTAATACTCTTTGGGTGTTAATCACATGGCGATGTGAACTAGATTATTGACTCTAGTAAACCCTTTGGGTGTTGGTCACATGGCGATGTGAACTATGGGTGTTGATCACATGGCGATGTGAACTATTGGTGTTAATCACACGGCAATGTGAACTAGATTATTGACTCTAGTGCAAGTGGGAGACCGAAGGAAATATGCCCTAGAGGCAATAATGAAGTTGTTATTTTATATTTCCTTATTCATGATAAAGGTTTATTATTCATGTTATAATTGTATTGATCAGAAACCTAAATACATGTGTGAATACATAGACAAACATTGTGTCCCTAGTGAGCCTCTACTTGACTAGCTTGTTGATCAAAGATGGTTAAGGTTTCCTAACCATGGACATGAGTTGTCATTTGATAATGGGATCACATCATTAGGAGAATGATGTGATGGACAAGACCCATCCGTTAGCTTAGCATATTGATCGTTCAGTTTTATTACTATTGCTTTCTTCATGTCAAATACATATTCCTTCGACTATGAGACTATACAATTCCCTGATACCGGAGGAATACCTTGTGTGCTATCAAACGTCACAACGTAACTGGGTCATTATAAAGATGCTCTACAGGTATCTCAGAAGATGTTTGTTGGGTTGGCATAGATCGAGATTAGGATTTGTCACTTCGAGTATCGGAGAGGTATCTCTGGGCCCTCTCGGTAATGCACATCATAAGAAGCTTTGTAAGCAAAGTGACTAATGAGTTAGTTGTGGGATGATGTATTATGGAACGAGTAAAGAGACTTGCCAGTAACAAGATTGAACTAGGTATGTAGATACCGACGATCAAATCTCAGGCAAGTAACATACCGATGGACAAAGAAAATAACATATGTTGTCATAACGGTTCGACCGATAAAGATCTTCGTAGAATATGTAAGAGCCAATATGAGAATCTAGTTTCCTCTATTGGTTATTGACCGGAGAGGTGTCTCGGTCATGTCTACATAGTTATCGAACCCGTAGGGTCCGCACGCTTGACGTTGGATGACGATATTGTGTTATATGAGTTATGTGATTTGGTGACCGAATGTTGTTCGGAGTCCCGGATGAGATCACGGACATGACGAGGAGTCTCAAAATGGTCGAGAGGTGAAGATTGATATATAGGACGATAGTATTCATACACCGGAAGTGTTCCGGAGTGTATCAGGTATTTTTCGGAGTATCGAAGGGGTTACCGGAACCCCCGGGGGAGGTATATGGGCCATAAGTTGGGAGCACACCAGCCCACAAGGGGTGGCGCCCCCCCCCTCCCGCCCCCTTGGCATGTGGCCGAATTGGAGAAGGAAAAAGGAGGGGTTCGCCCCCCCCCCCCCACCCCTTACTTTCTCTCTTCCCCTTCCTTTCTTCTCCGGTGGAAAAAGGAAAGGGGGTGCCACTTGGGGAAACCCCAAGTAGGATTCGGATCCTACTTGGGGCGCCCCTGGCTGCCTCTCCTCCCCTCCTACCAATATATATGTGGGGAGGGGGCGCCTAGAACCCACAAGATCAATTGTTAGCCGTGTGCAGCGCCCCCCTCCACAGTTTACACCCCCCGTCATATTCTCGCGGTGCTTAGGCAAACCCTGCACGGATCACTTCACCATCACCATCACCATGCATGCCGTCGTGCTGACGAAACTCATTTACTACCTCGACACCTTGTTGGATCAAGAATGCGAGGGACGTCACCGAGCTGAACGTGTGCAGAACTCGAAGGTGTCGTACGTTCGGTGCTTGATCGGTCGAAGCTAGAAGAAGTTCAACTACATCAACCGCGTTGTCAAAACGCTTTCGCTTTCGCTCTACGAGGGTACGTAGACACACTCTCCCCTTCGTTGCTATGCACCTCCATGGATAGATCATTGCGTGTGCGTAGGAAAATTTTTGTTTTCCATGCAACGTTTCCCAACACTGCCAACTCTTTAGATGGCTAGGTGTCAAGTTCTTTAGTGATCAAGAGTAATTGTGGTTCACGGAGATAAAGTCTATGAAGGTTTGGAGATCGCATCAAGCATCTACCATGAGTGATCGGCACAACTTCTCAAACTTGTTGTTGAGGAGAATAGGATGAAGAGAGTTTGTCTTTTGTGTTCAATCACAAATTCTTCTAACCAGATGTGTCTCTTTTATAGAAGAGTGAACTGGTCTACCAAATTCTCTGTCGCCATCGACCATCATTGGTTTCATATTAACCCTACTTTATCTTCATTTGTTTATCCTCGGTTAAGTTTTGATCATGTGGATTATGTTCAGTAGTCGCTCTTGCATTGCTTCGGTAGTTTTCTATAGTGGTCTTGTATCAATTTAGTCCTTTTCCACTGTTGTGTACTAAGAGATTTGAAGTTTCCCGGACAAAATTTTAAATCTCACATTCATCCCCCACTCCCTCCTGAGGGTCTACATACTTCCTTCCTATGCCTGCCACTAGATGTGATGGTAATTTTCAACATTCCAATATGGCAAGGTGGGGGCGTGGGCTTTTGAGAAGTCTGGTGTCTACACTATAAAGTCATCATACCTGGATCTAATTACTCAAAAGGAGTGAATGCTATGGATGAAGGGACAACTACGGGTACCTCGACGATAGATGAATAGTTATGTAATGTTGGGTGGAAACTAAAGGTGGTGCCAAAAATCAGAGTGTTTCTAGTTGAGGACTAAAGGAATTCTACCAAATGAATGCTCATTGCATAGATGACATATTTGTTGTCAATGCATTCTTTGTTTGGCAATGGACGAGCATCTGATGCATATATGCACTGATTCACTCTTCACATGCCAAACGCTTTTGGGATGAAGCTCAGAAGTGGTTTGCCTACCACGACTTCACCCGCCTACTTGGTCACGCGGCATTGTCAGCGCCCCAATGTTCTCGGATGGTGATAGAGCAAAGATAGTGTTGATCATGTAATCTATTTGGCATTCCAGAAATAGATGAACCCACGAGGGTGAACATGTTGATTCAGCAAATTCATTGCGAACTATCTGAGAAAATTTGGCAATCCTAGAGCTACCACAGGAACATGCACTCACTAGTAGAGAAATGGGTAGCCACAACTTTAGTTGGTGGCACACCATTTCCAACCAACCCCACCACTATTTGGCACGTCACCACAAAATGGCCCATTAGTTAGTGTTGGTGTTGCCTTTTTTTTCTAACACACCACAAATTGGCCCATTTGTATTAACTGGGCACAATCTAATGCTTGCGTTGTATTTCTATCAACGTCGTAGGTAATTAATTTAGTGTTGGCATGGTAATTCCTGGTACACCATAAATAATTTTGAATCTTTTATAATCTGGAGTATTTTTTATTTTTTTAGTGTTTTTTACATTAAGTTTGTCTATTGTTTTTAAGTATTTATATAATTTTGACTCTTTTTTAATGTTTTTGAGTCTTTTGTTTTTCTAAAACTTTTATAATTTTGAGTCTTTCCATTATTTTGAGTTTATTTATTGTTTTTTGAGTTTTTTATTTTGCCTCTTTTCTATTTTTTAAGTATTTTATTATTCTGAATCTTTTATACTTTTGAGTCTTTTCTTGTTTTTGAGTCTTTTTATAATTTTGAGTCATTTATTATTTCGAGTCTGTTTATTGTTTTAAGTCTTTCTATTATTTCAAATCTTCTATAATTTTGAGTCTATTATTTTTTAGTATTCTATTTTTTTAAAAATCTTTTATATTTTTTTATTTTTAGAATATTTTGATTTTGAGTTTTGTATTGTTTTTTTAATCTTTTTTATCAAAGGATGCATTACAAAGCTTGCCACCAAAATGTGTGACTTCTACTCACTACTATTCATTGAAAAATATTTGGAGACCATGAAAGTTCTAAACAAAGAAGCTAACTGCAGTCCCCTCCACATTTTCTCATCCGGGCTTGGGACCGGCAAAGGCAGTGTTAAACTACAAAACTACTAAATACAAAAAAATTAGCAAACACCACAACCAATTATTCACCTAAGCAACAAGCCACAGAATCAACCAAGGTAGTATTGGCATGACACACGATTGGCAATAAATATTCACGCAAGTTTTCACAAGATCATAACACAGACATAGTTCAAAATCACATGGAAACACCATTGAAATCATGCTTGCCTCACTAGCAGAATCACAGTTCAAAATCACGGTTCAAATCATGTGTGTCCACGCGAGCAGAGACACCGCTCACAACTCACAAGAGCACAACCAGAGGTTCAAATTACACAGAAACAAAGAGCATCACAAGTAATGGGGATTAAAAATTGAACACACAGAAGTACTAAAGACCCAATGAGGGGCCGCAGCATCAAACACAAAGTAGTCAGACAGCGTCTAATCCATACGGAACACACAACATGGACAACCTGCTGAAATGAAAATAAAGGTGAATCAAAGAAATTGAACACACAACATGGACAACCTGCTGCATCTAGGAAGTGAAGATGCTCCATTCCTGAATACAAGTAAAATTGCGTATTGTAAACTACCTGATTGTTCAAAAGTAACTAGCTAGTACTCTTAAAGTAACTAGATAATTGCGGTCGCGGGGCGCATACTCATACACTAAGCTTCTAATCACATCACTCATCTCAAATATACCACTGGCTTCAGTGATGTTATAGTACAAAATGACACTGAAATAGATATACATTGGTACTGGGGTACAGAGAACTACCGCAAGAGTTCCAACACACAAAAATCAGTAGTAAATCACCATTGGGATGAATAAAATGTACTGCTGCAAACAAAGACATTTATCTCTGAACTATATATGCTAACCATATCTTACAATAGATAATCAATCCAGAAACACAACAAATGCTAGTTAACATCCAAAAGAGGAAAATAGAGGGAGAAACAAGCCACATCTTTAAAAAGGTGCACAAAACCATTTATCATGCACAGAAACTTACATCAGCTAGATTTCAAGTCTTGCATGCACAAAACTAAATAACAATCTAACCATCTAGGTAAACTAGAATGCCATCAGCCACAAAATCCAGAAGGTAAATGCAGCTCCCTCCACATTTTCACATCCGGGCTTGGGACCGGCAAAGGCAGTGTTAAACCACACCAATCATCAATCAAGCATACAGGCCACACCACCAAGCAAATGCAACATTCACACAGAGTCACACACGCAGAGAGTCAATCACACATAGTCAAGCCACACAGAGTCACACATAGTCAAGCCACACACAGTCAAGCCACACACAGTCAAGCCACACACACACAGTCAAGCCACACACACAAAGTCAAGCCACACACACACAATCAAGCCACACACACAGTCAAGCCACACACACACACACATAGTCAAGCCACACACACAGAGTCAAGCCACACACACACACAGTCAAGCCACACACACAGAGTCAAGCCACACAGAGTCACACACACATAAAGGAGCGCTTGCACACAAGAAACAGACGTAGATAGGGGCACAGACAGAAAGCTAATACATAAGCTATAAAGAATTCCAGAACTTGAATGAGTAAACCGATCTCTCTAGAGGGTTGAGGGTGATTCTGATCTTCATTCCTGAAAATAGGAAGCTAGTTAGAGGCTGATTAAGTGTTTATCTTCATCCCACAAGTTTGTAGGCACATAGGCGCATGCTTATTTATTTAGAATTTGGTTTCTAATTCAAATATCATGAGTGTACACATATGAACATAAAAGAAATGTTAAATGTGTTCTTGTTCTACTTACTAGAGAAAGGAAGGCATGTAACATGAGCAACATTCTTATAGAAATTCTGGCTACGGTAAGAGCAACCTTCAACACTGATTCATTTGTAGTGCTAGAAGATTCCAGCCTGCAGGGCAGAGAAACAATGTCAGTACAAATCACCAGGCAAACCAACCTTCTTACTTGTTGGGTCCAAATCAAGGAATTCTAGCTACCAAATAATGCAACCTCCAAACATCAGCCTCACTGGTGCACACCAGCTTATAAGCTCAGGTATTGCATTTATATTATACAGAATAAACAAACCAGCCTACCACCAGTCAAGTTCGAAATAATGTACTGATTAACCGAGCTTATGATTACTTGCCAACAATTCGAAAGTGAACTGAAGTCTAGTGTTTATTCCATTTGTAAGTAGAAGATGATGCAAGCAAAAACCCTAAAAGCAGAATTAATTCACTGGCCAGGTGTATGTAAAGCATCCACTTTTCACATATTGGGAATATGCACTAATGCCAACTGCCATTATTCCCTTTATATTCAGAACAAAGATGTTGATATTTATAGGTAGTTCCTATTTTTCATATTATACATACTAGGCCATGTATTCTAAAATTGAAAAGAACCACCAAAGAATGGTTAATGTAGCCAACCGATGAAAAGCAGGTTAACTCACCGGGTGACGTGGATCAGCAAGCATGGGAAAGAGGCCTCTAACTGTGAGTGATTGTCTTGCCTGCAGGAAGACAATGCAACAAATATGAGTTATAACAGTGACACACTGCCAAACACCAGAGACAAGTCTTGGTCCAACATAAGCAGTACTGTTTCTTATCAGGCAAAATTCTATAGTACTCCCTCCGTCCCCAATTACTTGTCTTGGATTTTTCTAGATAAGGATGTATTACACACGTGGTAATACATGTTAATTAGTGAATCTTGTTGAACACCACACTGTTTCTCATCAGGGTAAATTCTGTAGTACATTAGCAAGTCCAGTTGAACAACATACTCCCAATCTTTCGGTTTGTTAGGCACATGCGTATTTTCAGATCAACGATTTGGCCAATGAAATATGAGTTATGCTACAAAAGGTACACCATGGCAAACCTATTTCAATGGTATACTTCAACATATAATACATATTTCGTTGGTCAAACTGATGATCTAGAAATATAGGCGTCCCTTATAAACTGAAACGGAGGTAGTAGGAATTATGCACCAAGTAAAAATAAAGGAGCAATACATATCATCAATCTTTTGCTGAGAGAAAAGAAGGATGTTGTATGAAGGCAAAACCATGACGGTTAAATGCTAAATGAATTTTCTAGCATTACATGGCAAATACTTATATACTGTTCCTCTGTATTGAGTTGCACAATTGTGCAAGGTTCGGTGTTAGATTCGTCATTAACAAAAACTATAGCCTGAAGTTATCTTTAAAAGTTTGAAGATCAGAATGCTAGTTCTGAATCATTATTACCTAGATATAGCACACACAGGAAGTACTAAAAAGGTTACAAGGAAAAAGGTTGTTCACATACTTCAAATGCCCCTGTGAAGCTCCACTTCAATTGATTTGTTTTTAGACGAGGAATGGCATGGTGGGCCTGTACTTGGCAATTAGCCTGCAGATACTCGATACGGCATAATATATCAATCAATTTCCATTAAACTACAAAGATAAGGTGAAGCGCCTATAAGAAGAAATACTCTTTTTCTCCTGTCCAGATGAGGTGAAGCAAATGATGACCGAAGCCTTAACTTTGATAGCAGCCCGCACCTAGATAATAGGTAGTGAACTATTTCAGACTTATAAACCCAAGTGTCACAGACTGATATTCAATCAATGGGAGACAGAAATTGTTCCCTGTAAACACAAAAAAAGGTTGGAGAATGAAAAGAAACAAAATACGCACTTCAGAGGAAGCAATAGACCCCATGTGGGTCATGGGTTCTCCCACGTATTTCATGGTTCGCTTGAAGTACAAATCCTGGTTGAAGACATTCTCAGCCTGTGAAACAATTCATGAAAATATATCACCAAATATGAAGAGAGAAAAGGCAGGAACATATACCTCCAAAAGAAAGTTCACCTCAGCACAAATTCTGCCTACCGTTGAAATAGTCCCAACTGGATACAACCCACGGAGAGTCTCGGCACCAAGGAGAATGGCATCACTACGAACAAAACAATTGTGATTCATGTTACAGCTTGTGTAGTTATAGTTTGTTTGGGTGCAGTAATGAGCAGCTGTACAGGATCACCAAAGTATAAGATATCTACAAGAGGCAAAAACTAACCATCCAGCACCGCATTTGACACATCAGTCGCATCTGCACGAGTAGGCCTTAGGTTGTCCGCCATACTGTCCACAGCACAAGTAACAGCAGCAGGTTTTCCAGCCATGTTGCACTTGTGCAGAGCAAACTTCTGAAATAAGAACACTTAAAGAACGACAAAGTAGTACTCAATAGAGAAAAATACATGTTAATTACTATCAACGTTAGGAATATTTTCCAAAGTATGAAGTGCAAACAAACATGTGATATTCAACAAAATATCAATATAAAAAATTTCAATCTGTTGGGAAAGATGGCACTGTGAAGTAGTACACTCTAAATATCGACATAGAGTTACTTACTTGCCACACATCTTCTGCATGCCTTGTATAAGACAGATAGGAAGTCAATCTTGTTTGGAGCATCCCATTTTTTCATAACCTGAAAGTGGCGTATGCTCATAAAGTCATATAATGGGTTACAGCAAGGAGCTCCGGTTTCATGAAAAAAAATGACATGTAAAGTCTAGCGCCAAGTTAATACAAGGAGCAAGAGAGATTCTTGGGAGGAGTTCCTTACATCTTTA
Source organism: Triticum monococcum (assembly GCA_034509565.1). Lineage (NCBI taxonomy): Eukaryota > Viridiplantae > Streptophyta > Magnoliopsida > Poales > Poaceae > Triticum > Triticum monococcum. Next base: position 782,436,565 of record CM067842.1, on the reverse strand, counting down.
TCCTCGTCAGACAACGTGGGCATGTCGATATGAATCTGGGAGCAGTGCAATGTGAAGGCATAATAATCACAAAAAAGTTCAGAAAAATAATAGCGAGGTCTGTTACCTACTGGCTACTACCAATACCAAAATTAGATACCAATCAACAAACAACAATCAATCAATTGTAATAACCATGAACAAACAGCAACCAATCGTGTCATATAAACATGTAATATCTCAAGGCAACAAACAACAATCAATCGGCCTACATGGTTTGTACCTTCTCAAGGCAATCAATCAAACAGCAAACAACAATCCATCTCAAGGCAATCAATCAAACAACAAACAACAATCCATCTCAAGGCAATCAATCAAACAACAAACAACAATCCATCTCAAGCCAATCAATCAAACAACAAACAACAATCCATCTCAAGCCAATCAATCAAACAACAAACAACAATCAATCAAGCGTGCCATATGGGAACATAAGCAAACCATGATAACAATAAACAATTGAAAAGAACAGCATCAGAACAACTGTAACAGGCAAGAACAGGATTCTCTACATCTAGGATGGGAGCACACACGCCTGTCGGTAAAACAAGAATCGACAGAGGGCAACCAGAGTATCAAGCGCATGCGTTTGAGATATGAAAATAACCGACGAACAACGCATGTGATGGAATAGAGGGAACGATTTGACACTGCTCCAATTTCCGAACCAAGAACCCATCGTTCCTGCAACCGTCGCCCCGACACGAACACGAAACGCAGAATCGTCGGATAACAGAAGCGCACGCACAAGTAAACGCAGGAAATATCGCTCCACCGTGAACACGAAACGCAGGATCGTTAGATAACAGAAGCGCACGCACAAGTAAACACAGGAAATATCGCTCCACCGTGAACACGAAACGCAGGAACAGAAGTTTCTCAAACAGACTTTAGTTTGCAAACCAGACCGACCGACCGCTCGCTTGCTAGCCCGCTTCCTCCCAGAGTCGCAGGGACGGAGACCCCCAACGAGACGGCCCCAAGAACACGCAAGAGCATCAGGGCGACAGCGAGGACAAGCAAAATCATATCACAGGCGACTCTAAAGTGACGAGGAAGACGGGTAAATCAAACCAAACGCGATTTTCTATCTAAAGGGGCGAATCTAGGACGAGCAAAATCAGTCGAAATAGACGCACTTCAAGGCAGATGAATCGAGAACGAGCAAAATGACAAATCATACGCGGTTCTTCTAATCTAAACGGACGAATCGAGCGGGGATGAGCAACATAAAGTCAGAGGCGAGAGGAGAGGGAATCGGGGACGAATTGCCTCACCAGATGCGAGAGGAGGAGAGGCACGAACCAAGGATGAATTGCCTCACCAGACGCGAGAGGAGGAGAGGTAAGCCATTCATACCTAAAAAGTATATGTTTCAAGTTGGCAACAGCGGTTGTCTCTCATTAGTTCCAAGCCGATGGCTAGCCTGAAATGACATGAGCGACTTAAAATGTGAGTGTGATGTAAATGATATTTCTATTATTCTTGAAGTAAGAAAAGTAGCTTACATCATCGGCAGCACCAGCAGTCATATTTACAAATGAAGATTCATATGACCTGTTATGTAAAAAGCATCATATGAGTCAAAGATACTTAGAGATCAGTTTATGATCATAACAACATAAGTAATTATTCATGTGTGTATATCTAAGTTATCAAGGAATCAAGGATTCAGTATAAAACAAGTCAGACAAACTGATCGAAATTCAAACTCTGACCATTTGAAAGCAAAGAAACTTACCGATGATTTATAGTCCTGCAACTCCAATAAGTCACCTGGTTTGTCGTCTTTGACTTTAGCTATAGCTGAGAAGAACTAAGAACAAATAGAAGTACACAAATGGAAGTAACTAGTGTGTTTCAAAATTAGCAAACAATCCCACCCAGGGGGGAAATGTATTTCAGCAAACCATAAAAATAGAACAATCAAAAGAATACCTCTCTCGACATTGCTTGCCTATACATCCACCCATGGCGTACTTCTGTGTCGAGGAGCATGTCGTGGACTCATACTTGGCCCAATCAGTCTTGTACATGTGAGCAATCTCAGGCACCAGAGGATCATTGGGGTTGGGGTCCATCAGCAACAAATAGATTGACAGGAGGACCTGTTAACAGAGACGGGTAAATGTTAGAGAAACATAAATGAAGAATTTTTGTGAGATTAAGTTGTTGAAGTAACCAAGCTTATATCAGCAACAAGCTTTAAGCAAAAATGGAACAACCAAGCTAGGAATGCAGATCATTACCTTTGATATGGTCAAAGTCGGGCTCCACTGTTCCTTGAGAATGTCAAGGCAAATGTTGTCGTTGCTGTTGATGTTTGGGTGGAAGTGGAAGTGGAACACCTTGGTGCGGAAAGAGACCTGAAATATGTTCATGTCTGAATGTTAAGATAGCAAGCAGCAGCAAACTAATTGTTTGAGGACCCCCAAGACATTTGTGTAACAGCAATTCCAATATCATAGAATCAATATGAACTCCTTTTTACAAAGGTTAGCTCGGTACACCGGAAATTACCTTCGGGGGCTTGAAGGGATAATCCAGTGGGAAATGGATGTTCACCAAAAATAGGCCACCAGTAAACGGACTGTCCAAGGGTCCCAAGATATTGGCCTGCCAGTGGAACATGTCCTCACCTACAGGACCTTCCTGAATAAAAGGAAAGTAATACATATTACACAACAGTCAGACAAGCATTTGTATGAAGCCAGTCAAGTATGAGTAAGAAACAAGTCATATTTGCTGCGAGATCAAACAGCAGCCAGCTTTAGTTATGTGTGAACAAGTTCAGAATTAGGCATGAAATTATATGTGTGAACAATCATCATATACCCGTCCAGTACAATGATTAGAATAATTCAAAGTTCATTATTCTTAATTTCAAGAGGTTAGTGGAACCAACTGTTGTATTAAAAAACATCAAGTCACCCAGGAGGCCAGGACATCCACTGAAGCCACTTATTCTCCACAAAAACACAAAACATCAGGTTTACACACATTATGAATGCTGAAGTTGTTTCAGTAATTATATTTATTCCAGTATGCGTTAATAGACTAAGGAAGACAGGTGACCATTGCCACCTCACCTCCTAAAACATAGTTCACTCTCAAAAATTCTCCCTATTGATTTGGTTGGTACTGCTTAAGTTTCTTAAATAGTCTAGTCCATGCCTAACAGATTAGATTGGAACTGTTTATGTTTCTTATATAGTGCTAGTCATGCCTAACTGTCCATATAAAATGTGAAGTGCTTGGCAATTTTAATTTCTTTTGGTTATGGCAGTTAAGATAGCATATAGTGCTACAGGGTGGTGCATGTTCTGCCCATGTGGTACTGGTACTGACTGTAAATTGTAATAAGGTTGGCATACTTTATAACCTAACAGAACAAAATCCAAGGGTTTTTTTAAATGGCCTGCTCAGAAGATACATCACACACTTGACATGAGTAAATCATATTAGTAGTCCATGTACAGTTCATAAGCAGTATTCTCCACCAATCAATCCAGCAAACCTAAAAGCACTGCGAGAGCGCAGCTAAATAATCGACAACCTAACCCCCATGACCAGTAACAACAGTTAACAACCAGGCCACGCCAACGGCGCGCTCATCAATTCGGGGCAAGATATAGACGGAATCAAAAGGGGCAGAGGGGAAATCACCTGCGCTGAGGTGGGAGGGTCCTTCTGCAGGTCCTTGCAATGAGACCATTTTGTTGGTCCATACTTTCTTACAAGATCAATAATTTTGTCATCTTCCTGTAGAAAAAATATCATAATCATAAATATAACTATAAAATGTGCAAAAGGTTTGTTTTTCGAGCAAAGTCAGGAGTGCAGTGCCAAACCTCTTGAGTCCAATGACCTTTGATGAGTTCAGGGTTAAGAACCATTTGCCATGGATGTAAATATTGTACCTCTGTCCTATCCAGAAAGAGCTCAGCTGCATAGATAGATGCCGACAGAATATGTGAGCTCACCACACTTGCATATACAGAACATCATCCAAGCAAGTATGGAATTACTATATTACTAGCTAAAATGTGGGCTATGCATTCATAAGGTTACCATTACCAGCCATGAGATAAACATTTGTGTAAAATACCAGGTTGATGAGCGATCCACGGCTTCAGTTAAAACACCAGTAGCACACCATCAGAACAACGATAATGAATCAAATTAGGCATCATGAAAACATCCATTCAAATATCAGGTGCCAATATCTAAAACCAAAAGTTCCAGTAGCAAAATTTGGGTAAATAAACACTTTGGGACTAGAGGCATCAGCATCACAAAATTTAAAGAATGTAAATATACCTGCACTATATGCCAACTCAACCCATCAGTGTCCTTAGCAACACAATAAAGAGCAAATGTGATGTGTCCAGATCAACATGTGTGTACCTTAAATACTTAGAAAAGCATTGCATAATCACAAAAAAGTTCATAAAAAAGAATAGTGCAAGGTCTGTTACCTAAGATCAGGAACTACGAATACCAAAGTTTGATACCAATCAACAAACAACAAGCAATCAAGCAATCAAGCAATCAATCAACAAACAGCAAACATCAATCAATCAACAAACAACAATCAATCAATCAATCTTAATAACCATACGCAAACAACAATCAATCGTGCCATATAAACATGTAGCATCTCAAGCCAAATTTGTAGGTTAATAACTTGAATAAAACACATCATGGCTAGTATACTAACACAGAAGTCACATCAGATTTGAATCAGTGAACTTCAAAAGGGAACAAAGAGCAGTAGAAATGCAGTATTGGTAAACATGATTAATTATTAGGAAAAGAAGTGAAAACAAACAGGGAAAAGGGTGCTCTGATGAGTGGATGCATTGGATATGAAAACAAGCAGGGAAAACGTGATTATGATGCATTGGATGCCAAATCGGCCACGCAAAGAAGTGGAAACCAAGCAAGTGATTGTTACAAGAGTCAGGCTTTTCTTCTCAGCCTATCATCCTAATTTATCAGCAGGAAAGAAGCCTCACATCGCAGTACCCACGGCCTACATGGTTTGCGCCCCTGAACACGAATCATCATATATTGAAACATAAGCAAAGCATGATAACAAGAAACAAGTTGAACACGCATCATCATCATATATTGGAACATAAGCAAAGCATGATAGCAAGAACAACCGTAAGAGACAAGAACAAGATTCTCTGCATCTAGGACGGGAGCACACATGCCTGCTGGTAGAACAAGAATGGACAGAGGGAAACCAGAGTATCACAAGGGCGCATGCGTTTGAGATATGAAAATAACCGACGGACAACGCAGGCAGGATCGTGAGATAATAGAAGCGCACGCACAAGTCTCTCAAACAGAAACGCAAGAAGCATCGCTCCACCGCTAACACGAAACACAGGATCGTCAGGTAGCAGACGCGCACGCGCAAGGTTCTCAAACACAAACGCAGGAACCATCGCTCGACCACGAAAATGAAACGCAGGATCGTCAGATAACAGGAGCGCACGAACAAGTTTCTCGAACAGACTTGTTAGCTCGCAAACAAGACGGTGACCCAAACCGACCGACGACGGACCGCTCGCTTCCTCCCAGAGTCGCAGGGACGGAGACCCCCGACGAGTCGGCCCCAAGAACACGCGGGGCAACGGCAAGGACGAGCAAGAATCAAACCACACGCGACTCTGAACTGACGACGACGGCGAGGAAGAGGAAATCAAAGCAGACGCGCATTTTCTATCTAAACGGTCGAATCGAGGACGAGCGAAATCAACTGAATCAGACGCGGTTCAGAACACAGGAACCGAGGACGAGCAGAATCGAACAAATCAGAAGCGATTCTTCTATCTACTCTAAACGACGGACGAATCGAGCAAGGACGAGCAACATAGAACCAGACGCGAGAGGAGGAGACGCAGGAACCGAGGACGAATTACCTCACCGACCGAACGCGAGACGAGGAGATGCAAGAACCGAGGACGGGTCGCCTCACCAGACGCGAGAGGAGGAGAGGCACGAGTCGAGGACGAGCGCGCGCGGCTGGCGCACGACGCCGGTGCCCCCGCCGCCGGTCGCCCGCCACTTGGCCGAGCCCCCGCCCGCGTCCTCGGGGAGCGGCGCGGCCCCGCAGGCGGAGAGGAGAGGGAGCAGGGCGCGAGCGGGCGGAGGGACTTGGAATCGGAGGCCGGAACGGAGGCCACCGCGCGGCCAGGACGGGCCGAGGACGAAGGAAGGAGGCGAGAGGCGCGGCCCGGACGGGGAGAGGAGGAGCGGGCCGGGCAAAGGGCGGAGCTTTATAGGCGGGGCGGAGGCGGTGGCGGCGGGCGGAGGCTTGTCCTTGCCGAGGTGCGCGTGGCGTGGGTGCGGATACGAAAGGCAAGTGGAGCGGGGCTGGATCCGGAGCGGAGGCGGCGGCGGAACGAGAGTTTTCCAGGCAGCTGATGCCCGTGAGTACCGTTGCCGTGCCTCTTTCCTTTTTTTTCGGATCAGATTGGTTGCGTGGTGAAAACAAATGTGTTAGAAACACCTACCACTGCCAAAAAAAATATAAACGCCACGTTCTTTTTTTTGCTAGTGCCAACTTATTAAGTGTAAATTATTTTTGGCCCGGATATAATAGCTTAGGATACGTATTTGACTTGATCGAAACCTCGTCTCGCCCGCTCTAGCTTCTGTTGCTTTCATCCACTTTCTCGCCTCTCCTTCCCTCCCGTCGTCGGTGTAGGCGGCGGCGGGGCGTTTCTCCTCTCCTGATGGTGTGCGCTACGCGGGATGCGGCATCGTACCGGGGGCGCGGCGGCAACGAGTCAGACGGGAGCGTCGGTGGCGTGGGCGGATGGCAGGGCTGTGGCGGCTGTGCGGATTCCAAAGGTGGGTGCTCGGGGCGCTTGACGAACTTTCTTTCAAATTTGATGATTTTTTTCAGATTTAATGAAGTGTTTTTTAAATTTGATGAACCTTTTTTCAAATTCAATAGACTTATTTTCAAATACGATAAACTTTTTTCACTTTTTGTGAACTTTTTCTCAAAATTGATGAACTTTTTTTCAAATTCAATGATTTTTTTCCAATTCGATGAGCTTCTTTCAAAATCAATTAACTTTTTTAAAAAATTATGTGATTTTTTTCAAATTTAATAAAAAAATTTCCAAATTCATGAGCTTTTTTAAGTTTGTGAACTTGTCTTTCAAAAACCATGGACATTTTTTAGTCAACTTATTTTTTTTCAAAAGTCGCCTGGTTGACCGCGACCGATCTGACGCGATCAAGGGAACTAGAAAACCAGTTAACCGCTATTTTTTTCTTGGGCCGGCCCATGAGCGGGGCCGCATGGGCGCCAAGAAGCTCAACAAGGCGCCCTATAGGAGCTCCCACTGGACCCAAGGGAAGGCGGTCTGTTGCTGCTTGGCGCCATGCGCCAAAGCGGTATAGCCTGAGATTCTTTGTTTTCTTCTTTCTTTACGGTTCTTTCATGTCTCGTGCCCTGGACTTCAAGGGCACATCTCCATAAGACCACCACCTGAATGACAACAAAGCGATGCTCTGAGTAGGTCGAACAAAAAAAATTTTTTGCAACAACAGGCTATATTGAATTGCTCAGGAGGATTACAGTGTATGTGAATACATCCTAAAAGAAAAGCAGGGGTGTAATTCACCAAGATACGTCTTCTACGATCCTCACTAGCCTATTTGGCACACATGTGTGCCGCTTCATTTGCTTCTCGGTTGATATGAACAATGAAGCAAGATTGAAAACTGGATCTCGCGTCTACATTTGCTTTTCGGTTTGATATGGACAATGGAGCCAGGTCTGCTCTTGAAAATCTTGCCTCATTTAGCATTCACACAACATCTTGAGCATCACTTTCGATGATCACCTTGAGATGTCCAAATTTTGCCTCATTTAGCATTCGCACATCTTGAGCACCACTTTCGATGATCACCTTGAGATGTCCAAGAGCAAGACGAATGCCATCACGAAGCGCCAAGGCTTTCATAGTGCTTGCATTTTGTGCAAAATTGATACCAAAATTGCTTGTGCTCTGAACCAGTGCTTCGATATGGTCCCGAATAACAACTCCCATACTACCATAGCCATCTTGCTCGTAATAGCTCGCATCAACATTGACCTTGATGTAAGTGATCTCAGGGGGTATCCAGACCGATTTCTCAGCTCTCGTGCTGTCTTCAAGCCCACTAGCGCAGCTAGATCGTGGATGGTATCAATGGCCCATTTGAAGTTCTCCATGTCTATTGTTTCTTTCAGTCCAAATCGTCCAGCACCCACACAAAATGGTAGCAGCATGCGGTTCTAAAACTTGTTCGACATCAACAATTTCTATGAAGAGAAGGGATCCTGACCGGAAGGAAGCAACAACGTTCAATCGTCTCCTCAACACCACAATCTTCACAAAATAGAATCTGCTCAACATGTTGTTCTTGCAGAACATGGACCTGCCGACCAAAGAACGCTTTCAGGTTCCATCATGCACATGGATCAAAAACCATGGGGTCTAGCGAGTCTACGTCACTTTGCCAGCAGGCTAAATTCTAATACCTGCCTTGTCTGCTTCCATGCAAGCAAGGTCGAGATAACACGAGACATCACATGATCCAAGCAACTGAGTCAAGAGCTACGAAGCGCTAATGCACTACCTTAACACGACGACTCCATAATTTGAACGGGGAGCGAGGCTATGCTAAGGCATTCTTTTAGGTGGTGGTTACATGTTCAGTGACTTTCAGTTCTCCAAGGCACCAGGCGCAGCACAAAAAGGGTCCCTCCTGTCTTCACCTTGGGAACTTGCGTAGGCGGTCCGAAATCACCACGACTGTGACCAAAAGACCAGCCAAGTACGGGGTGTTCATCCTTCCGCCCAGATGAGCTTGAAGATGTTCTTGCTAGCTCCCGCGTTGACCATGCCGCTCTTGTTCTTCAGCATCTCCTCCTGGGCACGCCTATCGCCATCCTTCAAAGTTACAAGGATAAACTTTTAGTTCTACAGACATGTTTAATTGGTCTGTACATCAATAGCGCGAGGAGCAGCTAAGGATGTGTGTGTACATACACTGGTCACAACTGTTCCAATGAGTAAGTAAAATTGTATAAGTTGTATATGTAAAGAACATTGTATAAGTTGAAAGGAAAAGAGGACTCACAAGCATGGTGTACGCCTTAGCAAGCAAGAGAAGAGTGGGGTAGAGACTCGTGACAGCAAGAGCAGCTTCTGTCACTTGTGGCACCTGATTTAGATGCACAATAAATGAGAAAACTACTGCATGAAATGGACTACCCGGCAAACTTTGGTGGAGGTGGCTGTATTCGCCCAGTTACCTGCATAAGCTGAAGGGCGAATATATCGCTCATAGTGACCTTCTCAAGGTCAGAACACCTCTTCACAAACTCGTCATAGGTCAGGCAAAGTCGAGAGGTATCAGCACCAGCAGAGAAGTTTCTGCTGTAGTAATCAATTATAGAGACCGTGAGGTGGCCGTATTTCTTTTCAGTGTCAGCATACCCAGTGGTTCTTTGGACATCAAATCCTTCAAGAACCTCAGTAGTGAAGCAGCTGAAATACAAGGCATATGGAGCAGTTAATAGGGCATACAACTGACATCCTGAACGGAAGGAATGATACTTAATAATGTTAAACAACAAGAAAAAAGCACTGCCATTCAGGGGTTAACATGATCGTCCAGGCTACATGAGAAGAGTACATACGCTGTTTTAACGCTCTCTGATCCATCTACAGTGTTTACAGGTATACTCCCTCCGTCTGAAAATACTTGTCATCAAAATGGATAAAGAGGGATGTATCTAGAACTAAAATACATCTAGATACATCCCCTTTTATTCATTTTGATGACAAGTATTTCTGGACGGAGGGTTAGCTTCCTTAGCCCACATTTCTGCAAAGGATACAACAAATGGAGGTATCACGTCGTATTGTTGCTAAAATAACCACAGCAAACCATATATGGACAAGAAATACAGTTTCTTTGGGAAGAGATGCACAATCTACAGGCTCAAGCTTATGTCTGCTAATAACATCGTCCTTCATCATCTCATACCCAAATATGGGCTATGCTTTTCAATTAATGATAACAAAGAATAAGGGAAAAAATCTCCTCGGCTAAGATTAGACTCAAGCAACATCAAATCACAGGGAATAGCGTGCCGGCATAAAACATGGCTGGTCAAAAGACACTCAGCATGTTGCAGGGAAACATTCCTTTCGTATTCAGCATGTCTGAAACTCAATTGAAATCTAAGATAAACAAGATATCGCAAAGCTCTTCATCTAAGAAAAAAGAAGCACAGATCCGATGCACTGCTGCTCTTCGTCAAAATAAAAAGTTCTTTATCTAACTGTTTACAGATGCATCCATACCTGTGCCGCCAAACAGGCTAATGACTATACCCATCAACTTATTTGCAACATGACCAAAACAATGTGTTATGTTGCCACAACTGCTGATCAGGATTGTCACAAGAAACAAATGGTAATCTACGATTCAATTTTTTTTATCACTATCAGTTAGAAATTGGAAGGGGAGCCTTGGCACAGCGGTAAAGCTGTTGCCTTGTGACCATGAGGTCACAGGCCTCTTGCAGAAATGTAGGGAAAGGCTGCGTACTATAGACCCAAAGCAGTCGGACCCTTCCCCGGACCCTCCGCAAGCGGGAGCTACGTGCACCGGGCTGCCCTTTTTTATACTATCAGTGAGAAATTGAAAGCATGAACAACTGGGAAAGTTAAGACGGAAGGTTTATAATATTAATGACAAAAATCAAAGCTATTTTCAGATGGTACCTTCAGTCTTAGTTTTTGATCTTTGTATCTGTTGTCCTTAATTGAGCCGAGTAAATCATCCACATTTTTCCTTTCAACAATGAAATCAAGAACATACTCCATGTCATGTTCTTTATGGCGAGCAATCCAAAGAGCATCTCCAACAGGCAAGTGTTTAATCTGGATGACATGGTTCAAACAGAAGGATGAGCACCATTTTCTTTGGCACATTATATGAACAGTTCAATCTACGCAAAGCAACTTTGTTAATATTATTATGCTGTATCCTTGCACACAAGCAAGAAAAAAGTGCAATCAACAATCATCAACACAGTGGGGCAGCGACCAAACATATCAGATAATTAATCCAGCAGTACATGGTATTTAATTTAGAGCCGTGTTGATGCATGACTTTTAGCAGTATATTTTGGTTGTCTTAAGAAATGAACAAGGATAACACCCAGAGTACAGATGAATTAGATACAAGAAGAAAGGAAAGGGCAAGCAGGGTTAAATAAAGAAGAGTTCACATAAGTCTCAATCCAACTAACCTCTACAGGTATATTAAACTGCGAGCGTATATTATCAACAACTTTTCTTCTGGAACGGGGCCTGCACAAAAAGGGAGCAATCATAAGAGAACTGAATTCTGATGCATAGATGGATGATTAAATAAAAAAACTATTGGGTGCAACAATAATTTGTTTCTTTGGAAAATAATTTAGTTAAACAACATACAGAATCTAAAATTTTATATACAGAAGCAGAAGGTTAAACAGTTTAAGTAACATGAGATAACGAATCAAAGTGTCATCAAAATTCACAATTCCAGCAGCAAGTGGATAAGTATGTGAAATTCCTTGCCTATTTTATTTTAACAGAAATAATATTAACATGAAGAATAGAATGAACTTGTGTTATGACCGGCATAGTAGGGGCTTAGCCCAGTGGGTTATGGCCCAAGTTATCTTATCGTTATTAGGGGCTTAGCCCAATTATCTTATCGTTATTAGGATCGTTTGCTTAGGAGTCAAGTAAACCTCTCTACATAAGGAGAGGAGATGTATCAATCTAATCAAGCAAGAAGCAATCAGTATTTGCTTGGCTTCTCTACATAAGGAGGGGACGGGGGAGGGGGGGGGCGACATATATTGTTTACTTGCTAAGACAGCCTTACTATGATCCTACTTAAATATCACACACAACTAAAAAATACAACTCATGAGTAAGATACGATCATACAGACCCGAAAGTATCTCGATCATCCAATATCAGCACCACTTCATAAGCTTTCAGAAAACTTTCATTAGATTGATGAGGTGGCATAGCTAGTAAAGACTTTTCAGCAGAACCCTGACATTAGAAAAGAAAATGTTGCATTATGTTCCATTTGAAAAAGAAGGGTACGGAAAGGGAAAGTCAAGTGTACCATTGCACTAAACGATTGCTGTCCAAACATTCCTCAAGATGAAAGAGGAGAATTAGTAGCACGGCTGTTGTCTGGAAAAAAATGGCATTAACTACAAAGATCAGCAGGGAGTAATATTTTGCTTATGGAATATATCATCATATTATATGCAAAGAAAGCATGCTGATACCAAAGGAACTAGAACTGCCTGCTTTTGAGTTTGGAAGTCCACTTCTTTCAGAACCTGCAATTGAGTAAAAGGAATTTACTATAGTGCTGCTGGGGGTACAATAATCAGTTATCTGGAAATTCATACTGCATGAGCAGAAAACTTTATTAATACCTATCAGGGGACTGCTGCCGTCATATTCATCAGAATCTGAATCGCTGAGCACAACTGCAGGATGACCGGCCGCCGTTAAAGGTCCTGCAGGTCCGTCCAATCCAGATCGTGTGAGACAGTCGCGAGCTGTCTCTTTGCCTTTTTCTGTTAGGTTGTACCTACAGCAAACTCATATGGTAAATCCCAAGTCTATGCTTGGTATCTCAACAGAATGTGTGCTTGGCAAATAAAGCCCCAGAGAGAGAAAAGGAGATGCAAACTGAACAGGGTGAGCTTCTGCTTGTATTCAGGGTGGAAATAAAGAAGGGCGATGACTGTAGGACCAAAATAATGAGCAAGATCTGGTTCATGTAGCAAACTGGCATATATCTGGAACATTCCCAAATGGCCACATGTGCAAGATTTTTATAAACATGTTTCAGGTTCATATTGTGGACCAGATAAGTACAAAGGAGCTATGGAATTGGACACGCCTGCTTCTATTCCATCGATAGAAAATTGATGATATACCACCGCAGAGCTGTATGTTTAAAAGATATATTTTCTTAATTAGCTCAAAAGATTAGAGAGCATTATATTACCTAAGGTGCCTACAAGCATCAACTAGCAAACTATCAGACGGAGGTAGTACAAGTTAAATTACTAGAGAAGACATGTACCAAACAGCAAAAGCACACCAGAGGTTAGCCACATTTTTGGTTCCAGCCGATCCACACTCAGACCAAAACATGTGAGAGGCCTTTCTATCCGGTGAGTGTCGAAAGAGCATGAATCGGATAAACTAGTGCAGACAGAATCATACTTAAAAAAGTTCATGCATACAAGTGATATATTTTATAGCTCTGGTATCTCCTTGAGTTTGAGTCCATTAAAATATCATTTTATCATTTAAGAAAGATCAGTAAAAGTAAAAAAAGTTCACAACCAATAGCTAGCAGAGCGACAATAGTACATTATACAGAAATAGCCAGTGATGTGAAGGTAATAAAACTTGTCTGGTCTAATACGTGAGTATAAAACATATTGGGTTTACTCCCCTAAAAGATCCAATTCTTTTTTTAACGAATGACAGAAAAACATAACATTAACATGAGGATGAGCCTGGTACATTACTTTGCAGGATTACTCTTTTTCACAACCAGATCCTTTTTTGTTAACGTCTTCATGCTATTCCATCCAGTGTAACTGTAACCATCATTCCGAGAATTCCTACTGTTGTTTGGGCTGCTCATAATATAACAGAGACAGCTAGTGATGCACTAAAATATCAGCTGAAATCAGCAACCGTGGCATATACTGAATCACTGAAACTGTACCCTATTGCATGTTCTGACAGACCACTGGCCTCAGCAGCATCAATAAGCTCTTGCCTCATCATAAATTCCTTCCCTCTTTCCATTTCCCTAGGAGGGGAAACAACTGTCAATATCCGCTGTTGCATATTCAAGTGTCTTTTCCCTTTTCCTCTGATTAAATGTTGCCCTTTGTACTAAGCCACTAAGGTACCACTAATTTTGCAGCGTGAACAACAAAAATGTAGGTAAGATAGCCCCCCACCCTAAAAAAATCATACCTGTAGAGTGTGATCATTATTGCATAAGCAGCTGACTTCAACCGTGGCACATAAGGTTTGTTTCGTGTGTTCTTCTTCCCTGTTAAAAGGACAGTACCCTTTAAGATATAATAATAGTCCTGTTTCCATTGAACTGAGTATTGATAAAACTGAAGGGGAAGAAGACTTGTTGTCGTTCTGATGATGAAAAAGGAATACCAGATTCCAGAGGACACGTGAGCAATCATGAAAACTATTACCCGTTTCTCCTGGTGTATTACTTCTCGGAGGGGACAAATCAAGGCTGGACCCTGGAAAGGAGTCTTCCATGACGTCAACAACCCAACCTCCAACTCCCATGACAAAAAGAGGTAATAGCACCCCAGGTACCCTAACTTGCACAGAATGTGATGATTCAGTCCTAAACTTGCAAAACTTGACTCCACCATACCCCAACTTGCATCTCATGTGATGATTTAGTCCCAGGCCAATCACAGCTCGACAATTAGCAGCTAGGTGGCTGGACCGGTCAGTGCACGCACTTTTGCAGAAACCCCCCTGCTAACCATTGTTGCTAACCATTGTTGCCATTTACAGCTGTTGCAAGTTGTGGTATAGGGAAAACGGCAGGGGGGATTCTGCAAAAGTGCATGCGCTGACCGGTCCGGCCACCTGGCTGCCAATTGTCGAGCTGTGATTGGCCTGGGACTAAATCATCACATGAGGTGCAAGTTGGGTATGGTGGAGTCAAGTTTTGCAAGTTTGGGACTGAATCATCACATTCTGTGCAAGTTAGGGTACCTGGGGTGCTATTAGCTCTGACAAAAATAATAGAACCGAGGAAGCAACACCAATGATTAAACTAATTCAGAAAATGTAAAGTTTTTCAAAAATCGATGCAACTCAATTTAGAAAGCAACCATTGGTACTAGATACATTCCACCTCTAAATTCAACACACAAAAGAAAAATCAAAGGGAAAGCGTTCTACATGGATAAGCCATACTGTTATAGACTTATACCACTTGTCTGGTTATCTACTTGCAGGCAAATCCCAAGTAGAATGGCAACCCTAAAGGGATGGATATAAATACACCTCGCCATATAAAAATGGCAATGGCCTAAATCGATTTTCAGCATATAGCTGCAGCAAATCAACGGTCTCAGCAGATAAGTAAACATAAGGGGAACTGAACTGAAACTTATGATTCCAACAGACCAATAGCTATCCAAACCGAAAATTCATGCTCAGACCAAATGGGCACAACTAAAATTCCCCAAGGACTAAGCCGTCACATCCACCGAACAGAACTAAGATCCCAGAGCTAAGGCGCCCAAATCATAAACCGACTCATTCGTCTTAGAGCAGCAATGTGACTGCAGCGCCCGATCCAAAGCGCGCAACTCCGAAATCGACCGAAACCTAGGCTCATCGCAACAGTGTAAGAGGAAACAGTTTGAGAGGGATGGGGAAATGCGCACTTGAGACGGGCCAGGTCGCCGGGGGTCCGGACGGGCTCCTTGGCGGCGCAGACGCCGCTGTAGGCGGCGGAGAGCGCGCGGGCCTGGTGCTCCGGAAGGCCGCCCGGCTGCTGGGCCACCATGGAGCGGTGCTTCTCGAAGATCCTGGCCGCGACCTCCTCGTTCTCCGGGAGGCTCACCTTGCGCTTCTTCTTCGGCACCGACGGCGCCATCCTCGTCGCGGGGCTGGGGGCGTGGGGATGTGGGATTTGGAGGGGATTGAGGCTGTGAGGGTGGGGAGGTGGGGAGGGGGATTAGGGTTTGGGATTTGGAAATGGGGAGGGAGAGCCCGCCATTGTTGGGTCGGTTTGGAGGTTTTGGCTTCGGAATCCACCGGTTAATTCTGCGACGGGTGAATAAAAAAAATGCCGACGGCTGCAGACTACACAGAGACCGCGTGGTCTTCGTCTGCAGACTGCCTGCCCATGTGCTCCTACGCGTGTTGAAATGTCAAATGGTTTTTGAAATGCCAGAGAAATCAAACTAGTTTTGAATCTAAATCTCCGAGCAATCTGATTGTTCTGTAAAAACAGTGGAAACTTTGAGTTTTGCATCCTTTGTGAAAAATAAATTTAGTGCTTACTTTTATTTCTCCTTCATCAAATGTGACATTCTTTTTTCAAAAATGCTTAAAAAAATGCGATCGCATAGGAGGCGTGGAAGTTTTTATGTACACTTCTCTAATTCCTTTTGTTGTGTGGGCAGATTTTTACAAACATGTTGTTCATGCATTTTGAAAGTCATGTGAACTCACTTTGTATGCTAAGAGCAATTCTAGCAGATTTATCATATCTGCGACCATTGTCCATCACATGGAGAATATGAAGGCCGCAGCGGGCGTGCGCAAACCAAAAATTAAAATCGCCAACGAAAGTGCAGCTATCGTGGTGCAATCCCTGTTCAGAACGCTTCGAGCAGCGCTATTGGCATATACCCAATCGATGCACGAAATGGTCGGAACGATGTTGCGATTGCTGGAAGGCACGAATTACATTTAAGCGAACTGAACACAGAGAGGCCCAAAATTTCCCTGATAGAGAGCAACCTAGTCGTTCTATCCCATTACCTTCATTCCCTCCTATCTGGAAAGGTTGCGGTTGCGGCTCATCGGTTCTTCATAGCTGCACTCGGCGGGTTAGTGGTTGCTTCGCCGGAAGCTGTCGGTTGTGATGAACGAGGAGGCAAGGTTATGACCAGGCCTCCTAGCAGTAGTCGTCAGGCTGCGATCGGCGAAAAGGGGGGCCTTCCGCCTCCACACGACGAGTTCACGATGTCAACTCAGTCTCACTTGGTTCTAGCTCCTAGTACATTGCCATTATCGGCTGGTACAAACAAGCCTTATTTCTGCCTGCTTGACTAGCAAGCAGTTCTTCACCATGACATGCTTGCACCCCACCATGTGAATCTTCGGTAGCAGCAGCAGCAAATCTTGCACCACGCCATGCTTGTTGATACACCGACGCAACTCTCGAGGCTCAATTTCTTTTATTGTTGACTATGCTGCAAGCCTACTGCTAAAGTTTTGTTTTGCAAAACATGGAATTTATGCCCGCACATTAGCTTTTCAATCATTTGATTGGTGTCACTGATTAATTGTAAATTTCTGTTGATCACACATTGTTTTGTTTATTCATTAAGTGCATAGGTTTGATTAATTGCATATTTGTGTTGGTTTATGTTCACTAGAACATTAGGAAGATGTTGGATTAATTCTTAGGCCTTCTTTTGTGTGAAGGAATTTCGTAGCAATTCTACAGGATAGGATTCTTATGAGAATTTTTCCTTTAGAGTCTTTTGGTTCATAGGAATAGATTCCTATCCCTACATAGGATTGGTTCATATCCTCTACATTTCAAATGAAAAAAACGTTAGGCTAGACTCAATGGAAAAAATCCTCTGATGTGAACATATGATTTTTTTTCTATTTCTACTCATAGGATTTGGGATACATGCCATATCATTTTCTACAAGTTTCCTATCCCCTTGATATTCCTATCATATGAACCAAAGGAGGCTCTAAGTTCTTGACAGAGCACATAGATAATTGAACTTGATGTTTATGCCTATTTGATTTTTGTAGGCTTGGCTGGTCACACACTTCACTCTCCTTTGATACAAAGGAATTTCATAGGATTTTTAAAGATTTGGATCCTTACGAATTTTTCCTATGATGGTTGTTTGATTCGTAGGATTGGAATCCTTGGGACCTTTTCCATAGGATTCATTTGTACTATATTTTGGAGGAAACTTTCCATCCACTCAAACCTCTTTGTAGAAATTTTTTGTTCTTCCTGTGCTATCAAACACTTCTCCGAACCCGTAGGATACAAGAGGACATGACACTCTATTCCTATGTTTTATTCCCGTGTTTTGAGAATCCTGTGAATCAAAAAGACCCTAATAGTGCAACCACCTCATGTACCTCCAGTGAACTCAGATGACCCGACATGGATCCATTGCACTATTCTAGATATTAACTAGAAGGCCTTGTTGGATGCAACTTCTGCCATGGTGTTTACACTGGTGGTATTACTAAATGAATTACCACCTTGCAAACATCAAAAAAGAAAATGTATTTTTGTGCAAACATGTTCCTACTGATGTAAAGTAAGGGATTAGGGAGTTGATCTCAAACAAAGATGAATCAAAGGAAAAGAAGACCAATGACGCAACAATACATAAAAGTGATGTAACTTTGGATGGCAATGATGTTGGGACTATTGATTAAGATGACATATTGGGTGGTGGTAGTGGTGGCGGCGGTGCTATTCTTCTATTAGCATTTAGCAGGGAAAGTCCATTGTCGGTGTCAAAACCGGCGGATCTCGGGTAAGGGGGTCCCGAACTGTGCGTCTAGGGCGGATGGTAACAGGAGGCAGGGGACACAATGTTTTACCCAGGTTCGGGCCCTCTTGATGGAGGTAAAACCCTACGTCCTGCTTGATTGATATTGATGATATGGGTAGTACAAGAGTAGATCTACCACGATATCAGAGAGGCTAAACCCTAGAAGCTAGCCTATGGTATGATTGTATGTTGTCCTACGGACTAAAACCCTCCGGTTTATATAGACACCGAAGAGGGTTAGGGTTACACAAGGTCGGTTACAAAGGAGGAGATATACGTATCCGTATTGCCTAGCTTGCCTTCCACGCCAAGTAGAGTCCCATCCGGACACGAGACCAAGTCTTCAAGTGTTGGGGAACGTAGTAATTTCGAAAATTTTCCTACGCACACGCAAGATCATGATGATGCACAGCAACGAGAGGGGAGAGTGTTGTCTACGTACCAACGCAGACCGACTGCGGAAGCGATCACACAACGTAGAGGAAGTAGTCGTACGTCTTCTTCCCGATCCGACCGATCCAAGCACCGTTACTCCGGCACCTCCGAGTTCTTAGCACACGTTCAGCTCGATGACGATCCCCGGGCTCCGATCCAGCAAAGCTTCGGGGAGGAGTTCCGTCAGCACGACGGCGTGGTGACGATCTTGATGTACTACCGACGCAGGGCTTCGCCTAAGCACTACAACGGTACGATCGAGGTGGAATTTGGTGGCAGGGGGCACCGCACACGGCTAAGGAACGATCTCAAGGATCAAGTTGTGTGTCTTGGGGTGCCCCCTGCCCCCGTATATAAAGGTTGGAGGAGGGGAGCCAGCCGGCCAAGGGAGAGGAGGCGCAGGGGAGTCCTACTCCCACCGGGAGTAGGACTCCTCCCCCCAATCCTAATCCAATTAGGACTCCCGGGGGGAAAAGAGAGAGAAGGGGGGCCGGCCCCTTATCCTATTCCTAATAGGACTCTAGGGGGCACCGGCCAGCTAGTGGGCTTCCCTTTTCTCTTTTCCACTAAGGCCCAATAGGCCCATTAGTCTCCCGGGGGGTTCCGGTAACCCTCCCGGTATTTCGGTAAAATCCCGATTTCACCCGGAACACTTCCGATGTCCAAACATAGGCTTCCAATATATCAATCTTTACGTCTCGACCATTTCGAGACTCCTCGTCATGTCCGTGATCTCATCCGGGACTCCGAACAACCTTCGGTACATCAAAATGCATAAACTCATAATAACTGTCATCGTAACGTTAAGCGTGCGGACCCTACGGTTCGAGAACAATGTAGACATGACCGAGACACGTCTCCAGTCAATAACCAATAGCGGGACCTGGATGCCCATATTGGCTCCTACATATTCTACGAAGATCTTTATCGGTCAGACCGCATAACAACATACGTTGTTCCCTTTGTCATTGGTATGTTACTTGCCCGAGATTCGATCGTCGGTATCCAATACCTAGTTCAATCTCGTTACCGGCAAGTCTCTTTACTCGTTCCATAATACATCATCTCACAACTAACATATTAGTTGCAGTGCTTGCAAGGCTTATGTGATGTGCATTACCGAGAGGGCCCAGAGATACCTCTCCGACAATCGGAGTGACAAACCCTAATCTCGAAATACGCCAACCCAACATCTACCATTGGAGACACCTGTAGTACTCCTTTATAATCACCCAGTTACGTTGTGACGTTTGGTAGTACCCAAAGTGTTCCTCCGGTAAACGGGAGTTGCATAATCTCATAGTTATAGGAACATGTATAAGTCATGAAGAAAGCAATAGGAACATACTAAACGATCGGGTGCTAAGCTAATGGAATGGGTCATGTCAATCAGATCATTCTACTAATGATGTGACCTCGTTAATCAAATAACAACTCCTTGTTCATGGTTAGGAAACATAACCATCTTTGATTAACGAGCTAGTCAAGTAGAGGCATACTAGTGACACTCTGTTGGTCTATGTATTCACACATGTATTATGTTTCCGGTTAATACAATTCTAGCATGAATAATAAACATTTATCATGATGTAAGGAAATAAATAATAACTTTATTATTGTCTCTAGGGCATATTTCCTTCATCAA
Organism: Triticum monococcum; assembly: GCA_034509565.1. NCBI lineage: Eukaryota > Viridiplantae > Streptophyta > Magnoliopsida > Poales > Poaceae > Triticum > Triticum monococcum. The sequence continues at coordinate 782,415,986 of CM067842.1, read as the reverse complement.
GCTTGTATCTTCACAGTCTAGCAGTCCGGCCAATGGATATAGTCCGGCTGTCCAGAGACCCCCTAATCCAGGACTCCCTCATCCATAGTAAGGGCTCCACATATGGTGCTATGGATAAATTTTGCATCAAGACATCAGAAAGATTGTAGCTGCAAGGAAGGGGAAATGTTTTTCTGCAAAGTTACAAACCAAGCTATCCACTCAAAGAAGGGGAGAGATCAAGATTTGTGCTTGTGAGTATATTTGTCAGTTCTTCTATGAAGGCGGCATTGCCCTCAACACAGTCCTACTCTCAAGATTTGAAAGACTGAAGTGCATCATAGGTCCTCGAACTATTTCAGAGGTGTCACGTAGGTACTCGAACTATGAAAATCGTCATCCAGGTCCTCAAAGTGCAATATGTGGGTCATCCTGGACCTCAAACTATTTCAAAGGTGTCACATAGGTCCTTGAAATATTTCAGAGGCGTCACATATATACACACTTATTACACTTCAAGGATTTTTTAGGACCTAGATGACACTTTTCATAGTTTGAGGACCTACATGACACCTTTGAAATAGTTTAAGGACCTAGGATGCACTTCACTCGATTTGAAATGATGCTTGGAGTGATTGGAGCATTTGGGAGAGACATGAAAGGCCCTACTCCCTATGAAATGTTGACGAAGAACAAGCCAAAGCAGAAGATCAAGAACAAGAACTACCATCTACAAATGCAAGTGCGCAAGCTGGACCATCAACTTCGGCATTTAATACAGTACTTAAAAAGAAGAAGAAGATGGTGATCCTCGTTAGCCTATTACTCATGAAGATATGCTTTATGCGTCCTCTGCTTCAGAAAGTGATGACTACAACAACCAACTCTGACAGAGTTCTAGTTCTAAAATGTTAGATTGCCAGTTTGTCTATGGACTTGTTTATGTCGTTCATTATTCTATCCTATGTGCTTTTGAAAAACCTGTGATTTGTGAACATTTCATGATACATGTAATGGACGTGGTCTTTTTGCTTGCTGGCCCTGGTGCAAACCTCTATTATTCATGATGCGCTGGAAGTTATGAACTTGAGACTTTGAATTCAAGTGAATGGTGAATGCTTGTTTTGTTGTAGTTGGTGATGCTTGTTTGTTTTCTTTTGTTTGTGAACCGGTGATGCTTATTTGTAAGTTCTAAACTATAACCAGTGATGTCGAATATATACTCTCTTTTCTTGTTGAAAATCCCAAGTTTTCCTGCTGAAATTGCCCTGTATTGGCTGCTATAGCAGCTGTAGCGTTTGGGACAATCTACTATGAAATAAAAACTCCCTTGGTAAAAAACGGAAACGCAGAGTCACTGTAATGCAGCCTTCATTTCATTTTTGTTTTGACTTTTTTGTCATTTTCTTCAGAAATGAAGGGCACTTGCTCAAATTAGACATACCAAACGCATGTTTCAACATGATAAATTAATAGAAACTATTATTGTGGAAAAAATTCATACCATTACATATAATTAGCGACTACAAATGTCGCTTAATGACATTTTCAAAATAAGCAATGTCTGTTATTCAAGCGACATTGATACCTAGACTGCCTACACTAGTCGGTGGTCAGCTCATCTAGTATGCTTCATCCGGACGAGGGATATGGCTCCCCCGCGGACACCACTGGCTCCACGGGATGCGAGAGGGATTCCTTGCACCCCAGTAGGTTCATCGTCCCTGTCATATCCACACCATCATCATGGGAGGAGGCGGCTACCGTGGGGAGAGTTCCCCCGTAGTTGCGCGGCATTTGTGACGGGACGTTCCGCTCCACCGCCGCGTTCAACCAGTAGGTTGTGTTCTGGCGTAACGACATTGTCGCTGAGAGAGGAGGAGATGGGATGTGGAACGCGGTGGCTAAGGCTTTCGTGATGGGGACGCCTCGCCGCCGGACTTTTATAGTCGAGGATTAAGCTGCAAAATACGTCTTATATTAAGGGAAAGAGGGAGTATCTTATTGGTAATTCATTTTGGAAGAGATCATTCTAAAGGAACACAAACTTGATGCGTTTTGGACAAAGAAATTTGACGACTCTATGCTCATCACATAAACACTGAACCTGGATAGAATCTGAGAGGGACTCAGTTTGTTTCCCTGCCCAATAAATTTATAACCTTTCTTGAATCGAAGGTTTGAAATGTCAAGGGTGCAAGTCACACTTGCCTACCATGAAGATTTTTATTCAAGGCCTAATCCTTGCTCTGAAAGTAGGGCATCATTTTCAAACATGAGGCGAGCAACAGCTGATTTCTTTTGCATATTTACAGCATTATAGGATGTCTAGTCTCGCCTAACTAAAGTGCAAGTAGCAAAGAGTGCATATTTGAACTCAACCACATTTTAAAACATGGTGGCGCAATTCAATAAATTAACTTAACAATTTGTCTAATTCGCATCTAAATGTTTTCTAAGTATGTCACATCTAACCTTTCACAAATAACACAACAACAAGGAACAAAAAAAACTGGGACAAAAATAAAAATAAACCACAAACATAATGAACACCAGATTAGATGTGACATAATTATGTCAAATCTAGATGTGTCCTAGACAGACCCTTAACTTAAACCATAAGAAAATATTGAATACTCAATCTTCCCGTCAAAAAAGAAAAGAAAAATACTGGATACTTAATCTTCCCGGCAAAAAAGTAAATACTAAATCATCGTTGCAAGTAATGGAAGGCTGTACTTTTTTACATTTCAACAGCAAATGCATGAATTTATGCTCTACAGGATGCAAGAAAGTTTAGATCTGTACCCCTAGTTCCAGATCAAAAGCCTGAGTACATGAGTAACTGGATGCACCTTAGTGCATTTGAGTCAAGGTCTGAGATTTATTCACAACCTGCAGCTCTTTCCCTGATTTGCAGTAGGCATCCAAAGCATTCAACCAGAGAACTTGCAAGGCTGGTGAATATCAGTCAACATGGCTATCACTCCCCCCGATCCATAATAAGTGTCTCAGCTTTGAACTAAAGTTGAACTAACCTCAGTTCAAAACTGCGACACTTAACAATACCAACATAACAGAGAAAGAAAAGAAGCACATAGCAACTAACTAACTAACATAACAGTAACCAAAATAAGCATAGTTCTGCATGCCATTAGGATAAATTTAGTAATATGCCAGGACAAAATTCCCTAACAAGAAATACAACTTTTACAGTAGTTGGCATTTTTTGGAGCCATTCGTTTGTCTCGATCTAACGGCACATACATACGTAGTACTCGAAAGTACGCGGATGAAAGTACTTGAAAGTACTATTAGTCTAGGGGCATTTTAGTCCTAGGAAATATATGACAAGGTGGGGCCCTCTCATCCAATGCAAAACCACAGCTCCTCTCGTCCAATGCAAAACCGCCGCCCCTCTCATCCAATGCAAAGCCGCCGCCGTGATCCTTCCCCTCTTCCATCACCATTACAACCGCGGCCATCTCCTAGCCTTCTCCTCATTCTTGCGGCCGCAACTTTGTTCTTCTCATCTTCCACATCCACCCCCCTCTTCCATCCACGCAAGAACCTTGATGGAGCAGCAGATCGAGCAGATCACCGACGGAGAGAACGCCGACTTCGTGGAGATCGCCGGCGGCGACCAGGTCAAGATGGCCAGGTTATTGGAGATCCGTTCTTGGTTTCACAACATAAGGCAGATGAACTGGACGGCAATGGCCACTCTGAAGGATATGACAAAGAGGGAGAGTGGAAAGTTTTTTCCCCCGCCCGCACAACCAAAGAACAAGATCGAGATCCTCCTCTGGGCGATGGAGCAGGCCGATTCATCCAGCCCGTGGACCAGGCGGAGGTGGTGGGCGTTCAAATCCAGGGTAGAGCATCCACTGGATCAGGAACCCACGGTGCACGAGGTGCCGTTGCAGATTGTCGAGCCTCCAACCGAGTCAGAGATGACTCCGAAGTGCAAGAGGAGGAGGACAGTTGTCGCGACATCACTTCCCCGCCGTTCTCCACGCATCCCTCGCCGCTCTCCCCGTCTAAACGGAAGCCATAGCTATGTTTAGGGTAAGATTGCTGAATTTCATTCATCATTACTTGCCACTTGCTTAATTTGATTCTCTGCAATATGTTCTTGCTACATGTGTACTTGAATCCGTAGCCTTTGGATGGCAGCTTAGTTTGATTGACGAGGCTGGAATGAGTCCAGGCATATATCATTGCTATGTTTACTTGCTACGTTTTTAGGTGCTGGAGTGGTATCCATGATAGGAAATTTTGTCTGTCACCTCAAGAGTTTTGTTCAAACTACATGATGCAATATGTGTAAATTGAACTTGCAATATTTTGGCTGCAAGAAGTGCCTCCAAACAAGTTCAGTACATAGTTTAGAGTGATAGACTCTAGGTAGACACTGAAATATTTCAATAATGCAAGTTTAGTAGATAGTTGTAGGCATTGAAATATTTCAGTACTGACAGGTTCACACTGAAATATTTGAGTAGTGCAATCACAGTACACACGGGTACACACTGAAAAATTTCAGTAGTGCAATGCAATTTCAGTACACACGGGTAGACACTGAAATATTTCAATACCGCAGTTTCAGTACACACACGCAACCCCTGAAATATTTTGGTGTAACAGTTTTAGTACACGCGCGTAGCCACTGAAATATTTTGGTGGTGTTGTTTCAGTACAAGCACGTAGCCTCTGAAATATTTCGGTGGTGCACTTTCAGTACACGCACGTACCCACTGAAATATTTCAGTGGTTCACTTTCAGTACACGTGCGTACGAAATGAAATATTTCAGTGGTGTTGTTTTAGTACACGCATGTAGCAACTGGAATATTTCGGTGGTGCTGTTTCAGTACACACAAACGTAGCCACTGAAATATTTCAGTAATGCACTTTCAGTACAGAGATGTAGACACTGAAATATTTCAGTAGTGTCCTGTCGGTGATCTTGCATCCAAATATTTAGGGCTTCCTAATGGTTCAGCCAAAAAACTAGACATAAGCAGTGAAATTATTTTTGTAGGGATGTTGGCTTACTCATGTTGCCGTGCTGTACAACCTTTTGCTTCACTTCCTGTAAGTGCTTCTTGCATGTGCTATGGCCTACATGCTGTTTACTCTCATCACAACAGTGATTTTGCATCTTGCAAAGGTCTTATTAATTCAACATTGACTTCTATGAACTTTGTATTCAGATTCGTATCCTCCTACAGTTGTTGTGATAGATTTCCTTGGCATCTTCAAATTACCGTACCGTCATTTTTCCAATACCAACTGTATTCAATCTGAAACTTTCAGTTACTTATATCCTACAGGTGGAATCATGGATAGGTTGCTGAAGATGCTGCGCCTCACAATAAAAGTCCCTTGCTCAACCTCAACATCACAAGCTTTTTGGCATCTCTAGTTGTCTAACTATTTCATGTGATGTATTTGAATACTAGAAGTTGTTATGCTTTACAAGTTCAATCTGATAATCGTAGTACCTACAGTCTGTGTGTTATCTGTTTTGTATGTGTGAGATCAAAATCTAATACGGTTCTGATTCCTGTTTTCACACTAGTAGAAAACAGGGGCTTTGGTTCGGCCGGAAAAGAGCATTAGTACCGGTTGCATTACGAACCGGGACTAATGTGAGCATTAGTCCCGGTTCGAGCGGCTAGGGCACCGTACAGGCATTACTCCCGGTTCAAATGGGACCTTTAGTCCCGGTTGGTGCCACGAACCGGGACTAAAGGGTGCGATGCCCATATGTCAATACCGCAAGTTTAGTAGATAGTTGTAGGCATTGAAATATTTCAATACTGACAGGTTCACACTGAAATATTTGAGTAGTGCAATCACAGTACACACGGGTACACACTGAAATATTTCAGTACCGCAGTTTCAGTACACGCACGCAACCCCTGAAATATTTCGGTGTAACAGTTTCAGTACACGCGCGTAGCCACTGAAATATTTCGGTGGTGTTGTTTCAGTACAAGCACGTAGCCTCTGAAATATTTCGGTGGTGCAGTTTCAGTACACGCACGTACCCACTAAAATATTTCAGTGGTTCACTTTCAGTACATGTACGTACGGAATGAAATATTTCAGTGGTGTTGTTTCAGTTCACGCATGTAGCAACTCAAATATTTCAGTATTGCTGTTTTAGTACACACAAACGTAGCCACTGAAATATTTCAGTAACGCACTTTCAGTACAGAGATGTAGACACTGAAATATTTCAGTAGTGTCCTGTCGGTGATCTTGCATCCAAATATTTAGGGCTTCCTAATGGTTCAGCCAAAAAACTAGACATAAGCAGTGAAATTATTTTTGTAGGGATGTTGGCTTACTCATGTTGTCGTGTTGTACAACCTTTTGCTTCACTTCCTGTAAGTGCTTCTTGCATGTGCTATGGCCTACATGCTGTTTACTCTCATCACAAGAGTGATTTTGCATCTTGCAAAGGTCTTATTAATTCAACATTGACTTCTATGAACTTTGTATTCAAATTCGTATCCTCCTACAGTTGTTGTGACCGATTTCCTTGGCATCTTCAAATTACCGTACCGTCATTTTTCCAATACCAACTGTATTCAATCTGAAACTTTCAGTTACTTATATGCTACAGGTGGAATCATGGTTAGGTCGCTAAAGATGCCGCGCCTCACAATAAAAGTCCCTTGCTCAACCTCAACATCACAAGCTTTTTTGCATTTCTAGTTGTCTCACTATTTCATGTGATGTATTTGAATACCAGAAGTTGTTATGCATTACAAGTTCAATCTGATAATCGTAGTACCTATAGTCTGTGTGTTATCTGTTTTGTATGTGTGAGATCAAAATCTAATAAAGTTCTGATTCCTGTTTTCACAATAGTAGAAAACAGGGGCTTTGGTTCGGCCAGAAAAGAGCATTAGTACCGGTTGCATTACGAACCGGGACTAATGTGAGCATTAGTCCCGGTTCGAGCGGCTAGGGCACCGTACTTGCATTACTCCCGGTTCAAATGGGACCTTTAGTCCCGGTTGGTGCTATGAACCGGGACTAAAGGGTGCGATGCCCATATGTCAATACCGCAAGTTTAGTAGATAGTTGTAGGCATTGAAATATTTCAATACTGACAGGTTCACACTGAAATATTTGAGTAGTGCAATCACAGTACACACTGAAAAATTTCAGTAGTGCAATGCAATTTCAGTACACACGGGTAGACACTGAAATATTTCAGTACCGCAGTTTCAGTACACGCAAGCAACCCCTGAAATATTTCGGTGTAGCAGTTTCAGTACACGCGCGTAGCCACTGAAATATTTCGGTGGTGTTGTTTCAGTACAAGCACGTAGCCTCTGAAATATTTCAGTGGTGCACTTTCAGTACACGCACGTACCCACTAAAATATTTCAGTGGTTCACTTTCAGTACACGTACGTACGAAATGAAATATTTCAGTGGTGTTGTTTCAGTACACGCATGTAGCAACTGAAATATTTCAGTGGTGCTGTTATAGTACACACAAACATAGCCACTGAAATATTTCAGTAATGCACTTTCAGTACAGACATGTATACGCTGAAATATTTTAGTAGTGTCCTGTCGGTGATCTTGCATCCAAATATTTAGGGCTTCCTAATGGTTCAGCCAAAAAACTAGACATAAGTAGTGAAATTATTTTTGTAGGGATGTTGGCTTACTCATGTTGCCGTGTTGTACAACCTTTTGCTTCACTTCTTGTAAGTTCTTCTTGCATGTGCTATGGCCTACATGCTGTTTACTCTCATCACAGCAGTGATTTTGCATCTTGCAAAGGTCTTATTAATTCAACATTGACTTCTATGAACTTTGTATTCAAATTCGTATCCTCCTACAGTTGTTGTAACAGATTTCCTTGGCATCTTCAAATTACCGTACTATCATTTTTCCAATACCAACTGTATTCAATCTGAAACTTTCAGTTACTTATATGCTACAAGTGGAATCATGGATAGGTTGCTGAAGATGTTGCGCCTCACAATAAAAGTCCCTTGCTCAACCTCAACATCACAAGCTTTTTTGCATTTCTAGTTGTCTCACTATTTCATGTGATGTATTTGAATACCAGAAGTTGTTATGCATTACAAGTTCAATCTGATAATCGTAGTACCTACAATCCGTGTGTTATCTGTTTTGTATGTGTGTGATCAAAATCTAATACGGTTCTCATTCCTGTTTTCACACTAGTAGAAAACAGGGGCAGCGCAGCTTGTGGGTTGGGCGAGTAGGCGCTTCAATATAAGTCGTTGCAATAGCTCCCGACGGCCAGATCAAAATGGTTGTGGCTGGTGCGGCTGGATGAAGGGCGACAGGCTAACGGCAGCAGGCGGATAACGATGTGTAGTGGAGGAGACAAGTGCCGGTGGGGTCGAAGGGAAACTAGGGGTTTGCCCCCTCCTAATTAGGGTTTTCTCCGAATGGAAGGATGAGCCTTCTGTATTCAGCAAAGGAATTTTTGTTCTATTTGTGCTCATTTTGGAGGGTTTTCAGTAGGCTAAATTGCCAAGGGATGAGACAAAGAAGAGGCCTTGTTATCAATTTATCAGTTTCTTTCTTTTCATGTGTGCCTTATGTTTCACATAACAAAGCTTTATTTATATATTTTCCTCACATTTTTCTTTGCTTTTGCTATATTTTGTAAAGGTATTAAATATTTTTTAAACACACTAAAAATGTCTATTGTGTATTTACAAAATTGATTACGCAGCTTAAAGAATATTCACACCTTGATAATAAAATGTTTATATATTTATGAAAATGCTCATGACATTTAAAAAATTATTTGAACCATTCAAAAAATGTTCATGACATTTTATGAATTACTTGCACCATTCAAGAGAAATGTTCACACGTTAAAAAAATCATGATATTTTTTAAAATGTTCATGCCATGCCAAACTTTGAGCATGCAAATTGTAAAAATGTTTATGACATATATAAAGTGCTTTTAGCCATTTAAAAAAGTTCAAAACACTTACAGAATATTCACATGTTTATAAAATGTTAAAACATAATGAAATTTAAAACTGCTCACCCATCTTAAAATATGTTCATGACATTTTCAAAAATGTTCATGAAAAACTCAGTTTATGGCTTTCAAAGACCACAACAAGAGGCCGCCCTAAACACAGGAACAATACGAAGTCGAAGGACCATTGGTGGGCCCGCATCAATATATAACTCGGAAACATAATAATCGTACTTAATTACTTTGTTAAAAAGGCCCCCTTGATATCATGTTGAATCATACCATCGCATAGTGTTGTATAGACCGAACGAGGTATTCATCCAATAACTGACTTCATATCGTCATCTCAAACGGGATGTTAGGCTACCAGATGACCTCCTAGAAGAATGACCACGGTAAACAGTTGTGCCCCATCCATCGCTACGTCTTCTGTCTTTGCCATTTCTGCACATACTTGGTTATGAGTTGCCTTTTTCAAAGGAAACTTACCACAATCATCATTATCATGCACCTTCTCAGCCTTCTAGGATCATGCCACCTATCAGATGATGCATTAGAATGCCTTTCCTTGATATCTTTATTTAACCTATCCACGTGTTCCAGCTCACACTCAGTACCGCCTTGGTGCGTGAACACATTAGGTTTTAGGTTTGAAGAATCATCAAATTGATTTCCATTATCATTAATGAGATCCTTAATAGGGAGCAAATCTCCATCTTAGTGGTGATCATATGTATTCATATGAGGACAGTAATCTTGAATGATCTCAACAATATCAGGAGAATTTTTTCTATCCCACTTGGACCTCCCTTCCCTAGCAACACTAGCCAGTTTATCCTTTTTAGGCTAATGATAGTGGATGTTCAATAGTATCATATATGTGTCTCCCTTCTAGCTTATCCAACAATGTTCTTATTCTCTCTGAAATAGTCAAAGAATGTGTATACTGTGAAGCAAAAGACATCACTTCAAAAAAACTTGGGACATACAAAGTGATATTAGTTGTGACTGAAAGAAAGATAGGTTGAACTACAATGCAGATTGCACAAAAAGTAAAAAAATTAAAGCACACATAATAAGTCAAAAAGTAAAAAAATTAAATTGCACAAAAAGTTGTATGACAAAGTTGGATCCAAGGCACGAAAAAAACATTTTCTAGAGGGGCATGTATTTTCACTAATAGCGGAAGAGCTCCTTCTATGAAGCCAGGACATGAGATATGTTTTGAGAGTGTCTTAAAACTATCTCACATGTGGGACATTTAATGTCACATGTACATTCCAAATTTCACACATGATGCAGGATACCTTTATAGACACGCTGAAAGAGAATTTTCTTTTCTATTTGCCCCCGAACTCCATAGGTGAACTAAAGTGACATACATGTCTATGCAGCAAAAAATTACATGATTTTTTGCAAACGAAGCTAAAAATATCTAAAACATGGAAACAAATAACTATAAATGTTCAACATCAGCAGTGTGTGATTACCCACAAGTGTAGGGGATCGCAACAGTTTTTGAGGGTAGAGTATTCAACCGAAATTTATTGATTCGACACAAGGGGGGCCAAATAATATTCTCTAGTATTAGCAGCTGAGTTGTCAATTCAAGCACACCTGAAAGACTTAATATCTGCAGAAAAGTATTTAGTAGCAAACTAGTATGGAAGTAACGGTGACAGTAGCAGAAGTAACATTAGAAGTTTTGTAGCAATCATATCAGTGGCAACAGAAAAGTAACGGAGCAAAGATCATTATGAAACGGACTCGTAGGCAATGGATCAATGATGGATAATTATGTCAGATGACATTCATCATGCAACAATTATAACATAGGGTGACATAGAACTAGCTATAATTCATCAGTATAATGTAGGCATGTATTCTAAATATAGCCATACGTGCTTATTGAAAAGAACTTGCATGACATCTTTTGTCCTACCCTCCCCTGGCAGCGGGGTCCTATTGTTAATCATACTAAATCACATGCATATGCTGAAACAACATATAGGTGCCTAGGCGGCTTTGATCTAAATGATGAGCAACTAATGTACTATGCGTGTGCTCAGTGTATGAACATATTTGAGACCTACAAGTGATGGGATGGTTGATGGGCAGTGGCGACCCCCCCCCCCTTGGGCACTGCTAAATAAGGTCCAGAATTTTATTTAGTCTTATTGTATTATCTGGAAGGTATTGTTTGGCCAAGTTATTCAAATATGGAAAGAAATATGTATATAAATTAGGAAAAAAAATCATAAATAAAAGGTTGCAATTATAGATATAGAATGAAATCAGAAAAGAAAGAATATTTAGGAGCCATCAACAAAAATAAGATCAAAAAAATGATGGCAATTGGGGCATAGGAGTTGAAAGGAGTACCATTGCCCATGATGTCGAAGTAGATGTTACTAGACCACCAACCAATGAGAAGGAACTGCGATGCAAACAATTGAAGTTTAGTTTAAGAGTAGGAAAAATTCGAGGCTTGTGTATTTCAATTTCCAAAATGAAGATGCATTAACCCTAAGGTTTTCGCTAGCGCGGGCCGGCAAGATTGTGGGGCGGCGACGACCAAGGGAGAGGGTCGCATGCGGGAAAGATCGTGAGGCGGCCTGGGCCGGCAAGATTGTTGGGCGGCGGCGGCCAAGGGAGGGTCGGAGGCCGGAAGGATTGTGGGGCGGCGCGGGCTAGCAGGATTGTGGGCCGGCGCCGCCGTATAAGGGAGGCGGTCGCAAGCCAGAGGGATTGTGGGGCGGCGCGGGCCGGCAGGATTCTGCGGCGGCAGCGCCGACCAAGAAAGAGGGTTGTGAGGGGGGACAGGCGTGGGTCGGCAAGATTGTGGGGCGCACGGCGGCGGCCAAGGGATATGTTCGGAGGCCGGAAGGATTGTTGGGAGGCGCGGGCTGACGGGATTGTGGGGCCGGCGGCGCCGCCATCCAAGGGAGAGGGTCGCAAGCCGGAAGGATTGTGGGGTGGCGGCGCCGGCCTAGGGAGAGGGTCACGGGAGGGGGGCGGCGCGGGGCGCAAAGATTGTGGGCGGGCGGCGGCGGCAGCTAAGGGAGACAACATGATATGTTTGGGTGGGTGGGGGATGGTTGGCTAATCTAGGTTTCAATGGGGATTCAGCAAGCAAATAGAAAAACACAGTGATTCATCAACATAGGAATTTTTGCATCCCAACTCTAAAAGAAAAAGTATGCCCAACAAGGTGAACTAACTGTATAAGGTTAGTTTGTAACTAGAGTTTATTGAACTTTCCCTATGACAGTGCATACACAACGTTCCTCTCGAGCTGTGGGCAGACTCAGTATCCACTGCCTACCATTCCCATGCAGATGGATATGGAAATCATGTTGCTGGTTAAAGCAAACATTCTACTTCTAGTTATTGATGATTTAGGAAATATTAAGTACTAGAGACCTATGAGTAGAAAGAACTTCCATGTGGATGATGCTTTATGTGTTTGTACTAAAAAAATGATACTAAGAGCCTGCTACATCTATTCTTCAGCTGTGATTTTAGACAGAGTTTCTAGTTCACAATGGTGGCATAGCCCGGAATAAAATGGAGGGTGTGCACACTCCAAAAAAATCTACCTAATCTAAGTGTCACACAATATTCGGCAAAAGAATGACATAAATAGCTCAATCAAGGTGCACAACATTCTAGTTCAGGAATAATGATGGTGGATTTAACCAAATTACACACTCTAAAAAGGATAACCATAGTAACATGCGCCAGAAGAGTACTTTCAAAGAATTGTACTTTGATGGAAGAATCAAGGAGGAGGGAGGAAGAACTAAGGAACTCGACAAATAGGTAGGAAGGATCAAAGGGATATCTGGCGGTTAACATGCGATGTTACACGGCGGCAGCACTTCCAAATATCGTGTGGGTCAACGACTCGGGAGGTGGCACAACGTGAGAACTCTTGCACATGAGCTAGGGCAGAGGAAGAGCCCGAGTTTTTAGACAAAGAGATTTGAGGTAGAGAGAGATGCATAATGAAGGGGAGGGGAGAAAGAGGGAATACGATGCCGTAGGAATCACGGGCAATCTTCGGCGGCGCTTCGACAAGGTGGAAAGGCGGCGATGTGATACAACATCGGGGCGAGCAGGATCTCGAGCGGTGACGCGGCTTGGGGCGGTGGGCCCACGATTCGCTCTAAAGGCTAAGATCGGGCTGGTATGGGCCCTAACATAGCTGGTCGGTTGGGCGAGCAGGCGTGATCTAGGAGTTGGATCAGCTCCCGCCGGCCAGATCTACGTGGTTGTGGCTAGTGTGGGTGGAGGATTGGTGACAAGCGGGTGACGGGGCGTGGATCCCGATGTGTAGTGGAGGAGACATGTGGCAGCAGGGTGGGAGGAAAACAAGGGGTTTCTCCCCCTCCTAATTAGAGTTTGCTCCAAATGAAAGGCGGGGCCTTCCTTTTCTTTTAAGCAAAGGGGTTTTGGGTTGTGCTTGGGCTGGTTCTAAGGTTTTTCTACTGGCTAGATTGCCCAAGGGATGAGATAAAAAAAGAGGCCTTGCTTGCCTAACAAAGCATTATTTCTATTTTTCCTCCCATTTTCTTTGCTTTTTCTATATTTTTAGACATTTGATTAAAATATATATATTTTGAAAAATAAATCACTGAAAATTTTAGATGTGTATTTACTCAATTGTTCACGTGGTTTAATGAAATATTTGCACATTTTTCATAAAATGTTTATACATTTATGAAAAAAATTCTAACATTAAAAAAAATTATTTGAACCATTCAATGAAATGTTGGTGACATATTATAATTTTTTTGCACCATTAAAGTGTTCACACATTTAAAAAAATCACTATATTTTTAAAAATGTTCATGACCTGCCAAACTTTGTTCGGCCAAATTTTAAAAATCTTTTTGGCATATATGAAACAACACGTAACGATTTAAAAAATGGTCAAAACACTTACAAATATTCACAGGTTTATAAAATGTTAAGAAGTCATCAAATTTAAAAATGTTCACCCATTTTAAAATATGTTCGTGACATTTATAAAAAGGTTCATGCAAATCTCACTTGATGGATTTCGATGACCACAACTAAAGCCGGCACTGAAATATAGTAACAAGACAAAATCGATGGACCATTGGTGGAGCCTTGTCAACATATAACTCGAAAGCATAATAATGGTACTTACTTACCTTGTCAAAAGGCCCCTTGATATCATCAAGTTTGATCACACCATCCCATAGAGTTTATACATGGATGGAGATATTCACTAGTGCAGAAAAGCCTAGCTATGACGTGCCAAAAAGGGCTTTACTAGCGTGGACGCCCGATGCCACCAATATGGTGCCATTGTTAAGAAATAGTGGTGGCGTTGGTGGCCACGTCAGCAGTATTTTGAATATCTACAGCGTTGGATAAAATTGCATGACGGCAATATCATATGTACCTATGGAGTTGGGACTTCTCTGCATAACATAAATATGTAGAGGCATTGCATATCTTTGCACGCCATTACTCAGTTTGAAAGCATTTGAAAAATGTTGTCATGATAGCGGAAAAACGGTGCACAACGGGCATTGCCGGCCGGCCAATTCCGATGAAAGCTGGATGCGCGCGAGGGCTCTAGGTGATCAGCGCGATGAGGCGCATCGGCTGGTTGTTGGGGCGGGAGCCAGGGTGGCTAGTGCTAGTGGCGGCAGCGCTCGGGTGCATGCGGGCAGCTGTGAAGGACCATGCAGACAGGAAAGATGAGTAGCGGGGTGGCAAGTATGGGGCAACAAGAGCTTGTTGGACAGCGCGAGGCACCTGGGAGAGCTTGGGAGCGACGAGCACTTCGGCAATGGCGAACATCGGCTTCGGTTATGGCAGCTACCTTAGTAGGAGGACGAAATCAATGAAGGTGAAAGAGGGTAAATGCACATGATGCACAGTGAACTCGTATGGCATATTTTCTGGCTCAGGAAGGCTCTAAAGTGCCTGAATCGATATCGGCGATCTTCGGATTCCAACAAGGAAGATGACAGTCGTTAGCACGATGCAATGTGTCTGGGCTCGAGTTCTTCTATGGAGATGTTCAAGGCATCTAGGCGGAGCTCCTAGATTTGTTGGTATGGCAAGGGGTGGCCGCGAGGACAGAGGGTGGCGGCAAAGTTTTCTCTCCGAGACGCTCTGGAGAGAGCTAGAGAAGGGGAGAGGGATCTGCAAGAGAGTGAAGATGTAGAGGAGGCCATGCACGTCTCTAAGGCTTGAAGATATGCTCGGGGCGCGTACGGTAGCGCGAAGCAGGAGGTGGTTGTCGAAGCACAAATGCGCAGCATGCATCATGCTCCTAGAGAGGGGTTGTAGATGACCCTGCCTCTCAATGGGTTTGTCTGGGCCGAAACTTACAACAGGTAAGGCCCAGGTACAATACTTCTTTTCTTTAATTCTTAGATTTAAAAAAACTGATGAGTGGGACCAAACCGCAGGACAAATACCACCCTTGATCGTGTCCGCGTTAGTATCCAGTCTGGGCAATCCACCTAGGGGGTGTCTGGTATGGGATTGTTTGGGGGGTAAGGGAACCGAAAAAAGTCAGGGGGTAATGTGAACCACCAACTTTGTTCAGGGTAGTAATATAGACTTTTTCTTATAATACATGTGGTGAATTTGACAAAATTATGCAATCTAAAAATGATAACCATAATAACATAAACCTGAAGAGTACCTCCGGAAAATTATACTTTCAAGGGATGTATCAAGGGAGAGGAAGGATGGATCAAAGGGTATCTAGCAGTGAACATGCATTGTTAGAAGGGCAGCGGAGCTTTCGAATCTCACGCGTGTCAATGACTTAGGAGGCGGCGTGACACATGAGCTCATGCACACAAGCTAGTGAAGAGCGAGCGCCCGGGTTTCTTGACACAATGATCTCAGATAAAGAGAGATGAGGAAGGACAGGGGGGAGAGCAAGAGGTAATGAGTGACGCAGGAATCACCAATAATCTTCGTCTGTGCTCTGATGAGGTGGAAAGGCGGTGATGCGAAACAACCACGAGGCAAGCAGGATCAAGGGTGGTGACTCAACTCGGGTCGGCCGGCGCAAGTTGGCTTTGAGTGTTGGAATCAGGCTGCTTCGTGGCTTCATGCCCTAGCGCAGCTTGTGGGTTGGGCGAGTAGGCGCTTCACTCTAAGGCGTTGCAATAGCTCCCGACGGCCAGATCAAAATGGTTGTAGCTGGTGCGGCTGGATGAAGGGTGACAAGCTAGCGGCAGCAGGCGGATAACAATGTGTAGTGGGGGAGACAAGTGGCGGTGGGGTCGAAGGGAAACTAGGGGTTTGCCCCCTCCTAGTTAGGGTTTTCTCCAAATGGAAGGTTGAGCCTTCTGTATTCATCAAAGGAATTTTTGTTCTATTTGCGCTCATTTTGGAGGGTTTTCAGTAGGCTAAATGGCCAAGGGGTGAGACAAAAAAGAGGCCTTGTTGTCAATTTATCTATTTCTTTCGTTTCACGTGTGCCTTATATTTCACCTTCTCAGCCTTCTAGGATCATGCCACCTATCAGATGACGCATTAGAATGCCTTTCCTTGATATCTTTATTTAACCTATCCACGTGTTCCTGCTCACACTCAGTACTGCCTTGGTGCGTGAACACATTAGGTTTTAGGTTTGAAGAATCATCAAGTTGATTTCCATTATCATTAATGAGATCCTTAATAGGGAGCAAATCTCCATCTTAGTGGTGATCATATGTATTCATAGGAGTTGAGTGATCTTGAATGATCTCAACAATATCAGGACAAATTTCTTTTCTATCCCACTTGGACCTCCCTTCCCTAGCAACACCAGCCATTTTATCCTTTTTAGACTAATGATAGTGGATGTTAAATAGTCTCATATATGTCTCTCCCTTCCAGCTTATCCAACAATGTTCTGACTCTCTCTGCAATAGTCAAAGAATGTGTATATTGTGAAGCAAAAGACATCACTTCAAAAAATAACTTGGGACATACAAAGTGGTAGTTGTTATGACTGAAAAAAGATAGGTCGAACTACAATGCAAATAAAGCACACATGCATACTATATGCAAAAGATTTAGATATGCATAATGAGTCAAAAGGCAAAAAAAATTAACTTGCTCAAAAAGTTGTATGACAAAGTAGGATCCAAAGCACGAAAAAAACATTTTCTAGAGGGGCATTTATTTTCACTAATAGCGGAAGAGCTCCTTCTATGAAGCCAGGACATGAGATATGTTTTGAGAGTGTCTTAAAACTATCTCACATGTGGTACATTTAATGTCCCATGTACATTCCAAATTTCACACATGATACAGGATATCTTAATAGACACACTGAAAGAGAATTTTCTTTTCTATTTGCCCCCGAACTCCATATGTGAACTAAAGTGACATACATGTCTATGCAACAAAACATTACATGATTTTTTTGCAAATCAAGGTAAAAATATCTATAACATGGAAACAAATAACTATAAGTGTTCAACATCAGCAGTGTGTGATAACCCACAAGTGTAGGGGATCGCAACAGTTTTCGAGGGTAGAGTATTCAACCCAAATTTATTAATTTGACACAAGGGGAGCCAAAGAATATTCTCAAGTATTATCAGCTGAGTTATCAATTCAACCACACCTGAAAGACTTAATATCTGCAGAAAAGTATTTAGTAGCAAAGTAGTATGGAAGTAACGGTGACAGTAGCAGAAGTAACAGTAGAAGTTTTGTAGCAATCGTAACAGTGGCAATGGAAAAGTAACGAAGCAAAGATCATTATGAAATGGACTCGTAGGCAATGGATCAATGACGGATAATTATGTCGGATAGCATTCATCATGCAACAGTTATAACATAGGGTGACACAGAACTAGCTATAATTCATCAATATAATGTAGGCATGTATTCTGAATAGAGCCATACATGCTTATGGAAAAGACCTTGCATGGCATCTTTTGTCCTACCCTTCCGTGGCAGCGGGGTCCTATTGTTAATCCTACTAAATCACATGCATATGCTGAAACAACATGTAGGTGCCTAGGCGGCTTTGATCTAAATGATGAGCAACTAATGTACTATGTGTGTGCTAAGTGTATGAACATATTTGAGACCTACAAGTGATGGGATGGTTGACGGGCAGTGGCGACCCCCCCTTTGGCCACTGCAAAATAAGGTCCAGAATTTTATTTAGTCTAATTGTATAATCTGGAAGGTATTGTTTGGCCAAGTTATTCAAATATGGAACGACATATGTATCTAAATTAGGAAAATAATCATAAATGAAAGGTCTCAATTGTGGATATAAAATGAAATCAGAAAAGAAAGACTATTTAGAAGCCATCAACAAAAATAAGATTAAAAAAATTATGGCAGTTGGGGCATAGAAGTTTAAAGGAGTACCATTGCCCATGATGTCGAAGTAGATGTTACTAGACCGCCAACCAATGAGAAGGAACAGCGATGCAAACAATTGTGAGGTGGCGCGGGCCGACAAGATTGTGGGGCGATGGCTGCGCAAAGGGAGGGTCGGAGGATGGAAGGATTGTGGGGCGCCACCGCTGTCTAAGGGAGAGGGTCGCAAGCCGGAAGGATTGTGGGGCGGCACGGGCCGGCAGGATTCTGCGGCGGTGGCGCCGACCAAGGAAGAGGGTTGCGACGGGGGGACAGGAGTGGGTCGGCAAGATTGTGGGGCGGGCGGCGGTGGCCTAGGGATAGGGTCAGAGGCCGGAAGGATTGTCGGGAGGCGCGGCCGGCAGGATTGGGGGGCCGGCGGTGCAACCGTCCAAGGGAGAGGGTCGCAAGCTGGAAGGATTGTGCAGTGGTGTGCGCCGGCATGATTGTGGGGCGGCGGCGGCCAAGGAAGGGTCGGAGGCCGGAAGGATTGTGGGGTGGCGCGGGCCGTCCAAGGGAGAGTGTCGCAAGCTAGAAGGATCGTGCGGCGGGAGTACCGGCCAAGGAAGAGGGTTGCGAGGGGGACAGGTGTGGGTCGGCAAGATAGTGGGGCGGGCGGCGGCGGCCAAGGGATATGGTCGTAGGCCGGAAGGATTGTCGGGAGGCGCGGGCCGGCAGGATTGTGGGGCCGGCGGCGCCACCGTCCAAGGGAGAGGGTCGCAAGCCGGAAGGATTGTGGGGCGGTGCGGGACGGCAGGATTCTTGGGCGGCGGCGCCGGCCTAGGGACAGGGTTGTGGGAGGGGGGCGGCGCGGGGCAGCAAGATTGTGGGGCGGGCGGCGACGGCCGCCAAGGGAGACCACAGAAGAGGTTTTGGTGGGGGTGGCTGGCCGATCTAGGTTTCAATGGGGATTCAGCAAGCAAATGGAAAAAAACAGTGATACATCAACATAGGAATTTTTGCATCCCAACTCTAAAATAAAAATATGCCCAACAAGGTTAACTACATGTATAAGGTTAGTTTGTAACTAGAATTTATTGAACTTTCCCTATGACAGTGCATAAACAACGTTCCTCTCGATATGTGGGTAGGCTCAATATCCACTGCCTACCATCCCCATGCAGATGGATATGGAAATCATGTTGCTGGTCAAAGCAAACATTCTACTTCTAGTTATTGATGATTTAGGAAAGATTAAGTACTACAGACCTATGAGTAGAAAGAACTTCCATGTGGATGATGCTTTATGTGTTTGTACTAAAAAATGATACTAAGAGCCTAATACATCTATTCTTCAGCTGTGATTTTAGACAGAGTTTCTAGTTCACACTGGTGGCATAGCCCGGAATAAAATGGAGGGTGTGCACACTCCAAAAAAATCTACCTATTCTAAGTGTCACACAATATTCGGCAAAAGAATGACATAGATAGGTCAATCAAGGTTCACAACATTCTAGTTCAGGAATAACGATGGTGGATTTAATGAAATTACACACTCTAAAAAGGATAACCATAGTAACATGTGCCAGAAGAGTACTTTCAAATAATTGTACTTTGATGGACGGATCAAGGAGGAGGGAGGAAGAACTAAGGAACTCGAGAAATAGGTAGGGAGGATCAAAGGGATATCTGGCGGTGAACCTGCGATGTTACATGGTGGCAGCACTTCCAAATATCGCGTGGGTCAATGGCTCAGGAGGTGGCGCAACGTGAGAACTCTTGCGCACGAGCAAGGGCAGAGGGAGCGCCCGAGTTTTCAGACAAAGAGATTTGAGGTAGGGAGAGATGCATAATAAAGGGGAGGGGAGAAAGAGGGAATATGATGCCGTAGGAATTGATACGTCTCCAAGGAATCTATAATTTTTGATTGCTCCATGCTATATTATCTACTGTTTTCAATGTTTATGGGCTTTATTATACACTTTTATATCATTTTTGGGACTAGAGCCCAGTGCCGGTTTCTGTTTTTACCTTGTTTTAGGGTTTCGAAGAAAAGGAAAATCAAACGGAGTCCAATTGACCTGAAATTTCACGGAACTCATTTTTGGAAGGAAAGAAGCCCAGAAGACTTGGAGTGCACGTCGAGGGACCTACGAGGAGGCCACGAGGCAGGGGGCGCGCCCACCCCCCCTAGGGCGCGCCCTCCACCCTCGTGGGCCCCTCGTGGCTCCCCTGACGTACTTCTTCCGCCTATATATCTCCATATACCCTAAAAACATCCGGGAACACAATAGATCGGGAGTTCCGCCGCCAGAAGCCTCCGTAGCCACCGAAAACCAATCTAGACCCGTTCCGGCACCCCGTCGGAGGGGGGAATCCCTCTCCGGTGGCCATCTTCATCATCCCGATGCTCTCCATGACGAGGAGGGAGTAGTTCTCCCTCGGGGCTGAGGGTATGTACCAGTAGCTATGTGTTTGATCTCTCTCTCTCTCTCTCTCTCTCTCTCGTGTTCTTGAGGTAATACGATCTTGATGTATCGCGAGCTTTGCTATTATAGTTGGATCTTATGTTTCTACTCCCCCTCTACTCTCTTGTAATGAATTGATTTTCCCCTTTGGAGTTATCTTATCAGCTTGAGTCTTTAAAGATTTGAGAACACTTGATGTATGTCTTGCCGTGTGTATCTGTGGTGACAATGGGATACCACGTGATTCACTTGATGTATGTTTTGGTGATCAACTTGCGGGTTCCGCCCATGAACCTATGCATAGGGGTTGCCACACGTTTTCGTCGTGATTCTCCGGTAGGAACTTCGGGGCACTCTTTGAGGTTCTATGTGTTGGTTGAATAGATGAATCTGAGATTGTGTGATGCATATCGTATAATCATACCCATGGATACTTGAGGTGACATTGGAGTATCTAGGTGACATTAGGGTTTTGGTTCATTTGTGTCTTAAGGTGTTATTCTAGTACGAACTCTAGGGCTGTTTGTGACACTTATAGGAATAGCCCAACGGATTGATTGGAAAGAATAACTTTGAGGTGGTTTCGTACCCTACCATAATCTCTTCGTTCGTTCTCCACTAGTAGTGACTTTGGACTTACTCTTTGTTGCATGTCGAGGGATCGTTATGTGATCCAATTATGTTATTATTGTTGAGGGAGCTTGCACTAGCGAAAGTATGAACCCTAGGCCTTATTTTCTATCATTGAAATACCATTTACGCCCACTTTTATCACTTGCTACCTTGCTATTTTTATATTTTTAGATTGCAAAAACTATTATCTACTATCCATATACCACTTGTATCACCTTCTCTTCGCTGAACTAGTGTACCTATACAATTTACATTTTATTGGGTGTGTTCGGGACACAAGAGACTCTTTGTTATTTGGTTGCAGGGTTGCTTGAGAGAGACCATCTTCATCCTACGCCTCCTACGGATTGATAACCCTTAGGTCATCTACTTGAGGGAAATTTGCTACTGTCCTACAAACCTCTGCACTTGGAGGCCCAAGGACGTCTACAAGAAGAAGGTTGTGTAGTAGACATCAAGCTCTTTTCTAGCGCCGTTGCCGGGGAGGCTATGTAAGCGGCACTCACACCCCGTCAACTAAGCTCTTTTCTGGCACCGTTGCCGGGGAGGTGAGTGCTTGAAGATATATCTTTAGATCTTGCAATCGAGTCTTATAGTTTCTTGTTTTATCACTAGTTTAGTTCATAAAAGAAAATTACAAAAAAAATGGAATTGAGAGTACCTCATATGCTTCATCTTTTTAATATCTATTATGAAAATAAGGATTCCGAAAATTGTGCCAAAGTATTAGAAGAAGAATGCATTAGAATGTTTGGCACTAAATATTTGAATGATGAGCATGATTGCAATGTTGTTAGTATGAATTCCTTGAATATCCATGATGCTTATGATATGCAAAGCCACAAGCTTGGGGAAGCTATCTTTGATGAAGATGATAATTTTTGTCCCCCAAGTTTTGATGAGCAAATTTATTATGATGAAAGCACGCCTCCTATTTATGATGATTATATTGATGAAAGTGGAATTGGAGAGGTCATGACTTTATTTTGTGATGAATCCACTATTTCGGAAGAGGTTCCAATTGATTATGAGAACAAAGTTGCTATATATGATGATTATTGTGATGACTTGTATGCTATAAAGAATAATGATATCCATGAATCTTTTCATCATGATTTTAGTTTTCAATTGGATTATGCCTCACATGATAGTTATTTTGTTGAGTTTGCTCCCACTATTATTCATGAGAAGAAATTTGCTTATGTGGAGAGTAATAAAAATTCTATGCTTGTAGATCATGAAAAGGATGCTTTAGGTGTTGGTTATATTGTTGAATTCATTCATGATGCTACTTAAAATTATTATGAGGGAGGAATATATGCTTGTAGGAATTGCAATAATATAAAGTTTCCTCTCTATGTGCTTAAAATTTTGAAGTTTTGCTTGTTTTACCTTCCTATATGCAAGTTGATTCTTGTTCCCACAGGTTGTTTGCTCACAAAATACCTATGCATAGGAAGTGGGTTAGACTTAAATGTGCTAGTCATATTCTTTATGATGCTCTCTTTATGTTTCAATTCTTATCCTTTATGTGAGCATCATTGAAATCATCATGCCTAGCTAGGGGCATTAAACGATAGCGCTTGTTGGGAGGCAACCCAACTTTATTTTTGTTCCTTTATTTTTGTTCCTGTTTAGTAATAAATAATTCATCGAGCCTCTGTTTATATGTTGTTTTATGCTTTTAATTAGTGTTTGTGCCAAGTAGAACCTTTGGGAAGACTTGGGGGATGTCTTTGTGATCATGCTGTAAAAAACAGAAACTTTAGCGCTCACGAGAATTGCTGCCATTTTTTATTGGATAGTTCTATTTAGTTAATTCTTTTTTCATATGATTAATAGATAAATTACTCAGGTCCAGAAATTTATTTGAGAATTTTATGAGTTCCAAAAGTATACGTTTGATCTAGATTACTACAGACTGTTCTGTTTTTTAACAGATTCTGTTTTTCGTGTGTTGTTTGCTTATTTTGATGAATCTATGGCCAGTAAAAGAGTTTATAAACCATAGATAAGTTGGAATAAAGTAGATATAACACCAATATAAATAAATAATGAGTTCATTACAGTACCTTGAAGTGGTGATTTATTTTCTTATACTAACGGAGCTTACGAGTTTTCTGTTAAGTTTTGTGTTGTGAAGTTTTCAAGTTTTGGGTAAGGATTCGATGGACTATGGAATAAGGAGTGGCAAGAGCATAAGATTGGGGATGACCAAGGCACCCCAAGGTAATATTCAAGGAGAACCGAGAGCCTAAGCTTGGGGATGCCCCGGAAGGCATCCCCTCTTTCGTCTTCGTTCATCGGTAACTTTACTTGGAGCTATATTTTTATTCGCCACATGATATGTGTTTTGCTTGGAGCGTCAATTTATTTTGTTAGGATTTGCTTGCTGTTATTTATAACAATGTTTTGCATATTTTATTTCAATAAAAGTGGCATTGATAGCCTTTACTATGCCTATTTTAGAAGTCCACATGTTGCTCTTTGAAAACAGAAAGTTTACTGCTGTTGCAATAATTCCCTAGAAAAGTCAGAATGTGATAAAAGGTTGAAACCTTTTGCATATTAAGCTGTGATAAATTTAATACAGTGGGAATTTTATTTCATAATTTTTGGAGCTAGGGAAGTATGGATGTTGCAGCATTCTTTACAGACTATCCTGTTTAGGCAGATTGCTGTTATGTTTGCATTGTTTGCATATGTTTGCGTCTTTAATGATTCTATTTGAGGATATGACTATTAAATATGCAGAGGCATTTAGTATGCAATGTTGAATAATAATTTGAGTGATTTGCTACAGTAGAGTATGATAAGGTTTTTGCAATGGTTTATACTAACTTATCTCACGAGTCCTTGTTGAGTTTTGTGTGGATGAAGCTTTTGAGATTTAGGGAGACCGTGATATGAGAGGAATTAAGGAGACACAAAAGCTCAAGCTTGGGGATGCCCAAGGCATCCCAAGATAATATTTCAAGAAGTCTCAAGCATCTAAGCTTGGGGATGCCCCGGTTGGCATCCCACCTTTCTTCTTCAACAACTATCGGTTAGTCTCAGTTGATCCTAAGTTTTTGCTTCTTCACATGATGGTTGCTATTGTTAGAATGTCATTTTATTTTATTTATTTTTGCTTGCTGTTTGAATAAAATATCAAAAATCTGAAATTCTTAAATGCTAGAGAGTCTTCACATAGTTGCATAATTATTCAACTACTCATTGATCTTCACTTATATCTTTCGGAGTAGTTTGTTGTTGCTCTAGTGCTTCACTTATATCTTTTAAAGCACGGTGGTGGATTTGTTTTATAGAAATTATTGATCTCTCATGCTTCACTTATATTATTTTGAGAGTCTTAAATAGCATGGTAATTTGCTTAAAATCCTAATATGCTAGGTATAAAAGATTAATAATAAAACTTTCTTATGAGTGTATTGAATACTAAGAGAAGTTTGATGCTTGATGATTATTTTGAGATATGGAGGTAATAATATCAAAGTCGTGCTAGTTGAGTAGTTGTGAATTTGAGCAAATACTTGTGTTGAATTTTGCAAGTCCGTAGCATTCACGTATGGTAAACGTTGTGTAACAAATTTGAAACATGAGGTGTTATTTGATTGTCTTCCTTTTGAGTGGCTGTCGGGGACGAGCGGTGGTCTTTTCCTACCAATCTATCCCTCTAGGAGCATGCGCGTAGTACCAAGGTTTTTGATGACTTGTAGATTTTTGCAATAAGTATGTGAGTTCTTTAAAACTAATGTTGAGTCCATGGATTATACGCACTCTCGCCCTTCCATCATTGCTAGCCTCTTCGGTACCGTGCATTGCCCTTTCTCACTTTGAGAGTTGGCGCAAACTTCGCCAGTGCATCCAATCCCCGTGATATGATACGCTCTTTCACACATAAACCTCCTTATATATTCCTCAAAACATCCACCAGACCTACCTATTATGGCATTTCCATAGCCATTCCGAGATATATTGCCATGCAACTTTCCATCATTCCGTTCATCATGACACATTCATCATTGTCATATTGCTTAGCATGATTATGTAGTTGACATAGTATTTGTGGCAAAGCCACCATTCATAATTCTTTCATACATGTCACTCTTGGTTCATTGCATATCCCGGTACACCGCCGGAGGCATTCATATAGATTCATCTTTGTTCTAATATCGAGTTGTAATCATTGAGTTGTAAATAAATAGAAGTGTGATGATCATCATTATTAGAGCATTGTCCCAAGTGAGGAATAAAAAAAGAGAAAGGCCATAAAAAAGAGAAGGCCCAAAAAAAGAGAGAAAGGCCATAAAAAAGAGAAAAGGCCCCAAAAAATGAGAGAAAAAGAGAGAAGGGACAATGTTACTATCCTTTTACCACACTTGTGCTTCAAAGTAGCACCATGATCTTCATAGTAGAGAGTCTCTCATGTTATCACTTTCATATACTAGTGGGAATTTTTCATTATAGAACTTGGCTTGTATATTCCAACAATGGGCCTCATCAAGTGCCCTAGATCTTCATGAGCAAGCAAGTTGGATGCACACCCACTAGTTTCTTTTGTTGAGCTTTCATACATTTATAGCTCTAGTGCATCCGTTGCATGCCAATCCCTACTCCTTACATTAACATCAATCGATGGGCATCTCCATAGCCCATTGATTAGCCTCGTTGATGTGAGACCTTCTCCTTTTTTGTCTTCTCCACACAATTCCCCTCATTATATTCTATTCCACCCATAGTGCTATATCCAGGGCTCGCGCTCATGTATTGCGTGAAAGTTTATAGGTTTGAGATTACTAAAGTATGAAACAATTGCTTGGCTTTTCATCGGGGTTGTGCATGATGAGAGCATTCTTGTGTGACGAAAATGGAGCATGACTAAACTATATGATTTTGTAGGGATGAACTTTCTTTGGCCATGTTATTTTGAGAAGACATAACTACGTAGTTAGTATGCTTGAAGTATTATCATTTTTATGTCAATATGAACTTTTGTCTTGAATCTTTCGGACATGAATATTCATACCACAATTAAGAAGAATTACATTGAAATTATGCCAAGTAGCACTCCGCATCAAAAATTCTGTTTTTATCATTTACCTACTCGAGGACGAGCAGGAATTAAGTTGGGGATGCTGATATGTCTCCAACGTATCTATAATTTTTGATTGCTCCATGCTATATTATCTACTGTTTTGAATGTTTATGGGCTTTATTATACACTTTTATATCATTTTTGGGACTAACCTATTAACCCAGAACCTAGTGCCAGTTTCTGTTTTTACCTTGTTTTAGGGTTTCGAAGAAAAGGAAAATCAAACGGAGTCCAATTCACCTGAAACTTCACTGAACTCATTTTTGGAAGGAAAGAAGCCGAGAAGACTTGGAGTGCACGTCGGGGGACCTACGAGGAGGCCACGAGGCAGGGGCGCGCCCACCCCCCTAGGGCGTGCCCTCCACCCTCGTGGGCCCCTCGTGGCCCCCCTAATGTACTTCTTCCGCCTATATATCTCCATATACCCAAAAAACATCCGGGAACACAATAGATCAGGAGTTCCGCCGCCAGAAGCCTCTGTAGCCACCGAAAACCAATCTAGACCCGTTCCGGCACCCTGCCAGAGGGGGGAATCCCTCTCCGGTGGCCATCTTCATCATCCCGGTGCTCTCCATGACGAGGAGGGAGTAGTTCTCCCTCGGGGCTGAGGGTATGTACAAGTAGCTATGTGTTTGATCTCTCTCTCTCTCTCGTGTTCTTGAGGTGATACGATCTTGATGTATCGCGAGCTTTGCTATTATAGTTGGATCTTATGTTTCTCCTCCCCCTCTACTCTCTTGTAATGAATTGAGTTTCCCCTTTGGAGTTATCTTATAGGCTTGAGTCTTTAAAGATTTGAGAACACTTGATGTATGTCTTTCCATGTGTATATGTGGTGACAATGGGATACCACGTGATTCACTTGATGTATGTTTTGGTGATCAACTTGTGGGTTCCGCCCATGAACCTATGCATAGGGGTTGGCACACGTTTTCGTCGTGATTCCCCGGTAGGAACTTTGGGGCACTCTTTGAGGTTCTATGTGTTGGTTGAATAGATGAATCCGAGATTGTGTGATGCATATCGTATAATCATACCCACGGATACTTGAGGTGACATTGGAGTATCTAGGTGACATTAGGGTTTTGGTTGATTTGTGTCTTAAGGTGTTATTCTAGTATGAAGTCTAGGCCAATTTGTGACACTTATAGGAATAGCCCAATGGATTGATTAGAAAGAATAACTTTGAGGTGGTTTCGTACCCTACCATAATCTCTTCGTTCGTTCTCCACTATTAGTGACTTTGGAGTGACTCTTTGTTGCATGTGGAGGGATGGTTATGTGATCCAATTATGTTATTATTGTTGAGGGAACTTGAACTAGCAAAAGTATGAACCCTAGCCCTTATTTCCTATCATTGAAATACCGTTTACGCTCACTTTTATCACTTGCTACCTTGCTGTTTTTATATTTTCAGATTACACAAACTATTATTACTATCCATATACCACTTGTATCACCATCTCTTCGCCGAACTAGTGCACCTATACAATTTAAATTGTATTGGGTGTGTTGGGGACACAAGAGACTCTTTGTTATTTGGTTGCAGGGTTGCTTGAGAGAGACCATCTTCATCCTACGCCTCCTACAGATTGATAAACCTTAGGTCATCCACGTGAGGGAAATTTGCTACTGTCCTACAAACCTCTGCACTTGGAGGCCCAAGAACGTCTACAAGAAGAAGGTTATGTAGTAGACATCAGGAATCACCGGCAATCTTCGGCGGCGCTTTGACAATGTGGAAAGGCAGCAATGTGATACAACATCGGGGCGAGCAGGATCTCGAGCGGTGACGCGGCTTGGGGCGGTGGGCCCACGATTCGCTCTAAAGGCTAAGATCGGGCTGGTATGGGCCCTAACATAGCTGGTCGGTTGGGCGAGCAGGCGTGATCTAGGAGTTGGATCAGCTCCCGCCGGCCAGATCTACGTGGTTGTGGCTAGTGTGTGTGGAGGACTGGTGACAAGCGGGTGACGGGGCGTGGATCCCGATGTGTAGTGGAGGAGACATGTGGCAGCAGGGTGGGAGGAAAACAAGGGATTTTGTCCCCCTCCTAATTAGAGTTTGCTCCAAATGAAAGGCGTGGCCTTCCTTTTCTTTTAAGCAAAGAGGTTTTGGGTTGTGCTTGGGCTGGTTCTGAGGTTTTTCTATGGGCTAGATTGCCCAAGGGATGAGATAAAAAAGAGGCCTTGCTAGCCTAACAAAGCATTATTTCTATTTCCCTCCCATTTTTCTTTGCTTTTTCTATATTTTTAGACATTTGATTAAAATATATATTTTTTGAAAAATAAATCACTGAAAATTTCGGATGTGTATTTACTAAATTGTTCATGTGGTTTAAAGAAATATTCGCACATTTTTCATAAAATGTATATACATTTATGAAAATATTCCTGACATTTAAAAAATTATTTGAACCATTCAACGAAATGTTGGTGACATATTATAATTTTTTTGCACCATTGAAATGTTCACACGTTTAAAAATCATGATATTTTTTAAAATGTTCATGACATGCCAAACTTTGTTCACCTGAATTTTAAAAATGTTTGTGGCATATATAAAACAACATGTAATGATTTTAAAAATGGTCAAAACACTTAAAAATATTCACAGGTTTATAAAATGTTAAGAAGTCATGAAATTTAAAAATGTTCACCCATTTTAAAATATGTTCATGACATTTTTAAAAAGGTTCATGCAAATATCACTTGATGGATTTCGATGACCACAACTAAAGTCGGCACTGAAACATACTAACAAGACAAAATCGATGGACCATTGGTGGAGCCTCGTCAACATATAACTCGAAAGCATAATAATGGTACTTACTTACCTTGTCAAAAAGGCCCCCTTGATATCATCAAGTTGGATCATACCATCCCATAAAATTTATACATCGATGGAGATATTCACTAGTGCAAAAAAGCCTAGCTATGGCGTGCCAAAAAGGGCTTTACTGGCATGGACGCCCGATGCCACCAATATGGTGCCATTGTTAAGAAATAGTGCTGGCGTTGGTGGCGACGTCAGTAGTATTCAGGATATCTATGGCGTTGGATAAAATTGCATGACGGCAATATCATATGTACCTATGGAGTTGGGACTTCTCTGCATAACATAAATATGTAGAAACCTTGGAGGCATTGCATATCATTGCACGACATTACTTAGTTTGAAAGCATCTGAAAAACGTTGTCACGATGGCGGAAAAATGGTGCACGGCGGGCATTGCCGGCCGGCCAATTCCGATGAAAGCTGGATGCGCGCAAGGGCTCTGGGTGACCAGCGCGATGAGGCACGTCGGCTAGTTGTTGCAGCGGGAGCTAGGGTGGCTGGTGCTACTGGCGGCGGTGCTCGGGTGCATGCGGGCAGCTGTGAAGGACCTTGCAGACAGGCAAGATGAGTAGCGGGGTGGCAAGTACGGGGCCACAAGAGCTTGCAGGACAGCGCGAGGCGCCTGGGAGAGCTTGGCAGCGACGAGCTCTTCGGCAATGGCGGACAACGACTTTGGTTATGGCAGCTACCTTAGTAGGAGGACGAAATCAACGAAGGTCAAAGAGGGTAAATGCACAAAATGTCACAGTGAACTCGTATGGCCTCTTTTCTGGCTCGGGAAGGCTCTAAAGTGCCTGAATCAACATCGGCGATCTTCAGATTCCAATGAAGAAGATGACAGAGGTTAGCACGATCCAGTGTGTCTGAGCTCGAGTTCTTCTATGGAGATGTTCAAGGCATCTAGGCGGAGCTCCTAGTTTTTTTGGTGTGGCAAGGGGTTGCCGCGAGGGCAGAGGGTGGCGGCGAAGTTTTCTCTCCGAGATGCTCTAGAGAGAGCTAGAGAAGAGGAGAGGGAGCTTCAAAAGAGGGGAGAAGTAGATGAGGCCATGCACGTCTCTATGGCGTGAAGATATGCTCGGGGACGCGTAGGGCAGCGCGAAGCAGGAGGTGGCCGTCAATGCACAAACGCGCAGCATGCAGCATGCTCCTAGAGAGGGGTTGTAGATGACCCTGCCCCTCAATGGGTTTGTCTGGGCCGAAACTTACAACATGTAAGGCCCAGGTACAATACTTCTTTTCTTTAATTCTTAGATTTTAAATAAACTGACGAGTGGGACCGACCCGCATGACAAATACCACCCTTGACCGTGTCTGCGTTAGTATCCAGTCTGGGCAAACCACCTAGGGGGTGTCTGGTATGGGATTGTTTGGGGGGGGGGGTAAGGGAACCGAAAAAAGTCAGGGGGTAATGTGAACCACCAACTTTGTTCAGCGTAGTAAAATGGACTTTTTCTAATAATACTTGTGGTGAATTTGACAAAATTATGCAATCTAAAAAGGATAACCATAATAACATAAACCAGAAGAATACCTTCGGAAAATTATACTTTCAAGGGATGTATCAAGGGGGAGGAAGGAAGGATCAAAGGGCATCCAGCAGTGACATTGCATTGTTAGAAGGGCAGCGGCACTTTCGAATCTCGTGTGTGTCAATGACTTAGGAGGCCGCGTGACACATGAGCTCATGCGCACAAGCTAGTGCAGAGCGAGCGCCCGGGTTTCTTGACACAAAGATCTCAGATAAAGAGAGATGCGAAAGGACAGGGGGAGAGCAAGAGGTAATGGGTGGCGCGGGAATCACCCACAATCTTCATCGGTGCTCTGATGAGGTGGAAAGGCGGTGATGCGAAACAACCGCGAGGCAAGGAGGATCAAGGGTGGTGACACAACTCGGGTCGGCCGGTGCAAGATTGGCTTTGAGTGTTGGAATCAGGCTGCTTCGTGCCCTAGCACAGCTTGTGGGTTGGGAGAGTAGGTGCTTCAATCTAAGGCGTTGCAATAGCTCCCGACGGCCAGATCAAAATGGTTGTGGCTGCTGTGGCTGGATGAAAGGCGACATGCTAGCGGTAGCAGGCAGATAACGATGTGTAGTGGAGGAGATAAGTGGCGGTGGGGTCAAAGAGAAACTAGGGGTTTGCCCCCTCCTAATTAGGGTTTTCTCCAAATGGAAGGTTGAGCCTTCTATATACAGCAAAGGAATTTTTGTTCTATTTGCGCTCATTTTGACGGGTTTTCAGTAGGCTAAATTAACAAGGGGTGAGACAAAAAAAGAGTCCTTGTTATCAATTTATCTGTTTCTTTCTTTTCACGTGTGTCTTATGTTTCACATAACAAAGCTTTATTTATATATTTTCCTCACATTTTTCTTTGCTTTTGCTATATTTTATAAAGGTATTAAATATTTTTTTAAACACACTAAAATGCCTATTGTGTATTTACAAAATTTATTACGCGGCTTAAAGAATATTCACACCTTGATAATAAAATGTTTATATATTTATGAAAAATACTCATGACATTTAAAAAATTATTTGAACCATTCAAAAAATTTTCATGACATTTTATGAATTATTTGCACTATTCAAGAGAAATGTTCGCATGATAAAAAAATCATGATAATTTTTAAAATGTTTATGCCATGCCAAACTTTGAGCATGCAAATTGTAAAAATGTTTATGACATAGATAAAGTGCTTTTAACCATTTAAAAAAGTTCAAAACACTTACAAAATACTCAGATGTTTATAAAATGTTAAAACATAATGAAATTTAAAAATGCTCACCCATCTTAAAATATGTTCATGACATTTTCAAAAATGTTCATGAAAAACTCACTTTATGGCTTTCAAAGACCACAACAAAAGGCCGCCCTAAACACAGGAACAATACGAAGACGATGGACCATTGGTGGGCCCGTGTCAATATATAACTCGGAAGCATAATAATCGTACTTAATTACCTTGTTAAAAAGGCCCCCTTGATATGATGTTGAACCATACCATCGCATAGTGTTGTATAGACCGAACGAGATATTCATCCAATAACTGACTTCATATCGTCATCTCAAAGGGGATGTTAGGCTACTAGAAGTAACATGTGTTATTTTACAATCTTGTACATCAAGCCCTAGAATTTAAAAGTTATTATAGATAATTTCACTTTTTCACTAAGCATCATATAAAGGTAATATATGGCAACATTACTCTAATCAACCTTTGAACTATCAAAAAGCACCACTATTTAACTCATATATATTGATTATCTCCACTATCTTACATCCAATTTAAGTTTTTATTAACCTAAAAGTTCAAAAGATATCTTAAATTAACAAATCATCTAGAAAATCAAAATGAATTATAGATGTTCACCGACAGTAGAATACAAATAATGATAATAAACAACTTATCTAGTTCTTTCTCCAAATGGAAGTTTGAGCCTTCTGTATTCAGCTAGGGGTTTGCCCCCTCCTAATTAGGGTTTTCTCCAAATGGAAGGTTGAGCCTTCTGTATTCAGCAAAGGAATTTTTGTTCTATTTGCGCTCATTTTGGAGGGTTTTCAGTAGGCTAAATGGCCAAGGGGTGAGACAAAAAAGAGGCCTTGTTGTCAATTTATCTGTTTCTTTCGTTTCACGTGTGCCTTATATTTCACCTTCTCAGCCTTCTAGGATCATGCCACCTATCAGATGACGCATTAGAATGCCTTTCCTTGATATCTTTATTTAACCTATCCACGTGTTCCTGCTCACACTCAGTACTGCCTTGGTGCCTGAACACATTAGGTTTTAGGTTTGAAGAATCATCAAGTTGATTTCCATTATCATTAATGAGATCCTTAATAGGGAGCAAATCTCCATCTTAGTGGTGATCATATGTATTCATAGGAGTTGAGTGATCTTGAATGATCTCAACAATATCAGGACAAATTTCTTTTCTATCCCACTTGGACCTCCCTTCCCTAGCAACACCAGCCATTTTATCCTTTTTAGACTAATGATAGTGGATGTTAAATAGTCTCATATATGTGTCTCCCTTCCAGCTTATCCAACAATGTTCTGATTCTCTCTGAAATAGTCAAAGAATGTGTATATTGTGAAGCAAAAGACATCACTTCAAAAAATAACTTGGGACATACAAAGTGATAGTTGTTATGACTGAAAAAAGATAGGTCGAACTACAATGCAAATAAAGCACACATGCATACTATGTGCAAAAGATTTAGATATGCATAATGAGTCAAAAGGCAAAAAAAATTAACTTGCTCAAAAAGTTGTATGACAAAGTAGGATCCAAAGCACGAAAAAAACATTTTCTAGAGGGGCATGTATTTTCACTAATAGCGGAAGATCTCCTTCTATGAAGCCAGGACATGAGATATGTTTTGAGAGTGTCTTAAAACTATCTCACATGTGGTACATTTAATGTCCCATGTACATTCCAAATTTCACACATGATACAGGATATCTTAATAGACACACTGAAAGAGAATTTTCTTTTCTATTTGCCCCCGAACTCCATATGTGAACTAAAGTGACATACATGTCTATGCAACAAAACATTACATGATTTTTTTGCAAATCAAGGTAAAAATATCTATAACATGGAAACAAATAACTATAAATGTTCAACATCAGCAGTGTGTGATAACCCACAAGTGTAGGGGATCGCAACAGTTTTCGAGGGTAGAGTATTCAACCCAAATTTATTAATTTGACACAAGGGGAGCCAAAGAATATTCTCAAGTATTATCAGCTGAGTTATCAATTCAACCACACCTGAAAGACTTAATATCTGCAGAAAAGTATTTAGTAGCAAAGTAGTATGGAAGTAACGGTGACAGTAGCAGAAGTAACAGTAGAAGTTTTGTAGCAATCGTAACAGTGGCAATGGAAAAGTAACGAAGCAAAGATCATTATGAAATGGACTCATAGGCAATGGATCAATGACGGATAATTATGTCGGATAGCATTCATCATGCAACAGTTATAACATAGGTGACACAGAACTAGCTATAATTCATTAATATAATGTAGGCATGTATTCTGAATAGAGCCATACATGCTTATGGAAAAGACCTTGCATGACATCTTTTGTCCCACCCTTCCGTGGCAGCGGGGTCCTATTGTTAATCCTACTAAATCACATGCATATGCTGAAACAACATGTAGGTGCCTAGGCGGCTTTGATCTAAATGATGAGCAACTAATGTACTATGTGTGTGCTAAGTGTATGAACATATTTGAGACCTACAAGTGATGGGATGGTTGACGGGCAATGGCGACCCCCCCTTTGGCCACTGCAAAATAAGGTCCAGAATTTTATTTAGTCTAATTGTATAATCTGGAAGGTATTGTTTGGCCATGTTATTCAAATATGGAAAGACATATGTATCTAAATTAGGAAAATAATCATCAATAAAAGGTCTCAATTGTGGATATAAAATGAAATCAGAAAAGAAAGGCTATTTAGAAGCCATCAACAAAAATAAGATTAAAAAAATTATGGCAGTTGGGGCATAGAAGTTTAAAGTAGTACCATTGCCCATGATGTCGAAGTAGATGTTACTAGACCGCCAACCAATGAGAAGGAACTGCGATGCAAACAATTGAAGTTTAGTTTAAGAGTAGGAAAAAATCGAGGCTTGTGTATTTCAATTTCCAAAATGAAGATGCATTAACCCTACGGTTTTCACTAGCACGGGCCGGCAGGATTGTGGGGCGGCGGTGGCGGCCAAGGGAGAGGGTCGCAGGCGGGAAGGATCGTGAGGTGGCGCGGGCCGGCAAGATTGTGGGGCGGTGGCTGCGCAAAGGGAGGGTCGGAGGATGGAAGGATTGTGGGGCGCCGCCGCCGTCTAAGGGAGACGGTCGCAAGCCGGAAGGATTGTGGGGCGGCACGGGCCGGCAGGATTCTGCGGCGGTGGCGCTGACCAAGGAAGAGGGTTGCGGCGGGGGGACAGGAGTGGGTCGGCAAGATTGTGGGGCGGGCGGCGGTGGCCTAGGGATAGGGTCGGAGGCCGGAAGGATTGTCGGGAGGCGCGGCCGGCAGGATTGGGGGGCCGGCGGTGCAACCGTCCAAGGGAGAGGGTCGCAAGCTGGAAGGATTGTGCGGTGGTGCGCGCCGGCATGATTGTGGGGCGGCGGCGGCCAAGGGAGGGTCGGAGGCAGGAAGGATTGTGGGGTGGCGCGGGCCGTCCAAGGGAGAGTGTCGCAAGCTGGAAGGATTATGGGGCGGCGCAGGCCAGCAGGATTGTGCGGTGGCGGTACCGGCCAAGGAAGAGGGTTGCGAGGGGGACAGGCGTGGGTCGGCAAGATAGTGGGGCGGGCGGCGGCGGCCAAGGGATATGGTCGTAGGCCGGAAGGATTGTCGGGAGGCGCGGGCCGGCAGGATTGTGGGGCCGGCGGCGCCACCTTCCAAGGGAGAGGGTCGCAAGCCGGAAGGATTGTGGGGCGGTGCGGGACGGCAGGATTCGAGGGTGGCGGCGCCGGCCTAGGGAGAGGGTTGTGGGAGGGGGCGGCGCGGGGCAGCAAGATTGTGGGGCGGGCGGCGACGGCGGCAAGGGAGACCACAGGAGTGGTTTTGGTGGGGGTGGCTGGCCGATCTAGGTTTCAATGGGGATTCAACAAGCAAATGGAAAAAAACAGTGATACATCAACATAGGAATTTTTGCATCCCAACTCTAAAATAAAAATATGCCCAACAAGGTTAACTACATGTATAAGGTTAGTTTGTAACTAGAATTTATTGAACTTTCCCTATGACAGTGCATAAACAACGTTCCTCTCGATATGTGGGTAGGCTCAATATCCACTGCCTACCATCCCCATGCAGATGGATATGGAAATCATGTTGCTGGTCAAAGCAAACATTCTACTTCTAGTTATTGATGATTTAGGAAAGATTAAGTACTACAGACCTATGAGTAGAAAGAACTTCCATGTGGATGATGCTTTATGTGTTTGTACTAAAAAATGATACTAAGAGCCTAATACATCTATTCTTCAGCTGTGATTTTAGACAGAGTTTCTAGTTCACACTGGTGGCATAGCCTGGAATAAAATGGAGGGTGTGCACACTCCAAAAAAATCTACCTAATCTAAGTGTCACACAATATTCGGCAAAAGAATGACATAGATAGCTCAATCAAGATTCACAACATTCTAGTTCAGGAATAACGATGGTGGATTTAACGAAATAACACACTCTAAAAAGGATAACCATAGTAACATGTGCCAGAAGAGTACTTTCAAATAATTGTACTTTGATGGACGGATCAAGGAGGAGGGAGGAAGAACTAAGGAACTCGAGAAATAGGTAGGGAGGATCAAAGGGATATCTGGCGGTGAACCTGCGATGTTACATGGTGGCAGCACTTCCAAATATCGCGTGAGTCAATGGCCCAGGAGGTGGCGCAACGTGAGAACTCTTGCGCACGAGCAAGGGCAGAGGAAGCGCCCGAGTTTTCAGACAAAGAGATTTGAGGTAGAGAGAGATGCATAATAAAGGGGAGGGGAGAAAGAGGGAATATGATGCCGTAGGAATTGATACGTCTCCAAGGAATCTATAATTTTTGATTGCTCCATGCTATATTATCTACTGTTTTCAATGTTTATGGGCTTTATTATACACTTTTATATCATTTTTGGGACTAACCTATTAACCCAGAGCCCAGTGCCGGTTTCTGTTTTTACCTTGTTTTAGGGTTTCGAAGAAAAGGAAAATCAAACGGAGTCCAATTGACCTGAAATTTCACGGAACTCATTTTTGGAAGGAAAGAAGCCCAGAAGACTTGGAGTGCACGTCGAGGGACCTACGAGGAGGCCACGAGGCAGGGGGGTCTTGCCCACCCCCCTAGGGCGCGCCCTCCACCCTCGTGGGCCCCTCGTGGCTCCCCTGACGTACTTCTTCCGCCTATATATCTCCATATACCCTAAAAACATCCGGGAACACAATAGATCGGGAGTTACGCCGCCAGAAGCCTCCGTAGCCACCGAAAACCAATCTAGACCCGTTCCGGCACCCCGTCGGAGGGGGGAATCCCTCTCCGGTGGCCATCTTCATCATCCCGGTGCTCTCCATGACGAGGAGGGAGTAGTTCTCCCTCGGGGCTGAGGGTATGTACCAGTAGCTATGTGTTTGGTCTCTCTCTCTCTCTCTTGCTCTCTCTTTCTCGTGTTCTTGAGGTAATACGATCTTGATGTATCACGAGCTTTGCTATTATAGTTGGATCTTATGTTTCTCCTCCCCCTCTACTCTCTTGTCATGAATTGATTTTCCCCTTTGGAGTTATCTTATTAGCTTGAGTCTTTAAAGATTTGAGAACACTTGATGTATGTCTTGCCGTGTGTATCTGTGGTGACAATGGGATACCACGTGATTCACTTGATGTATGTTTTGGTGATCAACTTGCGGGTTCCTCCCATGAACCTATGCATAGGGGTTGGCACACGGTTTCGTCGTGATTCTCCGGTAGGAACTTTGGGGCACTCTTTGAGGTTCTATGTGTTGGTTGAATAGATGAATCCGAGATTGTGTGATGCATATCGTATAATCATACCCACGGATACTTGAGGTGACATTGGAGTATCTAGGTGACATTAGGGTTTTGGTTCATTTGTGTCTTAAGGTGTTATTCTAGTACAAACTGTAGGGCTGTTTGTGACACTTATAGGAATAGCCCAACGGATTGATTGGAAAGAATAACTTTGAAGTGGTTTCGTACCCTACCATAATCTCTTCGTTCGTTCTCCACTATTAGTGACTTTGGAGTGACTCTTTGTTGCATGTCGAGGGATCGTTATGTGATCCAATTATGTTATTATTGTTGAGGGAGCTTGCACTAGCGAAAGTATGAACCCTAGGCCTTATTTTCTATCATTGAAATACCGTTTACGCCCACTTTTATCACTTGCTACCTTGCTATTTTTATATTTTCAGATTGCAAAAACTATTATCTACTATCCATATACCACTTGTATCACCATCTCTTCGCTGAACTAGTGCACCTATACAATTTACATTGTATAGGGTGTGTTCGGGACACAAGAGACTCTTTGTTATTTGGTTGCAGGGTTGCTTGAGAGAGACCATCTTCATCCTACGTCTCCTACGGATTGATAAACCTTAGGTCATCTACTTGAGGGAAATTTGCTACTGTCCTACAAACCTCTGCACTTGGAGGCCCAAGAACGTCTACAAGAAGAAGGTTGTGTAGTAGACATCAAGCTCTTTTCTGGCGCCGTTGCCGGGGAGGCTAGGTAAGCAGCACTCACACCCCGTCAACTAAGCTCTTTTTTGGCGCCGTTGCCGGGGAGGTGAGTGCTTGAAGATATATCTTTAGATCTTGCAATCGAGTCTTATAGTTTCTTGTTTTATCACTAGTTTAGTTCATAAAAGAAAATTACAAAAAAATGGAATTGAGAGTACCTCATATGCTTCATCTTTTTAATATCTATTATGAAAATAAGGATTCCGAAAATTGTGCCAAAGTATTAGAAGAAGAATGCATTAGAATGTTTGGCACTAAATATTTGAATGATGAGCATGATTGCAATGTTGTTAGTATGAATTCCTTGAATATCCATGATGCTAATGATATGCAAAGCCACAAGCTTGGGGAAGCTATCTTTGATGAAGATGATAATTTTTGTCCCCCAAGTTTTGATGAGCAAATTTATTATGATGAAAGCACGCCTCCTATTTATGATGATTATATTGATGAAAGTGGAATTGGAGAGGTCATGACTTTATTTTGTGATGAATCCACTATTTCGGAAGAGGTTCCAATTGATTATGAGAACAAAGTTGCTATATATGATGATTATTGTGATGACTTGTATGCTATAAAGAATAATGATATCCATGAATCTTGTCATCATGATTTTAGTTTTCAATTGGATTATGCCTCACATGATAGTTATTTTGTTGAGTTTGCTCCCACTATTATTCATGAGAAGAAATTTGCTTATGTGGAGAGTAATAAAAATTCTATGCTTGTAGATCATGAAAAGAATGCTTTAGGTGTTGGTTATATTGTTGAATTCATTCATGATGCTACTGAAAATTATTATGAGGGAGGAATATATGCTTGTAGGAATTGCAATAATATAAAGTTTCCTCTCTATGTGCTTAAAATTTTGAAGTTTTGCTTGTTTTACCTTCCTATATGCAAGTTGATTCTTGTTCCCACAGGTTGTTTGCTCACAAAATACCTATGCATAGGAAGTGGGTTAGACTTAAATGTGCTAGTCATATTCTTTATGATGCTCTCTTTATGTTTCAATTCTTATCCTTTATGTGAGCATCATTGAAATCATCATGCCTAGCTAGGGGCATTAAACGATAGCGCTTGTTGGGAGGCAACCCAACTTTATTTTTGTTCCTTTCATTTTGTTCCTGTTTAGTAATAAATAATTCATCGAGCCTCTGTTTACATGTTGTTTTATGCTTTTAATTAGTGTTTGTGCCAAGTAGAACCTTTGGGAAGACTTGGGGGATGTCTTTGTGATCATGCTGTAAAAAACAGAAACTTTAGCGCTCACGAGAATTGCTTCCATTTTTTATTGGATAGTTCTATTTAGTTAATTCTTTTTTCATATGATTAATAGATAAATTCCTCAGGTCCAGAAATTTATTTGAGAATTTTATGAGTTCCAGAAGTATACGTTTGATCTAGATTACTACAGACTGTTCTGTTTTTTAACAGATTCTGTTTTTCGTGTGTTGTTTGCTTATTTTGATGAATCTATGGCCAGTAAAAGAGTTTATAAACCATAGATAAGTTGGAATAAAGTAGATATAACACCAATATAAATAAAGAATGAGTTCATTACAGTACCTTGAAGTGGTGATTTATTTTCTTATACTAACGGAGCTTACGAGTTTTCTGTTAAGTTTTGTGTTGTGAAGTTTTCAAGTTTTGGGTAAGGATTCGATGGACTATGGAATAAGGAGTGGCAAGAGCCTAAGATTGGGGATGACCAAGGCACCCCAAGGTAATATTCAAGGAAAACCAAGAGCCTAAGCTTGGGAATGCCCCAGAAGGCATCCCCTCTTTCGTCTTCGTTCATCGGTAACTTTACTTGGAGCTATATTTTTATTCGCCACATGATATGTGTTTTGCTTGGAGCGTCAATTTATTTTGTTAGTATTTGCTTGCTGTTATTTATAACAATGTTTTGCATATTTTATTTCAATAAAAGTGGCATTGATAGCCTTTACTATGCCTATTTTAGAAGTCCACATGTTGCTGTTTGAAAACAGAAAGTTTACTGCTGTTGCAATAATTCCCTAGAAAAGTCAGAATGTGATAAAAGGTTGAAACCTTTTGCATATTAAGCTGTCATAAATTTAATACAGTGGGAATTGTCTTTCATAATTTTTTGGAGCTAGGGAAGTATGGATGTTGCAGCATTCTTTACAGACTATCCTGTTTAGGCAGATTGCTGTTATGTTTGCATTGTTTGCATATGTTTGCGTCTTTAATGATTCTATTTGAGGATATGACTATTAAATATGCAGAGGAATTTAGTATGCAATGTTGAATAATAATTTGAGTGATTTGCTACAGTAGAGTACGATAAGGTTTTTGCAATGGTTTATACTAACTTATCTCACGAGTCCTTGTTGAGTTTTGTGTGGATGAAGCTTTTGAGATTTAGGGAGACCGTGATATGAGAGGAATTAAGGAGACACAAAAGCTCAAGCTTGGGGATGCCCAAGGCATCCCAAGATAATATTTCAAGAAGTCTCAAGCATCTAAGCTTGGGGATGCCCCGGTTGGCATCCCACCTTTCTTCTTCAACAACTATCGGTTAGTTTCGGTTGATCCTAAGTTTTTGCTTCTTCACATGATGATTGCTATTCTTAGAATGTCATTTTATTTTATTTATTTTTGCTTGCTGTTTGAATAAAATATCAAGATCTGAAATTCTTAAATGTTAGAGAGTCTTCACATAGTTGCATAATTATTCAACTACTCATTGATCTTCACTTATATCTTTCGGAGTAGTTTGTTGTTGCTCTAGTGCTTCACTTATATCTTTTAGAGCACGGTGGTGGATTTGTTTTATAGAAATTATTGATCTCTCATGCTTCACTTATATTATTTTGAGAGTCTTAAATAGCATGGTAATTTGCTTAAAATCCTAATATGCTAGGTATAAAAGATTAATAATAAAATTTTCTTATGAGTGTATTGAATACTAAGAGAAGTTTGATGCTTGATGATTATTTTGAGATATGGAGGTAATAATATCAAAGTCGTGCTAGTTGAGTAGTTGTGAATTTGAGCAATACTTGTGTTGAAGTTTGCAAGTCCGTAGCATTCACGTATGGTAAACGTTGTGTAACAAATTTGAAACATGAGGTGTTATTTGATTGTCTTCCTTTTGAGTGGCGGTCGGGGACGAGCGGTGGTCTTTTCCTACCAATCTATCCCTCTAGGAGCATGTGCATAGTACCGAGGTTTTTTATGACTTGTAGATTTTTGCAATAAGTATGTGAGTTCTTTAAAACTAATGTTGAGTCCATGGATTATACACACTCTCACCCTTCCATCATTGCTAGCCTCTTCGGTACCGTGCATTGCCCTTTCTCACTTTGAGAGTTGGCGCAAACTTCGCCAGTGCATCCAAACCCCGTGATATGATACGCTCTTTCACACATAAACCTCCTTATATCTTCCTCAAAACATCCACCATACCTACCTATTATGGCATTTCCATAGCCATTCCGAGATATATTGCCATGCAACTTTCCATCATTCCGTTCATCATGACACATTCATCATTGTCATATTGCTTAGCATGATCATGTAGTTGACATAGTATTTGTGGCAAAGCCACCATCCATAATTCTTTCATACATGTCACTCTTGGTTCATTGCATATCCCGGTACACCGCCGGAGGCATTCATATAGATTCATCTTTGTTCTAATATCGAGTTGTAATCGTTGAGTTGTAAATAAATAGAAGTGTGATGATCATCATTATTAGAGCATTGTCCCAAGTGAGGAATAAAAAAAGAGAAAGGCCATAAAAAAGAGAAGGCCCAAAAAAAGAGAGAAAGGCCATAAAAAAGAGAAAAGGCCCAAAAAAAATGAGAGAAAAAGAGATAAGGGACAATGTTACTATCCTTTTACCACACTTGTGCTTGAAAGTAGCACCATGATCTTCATAGTAGAGAGTCTCTCATGTTATCACTTTCATATACTAGTGGGAATTTTTCATTATAGAACTTGGCTTGTATATTCCAACAATGGGCCTCATCAAGTGCCCTAGATCTTCATGAGCAAGCAAGTTGGATGCACACCCACTAGTTTCTTTTGTTGAGCTTTCATACATTTATAGCTCTAGTGCATCCGTTGCATGCCAATCCCTACTCCTTACATTAACATCAATCGATGGGCATCTCCATACCCCATTGATTAGCCTCGTTGATGTGAGACCTTCTCCTTTTTTGTCTTCTCCACACAATTCCCCTCATTATATTCTATTCCACCCATAGTGCTATATCCATGGCTCGCGCTCATGTATTGCGTGAAAGTTTATAGGTTTGAGATTACTAAAGTATGAAACAATTGCTTGGCTTTTCATCGGGGTTGTGCATGATGAGAGCATTCTTGTGTGACGAAAATGGAGCATGACTAAACTATATGATTTTGTAGGGATGAACTTTCTTTGGCCATGTTATTTTGAGAAGACATAACTACTTAGTTAGTATGCTTGAAGTATTATCATTTTTATGTCAATATGAACTTTTGTCTTGAATCTTTCGGACATGAATATTCATACAACAATTAAGAAGAATTACATTGAATTATGCCAAGTAGCACTCCGCATCAAAAAATCTGTTTTTATCATTTACCTACTCGAGGACGAGTAGGAATTAAGCTTGGGGATGCTGATACGTCTCCAAC
Source organism: Triticum monococcum (assembly GCA_034509565.1). NCBI lineage: Eukaryota > Viridiplantae > Streptophyta > Magnoliopsida > Poales > Poaceae > Triticum > Triticum monococcum. Next base: position 782,372,744 of record CM067842.1, on the reverse strand, counting down.
GTATCTATAATTTTTGATTGCTCCATGCTATATTATCTACTGTTTTGAATGTTTATGGGCTTTATTATACACTTTTATATCATTTTTGGGACTAACCTATTAACCCAGAACCCAGTGCCAGTTTCTATTTTTACCTTGTTTTAGGGTTTTGAAGAAAAGGAAAATCAAACGGAGCCCAATTCACCTGAAACTTCACGGAACTCATTTTTGGAAGGAAAGAAGCCGAGAAGACTTGGAGTGCACGTCGGGGGACCTACGAGGAGGCCACGAGGCAGGGGGCGCGCCCACCCCCCTAGGGCGCGCCCTCCACCCTCGTGGGCCCCTCGTGGCCCCCCTGATGTACTTCTTCCGCCTATATATCTCCATATACCCAAAAAACATCCGGGAACACAATAGATCGGGAGTTCCGCCGCCAGAAGCCTCTGTAGCCACCGAAAACCAATCTAGACCCGTTCCGGCACCCTGCCAGAGGGGGGAATCCCACTCCGGTGGCCATCTTGATCATCCCGGTGCTCTTCATGACGAGGAGGGAGTAGTTCTCCCTCGGGGCTGAGGGTATGTACCAGTAGCTATGTGTTTGATCTCTCTCTCTCTCTTGTGTTCTTGAGGTGATATGATCTTGATGTATCGCGAGCTTTGCTATTATAGTTGGATCTTATGTTTCTCTTATAACGCCCTCGATGCGGCTATGTCTCCCACGTGTCGAGGCACGACTTAGAGACATAGGCGCATTGAAAGCAATGTCGCAAGTCGGGAATCATTACACAACCCATGTACATATATAATATAAAGGGGAAATATCATAGTTGGCTTACACTCGCCACATCACATCAAAGTACATAAATAACATCCATCATACAATCACTCATGGCCCGACTACGGCGCCAAAATAGAAAAGACCCCCAACAAGCGACTAATCCCTGAATCGAACCCCGAATAGGCACCACTACTGCTCATCAGGAAAAGACACATAGTATCGCTGAGAGTCCTCGTCGTACTCCCACTTCAGCTCGAGCGCACCATCCGGAGGAGTATCATCGGCCCCTGCATCTGGTGTAATAGTAATCTGTGAGCCACAAAGGACTCAGCAATCTCGCACCCTCGCGATCAAGACTATTTAAGCTTAATGGGTAGGAAAGGGGTAATGTAAGTGGAGCTGCAGCAAGCGACTAGCATATATGGTGGCTAACTTATTCGCAAAGGAGAGCGAGAAGAGAAGGCAAAGCACGAGCGGAAAACTAAATAGAGCAGACTACGCAAACATAACTCCAACGCCGTGTCCACTTCCCGGACTCCGCCGAGAAGAGGCCATCACGGCAACACACTCAGTTGATTCATTTTTAATTAATTAAGTTCAAGTTGTCTACAACCGGACATTAACAAATTCCCATCTGCCCATAACCGCGGGCACGGCTTTCGAAAGATCAATCCCTGCAGGGGGGTCCCAACTTAGCCCATAACAAGCTCTCACGGTCAACGAAGGAATAGACCTCCACCCAGGACCCACCGATCAGACTCGGTATCCCGGTACAACAAGATGATTCGACAGGTCAAAACTAGTCCAGCAACACCACCCAGATGTGCCGACAAATCCCGATAGGAGCTGCACATATCTCGTTCTCAAGGCACACCGGATGAGCAAGACGTCGGGTAGGCCAGCCCAGAGTTGCCCCTGGTAGCCCCGGACATCGCTCGGTGGGACCAACACTCAGAGGAGCACTGGCCCGTGGGGGCTAAAAATAAAGATGACACTCGGGCTCCGGAAACCCAAGGGAAAGAAAAGGGTAGGTGGAAAATGGTAAAAACCAATGTTGGGCATTGCTGGAAAAGCTTTACTCAAGGCGAACTATCAAGGGGTTCCCAGATAGCCCAACCGCGTAAGGGACGCAACAATCCGGGAACATAACACCGATATGACGGAAACTAGGGCGGCAAGAGTGGAACAAAACACTAGGCGAGAGGCCGAGCCTTCCACCCTTTACCAAGTATATAGATGAGTAAAGATAACATAGCAATATAATGATATCCCAACAAATAAAAAAATGTTCCAACAAGGAACGGCTCCAATCTTCACCTGCAACTAACAACGCTATAAGAAGGGCTGAGCAAAGCGGTAACATAGCCAATCAATGGTTTGCTAGGACAAAGGTGGGTTAGAGGCTCAATCATGGAAATTGGGAGGCTGACAAGCAAGTGGTAGGCATCATAGCATTGGCAAAGCAAAAGAGCGAGCAAACTAGCATAGCAAAGATAGTAGTGATTTCAAGGGTGTGATCATCTTGCCTGCATAGTTGTCAGAATTGACTGGATCCTCAAAAGCAAACTCAACGGGCTCCTCGTTAGCGAACTCGTCTCCCGGCTCTACCCAACAACACAAACAAGCAACAAGGATACAATCAACCACGTGCAAGGGCAACCGATAAGATGCAAAGATGATATGCTATGCGGGATGCGATGCGGGATGCAAAATGCAAGATGTAACAGGAAATGCATGAACCTGGCCTCAACGTGGAAAACCAAGTGTGCCACTGGATAGAGGGGAAGAAATCCCCTGAAAACGATATAAGAATCATGGCAATCGGAGCTACGGTTTAGAAATGGCAAGCGATTTACTAAACGAACCGATCTGCGATTTACATCAAGTAGGCTCCTAAATGCAACAAAATGAACATGCTACAGCCACCAAACATGAATTTTTTTTGCACGGAAGTGATGTACTCATCAAGCTTAACAAATCATTAGGACTGAGGCATAGGCAAATTCATCCATTAAGGGCTTCAAACAAGCATGGCAAAACTGAATAAGCAAAACAGATTTCAGACTTAGCGAAATTAACGCTAGTCTGAAATTTCAGACCACGATGCTCTCTTCGGAGCAGCAAAACAACATGAACCAAAACCTGAACAAGGCAAGTAAGAGCATGTCATGGAGCTACTCAACAAGCTTAACAAAACACCCAAAATGACCTGGGGCCAAAAGGGTTCACAAAATACTCTACCGAGCACACGAACATCGATGAAACACAATCAGTTTTCAGACTTAGTGAAAACTGGGACATGCTGAAATAATAACTCACGGAGGCATGTAAACGAGCTCGATGCTCTCACTACGGTGCAAGTCATGGCAAGGCAAGCATATATCCATAAAGAAGGCACAAAATGCTAGCTAGGCATGGCAAGAACAATGGCATAGCATGCATGGTTCACTAGCAATCACTCCGGCAAAATCGCAAAAGAGTTCACGATCTGCCCAAAACAACAACTATCCAAAGGTTGAGCTCGATTGAGTCAACCTAGGAGGCTCCAACATAACAAGTAAAGACATGGATGGATTAAGCACAACAAGCATAAAAAATCACTCTTACTGATCATCCTCAAAAGAGGCACGGATCACTAGGAAACAAGCCGGACATATAGCATCGTGAACTAAAACGGCCCAGACTTAGTGATTTTCACTAAGTCCCTGAAATCAGTAAACTCCAGGTAGCCCTCTTCGCAAGCTTGCACAAGACAACACACACATCCTAAAATTACATGGAAGGACCTCTGGAAGGAAGACAACATGCTTAACAATTCATCCCAAAGGGGCACAGGCATATCATGCACGGATTAAATATGGCAAAAATGACAAAAGTGCATGTTGAGCTAACGGATCTGCAATTTAACTCATGATGCCACCTTCCAACAGCATTTTGGGCACCAATATGACCTCAAATGCAAATGATGCAATGTAATGAAATGATGTACTCGTCGAGACGAAGATTTTGACATATCATATGCCCAAATCAGAGCTACGGTTGCGGAGATACGAGCGGTCAAACATTGCACAAAAATTGAAAACGGAGGAGAAAGTCAACGGGGGGGCTAGGGTTTACTGTAGATCCGATCGGATCCGGATCTCGCCCGGCGGCGCAACTGTTCACCGGGCGAGGAAGAAGGCGCCGGGGAAGCTCGCCGGAGTGCTGGGGCGGCCGGCGTGGAGGAGGTGGTCGCCGGGGCCGGATCCGGCGACCCGGGGCGGCGTGCGGCGGCGGAGGGCGCTGGACGGTGGCGGCGCTGGGCGAGGCCGCCTCGGGCGGCGAGGAGGCGACGGGAAGCCCCGCGGCCCCCGGCAATGGCGTGCGGCGGCCGGCAGCGTCCGGTCGCCGGAGTCGAGGAAGGGCGCGGGCGGAGGAAGTCGGCGCGGGCGGCGGGGAATGGCCCAGACGGGCGAGGAGGCGGGCTCCCCATGGGCCGGGCGGGCCGCGGCGGCGGCGGCGGACGGGAGGCCACGTGGCGGCGCGTGATAGGCTGGAGGCGGCGGGGCGGACACGTCCGGCCCGATTCGGACGTGTCCGTCGGCGGGTAGAGCGGCGGATCTGGGAATTTAGGGTTTCGGGGAGGAAGAGAGATCCGAAAACGGGGGGTGTATATATAGGCATAAGTGGAGCTAGGAGAGTCCAAATGAGGTGCGGTTTTCGCCCACACGATCGTGATCGAACGACCGAGACGATGGAGCTGAGTTTGGTGGGTTTTGGGCCAAAATGGAGGGGTGTTGGGCTGCACACACACGAGGCCTTTTCGGTCCCTCGGTTAACCGTTGGAGTATCAAACGAAGTCCTAATGACCCGAAACTTGACAGGCGGTCTACCGGTAGTAAACCAAGGCCGCATGGTAAGTCTCGGCCCAATCCGGAAATGTTTAATCCCCACACACGAAAGAAAGCTAGAAATGGCCACCGGAGGAGAACGAAGCGCCGGAATGCAAAACGGACAACGGGGAAAAAGTTCGAATGCATGAGATGAACATGTATGCAAATGCAATGCACGTGACGACATGATATGAGATGCACGAAAATGAAAACAACACATGGAGGCAAAGACCCGAACCCGAGAATTAAATATAACTTAATGCCGGAAACGGCATGAGTTGGAGTACAATTGGGGAAGGTTACATATGGGCCGTTACAACACTCCACCACTACGAAAAGATCTCATCCCGAGATCTAGGACTGAAAGAACTCCGGGTACTCAGAACGGAGGTGATCCTCACATTCCCAGGTAGCTTCACGGTCGGAATGGTGTGACCATTTGACTTTGAGAAACTTGATTGACTTGTTGCGAGTTTTGCGTTCAGTCTCTTCAAGGATTGCAACTGGGTGCTCACGGTAGGAGAGATCTTCTTGGAGCTCAATGTCCTCGAAGTTGACGGTGCGCTCAGGCGTCTTGAAGCACTTACGGAGTTGCGAGACATGGAACACATCATGAACATTGGCAAAGGTTGCAGTAAGCTCGAGTTGATAGGCGAGGTCGCCTCTCTTGCTGACAATCTTGAAAGGCCCGACGTATCTGGGGGCAAGCTTCCCTTTGATACCGAAGCGACGAGTCCCTTTCATAGGAGAGACGCGGAGGTAGACATGATCTCCAATCTCGAAGGCCAAATCACGGTGCTTGCTGTCGTAGTAGCTCTTCTGACGAGATTGGGCTGCTTTGAGGTTATCACGAATGATCTTGCACATTTCTTCTGCCTCTGTGATCAGGTCATTACCCAGCAGCTGACGTTCACCGGTTTCAGACCAGTTGAGAGGTGTACGGCACTTCCTACCATACAGAATTTCAAACGGGGCCTTGCCGGAACTTGCTTGGAAACTGTTGTTGCACGAGAATTCAGCATAAGGAAGACAATCCTCCCACTTCATGCCGAAGGAGATAACACAAGCCCTGAGCATATCTTCAAGAATCTGGTTGACACGCTCGACTTGACCGCTTGTTTGAGGATGGAAAGCAGTGCTGAAGCGAATGTTGGTGCCCATGGCCTTCTGAAAAGAATCCCAAAACTTGGAGGTAAAGATGCTGCCACGGTCTAAAGATATCACTTGAGGAATACCGTGCAGAGAGACAATTCGAGAGGTGTAGAGCTCCGCCAATTGCGCTGCAGTGATTGACTCTTTGATAGGCAGGAAATGAGCCACTTTGGTGAGCTTGTCGATGACAACGAATATAGCATCATTGCCACGCTTGGACTTTGGAAACCCAGTCACGAAGTCCATTTCAATGTGGTCAAACTTCCATTCTGGAATGGCGAGAGGTTGGAGGAGACCTGCTGGCCTTTGGTGTTCTGCTTTCACTCTTCTGCAGACATCACATTCATTCACGAATTGAGCGATCTCGCGCTTCATTCGAGTCCACCAATAAGTTTGCTTCAGATCTTGATACATCTTCGTGCTCCCAGGGTGGATGGAGAGGAGAGAGTTGTGAGCCTCATTCATGATCACTTTACGAAGTTCACCTTTGGGCACAACAATTCGATCCTCGAAGAAGAGAGTGTCCTTGTCATCAAGTCGGTAGCACTTGTACTTGGACTGACTCTTTGCAATACCAATCTTCACCTTTTTCACCATAGCATCAAGAAGCTGGGCTTGGCGAATCTGGTCTTCCAAGGTTGGAGAAACTTGAAGGTTGGCGAGGAAACCTTGAGGAACAACTTGCAGATTAAGTTTGCGGAAGGCTTCACAGAGCTCGGGTTGATAAGGCTTGAGAATCAGACTGTTGCAATATGCTTTTCTGCTCAAAGCGTCAGCAATCACATTAGCCTTGCCTGGAGTATACTCGATACTCGGATTGTACTCTTGAATCATTTCGACCCATCGAGTCTGCCTGAGGTTGAGATTAGGCTGAGTGAAGATGTACTTGAGACTCTTGTGATCAGTGAAAATGTCCACTTTCCTTCCCAAGAGAAGATGTCTCCAAGTCAACAATGCGTGCACAACTGCCACCAACTCGAGATCATGAGTGGGGTAGTTCTTCTCATTAGGCTTCAACTGGCGAGAGGTATAAGCAACAACTTTCTTCTCTTGCATCAGTACTGCACTGAGACCTTGGAGAGAGGCATCACAAAAGACCTCGTACGGCTTGGCTTCATCAGGCGGAGTTAGAACTGGAGCAGTGATCAATTTCTCTTTCAAAGCGTTGAAAGCAACATCACACTCCGGAGACCAAACGTACTTGACGTGCTTCTGAAGAAGATTTGAGAGAGGCTTCGCGATCTTGGAGAAGTTTTCAACGAATCTTCGGCAATAACTTGCAAGACCGAGGAAGCTACGGAGTTGCTTCACATTCTGAGGAGGTTCCCAATTAACAATTGCAGACACCTTCTCAGGATCCACGGAAATGCCCTTGGCAGAGATAATATGTCCAAGATAAAGAACCTCATCGAGCCAAAACTCACACTTGGAGAACTTGGCATAGAATTGATGTTCCCTTAGCTTGTCAAGAACCAAACGCAAGTGTTTGGCATGATCTTCCTTGTTCTTCGAGAAAACCAGGATATCATCAAGATAGACCAAAACAAAGTCGTTGGTGTAGGGGTTGAAGATGAAGTTCATCATGCGAGAGAACGTCGGAGGAGCATTGGCGAGGCCAAAAGACATAACAGTGTATTCATATGACCCATAGCTTGTTCTGAATGCCGTTTTCGGAATATCTTGTTCACGAATGCGAATTTGATGATAACCCATACGGAGATCAAGCTTGGAGAATACTTGGGCACCCTTGAGTTGCTCGAATAGCTCATTAATGTTGGGAAGTGGATATTTGTTCTTGATGGTCTTCTTGTTCAATGGACGATAATCAACACAAAGTCGGTCCGTTCCATCCTTCTTCTTCACAAAAAGAACACCACAACCCCACGGAGAAGTACTAGGCCGAATGAGACCCATTCTTTCTTGCACATCGAGTTGTTTCTTCAACTCCTTCAACTCTTCGGGGCCGAGCTTGTAAGGCCGTTTGCACACCGGTTCCGTACCGGGCTCAAGTTCAATAACAAATTCAACCGGCCGGTTTGGAGGCATGCCTGGGAGTTCTTCAGGGAAGACATCTTGATACTCACAAACAACCGGAATCTGCAAAATAGCATCCAATTCGCCCTTTTCATTGAGAGAGAACAACTGGATGGTATTATCCCGAGCAGCAAAGACAATGACATCTTCAGACGAATGAGTCAGTTGAATCTGCCTGGCTGCACAATCGAGGTGAGCCTTGTGTTTAGAGAGCCAGTCCATCCCAAGAATAAGATCAATATCGGAATTGCCAAGAACCATTGGGGAAGAAAGAAACTTGTGATCGCCCAACGTGATAGAAATATCCGGAACAATAGCGCTTGCACTCATGAATTTTCCCGGAGAAACAACAGACAACTGCCTAGGCAAATCTTGCAAGGGCAACTCATGCTTAGAAACAAATGGCCTCGAGATGAAACAATGCGAAGCACCCGTGTCAAAAAGAACTCTTGCAGGAATATCATTAACAGGGAGGTTACCCACGATCACATCTGACGAATTCTCTGCCTGAGCTGCGTTCATCAAGTTGACCTTGGCGGACTTGGGGTTATGCTTGACCACAGCTGTACTTGCCGATCTGACAGGAGGAGGAGGAGGAAGACGCCTCTGGTTGAAACACTTGTTGGCATAGTGACCCTTCTGTTGGCACTTGTTGCACGTGACCTCTGAGAGCGGACGGTGGTACGGAGCACTCGATCTTGAAGCTTGAGACGAAGTCTTGTTCTGAAAGCCTGGGTTGGGTGGGTGGGACGAACCACTGCCACCTTTGCTCTTCTGCTGATACGGCTGACGGAACGGAGGAGGAGGAAGCCAATACTTCTGCTGCTTGGCCACTTGAGTAGAGGACGAAGACGTAGTGTCTCTGACTCGCTTCCTGGAAGCATCACACCTTAGCTGAGCAGCCTCTTGCTTCAGTGCCATGTTGTAGAACTCATCGTATCTCAGCGGCTCGAAGAGGACAAGAGCGAGCTGAATTTCTTCACGAAGACCACCCCTGAACTGATAGATCATGCTCTTCTCATCAGGAACATCCTGCTTGGCAAAACGGGCGAGCTTCTGGAACAACTTGTTGTAGTCATAGACAGACAAAGATCCTTGCTTCAGATTGCGGAATTCTTCACGTTTGCTTTCAGTCACACTTTGAGGAATGTGATGAGCGCGGAAATCACGACGGAAATCATCCCAAGTGATCAAACGTCCACCTCTGGAATCCCGGTACTGCTGAAACCACTCTGCGGCCTGATCCTTGAGCTGAAAAGACGCGAACTTGACGAAATATTCAGGTCTGACGTTGCTACATTCAAAATGCTTGCCCAGATCGACTAACCAATCATCAGCATCGGTAGCCTCAACGCAGTTGCTGAACGTCTTTGGACCATTTGCGAGGAACTGATTCAGAGTTGCAAATTGGTTCTGGTTGTTGCCTTGATTCGCTTGACTGCTTTGATTCCGCTCTTGGATGATTTGCATGATCAGCTGAGTATTTTCATTAGTAGCAGCCATCACAGCCTGCCATGCTTCCGGAGGAGGCGGAGGTGGCGGAGGATCTTGATTCTGGTTCTGACTGGTGCTCTTAGCGGGAGCCATCCTGAAGAGGTTGACCACCATTAGCACACAAATATAGATATATTGAAGGTGAAACCAACGGAATGAAAATTGCAACATAAGTCTTCACATCCGAACAAAATGAACGAATGCACTTCTCTTGAAGTGGTCACATGTTCCTAAATTGCGAAGCCACGAAGAATCAGGTAGAAGAGGTACATCAACGAGGGATGGAATCAACATATGACGCCGAAGAAGAACGAATACCACAAATCGAAATAAAAACCAAGGGCTGGCTTGCGGAATAAGACGGAACAAACACATGATAGAAATTTCGTCCGAAGTGTTCGTGGTAGGACCTACACGGGCTCGACCGTACAGCACCATCATGTACAAGGCAGTGCACATGACATACGAAGCGTCCCCGAGTCAGCATAGCCAAGGACTCTTTAAGACACAACAAGGCCACTGTAAAGTCGACCGTGAATAGGCGAACCACTAGACGTCGAACCCCAATTTCATATCACACATCTGTTGGAAAGATATCCTAAGGCTACTTGAATTCCCACCTATGAAACTCCCAAAATTTTCCGGTTATGCAATCAGGTGTTGAGGATACAGGGGAAGCATAATATCTCACCCAAGCTAGCAAATCCTACATCCAGCTGCATCCATCCTTCAACACATAACCAAGAAACCTTCGGAAACCATCTATCTCAACCTTCGAAAAGCATCCGTTATACAAGTTATGGCGATACTCCCGAACTCCTGCCCCAGTACTGGGTGGCGTCGAGGTTATCTCACCAACGAACTGCACAAAAGAGATTTTCGATGTCGCGCACATATCTCAAGTATGCCAGAATTGCAACGATAGAATTATGATGACAAAACCTCAGAGCTCAACTCCCCGGGACACTTCCACTAAACCCCTGACAGGAGGCACCAAGACAGTATTCTCATCATAAGCCATCGGAACAAAACTAAGATACTCGCGTGATCCTAAAAAAAATTTTAGTGAAATTTGAGAAGAGAAGAGTCAAAACTCTACGTCAGGAAGCCTTACCAGAGCGATGAGGAGACTGGGAAGTAAAAAGAATTCCTAAGCTCTCCGATATATAATTCCTAAGGACTCAAAACATTTTTCTAGACACAACTCGGCAACTAAAAACGATCAAGCAATGGGGCTCCTAAGGTCGGGGAAGGCTCTGATTACCAACTTGTAACGCCCTCGATGCGGCTATGTCTCCCACATGTCGAGGCACGACTTAGAGACATAGGCACATTGAAAGCAATGTCGCAAGTCGGGAATCATTACACAACCCATGTACATATATAATATAAAGGGGAAATATCATAGTTGGCTTACACTCGCCACGTCACATCAAAGTACATAAATAACATCCATCATACAATCACTCATGGCCCGACTACGGCGCCAAAATAGAAAAGACCCCCAACAAGCGACTAATCCCTGAATCGAACCCCGAATAGGCACCACTACTGCTCATCAGGAAAAGACACATAGTATCGCTGAGAGTCCTCGTCGTACTCCCACTTCAGCTCGAGCGCACCATCCGGAGGAGTATCATCGGCCCCTGCATCTGGTGTAATAGTAATCTGTGAGCCACAAAGGACTCAGCAATCTCGCACCCTCGCGATCAAGACTATTTAAGCTTAATGGGTAGGAAAGGGGTAATGTAAGTGGAGCTGCAGCAAGCGACTAGCATATATGGTGGCTAACTTATTCGCAAAGGAGAGCGAGAAGAGAAGGCAAAGCACGAGCGGAAAACTAAATAGAGCAGACTACGCAAACATAACTCCAACGCCGTGTCCACTTCCCGGACTCCGCCGAGAAGAGGCCATCACGGCAACACACTCAGTTGATTCATTTTTAATTAATTAAGTTCAAGTTGTCTACAACCGTACATTAACAAATTCCCATCTGCCCATAACCGCGGGCACGGCTTTCGAAAGATCAATCCCTGCAGGGGGGTCCCAACTTAGCCCATAACAAGCTCTCATGGTCAACGAAGGAATAGACCTCCACCCAGGACCCACCGATCAGACTCGGTATCCCGGTACAACAAGATGATTCGACAGGTCAAAACTAGTCCAGCAACACCACCCAGATGTGCCGACAAATCCCGATAGGAGCTGCACATATCTCGTTCTCAGGGCACACCGGATGAGCAAGACGTCGGGTAGGCCAGCCCAGAGTTGCCCCTGGTAGCCCCGGACATCGCTCGGTGGGACCAACACTCAGAGGAGCACTGGCCCGTGGGGGCTAAAAATAAAGATGACCCTCGGGCTCCGGAAACCCAAGGGAAAGAAAAGGGTAGGTGGAAAATGGTAAAAACCAATGTTGGGCATTGCTGGAAAAGCTTTACTCAAGGCGAACTATTAAGGGGTTCCCATATAGCCCAACCGCGTAAGGGACGCAACAATCCGGGAACATAACACCGATATGACGGAAACTAGGGCGGCAAGAGTGGAACAAAACACTAGGCGAGAGGCCGAGCCTTCCACCCTTTACCAAGTATATAGATGAGTAAAGATAACATAGCAATATAATGATATCCCAACAAGTAAAAAAATGTTCCAACAAGGAACGGCTCCAATCTTCACCTGCAACTAACAACGCTATAAGAAGGGCTGAGCAAAGCGGTAACATAGCCAATCAATGGTTTGCTAGGACAAAGGTGGGTTAGAGGCTCAATCATGGCAATTGGGAGGCTGACAAGCAAGTGGTAGGCATCATAGCATTGGCAAAGCAAAAGAGCGAGCAAACTAGCATAGCAAAGATAGTAGTGATTTCAAGGGTGTGATCATCTTGCCTGCATAGTTGTCAGAATTGACTGGATCCTCAAAAGCAAACTCAACGGGCTCCTCGTTAGCGAACACGTCTCCCGGCTCTACCCAACAACACAAACAAGCAACAAGGATACAATCAACCACGTGCAAGGGCAACCGATAAGATGCAAAGATGATATGCTATGCGGGATGCGATGCGGGATGCAAAATGCAAGATGTAACAGGAAATACATGAACCTGGCCTCAACTTGGAAAACCAAGTGTGCCACTGGATAGAGGGGAAGAAATCCCCTGAAAACGATATAAGAATCATGGCAATCGGAGCTACGGTTTAGAAATGGCAAGCGATTTACTAAACGAACCGATCTGCGATTTACATCAAGTAGGCTCCTAAATGCAACAAAATGAACATGCTACAGCCACCAAACATGAAAACAAATTGCATGGCAGTGATGTACTCATCAAGCTTAACAAATCATCAGGACTGAGGCATAGGCAAATTCATCCATTAAGGGCTTCAAACAAGCATGGCAAAACTGAATAAGCAAAACAGATTTCAGACTTAGCGAAATTAACGCTAGTCTGAAATTTCAGACCACGATGCTCTCTTCGGAGCAGCAAAACAACATGAAGAAAAACCTTAACATGTCAAGTAAGAGCATGGCATGGAGCTACTCAACAAGCTTAACAAAACACCCAAAATGACCTGGGGCCAAAAGGGTTCACAAAATACTCTACCGAGCACACGAACATCGATGAAACACAATCAGTTTTCAGACTTAGTGAAAACTGGGACATGCTGAAATAATAACTCACGGAGGCATGTAAACGAGCTCGATGCTCTCACTACGGTGCAAGTCATGGCAAGGCAAGCATATATCCATAAAGAAGGCACAAAAGGCTAGCTAGGCATGGCAAGAACAATTGCATAGCATGCATGGTTCACTAGCAATCACTCCGGCAAAATCGCAAAAGAGTTCACGATCTGCCCAAAACAACAACTATCCAAAAGTTGAGCTTGATTGAGTCAACCTAGGAGGCTCCAACATAACAAGTAAAGACATGGATGGATTAAGCACAACAAGCATAAAAAATCACTCTTACTGATCATCCTCAAAAGAGGCACGGATCACTAGGAAACAAGCCGGACATATAGCATCGTGAACTAAAACGGCCCAGACTTAGTGATTTTCACCAAGTCCCTGAAATCAGTAAACTCCAGGTAGGCCTCTTCGCAAGCTTGCACAAGACAACACACACATCCTAAAAATACATGGAAGGCGCCTCTGAAAAGAAGACAACATGCTTAACAATTCATCCTAAAGGGGCACAGGCATATCATGCACGGATTAAATATGGCAAAAATGACAAAAGTGCATGTTGAGCTAACGGATCTGCAATTTAACTCATGATGCCTCCTTCCAACAGCATTTTGGGCACCAAGATGACCTCAAATGCAAATGATGCAATGGAATGAAATGATGTACACGTCGAGACGAAGATTTTGACATATCATATGCCCAAACCGGAGCTACGGTTGCGGAGATACGAGCGGTCAAACGTTGCACGAAAAACTGAAAACGGAGGAGAAAGTCAACGGGGGGGCTAGGGTTTACTGTAGATCCGAACGGATCCGGATCTCGCGCGGCGGCGCAACTGTTCACGGGGCGAGGAAGAAGACGCCGGGGAAGCTCTCGCCGGAGTGCTGGGGCGGCCGGCGTGGAGGAGGTGGTCGCCGGGGCCGGATCCGGCGACCCGGGGCGGCGTGCGGCGGCGGAGGGCACTGGACGGTGGCGGCGCTGGGCGAGGCCGCCTCGGGCGGCGAGGAGGCGACGGGAAGCCCCGCGGCCCCCGGCAATGGCGTGCGGCGGCCGGCGGCGTCCGGTCGCCGGAGTCGGGGAAGGGCGCGGGCGGAGGAAGTCGGCGCGGGCGGCGGGGAATGGCCCAGACGGGCGAGGAGGCGGGCTCCCCGTGGGCCGGGCGGGCCGCGGCGGCGGCGGCGGCCGGGAGGCCACGTGGCGGCGCGTGATAGGCTGGAGGCGGCGGGGCGGACACGTCCGGCCCGATTCGGACGTGTCCGTCGGCGGGTAGAGCGGCGGATCTGGGAATTTAGGGTTTCGGGGAGGAAGAGAGATCCGAAAACGGGGGGGGTGTATATATAGGCATAAGTGGAGCTAGGAGAGTCCAAATGAGGTGCGGTTTTCTCCCACACAATCGTGATCGAACGACCGAGACGATGGAGCTGAGTTTGGTGGGTTTTGGGCCAAAATGGAGGGGTGTTGGGCTGCACACACACGAGGCCTTTTCGGTCCCTCGGTTAACCGTTGGAGTATCAAACGAAGTCCAAATGACCCGAAACTTGACAGGCTGTCTACCGGTAGTAAACCAAGGCCGCATGGCAAGTCTCGGGCCAATCCGGAAATGTTTAACCCCCACACACGAAAGAAAGCTAGAAATGGCCACCGGAGGAGAACGAAGCGCCGGAATGCAAAACGGACAACGGGGAAAAAGCTTGAATGCATGAGATGAACATGTATGCAAATGCAATGCACGTGACGACATGATATGAGATGCACGAAAACGAAAACAACACACGGAGGCAAAGACCCGAACCCGAGAATTAAATATAACTTAATGCCGGAAACGGCACGAGTTGGAGTACAATTGGGGAAGGTTACATATGGGGCGTTACATCTCCTCCCCCTCTACTCTCTTGTAATGAATTGAGTTTCCCCTTTGGAGTTATCTTATAGGCTTGAGTCTTTAAAGATTTGAGAACACTTGATGTATGTCTTGCCATGCGTATATGTGGTGACAATGGGATACCACGTGATTCACTTGATGTATGTTTTGGTGATCAACTTGTGGGTTCCGCCCATGAACCTATGCATAGGGGTTGGCACACGTTTTCGTCAATATTCTCCGGTAGGAACTTTGGGGCACTCTTTGAGGTTCTATGTGTTGGTTGAATAGATGAATCCGAGATTGTGTGATGCATATCGTATAATCATACCCACTGATACTTGAGGTGACATTGGAGTATCTAGGTGACATTAGGGTTTTGGTTCATTTGTGTCTTAAGGTGTTATTCTAGTACGAACTCTAGGGCTGTTTGTGACACTTATAGGAATAGCCCAACGGATTGATTGGAAAGAATAACTTTGAGGTGGTTTCGCACCCTACCATAATCTCTTCGTTTGTTCTCCGCTATTAGTGACTTTGGAGTGACTCTCTGTTGCATGTTGAGGGATAGTTATTTGATCCAATTATGTTATTATTGTTGAGAGGACTTGCACTTGTGAAAGTATGAACCCTAGGCCTTGTTTCAACACATTGCAATACCGTTTACGCTCACTTTTATCATTCGTTACCTTGCTGTTTTTATATTTTCAGATTACAAAAACTATTATCTACTATCCATATACCACTTGTATCACCATCTCTTCGCCGAACTAGTGCACCTATACAATTTACTTTTGTATTGGGTGTGTTGGGTACACAAGAGACTCTTTGTTATTTGGTTGCAGGGTTGCTTGAGAGAGACCATCTTCATCCTACGCCTCCTACGGATTGATAAACCTTAGGTCATCCACGTGAGGGAAATTTGCTACTGTCCTACAAACCTCTGCACTTGGAGGCCCAAGAACGTCTACAAGAAGAAGGTTGTGTAGTAGACATCGGGAATCACCGGCAATCTTCGGCGGCGCTTTGACAATGTGGAAAGGCGGCGATGTGATACAACATCGGGGCGAGGAGGATCTCGAGCGGTGACGCGGCTTGGGGCGGTGGGCCCATGACTCGCTCTAAAGGCTAAGATCGGGCTGGTATGGGCCCTAACATAGCTGGTCGGTTGGGCGAGCAGGCGTGATCTAGGAGTTGGATCAGCTCCCGCCGGCCAGATCTACGTGGTTGTGGCTAGTGTGGGCGGAGGATTGGTGACAAGCGGGTGACGGGGCATGGATCCCGATGTGTAGTGGAGGAGACATGTGGCAGCAGGGTGGGAGGAAAACAAGGGATTTTGTCCCCCTCCTAATTAGAGTTTGCTCCAAATGAAAGGCGTGGCCTTCCTTTTCTTTTAAGCAAAGGGGTTTTGGGTTGTGCTTGGGCTGGTTCTGAGGTTTTTCTATGGGCTAGATTGCCCAAGGGATGAGATAAAAAAGCGGCCTTGCTAGCCGAACAAAGCATTATTTCTATTTTCCTCCCATTTTTCTTTGCTTTTTCTATATTTTTAGACATTTGATTAAAATATATATTTTTTGAAAAATAAATCACTGAAAATTTCGGATGTGTATTTACTAAATTGTTCATGTGGTTTAAAGAAATATTCGCACATTTTTCATAAAATGTATATACATTTATGAAAATATTCCTGACATTTAAAAAATTATTTGAACCATTCAACGAAATGTTGGTGACATATTATAATTTTTTTGCACCATTGAAATGTTCACACATTTAAAAAATCATGATATTTTTTAAAATGTTCATGACATGCCAAACTTTGTTCACCTGAATTTTAAAAATGTTTGTGGCATATATAAAACAACATGTAATGATTTTAAAAATGGTCAAAACACTTAAAAATATTCACAGGTTTATAAAATGTTAAGAAGTCATGAAATTTAAAAATGTTCACCCGTTTTAAAATATGTTCATGACATTTTTAAAAAGGTTCATGCAAATATCACTTGATGGATTTCGATGACCACAACTAAAGTCGGCACTGAAACATACTAACAAGACAAAATCGATGGACCATTGGTGGAGCCTCGTCAACATATAACTCGAAAGCATAATAATGGTACTTACTTACCTTGTCAAAAAGGCCCCCTTGATATCATCAAGTTGGATCATACCATCCCATAAAATTTATACATCGATGGAGATATTCACTAGTGCAAAAAAGCCTAGCTATGGCGTGCCAAAAAGGGCTTTACTGGCATGGACGCCCGATGCCACCAATATGGTGCCATTGTTAAGAAATAGTGCTGGCGTTGGTGGCGACGTCAGTAGTATTCAGGATATCTATGGCGTTGGATAAAATTGCATGAAGGCAATATCATATGTACCTATGGAGTTGGGACTTCTCTGCATAACATAAATATGTAGAAACCTTGGAGGCATTGCATATCATTGCACGGCATTACTTAGTTTGAAAGCATCTGAAAAACGTTGTCACGATGGCGGAAAAACGGTGCACGGCGGGCATTGTCGGCCGGCCAATTCCGATGAAAGCTGGATGCGCGCAAGGGCTCTGGGTGACCAGCGCGATGAGGCACGCCGGCTAGTTGTTGCAGCGGGAGCCAGGGTGGCTGGTGCTACTGGCGGCGGTGCTCGGGTGCATGCGGGCAGCTGTGAAGGACCATGCAGACAGGCAAGATGAGTAGCGGGGTGGCAAGTATGGGGCCACAAGAGCTTGCGGGACAGCGCGAGGCGCCTGGGAGAGCTTGGCAGCGACGAGCTCTTCGGCAATGGCGGACAACGACTTTGGTTATGGCAGCTACCTTAGTAGGAGGACGAAATCAACGAAGGTCAAAGAGGGTAAATGCACATGATGTCACAGTGAACTCGTATGGCCTCTTTTCTGGCTCAGGAAGGCTCTAAAGTGCCTGAATCAACATTGGCGATCTTCGGATTCCAACGAAGAAGATGACATAGGTTAGCACGATCCAGTGTGTCTGAGCTCGAGTTCTTCTATGGAGATGTTCAAGGCATCTAGGCGGAGCTCCTAGATTTGTTGGTGTGGCAAGGGCTTGCCGCGAGGGCAGACGGTGGCGGCGAAGTTTTCTCTTCGAGACGCTCTAGAGATAGCTAGAGAAGGGGAGAGGGAGCTTCAAAAGAGGGAAGAAGTAGATGAGGCCATGCACGTCTCTATGGCGTGAAGATATGCTCGGGGACGCGTAGGGCAGCGCGAAGCAGGAGGTGGCCGTCGAAGCACAAACGTGCAGCATGCAACATGCTCATAGAGAGGGGTTGTAGATGACCCTGCCCCTCAATGGGTTTGTCTGGGCCGAAACATACAACATGTAAGGCCCAGGTACAATACTTCTTTTCTTTAATTCTTAGATTTTAAATAAACTGACGAGTGGGACCGACCCGCATGACAAATACCACCCTTGACCGTGTCTGCGTTAGTATCCAGTCTGGGCAAACCACCTAGGGGTGTCTGGTATGGGATTGTTTGGGGGGGGTAAGGGAACCAAAAAAAGTCAGGGGGTAATGTGAACCACCAACTTTGTTCAGCGTAGTAAAATGGACTTTTTCTAATAATACTTGTGGTGAATTTGACAAAATTATGCAATCTAAAAAGGATAACCATAATAACATAAACCAGAAGAATACCTTCCGAAAATTATACTTTCAAGGGATGTATCAAGGGGGAGGAAGGAAGGATCAAAGGGCATCCAGCAGTGAACATGCATTGTTAGAAGGGCAGCGGCACTTTCGAATCTCGTGTGTGTCAATGACTTAGGAGGCCGCGTGACACATGAGCTCATGCGCACAAGCTAGTGCAGAGCGAGCGCCCGGGTTTCTTGACACAAAGATCTTAGATAAAGAGAGATGCGAAAGGACAGGGGGAGAGCAAGAGGTAATGGGTGGCGCGGGAATCACCCACAATCTTCATCGGTGCTCTGATGAGGTGGAAAGGCGGTGATGCGAAACAACCGCGAGGCAAGGAGGATCAAGGGTGGTGACACAGCTCGGGTCGGCCGGTGCAAGATTGGCTTTGAGTGTTGGAATCAGGCTGCTTCGTGCCCTAGCACAGCTTGTGGGTTGGGAGAGTAGGTGCTTCAATCTAAGGCGTTGCAATAGCTCCCGACGGCCAGATCAAAATGGTTGTGGCTGCTGTGGCTGGATGAAAGGCGACATGCTAGCGGTAGCAGGCAGATAACGATGTGTAGTGGAGGAGACAAGTGGCGGTGGGGTCAAAGGGAAACTAGGGGTTTGCCCCCTCCTAATTAGGGTTTTCTCCAAATGGAAGGTTGAGCCTTCTATATACAGCAAAGGAATTTTTGTTCTATTTGCGCTCATTTTGACGGGTTTTCAGTAGGCTAAATTGCCAAGGGGTGAGACAAAAAAAGAGGCCTTGTTATCAATTTATCTGTTTCTTTCTTTTCACGTGTGCCTTATGTTTCACATAACAAAGCTTTATTTATATATTTTCCTGACATTTTTCTTTGCTTTTGCTATATTTTATAAAGGTATTAAATATATTTTTAAACACACTAAAATGCCTATTGTGTATTTACAAAATTTATTACGCGGCTTAAAGAATATTCACACCTTGATAATAAAATGTTTATATATTTATGAAAAATACTCATGACATTTAAAAAATTATTTGAACCATTCAAAAAATGTTCATGACATTTTTTGAATTATTTGCACTATTCAAGAGAAATGTTCGCACGATAAAAAAATCATGATAATTTTTAAAATATTCATGCCATGCCAAACTTTGAGCATGCAAATTGTAAAAATGTTTATGA
The DNA here is from genome assembly GCA_034509565.1 of Triticum monococcum. Lineage (NCBI taxonomy): Eukaryota > Viridiplantae > Streptophyta > Magnoliopsida > Poales > Poaceae > Triticum > Triticum monococcum. Next base: position 782,353,083 of record CM067842.1, on the reverse strand, counting down.
CATATATAAAGTGCTTTTAACCATTTAAAAAAGTTCAAAACACTTACAAAATATTCAGATGTTTATAAAATGTTAAAACATAATGAAATTTAAAAATGCTCACCCATCTTAAAATATGTTCATGACATTTTCAAAAATGTTCATGAAAAACTCACTTTATGGCTTTCAAAGACCACAACAAAAGGCCGCCCTAAACACAGGAACAATACGAAGACGATGGACCATTGGTGGGCCCATGTCAATATATAACTCGGAAGCATAATAATCGTACTTAATTACCTTGTTAAAAAGGCCCCCTTGATATGATGTTGAACCATACCATCGCATAGTGTTGTATAGACCGAACGAGGTATTCATCCAATAACTGACTTCATATCGTCATCTAAAAGGGGATGTTAGGCTACTAGAAGTAACATGTGTTATTTTACAATCTTGTACATCAAGCCCTAGAATTTAATAGTTATTATAGATAATTTCACTTTTTCACTAAGCATCATATAAAGGTAATATATGGCAACATTACTCTAATCAACCTTTCAACTATCAAAAAGCGCCACTATTTAACTCTTATATATTGATTATCTCCACTAGCTTACATCCAATTTAAGTTTCTATTAGCCTAAAAGTTCAAAAGATATCTTAAATTAACAAATCATCTAGAAAATAAAAATGAATTATAGATGTTCACCGGCAGTAGAATACAAATAATGATAATAAACAACTTATGTAGTTCTTTCTTCTAATTTGTACTGAAAAGAAGATGGTATGGTGCTTGTGTATAAAAAGAGATGATCAACATGTAAACTTAATGAAGAAGTGTAGGCCCTAGCTTTATTTACTTATGCATCATAATCATTAATTATATCTTGGATGCAGTAATAGCTATGTTTCAAGTCCTGAATAGCTCACAAGTTAATTTTCAAGAAACATACACGAAACACACAATCATAATTCCAATAAATGCACAGTAAAAAATCGATCATTTTCATCACAAAAAGGGAATTATATACTACATGTCTTCAACACCAACAAAGGGAAATAACTAGTGGTTCATGCATCTAGACCAAAAAACCTCTTGAAGATGTACTGCAAGTGCGCTGCCTCCATGCATCATATACTAGATGACCTCCTAGAAGAATGAGCACAGTAAACAGTTGTGCCCCATCCATTGCCACGTCTTCCGTCTTTGCCATTTCTGCACATACTTGGTTACGAGTTGCCTTTTTCAAAGTTAACTTACCCCAGTCAACATTATTATGCACCTTCTCAGCCTTCTAGGATCATGTCACCTATCAGATGACGGATTAGAATGACTTTCCTTGATATCTTTATTTAACCTATCCACGTGTGCCTGCTCACACTCAATACCGCCTTGGTGCGTGAACACATTAGGTTTTAGGTTTGAAGAATCATCAAGTTGATTTCCATTATCATTAATGAGATCCTTAATAGGGAGCTAATCTCCATCTTAGTGGTGATCGTATGTATTCATAGGAGGAGAGTGATCTTGAATGATCTCAACAATATCAGGACAAATTTCTTTTCTATAACACTTGGACCTCCCTTCCCTAGCAACACCAGCCATTTTATCCTTTTTAGGCTAATGATAGTGGATGTTAAATAGTCTCATATATGTGTCTCCCTTCTAGCTTATCCAACAATGTTCCGATTCTCTCTAAAATAGTCAAAGAATGTGTATACTGTGAAGCAAAATACATCACATCAAAAAAAACTTGGGACATACAAAGTGGTAGTTATTGTGACTGAAAGAAAGATAGGTTGAACTACAATGCAGATGAAAGCACACATGCATACTATGTGCAAAAGATTAGATATGCATAATGAGTCAAAAAGCAAAAAAATTAACTTGCACAAAAAGTTGTATGACAAAGTAGGATCCAAAGCACTAAAAAAACATTTTCTAGAGGGGCATGTATTTTCACTAATAGCGGAAGAGCTCCTTCTATGAAGCCAGGACATGAGATATGTTTTGAGAGTGTCTTAAAACTATCTCACATGTGGGACATTTAATGTTACATGTACATTCCAAATTTCAGACATGATACAAAATATCTTTATAGACACACTGAAAGAGAATTTTCTTTTCTATTTGCCCCCGAACTCCATAGGTGAACTAAAGTGACATACATGTCTATGTAGCAAAACATTACATGATGTTTTGCAATCGAAGCTAAAAATATCTATAACATGGAAACAAATAACTATAAATGTTCAACATCAGCAATGTGTGATAACCCACAAGTGTAGGGGAGCCAAAGAATATTCAAGTATTCACAAGTTTTCGAGGGTAGAGTATTCAACCCAAATTTATTGATTTGACACAACGGGAGCCAAAGACTATTCTCAAGTATTAGTAGCTGAGTTGTCAATCAACCACACCTGAAAGACTAAATATCTGCAGAAAAGTATTTAGTAGCAAAGTAGTATGGAAGTAACGGTGATAGTAGCAGAAGTAACAGTAGAAGTTTTGTAGAAATCGTAACAGTGGCAATGGAAAAGTAACAAAGCAAAGATCATTATGAAACGGACTCGTAGGCAATGGATCAATGATGGATAATTATGTCGGATGGCATTCATCCTACAACAGTTATAACATAGGGTGACACAGAACTAGCTATAATTCATAAATATACTGTAGGCGTGTATTCTGAATATAGCCATACGTGCTTATGGAAAAGAACTTGCTTGACATCTTTTGTCCTACCCTCTCGTGGTAGCGCGGTCCTATTGTTAATCCTACTAAATCACATGCATATGTTGAAACAACATGTAGGTGCCTAGGCGGCTTTGATCTAAATGATGAGCAACTAAGGTACTATGTGTGTGCTAAGTGTATGAACATATTTGAGACCTACAAGTGATGGGATGGTTGATAGGCAGTGGCGACCCCCCTGGCCACTGCTAAATAAGGTCCAGAATTTTATTTAGTCTAGTTGTATAATCTGGAAGGTATTGTTCGGCCAAGTTATTCAAATATGGAAAGAAATATGTATCTAAATTATGAATAATAATAAATAAAAGGTTGCAATTGTAGATATAAAATGTAATCAGAAAAAAGACTATTTAGAAGCCACCGACAAAAATAAGATAAAAATGATGGCAATTGGGGCATAGGAGTTGAAAGGAGTACCATTGCCCATGATGTCGAAGTAAATGTTACTAGACCGCCAACCAATGAGAAGGAACTGTGATGCAAACAATTGAAGTTTAGTTTAAGAGTAGGAAAAAATCGAGGCTTGTTTATTTCAATTTCCAAAATGAATATGCATTAACCCTAAGGTTTTCACTAGCGCGGGCCGGCAGGATTGTGGGGCGGAGGAGGTGGCCAAGGGAGAGGGTCGCAGGCGGGAAGGATCGTGAGGCGGCGCAGGCGAGCAAGATTGTGGGGCGGCGGCGACCAAGGGAGGGTCAGAGGTCGGATGGATTGTGGGGCGGCGTGGGCCATCAGGATAGTAGGGCGGCGCCGCCATCCAAGGGAGAGGGTCGCAAGCCGGAAGTATTGTGGGGCGGCACGGGCCGGCAGGATTTTGCGGCTGCGGCGCCGGCCAAGGGAGAGGGTTGCGAGGGGAATAGGCGTGGGTCGGCAAGATTGTGGGACGTGCAGCGGCGGCCAAGGGATAGGGTCGGAGGCCGGAAGGATTGTCGAGATGCGCGGGCCGGCAGGATTGTGGGGCTAGCGGTGCCACCGTCCAAGGGAGAGGGTCGCAAGCCGGAAGTATTATGGGGCGGCGCGGGCCGACAGGATTCGGGGGCGGCGGTGCCGGCCTAGGGAGAGGGTCACGGGAGGGGGCGGCGCGGGGCGACAAGATTTGTGGGGCGGGCGGCGGCGGCGGTCAAGGGAGACCCAGGAGAGGTTTGGATGGGTGGGGGTGCCTGGCCGATCTAGGTTCCAGTGGGGATACAGCAAGCAAATAGAAAAAAACTGTGATTCATCAACATAGGAATTTTTGCATCCCAACTCTAAAATAAAAATATTCCCATAAGGTTAACTACATGTATATGGTTAGTTTGTAACTAGAATTTATTGAACTTTCCCTATGACAGTGCATAAACAACGTTCCTCTCGAGCTGTGGGTAGGCTCAATATCCACTGCCTGCCATCCCCATGCAAATGGATATGGAAATCATGTTGCTGGTCAAAGCAAACATTCTGCTTCTAGTTATTGATGATTCAGGAAAGATTAAGTACTAGAGACCTATGAGTAGAAAGAGCTTCCATGTGGATGATGCCTTATGTGTTTGTACTAAAAATGATACTGAGAGCCTGCTACATCTATTCTTCAGCTGTGATTTTAGACAGAGTTTTTAGGTCACACTGGTGGCATAGCCAGGAATAAAATAGAGGGTGTGCACACTCCAAAACAAAACTACCTAATCTAAGTGTCACACAATATTCGGCAAAAGAGTGTCATAAATAGCTCAATCAAGGTTCACAACATTCTAGTTCAGGAATAACGATGGTGGATTTAACCAAATTACACACTCTAAAAAGGATAACCATAGTAACATGCGCCAGAAGAGTACTTTCAAAGAATTGTACTTTGATGGATGGATCAAGGAGGAGGAAGGAAGAACTAAGGAACTCAAGAAATAGGTAGGAAGGATCAAAGGGATATTTGGCGGTGAACATGCGATGTTGCACGATGGCAGCACTTCCAAATATCGTGTGGGTCAACGGATCGGGAGGTGGCGCAACGTGAGAACTCTTGCGCACGAGCTAGGGCAGAGGAAGCGCCCGATTTTCATACAAAGAGATTTGAGGTAGAGAGATGCATAATAAAGGGGAGGGGAGAAAGAGGGAATACAATGCTGTAGGAATCACTGGCAATCTTCGGCGGCGCTTCGACAATGTCGAAAGGCGGCGATGTGATACAACATCGGGGCGAGGAGGATCTCGAGCGGTGACGCGGCTTGGGGTGGTGGGCCCAAGACTCGCTCTAAGGGCTAGGATCGGGCTGCTTTGGGCCCTAACATAGCTGGTCGGTTGGGCGAGCAAGCGTGATCTAGGAGTTGGATCAGCTCCCGCCGGCTAGATCTAAGTGGTTGTGGCTGGTGTGTGTGGAGGAATTGTGACAGGCGGCTGATGGCGCGTGGATCCCGATGTGTAGTGGAGGAGACATGTGGCAGTAGGGTGGGAGGAAAACAAGGGGTTTCCCCTCCTAATTAGAGTTTGCTCCAAATGCAAGGTGGGGCCTTCCTTTTCTTTTAAGCAAAGGGGTTTTGGGTTGTGCTTGGGCTGGTTCTGATGTTTTTCTATGGACTAGATTGCCCAAGGGATGAGATAAAAAGAGGCCTTGCTAGCCTAACAGAGCATTATTTCTATTTTCCCTCCCATTTTTCTTTGATTTTTCTATATTTTTAGACATGTTATTAAAATATATATTTTTTGAAAAATAAATCACTGAAAATTTCAGATGTGTATTTACTAAATTGTTCACGTGGTTTAAAGAAATATTCGCACATTTTTCATAAAATATTTATACATTTATGAAAATATTCTTGACATTTAAAAATTATTTGAACCATTCAACGAAATGTTGGTGACATATTATAATTTTTTTTGCACCATTGAAATGTTCACACGTTTAAAAAATCACCATATATTTTAAAATGTTCATGACATGCCAAACTTTGTTCACCCAAAATTTAAAAATGTTTATGGAATATATAAAACAACATGTAATGATTTAAAAAATGGTCAAAACACTTACAAATATTTACAGGTTTATAAAATGTTAAGGAGTCATGGAATTTAAAAATGTTCACCCATTTTAAAATATGTTCATGACATTTTTTTAAAAGGTTCAAGCAAATCTCACTGTATGGATTTCGATGACCACAAGTAAAGTCGGCACTGAAACATAGTAACAAGCCAAAATTGATGGACCATTGGTGGAGCCTCATCAACATATAACTCGAAAGCATAATAATGGTACTTACTTACCTTGTCAAAAAGGCCCCCTTGATATCATCAAGTTGGATCATACCATCCCATAGAGTTTATACATCGATGGAGATATTCACTAGTGCAGAAAATCCTAGCTATGGCGTGCCAAAAAGGGCTTTACTGGCATGGACGCCCGATGCCACCAATATGGTGCCATTGTTAAGAAATAGTGGTGGCGTTGGTGGCCACGTCAGCAGTATTTTGGATATCTATGGTGTTGGATAAAATTGCATGATGGCAATATCATATGTACCTATGGAGTTGGGACTTCTCCGCATAACACAAATATGTAGAAACCTTGGAGGCATTGCATATCTTTGCAAGCCATTACTTAGTTTGAAAGCATCTGAAAAACATTGTCACGATAGCGGAAAAACGGTGCCGTGGCAGTGTTTTTTAAGATCAAATATATTTAGAGCTGGGTTCGCATGCCAGAATAAGGAAACTGGTAACATTTATTAAAATACTTCCATGATAATTATGTGTAGCACTTAATTAAGATAGCTAGGCAAAGTTTTGGAGTACAATAAGACGACAGAACGACATGTGTAGCTCATCGAGTAGTATGCAGAACCACAACAGCATAACTAGCAATTTTCACATGAAATGGACCATATTGGAGGCCTACTGCCGGAAGAATTTGAGTTTTTGAGCTTTTTTGCTATATTCCGTTGATTAAATAATTTATGTACATTCACCAAAAGTAATTCAAAATTAAACTACAAGTGTGTTATAGTTTGGTTACAAAGTGTCGGAAAATCATTTTAAGGTACTTAGCTAGGATTGTATGCAGTGTTCACAAAAAATTTGAATGATTCAACCCCTTTCTATGAATTGCCATGCTGACAATGTTGACCCCATTTTGCAAAAAGTGAATGAAAATGAAAACAAATTCAAAAAATGCAATCCTTTTGCATGGAGTCCTTTTATGTGTACTACTTTCTAGGAAAAATGATAAACTAGGACATTTTGTTGTAAAACAATATCTTTTTCAAGTGACAAAAGAGGTTTTTGTTGTGTATGACGCAAGTAGAACAAATAAGAAGAAAACAAATCGTGTTTCCAATTTTCACACAAAGTAGACCATATTGTCAAAAGATTTTGAGCTTTTGAGCTTTTTTGCTATATTCCATTGATTATATAAATTTCATGACATTCGAAGAAAATAATTCAAAATTGTACTACTAGTGTGTTATAATTTGGTACAAACAATTGGGAAAAACCATTTCCTGATACTCAAGTAGGATTTTATGTAGTATCCACAAAATATTTGACAGATTTAGAGAGCGGCGATTCGGTGCCCAGGCTCATCTGCACCCACACTGAAGAAAAATTCAAAACAAATTCTAGAAAAGTTGAAAAAATCCATTTTTTGCATGTAGATAATTTGGTGCGTGAGGTTCGCTCCAAATTTCATATCATTTGGACATCTCAGTAGCTCTCAACAAAAAAGTCAAATTTGGGTTCTGTAAAAAAGTTTAATGTTCGGGTACTGCTTTGAAATATTTTGTATTTTTTGCTGAGCTACTCCTAAGTTCAAATGATTAGAAATTTAGAGCGCACCTCACACATCAAATTATCTACCATGCAAAAAACATTAGATTTTTTTTGAATTTTGTGATTTTTTCTTGACCAGGTGCAGATGAGCCTGGCTCAGAAATGGATATCCAAAACATTCAACACCTTTGCCACAAATAGGACTAAAATAAGATTTATTTTGAAACTTGAATCAACTGCCTGGATTGAAAATTAATATTTTATGAATTTCTTAAGTTGATCGGAAATTCAAAAATGTATACCACATTGTTTGCACTTAAAACCCGCACAGAGTAGGCCGACCCAATTACTGAAAGCCCACACTGAGCAGCGCCAAGGTGTCCAGGTGGGCCCACTCGTCGGGCTATCATCCAAGGCCCACTTGTTTGGAACCCACCCAGGTAACGGTCAAAACTAGTTTGGCCCAACGGAAGGGCTCCGTTTGGACATTTGTGAGGCCGGGGTGAAGACGGGAGAGGAAAACTGAGGCATATTAAGGAGGCGGGGCAAAACTTACTAGTGCTAAGGAACCAGGGGCACAAAAATAGAAATCCCTATATTTTAACACCACTGTACAATCACTACTGCAGGATGCTGCTAACCTGACACTACGATCGGAGACCATTTGATGAAACTGTGTGCGATGCATTAATCGCAAACAGTGATGTAAGAAAACCATCAAAAAAGAAGCAAAACGTTTGCGATGAATGATACATCAAACACGGTTCAGATTTTAGTTGCATGTGCGATGAGGGGCATACAGTTGATCTGTACGAACTGTTTGCAATGAGACAAAACAACAGAAACGGGCAGCCAGATCAAGGTGTCTGCGATATACGGCATACAGTTCACTCTGATGAACCGTTTGCGATGATTGAAGTGAACACAAACGATTCGGTGTAACAAGATGTGTGGGATACCCGGCAAATAGTCGGTAATCAGAATTGTGTGCGATCATTATAGAGAGCCCATATAGTCTTTTTTTTCTGAATTGTGTTATCGTCAGGGCACACAGTTTAACAAACCAACATGTTGGCAATAATGTAGAAGATCTCTGTCAAATACATATTATTAACCATCTGTGATGAGATTCATAGGATAAACAAAGATATATACAGTCTGGTTAGTTTAGTCCTTCTTCTTGTTGTTTTTGTTGGATGGCCCCGTGACATCGTCTTGGCGGGGACGCTTCTTGCCGCTGACCGTTAGCTTTTCATCACCGTCGTCGTCATCGTCGTTGCTGTCGCCGTCGTCCTCCTCCTTGTTCGACCATTCCTCCCTATCATCATTGCCGTCCTCTTCTTCGTCCTCCGGCGGCTCCTCATCCGTCTGGTTGTCGTCTGACGACTCCGGAGGCGGCGTCCCTTCCATGAACTGGATATAATTGAGGTCTGGGCTCGACGCCGAACTCATGGAAGATGAGAGGGATGATTCCAATGTTGACCTATCATCGGACGCCAGACTGCTGGCCGAACTATCGTCCTCGTTGTCGCTTGACATGGCTACAGAGTGTGTGCCAGTGTGTAGCGCGGCCTGCCGGGGATGATGAGGATGGTGGACACTTAAGCGGGGTATCCAGAGAAGAGGAACTGCCAATTGAAGCGGGGGGGGGTTCTTGCGCGGGGGGTGGGGGGATTGAAGCTGGGGTGACGTATTATCTAATCGCTGATATAATCAACCACAATTATTTGTACCCTGTCGCTCCAAATTCCTGGGGTTGCGCAGGACTGCTATTGGCTATTTGACTGGTTTCCTTTTTCAGGAGAAAAACAATGAACGAGTTTTGGGATTATGCACCGGTACCAGTATGAATGGAGTAGGACAGTTGGCAACCAATACATTGAGCCCTTCTTATTGATAAAGCCAGTAATAATCAAACTAGAAAAGAAAAGAAAAAATACAAAGAAAAATATCTGCACGAATCTTCGTGTAACATCAATGGCATAGGACCTAGATGTGCATTAATTAGAGCACATCTAGATGTGCTTTAGCAATACTGTCAAACAAAACCCCTAATCATCATTGCAAATAGCGCAGAGAACATGGCTAATGCGACAACCACAATTACACATGCTAATTCCTTCTTGTCTCTTGCTTTCATATGTTGTCTGTGATTGATTCTTTCTTGCTTCATCGTACTGATTGTACATTCCAGATCAGCCAGTTTCTTCTTCAACTTTATGTTATCTTCTGCGAGCTTGGTGATAACACTCCGAGCCCTGCCATACCATTCTTCATCCAGCCAGTTAACAAAGGCACAAGCCTCATATCCCTGCCAATGTTAAATAGTATTCTGGATGAGCGGTGGCATTAACTGAAGTAAAATGATGAACTTAATTAGCACTAACCTCTAAGGGGCAATTGAGAAACCGCCTGCCAATGTCGAATCCCTCCATGCATACACGTCGAGCGGGAGTGTGCCCCAGCTTTTGGTACTTCTCGGTGACGCAAAACTCGGAGTCGAACTCGTGTTGCGGGAGTCTAGAGTCAAGCTCCAGATCCGGCGGCAGATCGCTTTCCTTGGGGGGGGGTCAGTCAGGACGGATTCAACAAAGAGCTATACTTTGGACATGCTAAAAAAGATTGGGATAGATTGGAACTTGACAGGATGATTCGGATCCGTAGTACACCTGCCTTCTAATGACCTTAGGAAAGTGCTCGACTGCGACCGTCGTTGTGGCGGCGATACGAGCAGGAGCAGCCGCACCGAAACCATCAACACCACTTGTCCGCATTCCCCCAATGCCAGCGCCACGCGAGGGAATTTGGAGGCTATGTAGGAATTTGGGGGAAATGGGGAAACTGTGGAGATAAGCTAACGGTCGGGAACTACTTATGGCACTATATGTTGTATACGACACACTGTTTATACATGTCGTTTGTGTTAGGTATTACAACGTCACACAGGATTTCCGCACCAAACTATGTGAGAACACAACGTAGGTTAGACACGGTTGCCATTACATAAGCGTATGCGATGTACTACCCTGTCCATATAATTGAGTTACGGTGAGATGCCATGTAAACAGCCGCTCTACGGATATCCATCAAAAAAAATAGCCGCTCTGCATATAGAGATGGCGGCGGCGGCCTAGGCAGCGGCTACCAGAGAAGAGGTTAATCCTTAGTCGGTGGGCGGTGATGGCGTCATAGGAGGTCAATCATTGGTCTGCGGCGGGAGATAGGAGGAGCTCAACCATCGAGGTCGGCGGCGGCGTGATTCGAGCACATCCATCGTGCTCGATGGCGGGATAGTGGAGGTCGAACTTCAGGTGGCAGCCACCCTAAGCTTTGCTACTCGACCCTGCTGTCTCAGTGTGTCGCCGCATCGCGCTTGTCTATCTGCTGGGTGGAGGTCGTCATGCTGCTAATTAATTAAGGTATTCTTTTCGTGAGTGGCTTAATTAAGGTATTCAATTCCTAAGTGTAGTGTTGTACTAGTACTCTGCGTGTAAATTCACTGGCTATTAATTTTTGTCATTGCACGTCTGGATAACAACATGGAGCGCCCTCAGTAATTATTAAAATAAAATCTTGTGATTTATGCACGCATCTTTGGGCATCAGTTAATCCGTGTATTAATGTTGTTGTTTTGTGTTTAATTACCATTCGTGTGCTGCAGATGGAATGATCTCCATGGATGAAGAATCGGAAAACCACAGATTTTATCAGTGGCGTGACAGAGTTCATGAATTTGGCAGAAAGTAGAAAGAGGAGAATTAGTGATGTGGATTACATCCTATGTCCATGTATTGATTGTGCCAATACAGAGTCACATGAAGTTGCAGATGTCCATATGCACTTAGTCTCTAGGGGATTCATGGATGGATATACACGTTGGACCAGACATGGTGAAAAGGAGGTCATGGATGAAGATACCCAGGGCAGCGAGATGCCAAACCCCAATCAGTGTCACATGGATGTTGAATCTAACATCGGGGCAGAGGCGTCATGCTACCAATGGAATACTAGAAAGCCGAAACGCCCACTGGAAAACCAAGATGTCGACGTAGATGACGACGATCTTGATATGCCAGATTTTGCTGCTATGATTGCAGATTTCGAGGGCCCAAAAAAGGATATGATTGGGTACAAGGATCTGCCAACCATTGATGCAGACTCCAAGAAAGAAATGTATCCAGGTTGCAAAATGAAATATTCCAGGTTGAGTGCCACCCTGACGCTTCTCAGATTTAAAGCAGCAAACGGTCTATCAAACAAGGGCTTCAAAGAGATGTTAGGTCTTTTCAAAGATATTCTTCCTGAAGATAGTGTGCTCCCCAGAAGCACAAATGAAGCGAAGAAAATTGTTTTCCTATTGGAACTTGAAGTACAGAAGATACACGCTTGTGTGAATGATTGTATATTGTACCGTGGTGAGTACAAAGATTTGCGTGCATGTCCCACATGCAAGCATGCACGATACAAGCGCAGGAGAGCAAAGGACAAGTACAAATTGGATGACGAGATCAAGACAGGAATCCCGTTCAAGGTTGTTTGGTACTTGCCTTTAATTCCAAGGTTGGGGCGTTTGTTTGCAAACCCTAGGGAGGCAAAGAGGTTGCGGTGGCATCATGACGAGTGAATTGCGGATAGGTTTATGAGGCACCCGAAAGATGGGGCTCAGTGGGAATTAATCGACAAAAAGTTTGAAATTTTTGCCAAGGATCCTAGAAGTATAAGGCTCGGGGAGTGTACTGACGGGATGAATCCTTTTGGCGATATGAGCACCAATCACAGCACATGGCCGGTGCTTCTGTGCATATATAACCTAGCTCCTTGGTTGTGTATGAAAAAAATATATTATGATGTCAATGATTATCCAAGGCCCGAAGCAACCTGGAAATGACATCGACATTTACTTTCACCTACTTGTAGAAGAACTGCTGACAGTGTGAATAGATGCGCCTACTGTAAAATGTTATGATGCTTACAGAAAGGAGATTTTCGATCTACATGTGATGCTTGTGCACACCATTCAAGATATGCCGGCATTAGGCAACACATCGGAGCAGAAAACAAAGGGAGATATAGGGTTTGTCACATGCATAGATAGGACAGCTAGCAGAATACTTCCCAACTCGCGCAAAACAGTGTATTTGCGTCATCATAGGTTCTTACGGAAAAATCACCCATACCGAAAGATGAAAGCTGAATTTGATGGTACAACAGAGGCAGGTGCGGGCCCAAGACCCTATGACGGGGAGGTCAATATTCTTCAACCTTGTCGACGAATGGTCCATCACATCAAAGAATGACGGTGGGAAAAACATCTCAAGCATCTTCAACCAACAATGGTCCATCTCACTGTGCACCTTGTCGACGAGATAAAGGATTGTGGTCATGTGTTTCTTTGCAACATGTATCCCTTCGAGCGGTTCATGGGAATACAGAAGCACTTTTGTCAGAACCAAAACCATCCAGAGGCAAGTGATAACCCACAAGTATAGGGGATCGCAACAGTTTTCGAGGGTAGAGTATTCAACCCATTTATTGATTCGACACAAGGGGAGCCAAAGAATATTCTCAAGTATTAACAGCTGAGTTGTCAATTCAACCACACCTGGAAACTTAATATCTGCAGCAAAGTGTTTAGTAGCAAAGTAATATGATAGTAGTGGTAACGGTAGCAAAAGTAATATTTTTGGTTTTATAGTGATTGTAACTGTAGCAACGGAAAAGTAAATAAGCGAAGAACAATATATGAAAATCTCGTGGGCATTGGATCGGTGATGGATAATTATGTCGGATGCGATCAATCATGCAGCAGTTACAAACATAGGGTGACACGGAACTAGCTCCAGTTCATCAATGTAATGTAGGCATGTATTCTGAATATTGTCATACGTGCTTATGGAAAAGAACTTGCATGACATCTTTTATCCTACCCTCCTGTGGCAGCGGGGTCCTATTGGAAACTAAGGGATATTAAGGCATCCTTTTAATAGAGTACCAGACCAAAGCATTAACACATAGTGAATACATGAACTCCTCAAACTACGCTCATCGCCGGTAAGTATCCCGATTATTGTCACTTCGGGGTTAACGGATCATAACACATAATAGGTGAGTATATACTTGCAAGATAGGATCAAGAACTCACATATATTCATGAAAACATAATAGGTTCAGATCTGAAATCATGGCACTCGGGCCCTACTGACAAGCATTAAGCATAGCAAAGTCATAGCAACATCAATCTCTGAACATAGTGGATACTAAGGATCAAACCCTAACAAAACTAACTCGATTACATGATAAATCTCATCCAATCCATCACCGTCCAGCAAGCCTACGATGGAATTACTCACGCACGGCGGTTAGCCTCATGAAATTGGTGATGGAGGAAGGTTGATGATGATGATGGCGATGGATTCCCCACTCCGGAGCCCCGAACGGACTCCAGATCAGCCCTCCCGAGAGAGTTTAGGGTTTGACGGTGGCTCCGTATTGTAAAATGCGATGAATCCTTCTCTGATTATTTTTCTCCCCGAACACGAATATATGGAGTTGGAGTTGAGGTCGGTGGAGCGTCAGGTGGCCCACGAGGCAGGGGGCGCGCCTAGGGGGTAGGCACGCCCCCACCCTCGTGGACAGGGTGTGGGCCCCCTAACATGGATTCTTCTTCCAGCATTTTTTATATATTCCAAAAATAATCTCCGTTGATTTTCAGGTCATTCCGAGAACTTTTATTTCTGCACAAAAATAACACCATGGTAATTCTGCTGAAAACAGCGTTAGTCCGGGTTAGTTCCATTCAAATCATGCAAGTTAGAGTCCAAAACAAGGGCAAAAGTGTTAGGAAAAGTAGATACATTGGAGACGTATCAACTCCCCCAAGCTTAAACCTTTGCTTGTCCTCAAGCAATTCAGTTGATAAACTGAAAGTGATAAAGAAAAACTTTTACAAACTCTGTTTGTTCTTGTTGTTGTAAATATGTAAAGCCAGCATTCAGGTTTTCAACAAAGATTATGAACTAACCATATTCACAATAACATTTAGGTCTCATGTTTACTCATATCAATGGCATAATCAACTAGCGAGCAATAATAATAAATCTCGGATGACAACACTTTCTCAAAACAATCATAATATGATATAACAAGATGGTATCTCGCTAGCCCTTTCTGAGACCGCAAAACATAAATGCAGAGCACCTTTAAAGATCAAGGACTAACTAGACATTGTAATTCATGGTAAAAGAGATCCAGTCAAGTTATACTCAATGCAAACTAACAGTAATGGATGCAAATGACAGAGGTGCTCTCCAACTGGTACTTTTTAATAAGAGGATGATGACTCAACATAAAAGTAAATGGATAGGCCCTTCGCAGAGGGAAGCAGGGATTTGTAGAGGTGCCAGAGCTCGGTTTTGAAATAGATATGAACAATATTTTGAGCGGTATACTTTCATTGTCAACATAACAACCGAGAGATCTCGATATCTTCCATGCTACACACATTATAGGCGGTTCCCAAGCAGAATGGTAAAGTTTGTACTCCCCCACCACCAACAAGCATCAATCCATGGCTGGCCGAAACAACGGGTGCCTCCAACTAATAACAATCCTGGGGGAGTTTTGTTTGCAATTATTTTGATTTGATTTGAGCATGGGACTAGGCATCCTGGTGACCAGCCATTTTCTCGTGAGTGAGGAGCGGAGTCCACTCCTCTTGAGAATAACCCACCTAGCATGGAAGATACAGACAACTCTAGTTGATACATCAGCTATTCGAGCGTACAAAACAGAATGTTTATTTGAAGGTTTAGAGTTTGGCACATACAAATTTACTTGAAACGGTAGGTAGATACCGCATACAAGAAGGTTTGGTGGACTCATATGGAATAACATTTGGGGTTTATGTAGTTGGATGCACAAGCAGTATTCCCGCTTAGTACAAGTGAAGGCTAGAAGAAGACTGAGAAGCGACCAGCTAGAGAGCGACAACAGTCATGAACATGCATTAAAATTAATCAACACTGAATGCAAGCATGAGTAGGATATAATGGACCATGAACATTAATATCGTAGAGGCTATGTTGATTTTGTTTCAACTACATGTGTGAACATGTGCCAAGTCAAGCCACTCGAATCGTTCAAAGGAGGATACCACCCTATCATACCACATCACAACCATTTTAATAGCATGTTGGCACGCAAGGTAAACCATTATAAACTCCTAGCTAATTAAGCATGGAATAATCAACTATAATATCTAATTGTCATTGCAAACATGTTTATTTCATAATAGACTCAATCAGGAACGATGAAGTAATCATATTTACAAAAACAAGAGAGGTCGAGTTCATACCAGCTTTTCTCATCTCAATCAGTTCATCATATAATCATCATTATTGCCTTTCACTTGCACGACAGAATAGTGTGGATAATAATAATAGTGCACATGCATTGGACTAAGCTGGAATCTGCAAGCATTCAATTCATGGGAGAAGACAAGGTAATATGGGCTCTTTGTTAGATCAACAATAATGCATATGAGAGCCACTCAACATTTTCATTATGGTCTTCTCCGCTAGACCCCCAAAGGAAAGAAATAAAACAAACTATTTACACGGGAAAGCTCCCAACAAGCAAAAGAAGAATGAGAGATCTTTTTGGGTTTTCTTTTTAATTACTACTGCTACTACAGGTATAGAAAGTAAACTAGCTAAAAGCTACAACTATTTTTTTTGATTTTTCTTAAGGTTTTCAAACACACAAGAAGAAATCTTAAAAAGAAATTAAACTAGCATGGATGATACAATGAAAAAGTATGAGCACCGACAACTGGCATGAGTGTGTGAGCATGAATGTAATGTCGGTGAGAAATATGTACTCCCCCAAGCTTAGGCTTTTGGCCTAAGTTGGTCTACGCCCATGGATCAAAACTGTAGTTGGGGTCGTACTGAGAATGATCCTCAGATTGCCACTGGCTGGCGATCTCTTCCGGATTCCACTGATAAACGGACTGACGGTGAGGTTCAGATGATGGCTCCAGCTCTGCAGCTGACATCTGGCTCCGGTAGGCATGAATGGCCTCCAGCAGAATAAGGTATATGCCTGAAAATATGTTGAACAAAGAGGGCACGGGCAAGGTAATAAACTCACAATATTTTTTGTTAAATATCAACCTATATTTGAGTGTATTATTCTTATCCTTAACAATAAACTCATGTGCTACCATACTCTTATAACCTAGAGCAATAGGAGGCAGCAACTTTTCCTCTTTCTCATAATGCCTGATAGGTATGTTAAAGTGTGCAACAAGGCGCGAGGCAAAGATGCCTCCGAGGACGGGGCCCTTAGTACGGTTCAGATTTAACCATTTAGCAACAATAGTGCCTAAACTGAAAGTAGTATCCTGAAACAAGGCATGGCGCAAAATAACAATATCAGGGGCACTAAGGTTTCCACAATTCCCGCGACCAATGTCACATCCCTAGCCCTACTTTGGCCTTGGTCTAGCTTGGTGGTTGCATCATGTTTAAATTCAAATGAAATTTGAATTGAGGAATTTTCAAGCCTCAGAATCCCTTTAAAAATGATCAAGATAAAATTTCTTCAAATAAGTCCAAGAAAATGTTCCTCTTAGTCTCTGAAAATATTGGCAAGAGGTAAAACTTAAAACAATATTTTTGGAATCTCAGAGATATTTATTTTGGGCCTTTGATTTAATCCAATAAATATTTGAATTGGATCTATATTTATTATATAATAAATATATGTTCAATAATTCTGATAAATTGTTGAGGGGCTTTGGAATAATCCATTTAGTCCCTGCAAAAATTATCAGAAGTAAAAAAAATAGTTTGGTTCAAAAACCAAATTAAAACCCATTTGCATAAATAGAAAACAGAACAAAAACTAAAACAGAGCAGAAACCCACCTGGCCACTTACCTGTAGCCGGCCCAGCTGGACCAGCCCAGCCCACCTCCCTCGTCGCTCGTCGTCTTCCTCTGCCAGTAGGCAGAGGCGAAGGCACACGCGCGCGCTGGGAGGCCTCCACCTCCTGCTTCGCGCTGTCGATGCCCCTGTGCCCTCGTGTGGCGTCGTGGAGCTTCCTTGGACGCCTGGATCTTTCCCCTCTTCCTCTGCTCACTTCCCCCTCTCTCTCCCTCGCACACACCGAACACAGCCGCCGCCATCGCTCGCTGTTGCCACGGCCACTGGCCCTCCCTCGCCCATCCTTCGTGCTCGAGAGCTCCGCCTCGACCCCCTCCTTCTTCCACCCCAAGCCACGCCACCGCGGGAGCCCCACATCGCCGCCACGAGTCATCTTCTCCGAGCACGGCCGCCAGACTCCATCGACGAATTCGTCGCCTCCGAGCCGTCCCCAAGCACGCTGAGCTGCTCAACGACCCCCCAGTGAGCTCCGCCGCATTTCCCCTCTCTTTCCTACATCCTTCCCGTCCTCTAGCCGCCGTTCCGCCATGGCCGAGCAATCGCCGCCGCCGCCGCGAAGCTCGCCGTCGCTAGCCGCCCCGCCTGACCAAGCCAAGCATGGAGTCGTGCTCTGGGCTTCTCCAGGAACCCGTAGCGCGCCTCATGGTCGTCCGCTTGGCACCGTGGCCTCGCACCCGTGGAACCCGTAGTTGCGCCGCCGCCAAAACTCGTCGCCGGCGAGATTCCGGCCGCCCCGCGACCCCCTGCCTGGCCCGTTGGATGCGCCCGAGCAAGGGCTTCTCCCCGATGCCTTCTGCATGACAAACCGCAGCCCCTAGCATGTTTCCGGCGATCTTCCGCCGCGATTGAGATCGCCGCCGGCCAAACTCCGGCGTGCCGACGTGGCTGTCATTAGGACTAACCTCCCCACCTAATTAACCACCTCACTGCCACTGACAGCCGGACCCCACCGAATTATTTAGACCCCTAACAAAATTAGTTAGACTTAAGTTAATCCCGGTGGACCCACGCGTCAGAGTTGACTTTGCTGACGCAGCAGTTGACTGGTCCCACATGTCATCCACCCCAAACTAGCCCTGTTACACTGACCCGTGGGTCCCAGCTGTCAGGTTTGACTCTGGGCGACCGTGTTGACCAGCTGACGTCATAGTGACGCAGTGCTGACGCAATAAACTATTTCTGGGATTATTATAATTCAGGAAATTCCAGAAAATACCCAAAACTTCTAAAAATCATAGAAATTCAACCGTAACTCCAAATGAGATAAATTATATATGTAAAATTATCAGAAAAATTCAAGGAATCCATCTGTACCATTTTCATGCATGTTTGAACAATGTTTGTCCTCTGTTTTGGACAAAACAAATAAAGGGCATTTAAATAATCATATATGGAGTTTGAATTTGAATCTTGTATTCAAACCAACTTCATTTAAATCATAGCTAGTTGCATTAGCTCAAACCACAGCATATTGACATGTCATGATCATGCATCATATTGTGCATTGCATTGATTGTGTTTCTTTCTCCTGTTGCCGGTATTTGTCCCCTCTCGATAGACGTTGTACCGATGATGTGATCGTTGACACTGATGAAGACCCAATGATATCTTCAGAAGTGCCAGGCAAGCAAAACCCCCTTGTTCATTCCGATACAATCCCCCTCTCTCGCTCCTGCTCTCTTTTACTGCATTAGGACAACAACGATTCATCTGTTACTTGTTGCGGTAGTTGAACCCCTTATCCTCTGCATGACCTGTCATTGCCACAGTAAATAGATGAAACCCACTAGCATGAGTAGGAGTTGTTTGAGCCCTGATGTGCCTACTCATTCATGCTTGTTTGTCATGCCTGCTACTGCTTAGAGTTGAGTCGGGTCCGATTCATCGGGGATGAATCGGAGGTGTGTAAACGTGTCCTACTGTGTGTGAGCTAAGTGTGTGAACACGTTTTGGTAAAGGTAGCGGTGAGAGGCCATGTAGGAGTACATGGTGGGTTGTCTCATTGAAACCGTCCTCAGGAACTGAGTTCTGTGTTTGTGATCCATGAAACAGCTACTACCACACGTTGGGCCCTGAAATATGACCCCGCTCGACTTACTGACCCCTCTCGTCCTCTGTCCAGGAGTTGCAATTAGTTTCTGGTGTTTATAGGATATGTGTTGGCGGCCGTGCGTAGCGCTGACCCTAGGGGTGGGCTATGATGCGGTAGATACACTGTGGCACGGTGTACCGGGCGCCCGTTTGGTGTCTCGGGAACCCTGCACACATCGTTTGGGGCTGTGAGCGAAACTCCGGCCGGATCTCCTCGCGGATGGAACCCGAATAGGCGATAAACCTGGACTAGAGACTTGTGTGGTTAGTCAGGTCGTGGTCTACACCCACGTCGGCTTTCGCTTGAAGTCTGCCGAGCACATGTCGTGTGCAGACGCTAAGTGGTGGAAACATGTGTGACGAAGTACACCCCTGCAGGGTTATAAATGATCTATTCGAATAGCCGTGTCCGCGGTAAAGGACTTCTGGGTTGCCTATAACAGTTCATAGACAAGTGAAAGTGGATACTCTAAAACTCGCAAGATAAGTGTGAGTGCTATGGATGGCCTTCTCGTAGGGAGACGAGAGAGGATCCATAGTGGTGTATTGATTGGTGAATGTGTGGACTCGTGTGCGCCACCTCAAAAGAGTTGCTTGTAATCGTAGTTCAGGTTAGCCACTGAGTCAAAGCTGGCTTGCTGTAGTTAAACTCCACCACCCCCCCTTGTTGATACCGATGCATATGTAGTTTAGTTCTGATGTAAGTCTTGCTGAGTACCTTTGTACTCACGTTTGCTTAATTTATGTTTTGCAGAGAGACTTCAGTCTCGCTAGTAGTTCCGCGTGGACTTCGACATTTAGCTTGATACCTCAGCTACGATCTTGTGCCCTCGACAGGATTTGGTAGATAGTCAGGCTTCTTAGCCTTTTTCATTTATAGATGTCTGTACTCAGACATGTTAAGCTTCCGCATGTGTTTGATTTGTATGCTATGATTGTTGGGTCATGAGACCCATGCTTGTAATATCTCGCTCCTCGGAGCCTAATGAATAAATACTTGAGTTATAGAGTTATGCTGTGATGCCATGTTGTATTCACACATATCGAGCATATTGTGTGTATGATTGAAATGCTTGGTATGTGTGGGATCCGACTATCTAGTTGTTTATCCTTGGCAGCCTATCATATGGGGAAATGTAGTCTATTGTTCCTCGAGCCATAGTAGTCCGCTACAGCCCGGTTCACCGGAGTCCTGCTAGCCCAGCACTACTGTTCAGGACACTTGACTGGCCGGCATGTGTTTCACTTCGTTCCTATGTCTGTCCCTTCGGGGAAATGTCACGCGGTGACATCCGGAGTCCTGCCTAGCCTGCTACAGCCCGGGTTACCGGAGTCCTGATAGCCCAGTGCTACAGCCCGGATTCACACGCTGTTGACCGACATGCTCGAGGTTGATTCATGTATGCCTGTCCCCATGGGGTAGTGCCGCTTTGGGTTCACGACTAGCCATGTCGGCCCGGGTTCTTTGTCATATGGATGCTAGCGACACTATCATATACGTGAGCCAAAAGGCGCAAACGGTCCCGGGCCAGGTAAGGTGGCACCCGTGGGAATACCGTGCGTGAGGCCACAAAGTGATATAATGTGTTACATGCTAGATCGGTGTGACCTAGGATCGGGGTCCCGACAACCAATTATTGCTAGGTGCGCCACTAGTAACAGGAAAAAAATTGGTTTTGAATTTTTTTTGGAAAAAATGTTGAAAATATGATACGTAATATGACCGGGAAGTTTGAAATATTTTTTCAAAATTTCATCACACTCATGAACATGAACAAAGTCATAGACATCAACAAGGTTTAATAGGATTGATATGATAGATATATCAACAAGTGCCTGTTAAGTGAGCTGGTGCTAGGGTTGGATAGAACTGTGAAGTTAAGCATGCTCGGGTTGGAGTAGTGTGAGGATGGGTGACCTTCTGGGGAGTTTCACCATAGAGTGTGATTTGACTTGAGATTAAGCATATTGACCCTAGATTAAGCCATAGTGACCCGAGATTGAGAAAAAAATGAAAAAAAAATTCTGAAAAAAAAATTTGAATTTTTTTTGAAAAGAAATTATTAGTAATGGCGCACCAGATATGTGGTGCGCCATTACTAAGTCAGATAGTAATGGCGCACCGTTGGACATAGTAATGATGCACTATATGGTGCGCCACTAGTATCTGGTATACTAATGGCGCACCAGGGGTGCGCCATTAGTACTTGTTACTAGTGGCGTGATGATAGTGGCGCACCTATAGTGCGGCATTAATGGCCAAAATAGGTGTGCCACTAACAAGCCTTTTCCTAGTAGTGGAGGGTGTGTGGAGGTTTGTCTCCGGTGGATCCCATGAGATTCGGTCGGCGTTTGTCTTCGGTGGATCCACGTGAATGTCTGTCTACGTGTGTCTACAGGTTGGATCCTTCTAATCTACGTTTCTCTTCATCGGTGTGGTTGTTGTTCTAGTGCTTTGGTCCTATGGGGTCTTAACACGGCGACTTTCCGACTGTCTACTACAAGAAGGTTTGTTCGGCTCCGGTGAGGGAGGGGCAATGACGGCGGCGCACCTTCAGTCAACCAAATATTGTTGTGGTTGCATTCTATTATTGTATATCATGTGAGGAATAAATTGAATTTGGCTGTAGTAAATACATGAGAAAAAAATACAATTGATATATTTCCAAGTTGTTAAGCATGCTTGGTTTGGTTAACTGTCTGATCTTCTATTAGGAGTATGTTATATTGTGCAATGTGGTGCTCAGTTAATGTTTGGTTCATTTGTTATGGTGTTTAGCTAACTGCTTGGTTCAATTCTGCAATGCGATGTCCAATTGTCATGGGTAGAATTTTGTATTGTTGTGCATGTGAGGAATAAATCAAATTTGGCTGCACTTAATACATGAGAAACATATACAAGTGCTATATTTCCTAGTTCTCAATCATGCTTGGTTTGGATAAATGGGTTTTCCATGTGGCTTGAATTAATGAATCTGCAATGTGCTTATTTTTCATCAACATATTTTACTGATAGCATGCGAACCCTTACTTACCTGATGACTAACTACCTTATATGTGTTGCACAGAAACAATGGGAAGCATTGAGGTTTACAATCGAGGTTAGCATGTGCATGGTCTGTTGTCTAATAGCACATTATTATGCAATTGCAGGAACCATTCTAATATTTAGGTTTTTAAAATTTTGGTCTTGCACATGTAAGTCCTACTGTCAGAGGTTTTGACCCATTGTTCGACCCTTTTTGCATATGGGGAAATAAGTTGTCCATGAATATTAGTCAAGTCAAGAAACTCAGAAAGATTGTTAGGATAAAGAAATTAGCAACAAAAATAACAAGATGTTTGTATGCACAATGAAGAAGACATCAGTTCACTACAAGATGGTACTAACTATTATACATTGCCTTTTTTATTCCTTTGCCCCATTTCCAATATAGAGAAGATATTTATGCACATCCTTGTTTTCATGTCTTTCCAAAGCAGTTCACTGATGATTACCTCTCAAACCACCTCTATAGTCAGGAGGCGGGGAAGATTTTCATACAACACCCACGGTTCAATATTGAAGTGTTCCTGGAGAGGACGAAGGACAGACGGTCAATCATCCATAGGCACTGTCCTAAAGTTGCAAAGACCTTCAACATAAATGAAGGCTCAATATTCGCTTTCCACTTCAACAGTTTTCCAGATGAGATGCATCTGTCTGTATACCATCTATGATGCTAATTTCGAAAGGTTCTACATGTTGCATGTGAAACTTGGTGCTGGTGCAGTTGTGTAATGGGGTAGCTAAGTGCTGAAGCTATATCATGTTGTGCTTTGATGTATTTAAATTATGAAATTCTGCTTCCTTAATATGGAAATGAAATATATTATGTGCTTAATATGAATGCCAATTAGATTAATAAATGGATTATTAATAATAGGGCAATTTGCCTGCTAATGGCGAATTAGCCTGCTAATTGGGTTTTCCTATTGCAAACGGTTATTGGAAAAATACCGTGGGCGATGACCTCAGGCAACGCACACCGTTTCTAGGAATAAACCGTGTTGGATCAATGAACAATCACAGATGACTTTCTCTTGAAAACTGTTTGCGTTAGGCCACCTTGCGCAAACATTTACCACATAAAAACTGTGTGTGATGGACAGCCTTCGCCACACAGTTTCTTCTACGGACCGTGTGTGATACATTCAATAACGCAAACGATTTAACGGGAAAAATTGTGTGTGATGTACCTGTGAACGGAAACGTTTTCCTTGGAGCGACTGTGTGGGATGTACATGCGAACAGAAACGTTTAGCGGGAACTGACTGTGTGGGATGTACTTACGACCAAAAACAATTTCTCATGTATAATTGTATTTTTAAGCTCTATTGTACGCCTTGTTCAAGAATTCATCCGATTAACCAGTTAACTTGCCGATTAATCCCTACTCATAGGGTCACCGAGTAACCGATAAACCAAAAAATCATCCGATTAATTGATTAAATGGCCGATTAACTTGCCGATTAGCCGATTAATCCCCTACTTGCTAGCCAACCGAGCAGCTACCAGTTAACGATTTCCTCAACAATGATTGTACGTATTTCCGTATTTGAGCACTCGCCGGTCGCACACGACCTCATTTTGCCAAGCGTGTGTGCCAGGAGGGCATATCCCCGACGGTTTCTGGGTCGTGTGGGAAGGACCCCCCTATCGCCCACACTCACTAGGCGATGGTTCCAAATGCCATCGCGGAAGGGGGTTTAAAAACCGTTTGTATAGCACCTCGCTGTACTAGTGCAACCTCGCCGCCAAGCAGAAAGATGACGAGTGGCGGCGCATCCGCGAGGAGCAGAGGGAGAAGTACATCGACCTCGGCAGCTTCGGTGAGGAGGATTGAACTCCTCCACGGCATCGTCCATGGCCGCGAGCTCGCCGCCGTGAGATCCCCACCCCGTCTAGTACTAGTACTGATGTAGTATGTAGTATGAACTAGTGTTTGTAGTGTTTGATCATGTAAATATATGTAGTATGTGATGAACTACTATGGAGCAATTTCTCCCGCGAAACTGTTTTTTCAAATTATGCAGTTTCATCTACGGGTTCTGTTTGGCCGCGCTCGTTCTCGACCCGCAAACGAGATCTTCGTCAAACTGCAAACATGTTTTGTGTGTCGGGGTTTTGCAGGGTCTGCTAGAGTTGCTCTATATATCCTATTGTTTTGCTGCGAAGTGACCCTACATTATTCTCGGTCAAATAGCCTTGTCTTGCACCCCACTTGTTAGTGAGCGAGTCGACAATAGGGACTTAGTAACTTTACTAATTTATCTCAGCAAGAAAAGATACACATGCACAAGCACATGTACAGAAGCACCCACCTAACAAACACAAGTGCATGTGGATCGACCCTACGGACAAAACCAACTATCCGAACACATACAGGTGGGCCCCATACACAACCCACAACCGGATTCACCAAGAACGCCCCCTTCTACAGCAGTGCCCGCTCTTACCCTCCTACGCCTGTGCATCCAGCCTGCTAGGGTTTCTTGTGCCTCCCGACGGGGTTGTCGTCGATCTACCTCGTCTCCTGTGGTCTTAGGGTCATGACGTGCGGTGGATCTTGGAAATATGAGCAATTTACCGAATGATTTTATTAATAAAAATATTAGATAAAGCATGACTAATATAACAGGGATAAAACTAGTCATGTGATCTGACAGAGAGAAGGTAAATAACATCTGCATATATGAACTATAACCAAGCTTATCTAGAGCAGACAGTTGGGCAAGTTTCATATATGAAGTAGAACCTAACATATCTAGGGCAAACATCAGAAGAAGGAACTGTAGCAGGACCTCGAATAGAAAGGAGAGGAACACATACGGGACAGTAGCAGTAGTAGCACTGGACTTGGGTCGGTGTCCTCGCCAGCCATGTCGTCGAGGAGGTTGTCGACGTCAGGGAAGAAGTCGTAGTCAGGGAAGTAGTCGTCAGAGTCCGGGGCGTTTGTGACGAAGAAGTCAGTAGTCATGCAAAGCGCTCCCCGAAAACCTTATCACCCTTCTCCCGTACAGGACTCAAAGAGGTGTGGTTTCGGAGGCCTACTGTCCCGACTCGTGGTGCATGCCGCAAGCTGGGATGAGGAAGACATCAACAACTCAGAGATTGGAATCGGTGGCGGGAGGAAGAAGAAGTTCTAGTGCGTCTCTCTGAGAGGAGCGACTTTCCTTTTATAGGCGCAAGAGAAGGAGGCGAGAGGCTGCGCCGGGAGCTGAAGGGAACAAGGGAGATGAAACGAACAGGCGGCAGCCGAAGGGTGCAGCGTTCGTATTCAATATCCACTACAGCAAAAACTTTCCAGCTCCCGAGCGACCTTTCGTATACCCGTAGTGCATGGAAAAAAATTTAGACATCGTCTCGGCTCATTCCCTCAACCCGCGACGCGTCGTGACGAGGCGTGGCGTGGCGTGGCGAGGCGAGCGGCAGAGGAGGGGCGCGCATGGATGTCCCTCTTGTTCTCATACTCATACAAGTGGGGAAAGAACCTCCCTTATAAGGAGGTCCAACTCTCACTAAACTAGCGATGTGGGACTAAACTTTAGTAGTATCCCTTGCCTTGCACGAATGGGCTAAGTGGGCCTCTAGGATTTATTTAGGAATTTCTGAAATAGTTATTGGGTTGTCCCAAAATAGACTAAATTCCAGCAATCCCCCACCAGATCCCAGAGGCACACAGAAATTTGCCTTTGGTTCCAAAACACTGTTTTATATACCGGTATTGCAGTGGAGACTGCTAAGTTGAACTTCCACCTAGAACTCTATGCTACACTAGTAAGCAACTTGAACAGTGGACTGGGCCTTGAACTGCAAGTTTTCTGCGAATCTAGCTTCACACAAAGCCTTGACCGATACTAAGCTACCGTGGGTCTTCCCCGCGGGTGGAGCTTATGCGTCATACTCCGTGACCTTTCATGAGTTTACTAGAGAGAACCCTACTCTCATAGATTGTGATGTTTGACAATCAGACTCATATAGGCATGTTCTTCAAAAGATGTTCTGCATGACAACATCTCTGCTTAAATGATCCACTTAGAACATATTAAGATATACATCAACCTGCCATGCAGATTTAGGAGAGTATTGCATCTTCATGGAGTGGTATTGTTAAGAGTAAGGATACTCTCCTCTCAGTTGACCAACAGCCTGTCTTCCACATCTAATTCACGGGATCTCCGATCACATAGACTAGGTTACCACTGTGAACAACTCATATTGTGGGTCTCATACCCATCTCCCTCGATGCATTATCTATCACATTACATGATAGAACCTTAGTAAAAGGATCTGCCAGATTTTTAAACGTCTGGATATAATCCATTGCAATAACTCCGGAGTTTTTCATTTTCCTGACAGACTTTAACCTTCTCTAAACGTGTCTTGATGACTTCATGTTATCCTTTGAGGTGCTCACTTTCGTGATCACAGTTTGATTGTCACAGTTCATAAGGATACTCGGTACATGCTTCTCAACAACCGGCAAGTCATTCAAGAGCCGACGAATCCAATCTACTTCAACCATAGCTGTATCTAGTGTTGTGAGTTCTGCTTCCATTGTTGACTTCATTAAGATGGTCTGCTTGCGAGACTTCCAAGAAATAGTGCCACCTCCATGAGCGAATACATATCCGCTCGTGGCCTCTATCTCATCAGCATCTGAGATCCAATTTGAGTCACTATACCCTTCAAGCACCTTTGGGTGCCCAGTGTAGTGAATTCCATAATTCGCAGTGCCTTTCAAATAACGCAAAACTCTCTCTAGAGCTTTCCAATGCACATCTCCTAGTTTTGAGACAAACTGACTTAGTTTGCTAACAGCAAAAGAGATGCCAGGTCTTGTAGCACTGGCTAAGTACATAAGCGAGCCAATAATCTGAGAATACTTCAATTGATCTCTAGCAATTCTTTGATTCTTTCGAAGTAGCATGCTAGCATCATATGGTGTTGGAGAGGGCTTGCAGTCACTATAGCCAAAGCGACTCAAGATCTTTTCCACATAGTGAGATTGAAGCAATGTAATCCCACCATCATTGTCTCTCAACAACTTGATGTTCAGAATGACATCGGCCACTCCTAAATCCTTCATCTCAAAACAGCGCGATAGGAAATCATTGACCTCCTTAATAACATTCAGATTTGTTCCAAAAATCAGAATGTCATCAACATACAAGCAAAGGATAACTCCCTCGACCCCACCATGGCGATAGTACACACATTTGCTAGCTTCGTTTACAACAAAGCATGCAGCTGTTAAAGTTCTTTCAAACTTCTCATGCCACTGCTTGGGTGCTTGCTTGAGTCCATACAAAGACTTCGACAACTTGCACACTTTTCCTTCCTGACCATCTAATACAAACCCATCTGGTTGTTCCATATAAATTTCCTCATCCAACTCTCCATTTAGGAAAGCAGTCTTAACATCCATTTGGTGAACGATAAGACCATGTGAGGCAGCTAGTTAAAGTAGAACTCGAGTAATGGTCAGTCAAGCCACAAGTGAGTAAGTATCAAAGAAGTCTTCACCTTCCTTTTGGGCATAACCCTTAGCCACGAGTCGAGCCTTGTACTTTTCAATAGTACCATCGGGTCTAAGCTTCTTCTTGAATACCCATTTGCATCCTATAGGTTTGCACCCATAAGCACGATCAGCTATATCCCAAGTTTCGTTCGCCAAGATGGAATCCATCTCGCTACGAACCGCTTCCTTCCAGTAGTCAGCATCTTCAGATGCATAGGCCTCTGAAATAGAACTGAGAGTGTCATCTATGAGATACACAAGAAAATCATCACCAAAGAACTTTGCAGTCCTCTGTCTCTTGCTCCTAGTAGGAACTTCATTGTTCTCCTCCACAGGATTTTCAAAGTGTTCCATCGAAATGGCAGGTTCGGTAATTGTAACTGGTTCCTGATTCGGTGAACTAGGCATCTCCTGATTAGATGAGGTAGCCATATCCTTCATGGGAAAGATATCTTCAAAGAAAGTCGCATCATTCGACTCCATGATCGTACCGACATGCATGTCAGGTACCTCAGATTTTACAACCAAGAATCTATAACCAATGCTATGAAAAGCATATCCGAGGAAAACATAATCCACGGTCTTTGGTCCAAGCTTGTGCTTCTTCGGAATTGGCACATAGAGTTATCTCTTTATTCTTTGTGGGGACTCGGTTTAGGACATGACATGCCGTCAATATCGCCTCCCCCCACCATGCCTTGGAGAGACCCGATGTGTCTAACATGGCGTTAACCAAATCAGTTAGAGTGTGGTTCTTTCTTTCGGCTACCCCATTTGACTGAGGTGAATAGGGAGGCGTCCTCTCATGGATTATACCATGTTCTGCACAAAAAGCATCAAATTCATTGGAAAAATACTCTCCACCATGGTCGGACCTAAGCCTCCTGATTTTCCAATCAAGTTGGTTTTCCACTTTAGCTTTATAGATCTTGAAAAAGTTCAAAGCCTCATCCTTAGATTTTAGAAGATACACATGGCAGTATCTAGTGGAGTCGTTAATTAACGTCATGAAATATTTCTTTCCACCTTTTGTCAAAGCACCATTCATTTCACATAGATCTGAATGTATGAGTTCTAGTGGTGCAAGATTTCTCGTTTCCGCAGTCGTGTGGGACTTACGAGGTTGCTTAGCTTGCACACAAACTTGACACTTAGATCCCTTGACAGTGGTGAAACTAGGGATTAGATTCAATTTGGCTAGTCGTGACATGCAACCAAAGTTAACATGACAGAGACGTGAATGCCACACATTTGATTCACTATTGTTGCAAACATGATTAATAACTTTATTGCAAACATCTGACAAGGATAAACGAAACAGGCCTCCTGACTCATAGCCTTTACCAACAAAGGTTCCATACTTGGATATTACAAATTTATTTGACTCAAAGACAAGCTTGTAGCCATCTCTACACAGAAGAGATCCGCTAACAAGATTTTCATTGACGGAGGGGACATAATGCACGTTCTTCAGCCGCACGATCTTCCCCGAAGTAAACTTCAGATCGATTGTGCCAACACCATGAACAGAAGCACTTGAACCGTTGCCCATCAGCACGGTGGAAGTCCCTGTGATCTGATAAGATGAATGCACATTAGCACCTGTGTCAATCAACCAATCAGGAGAATGGCATACTGAAAGAATAGTGGGAAATATACCGTACCCAGCATCTTTCATGTCAGTGTCACCAATGACAACATTAGCGGTCTTGCCGCCTTTCCCAAGATGACGCTTGTCATAACGATTAGGGAAACTATGAGCCCAATGGTCAGGATCTCCGCACACATGACAAACACCTTTCTTCTTGTCATTATTCTTCTTGAAGTTCGTGTGCTGTACAGCCTTGTTCTTCCCATCAAACTTTGCTTTACCATCAAACTTGCCCTTCTTGAATTTGTGGGGCTGGAAGTTTTTCTTCTGTACCAGATTAACACTAGAACCTCCCTCAATACCTCGAGCACGGTTATCCTTTGCTCTCGCCTTTTCTTCCACATCAAGAGTACCAATGAGATCCGGAACAGAAAACTCCTGCCTCTTATGCTTCAGTAAGGTAACAAAGTTCCTCCATGAAGGAGGAAGCTTAGTGATGATACCTCTGGCGACAAACTTGTCCGGTAGCATACAATTGAAGTGCTCAAGTTCTCTAGCAAGTGACTGTATCTCATGACCTTGCTCAACCACGGAGCACTCTTCAGTCATCCTATAATCATAGAATTGCTCCATGATGTACAGCTCAGTGCCAACATCTGAGACCCCAAACTTGGCCTCAAGTGCGTCCCGCATATCTTTTCCATTATCAATTGACGCATAAGCATCAACTATGTTCTCACCAAGAACACTCAAGAGAGCAGCCTTAAATAGGGTATCCATTTTCTGAAAAGCTTGTTCCTATTGAGCATCATATTCTCCTTCAGGTTTGCCAAGAGTGGCGTCATAGCAACTCATGATTTGAAACCATAAGACTTCTCTCACGCGCCACCTCTTATAGTGGATACCCTCAAACATAGGAGGTCTCATGGAAGAAGCAAAACCACTCAGGGTAAATTGCCTATAATAAGGTTTTTGGATTGTTGGAAATATGAGCAATTTACCAAATGCTTTTATTAACAGAAATATTAGATAAAGCATGACTAATATAACAAGGATAAAACTAGTCATCTGATCTGACAGGGAGAAGGTAAATAACATTTGCATATATGACCTGTAACCAAGCTTATCTAGAGCAGAAAGTAGGGCAAGTTTCATATACGAAGTAGAACCTAATATATCTAGGGCAAACATCAGAACAAGGAACTGTGGCAGGACCTTGAACAGAAAGGAGAGGAACACATACAGGACAACAGCAACAGTAGCACTGGACTTGGGGTCGGTGTCCTTGCCATCCATGTCGTCGAGGAGGTTGTCGACGTCGCGGAAGAAGCCATTGTCGGGGAAGTAGTCGTTGGAGTCCGGGGCGTCAGTGACGAAGAAGTCAGTAGTAACGTTGAGCGCTCCCCAAAAACCTTATCACCCTTCTCCCATACAGGACTCAAAGAGGTGCAGTTTCGGAGTCCCACTGTCCTGATTCGCGGTGCACGCCGCAAGCCGAGATGAGGAAGACAGCAGCAACTCAGAGATTGGAATCGGTGGCGAGAGGAAGAAGAAGTTCTGGTGCGTCTCTCTGAGAGGAGCGACCTCCCTTTTATAGGCGCAAGAGAAGGAGGCGAGAGGCTGCGCCGGGAGCTGAAGGGAACGAGGGAGACGAAACGAACATGCAGCATCTGAAGGGTGCAACGTTTGTATTCAATATCCACTACAGCAAAAACTTTCCAGCTCCCGAGTGACCTTTCGTATACCTGTAGTGCGTGGCAAAAATTTAGACATTGGCTTGGCTCATTCCCGCAACCCGCGTCGCAGCGCGGCAGGCAGTGCAGGAGGAGCGCGCGTGGATGTCCTTCTTGTTCTCATGCTCATACAAGTGGGGAAAGAACCTCCCTTATAAGAAGGTCCAACTCCCACTAAACTACCAATGTGGGACTAAACTTTAGTAGTATCTCTTGCCTTGCACGAATGGGCTAAGTGGGCCTCTAGAATTTATTTAGGAATTTCTGAAATAGTTATTGGGCTGTCCCAAAATAGACTAAATTCCAGCAGTGGATCCCGCCTTTGCTGGCGGGGGGCTCCGTTTTTTGATGTTTTGTTAGAGTTTGTGTCCTGCTGAGAGATGCCAGGTACCGGCGGCTCTCTGTAGATGGATTGAGGTCCTCCTCGCCTAGCCCCTATTTCGGTGGTGTTTCTAGCATCGTACCGTTGGAGAGCGTGTGGAGGTTTGTCTCCGGCGGATCCCATGAGATTCGGTCGGCGTTTGTCTTCGGTGGATCCATGTGAATGTGTGTCTACATGTGTCTACAGGTTGGATTCTTCGAATCTACGCTTCTCTTCATCGGCAATGGTTGTTGTTCTAGTGCTTTGGTCCTATGGGGTCTTAGCATGGCGATTTTTCGACTGTCTACTACAAGAAGGTTTGTTCGGCTCCGATGAGGGAGGGGCAATGACGGCGGTGCGCCTTCGACTTGCTCCAGTACTTATAGTCATCGCTAGGTAGTATACGGATTTGATATATTTTTTATTTCTGCTATTTTTTGTGCCACCTTGACAGTTGAGGAATAGATTGGAAGTTTTTCTAGAAAAAAAAGACGCTGCCTTTTTAAGTGTAGCTTAGTGATTTATTTAGGAGATACCTGGGAGGTGTTACTTTTTTTATGAAGTTTCTGGCATGGGCGAGAATTGTGAATTTTCACGTCATCTCCTGATACTTCACAGCGATCATACATGTTCCGTTTTCTGGCTATTCAAAGAATATAACTCATTTTGATTCGCGGACATGTACGTGTAGTTCCCAGCGCGACTTCTCTGCTCGAGAATTCCTTTGTTATCTTCCGTAAGCAACAAGCTCTTGTTTCTTTTCCAAGCTGTGCCAAGCCCACATCAATGGCATCAAGGCTAAAAGCTCCTTTAATGGCAAGAACCAGATTCCATGGCCTCACTTCGTACTTAATTAGGTAGCAACATTCGCCAGCATCGGTCTTCTACCTTTTCCCGAAAGAGAAGTAGCTAGAAGGATGTAACTGCGTTGATGACTTGGTGTAGCCAGCTGCATTTTTCATCTCTGAGTTTTCAAAAGATTCGGCTCGATAAATCATCCGAAGCTTCTGCCTTCAACCAGACGACCAGGTGTCAGTGTCAAACCACACGAGACTCTCTCTCTCTCTCTCTCTCTCTCTCTCTCTCTCTCTCTGCAGTTGCATACATATCTCTCTCCCGCCCCTCTCTTCCCCTGCACCTCTCTCTCTCTCTCTTTCCCTGCGCCTCTCTCTCTCTCTCTCTCTGCGACAAACCAACTAGGTCACTAACTCACAACAACAGCATGACAGATCAGGTGATCTCTCTCTCTCTCTCTCTCTCTCTCTCTCTCTTATTTGCATCCGATCTGTTCTAGGGTTTATCCCTTTGTGAGTGATTCGTTCAATGGAGAAAAACGAAGTTTCTTTTTCTATGGAGAAAAACAAAGTAGGAGCTACAAGTTTCTATCTATGCCTGCAAAAGTATATACTTCTCGTAATTCAAAACCCATGTGTCCACATGTGCATGTTGCTTCCCATTTTCTGACTTAGTCATTCACTTGGTAACAAAAACCAAAGAGATTTTCATAAGATTTTTGCATGATTTCTGCTCGTAGGAAATTTGTTTTTAGGGTCACTTGGATAAAAGAAGCGAGACCATCAATTTATATGGATTGTTTTCTTATACCACAATTTCATAGGATTTTTAAGAAGAGATTAAACCCCGCCTAGTGAAAAATAGTGGTTAGACCTCATGGAAATTTGTATTTGTGCCTCCCACACATCTTCTGTCACTTCATATTCGCCTACAGAAATTATTAGCATCAAATGAGTCAAGTAAATTCCCATATTATGGTTTCCCATGGACCAAAGAGGTCATAACATCTCAACCATACTTTTTTGCCTATTCATAAGTTTTTAGAAACCTGAGTTCCAAAGATGCCCTTATTATTGATCAAGTAGTGAAGGAATTGCAGTTTTTGTGTCCCAAAGAACTATTGTGAGCATTCATTCATAAGATAACCAAGAACAAAAGCTCAGCGTCTCTGAAATTAGAAAGTATGCACTGATTTTGGGGCTTCATTAGTAACTATTTACTTCACTGATGCTTCTGTCAACACAGATCTCCACTATAATCTTAAGGGTGGACCTTGATTGCCACCAGTGCTACAAAAAGATCCGGAAGATTCTTTGCAGCCTTCAAGGTGCGTAGAACATCTGACTGTACTGCACTAATGCTATATGTTCGTTCATGCATCTCAGTCACAAAGAAACTCTCCACATGAGCTTGCCATACCAATCAGGAACACAAATTTCTTACTTGCTACTGTATATCTTACAAGATAATGACTTGTGCAGATCAAGAGAGGATTAGGACGATCTCCTTCGACACCAACAATAACGCAGTCATCATCGACGGGCCGTTCGATCCACACAAGCTATCATGCAGGATCAGATGCAAAGGAGGCAAGGTGATCAAGGGCGTCCAAATCATGGGCGACGGCAAGCCGGAAGAGATGGCTGGGCCACCGCCGAGCAACAGTCGCAAAAAGAAATCAAAATCAAAGGGGAAGGGGAAGGAGTCACCGCCGCCGCCCGCTGAGCAGCCACAAGCATATCATCCTCAGCCGCCGACCGAGCAGCCACAGGCATACTACCCTCAGCCACCCACTGAGCAGCCACCGGCATACCACCAGCAGCCGCCCACTGAGCAGCCACCGGAATACCACCCTCAGCAGCACACCGAGCAGCAACCGGCATACCACCCTCAGCCGCCCGCTGAGCAGCCACAGGAATACCACCACCCTCAGCAGCCCCCTCCGGACAGAGAGATGTCAGCGACCATGCAGGCGGTCAGGGAGGAGGAGAGGCCGAAAGAGAGACCGGCCGAGCTTGAGACGCCAAAGGAGATGCAGGTCCATTTCGTGCCAGAAGCAGGGCCGGAGTGCCACAAGAACCCTAGGGAGAGGAGGCACCCGATGGGAGAGATGCCGTCGTGGAACGGGCCGCCGATGGTGGAGATCCCCTCGCTGCCGGCGCGATCTGTGGGCCCGTGCCGCTGCACGTGCTGCGCGTCATGCTACCAGGGGTACTACGGAAGTTGCAGGTGCTCAGACTGCGGCAGGACGTACGGCTACACCGCCGCCGTGGCGCTGCCGCCGCCAGCCGGCTGCTACGGTGGCGCACGCGCGCCGTACTGCGGCGGATACAGCGGCTACCGGGTTATCTGCGAGGAGGATCAAGCGGGTGCTTGCATCATAATGTGATCTGTTCACTGTTTCGTGTGCCACAACCATTGTGCTGCTTAGGCAAAGTTGCATGTTTTTGCGTGTCTTGATTACCAATGATTCATGTATGCAGCTGCTATGCATGAATCATTTTTGTAGGGGGGGCTTTGCATGAATCGTCGCCAACTATTGATGCTCTCCCATTCACATCAGATCATTTCTGAAAAGACGAGAGAGAATCGATGCCTTCCCTTTTTATTAAATAAACTCGTTATTCTTGTTCAATAATGTCTACTTTTCTACATGGTGCCGTCAAACAACCTAGCACTTTGGCAGATTCTTGTTCGATAGTGTCTCCTTTTCAACATAGTGGTGTGAAACAATTTTTAGCACTTTGGCAAATAAATGGTGTGTGAGAAATTCATACGGTTAAATGCAATACAACAATACGATGCTCAGATTTGTTAATAAGGTTCAACATAAATGCCTACATCCTCAACTCTTGACTATAAACGCCCCTCAACATGCATTAAATTAACACAATACGGACCGGTCTGATTACCCCCGTGCGGGGTGCAACAACGGACCGATCTGGTTACCCTCATGTCGTGTGCCGAGACCACCCATTCTTACAATCCCATATCTAGCACAACAACTTTGTCTAGTCTATTTCGTGGCACCAGTCAACTCCACAATCGTCATCACCGTTGGTGAAAATTCACACGCTACAGCACTCCTACTGTCCTGCCGCAATGCCCAAATACACTTAGTAGAAACCATGTGCACCAAGTAATCCAACCCAAAAACCTTTATCTTCGTGTGGTGCTACCTACTCCTGGCTTGGCTGAACCCTTTGATGCTATTTTTGCCGACAGATTGTTCTTTGATGGAGAATCAATCCCTTTAGCCTCCCAAAACGTCTTATATTTTGGTACGGAAGTAGTAGTTTGTTTCTTTAATTTGTTGTTGCCGCTAGAATGCACCACCATGACAGTTACGGTCCCGTTATCCAGTGGACCGTCTCCACTGTCGATTTTCTTAGCAAACTTTGAGTGCCTCATTCTGCCACTAAGTAGGGTTTCTTGGTTTTTTTAAGGGTCCTCTGTAGTAGACCGATCGGTCGACCGGAACCCCTGTCTAGGGCTTCCTGCTGCATGAGCTAAATCTCCACTGTTAGTGCCACTAGGCGCACTCCGCGGGCGCGCCTATCTCTCACCCATAGTGAGAAGGATTTTTTTTGGAACGAAGGCTCAAGAAAAGCCCGACTTTGAATTAACAAAGCCATCAACCGGCCAGGATTACAAGGACAACCGCTTACAACGCAAAGAAAAGGGAACCGAGCGACGGATACAAGGAACTCAAGCAACACAACTCAAGGCAGCATCAAAGTGAACCAAGGCATCACCACGCTGCTACCAACACCCTACTGGACGACCTACACCAACAGAACAAAGCTAGGGTCATGGGATGAATGCACCGCCGCGCAAGCTTCGTGATCACAGCCACCCTCGGAACCAGCCATGGACTAGACCACCATCTGTTACTGCCTCTGCAAAGGGCCCCTACCCCTTCATCCTGGCTCGAAGGATGCCGTACCGGCAGACAACGGCTCGGTTCACCCCAGAACCCAAATGGATGGCCTCCAAGCTGCAAGGAGAAGAGACTAGAGCAGGACCGCAAGCCCAGGGCACACTACAAACAAGCACCATCGTCGTCTGTGGCTCAGCCGCACCAAAGGGCGAGAGCTGCCGGCCACAGTCGCAAAAGCGAGGGAAGCAGCGAAAAGTAGATCAAAGGCCAGCGCTGGATTCGCCGGAGCACAATGCTCCCACCAAAGGTGTATCGTTGTCGCCGAAGAGGGGAACCCGATCCCCTCTTGCCCAGGCTCGTGGGCGTCGACCCACCGGCGACCTCGTCAGGGACCCTCCAGCCAGCAACCTATGAAGAAACCAAGTTGTCTCCCGCCACCATCACGTCCACAACCAAACTCTCTCGCCGCCCCTGCAATCCCCGGACGGTGCCTCCAAGAAGGAACACGACACGGACGTGTCGTCGCCGCCCGAAGTAGGGGACCTAGGCTTTCACCTAGCAAGGGACGGAAGCAGGGGGGAGGATCCACACCACAGCCTCCAAGAAGGGGAACGGCGCCCAAGGCATCGCCTTTGGTGTGACCGCCGCGCCGGCCAGGGGTTTCCCCCGGATCCAGCCCCGCCCGACGAGATCCGCGCAGCCAACAACCGAGAGCAGTGGCCTAAGCCACCAGGACCCAAATCTGGCGAAGGAAGGAGCAGATCGGGGCGGGGGGTGGACTTCATCAGTGGCATACCTGCGGGGAGGGATGCACACCAGCGACCGTCGACCGCCGCCACCTCGTCACTCGTGAGACCGAGGAGGCGCCTAGCTCGCACCGGCAGGGCGGCCCGCCGCCAGGGCCACCCCACCCTCACCTGCCAGGGCCGCCGCCCCGCGTGTCGAGGCCCTGCCCGAGACGAGCAGCCGCCGAATCCCCGCCGACACCTTCATCGGTGTCGGGAGCGCGTGCTGGAGCACACCTCAGGCGGCGACGGAGAGGAAGGGGGGGAGGAGGGGGCGCGGCTGTGGCGGCTAGGGTTGTCCTCGGGTCGCCTTGGAGGAGACGACGCGGGGGAGGGGGAAATGTCGACCTCTGTAAAACCTATGCTAGCTCTAGTAAACGGATACTCAGTGAGAAGGATTCTTGTGGCACTCCGGCCCTGCTGCATGAACCCTCTGGGCAAGCTGCTTGCAGTGCACGTGCATGTGTCCCAACATTGCCGCAGCTTGCCCAGAGGGCTCATCGGTAGACACATGCACGTGCGCAACTGCATATTTTCATATATTTATTTCATTTTTCTCAAATCCTTTTAGTAAAATGCAAGGACGTATTTTAGAGGTACATGAAAACTTATTTTCTTTAAAGATTTTATTTTTTCCTTTTTTCATTTTCATGGATAATTTTCAAATTATGAAATTGGTTTGCACTGCTTAAAAAAGTTAGTGCATTTCAATAAAATTTTCATGACATTTGAAAAAATGTCCTTGCATTTATAAAATGGTTCAGGATATTATCCGAATGTTCACAAGTGTTAAAAATTCATGATATCTGTTAAAAAATTATTCATGAAATGTAAAATTTTGTTCACGTAATTTTTTGTAAAAGATATCTATAACATGTTAAAATGTTGGTATCGGTATAAATCATGATCTTCACACTTCAAAATGTTCAAAAATTGTTCTCAGAATTTTTAAAATATGTCCATTTGACAAATCAAAAATGTTCATAACACTTTAAAATGGTGAAACATGTAAAAATGTTTATGAAAATGTAAATACAAATCTCACCCAATTATTACAAAATTTTCATGGTATATAAAAAATATTCACTCCTTTTTTAGAAATAAAATGGAATTTTAAAGTAGAAGCGAACATGCATAGAAAATAGAAATCATGCTAACTAGAAGAAACAAAAAAAGGTGAAGAAAACAAAGAAGAACAATAAAAACAAAAAGTAAAAAACAAGAAAAAAATGAAACATGATAAAACTGGTAAAATCACATGAAAACAAATAGAAAAGAAAAACCAGACGACACCATTCCCAAATCATGGTGGAAAGTTCCCAGAACTTGTTTGCGCTCTATAGTACTCCCTCCGTCCCAAACTTTTGTCTTAGATTCGTCTAGACACGGATGTATCTAATACTAAAATGTGACTTGATACATCCATATTTAGACAAATCTAAGACAAGAATTTTAGGACGGAGGGAGTAGAAAGTTCCATAACCCGTTGTGGGGCGGGCCCAGTCATGCTATCCCTATAGGCGAGAGCCATGTCTCGCTTACTGCGAGACGTACGATCCTCTCGCCTCTGGTGCAACCATTAGTAGGCCGGCGCAATAAAGTGTGTTCCTTCTGTTTTCGGAAACTTCCCAGGAGCAGTTTTGGCAACCTTCCATTGGTTATAGGCAGGTTCAAGCTAACTTTTTTTCTTATTGTTTTAATTGGGTTTCATTTGATTTTTTCAATTTGGTTTTTACCTTTTTTCCATTTTCATTTTTTACATTTTCCCCAATTTTCAAATAAATATTTAATACACGTTGAACATTTCTCAAATACAGGCTGAATATTTTTTAGATACACGCTCAACATTTTCCAAATACCTGCTTAATATATTTCAAATGAACAATGAATACTTTCACTCAGTGAACATTTCCTCAACACACTTTGAATATTTTTCATAAATTTCATAAGCATTTTTTCAAAATGGGTGACCATTTGTTATGTTTATGAACATTTCTTTAATCTCATGATGTTTTCTGAATGGTACCAAACACTTTTCCAAAATTACACGAACATTTTTTTTACATTGTATCAATATTTTTAAATGTCATGGACATATTTTTAAACACGCAAAAAAAATTGAATGTTACCAACATTTTTCTTAAACCACATGAACATTGTTTAGATTTCAATAACATTTTTAAAAATCATGAAAATTCTTAACTATACGAGCATTTTTTGAATGGTATGAACTCCTTTTTACTTTTGTGTGAATAAAGTTTTTCATATCCTTAACATTTTTTTAAAGTGCAAGGGAATTCTTTTTTCACTTTAAAGAAAGTAATTTAAAAAAATTATAACAGTTCAAAATATAAACACAAGTACAAAAATAAAATGAAAGAAATAAATGAAGGAACGAAAAAAAGGAGGAAATAACTATTGAACTGGCACACCAGAGGATTCCCTTAAGGAGAGACAAGTGTGCATCTTGCTAAAAGCGAGACATAGCCACGCTCCACGCTCCATCTTTCCTGCCAAGGGCGAGATATAGGATTCATGACGCTTCATGCACTTCTATTTTCCGGTTTTCCACTTTTATATTCATTTTTCCATTTTCATTTTTCAAATAAATGCCGACTTTTTTGAGCACACATAAAAAAAATCATATACAGGTTGGACATTTTCAAGATACATGTTTCAGTTTTCCCAGATATATGTTTAACTTTTTGTGAATAGATGTGGAACATTTGTCAAATGGACATTGGACGTTTTCTAAATACATGGTGGATATTCTTTAAACACACAATAAACACATTTCATTGTTTTCATGAATGTTTTCTTTGAAATATGCCATTACTTTTCAAGTGTTAAGGACAATGTTTTAAACACATGGTGAACATTTTTTTCACACATATTTAACATTTTTAATAAATATCATGAACATTTTAGAAATGTGTGGATATTTTGAGGTGTTATTATAATTATTTTAGATGTCACAAATATGTTTGAATCATACGAAACATTTTCCTAGAATAACGCAAACAAGTGTTTCCTTAGTATGAACATTTTTCTAAAAATGCCATGAACATATTGTTCCATGGATGAACATGTTTTAACTGTGATGAATATTTTTATTAAAAAATAGGCATAAAATTTTAATTAAATATTTTTTTAATGAGCAATGAACTTCTTAAAATTTAAGTTTTTTAGGGAAAACGGTACTCCTTTATTGAATAACGATGTCCCATGGTATAGTTACAAAAACATGAGGTTGTAACAACCAAACATGTCTACCAGATGCTAGATTTAAGGAATACTTAGTTAGACTATCTGCATCTACATTTGAGTTTCTACTTTCATAAATGAAATTACAAGAGTTCAAACCATCCACCCTGGCTCTTATTTCTTTGATAATAGTCGCATGTTGTCTACCTGTGCCTTGAGCAATATCTCCTACAACCACATGGCGGTCCGAACAAACCATGATATTTGGTTTGAAAATGGTGGCTCCTCTAGGAGGATTTCAAAGCCTTAGTAGAGAAAATTTGGAATGCCCATGTCTCTAGCAAAACCCCCCATTGAGGTTTGGCAGAAGAAATTAGGAAGTTGAGGAAGACCACAAAGGGCCGGAGTGCCAACACTGAGGTTGACCTGAGGAAACTCAAAAAAGGTCTCATGGATGAATATAATAGATCAAATATTAAATCAGAGAGTATTGAGCTCTCTGAACAAGAAAAGGTTAGGTTGAGATAAATCCATTTAGAGCTGCAAAATCACTAACTAAGGGAGGAAGTGAAAACTGAATAAAGGTCTACGGATAGAGATATTAAGGAAGGGGACATATACTGCTAACCAGAGGAGAAAACCTTTATACACCCCTAGATGGCCTGATGGACCATTCACGAAAACTGTAGCCCTTCTTAAAGTAGCTGGAGATTTCTACAAAAAAACTCTTTAACGCTGAAAGTAGAAATGGGTGTACTCTTAATGTTGATTTCTTCTTTGACGAGGAAAAAGTGTCTGATGCTGAAAATGAATTCCTCCAGCTACTTTTTTAGAAGAGGAAATTAGGAAGGCAGTTTTTGATTCCTATGCTAATGGTGCTCCAAGACCAGATGGGATTTCGTTTCTATTTTACCATCACTTCTAGGACCTGCTTAAAACTGTTTTGATTAGAATGTTTGAAGACTTTCATAGAGGAGAATTAGACATTTATAGACTCAACTTTGCTTTACTAATCCTAATCCCTAAGGAGGTTGATGCCACCTCTATGAAGAAATTTAGTCCAATTAGTCTGTTAAACTCTAGTTTTAAGATCTTTACCAAAGTACTTGACAACAGGATCAGCATCATACTTCAAAGGCTGATTACGAGTACCCAATATGCTTTCCTGAAAGGCATGTTTATACTTGAGAGTGTAGTAACTGCACATGAGGTATTGTAGTCTGTCCATTCTTGCAATGAGCAAGGGCTATCCTAAAATTGGACTATGAAAAAGCATTTGACTTTGTCCATTTAGATTACCTTACCTAATTGTTACCAAAAAGAGGTTATGGATATAAGTGGCCATCTTGGATCCCAATAGTTAGAGGAGGCTCTATTGGTGTGAAAATCAATGGATGCGAGAGTGGTTTCTTCATTACCAGGAAAGGGCTTAGGCAGGGGGACCCCCTATCTCCCCTTCTCCTTAATTTAGTAATGCATGTACTTGCTAGGAGGTTAGCTAAGGCTGCCTCTAGAGATTTAATCAGTGGCCTTTGCCCCAATCTTGCCCTGGAGGGCTTATGTGTCTTTAATACGCTGATGGCACTATTTTATTCTTATAGAAAGACCTAGATAAAGCTTTAAATCTAAAAATGGCCTTTTCCTATTTTGAAGAAGTATATGGAATGAGGATCAACTATAGCAAGAGTGATTCGATCCCCATAAACATGACTGATGAGGAACACAATTCATGGAATCACTAGGTTGCAAAGGGGGGAATTTCCCGTTAAAATACATGGGCATTCCCTTGCACTATGATAAGCTTTGGAGGGAGGATATTCAGCCTCTCATTGATAAGATTATTAAAAAGGATAACAGGGTGGAGGGGGAAATTGTTTTTCTATAAAGGGAGATTGATTCTCATCCAAGCTTGCCTGGCAAGCATTCCAATCTACCTCCTATCCCTTTTTAAATTCCCAAAATGGGCCATTGAGATGATCAATACTCAAATGGCTCATTGTTTGTGGAAAGACTTTGAGGGGCAAGAAAACTTCACCTAGCAAATTGGAGGTTCGTGTGCATGAAGAAAATTTTTGGGGGCCTTGGGATTGCCAACCTCTAGGAACTAAACCTATGTTTGCTAGGGACTTGGGTGTAAAGATACACCCAAGGGGGAGGCAAAATATGGAAGAGTATAGTAGATTTTAAGTATAATACCCATAGGCCTAACATTTTTTAGCAGATCTACTCTCAATGCCACTAGATTCTTGAAGGGAGTGATGAGTGTAGTTTAGGCCATTAAATTTAGCTATAGATGGCTGGTGGGAAATGGTAAACAAGTTAAGTTCTAGGAAGACACTTGGTTCGGTACATCACCCTCCCGACTATATATGCAGTTTTGGTCTCTGTATTCTATATGCAATGAGACCTCCCAAACGATAAGTGAGGTGTGGGATGGTGAACAGGTCAAACTCACTTTGAGAAGAGTGTTTAATGACAAATTTATGAAATAATGGTATCAGATGGTAGAGATTGTTAAGTCAATTACTCTTGTTTGATAATATTGATTCTCGGATTTGGCAACTTGAGCAAAGGGAAATACTCTAGTAGTTAATTATATCATGTGATCAATTTTAGTGGGGTACAACCAGTCTTTATTCATGTTGTTTGGAAGTTAATTGTGTCACCTAAGATCCACATTTTCATTTGGCTCATCTCACATAACAAGATTATGACTAGAGATAACCTTAGGAAAAGACACATCATTAAACCGCTTGATTGTGTCTTTTGTTCGTCTCATGAATCTATCCATCGCCTATTCTTTGAATGTGTGGTAGCTAAGTACATCTGGGGTTTGGTTAGTGAACACTTTGGCACCTCCTTAGGGGCCGATTATTTATCTATTTCTAGATTTTAGATATCTAACAAAAATAATTATGCACTTAATGTTGCTTTGTGCTACCTCCATGTGGTGTTTATGGAAGTTTAGAAACTCCATGATCTTTAATAACACTGCATGGATGAATGTAAAATAGGTGGTTGGGAACATTCATACCACGGTCAGGAATTGGATAATTCTCTCTAGGGACGAGAAAACTCAGTCAGAGACTTTTGTCCTCTTTCTGGTTGGTCACCTAAGAAGGCCACTTCGGCTGACAAGTGTCTAAGCTATGATGCCCTACCTGGAGCATGGGACAAGTTCAAGATTGGTGGAACATGTGAGACCCTTGGGATGAAGATGCTTGAGACTGATACATTGTCAAGCCTCGCGTTAGTGCTTGAAGGTAGCTGATCTTCGCAGCCATCAGCTGCCCCTCCCCTGAAGACGAGGCATTCACTTTCGTCAATGTGGCAGTCTCTTCGCAAAAAAAAAATCGGATGTGGTTACCTTCATAAAATAGCTTCTAAAAATGCACCTACAAGTGCGTGCTTCTATCGTAGTACTCTTTAGGATTCTATCAAAAACTGTAAGCCGATGGGCGTTTGTTTTGCTACCTGTTTTGGGAGCTATTGAACTGCTACAATGTATGGGTTTCATTCGAGTTAATGAAATTAGGGAGCCGTCCCTGTTCTTCTAAAAAATATACTCGCCCGCCGCTGACTGCTCCACCACGGCCGCTACTTGCCGCTCCTTGATGCCCTCGCCCCGTCGCAGCTCTAGATGCCCTCACAAACGAGCCGCTAGATGTCCTCGTTTCGCCACCGTTTGTTCCCACTATCCCACGTCTCCGTCGAT
The DNA here is from genome assembly GCA_034509565.1 of Triticum monococcum. NCBI lineage: Eukaryota > Viridiplantae > Streptophyta > Magnoliopsida > Poales > Poaceae > Triticum > Triticum monococcum. The sequence goes on along the minus strand of CM067842.1, from coordinate 782,308,953 downwards.
GATTGCCATGGCCCACTATGGTTGGCTGCTCCGGCGCCACGTGGCTGGCTACCCTCGCGTCGTCAAGGATGCAAGAGAAGTCAACAACTCCAAGAGACGCCGGGAGAGGTCTATGAAGGTTGGCCACTTCCATGCGGAAGTATCTCCAACCCAATTTTGCAAGGTGCTCTAAGCACCTGGTTTAGATTTACTTCCAATCCTCGATACCTTTCGGTAGCACCTGGGCACCATCCCACTGCATAGCATTCTGAAGGCGAACACTAGATGCAACTGGTAGGCTAGGCTCCAGGATGTCAATGGAAGGTTTGCCATGGATTAATGGTGCTCCTGCTTTGCCATAGCTCACCAATTGCAGGTCGGGTACTTCCTAACCTTAAAGGTCCTGGCCTAGGATGCTTCCAGGGTCACCATCTACGACCGTTCCTGTGCAGAGGTGGCGATCAAGTGTGATGATCACAATCAAGCCCTTGCCATGGTCGATGAGTGAGGGATTTTCTAATCTATCTCCATTGGTGTGCGCGACTAAACTTCGTATGAATGTGGTTAATGTGTATGACTGTACGTGTGCCACTATTATGCGTATGCTTGTTCGATGTGGTTTAATCTTTGTTTTTCACTGTTGTTGTCACTATATTATTCCTATGACTATGTGTGCTGATAAACTCGCCACTTGTAGAAAAGGTTACCACACCGCATGTCTTGCACTTAACCAAACGACCGCATGTTACATCTGGGAAGCACAAACTAGCAACCAAAATGACGTACTTCTGTTTCTACTCTCATGTAGCCTGGACTTTGTGGGCAACTAAATAAAATACAAAACATGGTTCGAAGGTTGTATTAACTAAGTCAGGCTCTAGCGGGCACTTGTGCAAGGGGAAACAAAATCAATGTAAGCAACCAAACACGTCTTATAATTTCCAAGTGTGCGGGTACAGAGTCTCACATGAATGTATCAGAGATGTCACCCGTCAAGCACCAACTGTGACCCAAAACCTCTCGGCCAGGGGTGTAGGTGAAGAGGATATAGGACGCCCCTTGTCCGGATGCTCGAGGATAGGACCGACAGCCTCCTCCAACAAATATTTGTGTGTATCAAATGGCTAATCAAGCAACACATAGCACCAATAAGCTGCCACATTCAGAAACAAATAATTCAACCCGTCACTAGAGACAACATAACCTCGATAAATCACCCACCTCAAAACTTAAGACAAGCAACCATTTTTTAACATAGTACAATACTGATGCGCACAAACGCATACATGTACTCATCCCTATGAATGCATGGACGCACATCATATCCCTACAAACACCTCTGAAATACTGAGTCGGCATTACATCTTAGCATTGATGAAGTCACCACAGATGTCATTGTAGTGCACGAAAACGTCTCCTCTCACCGAATGAACATAATCTCTGAAATAAATCAAAGAAAATGTGATCACTAGTCTCAAGTCTAGGACTTTAATTCTGATGGGTTGGTTCCACCACAAAAAACCTAACAATCTGAGATACACTCAGTTCCCGCAACCAATCTTTTGGATTGTGTCTGTTCGTATCTCTGTCTAATAATGAGGGGGTGTACCTAGATTACGCTACCAGCCTATGGTGATGTGCTCATGAACACTAGATAAAAAATGTATTTTTTTGCTAGGATTTGGCATATTACTTAAAGAAAAATACTATGATCATGATAACATAATTTGCCATCTCGAACGGCAGATTTGTCATGCTTAAAAATCTGACGTCGGGTTTTTAACATTTCCATTAATATAAGGCCTCTGCTTCAAAAGAAGAAGTGAGAATTATGTTTTCTTTCTAGAATTATATGTGATTTATTATGGATACTGGGAAATGCATTGGAGCTCTAAGGTGCCACACACCCCTATATGAATATAGCATTAAAAAATTAAGGAATTAAAAAAATTATGAAATTTTGGGATATCAAACCTAGGTGTTCATTGTACACATGTGTTCAGTTTCGTGAGGAATGGGTGCCCGTGGTATGAAGAAAATACGGTCTATGATATAATACGATCCATCCAAATAGTTTTTTCTATACATAAGAATTTTTAACTTTTTTACCAAGATTACCATGGGCACCCATTTTTCATGAAATTCAACATGGGTGTGGGCACCCAGGTTTAATATTCCAAAATTTTAGAAATTTTCTAATATTTTTAAAGCTATATTCATATAGAGGCGTGTGGCACCCCAGAGCCACAAATCCTTATGGAATGGATACCCGGCCTGCGCCTGTTGATGCCCTCGCAGATGGGCTGCTGGATATCCTCAGTTTCCTCACGCCGCCGCTGATTGCTCCACCGCGGCCGCCAACTGCCACTGCTTGATGCCCTCGCGCCGCTGCAGCACTAGATGCCCTCACAAACGGGCTGCCCCGTTTGCTCCCACCGTCCCACGTCGCCGCCGACGGTTGCCCTGGCCCAGCCGCGGTTGGCTGCTCTCGCGCCACGCGGCCGGCTGCCCTCGCGCCGCCGGGGCTGTCCATTCCAACGCTCCCCGCTGCCGCCGGCTGCTTCCCGACATTTGCAGCACCCGCGTCAAACGTCGCCATCAGCAAAGCTCGTGGCATTCCCAAAAAGAGAGAAGCTCCAAGAGGCCGGCACGACAGCCTCTCCATTTGCCGTGCGTGCGTTCGATTGGCCCCGCTGCGGTCGATCGGCCCAGAGAATAGCGGTGTCGCCGAGGCTGGCTCCGTTCCCTTGCCCTGATGCCCCGGTTGTTGGCTTGCGTAAATTGCGTTACAGCTTCTCCGCTCCGTTCCCGTCAGCTGTCGAGAGTGTCACTGTCCGATGGATGCCCTTTTGTCCCATCCGTTTAGTTGCTACGACGGGGTACAAATCCGGCCGTGACGACGGGCAGCTGGTTTCAACGCCTGAGCTCCATAGTACGGACGTGTGTGTGTATCCTCCCCGGTGGTACGTATGCTCCTCTCCTTCAACCTCCGTCTCCGATAACTTGGGACATTGCTGCTCTGGTTCTTCTGATTTCTGAACTTGGCGGTGACAGAGCATTCCTTGCGTTTCTCTTATGCAGAGCACCTGCGTCCATGTCGACGGCGGCAGGACCAGCCGGCGACCTACCTGCCGAGGCCGCCTTGCCCGACAGCGACGCTCCTGCTGTTCCGGCCCTGGCCGACGAGCATATATCCGTCGACGTTCCCCGGGTAAGAATCACTCGCCCTGTTGCCGATCTTTGTGATGTACATTGGTCGAAGAAGTCGATGTCTTTACCTCTCTGAGCGTTTTCAGCATGCACGTGTTCTCCTGATCACGGTGCTTGCTTTGTCGCGCCGCTAGTTTTTTGAGTTTTTGGCGGTAAGGGTTCTTGATCTTTTCTCTACAACGTCTTTTTAGGAATTCTATATATTTTCTTTGAGAAAAGGTGAAAGTGGGTGGTTTCAAACACCACACCACTCACCCCCTGCATGTCTTAGGAAATTAAGTGTCCATGTTTGAATTTTTATTTTTCGTCGATTCGATGCGTCAATTTTGCTAGAGGGGGTTTTCCCTCCTTTTTGTATTAATAGAAAACCTTCGGCACTACAAACTTCAGCCTTACAGAAAGCATAACAAATTGAACCAAACAAGGCCTTCATAGATTCTTTATGAAACCTTCCCCTAAAAAAAAGATTCTTTATGAAACCATATATAGCTGTCAGCTACAACAGAAAAGGAATGAACAATGAAGAAACCGCGGCAAAATGCAGGCAAATACCCCCTGATCATCACAACAGCGCCATAACAGATGCAAACTGCTAACAGAAGCCTAAACCTTTGTTGCGCATTCATTATGTTTGATCTGAGGTTTTGAGTCAATAAAGTTCTTTACTCCTTCCGGTCCTTTTTACTCTGCATATTAGGTTTGACCGAAGTCAATCTCATCCAACTTTGACCAAATTTGTACAAAAAATTATAGACATTCACATCGCAACACCAATATCATTAGATTCATCTTGGAATATATTTTCATATTATATTTATTACATATTATAGATGCTAATAATTTTTAATATAAATTTGGTCAAACTTAGCAAAATTTGACTTTCGGCAAATCCAATATGCAGAGTAAAAAGGACCAGAGGGAGTATTATCTATACCAATATAAAAAGACCCAAATGAGCAGATCCAATTAATTTTGGCCATCAAATCATGTCAATCCAACGACCTAGACTGCTTCAATGTCGAGCGGTCAACACGTTTAGCGTGCATTTAATTTCATGCCAAAAATAGTGCTAATCACATAATTACACGCAAATAAAATCCTACTCCCTCCGTTCCTAAATATAAGTCTTTGAAGAGATTCCATTATGAACCACATACGGATGTATGTAGATGCATTTTAGAGTGTAGATTCATCCATTTTACTTTGTATGTAGTCCATAGTGAAATCTCTACAAAACTTATATTTAGAAACGGAGGGAGTACTTAATATCCGCATGCACTTAATGTACTCCCAAATTAACGTGCATTGCACGTACACATTGACTAGTACAAAATACGGAATGTGAGCTAGTTAATTGCAACACTAAGATTACAAACGCGATCCAGGAGAACTTTGTACCGGAATGAACTCTACTACCATTACACAGGAAGAAACACAAGACAATATAAGCATGGTTTTTTGGTCTTTGACCACATCGCCGAGGCTCAAATTGATAAGATCATAGACTGCCACCTGAGTCAACCTATTTGACCCTAGATGTAGAGCGACTTTCTGCAAAGTTGCCTAGGAGTTCAAAAAGTACCAAACAAAAAGTATCACATTAGTTAGATCCTCTGGACAAATATTTTGAATGCTTGATATGTATACACAAAGTCCATGAAATAGTAGCAACAAACTCAGAAGAAAATTCTACTCGAAGTGACAGTAAAGCATTTCACATATAACATGTTTAGACCTTTTATATTCTTCTTCTATATTGTGACTCCACCCCTTAAGAACTCTACAGTATTAGAAAAACAATCGTGCCAAGTATTTAAAGTAGTCTTTTACTTCTTTTTAAAACCAAATTTTAGAAACAATATGGGCTAGATCCGATCTCTCGGATCAACTTGGGGATCAACACAACTCAAACGAAAAGGATTTCGTTTGACACTAGATGAATATCACCCTCATCTAATAAGAGAACATGGTTAGAGACACCTCGATTAGGGTCTTGGCAGGAGCTAAAGGAAAATGTAATTCCAAAGAAGTACTCCCTCGGTAAAGAAATATAAGAGTGTTTAATCGAATATCCATTTCTGAGAGCAGGCTCATCAGCACCAACGCTAAAGAAAAAAACACAAATACTAGAAAAATTCAAAAACAAAATATTTTTTTGCATGGTAGATAATCTGATGCGTGAGGTCCGCTCCAATTTTCAGATCATTTTGGACATCTGAGCAGCTCTCGGCAAAAAAGACAAATTTAGGGTCCATAAAAAATGGTTGTTGTTCATGTAATGTTCTGTCCCGATTTGTCTTTTTGGTTGAGAGCTACTCACATGTCCAAATGATCTGATTTTTTTTATTTTTTTGCGAATTATTTTCTGACCGGGTGTAGATGAGCATGGGCACCGAATCGCTGCACTCCGTTTAGATCACGAAAGTAATGATCTAAACGCTCTTATATTTCACAGATAGAGTAGTTACTAAGATCCTATCATGTTTTAAAAAAGTTATTGACTTGGTTGTTGGAATAACAAAAACTTATCCCAGCCAAAGCCAATTTCTATCATACCACAATGTTCAGTGATAAGAGGTACGTCCATTTAGAACATTTCCTAACTTTATTTAGATCACTGACTCTTCTAATTATGTTAAAAATCACGATCAATAAAGATGGGTAATCTTTATAACCCAAAACACGAACTAACTGAAATCATAAGTATCTTCAAAAGCAGAAGCACTTTAAATATTAACTTTGGTTCCTATTAAAATTTGCAAGTTTATCCATAATAAGCATTCTAGTATAGAATTAGCAATAAACACCCCCACTTCAAAACTAGGGCCAGCTGATTTCGCAAGATTAGATTATTGGAAACTGCCGACATAATCAGCTATGTGTAGAATCACTTGTTCAGTTATTTACAGCTGCTGCAATCTAAGTTTGATGTATAAGTTGTGTTCTAAAATGTCGGTAATGTCCCTAGACTGAAATTGCGTGTGTAATTTCTAACAATTAATTGTCACATACTATTTTACCTCGGATACGAGCACCAGGGTGATTTACGAATATCATTGAGTGCGAAATCTTATAATAAAAGAATGTTGTGAAATTGACCTCTTCCCCCACCTATCATATAAATTTGATCATTTTTCATGAAAAGCTCCATTATACTAAACAACTCGAACGTCTACACGTGTACGTTTAACGTTTGAACACACGTCTACTTGTGAAAACCTCACAAAAATAAAATAAAATAAATTAACAAAAAAAATCCCATTCAAGCAATAACTGTGACTTTAAGTTAGGATTGCGCATGCGAAAACGACACCGTATCCAAAGATCCAGCAGAACTAGTTTCTTACGTAAAAGCTCGCTAAATTTGTCGCCGTAGCACATCAACACCTTTCTTTTATTACGGGAGCACACCAGCACTTAAAACAAAAGACTCATTAGAAAATTGCACTCCACAAAGGAATCGTCCCATGAATCAAACACAACTCTCGTACACTACACAAGACACATCCACAAGATACATCTACACCGGACACATCGCCCACGGGAATCAGATCCAATCGATGTTGTGTTTTTTTTTTCTGAAATAGATCCAATCGATGTTGAATCCCTTGTCCACAAGCGTTTCGTTTACTATACCCTCCGTAGCCCCCGACCAGCCAACCGTTTTCCGAGCCCAACTTCCCGGACGTGCAAGCGTGCCCAACCACTGTCACGTCCACGTGGGGCCCGGCCGTCCCTCGGCCCCACCCGGCAGCGTCCCGGCGGTCAATAAGGGTCTCGCTGTCCCGTCCCGGGGAATCGGTGTCGTCGGCACTTGGACTCGCCGAGAGCAGAGCCGAGCCGAGCGGCACCACTCCCCCCTGTTCCTCGTGCGTCGCGGCGGCAGCGGGGCGGAGCGGATCGGCGGCGATGGCTCCGAGGGAACAGGCGGGCGCCGGGGCCGCGGGCGGCGCGGCGGATCCGGAGGCTGACATCGAGGCCCCTCTCATCTCCTACAGCTCCTCCTTCTTCTTCCAGGACGGCGCGGCGGCGGGGGCGGGGGCGGGGGCGGGAGAGGACGGCTCCGGCGACGAGGAGCAGCGGCGGAACCGGCGCAGGTTCCTCCTCGGCGGCCAGCTGCAGTCCAACGCCACCTCCCAGGTCGCGCTCGTCGGCACCGACTTCTGCCCCATCGAGAGCCTCGACTACGAGTAAGCGCAAGCCCCCCAATCTCTCCGGCAATTCCGCCGGCTTGCTTCCAAACAGTGTCACTGTTGACTCTGTCGGTCGCGCGCAGGTTGATCGAGAACGACGTGTTCAAGCAGGACTGGCGGGCGCAGGGGCGGGGCCACATCCTGCGCTACTTCGCGCTCAAGTGGGCGCTCTGCTTCCTCGTCGGGGCCCTCACCGCCGCCGCCGCCTTCGTCGCCAACCTCGGCGTCGAGAACGTCGCCGGCGCCAAGTTCGTCGTCACCTCCAACCGCATGTTCGCGCGCAGGTAACCACCAGTGTTTCACTGGACGCCGGAGGCTTTCCGTTGAACTGAACTGACTGCAATTTAGATGTGAATATCGGCTTGACTTTCAGTGTTGACTCAAAATTGATTGATCCCGTCAGGTTTGAATCGGCGTTTCTGGTCTTCCTGTTTTCGAATTTCCTGCTCACCATGTTCGCCACGGTGCTGACGGTGTACGTGGCGCCCGCGGCGGCCGGCTCCGGCATCCCGGAGGTGAAGGCCTACTTGAACGGCGTCGACGCACCCAACATTTTCTGTTTCAAGACTCTGGTGGTGAAGGTAGACTAGTAAATTCCTTTCGCTTTCATCCCTGTTCTTTCATGGCATGAATAGTTGGTATGATGATGTGCCCTTGCATTCATGATGGCTGGCACTTGGCACTCACTACTAGCTCACACTTAGCTTTACTTAAAGCAATGGGCTGCTTGATTGGTTTCTTGGCCTGCCATTTGGGGTTAGTATTGTAGCAGAGATACTTCTAATCTACTTGTCAGACATGATGGCTGCAGTTCTGTTTGTTCATGATTATTCTGCTTTTATTCAACACATCACGTGAGCGATGATTTTCGCAAGTGGGAGTGTTGGACTTGATCAGATCTGTATGGGGTAGGAAATTACGTCAACAGAAATATGCTATGGTATTTTGTTACCCATACAACAGTTCGTATACATAAAAGATGTAGGGAAGAAATGTGCTGTTGTAATGCCATTATGGTCACTACACTTTCCCGACATCTTTTTGTGCAGACCGAATTGCCTCTGCTCGTTCCTGTTTCATGAATATACCTGAATTTCAAATATCTTCTGGTTTCTGAACAGGTTGTGGGATGCATTGCTGCAGTATCATCATCACTGCATGTGGGAAAAGCTGGTCCTCTGGTACACACAGGTGCATGCATTGCATCAATACTTGGGCAAGGTGGCTCGCGTAAATACCGCATGACATGTAAATGGCTAAGGCACTTCAAGAATGATAGGGATCGGAGGGACCTTGTCACTTGTGGTGCTGGTGCTGGTATTGCTGGTGCTTTCAGGGCTCCAGTCGCCGGAGTTCTATTTGCTCTGGAAACAGTGTCTTCACGGTAAAAACTTCTCCATGATTATAAATATTGGTACTTTCCTCGATTGATTGTCTTAATTTCATTATTTATTCATTCAGAGAAGAACATGTCCTCCACATTTGAGAAATGCAGGATTATTTTTTTGCCTACATATAGTTTTCTGTATGTTTATGCTTATTTAAGGTGGCACACTTGATGCTCCAATACATGCCTCAAGTTAGTGACTTGCTGGCTTTGAAGTTTATATGTTCGTAAGTGAGGAGAAGATTGCTCCACCTAGTGGCAATTAGACTTACGCAATCCCATAAAAAAATGATGCTTTTTACCATGTGTCACCTGATATCAAGACGAGTTTCTCCTTAAGTTGGGATTATCTGATTTTCTTATTGTGATTATATGAAATCTTGAACCATCACTCTACCTATCCGACCATTCTTGCTAGAAATTATCAGTGATGCAGTGAAGGGTAGTAGGGTGCAATATATTTGTCCTTTAAGCATATCCTTTGAAATGAAAATATTCATGTCAGGGCTTCTGCAACATGGCACCTGTATACAAAAAATTGCAATTAATAAAATACTTGTGGACCATCCTTTTTGTTGTCTTTGCAGATGGAGGAGTGCCCTACTATGGCGAGCTTTCTTCACAACAGCAGTTGTTGCTGTTGTGCTTAGGGCATTAATAGACATCTGTAAAAGAGGCCGGTGTGGCTTGTTCGGGAAAGGCGGTCTTATAATGTTTGATGTGACTTCGGGCTATGTCAACTACCATGTGATTGATTTACCTCCGGTAATCACTCTAGCAGTTTTTGGAGGAGTACTGGGGAGCTTGTACAACTTCTTCCTCGACAAGGTTCTTCGTCTCTACAATGTTATCAACGAGTAAGTACTGATATTGGCTTAATGTTACTGGTCTTTACTTCCATAATTTTTAACTGTGGGCATTCTATTTGGTAAAGTTTTAGTAGTCCTGAATACATCACTTGCCTGAAATATTATCTCCTATCAATGTTGAGAATCGGTTAATTAAAAGTTCAAAACTGTCCATAACAATGGCAATGCACACTTACTGCTATTTTTGTAGATACTTAATTGCGGTTGTCAATTAGACTTGTTTCTCCATTCGAAGTGAAAACATTTGCCCCAGCTTAACTTCATTTTCGATCTGTTCAATTTACTCTCAGGAAAGGTCGAACTTACAGACTACTCCTGGCTGCAACAGTCTCCATCTGTACTTCATGTTGCCTCTTTGGCTTGCCATGGCTTGCAGCTTGCAAACCTTGCCCAGCCGACTCAAGAGAAGCTTGTCCATCAATAGGGAGATCTGGAAATTTCAAGAAGTTCCAGTGTCCAATGCATAACTACAATGACTTGGCTAGCCTGTTCTTTAACACCAACGATGACACCATTAGAAATCTCTACAGTAACGGCACTGACCATGAGTTCCATATCACCTCGATCCTTGTGTTCTTTATTGCATCATATTTTCTGGGCATTTTCAGCTATGGCCTCGCCTTACCATCTGGCCTTTTTGTACCAGTTATTTTAACTGGTGCAGCTTACGGTCGTCTGGTTGGCATGTTGATTGGGTCGCAATCAACTTTGGATCATGGTCTTTTTGCTGTTCTTGGTTCTGCTGCCCTTCTAGGTGGATCGATGAGAATGACTGTCTCAGTTTGTGTTGTCATCCTAGAACTGACAAATAATCTGCTGATGCTTCCTCTGGTTATGCTGGTCCTTATCATATCAAAGACAGTGGCAGATGCTTTTAATGCAAACGTCTATGATCTGCTTGTTAAATTGAAGGGTTTTCCTTTTCTTGAAGGGCATGCTGAACCCTACATGCGACAACTGTCAGTTAGTGATGTTGTAACTGGTCCTCTACAGACATTCAATGGCATAGAGAAGGTTGGCCGTATTGTGGATACCTTGAAGGCAACCGGTCATAATGGTTTCCCTGTCGTTGATGAGCCACCGTTTTCAGATACTCCTCTGTTATATGGTCTAGTTCTTCGGTCGCACCTGCTTGTTCTGTTGAGGAAGAAAGAGTTCATCAGTAGTTCCACAGCTTCAGCATCAGATGCTTCAAAGCATTTCTCACCTGAGGATTTTGCTAAACGTGGTTCAGGAAAGCATGACAGAATTGAGGACATTGAATTAACTGCAGAAGAACTGGAAATGTTTGTAGACTTGCATCCTTTCACAAACACATCTCCTTACACTGTGGTTGAGACCATGTCCTTGGCTAAAGCTCTTATACTTTTTCGTGAAGTTGGATTAAGACACCTTTTGGTTCTTCCAAAAACTTCCAAGGTGAGCGACTCTGTTTACATCTGAATTATCTCAAATTTTAAGTTTTTCAAGGATTACTTCTTAAATCTGCTTTGTACTTCCTCCGTTCCTCAATATAAGTCTTTTTAGAGATTCCAATAAAGACTACATACGGAGCAAAATGAGTGAATCCACACTCTAAAATATGTCCATATACATCCGTACGTAGTCCGCACTGAATCTCTAGAAAGACTTATATTTAGGAATGGAGGGAGTAGTTCACTCTTATTCCATTCTCATGCTCGTATGTTGCAACTGTCATGTGTTTTGCTGGCAAGTTGTTTATAATCATGATTATTGATTAATACTGAGAGTAACCATGATGATTAGTCATACAGGTCAAGAAAGCGCGTACGAATCCGTTTAGTATAATTATCTTTTATGAGAACTTGGTACTCGAATTTGTATATATTTTGCTCAAATGGTTGTCAGTGATTAATTTTGGACCGTTTACTGTCTGTGAATGCAGAGGGCGCCTGTTGTTGGCATATTAACACGGCATGACTTCATGCCTGAGCACGTATTGGGTCTCCATCCGTACCTGTTCAAGAGCAGATGGAAGAAGGTGCGATTTGGCAAGACAGCTTTTTCCAACTTCTTTTGACAATTGCCATAGTAACTAATGATTCAGAGAATTAACCCAGCGACCATCGGTACATTGTATGGGAACCATCGGGTGGTAGTTCACCAACCATATACGGATAAGCTAGTTTGTATTATAGCGGCAATAGCATTTTCTGGTATCACACGACAATGTATGTTGCTCCTGCGAGATGTCCTGAAAATATACACACGAGGGTTTCCATTGCAACCTACAATGAGATCCGTTCGAGGGAGCCTGTTTCTGATGGTTCCTCGCGGATGTGATTATCAACAATAACCCGCACATTGTGATCACTAGACTTGTCTCTTTTCTTTTATTTTGCGGGAGACTAGACTTGTACTCCGTACATGATTTGTATGACAATGAGCAGTATATAGAAAATGTTAGCAGTAGTGATTTTTTTTTTCAATTTACAGGAACACCATGCATTCCGTTAAGGCAGAGTAGCCTGCGACCAAAACGCTTACAGATTCTGTGATGTCCCTCAGCCACTCTGTGGGTGCACTCGGGCTTAAATTGTTACTATATGGGAATTATGGCAAATTTCTTTCTTCCCGCAAAATAAGGGCGATGGAACATGGGTTCTTAGTCATAGGTTTGGACTTTGTCAACTCTTCCAGCATTATAACAAATTAACAAGCATTAGTACAGGTAGAGAATGGTGAAGTAGAACTAGTATTTATATTGAAATTGAAAAAAAAACTCTTTATTTATAGCTAATGCGTCCACTTCGTACTGTCTTACATTCACCTCTTGAAGAGGCACTTACCCCCCCCCCCCCCCCCCCCCCCCCCCCAAAAAAAAAAATCTTGAAGAGACACCTTCATGGATCCAAATTCCCTTCGTTTATATAAGAAAAAAACATGAAAGATGCTCATACACTTGCGGCGATACAGGTTATTGCCCTTTTTTATTTCCATGATCCAGATGTTTGATTTGGTTGGGTGCATTTCCGAACGGTACTTTCGCTTGGTCGATCTCCACGTTCTGCTTAAGATATCCTGGGCGAAAAGCAGAATTAGTTCGTGGTTTATGGAAGATGTGAAATTGGTTGGAAGCGTTGAACCCTTTGTCTCGGGCCGCATGTTTATATATAGTGGCAATGTCTTGGAGTACAAGATAGAGAGAGATCAAGAGAGATCGACCTCAAGTCTATTCGGTTACAGAAGGTTTAAAGAGGAGAAGAAGACGAGATAGAGATAGATGAGATAGATATAGTTTAAACAAGACTATCTATCCTATACATATTCTAACACTCCCCCTCAATCTAAACCTCATGAACTTCGACCAAGGTTGAGATTGTACTTGAACTCGTCTAACCTCCTCATAGTGAGAGGTTTTGTGAATCCATCCGCGAGTTGATCTCCAGTAGGAATAAACTGAATTTCGAGAAGCTTTCTAGCCACTCTTTCTCTGACAAAGTGGAAATCAACTTCAATGTGCTTTGTGCGTGCATGAAAAACAGGGTTAGCTGACAGATATGTTGCACCAATATTATCACACCATAATCTGGCTGCTTTTGGAGTCTTAATTCCAAGTTCATAAAGCAGTGTTTGTATCCACATTACTTCAGCCTGTAGCATTTGCCAAGGCTTTGTATTCAGCCTCAGTACTTGATCTAGAGACTGTAGCCTGTTTTCTTGCACTCCATGATACAAGATTGGATCCCAGAAACACAGCAAAACCACCAGTAGACCTTCTATCATCAATGCATCCTGCCCAATCTGCATCAGAATAGGCAGTGACCAGCATAGAGGAAGACCTGGTAATTTGAAGTCCAAGCCCCTCTGAAAACTTAAGGTACCTCAAGATTCTCTTGACTGCAGTCCAATGAGTGGTGCTAGGAGCATGTAAATATTGACATACCTTGTTGACAGCATAAGAAATATCAGGCCGTGTCAGTGTTAAGTATTGTAATGCACCCACAACACTCCTGTAATTTGTAGCATCCTCTGATCCAAGTGCCTCTCCACTTTCAACAGAAAGTTTTTCAGAAGTTGAGATAGGTGTACTCACAGGTTTGCATTTCTCCAAGCCTACTCTCCTGAGTATATCAGCTGTGTATTTTTCCTGTGTCAAGAGTATACCATCTTTTATTTGTTTAACCTCTATACCAAGAAAATAGTGAAGGTCTCCCAAGTCCTTGAGAGCAAACTCCAACTTAAGATCCTTAAGCAAACAAGTAGTGGCACTGGAACTTGAGCTAGCAACTATAATGTCATCAACATAAACCATCACAAAAATAGTGACATTTCCTTTATTGTAAAAGAACAAGGAAGTGTCTGCTTTGGATGGTACAAATCCAAGTTGTTGTAGTTGCATGCTCAACCGTGAATACCAAGCTCTTGGAGCCTGTTTTAAACCATATAATGCTTTATCCAATTTGCAAACATAATGTGGTGTACTCTTGTTTTCATAACCTGGTGGCTGCCGCATAAATACCTCTTCCTCAAGAACACCATGAAGAAACGCGTTCTGAACATCTAGCTGTCTTAGGCTCCAACCTCTGGAAACAGCAATAGACAGAACAAGTCGAATAGTTGCTGATTTAACAACTGGGCTAAAGGTATCCTCATAATCAATGCCAAACCTCTGCTTAAACCCTTTAGCAACTAATCTAGCCTTGTACCTGTCTATACTTCCATCAGACTTTCTTTTTATCTTGTATACCCATTTACAATCAATGATGTTCATTCCACTTTTTGATGGTACTAGGTGCCAGGTTTTGTTTTTCATAAGTGCATCATACTCATTATCCATGGCTTCTTTCCAATTTTTGTGAGCAAGAGCATCAACTAAGCTAACTGGTTCACCAGCAGTAGTAAGAAAAGCACGTTTTTTTATCATACCTGATGGTACCATCTTTGTATACTTTTTCCTTAGTAATACCGGACTGAGATCTCGTGTGACGCCGCAGAATTGTTTGTGCTACAGAAGATCCAGCCATCTGATCCTGCTCAGGCGCCACGGAATCACGCGCCGGATCTGCCGCAGATGAAATCGACCTCGGGATCGGTCCGCCAGTCGAGTCGCGCCGTGTGTCGCCCGCTGAGCCAGCGCGTGTCGGAGCCTGTGGGCTGGGCCCAACGGCGGTCGGCTGGTCGGCCACCCGCGGACTTGTGGCGAGCGGGGAGTCACTCCCGCCCCCGCCTGGGCTGGTGGGCTCCGCGCTGACGCTGTCGGCCACCAAGTCACAGGTCGCGTCCACGCGCTGGGAGAGGAGATCCACCTCGGATCGGACGCCGCCAATGATTGCGCTGGCGCCAGGATTTTCCTGGGATCGCGCGCCAGATCTTCTGTTGCAGGCAGGATCCTCCTCGGGACTAGCGATGACTGCGTTGGCTGTTTCTGAGCGCATAAAATCATAAGCTGTACCTGTACAAACATCATCAGAAGTGCAATTTTCTGTGGATTTATCCACATGGTCAGCTTCAATTAATTCACCCCCGTGATCAGAAATTGTATCAGGGTCCGAAAGAAGTGCTATTTCAGCACGAAGAAGCGCGCCTGCATTGGGATGAAGTTTGGCAAATGGAAAAAGAGTTTCATCAAAAACTACATCTCGAGAGATATATATACGTCCAGTTGTAATTTCTAGGCACTTGTATCCCTTATGAAGATTACTATAGCCTAGAAAAACACATTGAGTGGAACGGAACTCAAGCTTATGATGATTATATGAACGTAAATTTGGATAGCAAGCGCACCCCAAAGATTTTGAGAGAATTGTAGTCTGGTTTTTGATGATAGAGACGTTCCAATGGAGTTGAGTTGCCAATGACTTTGCTTGGAAGACGATTAATGAGGTATGTTGCTGTAAGAAACGCTTCATCCCAATATTTTAGTGGCATGGACGCATGAGCAAGCAGTGAGAGACCAACTTCAACAATGTGACGATGTTTGCGCTCGGCAGAACCGTTCTGTTGGTGAGCATGTGGGCAAGAAACATGGTGTTGAATGCCTATGCTGCGAAAGAAGGAGTTGAGTTTTTCATACTCCCCTCCCCAGTCACTCTAAACTGAGAGGATTTTTCTGTTAAAGTGCCTTTCAACAAGTTTCTGAAATTCTTGGAAGATAGAGAAGACTTCAGATTTATATTTAAGTAAATAAATCCAAGTAAACTTGCTATAGTCGTCAATAAAACTGACATAGTATTTATTTCTTCCAAAAGAATCTCTTGCATGACCCCACACATCACTGAAAATAAGCTCTAAAGGAGCATGAGACATACTATTTGACTTGGGATAAGGAAGTTGGTGGCTCTTGGCACACTGACAAGCTTCACAAACTGACTCACTATTTGGACTATGTGACAAAGAAAGTTTGTCTTTATTGACTATTTGCTTAACTATGATCGATGATGGGTGTCCTAATCTTTGGTGCCACCTTTCCAAAGAGGGTTTGATGACAGAATAAGCTTGACGACTCTTGCGACTAAGTGCTCCGGATGTGATGGGGTAGAGCCCTCCAATGCATCTACCGTGATGAAGAAGTTCCCTCGTTGCCCGGTCCTTTATAAAAAAGTAACAAGGGTGAGTTTCAAAGAAGACATTGTTATCAGTGGCTAAACGAGACATGGAGGCAAGATTTTTGTCAGCTTGTGGAACATGAAGAACATCCTTAAGAACTAGATCACGTTTGAGATTAGGTGAATTAATATAAGCTTGTCCAATGTGACAAATATCCATACCTCCACCGCTAGCCGCGGTATGAATTTGGTCGCCGCCGTGGTATATTTCTCTGAGGGCAAGTTGCTCTAATTCGCTGGTGACGTGATCTGTTGCACCCGAGTCCACGTACCACACGCCATCTCCTCCTCCTCCTTCACGGATGGCTGTAGCAGCATGACGAGCGTCGGGAACAAAATCTTCATCGTATCTGTGCCAGCAGTCCATGACCTCATGGCCTGGCTTCTTGCACAGTTGACAGCGAGAACGGCGAGTCGAGGAAGCACGGCGGCTGTTGTTGTTGTTGAAGCCGCCGCCTCCTGCGTTGCTGTTGTAGCCACCGCCTCCTGAATTGCTGCCACCACCAGGACGAGCGCCCTCACCCTGGTAGTTGCCGCGACCACGGCCATCGCCGTTGCGGTTCTGGCCTTGGTGACCGCGTCCACGGCCGCGCCCGCGAGCCGCCGAGTTGACAGAAGCTTGTCTGATGTTGGTGCCGTGAAGGAGCGCAAGGCGAGCGTCGAAGCTCAAAAGCTGCCTGTACAGCTCCTGAACCGAGACCGGCTCAACCCTAGCCGACAAGGCGGATACGACTGGATTGTAATCTAGGTCGAGTCCAGCCATGATCTTGGAGACGATCTCGGGGTCGGGAAGAGGGACTCCAGTGCAGCACGCGATCTCATCTGTAAGAGTTTTGATTTTGCCAAGATATTCAGCCATGGACATGTTACCTTTCTTCAGATTTGTGAGCTCGATGCGGGTGTTGATGGCCTGGCTTTGGCTCTGGGCAGCGAACATGGCGTTGATGGCGCTCCATACTTCTGCCGGCGTCTGGAGGGTGGCGACTTGGGCAAGGATCTCACGGGACAGAGACCCCATCAGATACCCCTGGAGTTGCTGCTGCTGTGCGTACCAGAAGGTGCGGGCGGGGTTGACGATCTGTTCGTCTTTGCCATCTTTGGTGATGGTGAGGGTGGCCGGTGGTTCCGGACTCTTCCCATCAAGGTGATGCTCCATCTGTGCGCCTCTAATCTGCGGGAGCACGACGGCCTTCCATAGAAGGAAATTTCCCCTTGATAGCTTCTCCTGTGGTGGCGGTCCGAGAGGAACAGAGCTGCTGCTGCTGGATGATGCGAAGGTGGAGGACGTGGAGGTGGAAAGCGCGCTGATGGTGGACGATAGGGCTGCGGAGGAAGACATGTTCTCGGCCGCGGGGAAGGTAGCTAGATGCGATCTTCGATCTAAGAGGAAGATGCTCTGATTACCATGTGAAATTGGTTGGAAGCGTTGAACCCTTTGTCTCGGGCCGCATGTTTATATATAGTGGCAATGCCTTGGAGTACAAGATAGAGAGAGATCAAGAGAGATCGACCTCAAGTCTATTCGGTTACAGGAGGTTTAAAGAGGAGAAGAAGACGAGATAGAGATAGATGAGATAGATACAGTTTAAACAAGACTATCTATCCTATACATATTCTAACAGAAGATACATATATGGATGTTTGCTGGCCACTTTAGTGAGATTTGTTGAGTTTATGCACCCTCAATGTTTATCTATTTATCACACTCCGATTTAGGGAACTGTTTTAAGGAATTTGGAGGATTTTTTAAAGAAATTCCTTTGGTACTCAGTCGTACTTGGATTAATAATGGCATGGCTTTGCAATTAAGAATGACAATTTTGTTGGAAATATTAGCACTTTTCCGATTAGACTTATCCACGAGTAAACAGTAAGCATGGCATAAAAGGTATGCATCTCATAGCGATACCTAAGCATACTAGCACGTACAGAACATAGAATCGAACCATCTATGAGCAGCACATATACGGCTAGCATAAGTATGAGTAAACGAGGGATGAACAAATCATACCCTCCGGTTGGCCAGGCCAACGCGGCGGCGGCAGCAACAGCCTCGACGTCGTCCGTGGCCTTCTTCTTGGAGGCGGCGTCGTCGGCCATGGTGTCGATGCAGGGGAAGTAGTGGAAGCAGAGGCGGACGAAGTTGGGACGGATCGGGAGCAGTCGCGTCGAGACGCTCCCCAAAAACCTTATTGCCATTCTCACGGGTAGGATCGCAAACGACAGGGTTCTGGAGGCACCTGCTCTCCCGACCAGCCGTGCACGCGGTCGTCGGGATGGGATCACCGGAGGCAGCACAGAGTGAGGAACAGTAGATGACGGCTAGGTCACGCGAGAGGGAGTGAGTGAACCGAACTAGGTTACTTCATTGGCCAGAGCCTTCTTATATAGTCCGTAAGGAAGAAAGTCGTGGGCCTTGCCGAGGCCCACGACTGAGTCGGCCCACTCCCGACAAGGGAGTCGACGAATCCCGGCAACCAGTGGCCCACCTGCTAGCGACTCGTTAATTAATCGCTGATTAATTAATTCATTCCTGAGCGGCAAAAATAAGCTTCGGCTCGGCTCATTCCCGCAACCCGCGGCGCGCGCGCGTCGTGACGAGGCGGGCGGCGGAGGAGGAGGAGCGCACGTGTACCACTCCTCTTCCCAAGCTCCCAATGGCAAGTGGTAGAGAAGCCCTTATAAAGGGGTCTCAACTCTCCTCAACTAGCAAGGTGGGACTAAACTTCCCACCACATGTCATCTCATACATGGGCCTCAAGATTAACCAGGGATTAGTGTCTTATATGGGCCTAAGCCCATCCATAATCCAACAATCCCCCACCAGATCTCGAGGCACATAGGTTTGTCAACTGTTCCAAACAATGTTTGATATACCGGAATTTTTAGTGGAGACTGTTAAGTTGAACTTCCACCTAGAGCAACAGGATTAGACTTCTTCACAACTGAACAATGGACTATGCCTTGAATTGTTAGTTTGGCATGCAGAAGTTTCGCCTATTTTCAGCTGATACATGGCTGCCGAAGGCTAAACCCCACGGGTGGAGCTTATTAGTCATACTCCGTACCTTCTCATGAGCTTAATAGAGATTACCCAATCTCATAGACTGTGACCAGCAGTCGGGCTCACATAGGTGTGTTCCTCCAAAGAATGCTCTGTAGGTTAGCATCTTGCTTACACAAGCTTTGGAACACATTAAGACAAAAGTCAGCCTGCCTTACAGAATTGAGAGTATTGTGCATCTCCAACGGAGTGGGTTAATTAAGGATACTCGCCTCAGTTGACCGCTGGATTGTTTTCCCAGGTCCTAATTCACGGGATCTCCGATCACATAGGTTGGGTTACCCCCATGGAAACTTACGTGGGTCTCATACCCATCTCCCTTGATGCATTTTCTATCACAATTCGTGATAACCCTTTCGTAAAAGGGTCTGCCAGATTCTTAGCCGTCTGGATATAATCCAACGCTATTACTCCGGAGTTTCTTGATTTTCTAACAGATTTCAATCTTCTTCTTATGTGCTTTGTGGATTTCATGTTGTCCTTTGGACTCTTAGCCTTGGCAATCACTGTTTGATTGTCACAGTTCATAAGGACAGCCGGCACTGGTTTATCAACCACCGGCAAATCCATCAAAAGCTCTCGAAGCCATTCTGCTTCGACGCAAGATGTGTCTAATGCTGTGAGTTCTGCTTCCATAGTCGATCTGGTTAAGATCGTCTGCTTGCAAGACTTCCAGGAAACAGCACCACCACCAAGTGTGAAGACATGTCCACTTGTGGCTTTCATCTCATCAGCATCAGATATCCAATTCGAATCACTATACCCCTCAAGTACCGTCGGGTACCTAGAATAGTGAATTCCATAGTTCGCAGTACCTTGCAAATAACGTATCACTCGCTCAACAGCATGCCAATGCACATCTCCCAGATTGGAAACAAACCTGCTCAGTTTGCACACAGCAAATGAGATGTCAGGACGAGTAGCACATGCTAGGTACATCAGTGAACCAACCACTTGAGAATATCTCAATTGATCTACAGCCGTGCCTTCGAACTTTCAAATCCGCACGCTAGGATCATATGATGTTGTAGAAGGTTTGCAGTCCGAATATCCAAAATGGCTCAAAATCTTCTCAACATAGTGGGATTGCAAAAGTGTAATTCCACCCTCAGAATTTCTCAGTAGCTTGATGTTCAGGATAACATCAGCCACACCCAGGTCCTTCATCTCAAAGTTGTGAGATAGAAAAGACTTGACCTCCTCAATGACCTTGAGGTGGGTCCCAAATATCAGTATGTCATCGACATACAGACACAGTATAACTCCTTCGCCCCCACCATAGCGATAGTATACACATTTGTCAGCTTCGTTCACAACAAAGCCAGCAGATGTCAGAGTAGTGTTGAACTTCTCATGCCATTGCTTAGGCGCTTGTTTCAGGCCATACAAAGATTTCACTAGCTTACACACCTTTCCTTCCTGACCATTTACTACAAAGCCATCTAGCTGTTGCATGTAAATTTCCTCGTTTAGCTCTCCATTAAGGAAAGCCGTCTTAACGTCCATCTGATGAACGAGAAGACCATGCGAGGTAGCCAAAGCGAGTAACACTCGAATGGTTGTCAGTCTAGCCACAGGTGAATAAGTGTCAAAGAAATCCTCTTCTTCTTTCTGGGTATAACCCTTGGCCACAAGCCTAGCCTTGTACTTCTCAACAGTACCATCGGGCCTAAGCTTCCTTTTGAACACCCACTTACATCCTAATGGCCGACAACCATAAGGACGATCAGTGATCTCCCATGTCCCGTTAGCCAAGATGGAATCCATCTCACTACGGACCGGATCCTTCTAGTAGTCAGCATCCGGAGATGCATAAGCTTCTGAAATGGAGCTGGGAGTATCATCATCCAGGAGGTACACGAGGAAATCATCACCAAAGGACTTTGCAGTCCTCTGTCTCTTGCTCCTAACAGGAGCTTCCTCGTCATCCTCCGTGGAACTCTTATCACTTTTATGTTCATAATATTCCATCAGAATAGCAGGTTCAGGAGTCTCATCAGATTCCAGTCTAAAATTGCTTTGCATATCTCTCATGTGGAAAATATCCTCAAAGAATGTAGCATCCCTAGACTCTATAATTGTACCGACCTTCTGGTCAGGTACCTCAGATTTCATCACTAGAAATCTATAGCCAACGCTATGCTTGGCATAGCCAAGAAAAACACAGTCCACGGTCTTTGGTCCCAACTTGTGCTTTTTGATTATTGACATGTTGACTTTCGCCAAATAGCCCCGAGTGCGCAAGTAAGAGAGTGTAGTTCTCTTCTTTTCCCATTTCTCATAGGGAGTAGTCTCATTATCCTTTGTGGGAACTTTATTCAGGACATGGCAAGATGTCAATACAGCCTCCCCCCACCATGCCTTGGATAAACCCGATGTATCTAACATGGCATTAACCAAATCAGTTAGAGTATGGTTTTCCGTTCGGCAACCCCGTTTGACTTGGGTGAGTAGGGAGGCGTCCTCTCATGAATAATACAATGTTCCGCACAGAATAAGTCGAACTCATTAGAAAAGTACTCTCCACCACGATCAGACCAGACTCGTTTTATTTTCTTCTCAAGTTGGTTCTCAACTTCAGCCTTATAGACTTTAAAGTAGTGTAGAACCTCATCCTTAGTATTTAACAAATACACATAGCAGAATCTAGTGGAATCATCAATCAGAGTCATGAACTATTTCTTTCCACCTTTAGTTAACACACCATTCATCTCACAGAGATCTGAATGTATGAGCTCTAGAGGTGCCAGGTGTCTCTCCTTCGCAGGCTTGTAAGGCTTACGAGGTTGCTTAGCTTGCACACACGCATGACACTTAGAGCCTTTGGCTAAAGTGAAACTCGGGATTAAATCCATCTTACCTAGCCGTGTCATACAACCGAAATTTATGTGACAAAGACGTGAATGCCAAACCTCAGATTCGTTCACAATAGAATGAATTTGGTTCACGACTTTATTACAGAAATCCTCCAGGGAAAGGCGGAACAAACCACCACAATCATATCCTTTTCCAACAAATAGTCCATACCGAGATACGACTACTTTGTTAGACTCAAATACTAACTTAAACCCTTCTTTACATAGAAGGGAGCCACTAACGAGATTCTTCTTTATGGCGAGGACATGCTGCACGTTCTGCAGTTGCACGATCTTTCCCGAAGTAAACTTTAGATCTACCGTGCCAACACCATGAACAGAAGCATGCGAGCCATTCCCCATCAGGACGGAACAATCTCGTGCGACCTGGTAGGAAGAAAACAAAGACACATCAGCACACACATGAATATTGGCCCCAGTGTCAATCCACCAATCGGTGGACTGACAAACTGAAAGTATGGTAAACAGATTACCATACCCAGATGCCGCATCATTGTTGCTCAGAGTGACATTCACAGACTTGGAGTCCTGTGCTGGCTTCTTGTACTTGTTTGGGCACTTGTTTGCCCAATGTTCATCTGAACCACAAGTAAAGCAGCCATCTCTCTTTTTGTCTTTCTTCTTACCCTTCTTCTTAAAGGTAGTATTCTGCTGGACAGAGTTCTTTCCCTTGAACTTGTGGAAGTTCTTCTGCACCACATTGGCGCTAGAAGAACCCTCTGCCCCTTTCACGTGTGAGTCCTTTGCTCTCGAGTTCTGCTCAACACTGAGATGACCAATGACATCCTCAACAAAGAATTCACGTCTCAAGTGCTTGAGAGAAGTAGAAAAGTTCCTCCAACTAGGAGGGAGTTTTGCAATAATGCAACCCGCGACAAACTTGTCCGGTAACTCACACTTCAGGAGCTCCAGCTCCTTAGCAATGCACTGTACCTCATGAGCCTGGTCCAATACAGAACGGTTATCAACCATCCTGTAATCATGGAACTGCTCCATGGCATACGGCTCACTGCCAGCATCAGTTGCGTCGAATTTGACTTCGAGCACATTCCACAAGTTTTTGGCAACACCCATATGAATATAGGCGTCAACCAACTTGTCTCCAATCATACTCAGAACTGCTCCCAGAAAGATTGTGGTTGCCTCCCTAAACGCCTTCTCCTGTTCAGGAGCAATTGTTTCTGTGAGGGACACACCACCAACCCAGAACACGTTCATCGCTGTGAGCCACAAGGTGGTCCTAGTCTGCCAACGCTTAAAATGCGTCCCGGTAAACTTTTCTGGTTTCAGAGTAGCAGCAAAGCCTTGAATCTAAAAGTGCCTAAAATAAGGTTTTTGGATTGTTGGAAATATTAGCACTTTCCGATTAGACTTATCCATGAGTAAACAGTAAGCATGGCATAAAAGGTATGCATCTCATAGCGATACCTAAGCATACTAGCACATACAGAACATAGAATCAAACCATCTATGAGCAGCACATATACGGCTAGCATAAGTACGAGTAAACGAGGGATGAACAGATCATACCCTCCGGTTGGCCAGGCCAACGCGGCGGCGGCAGCAGCAGCCTCGGCGTCGTCCGTGGTCTTCTTCTTGGAGGCGGCGTCGTCGGCCATGGTGTCGATGCAGGGGAAGTAGTGGAAGCAGAGGCGGACGAAGTTGGGGACGGATCGGGAGCAGTCGCGTCGAGACCCTCCCCAAAAACCTTATTGCCGTTCTCCCGGGCAGGATCTCGAACGACAGGGTTCCGGAGGCACCTGCTCTCCTGACCAGCCGTGCACGCGGTCGTCGGGATGGGATCGCCGGAGGCAGCACAGAGTGAGAAACAGTAGATGACGGCTAGGTCACGCGAGAGGGAGTGAGTGAACCGAACTAGGTTACTTCACTGGCCAGAGCCTTCTTATATAGTCCGTAAGGAAGAAAGTCGTGGGCCTTGCCGAGGCCCACGACCGAGTCGGCCCACTCCCGGCAAGGGAGTCGTTGTTCCCGGCAAGGGAGTCGATGAATACGCGGGTCCCGACAAGGGTCGCACCCCCGGCAAGGGAGTCGACGAATCCCGACAACGCAAGTCAGCCCGGCTCGGCTCATTCCCGCAACCCGCGGCGCGCGCGCGTCGTGACGAGGCGTGGCAAGACGGGCGGCAGAGGAGGAGGAGCGCGCGTGTACCACTCCTCTTCCCAAGCTCCTAATGGCAAGTGGTAGAGCAACCCTTATAAAAGGGCCTCCACTCTCCTCAACTAGCAAGGCGGGACTAAACTTCCCACCACCTGCCATCTCATACATGTGCCTCAAGATTAACCAGAGATTAGTGTCTTATATAAGCCTAAGCCCATCCATAATTCAACAAATTTTACCCACTACCCTGGATAGGATATGAGCACGTTTCCATGCCCACAGGCAGTGCCCAAATGCCACACAATTAGTCATTGGTAGGGCACGGGTATGATTTTGTGCTCATGGGTATTACCCATATCCTACTCAATTATCTTACTGATGGTTCACATGTGTTACCCGATCATATTTACCTCTCAGTGGCCAGAGCATCCATCACACATAGAACTAGCAGTTACGTCAATCACCCTTCAATGTTCTTTTGATTAGCCCGATGGGTACCCATGGTGCACGACAGGAGCATAGGCATGGATATTTACCCGACAAGTAGGGTATGAGTACATTTTTATGACCATGAGAAACATGGGTATGGGTATGAGGTTATTGTACCTGTACCATACTCTACTCATTGTCATCAATTCTACATTTCTTTATTCCTGCAACTTCCAGAATCATATTAATGACAAAAGTGTAATGTGCATATAATTATCCAAGATTCTATAAATGATAACAATTATTCAGCAATTTGAAAAAAAAAGAGTGTTTTCCATTTGAAATTACATCTTAAATGATCATCTACGTGAGATATGCATCAGAAATGGAAGAATTGCCCAAGAAATCTACAAGGGCAATATCAGGATCATGTTAAGAAGCCCAACATTATTCTTGAAGCAGTTGCATCACATGACCTCTGGATTTAGCATGCCCGGGTCTCACAATAACATCAATGTACTGCAGTGGTTTCCATTGTTTGCTAGGTTGACCAAAGTACAACCTCCTCCTTGAAACTATACTATAAATAGGCACCAGTACAACACGGGATACTATCTAGTTAGTGATATCTATTCTCTGTGGTCTATCTTCCTCAAGACCATCTCTGAGCTAGTTGGTCAGAAAAGAGCTCACTTTGCCCAAATACAAAAAGGAGTTAGAAAGGATGTGGGGAGGGCATATGTTGTGCTCCAAGCCTGTTTGTACAGTAGTTCATGGGCCCGTTAAATAATGCAATTCAGAGACCTTGTGGGAGATGATGACATGTTGTGTGATCATAAATAGGTGGAGGACGAGGGTGAAGATGCTGCCAGAGGTCTAGAATTTGAGAACATTGGTGATCCTATCCAACTTCCACATTAGAATCCAACCACATTTGATGAGTTTGTTGAAATGCATCAACAAATTCGGCATCGAACAATTCATGACCAGCTCAAGAAAGGCCTGATTGATCATACATGGGCGGTTAAAGGGGCTACTAGAACTCGTGTGCGAGTGAAATGCAAGCTTGAAGTATTTTATTTCAAAACATAGTTGAATTGTATTATTTAAATTATAACTATAGTCGCACTTGGAAATATTTTCTCTCACCGAAGATTGATATGCTATTATTTTGGGCTCGTTGACTTAAAAAACAAAGGTGAACATCTAGGGGGCAAGATTGAATGACCGACTCTTGTATGATTGTCCGTGCGGACAACGGACAAGCACAATGTTCGTTTTGGAGCCGGCATTGGACATGCCCCAAGAGGATAGCGGGCATCCATTGACATGGTGCGTGGATTGTTTGACTAGGTGAGGCAATGTTTGAACTAACTTAGGGCATCTCCGATAAATAATGTAGATGCAAAAATAACTAACTTGTACATCTTCAAGGCAAAAAAAACCCAACTCCAATAGATGATGTAGATGCAAAAAAATAACAACACTTTGCTATGCAAATTGCATCACCGATCATAGGAGATGTAAATCCAGATGCAAAATGGCTAGCTGCCGACTATGAAAGTTCCCAACTTCCCGATCCTCTTTCCACCGCAGCCGCTGCCAACCGACTCCGGGCAACTCGGGCACCGCGCCGCCGCCCCGTCCAGCTCCGGTGCCTCCCCGACGCATTCCACTTCGCAGCTAACCATCCCCGTCGCACGAATCCGACCATCCGCCACACTGCAAGCAAAGGACTGCCACGAGCAAAGGAGGCCTGCAGCTGCTCGAGGGCGTGCCTGGGAGGGCCGCCGCTGCTCGAGGCTGGCCGCCATGGCGCGAGTTCGGCTCACGGGGCTCTGTCGCCGCCTGAATCTGCCGTTGGTCATGGCTGACGGCGCCATCCTGCTGCCCGTGCTCCGAGTTGGAGGTCGGCCGGGCTGCCGCTGTCGTGGCCCCGCCCCGCCGGCTCCGGCGCCTCCATGTGCATCCGCCACATGGCCTCCGGTCGTTTTACATCTTCAAATATACATCACTTGTTGAAGTTGGATTTTACATCACCAAATATACATCGTCTATTGGAGTTGCCTCTTTTTTAGATGTAAAATGCATTTTTTAGTGATGTAAATTTTACATCTTCAAATTTGCATCACCTATTGGAGATGCTCTTAGCCTCTATCCTCCCTTAGATTGAAAATAAAAGGTCCAGATCGTACGATAGCAGCAGTTTTGTAGTGCCAATTCTAGCAAAAAATCTGGTGATGGATCTAGCGGCTGATAGAGGGCAAACTATAGCTCTGACTTTTCTCTAGCAAGTCTAGCAAGTGAGAGAAGCTCTGGTGGAAGCCTGGCGGGCGGCGGCTCGTGCCTCGACCCCCCCCGCTCATCCCCGGACTACTCTCCTCTCCCTAGCTCTTGCCGCCGCCCCTCCCCCAATCTCCACCGTGCTTCCGCTCTTCCTCGTCTCCATTTGCGGCAGTGCTCTCCTCGTTTCTCCCCCTCCACCTCCTCCTCCAGCGGCAGCCACACCCGGCGTGCCCTTCTCCGGCGACTGCGGCCAGCCCGCCCAGCCGGCCACCTTAGTCAAGCGGTGGTGGACAAGCATGTCTCAGGCGGCGGGCAGAGGAGATGAGGCGGCCGTCAGAGGGGTAGAAAAGGAGGACGTGTACGGCGGCCAGTAAGAGGCGAGGGGCGGGGAGGTAGTGCTGGTGGCGAGGCGCTTCAGGCATGGGGCCGTGAGGACGGCGGGGTGGCGTCGGAAGCTGGTGCCCGGTGCTTTAGCGCTGGCAATGGTGTAGCCCTCACTGGCAGGCCCTGATTCATGGCTTACCCCTCGTTTGTCTCGGCTGAAAAAACAGCATTTGGACCAAAGTTCAGAGCACAGGAGTGCCAATCTGAGGTACAGGCAGAGGATTTCAGTTACAGATTTAGGGAGTAAAGGAAAGGCCCCCAAGCTACAACATATCCCCTGTCTTCCACCTTGATGCAGAAATTCAGTTATAATTGGTCTGAAATGCAGCTAGAGCTGTCCCCTGTTTTGCATTCTCTGTAATTAGAATTCTCATTTGAGGCTCACTGGGAGATATAGTGCCAGTACGTAGTACTTTACTGTTAGACTGTTTGAACAGAGCGCAATAACTGCATTTGTTAACTGTACAATGTAGGTTTATGGAGTGCAGGCCCAGGATTCTCCAAGGCCACCTGCATTTCCTAGCTTATCAAAAGGTACTCCCTCTCTTCAAGTACATGTATTCTCTCAGGCTCCCTGCTACTCATCATATGGTACTGCAGAATTCAAGCAACAACAATAAAATTCAGCTCTTCCAATCGCCTCTGTCCCTCCAACAAAAGTTATGATTGTCTCTTTACCGCGTGTGTTTCATGCAAATTTTCTAGTAGACTTGTCCACATCTTGCCAAAGTTATATTTTGTCCTAAGCTATAAATAGGGATGCAGCGCGGCGTCCCGCATTAACATGCAAAAGTGGAAAGTTAGTTCAAGCTGAACTACATCGCTAAAAATCTGCTATAACTAACATGGCCCTGTTTTGACTACGGAGCGGGGCGGATCGGGCGCCACACTGCATCCCTAGCTATAACCATGCGGGTTTTTACCTGATATGATGGTTCCAAATCTCTGGTTTTATATTTTATATTTTCAGGCATGGCATAATATAATTGAGAATTCAAATTCTTATTACGACTACAACTGCAAAAGATTGCTGCTTAAGCAAGGTTTGGAAGTCATCTGCCCTCAAATATAATAATAGAATGCTTAAATGACTAATCTGATTTGGAATGTCCGGGATTTTAATAACCTCAGTAGAGTGAGATGCATGCCGGAGGTGCATCACAACTTACAAAACTCAATCCTGATTTAGTGGCCTTTTGTGAAACAATGACAATGGACTTTAGTCCTGGCATTTTTAACAGTTAAATAGGTTTTGGTAATTTACCTGAAATTCTTTACCTGACACCGGTGTGGCTGGTGGTATCCTAGTAGCGATTGCTGAAGACAAGTTTGAAATTTTCTTCTGGTCCACTAGGACCTGCTCAGAAAAAAGTGGAGTATGAGTGCCTAGACATTTTGTCTCAAGTCTCAGACTTTGTTGTGGCTGGCGGCGTTTACGATCGCAGCTGCTCCCTGATTAAGGTGGTGATAAAAAAGCGACGGAAATCATGGAAGCCTGAAGATAGTAGCGGCACACCGGACTAGGGTTGCTTGAAGGTCCTTTAACTCAGCCATGCGTCTTTGGTTCTTTCTGGCCCTCTAATTGGTGTTGCTTATGCAGCACTACTGATTTTGCTTTTATTGATGAGTTTTTCTTCCCCTTTCAAGGGCTATATGTAATTTGCTGAATGTAGCAAGACTAGTGGTTTCACTAATACAATGGAGCCTTTTGGTAAAAGAGAAGAGGCTTAGTTCAAAAAATTCAGCCCTGAACTTGTTTCCTGTAATGTAATCTCATCTTTGTCTAATTGTCTTGTACAGAACCAAATCTAATGTTGGTTTTGCTTGATGCAACTGAATTAAGCATCTAGCCTGTGGTGCTAAAGAACAAAAAAAAGAAGAGAAAACCTCTGACAACTAATGAACATGATTTCACTCAAATCGACCCATCTTCTTCTCTATCTACATGCTACAATAGCTTCTGGCAGTTGACAGCTTCCTCACTTGGCCTCCTCGCTTGTTGCTAGGATAGCTTCATCGCCTGTCGATGCCTTGTCACTTGTTGCTGGCTGGGGTCCTGTAGAATCATCCGTGTACAGTTTGATGATGTACATCACCAATTCCGCAATGTCTTTGGCATCTTTGACAATCTTGTATGCAGACTTGCCGAAGAGCAGGGCAGTAGTGGCCACGCCGATCCAGTCCTCGGGCATCGGCAGCTGCAGGTTTAACTTCTGGCAGATGTATGCATCAATTCACCCTGTAACTTTGACCAAAACCAGAGCCGCAAGCAGGTCTCCTTTTGAGATTGGCGCAGGTTGCTTCTTGCGGGTGACACCAGCTGCCTCAGCCTCCGCCGGTGTGCACCGGGTCTGCACCTGCTGCCGATGCCGACTGAACCCTGACCGCCTCTGCATGTTCCAAGTTTGAACTGAATCAATCGATTGGAAGCCAGAAACAAGATTGAGAAAAACGCAAGAACACTTTCAGTTTGATCAAGAATCAAACAATGAACCTGACCGCCTCTGCTTGGAACCGAATCATTCAACTGAAACCCAAGAAAGCAAGAATCTATTTGAGAAAGAACGCAAGAACACTTCAGTTTGATCAAGAATCAAACAATGAACCTGACCGCCTCTGCTTGGAACTGAATCATTCAACTGAAACCCAAGAAAGCAAGAAACTATTTGAGAAGAACGCAAGAACACTTCAGTTTGATCAAGAATCAAACAATGAACCTGACCGCCTCTGCTTGGAACCGAATCATTCAACTGAAACCCCCAAAAGCAAGAAACTATTTGAGAAAGAACGCAAGAACACTTCAGTTTGATCAAGAATCAAACAATGAACCTGACCGCCTCTGCTTGGAACCGAATCAGTCAAGAATCAGAAAGAACACAAGAACAATCAAGAATCGACGGGCTCAAGAATTCATACCCGCCGGAGAGGGAGAAGTCTTGCGCCCGCAGCCGCCAGCCGGAAAGGAGATGCCAGCCGAACCATGGCTGAGCCGGCGAAAGCGTGGCTAGCCGGAAGCCAAGCCATCGCCTGAGGCAGCCGCGCAAGCGAGTGGGTGCGGGATGGAACTGTAGCGCGCGTCAGGAGCGGGAGGGTGCGGGCGCCGTTGTCGGCGGCGGGTCTGAGGCGGAGAACGGCCGCCGCGTGCGTCGACCGCCCCGGGCCGTAGGCAGAGGAGGAGGTGGAGGAGGGGGAGGAGGAGGTGCCGCGCCTGCCGGAGGAAGGCGTCGGCACGAGCCCGACGAGCTCCATTGAGGGGGCAAGCGAAGGCGCGAGCGCGAACTTGAACTCGGCGCAGGGAGTCGGGGGACGAGGGACGGGGAGGAAGAGGAGAGTACGGCTATATAATGGTCTGTTTGGTAGGCTGCATCCCTTCGTGTAGAATGTGGGGATGTAATTTTATTCGATTGATTGAGCTGCATTAAGTTTATGGCCAATACGAACTTTAAACAGCTCTGAGCTCAAGGCCAACTCCAGCGTGCAACACCGTCCTGTCTGGATGCGTTCGTTTGGCGCAAAACAGACATACCAAATGGCTCAGCGCGCGAGCGCAAACGGACTTTTGTTCGTTTTATGTCCGCTTTCGACGCATCCCGGACTTAAGTTTGGGCCGTTCTTAAGGTGAAACAGACAGCGCGACGCGCGCTTGTCCTCCCCTGGCCCACCTGCCGGCGGCACAAAGCACCCGCCCGTCGCCCCATTTCGCGCCATTTTCCCCCAAACCCTTCCACGTCCCGACCTCCCTCCACCCACCACCCTCCTACCATGGTTGATGCCCCGCCGAATTCCGGCGGTCAGGCCGTCGACCCGCCCGAAAAGGTGAAGAAGAAGGCGGCCAAGGGTCCGAAGAAGCTTGATTGAAACTCACGCCGGCGGAGCTCGCAAAGCTGGACGCGAAATCGGCCAAGAGGAGGAACCGGAGGGCAGCGGCCAAGGGCAACAACGCCGCGGCCATGTTCGCCGTCGAGCACGCTGTGTTGGAGGCCGCCCGATGCAAGGCCGACGTCGACGAGAAGGAGGACATCATCAACAAAACGCATGCCCTCCTCATGCTTGGGATTTGCCGTCCGACGAGTTTCTCGGCAGCGCCCGTCGGCCCGGCGAGCACAGGCTCGTTGGTCACCCGGCCTCCGTAGTGCCCCTCGCCGACGTCGCGGACCACGCCTTTGTTGCCCGGTTTTCCTCCGCCAAGGTACGAAGGCCAGACCCGTTTCCCGGGGTTGCCGGACGTTGGCGTCATCACACCGTCCTCCCCACGCCCCTCGGCCGTCATCGACCTCAACGTCACGTCGGGGTCCAGCAGCGGCGGCCGCCTGTCCGTCTAGATGCAAAGAAAGCAAGCACGGCCGCCGTCTACGGCCACCATATCGTCGTCCAGCGTCCTGTTCGGCAAAATGCCAACACCAATGCCAACGACCGAGGACCCCTTCTACGACCAGTTCATGGCGAATGTCATCTACGAGGGCCGTGGCGAGGCCTTCCAGATGGGTGGGCATGGTGATGCCTACAATCCCGAGGAGACCCAGAGTCAGGATGGCCGCGGCGTACGTTGCTGATGAAGACATTGAGGCCCACGACCATGGTGACTACGACCATGGTGACTCGTGGCATGAAGACGATGACATCTATTGCGAAGGTGAAGGTGATGAAGAAGAGGAAGGTATCGACATTGGGCCGAGCCATTGTTCATCGATGAGCTCACCCAAAGAGCGGAAGCACAAAAGAGGAAGAAGAGCATTCGTACGGGATCATACTCACAAGAGGAGGACAGGTTGATTTGCCAAAGTTGGATGGAGGTTGGCCAAGATCCGATGACTGGTGCGCAACAAAAGGGACTTGTTTTTTGGACAAGAGTTCACAAAACCTTCCATGAAAGAAAGTTGTTTCCGCCCTACCAATTTACGAGCGACCGTGGCATCACCTTGATTGAAAAGAGGTGGTTGTTCATCCAACAAGAATGTAACAAGTATTGTGTCGCACTTGAGAGCGTTGAAGCACATCCCGTGAGTGGTCTCGGCATTGGGGACATGGTATGGTCTCTTATCTTTCGTTGCTACAACCATGACTTCAGCCTTCTAT
The DNA here is from genome assembly GCA_034509565.1 of Triticum monococcum. Lineage (NCBI taxonomy): Eukaryota > Viridiplantae > Streptophyta > Magnoliopsida > Poales > Poaceae > Triticum > Triticum monococcum. The sequence goes on along the minus strand of CM067842.1, from coordinate 782,276,513 downwards.
ATGTTTGCATGTCCAATTGTCGTTGATCGTGTAGGCATTTCAATCTTTGGAAGCATTCAAGGCCCGGCAATGGCAGGCCAGTCACTCTTACGCATTGTTGGACGCTCATCAACAATTGCCCTAAGTTCAAAGATCAATACCGCGAGCTTCAAAGGAAGAGAGGCAAGAAGACGACCGCGTTGTCCAGAGGTGGAGATGGTGAGGGGTTGAAGAGGCCAAGGGGAAAGACCAACTCCAGGATGGACGACAAGTGTGATGCATCATCCTTTGCCTCGCATGAGACTTTGCATGGCATGATGTCTCAAAAGGATGCGAGGGACGAGAAAAGCGACAAAGCAAGGAGGAGAAAATGAAGCAATACCTGAAGCTTCAAACGAAGAAGCTTGAGATGGAGGAGGCGACCAAGAAGAGGAAGATCGACATGGATGAGGCATTCCGATAGAGGCAGCTCGACATCGAGGCCATCAATGCCGCGACCAGGCAGAGGCAGCTCGACATCGAGGCCGCCAATGCCGCAACCAAAGCAAAGGAGGTGGCGCTAGCGATCATGAGCGTGGGCTTGAGCAAGATGAAAGAGAAGACAAGGAGCTAGTTCGAGGCCCAGCAGAACGAGATGCTCGACACCGACGGCCTGAACTAGGTGGTCTGTTCGGCCATCGCCGTTCTTTTTGGAGGCTGGCATGGGTGCTGGTCACTGGCTGTGTGCGGGAGACAAACCTATTCATTTTGGAGGCTGGCTATGTTGCCGGCGACAAAATTATTCATTTTGGAGGCTGGTTGTGTTGCCGGCGAGGTCGTGTAGACTGGCCGTGTTACCGGCCACTGGCTGTGTTGCCGGCGTGAACTAGGACCTCTGGCATGAACTACGGGCCGTGGTTATTCGAATATTTGCGTTTGAAAAAGGAGGCGGATAGGATGCGGCCAAAGGATACGTCCGCGCGTTGGGCGCACGGCCACTGCATCCCAGGAAAGGCACGGACACGACCCCATTGCCCTACCCAAACGGACATAATCCGGGTAAAACGGACGTCTGTTTGGGGTCATGCGCTGGAGTTGGACTTAACTGAGGAGGAACGGTCGAATTAGTCATTTTTCTAAAGCTGAGCCGAAGCGGGACACGTGTGCCACTCGACTACATGCCTCAGAAAGCGTGGGAGATGAGACGAGACGGGACATATCAACATTATGTTGGGATCTACGGTAGAGTGTGTCGACTGCAAATTAAAAATTCCTACGTGTAGAACAACCAAGAACATGCTACAGGAGATAGACCATGGATCGTTACCACTAGATGTGCAGTGCCGTGCAGCGGAAGAAGAGTTGGGGCAACGCGTCCGTGTGGTTCGTCTCCTCCTCGTTTGATCTCCCTCGAACAGCCGGTCGTCGAATCCCGAGTACTGGTTCGTCGAAGCGGCGCAAGTACACCACCTCTAACGGTATCCGCACGTGTAGGAGGAGCATTGTGCGGTGGACTGTAGGTCCGATCACACAGTCGGCAGCGAGTGGAGATGGCTATTCGCAACACATGCAAAACCTAGTGACAGCACCAAAGTGATCAATCAAATGAGTGTGCCGCACCTCCACTTTATATAGGCATCCGTCATGGGCTCAACACTTGGGCCTCGCATGGACCCTAAAGCCCAATGTCTGTTCGACCTGGATCCGAGTCCGAGTAGGATCACACCTAAATCATGGAGTCGAATCCGACCTCAGATGTTCCTTCCATTAAGCGCGCGACCCCTTAGGTTCTTGTTCACTTGGTCGCGAGTCAGATCACATCCGCTCGACTAGTCGGTAGCGGCCTCTAGCAAAGCGTGCCGACTCAAGTGTCCGATGAAATTGGTTAGGCGAACCTGTCCAACGTGTCACACTTCTATTCCCTTTGCCACATAATATATGGTGTCGGGCTCAAGTCGAGTCCGTCATCCTTGTGCTAGCCCGACCTCTTTCTCGTTCCAGTGATGCCGACCACAACCGAATTATCTCATAATCCTTGTCGCATGACCATGCTTATCTTGGTCAGATCACACGAGGGGCACATAGTATATCTCTCCTAGTTGGAGGGGCAAATCCCATCTTGCTCGACCATGTCTCGCAACATGGGTCTGGACAAGCCTGAAACCTAGCTACCTCTATAACTACCCAGTCACGGAGTAGCGTTTGGTTGGCCCAAAGCATGTCTGTCGCCATCCCGAGTACATGCGCCAGCTCAGGTCTTAGGACATATAATGTATGTTGTACTAGATGTTGGGAAACGTAGCATGAAATTTCAAAAATTTCCTATGCTCACGGAAGATATATCTAGGAGATGCAAAGCAACGAGAGGGGGAGAGGGTGTCTACGTACCCTCGTAGACCGAAAACGAAAGCATTTGACAATGCGGTTGATGTAGTCGAACTTCTTCTCATTCCGACCGATCAAGTACCGAACGTACGACACCTCCGAGTTTTGCACACATTTGATAACCCACAAGTATAGGGGATTGCAATAGTTTTTGATAAGTAAGAGTGTCGAACCCAACGAGGAGCTAATGGTAGAACACATATTCCCTCAAGTTCTATCGACCACCGATACAACTCTACGCATGCTTGACGTTCGCTTTACCTAGAACAAGTATGAAACTAGAAGTACTTTGTAGGTGTTGTTGGATAGGTTTGCAAGATAATAAAGAGTACGTAAATAAAAAATAGGGGCTGTTTAGATAAAGAAACAATAAAGTAAATATAGCGAGTGTGGAAAAGTGGTGGTAGGAGTTGCGAAATTGCCCCTAAGCAATTGACTACTTTAGTAGAACGATAGCAAGTATTATGTGGGAGAGGCCACTGCTAGCATGTCATCCCTGACTTGGAATTCTATGCACTTATGATTGGAACTATTAGCAAGCATCCGCAACTACTAATGTTCATTAAGGTAAAACCCAACCATAGAATTAAGATATATTGGTCCCCTTCAATCCCTTATGCATCAATTTCTATGCTAGGTTGAAGCTTCTGTCACTCTTGCCCTCCAATACATAGTCCTATCAACATACAACTAACACTAAGGTGTGATCCACGCGTGCAATCATATGATGGGCACCAAAGGACAGCAACATAACCACACGCACATTAAATCAATCATAGCAATTCATCAACCACCGATAGGACAACGAAAATCTACTCACACATCATAGGATGGCAACACATCATTGGATAATAATATGAAGCATAAAGCACCATGTTCAAGTAGAGGGTACAACGGGTTGCGTGAGAGTGGAACGCTATAGATAGAGGGGGAAAGGTGATGGAGATGTTGGTGAAGATGGCGGAGGTGTTGCTGTAGATCGCGATGATGATGGCCCCCGGTGGCATTCCGGTGCCACCGGAAGCGAGGGGGAGAGAGCCCCCCTCCTCCTTCTTCTTCTTCTTCTTATTCTTCCTTGACCTCCTCCCTAGATGGGAGAAGGGTTTCCCTTCTGGTCCATGGCCTCCATGGCACAAGAGGGGCGAGAGCCCCTCCGAGATTGGATCTGTCTCTCTGTTTCTTCCTTCTCAGATTCTTCCCTTTCACCGTTTCTTATATTCCCGGAGATCCGTAACTCCGATTGGGCTGAAATTTTAACACGATCTCTATCCGGATATTAGCTTTCTTGCGGCGAAATAAGAGCATCAACCGTCTTACGGGTGCACAGGAGGGTCAGGGGCACACCTAGGGGGGCAGGCGCGCCCCCTGCCTCGTGGCCACCTCGGGCACCGTCTCGCGTGGATTTTTCTTCCCAAAAATCATATATATTCCAAAAAAATCTCCGTCAGTTTTTATCCCATTTGGACTCCGTTTGATATGGATATTCTGTGAAACAAAAAACATGCAACAAACAGGAACTACTGGGCACTGGATCAATATGTTAGTCCCAAAAATAGTATAAAAAGTTGCAAAAAGTATATGAAAGTTGAATAATATTGGCATGGAACCATCAAAAAATATAGATACGATGGAGACGTATCAGCATCCCCAAGCTTAATTCCTGCTCGTCCTCGAGTAGGTAAATGAAAAAAAAGATAATTTTTGATGTGGAATGCTACCTAGCATAATCTTGATCACATATCTAATCATGGCATGAATATTAAGATATATGTGATTCAAAGCAATAGTCTATCATTTGACATAAAAACAATAATACTTCAAGCCTACTAATAAAGCAATCATGTCTTTTCAAAATAACAAGGCCAAAGAAAGTTATCCCTACAAAATCATATAGTCTGGCTATGCCTCCATCTTCACCACACAAAATACTCACATCATGCACAACCTCGATGACAAGCCAAGCAATTGTTTCATACTTTTGACGTTCTCAAACCTTTTCAACTTTCACGCAATACATGAGCGTGAGCCATGGACATAGCACTATAGGTGGAATAGAATATGATGGTGGAGAAGACAGAAAGGAGAAGATAGTCTCACATCAACTATGCGTATCAACGGGCTATGGAGATGCCCATTAATAGATATCAATGTGAGTGAGTAGGGATTGCCATTCAACGGATGCACTAGAGCTATAAGTGTATGAAAGCTCCAACTGAAACTAAGTGGGTGTGCATCCAACTTGCTTGCTCATGAAGACCTCGGGCATTTGAGGAAGCCCATCATCGGAATATACAAGCCAAGTTCTATAATGAAAATTCCCACTAGTATATGAAAGTGATAACTTAAGAGACTCTCTATATGAAGAACAGGGTGCTACTTTGAAGCACAAGTGTGGTAAAAGGATAGTAACATTGCCCCTTCTCTCTTTTTCTCTTTTTTTTCTTTTTTTTTTCTTTTTTTGTAGGCTTCTTTGGCCTCTCTCTCCTTTTTTTGGGCTTCTTTGGCCACTTTTATTTTGATAACCTCACATGGGACAATGTTCTAATAATGATGATCATCACACTTTTATTTACTTACAACTCAATATTACAACTCGATATCTAGAACAAGATATGACTCTATATGAATGCCTCCGGTGGTGCACCGGGATGTGCAATGATCTAGCGTAGCAATGACATAAAAAAAGGACAAGCCATGAAAACATCATGCTAGCTATCTTACGATCATGCAAAGCAATATGACAATGAATGCTCAAGTCATGTATATGATGATGATGAAAGTTGCATGGAAATATATCTCGGAATGGCTATGGAAATGCCATGATAGGTAGGTATGGTGGCTGTTTTGAGGAAGATATAAGGTGGGTTTATGGTACCGGCGAAAGTTGCGCGGTACTAGAGAGGCTAGCAATGGTGGAAGGGTTAGAGTGCGTATAATCCATGAACTCAACATTAGTCATAAAGAACTCACATACTTATTGCAAAAATCTATTAGTCATCGAAACAAAGTACTACGCACATGCTCCTAGGGGGATATATTGGTAGGAAAAGACCATCGCTTGTCCCCGACCGCTACTCATAAGGAAGACAATCAATAAATACCTCATGCTCCAACTTCGTTACATAACGGTTCACCATACGTGCATGCTACGGGAATCACAACCTCAACACAAGTATTTCTACAATTCACAACCACCCACTAGCATGACTCTAATATCACCATCTTTATATCGCAAAACTATTGCAAGGAATCAAACATATCATATTCAGTGATCTACAAGTTTTATGTAGGATTTTATGACTAACCATGTGAATGACCAGTTCCTGTCATCTCTCTAAATAGATATAAGTGAAGCAAGAGAGTTTAATTCTTTCTACAAAAGATATGCCCGTGCTCTAACAAATATAAGTGAAGCAAAAGAGCATTCTACAAATGGCGGTTTTCTATGTAAAGAGAAACATGCAATCCAAACTTTAAATGATATAAGTGAAGCACATGAAGCATTCTATAAAGCCATACTCAAAAGATATAAGTGAAGTGCATAGAGCATTCTATAAATCAACCAAGGACTATCTCATACCAGCATGGTGCATAAAAGAAAAATGAAAACTAAATGCAAAAGACGCTCCAATATTGCACATATCACATGAACGAAACGAATTCAAAAACATACCGATACTTGTTGAAGAAAGAGGGGATGCCTTCTGGGGCATCCCCAAGCTTAGACGCTTGAGTCTCCTTGAATATTTACTTGGGGTGCCTCGGGCATCCCCAATCTTGAGCTCTTGCCTCTCTTCCTTCTTCTCACATCGAGACCTTCTCGATCATCGAACACTTCATCCACACAAAACTTCAACAGAAAACCCGGTAAGATCCGTTAGTATAATAAAGCAAATCACTACTCTAAGTACTGTTGCAAACCAATTCATATTTTGTTTTTTCATTGTGTCTACTGTAGTATAACTTTTTCATGGCTTAATCCACTAATATAAATTGATAGTTTCATCAAAACAAGCAAACTATGCATCAAAAACAGAATCTGTCTAAAACAGAACAGTCTGTAATAATCTGAACATTCACCATACTTCTGATACTTGAAAAATTCTACCAAAATTAGGAAATATAAAAAATTTGTATAGGAAGACAGTGCAAAAAGAATCAGAACCATTTGACGTTCCAGCTAAAAATGTAAAATCGCGCACTACAGCCAAAGTTTCTGTCCTGCACCGTACAAACCATCAAGCAAATGTAAACATCCTAAAGGCAAACCTTGGCACATTATTTTTATTTATAAACTTTATAAAAGCACACAACAGAAATAAATGACTCTCTAAAACTTCTGGGTTGTCTCTCTGGCAGCGCTTTCTTTAAAGCCATTAAGCTAGGCATATAGTGCTCAAGTAATGGATCCACCCGGATCCCAAGGTATATCAAAGCCAATTTTAATTAACAATGATTTGTAATTTAGTGGTGAGCACAAGGTAACATATATCATGTAATGATGAAGTCTAACTCTCTTCTTATGCATCGACATGTCATAAAAGAACAATTCATGCACACAAAGTAAAGGCCAATGCATAGTATAAACAGTTTCTTGCAATTTTATCATATGGGAAACATAGAGAGGTGGAGATATAGTTCCTCTCTCATAATAATTGCAAGTAGGATCAGCAAGCACATGCATATTATATTCATCAAAATCATCATGTGCAACGGTAAAAGGCAACCTATCAATATAATCCTTAATAAGGGCAAACTTCTCCAATATAGTGTAGTCGGGAGAATTCAAAAAGATAATAGGACTATCATGCGTGGGTGCAATAGTAACAATTTCATGTTTAACATAAGGAACTATAGCAAGTTCATCTCCATAAGCATAATTCATATTGGCATCTTGGCCACAAGCATAGCAAGCATCATCAAAAAGGGATATTTCAAAAGAATCAACGGGATCATAACAATCATCATAGCAATCATCCTCCGGTAAGCACGAAGGGAAATTAAACAATGTATGAGTTGAAGAGTTACTCTCATTAGAAGGTGGGCACGGGTAGCTAATCTGCTCTTCCTTCTATTGTTCTTCACTCTCCTGATCATCTTTTTCATCCAATGAGCTCATAGTTTCATCAATTTCTTCTTCCATAGACTCCTGCAAAATATTAGTCTCTTCTTGGACAGCGAAGTAGTACTCAATATATGGTTCAACATAGGCATTAGAAGCATAATTATCATAGCAATATTTAAGTATGGCAAATTTTTCATATTTGTAAAGAGTAGCATCATACTTTTCAATCAAAGAAGCAATTTCGTAAGCACCCTTAAAAGCAACAAATTCTTCAATTTGTTGAACATCGTAGTAACTATAAACACCCTTAGCATAAGAGGATACGATTCCATTATCACTAAACAAACATTGGTAGGAAAGGTGTTTCTTAGGGTCTTCAGAACAACAAGTATAATCATATATTTCACATAAATTCCAAGCATAGCATTGCAAACGATGAATTTGATCCAGTAAAGTTTTCCCTTTTTCAGATATTCGGTGTCGCACACAACAAGCATGCTTATCTACAGATTTGCCCTCAACTAAGCTAGTTGGGGTTTCAGCACGAGCACATAAGGATCGAAGATGATCCAAGTAATAAGCTTCAACAGTGTGATAGATTTTGAGTGGTTCTTCAACCATTGGTTTAGTAGGTACAACTATTTTTTTTGGTATTTTGCGTTTCCTACCCATAACTAAAGATAGAAAACAACTATTAACAGCCAATAAAAATTACTTAGTGATAAAGCAAACAAGCACACACGAGAATATTCACCCCACGCTATTGCTCCTCGGCAACGGCACCAGAAAAAGGTCTTGATAACCCACAAGTATAGGGGATTGCAACAGTTCTCGATAAGTAAGAGTGTCAAACCCAACGAGGAGCTAAAGGTAGAACAAATATTCCCTCAAGTTCTATTGACCACCGATACAACTCTACGCACGCTTGACGTTCGCTTTACCTAGAATAAGTATGAAAGTAGAAGTACTTTGTAGGTGTTGTTGGATAGGTTTGCAAGATAATAAAAAGTACGTAAATAAAAAGTAGGGGCTGTTTAGATAAAGAAACAATAAAGTAAATATAGCGAGTGTGGAAAAGTGGTGGTAGGAGTTGCGAAATTGCCCCTAAGCAATTGACTACTTTACTAGACCGATAGCAAGTATTGTGTGGGAGAGGCCACTGCTAGCATGTCACCCCTGACTTGGAATTCAATGCACTTATGATTGGAACTATTAGCAAGCATCCGCAACTACTAATGTTCATTAAGGTAAAACCCAACCATAGCATTAAGATATATTGGTCCCCCTTCAATCCCGTATGCATCAATTTCTATGCTAGGTTGAAGCTTCTGTCACTCTTGCCCTCCAATACATAGTCCTATCAACATACAACTAACCCCAAGGTGTGATCCACGCGCGCAATCATATGATGGGCACCAAAGGACAGCAACATAACCACAAGCAAATTAAATCAATCATAGCAATTCATCAACCACCAATAGGACAACGAAAATCTACTCACACATCATAGGATGGCAACACATCATTCGGTAATAATATGAAGCATAAAGCACCATGTTCAAGTAGAGGGTACATCGGGTTGCGGGAGAGTGGACCGTTGTAGATAGAGGGGGGAAGGTGATGGAGATGTTGGTGAAGATGGCAGAGGTGTTGGTGTAGATCGCGGTGATGATGATGGCCCCTGGTGGCACTCCGGTGCCACCAGAAGCGAGGGGGAGAGAGCCCCCCTCCTTCTTCTTCTTCCTTGACCTCCTCCCTAGATGGGAGAAGGGTTTCCCCTCTGGTCCATGGCCTCCATGGCACGGGATGGGCGAGAGCCCCTCCGAGATTGGATCGGTCTCTCTGTCTCTCTCTGTTTCTGCCTTCTCAGATTCTTCCCTTTCACCGTTTCTTATATTCCCGGAGATACTTAACTCCGATTGGGCTGAAATTTTAACATGATCTGTATCCATATATTAGCTGTCTTGCGGCGAAAGAAGGGCATCAACCACCTTAGGGGTGGCCCATGAGGATTAGGGGCGCGCCCCTGCCTCGTGGCCACCTCGAGCACCGTCTCGCGTGGATTTTTCTTCCCAAAAATCATATATATTCCAAAAAAATCCCCGTCAGTTTTTATCCCGTTTGGACTCCGTTTGATATGGATATTCTGCGAAACAAAAAACATGCAACAAAGAGGAACTGGCACTGGGCACTGGATCAATATGTTAGTCCCAAAAATAGTAGAAAAAGTTGCCAAAAGTATATGAAAGTTGAATAATATGTGCATGGAACCATCAAAAAATATAGATACGACGGAGACGTATCAACATTCAGCTCGATGACATCCCTCGAACTCTTGATCCAGCAAAGTGTCGAGGAAGTAGATGAGTTCCGTCAGCACAACGGCATGGTGAAGGTGATGAGGAAGTGATCCACGCAGGGCTTCGCCTAAGCACTACGAGAATATGACCAAGGGTGTAATCTGTGGAGGGAGGCGCCGCAGACGGCTAACATGTGTTGTTGTGTGTTCTAGGCGCCTCCTCCCTCATATATATAGGTGGGAGGGAGAGGGAGCAGCCAAGGGGGCGCCCCAAGTAGGCCGAATCCTACTTGGGGTTCCTGTTGGGAAACGTAGCATGTAATTTCAAAAATTTCCTACGCTCATGCAAGATCTATCTAGGAGATGCATAGCAACGAGAGGGGGATAGTGTGTCCACGTACCCTCATAGACCGAAAGCAGAAGCGTTTGACAACACGGTTGATGTAGTCGAACTTCTCCTCATTTTGACCGATCAAGTACCAAACGTATGGCTCCTCCGAGTTCTGCACATGTTCAGGTCGATGACATCCCTCGAACTCTTGATCCGGCAAAGTGTCGAGGGAGAGTTTCGTCAGCACGACGGCGTGGTGACAGTGATGGTGAAGTGATCCGCGCAGGGCTTCGCATAAGCACTACGAAAATATCACCGAAGGTGTAAACTATGGAGGGGGGCACCGCGCACAGCTAGGAATCAGTGTGTTCTAGCGGTGCCCCCCCACATATATATAGGTGGGAGAGGGAGAGGGGCTGCAAGGGGCGCCCGAAGTAGGAGTAATCTGATACGCCTCCGTCGTATCTACTTTTCCAAACACTTTTGACCTTGTTTTGGACTCTAACTTGCATGATTTGAATGGAACTAACCCGGACTAGTGCTGTTTTCAGCAGAATTGCCATGGTGTTATTTTTGTGCAGAAATAAAAGTTCTCGGAATGACCTGAAAATCAACGGAGATTAATTTTGGAATATATAAAAAATACTGGAAGAATAAGTCACGTCAGCGGGCCCACACCCTGTCCACGAGGGTGGGGGGGGCGGGCCTACCCCCCTGGGCATGCCCCCTGCCTTGTGGGCCCCCTGTCGCTCCATCGACCTCAACTCGAACTCCATATATCCGTGTTCGGGGAGAAAAAATCAGGGAGAAGGATTCATCGCGTTTTACGATATGGAGCCGCCGCCAAGCCCTAAACTCTCTCGGGAGGGATGATCTGGAGTCCGTTCGGGGCTTCGGAGAGGGGACTCCGTCGCCATCGTCATCATCAACCTCCCTCCATCACCAATTTCATGATGCTCACCACCGTGCGTGAGTAATTCCATCATAGGTATGCTAGACGGTGATGGCTTGGATGAGATTTATCATGTAATCGAGTTAGTTTTGTTAGGGTTTGATCCCTAGTATCCATTATGTTCTGAGATTGATGTTGCTATGACTTTGCTATGCTTAATGCTTGTCACTAGGGCCCGAGTGCCATGATTTCATATATAAAACTATTATGTTTTCATGAATATATGTGAGTTCTTGATCCTATCTTGCAAGTCAATAGTCACCTACTATGTGTTATGATCCGGCAACCCCGAAGTGACAATAATCGGGACCACTCCCGGTGATGGCCTTAGTTTGAGGAGTTTATGTATTCACTAAGTGTTAATGCTTTGGTCCGGTACTCTATTAAAAGGAGGCCTTAATATCCCTTAGTTTCCATTAGGACCCCGCTGCCACGGGAGGGTAAGACAAAAGATGTCATGCAGGTTCTTTTCCATAAGCACGTATGACTATATTCGGAATACATGCCTACATTACATTGATGAACTGGAGCTAGTTCTGTGCCACCCTAGGTTATAACTTTTACATGAGGAATTGCATCCGACATAATTCTCCATCCCGATTCAATGCCTACGAGCTTTTCATATATTGTTCTCCGCTTATTTACTTTTCCGTTGCTACTGTTACAATCACTATAAAACCCAAAAACTGCTACCGTTACTTTTGCTACCGTTACCACCACTATCATATTACTTTGCTACTAAACATTTTTCTGCAAATATTAAGTTATCTAGGTGTGGTTGAATTGACAACTCAGCTGCAAATACTTGAGAATATTCTTTGGCTCCCCTTGTGTCGAATCAATAAATTTGGGTTGAATACTCTACCCTCAAAAACTATTGCGATCCCCTATACTTGTGGGTTATCATAATCCTATTTGGGCGCCTCCTCCAAGTCAGCCTCCCCCCTTCCCTATCCATCAGAGGGGGAAGGAAAGAGAGGGGGGAGGGGAAGGAAAGGGGGAGGCCAAATCCTCCCCTTTCCTTCTCCCTTCCCTTCCTTTTTTGATGATCTTCTCCCTTCCCTTCATTTCCTTCTCCTCCAACTCGGCCTATAGGGGACGCACCAGCCCTTTTTGGGGCTGGTATGTCCCTCTCTTGGCCCATTAGGCCCATATAGCTTGCCGGGGGTTGCCCAGAACCCCTTCTAGTGACCTGACACGTACCCGGTACCCCCGGAACACTTTCGGTGTCCAAATACTATCGTACTATATATGATTCTTCACCTCTCGACCATTTCGAGACTCCCTGTCATGTCCGTGATCTCATCTGGGACACCGAACAACATTCGGTCACCAAATCACATTACTCATATAATACAAAATCGTAATCGAACATTAAGCGTGCGGACCCTACGGGTTCGAGAACTATGTAGACATGACCGAGACACCTCTCTGGTCAATAACCAATAGTGGAACCTGGATGCTCATATTGGTTCCCACATATTCTACAAATATCTTTATCGGTCGTACCGTAATGACAACATACATTATTCCCTTTGTCATTGGTATGTTACTTGCCCGAGATTCGATCGTCGGTATCTTCATACCTAGTTCAATCTCGTTACCGGCAGGTCTCTTTACTTGTTCCGTAATGCATCATCCCGCAACTAGCTCATCAATCACAATGCTTGCAAGGCTTATTATGATGTGCATTACCGAGAGGGACCAGAGATACCTCTTCGATACACGGAGTGACAAATCCTAATCTCGTCTATGCCAACCCAACAAACACCTTCGGACATGCCCATAGAGCATCTTTATAATCACCCAGTTATGTTGTGACGTTTGATAGCACACAAGGTATTCCTCCAGTATCTGGGAGTTGCATAATCTCATAGTCAAAGGAATATGTATTTGACATGAAGAAAGCAATAGCAATAAAACTGAACGATCAACATGCTAAGCTACGGATGGGTCTTTTCCATCACATCATTATCCTAATGATGTGATCCCGTTATTAAATGACAACTCATGTCCATGGTTAGGAAACCTTAACCATCTTTGATCAACGAGCTAGTCAAGTAGAGGCTCACTAGCGACTCAGTGTTTTGTCTATGTATTCACACATTTATTAAGGTTTTTGGTCAATACAATTCTAGCATGAATAATAAAAATTTATCATGATGTAAGGAAATATAAAATAACAAATTTATTATTTCCTCTAGGGCATATATCCTTCAGTTCCTCCCCAATTCGCGCCCCCCTTCTGAAGGAAATATGCCATAAAGGCACTAATAAAGTTGATATTTATATTTCCTTATATCATGATAAATGTTTATTTTTCATGCTAGAATTGTATTAACCGAAAACTTAGTACATGTGTGAATACATAGACAAATAGAGTGTCACTAGTATGCATGTACTTGACTAGCTTGTTGAATCAATGATGGTTTTGTTTTCTGACCATAGACAAGAGTTGTCACTTGATTAACGGGATCACATCATTAGAGAATGATGTGATTGACTTGACCCATCCTTTATCTTAGCACGACGATCGTTTAGTTTGTTGCTATTGCTTTCTCCATAACTTATACATGTTCCTATGACTATGAGATCATGCAACTCCGGAATACCGGAGGAACACTTAGTGTGCTATCAAACGTCACAACGTAACTGGGTGACTATAAAGATGCTCTATAGGTGTCTCGATGGTGTTTGTTGAGTTGGCATAGATCGAGATTAGGATTTGTCACTCCGAGTATCAGAGAGGTATCTCTAGGCCCTCTCGGTAATGCACATCACTATAAGCCTTGCAAGCAATGTAACTAATGAGTTAGTTGCGGGATGGTGCATTATGAAACGAGTAAAGAGACTTGCCGGTAACGAGATTGAACTAGGTATTGAGATACCGACGATTGAATCTCGGGCAAGTAACATACCGATGACAAAGGGAACAACGTATGTTGTTGTGCGGTTTGACTGATAAAGATCTTCATAGAATATGTAGGAACCAATATGAGCATCCAGGTTCCGCTATTGGTTATTGACCGGAGATGAGTCTCGGTCATGTCTACATAATTCTCAAACCCGTAGGGTCCGCACGCTTAACGTTCGATGACGATTGGTATTATGAGTTTATGTGTTTTGATGTACCGAAGGTAATTCGGAGTCCCAGATTTGATCATGGACATGACGAGGAGTCTCGAAATGGCCGAGACATAAAGATCGATATATTGGAAGCCTATGTTTGGACATCGGAATGGTTCCGGATGGGTTCGGGCATTTTTCGGAGTACCGGGAGGTTACCGGAACCCCTCGGGGAGTATATGGGCCTTATTGGGCCTTAGTGGAATAGAGGAGAGGAAGGGAAAAGGTGGGAGGCACGCCCCCCTAGTCCAATCCGAATTTGGTGGGCCCTCCTTTCCTTCCTCCTCTCCTCCCCTTCCTTCTCTCCTACTCCTACTACTTGGAAGGGGGGGGGGAATCCTACTCTCGATGGGACTAGGACTCCCCTAGGGCGCGCCATAGAGGGTTGGCCCTCCCCCTCCTCCACTCCTTTATATACGGGGGGGGGGGGCACCCCATAGACACACAAGTTGATCATTGTCTTAACTGTGTGCGGTGCCCCCTCCACCATAATCCACCTCGGTCATATCGTAGCGGTGCCTAGGCGAAGCCCTGTTCCGGTAGCTTCATCATCACCGTCATCACGCTGTCGTGCTGACGAAACTATCCCTCGACACTCAGCTGGATCTAGAGTTCGTGGGACGTCACCGAGCTGAACGTGTGCAGATCGCAGAGGTGTCGTACCTTCGGTGCTAGGATCGGTCGGATCGTGAAGACATTCGACTACATCAACCGCGTTGTCATAATGCTTCCGCTTACGGTCTAGAGGGTATGTAGACAACACTGTTCCTAGATAGATCTTGTGTGTGCGTAGGTTTTTTTTTTGAAATTACTGCGTTCCCCAACAGTGGCATCCGAGCTAGGTCTATGCGTAGATGTTATATGCACGCGTAGAACACAAAGGAGTTGTGGGCGTGGGTATATACATATTGCCTGCCGTCACTAGTTGATTTTTGATTCAGCGGTATTGTTGGATGAAGCGGCCCAAACCGACATTACGCGTACGCTTACGCGAGACTGGTTCTACGGACGTGCTTCGCACACAGGTGGCTGGTGGGTGTCAGTTTCTCCAACTTTAGTTGAATCAGATTCAATGAACATGGTTCTTTCTGAATATCAAAAAGCAATCACTATACCACGTTGTCGTTTCTGATGCGTAGGTAAGAACAGTTCTTTCGCAACCCGTAGCAGCCACGTAAAACTTGCAACAACAAAGTAGAGGACGTCTAACTTTATTTTGCAGGGCATGTTGTGATGTGATATGGTCAAGACAAGATTCTAAATTTTATTGTATGAGATGATCATGTTTTGTAACAGAGTTATCGGCAACTGGCAGGAGCCATATGGTTGTCGCTTTATTGTATGAAATGCAATCGCCATGTAATTGCTTTACTTTATCACTAAGCAGTAGCGATAGTCGTAGAGGCAATAGTTGGCGAGACGACAACGATGCTTCGATGGAGATTAAGGTGTCAAGCCGGTGACGATGGTGATCATGACGGTGCTTTGAAGATGGAGATCAAAGGCACAAGATGATGATGGCCATATCATATCACTTATATTGATTGCATGTGATGTTTATCCTTTATGCATCTTATTTTGCTTACTTCGGCGGTAGCATTATAAGATGATCTCTCACTAAATTTCATGGTACAACTGTTCTGCCTGAGTATGCACCATTGCTACAGTTCGTCGTGCCGAGACACCACGTGATGATCGGGTGTGATAAGCTCTACGTTCACATACAACGGGTGCAAGCCAGTTTTGCACACGCAGAATACTTGGGTTAAACTTGACGGGCCTAGCGTATGCAGATATGGCCTCGGAACACTGAGACCGAAAGGTCGAACGTGAATCATATAATAGATATGATCAACATAGTGATGTTCACCATTGAAAACTACTCCATCTCACGTGATGATCGGACATGGTTTAGTTGATATGGATCACGTGATCACTTAGATGATTAGAGAGATGTCTATTTAAGTGGGAGGTCTTAAGTAATTTGATTAATTGAATTTTAATTTATCATGAACTTAGTACCTGATAGTATTTTGCATATCGAAGTTGTTGTAGATAGATGGCCCGTGTTGTTGTTCCATTGAATTTTAATGCGTTCTTAGAGAAAGCTAAGTTGAAAGATGATCATAACAACTACACGGACTGGGTCCATAACTTGAGGATTATCCTCATTGCTGCATAGAATAATTACGTCCTAGAAGCATCGCTAGGTGACAAACCCGCTGCAGGAGCAACGCCAGATGTTGTGAACACCTGGCAGAGCAAAGCTGATGACTACTCGATAGTTTAGTGTGCCATGCTTTACGGCTTAGAACCGGGACTTCAACGATGTTTTGAACGTCATGGATCATATGAGATTTTCCAGGAGTTGAAGTTAATATTTCAAGCAAATGCCCGGATTGAGAGATATGAAGTCTCCAATAAGTTCTACAACTACAAAATGGAGGAGTATAGTTATGTCAGTGAACATATACTCAGAATGTCTGGGTACCACAACCACTTGATTCGACTGGGAGTTAATCTTCCTGATGATTGTGTCATTGACGGAGTTCTTAATCACTGCCACCAAGCTACAAGAGCTTCGTGATGAACTATAATATGCAAGGGATGGATAGGACTATCCCCGAGGTCTTCGCAATGCTAAAGGCTGCGCAGGTAGAAATCAAGAAGGAGCATCAAGTGTTGATGGTCAACAAGACCACTAGTTTCAATAAAAAGGGTAAAGGGAAGAAGGGGAACTTCAAGAAGAACAGCAAGCCAGTTGCTGCTCAAGTGAAGAAACCCAAGTCTGGACCTAAGCCTGAAACTGAGTGCTTCTACTGCAAAGGGACTGGTCACTAGAAGCGGAACTGCCCCAAGTATTTGGCGGAGAAGAAGGATGGCAAAGTGAAAGGTATATTTGATATACATGCTATTGATGTGTACCTTACAAATGCTCGTAGTAGCGCCTGGGTATTTGATACTGGTTCTGTTGCTAATATTTGCAACTCGGAACAAGGGCTACGAATTAAACGAAGATTGGCTAAGGACGAGGTGATGATGTGCGTGGGAAATGGTTCCAAAGTTGATGTGATCGCCGTCGGCACGCTACCTCTACATCTACCTTCGGGATTAGTTTTAGACCTAAATAATTGTTATTTGGTGCCAGCGTTGAGCATGAACATTATATCTAAATCTTGTTTGATGCGAGATGGTTATTCATTTAAATCAGAGAATAATGGTTGTTCTATTTATATGAGTAATATATTTTATGGTCATGCACCCTTGATGAGTGGTCTATTTTTACTAAATCTTGATAGTAGTGATACACGTGTTCATAGTATTGAAGCCAAAAGATGCAAAGTTGATAATGATAGTGCAACTTATTTGTGGCACTGCCATTTGGGTCATATTGGTGTAAAGCGCATGAAGAAACTCCATTCTGATGGACTTTTGGAATCACTTAATTATGAATCACTTGGTACTTGCGAACCATGCCTCATGGGCAAGATGACTAAAACTCCATTCTCCGGAACAATAGAGCGAGCAACAGAGTTATTGGAAATCATACATACTGATGTATGTGGTCCAATGAACATTGAGGCTCGCAGCGGATATCGTTATTTTCTTACCTTCACAGATGATTTGAGCAGATATGGGTTGATACATCTCCATTGTATCTACTTTTCCAAACACTTTTGCCCTTGTTTTGGACTCTAACTTGCATGATTTGAATGGAACTAACCCGGACTGACGCTGTTTTCAGCAGAATTGCCATGGTGTTGTTTTTGTGCAGAAATAAAAGTTCTCGGAATGACCTGAAAATCAACGGAGAATTATTTTGGAATATATAAAAAATACTGGAAGAAGAATCCACATCAGGGGGGCTATGACTTTGCTATGCTTAATGCTTGTCACTAGGGCCCGAGTGCCATGATTTCAGATCTGAACCTATTATGTTTTCATCAATATATGAGAGTTCTTGATCCTATCTTGCAAGTCTATAATCACCTACTATGTGTTATGATCCGGCAACCCCGAAGTGACAATAATCGGGACCACTCCCGGTGATGACCATAGTTTGAGGAGTTCATGTATTCACTATGTGTTAATGCTTTGGTCCAGTACTCTATTAAAAGGAGGCCTTAATATCCCTTAGTTTCCAATAGGACCCCACTGCCATGGGAGGGTAGGACAAAAGATGTCATGCAAGTTCTTTTCCATAAGCATGTATGACTATATTCGGAATACATGCCTACATTACATTGATGAACTTGAGCTAGTTCTGTGTCACCCTAGGTTATGACTGTTACATGATGAACCGCATCCGGCATAATTCTCTATCACCAATCCATTGCCTACGAGCTTTCCATATATTGTTCTTATCTTATTTACTTTTCCGTTGCTATTGTTACAATCACTATAAAACACCAAAAATATTACTTTTGCTACCATTACCTTTTACCATCGTTATCACTACTATCATATTACTTTGCTACTGAACACTTTGCCGCAGATATTAAGTCTCCAGGTGTGGTTGAATTGACAACTCAGCTGCTAATACTTGAGAATATTCTTTGGCTCCCCATGTGTCGAATCAATAAATTTGGGTTGAATACTCTACCCTCGAAAACTTTTGCGATCCCCTATACTTGTGGGTTATCAAGACTATTTTCTGGCACCGTTGCCGGGGAGCATAGCTCTATTCTTTGAGTCACTTGGGATTTATATCTGCTGGTCACTATGAACAACTTGAAAGACGTGAAATCAAAAATTTATCCCTCAACTTCGAGGGGAGGTAAGGAACTGCCATCTAGCTCTGCACTTGATTCACCTTCTGTTTGAGTAAGCTTGCGACAACTAAACCTGCTTCTGCTATTAATTCTGATCTGTCGCATGTTATTGATGATGCCACTTCTGCTATGCATGATACTTATGATGAAACTACTTATGTGCATGATACTACTGTGCCACTTGGTGAATTTCTTGATGAACAACTTGCTAGGGCTAGGGAGAATGAAATTATTGAAACTGGCAATATTGATGAAAGTGATGATGAAGATTCTCCCGCTAGATAAGAATTACCTGTTGCGCCTGAGGGCTATGTTATGGATGAAGAAACTGCTAGAGATTTTCTTGCTTGCAATGATAGGAGTGTGAAAGGATCGAGAAGAGGTGTCTAGAGGGGGGGGGGGTGATTAGACACTAAGTACCAAAAGTTGCAGTTTTTAATTTCTTTAAGTTGAAGTGGAGTTTTGGCACATGTTTAACAAATACAATACATATCAAGCAAGCATGCAAAGAGTATATGAGCAGCGAAAGTAAAGCATGCAACTTGCAAGAATGTAAGGGGAAGGGTTTGGAGAATTCAAACGCAATTGGAGACACGGATGTTTTTGTCGTGGTTATGATAGGTGGTGCTATCATACATCCATGTTGATGGAGACTTCAACCCATGAAGGGTAACAGTTGCGCGAGTCCACGGAGGGCTCCACCCACGAAGGGTCCACGAAGAAGCAACCTTGTCTATCCCATCATGGCCATCGCCCACGAAGGACTTGCCTCACTAGAGGTAGATCTTCATGAAGTAGGCGATCTCCTTGCCCTTACAAACTTCTTGGTTCAACTCCACAATCTTGTCAGAGGCTCCCAAGTGACACCTAGCCAATCTAGGAGACACCACTCTCCAAGAAGTAACAAATGGTGTGTTGATGATGAACTCATTGCTCTTGTGCTTCAAATGATAGTCTCCCCAACACTCAACTCTCTCTCACAGGATATGGATTTGGTGGAAAGAAGATTTGAGTGGAAAGAAACTTGGGGAAGGCTAGAGATCAAGATTCATATGGTGGGAATGGAATATCTTGGCCTCAACACATGAGTAGGTGGTTCTCTCTCAGAAAATGTGTATTGGAAGTGTAGGTATGTTCTAATGGCTCTCTCCACGAATGAAGAGTGGGTGGAGGGGTATATATAGCCTCCACACAAAAACTAACCATTACACACAATTTACCAATCTCGGTGAGACCGAATCGAGAAACTCGGTCGGGCCGATTTAGCAAACCTAGTGACCGTTAGGATTTTCGGTGGGATTGAGATGCAACTCGGTAGGACCGATATGGTTAGGGTTAGGGCATAACGTAATCTCGGTGAGACCGATTACACAAACTCGGTGGGAACGATTTTGGTAATAAGCTAACCAGAGAGTTGGTCAGGCAAACTTGGTGAGACCGATTACACAAACTCGATGGGACCGATTTTGGTAATAAGCTAACCAGAAAGTTTGCATTGTAATCTCAGTAGTACCGATTGCTCAATCTCGGTGGGACCGATTTTGGTAATGGACATACACAGAGAGATTACAATCCCATCTCGGTGAGACCGAGATCCCTATCGGTGAAACCGATTTGCCTAGGGTTTGTGGCAGTGGCTATGACATCTGAACTCAGTGGCGCCAGATAGAAGAATCGGTGGGGCCGAGTTTGACTTTTGGTTTAGGTCATATGTGGATGTGGGTAAGGTAGTTGAGGGTTTTGGAGCATATCACTAAGCACTTTGAGCAAGCAAGCCATTACGCAACACCTCATCCCCTCTTGATAGTATTGGCTATTCCTATAGACTCAGTGTGATCTTGGATCACTAAAATACAAAATGTAGAGTCTTGATCTTGAAGCTAGAGCTAATCCTTTGTCCTTAGCATCTTGAAAGGGGTTCCACATCCTTTAGTCCATGTCACTTAATTTGTTGAACTTGTCTGAAACATACTAGGTAAAAGTATTAGTCCAATAAGAAATATGTTGTCATTAATTATCAAAATCACCCAGGGAGCAGTTGTGCTTTCAATCTCCCCCTTTTTGGTAATTTATGGCAACATACATCAAAACTTTAGATAATGATATGGAGAATAGCAAGTAAAGCTTTGGAAAGACATGTAACAAGCATAGGCTCCCCCTACATGTATGCAATCATGTGAATATGGAATATAGAAGCATGTGAGAGCATAACCATGACAGAGTAGCAATGTGTTACATGTATCTTGGCTATATGCATCAGGGCAAAAGATAAGAATATGGGAAATGTACCTTCATGCCCATGAGTCCTTCTTGCAAATAGTATGTACATCAGCAAGAATTTCTCATACACATGACTATGATGCATATACTTACCTTGTGGTCTTGAGTTGGCTAGGATGGGATGAGCCTGCGTAAACAAGGTTAGATAACACAGATGCACCCACTAGCTAGAGCAAACAAAAGAAACCACAAGAGTACCAAGAGTGGGATGACATGTAGAGTGAGTACAGAGTACCATGATAGATATTTACATGTCCCCAAAGAGAAAGATATGCAATGAATTTAATAAATTTCTTTCCCTTGGATGTCTTGCTCCCCCTGAATCTAGCATGGGATACTGCGAGAAGATAGGGAACAAAAAAACAGAGCTCAAAGAAACAAATGAACAGAGCTAATGCAAATAAGCACATATGAACATGTCTTTCCCCCAAGAAGACATGTGGCATCTCTCCTCTTGAACATCAAGCATCCGGGATCCTTAAAGATTACTCTTTCCTGGAGTATTCCCTCCCCCTAGAGATCTCTCCCCCTAGAGATATGATTAAGCTTTGATGTGATCTCTCTCTCTCCCCCTTTGACATCAATTTCCAAGAAGGGTCTTCTGGAGTTTGTTGTGAATGGGTTCGGTCCTTGAATCACAGTACAAAGCATTAAGGTAAATGTGATGCTTGCAGAGGACAAGATTCATTGAGTGGAGCTGGATCAAGAATAAAGCAGGAATAAATGGCAAAATGTTTTTCCTATAGTGAAATCGGTGTCACCGAGTTGTATGCTTCGGTTGCTCCGAAAATCTTCGGCTAGACCGGAGACATGAAATCGGTGGAACCGAGTTCATCACAGAGAAAAATACTTGTCACCCCAGCTCACTGGACAAATAAGATCTCACAAAGATTTGTAATGAATTGGATGCAGAAAATGCAGAACAAAAAGCAAAGAAAAGAAACTAAAAGATCTAGATGAAGTTTTTTTGAAAGGGGAAACAAATATGCATGAGACAAATGCAAGAACACAGAAAAGAACACAAGAGAACTTCATCTAGAGTTGGGCGGTGACAAAGTCACCTATGTTAGAGTATATTGACTTAGGAGTCAAGTGAGATCACTTGATCATAGGTCGTACTCATCGTTAAACTCAAAATGGGGTTACCATTTTTCGTTTAAGTATCTTGATGTATTCACATCTTGTCGAGTTGCTTTGACTCATGACTTGGAGTAAAGCTACTCTAAGATGGAATAACATACCTTGGGTGGCGGTGTTGATCTTGATCATGTAGTTGAACATGTGTGGGTTGCTCAAGGTTGATGTAGCCCATCAAGAGTTGGGAGCACCCTTTGGATTTTGAGTTCATCTACCTACATGGGTTAGTTTTCGCAAGGAAGAGCACTTGTGTATCCAGCATGACAATCATGAAACTCAACATAGAATTTGTCAAAGGATATGTTTGAAAGGTTTCGTGCTTCCTTGTCATCAACCACCATTGTGTAGAGACTTGGTGATGTAGAGATTGCTCAAGATGTGAGTGAGTTTCAATCTCATAGAATTAGATTCATCCAAGTACCTACAAGGGTTAGATAACATGTAAGATGCAAATTTTCAAGACATAAGATAATCATCATAGGAGAAATATCAAGTGATTAGTCGTAAGCTCAAGTCTTGCATGTATCCAATGGAGTTCCTACTCCAAGTTTGAAGCATCAATGATGTTCAATTCACCTCTTAACCTGCAAAACACTTTCTCATCAAGTGGTTTAGTGAATATATCCGCTAATTGCTTATTTGTGCGAACATGCTTAAGGTTTATGTCACCCTTAGCAACGTGATCTCGAATGAAATGAAGACGAACTTCAATATGCTTAGTTCGAGAGTGTTGCACGGGATTGTGAGCAATCTTGATAGCACTTTCATTGTCACAAAGTAATGGAACATGTTTCACATATATCCCATAATCTTTAAGAGTTTGGGTCATCCAAAGTAATTGAGCATAACATGAACCAGCGACAATGTATTCCGCTTCGGTGGTGGATAAGGATACCGAGTTTTGTTTCTTGGAAGACCAAGACACAAGAGATCTACCAAGGAATTGACAAGTACCCGAAGTGGACTTTCTATCAACCCTGTCACCGGCATAGTCCGAGTCAGAGTAGCCAACAAGATCAAAGGAAGCCCTCTTTGGATACCAAATGCCAAAATTTGGTGTATGTATTAAGTATCTCACTATCCTCTTCACGGCCTTAAGATGACATTCCTTAGGAGCAGCTTGATATCGTGCACACATGCACACACTTAGCATGATATCACGACATGAAACACATAGATATAACAATGAACCAATCATAGAGCGGTAAATTTTTTAATCAACCGGTTCACCATCTTTGGTCAAATCAAGATGTCCACTAGTAGGCATGGGTGTAGTCATACCTTTGCATTCTTGCATATTGAACTTCTTGAATAAGTCCTTGGTGTACTTCGTTTGAGAGACAAAGGTGCCTTCCTTAGTTTGCTTGATTTGCAAACCAAGAAAGAATTTGAGTTCACTCATCATAGACATCTCAAACTTCTCTGACATTAGCTTCCCAAACTTTTCACTAAAATGAGGGTTAGTTGATCCAAATATAATATCATCGACATAAATTTGGCATACAAATAGTTCTCCATTAACCCTTTTAGTAAAAAGAGTAGAATCTATTTTTCCAATTTCAAAGCCTTTTTCAATAAGGAACTTGGTCAAGCATTTATACCATGCTCTAGGAGCTTGTTTAAGACCATAAAGGGCTTTGTGAAGTTTGTAGACATGATTAGGTTTCTTAGGATTGACAAAGCCGGGAGGTTGCTTAACATAAAATTCCTCCTCAATTTGACCATTTAGAAAAGCACTTTTAATGCCCATTTGGTACAAAGTGATATCATGGTGATTAGCATAAGCAAGTAAGATGCGAATGGACTCAAGTTTAGCAACGGGAGCATATGTCTCACCATAGTCCATACCTTCGACTTGTGTGTAACCTTGGGCGACAAGACGTGCTTTGTTGCGAACCACTTGTCCATCTTCATCTTGCTTGTTGTGAAACACCCATTTGGTACCGATGATGTTGTGGTTGTTGTCGGGCTTCTCGACCAATGTCCACACTTGATTTCTCTCAAAGTTGTGTAGCTCTTCATGCATAGCGTTTATCCAGTACGAATCCTCCAATGCTTCTTCAACCTTCATAGGTTTAATGCTAGAGATGAATGAGTAATGTTCACAAAAGTTAGCCAAACGAGTTTTAGAGCAAGTGATTCTCCTGGTTTGGATATCATTGTAGATTTGCTCCACGGGATGGTCTTTAGAAATTCTTGCTCGAACTCGTGAAAGCTTTTGCTTGGGTCTTGGTTGAACATCTTCTTCATCTTGTTCTTCTTCTTGCCCTTCTTCGTTGTTAGCGTTGTCGTTCTCTTGTCGTGGTGGAGAAGGAGGTTGTTGATGTTCGTCTTGGTGCACTTCCTCATTTTCTTCATCTTGGTGTGTCCCACTCGTGGATGCTTCCATATCAACTCTTGGTTCACCTTGTCGTGAGGTAGAAGCTTCCACTTGGACGGACGAGGTACTCTCCTTCATCTCCGTTGGACGAATCTTGCCAATAGACAAGTCTTGGATTGCTTCTGAGGGATCTTTATCTCCTACATCAATTGGCAATTGCTCTACTTGCGAGCCGTTAGATTCATCAAACTTCACATCTACCGTTTCTTCAACCTTTCGGGTGAAATTGTTGTAGACACGGTATGTGTGAGAGTTTGAGCCATAACCAAGTAGGAAACCTTCATGAGACTTAGGAGCAAATTTAGAACGACGATGCTTATCAAGAATGTAACACTTTGAGCCGAATACTCGAAAGTATCCAACTTGGAGTTTTTTACCGGTGAGGAGCTTGTATGTCGTCTTGCTGAGTAGCTTGTGAAGATACAAGCGATTTGTTGCATGACAAGCTGTCTCAACTGCTTCCGCCCAAAAGTGTTTTGGCGTCTTGTACTCATCAAGCATCATTCTTGCTATCTTAATAAGAGTCCGATTCTTCCTCTCAATGACTCCATTTTGTTGAGGTGTGTATGTAGCCGAGAACTCATGTGCAATCCCTTCTTTGTCAAGAAAGGTGTCTACATTTGCGTTCTTGAACTCCGTTTCGTTGTCGCTCCGAACCTTCTTGATCTTCACATCAAATTGATTTTGGGCCTTGCTAGCAAAGTTTTTGAAGATCTTTTGGACCTGCGATTTGTCATCAAGAAAGAACACCCACGTAAATCTTGAAAAATCATCAACTATGACTAGACCAAATGAGTTACCACCGAGACTCTTGTAGGCATTTGGACCAAAGAGATCCATGTGAAGTAGCTTGAGTGGTCTTGTTGTGGTCATGATGTTCTTAGCGCGATGACTTCCTCCAACTTGTTTCCCTGCTTGACAAGCACTAAAAAGTCTATCCTTGTCAAATATGACATCGTTAACACCAAGGATATGATTTCCTTTAATGAGTTTGTCAAGGTTTCGCATGCCCACATGGCCTAGCCTTCTATGCCCCAACCAGCCTTTAGAAGATTTAGCAATTAAGCAAGTTCTAGGTTAAGCCTTTTTAGTGAAATCAACAATGTAAAGATCTCCTCTACGTATATCGGTAAAGACCATTTTATGATTATCTCTACGAAACACTTGGCAGTCTACTTCAATAAATAGGACATTGAAACCGAAATCGGCAAGTCTAGATACTGAAAGTAAGTTGTAGCTAAGAGATCCAACGAGCATGACATTTTGTATGGAGCTATCATGTGAGATGGCCACCTTACCAAGGCCAACCATCTTACCCTTTGAATTATCACCAAAAGTGACATACTTTCGAGGGCCGTCGTTTCCAGCAAGCTCATAGAACATGTCTTTATCTCCGGTCATATGATCAGTACATCCACTATCAAGGACCTATTCCTTTCCTCCAGCCATGTAGCCGCGAAGATTTGCCATAATACCAAAGTGTCTCATCGCATCATCGAGATCATAGTCACTATCATCATCCTCATCATAGTATCCATGTTCAACATCATTTTGTGATTGATCAATTCCTAGAGAGGGTAATTCATTAGAAAAATGATCATCATAATGGTCACCTTTATGAATTCTAATAGCTTCAGATATGATATCGCTAATGATCCCAACATTTCCTATGGCACGCATGAGATTGGTAAGCTCAAATAGACAATCACCAAAGCTAGGATCACTAGAATTCATCTTACTCAAAGCAATAGACTTATGAAGAAAAAAAATTCAAGGAATAATCTGGAAATTGTTCCTCAAGAAATTTCCATATAGTATAGGCACAATCAAGAGTAGGCAAACTAGCATTCAAATTTCTGGGCAATCCTCTTATGATAAGATTGATGGTTCTAAGATTGCGAATCATGTCAAGATCCTCTTCGGGTGTGGGATGCAAGGGATCAATATGAGGTGCACAAGGGCTAGCAATGTACTTGTTCAAGTGATATTCATTGCAAATCTCAAGCATTTCATTTTTCCACTCATGAAAATATTCTCCATCAAGAATAGGCACTCTATGTCTAAGGCTCCCCAAAGTAGACACATCCATCTTCCTCCAAAGGTGTTTAAACCAAGGCAATGGAGACCAAGGCTCTGATACCAATTGAAAGGATCGAGAAGAGGTGTCTAGAGGGGGGGGGGTGATTAGACACTAAGTACCAAAAGTTACAATTTTTAATTTCTTTAAGTTGAAGTGGAGTTTTGGCACAAGTTTAACAAACACAATACATATCAAGCAAGCATGCAAAGAGTATATGAGCAGCGAAAGTAAAGCATGCAACTTGCAAGAATGTAAGGGGAAGGGTTTGGAGAATTCAAACGCAATTGGAGACACGGATGTTTTTGTTGTGGTTCCGATAGGTGGTGCTATCGTACATCCACGTTGATGGAGACTTCAACCCACGAAGGGTAATGGTTGCGCGAGTCCACGGAGGGCTCCACCCATGAAGGGTCCACGAAGAAGCAACCTTGTCTATCCCATCATGGCCATCACCCACGAAGGACTTGCCTCACTAGCGGTAGATCTTCACGAAGTAGGCGATCTCCTTGCCCTTACAAACTCATTGGTTCAACTCCACCTTGTCGGAGGCTCCCAAGTGACACCTAGCCAATCTAGGAGACACCACTCTCCAAGAAGTAACAAATGGTGTGTTGATGATGAACTCATTGCTCTTGTGCTTCAAATGATAGTCTCCCCAACATTCAACTCTCTCTCACAGGATATGGATTTGGTGGAAAGAAGATTTGAGTGGAAAGCAACTTGGGGAAGGCTAGAGATCAAGATTCATATGGTGGGAATGGAATATCTTGGCCTCAACACATGAGTAGGTGGTTCTCTCTCAGAAAATGTGTATTGGAAGTGTAGGTATGTTCTGATGGCTCTCTCCATGAATCAAGAGTGGGTGGAGGGGTATATATAGCCTCCACACAAAAACTAACCCTTACACACAATTTACAAATCTCGGTGAGACCGAATCAAGAAACTCGGTCGGACCGATTTAGCAAACCTAGTGACCGTTAGGATTTTTGGTGGGACTGAGATGCAACTCGGTAGGACCGATATGGTTAGGGTTAGGGAATAACGTAATCTCGGTGAGACTGATTACACAAACTCGGTGGGACCGATTTTGGTAATAAGCTAACCAGAGAGTTGGTCAGGCAAACTTGGTGAGACCGATTACACAAACTTGGTGAGACCGATTACACAAACTCGGTGGGACCGATTTTGGTAATAAGCTAACCAGAAAGTTTGCATTGTAATCTCGGTAGTACTGATTGGTCAATCACGGTGGGACCGATTTTGGTAATGGACATACACAGAGAGATTACAATCCCATCTCGGTGAGACCGACATCCCTATTGGTGAAACTGATTTGCCTAGGGTTTGTGGCAGTGGCTATGACATCTAAACTCGGTGGCGTCGGATAGAAGAACCAGTGGGGCCGAGTTTGACTTTTGGTTTAGGTCATATGTGGATGTGGATAAGGTAGTTGAGGGTTTTGGAGCATATCACTAAGCACTTTGAGCAAGCAAGGCATTACGCAACACCTCTTGATAGTATTGGCTTTTCCTATAGACTCAATGTGATCTTGGATCACTAAAATAGAAAATGTAGAGTCTTGATCTTGAAGCTTGAGCTAATCCTTTGTCCTTAGCATCTTGAAGGGGTTCCACATCCTTTAGTCCATGCCACTTAATTTGTTGAACTTGTCTGAAACATACTAGGTAAAAGTATTAGTCCAACAAGAGATATGTTGTCATTAATTATCAAAATCACCCAGGGAGCACTTGTGCTTTCAGAGTGATCTTAAGAAATTATTAGCTAAGCTGAAACAAAAAACTCTGAATGCTAGAATGAAAGATGATCCTACTTATGCTACTTCACCAATCTTTGTTACTAATAAAGATTATGAATTCTCTATCGACCCTGATTGTCGGTGTACTAAAGTAGGGGTACCTTAGTATCCCGAACTTGTGCACGGGCAGTCGCAGCGACCCGCGGCAAGGCTTGCCGGGTGACCGCCAAGACCCTCCATGGTTCCTTTAGGAGCCATTCAAGAACAAAGTAAACAAGGCCCCGACAAGAGGAGCTTGCCGGGAAGGAGACAAGACCCCGGCAAGAGGAGCTTGCCGGGAAGGAGACGAGACCCCGGCAAGAGGAGCTTGCCGGGAAGACCAACCAAAGCATCTCAAGAAGCTCGCTGCGGCGCACTGCGCGCCCCGACAAGGCCCGGTGAGCGACAAGCTCCCGGACACGACAAGACAACATCCACGGCAAGGCACTTGCCGCGGCAAGCTACTACCCCGCAGCCCGCGCTCCAGCTCACCCACCAACGTGTCGCCCTGGGACCATTCCTAGCGTACGTGGCGGGAGGCTGTGCAGCCGGGGGCATGCGGTGGCCAGCATGCACTGACAAGTAGCCATCGTGGCAAACGGTGGCGTTCCTAGCGGTCCCTCTCTGGGCCGTCAAGGTGACACAGACAGGCATTTAATGCGCTTGTCCCCTGCCGTCAGAGTTAGGTACGATGCGACTGTAGCAGGCGGTGGAGCCAACTACCACCCCTTTTACATTTTTACCCTCACCTCTGTTGCCACGTGTCGGTGACCCCTTAGACATATAAAAGGAGGCCCATGCGCAACAGAGGAGGAGGACAGCTGCTTGAGTGTACTGTAGCACTCGCCGCTCCCGAGCAAGAACTCAATACAACCACCAAAGCAGGAGTAGGGTTTTACGCATCCGTGCGGCCCGAACCTAGGTAAATCGATCGTCTCGCTCATGTGTTTCGCCTCGATCTGCTCTTTGTGCATCGTCCGCCCCCTGCCGAACCAAAAGGGGCTCGGTCCGCCGATCCCCATAGGTGTGCGAGGGACCAGACACCCCCGACATCTTTGGCGCGCCAGGTAGGGGGGCGCGTCGAGGTTGTGCGAACCTGATCCGGCGTTCGCACGAGCCGCGTCTTCATCGTCTTCATCAACATGCCGCCGAAGAAGAAGATTTCGGAGGCAGCTGCTCCGTCTACGCCGAGCTCGCCATCGCCAGAGCGGACGGCTGGTGGAGCAGGCGCCGGCGGAAGAGCGGGCGCCGACGGGGAGACTCGTGGCGCTGCCAGGTCCAAGGACCAGGCTGCGCCGCACGTCGGCGGCGCGGTCGCCTCCCACAACGACCATGCGCACTCCAAGACCCCGGCGTCCGTACACTCACCGCGCCCGTCCCAGGAGGCGCAGGACCAGCAGCGTCATGGTACCCACGGTACCATATGTCTGCTGGGCCAAGATCAAGCCGGCGGGTCCTGGAGTGCTCAGGACCTGCATGCATGCCAACACGCTGGCACGAGCGTGGCGCGGTCGCTTGGACGAGATGTTGCTCCTTCTAACGCAGTTAGGAGTCCGAGCATATCTCGCTCCTCACACCGTTCGCTGCCGCCCCCCGCCTCTCCGGCAGAGGCTTTGGCGCGGAGCTGCCGGTGGTTCTTTGGTCGATCAGAATGACACCAAATCGAGCCGCCGGCCAGACATCTTTTGCTCTAGTCTGCGGAGCAGAAGCAGCTATCCCCACGGAACTCGTATACGGGTCACCCCGAGTGCTCGCTCGTGATGAGCTTGAGCAAGAGCAGCTGCGGCAAGATGACGCGCCGCTCCTTGAGGAAGACCGTCTTCAGGCTGCTGTGCGAGCCGCTCGCTACCAGCAAGCTTTGCATCGCTTCCATAGCCGCAAAGTTAAAGCCAGAAGTTTCGAGGAAGGCGACCTTGTTTCTTTGGCGTGATCAGTCCGCCAAGGTTTCCGACAAGTTGACGCCGGAGTGGGAAGGACCTTACCGGGTGAAGCGAGCCACTAGGCTTGGTGCTGTACGCCTTGGGACCGAAGATGGCGTACCAGTGAGCAACTCCTGGAATATTGCGCATCTTGGCAAGCTTTACCCGTGAGGCGCGGTTGTCGGACCCTGTCCGGCAACCACCCGTTTGTACAAGTCTTGCCGCTATTGCATGTAATCCTTTGTACAAAGTCGGGCGCAGACCCAGTGCATAAAGATTATGTGCTCAGCACATACCACGAGAAAGCAAACAACGGACAAAGATAAGTGCCAAAGTCTGAGCAATCAGATTTCCTTTAGATTTTTGAGTTATTTTCCTTGAACGCCCGTGCTTTGTATGGGAAACCTGGGCGCAGAGGAGCCGACTCATAGCTAGTTGCGCCCTTACTATTGTTTCGAGTCCGCTCAACAACTTAAGTGAGCTGCAGCTAGCTCCGCGACAAGGTTTCTTGTCGGCCGCAGCACCGCCCGCAGATCGCTGACGTTCCGCACTCGGCACTCGCGGCAAGCGTGCCCGCGCCGGCAAGTTCCCTATATGCGCAGGGTAAAAACGTACAAAGGAAGGAGTCAAGTAAAGGAAATAACATAGCAATTAAATTTATAGAGTTATCTTCCCTCTTGCGATCGTCCCTTGTATGGAAAACCTGTGCGTGGAGGAACCAACTCGTACCTAGTCGCGTCCTTACTGTTGTTTTGAGTCCGCTCAACAACTTAAGTGAGCTGCGACTAGCTCTGCGACAAGGTTTCTTGTCGGTTGCGGCACCGCCGGCAGGGAACCAACTCGTAGCTAGTTGCCTTACTGTTGTTTCGAGTCCGCTCAACAACCTAAGTAAGCTGCGACTAGCTCCGCGATGAGGTTTCCTGTCGGTTGCAGCACCGCCAGCAGGCTGCTGAAGTTCCGCTGCTGATGTTCCGCACTCAGCGCTCGCGGCAAAGGTGCCCGCACCGGCAAGTTCCCTAAAAGCGTAGGGTAAAAACATACAAGGGGAGGAAGCAAGTAGAGGAAATAACATAGCAATTACTACCCAAGATAGAAGTATATTACAGAATAACTTGTCGCAGCTCTAACAGACTGTTTTTCATAACATGATTGACAGCGACAAGGAAAGAAGAAGATAAATGGCCTAGTCTACATGGTCGCCTTCGACCCTCCTGATTCCGCTCACCTTGTCCACGATAGGTGCGACAAGGGCCTTGAGCTCCTCCTGATCAGCATCTAGCGGCAGGCTTCGGAGGACGTTGTTGAGGTGGAGGCCTGGGTTGCGGAAGGCCACCTTCATCAGCACCTTCTGGAGAGCTCCCGCGCAGATCTTGCGCGACTCGTCGGCAAGCTGTTTCGGGAACTGCTCCCGGATTCGCTGGAGCGCCGTCGCCACGCCTTTGAAGAACAGGGGAAGCTTGGCGCTGGGTTGGAGGTTCTCGTCAGAGGAGTACACGAGATCCACCAGCCCCAACTGCACCAGCTCCTTGTCGACATCCGCGGCGACGTCCACTAGACCCTCCGTCCAGTGCTCCATGTCCTCCGCCAAAGTCTTCCGGGCGGCGGCGGCCTTCGCCAACAGCACCTTGCCGGCCTTGACCGCCTCCTTTAGGGCCGTCTCCTGCTCCTTGGCGTCGTCCAGAGATCTGGTCAGGGCCGCCAGCTTCCCTTCGAGATAGGCATTGGAGTTCTTGGCGGTGTCCAGCTCCTTGCCCCTCTCGGCGAAAAGGGCCTGCAGCTCCAAGTTGCCGCTGGCGTCCTTCTCCCGCTCGAGCTTGAGCGCGGCAAGCTCACCGCCGCTCGCCTTGAGGTCCGCCTCCAGCAGCGGCACCTTCAGCTCCAGCTCAGCCTTGGCGGCCTCGGCAGCTGCGGCAGCGTCTTCGGCTTGCTTGACGGCTCCGCCAACTGCCCGCTCGCGCGCGGCAAGTTCCTCCTCGTGGCAGTCGAGGTTGACCTTCCGCTGCGCCAAGTCACCCTCCTGCGAAGACAGCTTCTCCGTGGCAAGGCGCTGGCGCTCTTCGACGTCCGCCTTCTCGAGAAGGAAGGCTTGCTGCGCCTCGGCAAGTTCCTCCCGCTCCCTTGCCAGAGAGCGGAGAGCTTCTTGGTGGGCGCCCCGGAGCTCTTCTGCGCGCTTCTTGATGTCAGCGCCAGCCTTCGCCATGAGTGCTTCGCGGGACTCCAACTTGGCCTGCCGGGTGCGGTAGAGCGCCACTAGCTTCCGCAGCAGGCGCTCCTCTTTAGGATCGCTGCTGCTGCTGCTGCTTGGCGCGTCAACCAGCTTCAGCCCGGCAGAGGCAAGCACCTCTCCGTCCAGCGTCTCCCCCTCGATCGGCGCCCTGGAGCTTGACGCCCAGGGGAGGCTGATGAAGATGTTCTCACCGGCCTTCAGGTAGATGCCGGGTTGGGGCTCTTCGGAGCCTGCCGCGGCGGCAGCGGCGGAGGAGTCAGTGGTCGGAGCGGCGCCTGGCGCTCGTGTGGCCTCCGGGTCGTCAGTACGACCGCCAGACTCCCCGCCCGCCTCCGCGGCGGCAGCCCTGGCAGCCTCCTTGCCGGCGCCGGCTGCTTCCTCGGCGGCGACCTCCGTCTCCATCGGCTCTGCGGCAGATGGACCTGATGGTCGGAAGAGGGGAGAAGATTCAAGCAAAATTCGAGCAAAATCCAAGAGGAAGATCAAGAAGCCGAAGAAGCAAGGGGAGTCTGGAAGCAAGGAAGTTACCTGTGCCAGGGCCGGCCGCTGTGGTCTCCGTCGCCGGGGGATCGCTGGCGCGGTCCCTTGCCGGAGATCCTTGCCGTGCCGGGGGCTCCTCCCTTGCCGGAGTCTCCTCCCTCGCCGGGGGCTCCTCCCTTGCCGGAATCCCTTCCCTTGCCGGGGGCTCCTCCCTTGTCGGAGCCTCCTCCCTTGCCGGAGTCGCCTCCCTTGCCGGGGACCTTTCCCCCGCTGGAGGACTCTCCCTTGGTGCTTCGGGAACGGTCTCCAGGCTCCCCTGGTGAGGCTGTTCTGCTGCTGCACAAGTCAGCAAACAAGTATCAGCATAGCAAGAATCTTCATGCGTGCCCAACAGCGGGAAGTAAACAAAACACTTACGCTGGGGGCTGCTCTGAAGATCAGCCGCCGGGTCCGACGAGTTCGTCTCAGGCACGTCCCCTGTTGATGCAGTGGGTTCGTCCTCAATGACGATCACCGGCACCCTGGCCCTCTTTGCCGCCCTCTGCGCCAGAGTCCTGAAACGGAAGAGATGCAGAGGAAGGCAAGTGAGAAATAAGGCAAGGCAAGAACAGCGGAAATCAATGAGTTACAAGTACAATGAGAAGAACTTACTCCTCCTCTTCTTCCTCGTCGGAGCTAAACGCGGAGAAGTCGAAATCTGGCCCGCGACTGGCGCGGGAAGGTGGAGGGGTAGGCTCCCTCGGCCGCTTGGCGGGAGCAGAGGTGGCAGCCCGGGAAGATCCCGCTCCGGTTGCAGCGGTAGCATGGGGCGCTCCCGCGGCGGCGGTGCTTGCCGCGGTGGAGCGCGTCGTGCGGCGTGGCCACTGTTGATCCGCCTGCCGCCTTGCTACATCCCCGGCCTTGCGGAGACGCCTTCTTGGCGGAGACGGATGCGCGGCCGGCGGCGGGCTGTCGGAAGATGAAGTGGAGGAAGAGTCGATCTCCAGCGAGCCGCTCGCATCCCCGGCAGGCTCGCTCAGCTCGGCGCTGCCCCCGACAAGATCTTCCTTGCCGGCAAGTTCCTCTTGCCGGGTGAGTTCTTTCTTGCCGAGGAACTCGTCTCGCTCGGCACGGGTTTTCTCCTCTTCCGCCGCCGCTTCCTCCAGAGTAAACCCAAATTCACCTGCCGCGGCGGCTGCCGCTGCCTCTTCCATCCTGGTGGCTATGTACGCCAGCTCCGCCTCGGTGGTGCCGCGGATGAGGCCATCCTTCTCATCGGCGCAGATCGCCACTTCCACTAGGTCGTCAAAGAACTGCTGCACGACATCGGCTTCGGGCTCTTGCCAAGTTGGCTCGATATCATGCGAATCGCACAACGGCATCATCGCCCGGATGCGGTCGAGCGCAGAGTTGTTGCACAGGGGGACGACGCCCTGCGGCAGCCTGAAGACTTTGGGGTGATCCGAATCGTATTTGAAGAGCTCTTGCAGCATGCTAGTGTGCTCGAGGACAGTGAAATTATAGTTGAGGCCTGGGCGCAGCCTCATAATGTCCGCCGCGTTCTTGAACTCCCAAGCAGGCCTTCCCCGTTCCTGCAGAGGGGCAATGCGGCGGCGAAGAAAGTCTGCGCCAACAGCACCTACGGTGAGTCCGGCAAGCCTAAGGCGCTGGATCCTGGTGACGGCAATCGTCAGTTTGCTGTCTTCAGGGGCCAAGTCGCTCCAATCATTGCCACGCACTGCTGCTGCTTGGCGCCGGACGGTGAATGGCTGCGGGCTCTCCTCGATAATACAACCACCAAAGCAGGAGTAGGGTTTTACGCATCCGTGCGGCCCGAACCTGGGTAAATCGATCGTCTCGCTCGTGTGTTTCGCCTCGATCTACTCTTTGTGCATCCACCGCCCCCTGCCGAACCAAAAGGGGCTCGGTCCGCCGATCCCCATAGGTGTGCGAGGGACCAGACACCCCCGACATCTTTCTCGCACACCTATGGGGATCGGCAGACCGAGCCCCTTTTGGTTCGGCAGGGGGCGGTGGATGCACAAAGAGCAGATCGAGGCGAAACACACGAGCGAGACGATCGATTTACCCAGGTTCGGGCCGCACGGATGCGTAAAACCCTACTCTTGCTTTGGTGGTTGTATTGAGTTTTGGCTCGGGAGCGGCGAGTGCTACAGTACACTCAAGCAACTGGCGAGACCGAGCGTGAGAATGGCCGTCCCCCTGTTTCCTCTGCTTATAAAGAGGGAGGGGAGGGGGGCGGATGTTTCGCCATCACGAGTAAACAACAACCCACGATTCCGCCCACCGCGCCTCCACGCCTCCCTCCGTTTACGGGGAGGGGCGCGCCAACCGTCCCCTTTTACCGCGACGTGACACATGCGCGCGGGGCACAGCCCCGCGCACGCCGCCCACGTCACGCACGATGCCGCGTTCGACGCATGCCGTTTGGGGAGGGCGCGGTGGGTGCAGAGTCAGATGCGGCGTGCCCTAGGCCGCGCGTGCCCGTGCACTGTTTTGGGCCTGGCCCAACAGCGCTCGGCACCGTGTATGGCCCAGGCCCGGGGGCTCCTGTCGGTGTACTAAAGTAGGGGTACCTTAGTATCCCGAACTTGTGCACGGGCAGTCGCAGCGACCCGCGGCAAGGCTTGCCGGGTGACCGCCAAGACCCTCCATGGATCCTTTAGGAGCCATTCAAGAACAAAGTAAACAAGGCCCCGGCAAGAGGAGCTTGCCGGGAAGGAGACAAGACCCCGGCAAGAGGAGCTTGCCGGGAAGGAGACGAGACCCTGGCAAGAGGAGCTTTCGCTGCGGCGCACTGCGCGCCCCGACAAGGCCCGGTGAGCGACAAGCTCCCGGACGCGACAAGACAACATCCGCGACAAGGCACTTGCCGCGGCAAGCTAGTACCCCGCAGCGCGCGCTCTAGCTCACCCACCAACGTGTCGCCCTGGGACCATTCCTGGCGTACATGGCGGGAGGCTGTGCAGCCGGGGGCATGCGGTGGCAAGCAGGCGCTGACAAGTAGCCATCGTGGCAAACGGTGGCGTTCCTAGCAGTCCCTCTCTGGGCCGTCAAGGTGACACAGACGGGCATTTAATGCCCTTGTCCCCTGCCGTCAGAGTTAGGTAGGATGCGACTGTAGCAGGCGGTGGAGCCAACTACCACCCCTTTTACATTTTTACCCTCACCTCTGTTGCCACGTGTCGGTGACCCCTTAGACATATAAAAGGAGGCCCATGCGCAACAGAGGAGGAGCACAGCCATTCTCACGCTCGGTCTCGCCAGCTGCTTGAGTGTACTGTAGCACTTGCCGCTCCCGAGCAAGAACTCAATACAACCACCAAAGCAGGAGTAGGGTTTTACGCATCCGTGCGGCCCGAACCTGGGTAAATCGATCGTCTCGCTCGTGTGTTTCGCCTCGATCTGCTCTTTGTGCATCCACCGCCCCCTGCCGAACCAAAAGGGGCTCGGTCCGCCGATCCCCATAGGTGTGCGAGGGACCAGACACCCCCGACACTGATATAATTACTTTGGTTGAATCTGATCCTTTCTATGGCTATGAATCTGAAACTGTTGTGGCACATCTTAATAAATCAAATGATATAGCCACCCTGTTCACTAATGATGAGAAAACTCGCTACTATTATATCCTTAAGATATTTCCGTTCTCATTAAAGGGTGATGCTAATATATGGTTTAATTCTCTTGATCCTGGTTGTGTGCGTAGTCCCTAGGATATGATTTATTACTTCTTTGCTAAATATTTCCCCGCTCATAAGAAACAAGCTGCTTTAAGGGAAATATATAATTTTGTGCAAATTGAAGAAGAGAGTCTCCCACAAGCTTGGGGGAGGCTTCTCCAATTACTTAATGCTTTGCCTGATCATCCTCTTAAGAAACATGAAATTCTTGATATCTTTTAAAATGGACTAACCGATGCTTCCAGAGACCACCTAGATAGTTGTGCTAGTTGCGTTTTCAGGGAAAGAACACCAGATGAAGCTGAAATTTTATTGAATAATATGTTGACCAATGAAAATAATTGGACACTTTCTGATCCAATTCCTGAACCAACTCCTAAGCCAACTCTGAAGAAAATGGGTATTCTATTTCTCAGTCCTGAAGATATGCAAGAGGCAAAGAAATCTATGTATGGAAAAGGTAATAAAGGTGAAGATGTTAAGAATTTATCTCCTATTGAAGAAACACATTGTCACAGCCCTAGAATATTGCCTGTAAATAGTTGCATCTTCATTCAGGCATCATATTTAAATTTCTGAAACTTGAATTGAGGATTGTTGAAGCCTCAAAACTTTAGTTAAAAGAAGGGCAAGAACCCTTTAAATTGCATTTAGTGAATCCAAAATTCCCTAAAATTAATTTTGAGAATTTTGGCAAGGGTTATATACCAAACCAAAATTTTGGAACATTTCTAAGAAATAATTTGGTCTCTGAATTGAAAACAATATTCTATTTGAATTTGAAAACATATTCAAATATATATATGGATATGTCTTTAAATGCTCTGTGATAATTTATGTGCATTTGGAAATGTCCAATGAGCAACATAAATTATACTTGGAGGATATTTGGCACTGTTTGGATTGTTCTAAATTTTATACAGTGGCAAGTTTAAATAAATAAAAGA
Source organism: Triticum monococcum (assembly GCA_034509565.1). Lineage (NCBI taxonomy): Eukaryota > Viridiplantae > Streptophyta > Magnoliopsida > Poales > Poaceae > Triticum > Triticum monococcum. The sequence continues at coordinate 782,238,697 of CM067842.1, read as the reverse complement.
AAACAAAATACAAATTAAAACAGAGCAGAAAAACTCACCTGGGCTTCTTACCTGTAGCAGCAGCCCACCAGAGAGGCCAGCCCACCTGTGCGGCCTGCTGTTGAAGCCGGCCCAGCCCAGCCACCCCCCTGCCAGTTGTCTTCCTCCTCTCGCCAGAAGGCAGAGGAGAAGCTAGCCACGGCGCCACGGCGTGCCACGCTGGCAGCTGCCTGCCTGGCTGTTCCCTCGTCGCCCTGGACGTCTTCCGCGATGCCACGCAACCCCCCGACCCCTCTCACTCTCCCTGTGCTCCTCCCCCTCCTCTGTTTCTCTCTCCCGAGTACACCGAGCGCAGCTGTCGCCGCCATTCGCTGCCACCGCCTCCCCCTCGCCTCTACGACATGCCCAGGAGCTCCGCCACCATCTCTGACGTCTCTCTGTCGACTCACGCGACACCAAACGCCCCGAAGTGCCGGCCCTGACCTCTTCTTCCTCCTCGGGTCGCCGAGATCGCCACCGTCGCCCTGCTCGCTCCGGACCTCCCCCGCGCCCACTGACCTTCCCATCGTGCTCGTGGTGAGCTTCTCTTCCTCCTCCTCTGAACCCCGTTGCTCGCCGCCTCCTCTAGGCCATAGTTGCGCAGACGCCGAAGCTCGCCGGCGTCGTGCCTCGTCGCCGCCGCGGCCACAGCTGCTGCCACCCGCGTCCTAGCTTTGCTCCGTGCTCAGCACTCTCCCAGGAGCCGGGCGCGCCCACCCATTTGACCTGTTGTGCCCCCTAGCGCCAAACCGAACCTATCCGAACTCCGGCCGCCGCCGATTTGGTCGCCGCCGTCGATCCTGACCACCGCAACTCCTACCACCACCACCAATGGATGCGCCTCACTCCTAGGAACCCATAGGTGCAACCCGCACATCGAATGGTGCCTTGTAGAGCTTTTCCGAGCCGCCCCGCCGTCCCTGTAGCCGCCGGCGACCGCTGACCATTGACCGGCGTGGGTTAACCCCACTGCCCGGTTTGACCTCCCTCTCTCTCACTGACTTACGGGCCCCGCCCGACTAATTACTCTAGTTAGCACTAATTAACTAGTTAGGTTAGTTACTACAATCGCTGACCAGTGGGTCCAGGCTAGTTAGTTATGGCTAACTAACTTAGTTAGTTGACTGGGTCACTGACCAGTGGATCCCACCGGTCAGGTTTGACCTTGTCGACGCCTTTGACCTGCTGACATTACCCTGACGTCAGGGTGACGTAGTAATTACTTTCTGTAATTTTGAAATAAATCATAAATGATTTATTATTTTCAAAAAATATCCAAAACTTCTAAAAATCATAGAAAATTAACCGTAACTCCAAATGAAACAAATTATATATGAAAAATGATCAGAAAAATCCAAAGATTCTGTTTATGTCATTTTCATGCATGTTAGAGCAACTTATATCCTCTGTTTAGGACAATTCAATTAAATGGCATTTAAGAAAGCACATACGGGGTTTGAATTTGAACCTAGGGTTCAAACCAACTTCATTTAATATGGTTGCTAGTTGCATTAGTTCAATCAACAACATATTGCCATGTCATGAGCATGCATCATATTGTTGCATTGCATTGATTGTGTTTCCTTCTTTATTGCCGGAAGTTGTCCCCTCTCGCTAGACGTGGTTTCGACGATGAGTTCGATGACACCGATGAAGAGCTATACTATCTTCAGAAGTGCCAGGCAAGCAAAACCCCCTTGTTCATTCCGATACAATCCCACTCTCACTACAGGAATCAGCTACTTTGCCGTCCGCCACGGCGGACGGCATAGGCATGAACGGCGGACGGCAAAGAGCTTTGCCATCAGCCGCGGACGGCAAAAGGCTCCGGCAAAGTAGGCCTCGGTAAACAGTTTCTTTGCCGTCTGCTACTGATGGCAAAGTCTTTGACGTCTGCGGCGGAGGGCAAAGAGAGCGCGGCGGACGGCAAAGAGAGCGGACGGCAATAATTGCGCTCTCAGTCCATTAAGTGGCTAACGACAGGCCTTTGCCGTCCGCCGCTGATGGCAAAATTTCTAGTGTCTTTGCCGTCAGCCGTATGATGTCATCTACACGTCACTACATGGCAAGTTCTTTGCCGTCTACCACTGATGGCAAAGTCTTTGCCGTCTGCCACTGTAGGCAAACTGACCAAATGGGTCAGCTCCCAGGAAGCACAACAAGATGCCACGTGGCTTCTTTGCCGTCCGCGGCAGACGGCAAAGAGTAGGTTGCCGTTGGTGACAGACGGCAAAGAGCCTGCATATTGGCTCTTTTATCTGTTTTTATTAAATCCAACAATTTTCATCACAAATATATATGACATATATAGATATATTTCAAAAGGCCATTATAGAGCAAACATATAAGATATCCAACACATAACTTCATCATCCAACCATATATATTACATGCATAGTTCCATCATACATAACAAGTTCAACATAGAGGCATCCAACCATATATATTACAATAGTTTCATCCAACGATACATGCATAGTTCAACAATACAAAAGAAACAGAGAAAGGGATAAGGAGCACTCCATCTATGCAAGCTTTCGTCAAGTGAATGAAATCTGCAAAATGAAAAATAAGAAAGTTAGAACAAGAAGAGTAGAATAAGAAGAAGAGTAGAACAAGAAGAAGACTAGAACAGGAACAGTATGTCATTTATGAGCTAACTTACGTGAAATGGATCATATATGAGCTAACTAAGTTGAAATGGGTCGTTTATGAGCTAGCTAAGGTGAAATGGATCATTTATGAGCTAACTTAGTTGAAATGGGTCATTTATGAGCTAGCTAAGGTGAAATGATCATTTATGAGCTAACTTAGTTGAAATGGGTCGTTTATGAGCTAAGTAAGGTCAAATGGATCGTTTTTGAGGTAACTAAGGTGAAATGGATCGTTTTTAGCTAACTTAGGTGAAATGGATCATTTATGAGCTAACTTAGTTGAAATGGATCGTTTTTGAGCTAACTTAGGTGAAATGGATCATTTATGAGCTAATTTAGTTGAAATGGATCTTTTTGAGCTAACTTAGGTGAAATGGATCATTTAAGAGCTAATTTAGGTGAAATGGATCGTTTTTTAGCTAACTTGGTGAAATGGATCGTTTATGAGCTAAATTAGTTGAAATGGATCGTTTATGAGATAACCTAGGTAAGATGGGTCATTTTGGAGTTAACCTAGGTGAAATGGGTCATTTTAAAGCTAACGTAGGTAAAATGGATCATTTAGGAGCTAATCTAGGTAAAATGGGTCATTTTTGAGCTAACTTGGATGAACTGGATCATTTATAAGCTAACCTAGGTAAAATGGGTCATTTTAGAGCTAACTTAGGTAAAATGGATCGTCTATGAGCTAACTAAGCTAATTATGCAATTTTTGACATAAGTAAGCTAAGTACAGATCGTTTTAGAGCTAACATAGGTAAAATGGATGGTTTTGGAGGTCAGTAAGCTTATTGAGTCATTTTGGAGGAGAAGAAGCTAAGTCTAGGTCATTATGGTAAGCATTGGAGGAAATAAAGCTAAGTCTAGGTCTTTATGCATGTGTTAAGCAAAACACTAGATAAACTTACCAAGATCCAGGAGGTGTAGGAGCGGGGTGGCTCATGTTGGTAGCTGGAGAAGGATCGTGCGATGCTTGTCTGGAGTTACGATGCACCAAAGATCATTTCCAATGTCTTGTTAGCATGATGACACTCAAATGTTAAGACTAGCAAGTAATGTCCATTCAAATAAAACTCACCGTGGTCCCAGGAACAATCACTGGCATCGGCGGAGCGGTCTGACCTGTCTTCTCGCACACAGACTGCACATTTGGTTTTGACGACTCAGTCATACTAGTTAGTAATGAGAAAAACACTACAAGAATGTTTTGGCTAATCTGCAGAAGAAACTTACCACAAGGAGCTCGTACATGGCCCTTGCCTGCATGTCATTCCGTGCCCTCTCCTCCTCCATCATCTTTGCCGTCCTCTCCTCCAACTCCCGCTGCCTCTCCGCCGCCTCCGCCAGAAGTTTCTCCGTTCTATCTCTCTCACTCTGTATAGCAGCCTGCAACACCACTCACATGACCATTTGTAATCATTGATGGAAGCGCACACAATGTAATGGAGAAAGATAACTGAGTACGTATCACTAACCTTGATGGCGAGTTGCACTGGCCGTTCACGAGGCCTTATCTCAGGAGCGGAGCTCGACTGGCGCGCCTTGATCTCCGGGAGAGTGCTAGGACAATGGATAAGTCCATCTCCAATGGCTATGGAGCCATGGGACCTCCCGCCAGCAGATATCATCAACAGCTCTGGATCAATGGGACCCTGACTCGGGTTAAAGTCCTCCCCTTTCCTCGCCTTCCCCTCATCTCTATATCTCACGAGCTTGTTGTGGGAGGAGATGTTGGTGAAGTTGTTTGCATCATCGAGGTCAGACTGAGAGAAAGCCTTGACTTTCTTGAAAGAGGCAGTGTGGGCCATGGCATACAGGTCGTACACCTCTGGCACCTTATCCGCCTTATTGTAGCGTGCCTGAAAGAGAGAAACAATGAAAATTAGTAATTAAAGGGCTCAAGCTAGCATGATGAATGAATTGCATGAATCATGAAGCAAACCACATACCCAGTTGCGCCCGAACTGATATAAGTTGGAGCTGCCTTGATGGTGTGGCACACCTTCCATTTGGGCACGTTTGTCCTTGGCCTCGTTGTGGAGGGCTAGCCATTGTTTTGAGCACCACTCATCGACCAACATCTCCCAACAATCCATCCGATCCTCACACCATCTCGGAGGCGCCTAAGTTAGCAAATAGAAACTTGAGCGCTACGGCTAAGAATTACTAAATGAAGGAACTTAAGTAGAGAAGGCCTTAAGAATTACCTTCATGTACTGCTCCTTACTCAGGAACTTATCGCGGCACGCCGGCTTGGTCTTCTTGATACCACGCAAGGTGTAGTAGTCTCGAACAGCCCATATGAAGGTCCGTTTGCTAAAGGCGTCGTATGTCTTGAACCCATTATCCCAAGCTTCTTGCAATTCGTCCTTAAGCGGCTGCATGTACACATTCATATTTTTGCCCGGATAGTTGGGTCCTGGAATTATCAACATCAGGAAAATGTTCTTTCTTTGCAAAATCTGTCCGGGGGGGGGGGGGAGATTGAGTGGAAAGACAAATACGGGCCAACAACTCTATTGGGCTGCCGTCATACCAAACACACTGAACCCATCCGTGCTGATGCCGACTCGAGGATGCCTCAGATCTGCCACTTTGTCAGCATGTAATTCATCAAACTTTTTCCACCCAACACCATCCGATGTGTGTACCATCATCAAATTCCCATTTGCATCTAGTTCGGTTCTTTTGCCTGTTTTGTGCCATGTCATCTGTCTGGCCGTCTCTTCGACCATGAAAAGACGTTGAAGTCTTGGTACGATTGGCATATACCGAAGAACACTAACGGGGATTTTGGTCTGTGTCTTCTCACCCATACCGTTGTCTACCACAATATACCTGGAAGACTTGCAAATGGGACAATAGTTCAAGTCCGCATAGTCAAGCCTAAATAAGGCACATCCTTTCTCACAGGCATGTATCTTCTCATAGGGCATCTTCAGTGCACGGAGGATTTTGTCCGACTGGTACAGGTTTGCAGGCGTTACATGGCCTTTGGGTAGAAAGCGTCCAAATACTGTCATAATTGCATCATAGCATTCTCTACCCAAGTTGAACTGAGCCTTCAGAGCCATTACTTGTGAGATGGCATCCAACTGACAAAGCTCAGTGTGCTCGTGGAGTGGACGTTTCGAAGACTCCAACATTTCATTGAAGGCCTTTGCAGATTCCTCCATCTCCTCGTCCGAATCCCGAGCATCATCATAGCCTTGCACCATGTTTTCCATCCCGGTACCATGCTCGTCGGTGCGATGATGATCCACCTCAGCTCGGTCACGTTGGGTAGACTCACCATGAAATGTCCACACCGTATAATCGGGCGTAAAACCACTCTTCTGTAGGTGTTTGCCCATTTCAGCCTCTGTCTTCTTTTCCCAATTGCCGCACGAGAAACAGGGGCACCAGGTTTTCTTTTGGCCATTTGCAAATGCGGCTTGCACAAACCCCTTAGTTTTTGTGAACCATTCAGCGCTCCATTTGTTCTGACCAGTGTGACCGGTATACATCCAAGCACGGTCACTCATCTTGACTTTCAGAGCTACTGGACACACAACAATTATATATTTAATTCACCATGTATATATTCATCAGTTGATCTACTTTGTCAATTTTATTACGTCCATGTAACCTACACTCTAATAGGTAATGATAGGTCCTAATCCCACCCGTGTATGTGTAGATTGGGTTTATTTTCCCATGCTATGCTCCGGATCCGACGCAAAATTTCGGCAGCACCTCTCCGCTGTTCTCCTGATACACGTCTCTGCAATAAACAGAGAGGATGTGTACCCGGAGAACAACAGGGGAGGCACTGACGAAATATATGCGTCTGATCCGGAGCAAAGCATATGGGAAAACGAACCCAATCTACACATACTCGGGCTGTCCATGGATAGCGTTGGACAATTCGAAAGAATCAATGTTATAAATATGCAAATGCATGCATATTTATAACTATGACGCTTTCGAACGGGAGACACATATTGGTTACGCATACTGATGATTCAAGACACATATATAGCTAGCTATCAAGTTTCATCAGAATAGATCAAATAATTAATGGGGGAGGAGGACTTGTCATTTGTGCTCACCCACGAACGAAGGGGCAGAGCTCGTCAAACGCATGGCAAGGTCGTCGAACACCAAACCTCGCAGTGATGAAACAACTGCACATTTAAAACTACACGATCAACACAATTATATATGATGTTTTTCATAACTAAATCGAAAAATATATGACCTAACTAATAATTCACAAATATATGACCCCGTCGGCCTCTGGAAGACCAAAGAACACCTTTTCGGGAGGTGTCGGTGGTTGGGGTGTCTTGTCGGTGTCGGGGTGCCGTGTCGGGGTCGGGGGTCGGGGTGTCGTGTCGATGTCGGGGTAGTGCCGTGTCGGTGTCGGGGTGTTGTTTCGGGGTCGGGGTGTGGTGTCGGGGTCAGGGTGTCGGGTCAGGCTCGGGGTCGGGGTGTCGGGTCAGGCTCGGGGTGTCGGGGTGTCGGGGTCGGGGTCAGGGTGTCGGGTCAGGCTTGGGGGGTCGGGGTGTCGGGGTCGGGGTTGGGGTGTCGGGGTCGGGGTCGGGGTGTCGGGGTCGGGGTCGGGGTCGGGGTCTCGGGGTCGAGGTGTCGTGTCGGGGTGCCGGGTCGGGGTCTGGGTACCGTGTCGGGTCGGGGTCGGGGTGTCGGGGTCGGGGTCGAGGTGTCGGGACAGGCTTGGGGGGTCGGGGTGTCGGGGTCGGGGTGTCGGAGTCGGGGTCGGGGTCGGGGTCGGGGTCGGAGTCGGGGTGTCGGGGTCGGGGTCGGGGTCTCGGGGTCGGGGTGTCGTGTCGGGGTGCCGGGTCGGGGTCAGGGTACCGTGTCGGGTCGGGTTTTTTTCCTTTTCTTCTTCTTCCTCTTTTTCCTTTTCTTCCTTTTTTTTCCTTCTTCTTCTTCTTCTTCTTCTTCTTCTTCTTCTTCTTCTTCTTCTTCTTCTTCTTCTTCTTCTTCTTCTTCTTCTTCTTCTTCTTCTTCTTCTTCTTCTTCTTCTTCTTGCTCCTCCTTTCCTTTTTCCTCTTCTTCTTCTCCTGCTCTCCTCTTTCTTCTTCTTCTTCTTCTTCCTCCTTTCCTTTTTTCTCTTCTTCTTCTCCTCCTCTCCTCGTTTTTCTTCTTCTCCCTCCTCTTCTTCTTTTTTCTTCTCCTCCTCCTCCTCTTCTTCTTCTTCTCCTGATCTCCTCTTTTTCTCTTTTTCTTCTTTCCTAAAACTAAACTAAACCTAAACCTAAAACTTAAAAAAACAGAAAAAGAAAAAAACTAAATCTAAACCTAAAGCTAAACTAAAACTAAACCTATAAACCTAAAACTAATCCTAAATCTAAACTAAACATAAACCTAAAACTAAAAAAACAGAAAAAGGAAAAAAAGGAAGAAGATCACCTGCAGGGTGGAGGAGGGGGGCGGTGCGGCCTGGGGTGGCGGAGGAGCGGGGCGGGGCGGCCTGGGGCGGCGGAGGAGGGGGGCGGGGCGGCCTTGGGCGGTGGCGCCGGGCCCGGCCGAGGCGGCGGGGCATGGAGGTGCCGGGGCGTGGCGGCGCCCAGACGGCAGGGCGGTGGGGGCGGCGCGGGCGACGGGGCGGGGGGGGGCGCCGGGGCGGCGGCGGGGGGCGCTGGGGCGGCGGCGGGGCGTGGTGCGACGGGGCGGTGGAGAGAGGGGGAGGGGTGTGGGGCGTGGCACCGTTAACATTACGTGGGGCCTCCCTCTTTGCCCTCCGCGGCATTTTGCCGTCCGCGGCACTTTGCCGTCCGCCTTCTTGCTCTTTGTCGTCCGCTAGCGGACGGCAAAGAGGGGGCCCGTTAGGTTTTTTTTTGCAGTTCGTCAGTGGGGCCCCTCCCTCTTTGCCGTTCGCTAGCCGATGGTAAAGAATCTTTGCCGTCCGCTAGCAGACGGCAAAGAGCTGGCTGATGGCAAACTTGGTCTTTGCCATCAGCCAGTTCTTTGCCGTCTGCTTTTTGGAAGCTGATGGCGCTTCTTTGCCATCCGCTAGCGGACGACAAAGAACTGGCAGATGGCAAACTAGCTGATTCCAGTAGTGATCTCTCGCTCCTGTTCTCTTTTACTGCATTAGGACAACAATGATTCATCTGTTACTTGTTGCGGTAGTTGAACCCCTTATCCTCTGCATGACCTGTCATTGCCACAATAAATAGATGAAACCCACTAGCATGAGTAGGAATTGTTTGAGCCCTGATGTGCCTACTCATTCATGCTTATTTGTCATGCCTGCTACTGCTTAGAGTTGGGTCAGGTCTGATTCATCGGGGATGAATTGGAACAGTGATGAACATGTCCTACTGTGTGTGAGCTAAGTGTGTGAACACGATTTGGTAAAGGTAGCGGTGAGAGGCCATGTAGGAGTACATGGTGGGTTGTCTCATTGAAACCGTTCTTAGGAACTGAGTTCTGTGTTTGTGATCCATGACCAGCTACTACCACGCATTGGGCCCGAAACCAATGGACCCTCTCGACTTATTAACTTCCCTTGTCCTCTATCCAGGAGTTGCAACTAGTGTCTGGTGTTTGTAGGATATGTGTTGGTGGCTGTTCGTAGCACTGACCCTAGGGGTGGGCTATGATGCGGTAGATACACCATGGCACGGTGTACCGGGCGCCCGTTTGGTGTCTCGGGAACCCTGCACACATCGTTTGGGGCTGCGAGCGAAACTCCGGCCGGATCTCCTCGCGGATGGAACCCGAATAGGTGATAAACCTAGACTAGAGACTTGTGTGGTTAGTCAGGTCATGGCCGACTCCCTCGCCAGGCTTACACTTGAAGGTTGCCGAGGGACACGACGTGTACATGGTGGTAAGTGGCGAGAGCGTGTGTGAAGAAGTACACCCCTGCAGGGTTATAAATGATCTATTCGAATAGCTGTGTCCGCGGTAAAGGACTTCTGGGTTGCCTATAACAGTTCATAGACAAGTGAAAGTGGATACTCTAAAACTCGCAAGATAAGCGTGAGTGCTATGGATGGCGTTCTCGTAGGGAGACGGGAGCGGATCCATAGTGGTGTATTGATATGGTGAATATGTGGACTCGTGTGCGCCACCTCAAAAGAGTTGCTTGCAGTCGTAGTTCAGGTTAGCCACTGAGTCAAAGCTGGCTTGCTGTAGTTAAACTCCACTACCCCTTTGTTGATACCGATGCATATGTAGTTAGTTCTGATGTAAGTCTTGCTGGGTACATTTGTACTCACGTTTGCCTATTCTATGTTTTTGCAGAGAGACGTCAGTCTCGCTAGTAGTTCCGTGTGGACTTCGACGTTTAGCTTGATACCTCAGCTACGATCTTGTGCCCTCAGCAGGATCTGGTAGATAGTCAGGCTTCTTAGCCTTTTTCATTTGTAGATGTCTGTACTCAGACATGTTAAGCTTCCGCATGTGCTTTGATTTGTATGCTATGGTTGTTGGGTCATGAGACCCATGTTTGTATATCTCGCTCCTCGGAGCCTAATGAATAACACTTGAGTTGTAGAGTTTTGTTGTGATGCCATGTTGTATTTGCACATATCGAGCATATTGTGTGTATGATTGAAACGCTTGGTATGTGTGGGATCCGACAATCTAGTTGTTTATCCTTGGCAGCCTCTCTTATGGGGAAATGTAGTCTAGTGCTCCTTGAGCCATAGTAGTCCGCTACAGCCCGGTTCACCGGAGTCCTGCTAGCCCAGCACTACTGCTCAAGACACTTGACTGGCCGGCATGTGTTTCACTTTGTTCCTATGTCTGTCCCTTGGGGGAAATGTCACACGGTGATTTCCGGAGTCCTGCCTAGCCTGCTACAGCCCGGGTTACCCGGAGTCCTGCTAGCCCAGTGCTACAGCCCGGATTCACACGCTGTTAACCGACATGCTCGATGTGATTCATGAATGCCTGTCTCCATAGGTCTGTGCCGCTTTGGGTTCACGACTAGCCATGTCGGCCCGGGTTCTCTGTCATATGGATGCTAGGGACACTATCATATACGTGAGCCAAAAGGCGCAAACAGTCCCGGGCCATGGTAAGGCGACACCCGTGGGGATACCATGCGTGAGGCCGCAATGTGATATGAGGTGTTACCGGTTAGATCAATGTGACTTGGAATCGGGGTCCTGACACACATGGTCTTAATTTACGGGTTGTTGAAGAAATACATGGTCTTGATAACCCGAAACAGGTAGTAAAGGTAAATTCTCTCTATAGATATGATAAAGCTGAAATCCCATTTACTAAGTTTGCTAGCCCATGCTTGGATGAGTTTGATGACTTTATGGTCAAACAAGAAAACTTCAATGCTTATTTTGGTAGAGAATTAAAACGCAATGCTGATATGTTTGAACACTTGGGTGATTATATGGCTAATATTGAAGGTGAACTTAAACTTATTAGTAAACATGCTTCTATGGTTACAAGCCAAGTAGAACAAGTACTTAAAGCTCAGAATGATTTGCTCAATGAATTGAATAGTAAGAAAAATGATAATGTTGTTAGAGTTATGACTTGAGGTGGTAAAATGACTCAGGAACCTTTGTATCCTGAGGGCCATCCTAATAGATCTGAGCAAGATTCTCAGAGAAATAATATTGATGCACCTAGTCCTTCTAAAAGGAAGAAAAAGAAAAATGATAGGACTTTGCATGCTTCTAGTGAACCTTATGTTGACACACCTGAGAATCCCAATGATATTTCTATTTCTGATGTTGAAACACAATATGGTAATGAGCATGAACCTAGTGATAATGTTAATAATGATGTTCATGTTTATGCTTGTCGGAGTAATGGGCCACGGGTAGGCTAACCCAGGCCCAGAACCTTTCAAGACATTAAGGCAGACTGCGCCCCTCGAGACCCCAGGACGAAGAGCCGGCTTCTGAGAGTCGGCGGCGAGGCGGCCGGCTGCCCAATCGGGCCCGAGTCCTAGGAACGACTTCAGGATGAGCCGACTCCTGACTGGCGACTTCCAGAGAAGCCGGCCTTGGGAAGTCGGCCCGCGACGCCAACAACCCCCATGCCCCCATAAAGAGGGACGGGATGGGGAGTGGCCACAGTAAGGTCCACTCCCACCCCTTTTTCCAAGGGCAGGCGTGGCTATAGTACATCGTACCCGCGGAGATCTCCAAGCGGTGCGACACTGTTGCCATGCCAGCCCTGACATCAGCCCCAGGGGTGGAGCCCTGTGCCCATGACGGCCTGCTGGTACGACCCAGGAATGATGGGTCCCACCAGTCGGCGGGCGTACGAAAGACGGCGAAAGCACCACCAGTCGGCCTGGATGGGAGTCGGCCACCAGAAGTCGGCTGGCCCCTCCCACGGGCCTCACGCGCCATTAATCAGACATGACAAGTAGTGGCCACAGTGATCGCCCGCCAGACGGCGGGGCTGTCGCCACGACCTCATGACCGAGCATGCATCATTAGAGGCACAGCTACAGTAATCTGCAGCTGGCAAAGACCTGCCCACAGCGAACGCGGCCTGTCGGCTCCACACAAGCCAGTCGGCGGGGCCCACCAGTCAGTGGGCCCCAGGAGTCGGCGGATAAGATGGCGGCCAGAGAGACTGACGGCTGGGCCCGCGCCCAGCCGGATTACCATTGTACCCCTCGGGGTAGGCCTATATAAACCCCCCAGGGCATCCATGCAAAGTGTTTGGAATCCATTAGCACTAGACCAGATCATATAGGAAGGAGAGAGCTAGCCTTGCCTTCTCCTACCTCCAGGAAACACCTCAAGGAGCAACCGTGTAAACGCTTTGCCATAGTGATCATGCGGAGACCCCGTAGAGCAGCAGTAGGGGTATTATCTCCCCGTAGAGCCCTGAAGCTGGGTACGATTCGCCGGCGTGCATGTCTTCGCCTTATCCCGTTTCCAGGCACCGGCGGCGTTCTACTCGCCCCCACCATGATAAGCCATCCTTTGGCATATGTCGCACCCAACCTCTGACATTTGGCGCCCACCGTGGGGCATGGTGCTCCGTCGTCCGGAGACCTGCTCTGGACGGGAACCCTTTTTCTCCCTGGTGAGCGCAGCTAGCCCGACACGCCAGACGGAGTTTGCGCTGACGCGCTGCACGACGTTGAGATCGCCTGTGCAGCCAGCTGCCTCACTGATCTTGTCAGCAAGGTTCGCCTCTCCGACGAACCTGCATCCAACGCAGGTATGGGCGGCTCCGAGAGCCTCCTTGCTGGCCTCCTCGACGAACTCCACGTGGCCGGCAAGCCTGCCGTGGACTTGGAGTCTGTAGGCTCCACGGACCCGATGCTGGTCGACTCCGACACCGCGTCGCTCGATGCGTTCCCCACCAACATGGTGGTCTACGACGAGCCTCTCCCTCACGCGGAGAGCGACAGAAGCACCATCACCGAGGTGCTCGTCATCGGTCATGACGAGCCTCCCGGTGGAGGAGCGCATGACCCACTTGGCGCGGCACTACAAGACCTGACTGCGCCCATTCCGGAAGACGCTGACACAGAGACGTTGGAGGCGCGCCGCCTTCAGCTTGTCGAAGGCGCGAAGAAGCTGGCTAGCATGAGACGCTTGTCAGAAGCCTACCAACGTGAGATGGATCGCGCTGTGGGTGGCTCGCCAGCCCCAGCTGGGCCCAGCCACCTTAGCGCGGTCCAGCAGCACAGGATGACTGTCCGCCTCCTCCTCCTCGGAAGGACAGGCGAGTCTCCCCGCCACTTGTTGACCATCCGACTCTCGGCGACCGCCTTGGACGCCGAGAGGGAGTCGGAGAAAACGACGCCCGTCACCGGATCGACCGACTTCACCGATCCCTGGTGCTGGATGAAGAAGATGAGTTGGGTCCGCCTTGTTTCGGGCCCCGCATTCGAGACGAGTCCTTTCCCAAAGGGTTCACGCTCCCAAGAGACACGCCCAAGTACACCGGCTCCATGAAGCCGGAGGACTGGCTGGTTGACTACTCCACGACTGTCAACATAGCGAAAGGCAACAAGCGTGTCACCGTAAAATACGTTCCGCTCATGCTCCAGGGCACGGCCTGGACATGGCTGAACAGCCTGAAGCCCCGCAACATCAACAGCTGGGTCGACTTCACCGAAGCATCCGTCCGCAACTTCACAAGCACGTACAAGCGTCCTCCCAAGCCTCGTCAGCTTTCCTTGTGCATGCAAGGCCCCAACAAGTCAACTGACGACTACCTCACGCGTTGGGCCGAGCTTCGGAACTCCTGCGAGGGCGTGCACGAGGTGCAGGCTATCGAGTACTTCACCGCCAGGTGCAGAGAAGGCACCCTCCTCAAGCACAAGCTCATCTGCGACGAGACAGAAACCCTCGACGAGCTGCTGATCATAGCAGACAAGTATGCCACGGCCGACTCCTCCATGAAGGCGGAGATTCAAGTTAGCGCGACTGGCAAAGTGGCCCCTCAGGCTCCTAGAACTCTGGCGGGAGACGCCAGTCGGCGGCAATAGCAGAACGACCACAAGCGCAAGGCCCCGCAACCGGCTTCTAGCAGCCGGCAGGTCGCGCCAGTTGAAGACCAGCAGCCGGATGGGCAGCCTCCACCCAAGTGACAGAAAGGTGGCAAGCCCAACTGCTTGCTGGCTTTCTCATATGAGCAGACTCTGGATGGTCCTTGCAAGCTCCATAGCGGCGCGAAGCTGTCGAACCACACCACCCGGAAGTGCCATTGGCTCACCAGGATAGCCAAAGGAGACGACCTCCTACCTCCCCCGCCTGCTGGGCAGCAGCCTCCGCCTCCGCCCCAGCAGCCGGCTGTCAGGCCAATCGGCGCAGTACAAGACGAGTACCCCAAAGAGCACGGAGCCTACGTGATATTTACCAGCGTGGCTGATGATCAACGCAGCAGGCGGCTGTAGCGACAAGAGGTGAATGCAGTAGCATCAGAGGCGCCAGAGTTCATGCAATGGTCCGAGAAGCCTATCAGCTGGAGCAGGGCTGGTCACCCAGAGGTGATGCCGAGTCCGGGCTCTTATGCCTTGGTCTTGGATTCCACCTTTGCCACGGATAGGCGAGCTACTCGTTTCTCGCGAGTTCTAATAGAAGGAGGCAGCAGCAGCAACATCCTGTACAAGGACACCATGGAGAAGTTAGGAATCAAGCAAAGACAGCTTCGGAACAGCCGGACTGTGTTCCACGGCATTGTTCCTGGTCTTTCCTGCTCACCAATCGGCAAGATCCTGATGGACGTCCTCTTTGGAGACAAAGATCACTTCCGCCGGGAGTCAGTTTGGTTTGAGGTGGTGGACCTCGAGAGCCCATACCATGCATTACTTGGCCGACCCGCCCTGGCCAAGTTCATGGCGGTCCCCCTCTACGCCTACCTCAAAATGAAGATGCCTAGTTCCAGGGGGATTCTGACCATAGCCGACAACTATCAGAAGTCGTCTGCCTGCGCGGCTGAGAGTAGTCGGCTGGCCGAGTCCCTGGTGATCGCGGCCGAGAAGTAGCTCCTTGACCGGGTTGTGGCGATGGCCGGCAAGCAGCTAGAGGTGTCGCCTAACCCAAAGGAGTCGGAGGCTGAGGGTTCGTTCAAGCCGGCCAAAGAGACAAAGAAGATACCCTTGGATCCAGAGCACCCAGAGAGGTACGCTGTCGTAGGCGCAAACCTCGACAACAAATAGGAAGGCGAGCTCGTCGATTTCCTCCGTGAGAATCGAGACATCTTCGCATGGTCCCCCAAATACATGCCAGGTGTACCGACGGAATTCGCCGAGCACAAGTTACATGTCCGATCTGATGCAAAGCCGGTCAGGCAGCCCTTGCGCCGCCTATTAGAAGAAAAGAGAAGAGTTGTCGGAGAAGAGATAGCCCGACTCCTAGCAGCCGGCTTCATTATGGAAGTATTCTTTCCAGAGTGGCTAGCCAACCCGGTCCTGGTACTGAAGAAGAACAAACAGTGGTGAATGTGTATTGACTACACAAGCCTCAACAAGGCCTGCCCCAAGGACCCGTTCGCTTTACCAAGAATTGATCAGGTGATAGACTCCACAGCCGGATGCGAGCTGTTGAGCTTTTTGGATGCATATTTAGGATATCACCAGATCAAGCTGAACCCGGTTGACAGACTGAAGACCGCCTTCATCACGCCGTTTGGAGCCTTCTGCTACCTCACCATGACGTTCGGCTTAAGGAATGCCGGTGCCACCTTTCAGCGTTGCATGTAGAAGTGCCTCCTCAAGCAACTCCATAGAAACACCCACGTCTACATGGACGATGTGGTGGTGAAGACGGAAAAGCGTGGAACACTGCTGGAATACCTCAAGGAGACCTTTGAGAACCTGCGCCGATTCCAGATCAAGCTCAACCCTGAGAAGTGCGTCTTCGGAGTACCAGCCGGCCAACTCCTTGGCTTCCTGGTCTCTGAACGCGGCATAGAGTGCAACCCTGTAAAGATCAAGGTCATTGAGAGGATGGAGGTACCCAGCCGACTGTTGGACATGCAAAAGTTCACCGCCTACTTGGCGTCCATCAGCCGATTCATCAGTCGGTTGAGCGAGAAAGCTCTCCCCTTATACCAGCTCATGAAGAAGACCAGTTTTTTCGAGTGGAACCACAAGGCGGATGTTGGTGTACTAGAGTAGGGGTACCCTAGTATCCCGAACTTGTGCACGGGCAGTCGCAGCATCCCGCGACAAGGCTTGCCGGGTGACCGCCAAGGTCCTCCGTGGTTCCTTTTGGAGCCATTCAAGAACAAAGTATCCAAGCCAAGGAGACAAGACCCCGGCAAGAGGAGCTTGCCGGGAAGGCCAACCAAGGCATCTCAAGAAACTTGCCGCGACGCGCCACGCGTCCCGGCAAGGCCCGGTGAGCGACAAGCTCCCAGACGCGACAAGACAACGACCGCGGCAAGGCGCTTGCTGCGGCAAGCCTCCACTCTGTACCCGCGCTCCAGCACATCCACCAACGTGTCGCTCTGGGACCCTTCCAAGCGTACGTGGCGGGAGGCTGTGCAGCCAGCGGTACACGGTGGCAAGCGGCGCCGACAAGATTGCCATCGTGGCGAGCGGAGGCGTCCCTGACGGTCCCTTTTGCACTATTTGGGCGATGCAGACGGGCATTTAATGCCCTTGTCCCCTGACGTCAGGGTTAGGCATGATACACTGTAGTAGGCGGCGGTGCCAACCACAACGCCTTTTCCATTTTTACCCCTGTCTACGTTGCCACCTGTCGGTGACCCCTTGAGCATATAAAAGGAGGCCCATGCGCAACGTAGAGAAGGAGGTCAGCCAAACAGAACACTCACGCTCGGTCTCGTTAGCTGCTGGTGTGTACTGTAGCACTCGGCGCTCCCGAGCAAGAATTCAATACAAATCACAAAGCAGGAGTAGGGTTTTACGCATCCGTGCGGTCCGAACCTGGGTAAACTGATCGCGTGCTCATGTGCTTCGCCTCGATCTGCTCTTCGTGCGATCTCCGCCCCCCTGCCGAACCAAAAGGGGCTTGGTCCGCCGGTCCCATAGGTGTTCGTGGATTAGCACCCCCGACATCTTTGGCGCGCCAGGTAGGGGAGCGTCGAGGTTGTGTGAACCTGATCCGGCGTTCGCACGAGCTAAATCTTCATCGTCTTCATCGACATGCCGCCGAAGAAGAAGGCTTCGGAGGCGGCTGCTCCGTCCGCGCCGAACCCACCATCGCCGGAGCAAACGGCTGGTGGGGTAGACGCCGGCAGTAGAACGGGCATCGACGAGGGAGCTCACGGTGCTGCCAGGTCCAAGGACAAGGCTGCGCTGCCCATCAGCAGCGCAGTCGGCTCCCACAACGACCGGGCGCACTCCAAGACCTCGGCGTCCGTACATGCACCGCGCACATCCCAGGAGGCGCGGGACCGGCAGCGTCATGATACTCACGGTACCATACGCTTGCAGGACCAAGATCGAGCTGGTGGATCTCGGAGTGCTCAAGTCCAGCATGCACGCCAACATGCTGGCGCGAGCGAGGCACGGTCGCCTGGACGAGATACTACTCCTTCTAACATGGTTAGAAGTCCGAGCATATCCCGCTCCTCACACCGTTCGCCGCTGCCACCCGCCACTTTAGCGGAAGCTTTGGCGCGAGCTCAACTGCTCCTAGACTACCCTCCAGCGGCTGACAAGATCAACGACTGGAGGGCCACCATTCAGAGTCTCATCAGCTTCGCCAACGGCGACAATCCACGGCAGCCGAGTACTTCGCATCCACGGCAAGTCAGCCAGGAACAAGCCGGTGGCGACAAGACCGGTGGGGTGCAACCACCGTGCACTCTCCGCCCCGAAGGCCAAGATCGCCGACTCGCCGGATCCACCTCGACAGCGACTCCACCGCATCATCAGATCCACGAGCTCGTCGCGATCAGCGCCAAGTTCTTCACGAACGACAGCAAGAAGACGCTCGTACTCGCATCGAGCGCTGAAGAGAAGCGCGGCGTCAATCAGACCAGCGCGCTGGGCCCTCTGTTGACATGCATGCGCCAGGGGAACCAGGCGACTTACTGTACGCGGTAGGTTGCCCTGCGTTTACTCGTGAGCTGCGGCAAGTCCAGTGGCCCAGCAAGAAGAATTTCAAGCCAGACGTACCAGAGAAGTACGACGGCAAGTCGCATCCGTCGGAGTTCCTTAGCATCTACACCATCGCGGTGCAAGCTGCCGGGGGGCGGGACGACAAGGTCCTTGCCAACTACTTCCCGCTGGTGCTCAAGCCCAACGTCAGGTCCTGGCTCATGCATTTGCCGGAAAACTCCATATCCTCCTGGGCAGACCTGTGCCATCAGTTTGTCGGCGCCTTTACAGGCGGCCACAAACCTCATGGCCAAGAGAGTGACCTTCACTTGCTCGCCCAGAAGGAAGGAGAGCCCCTGCACAAATACATTCAGAGATTCAGCCGTGTACAGCACAACATCCCAGATGTCCACCCTGCCGCGGTCATCAGCGCGTTCCATCAGAACGTGCGTAACCGCAGGATGCGGGAGGAGATGGCGATGTGCAAGATCAGAGACGTCAGTGAGCTGTATGCCCTGGCCGACAAGTGTGCACGAGCTGAGGAAGGGAGGAAACTCCCCGGAGAGACTACAGGAGCAGGAGGATCTGACAGCGAGGATACTGCCCCGGCAAAGAAAAACCGGCGGCGGAACAACATGAAGAAGAAAGGCAAAGATGTGCTAGTCGTTGAGCAGTCCAGCAACGACGGTGGCGCCAAGAAAGCCAAAGCTGGTAGCTCCGGCAAGGAGATTGCCGCATGCACCAACTGCCAGGCTATGGCGGTCGCCAACAAGCAGGACGGCACCTACAAGCAGTACTGCAAGATCCACCGCACCAAGGGCCATGACCTCCAGAGCTGCAAGAAGGTCGAGCAGCTTGTCCAACAGCAAAAAGCTGAATACGAGCGACGCGACAAGGAGAGGGCCCAAGGAGGCGTTGGAGAATCCGGCAAGAAGCGCGCCGACGGGGGAGGACGCCGCGGCAAGGCCAAGCAGCGGCAAGGAGACAGACCTCCACGCGGCCGCGACAAGGATGAAGATGACGGCGACGACGAAGACATGGATGATGTCGAGACCAGTGAGCAGGAGTTCCAGAAAGCCATAGAAGTCTTGTGCATTGACGGTGGTGCTCCTCTGCATACTTCGCACCGCCAACTCAAGCAGTGGGTGCGGGAAGTTAATGCGGCAGAACCACCTGTCGAGTCGCGCAAGCTTCTGAAATGGTCTAGCATGCCTATCATCTTTGATATTGAGGACCACCCTGATCGCACAACTGCGGTCGGGTGCTTGCCGATGTTGGTTTCACGAACTATCCGCAACCTCAAGGTCACTAAGATGCTAGTTGACGGCGGGGCCGGCTTGAACCTGATCTCCTCCGCTGTACTCCAGAAACTCCAGATCCCTGACAGCGAGCTTGAAGAGACCGGCACATTCCAAGGAATTAACCCGGGAAGGAGCCAGCCGAAGGGGAAGGTCACGTTGCCGGTAACATTTGGTAGCGAGTTGAACTTCAGGACTGAGAGGGTCACTTTTGACGTTGCCGATTTTCCATTGCCTTACAATGGGATACTCGGCCGTCCAGCACTCGCCAAGTTCATGGCAGCCTCTCACTACGCATACAACATGCTCAAGATGCCAGGCCCGATAAGCGTCATCTTTGTCCCTGGCAAGAAGAAGGATGCTCTTATCTGCGCCGACAAGATCTACCGGGAAGCGGCAGCCGCAACAGACCGCAAGTCACTTGCCGTTGAAGCTCCCGGGGGGAAGAAGAAGACCAAGTCCGGCAAGAGTTCTGATGCTCACTCCGGCAAGCGCACCTCTTCGGAGTGCTACGCTCTGTCGAGGACGCACCATCGAGCTCCACCGGCAAGTGTAAGAAGGCAATGGCAGCTCCGCCAGAGACCAAGAAAGTGTCCGCCAAGGAGGACGGCACTGGTGGTACCTTCACCATCAGTGCCACTCTTGACCCTAAATAGGAAAGCGCGCTCATTGCTTTCCTGCGGGCGAACGTCGACGTGTTTGCGTGGCAACCGTCTGACATCCCCGGTGTTCCCAGGAAAGTAATTGAGCACCACCTTGCCGTTTGTCCTCATGCGCGGCCCGTCAAGCAGAAGGTCAGGAAGCAAGCAGTGGAGCGCCAAGAATTCATTGCAGAGGAGATCAAGAAATTGGAAGCAGCAAGCTTTGTCAGAGGAGTGCTCCATCCTACGTGGTTGGCCAATCCTGTAGTCGTGCGCAAGGCAAACGGGAAATGGAGGCTTTG
Organism: Triticum monococcum; assembly: GCA_034509565.1. NCBI lineage: Eukaryota > Viridiplantae > Streptophyta > Magnoliopsida > Poales > Poaceae > Triticum > Triticum monococcum. The sequence continues at coordinate 782,218,312 of CM067842.1, read as the reverse complement.
TATCGACTTTACCGATGTTAATAAAGCTTGTCCCAAAGACCCATTTCCCTTGCCGCGCATTGACCAGATTGTTGACTCCACGGCCGGATGTGACTTGCTTACATTTCTTGACGCATACTCAGGATATCATCAAATCTTCATGGCAGAAGAGGATGAGGAGAAGACCGCATTCATCACTCCATGTGGCACGTACTGTTTCATACGGATGCCTTTCGGTTTAAAGAATGCTGGTTCAACATTTGCGAGGGTAGTCCATGTCGCTCTTGAGCCGCAAATACACAGAAATGTGGAAGCCTACATGGATGATATAGTGGTCAAGAGCAAGGACAGGGCAACTCTGATTCAAGATTTAGACGAGACCTTTGCAAACCTGTGCAAGATCAACCTCAAGCTCAACCCCGAGAAGTGTGTGTTCGGAGTCCCTTCCGGCAAGCTTCTCGGGTTCTTCGTGTCTCAGCGGGGAATTGAAGACAATCCCGACAAGATCAGGGCCATTGAGCAGATCGAAGCACCAAAGCACGTCAAGGATGTACGAAGACTTGCCAGTTGCGTGGCTGCTCTCAGCAGGTTTATTTCTCGGTCTGCTGAGCGCGCCCTACCGTTTTTCAAAATTTTGAAAAAGGCAGGTCCAATGAAATGGACTCCGGAAGCGGAGGCTGCGCTGCAGGACTTGAAGAAATACCTGTCCTCCACTCCAACACTTGTCGCACCTAAGCCACAAGAGAAGTTGCTGCTGTATATAGCGGCAACCAATCAAGTGGTTAGTGCTGCGTTAGTAGCGGAGAGGGAGGCAGATGACGAGCCAGCAACCGCGGCAGGCGCATCCAGCGACAAGCAGGGGGCTTCCCCGACAAGCTCTGGTCCCGACAAAGATGGATCTGCACAGGTGCGCGAGGAGATACAGAAGAGAATGGTGCAGCGCCCAGTTTGCTTTGTCAGTTCCCTTCTGCAGGGGGCTAGGTTAAGGTACTCTGGTGTGCAGAAATTGCTTTTCGGCCTTCTCATGGCCTCGAGAAAGCTGCGCCATTACTTCCAAGCACATGAGATCATAGTTTTCACTCGCTTTCCGCTGAAGAGGATACTGCAGAATCCAGAAGCAACAGGCAGGATTGTTGAGTGGGCACTAGAACTGTCAAGCTTTGGCCTCAAGTTTGAGAGTACTTCAACTATCCAAAGCAGAGCATTGGCAGAATTCATAGCAGAGTGGACGCCAACACCAGATGAAGAAATTCCAGAAACGAGCATCCCCGTCAAGGAAGCAAGTAAAGCGTGGCTCATGTACTTTGACGGTGCCTTCTCGCTGCAAGGCGCCGGCGCTGGGGTGCTGCTTGTCGCACCCACCGGAGAGCACCTCAAGTACGTAGTCCAGATGCACTTTCCCAAGGAGCAAGTGACAAACAATACTGCAGAGTATGAAGGCTTGCTTGCCGGTCTCAGGATCGTGGCAGACCTTGGGATTAAGAAGCTCATTGTCAGGGGTGACTCGCAGCTTGTCGTCCGCCAAGCGAACAAGAGTTATCAGAGTCCGTTGATGGAAGCCTACGTTGACGAAGTGAGAAAGGTAGAAGAGCACTTTGACGGCCTACAGATGGAGCATGTTCCAAGAGCTCAGAACGACATTGCCGATGGCCTGTCAAAGTGCGCCGCACTGAAGTTACCTGTGGAACCAGGGATCTTTGTGCTCATGCTGACTCAACCGTCCGTAACGTCATCAACTGGACAGAGCAAGAAAAGGAAGTTGATTTCTGGTGACTATTTTCCGGCAGAGTTTCCCAAAGCCGCCGCCAAGAAGGTCCCCAAGATCAACACCAAGAGTGCTGAGGAGCAGTCTGCTCCGGCAAACTCTAGGGTTCGTTCCGTTGAAGCAGAGGCTTCCGACAAGTTTTGCTCCGGCAAGCTTGCCGGGGAACGTCAAGCTCCGGCAGAGCCGCAGGTTCTCGCCGTAGAAGCGGATGTTCCCGCAGCAGCAGATATGCCTTTAGTCCTTGTTGTCGAGCCGCAAGCTCCAGCATGGGCATAGCAGATTGTCCGTTTCCTTCAGACAGGAGAACTTCCCGAAGAGCAAGAAGAAGTGGAAAGAGTAGCCCGGCAGTCAAGTATGTACCAGTTTGTCGACAGCACACTGTACAGAAGAAGACTCAACGGTGTGAAATTGAAGTGTATTCACCGGGAAGATGGACAAAAGCTGTTGGCAGAGATACATGGGGGCATATGTGGTCACCACATTGGCGCAAGAGCACTTGCCGGCAAAGCATTCCGGCAAGGTTTCTTTTGGCCGACAGCCCTCCAGGATGCAACTACACAAGTAACCAAGTGTGAAGCATGCCAGTTCCATTCCAAGCAGATACACCAGCCAGCTCAAGCTCTCCAGACGATCCCTTTATCCTGGCCATTTTCGGTCTGGGGGCTCGACATCCTTGGCCCTTTTCCCCGAGCAGTCGGGGGCTTTGGGTACTTGTACGTTGCAATCGACAAGTTCACAAAGTGGCCGGAAGTGGAAGCAGTGAGGAAGGTGACAGCACAGTCAGCAGTCAAGTTCTTTAGGTCGATTGTTTGCCGCTTCAGGATCCCTAATAGGATAATCACCGACAACGGTACGCACTTCATGAGCCGCACCTTCATGCAGTATGCCCAAGATCTTGGCGCCAAGGTCTGCTTCGCTTCTGTTGCTCACCCGAGAAGCAACGGTCAAGCAGAGAGGGCAAATGCTGAAGTGCTGCGTGGGCTCAAGACCAGAACTTTCGACAGGCTGCACAAGTGCGGAAGAAACTGGATCGAGGAGCTGCCGGTGGTTATTTGGTCGATCAGGACGACGCCAAATCGAGCCACTGGCCAGACACCTTTCGCTCTAGTCTATGGAGCAGAGGCAGTTCTCCCCACGGAACTCATATATGGGTCACCTCGAGTGCTCGCTTATGATGAGCTTGAGGAAGAGCAGCTGCGACAAGATGACGCGCTGCTCCTTGAGGAAGACCGTCTTCAGGCTGCTGTACGAGCTGCTCGCTACCAGCAAGCTTTGCGCCGCTACCATAGCCGCAAAGTTAACGCCAGAAGTCTCGAGGAAGGCGACCTTGGTCTTCGGCGTGTTCAGTCCGCCAAGAATTCCAACAAGTTGACGCCGAAGTGGGAAGGCCCTTATCGGGTGAAACGAGTCACTAGGCCCGGCACTGTCCGCCTTGAGACCGAAGATGGCATTCCGGTGAGCAACTCCTGGAACATTGAGCATCTTCGTAAGTTTTACCCGTAAGGCGCGGTTGCCGGAACCCGTTTCGGCAACCACCTTTTGTACAAGTCTTGCCGCTGTTGCATGTAATCCTTTGTACAAAGCCGGGCGCAGACCCCGTGCATAAAGCTTATGTGCTCCGCGCATTTTGTCAATTTCATGCTTCCTATTTTTCGCATGTGTTATCTGACACTTTGTGCAGCACTTACCCCCGGTAAGCGACAACGAGCCATAAGGCTCCATATCTTTATTTTTCTCCTCTTTCTTTTTTCTGAAGGAAAGGAAGGGTCCCTCGCCCACAAGATTGCCGGGGGGGAAAGGAGAAGATATGGTATGGACCAGGCGTCGTTCAAGAAAGTTTCGCCTTGCCCGGAAGCAAACAACAAAAAAGATAAGTTGCCAAAGATTGAGCAATCAGATTTTTTAAATTTTTAAGTTATCTTACTTGAACGACCGTGCTTTGTATGGAAAACCTGTGCGCGGAGGAACCAACTCGTAGCTAGTTGCGCCCTTACTTTGTTTCGAGTCCGCTCAACAATTTAAGTGAGCTGCGACTAGTTGCGACAAGGTTTCTTGTCGGTAGTGGCACCGCCAGCAGGCTGCTGACGTCCCGCACTCAGCGCTCGCGGCTAAGGTGCCTGCGCCGGCAAGTTCCCTAAAAGCGTAGGGCAAAACATACAAAGGAAGGAATCAAGTAAAGGAGATAACATTGCAATCATTACCCGAAATAGAGTTATATTACAAGGTAGCTTGTCGCAGCTCTAATAGATTGTTCTCATAACATGACCAGCAGCGACAAGAAAAGAAGAAAACGGGCGTCCTAGTCTACGCGATCGCCCTCAACCCTCTTGATCCCGCTCACCTTGTCCACAATGGGTGTGACAAGGGTCTTGAGCGTCTCCAGATCAGCATCCGGTGGCAAGGTCCTGAGGACGTTGGTGAGGTTGAGGCCCGGGTTGCGGAAGGCCACCTTCACCAACACCTTCTGAAGAGCTCCCGCGCAGATCTTGCGCGACTCGTCGGCCAGCTGCTTTGGGATCCTCTCCCAGAGTCGCCGAAGGGCCGTCGCCACGCCTTGGAAGAACGAAGTGAGCTTGGCGTTGGGTTGGAGGTTCTCGTCGGAGGGTTACCCGAGATCCTCCATCCCCAGCTGCGCCAGCTCCCTGTCAATGTCCGCGGCAACGTCCACGAGACCCTCCGTCCAGTGCTCCACATTTTCCCGGAAAGTGCTCTGGGCGGCAGCAGCACTCGCCAGCAGCGCCTTGCCGGCCTTGACCTCCTCCTTCAGGGCCGTCTCCTGGTCCTTGGCGCCGTCCAACGTCTTGGTCAAAGTGGTCAGCTTCAACTCAAGATCAGCATTGGAGTCCTTGGCGGCGCTAAGCTCTTGGCCCTTCTCGGCGAGACGGGCCCGCAGCTCCGAGTAGCTGTGGGCGTCCTTCTCCCGCTCAAGCTTGAGCGTGGCAAGCTCTTCACCGCTCGCCTTGAGATCGGCCTCCAGCTGCGCCACCTTCGTCTCCAGCTCCTTATTGGCGGCCTCGGCAGCTGTGGCAGCGTCCTCTGCTTGCTTGAGGGCTCTGCCAAATGTTCGCTCGCGCGCGGCAAGCTCCTCCTCGTGGCTGTCAAGATTGACCTTCTGCGGCAGCGGCGGAGGGATCGGCGGTCGACGTAGCACCTGGCGCTCCTGCGGCCTCAGGGCCGTCAGTGCGATCGCCAGATCCCCCGCCTGCTTCTGCGGCGGCAGCCTTGGCGGTCTCTGCGCCGGCGGGCTCGTCAGCACCGGCTGCTTCCTCGGCGGCAGTGGCGTCGTCGGCGGCAACCTCGGTCTCCATCGGCTCCGTAGCAGATGGATCTGACAGCTGGAAAGGGGAGAAGAGTCAAGCAAATATCCAAAAAAGAAGATCGAAAGAAGAAGAACCCAAGGGGAGTTCTGAAGCAAGAATATTACCTGTGCCAGGTTCTACAGTCATGGTCTCCGTCGCCGGGGGGCCGCTGGTGCTGTCCCTTGCCGGAGAGTTCTCCCTTGCCGGAGAGCTCTCCCTTGCCGGGGACCTCTCCCTTGCCAGAGGACTCTCCCTTGGCGTTTCGGGGGCGGCCTCCGGGCGCTCCTGGTGGGACTGCTCTGCTCCTACACAAACCAAGAATCAGATATCAGCAGAGCAAGAATCTCCATGCGCGCCCAACAGCGGAGAACGAACCATATACTTACGCTGGGGGCTGCTCTGGAGAACAGTTGCCGGGTCCGAAAAGGTTGTCTCGGATGCATCCCTTGCTGTCGCGGTGGGTTCGTCCTCGATGATGATCACCGGGGCCTTGGCTCTCTTCGCTGCTCTCTGGGCCAGAGTCCTGAGAAGGAATAAGTTCAGAGTAAAGCAGATGAGATACAAGACAAAATAGCAAGAATTGAAGAACTACAAGGACAACAATAGAATCTTACTCTTCTTCTTCTTCCTCGTCGGAGCTGAACTCCGAGAAGTCGAAATCCGGCTCACGCCCGGCGCGAGAAGGTGGAGGAGTAGGTTCCCTTGGCCGCTTGACAGGAACGGTGGCGGTGGTCTGAGACGACCCCGCTCCGGCTGCCGCCGCGGCTTGAGAAGCGGCAGGAGCAGAAGCGGCGGTCTGGGTGGACCCCGCTCCAGTTGCCGCAGTAGCGTGAGGCGCTCCCGCGGCAACAGTGCTTCCCGCGGTGGAGCGCGTCGCGCGGCGCGGCGACTGTTGACTCGCCCGCCGCCCTACTACTTCCCCGGCCTTGCGAAGACGCCTTCTTGGTGGAGATGGGGGCTCTGCTTGCGGCGAGCTGTCTGATGATGAAGAGGAAGAGGAGTTGATCTCCAACGAGCCGCTCGTATCCTCGGCGGGCTCGCCCGACTCGACGTCACGCCCGGCAAGCTCTTTCTTGCCGGCGGGCTCCTCTCGCCCGGCGAGCTCTTTCTTGCCGGCAAGGTCCTCTCGCTCCGCACGGCTTGCCGCCTCTGCTGCCTATGCCTCCTCCACGGTGAATCCAAACTCGCCCGCAGCTGCGGCTGCCGCCGCCTCCTCCAGCCTGGTGGCGATGCATTTCAACTCCGCATCGGTGGTGTCGCGAGTGAGGCCATTCTTCTCGTCGGGGCGGATCGACACTTCTACCAGGCCGTCAAAGAACTCCTGCACGACGTCGTCGGCAGGCTCTTGCCAAGTTGGGACAATTCCATGCGAGTTGCACAACGGCATCATTGCCCGGATGCGGTCGAGCGCGGAGTTGTTACACAACGGAACGACGCCCTGCGGCAACCTAAACACTTCGGGATGCTCAGGGTCATACTTGAACAGCTCCTGGAGCATCGCGTTGAGCTCCAGAATAGTGAAGTTGTAGTTGAGGCCCGGACGCAGCCTCATGATATTCGCCGCATTCTTGAATTCCCAGGCGGGCCTCCTCCGTTCCTGCAGGGGGGCGATGCGGCGGCGAAGAAAATCTGCGCCAACGGCGCCTACAGTGAGCCCGGCAAGCCTGAGGCGTTGGATCCTGGTGACGGCAATCTTCAGCCTATCGTCTTCCGGGGCCACGTCGCTCCAATCGCTGCCGCGTACTGCTGGGGTTTGGCGCCGGCCGGTAAACGGCTGCGGGTTCTCCTCAACAACCCAGCACCAGTCTGCTCTCCATTCCTCCCACTTGCCGCGGAACTCTCCCTCCAGATAAGAGTCCTTCTTGCCGGCCCTCGAGATCCAGGCGATTCCGCCTGATAAAGGCTCTCCTCTCTCTACTCGGGGCATAAAGAAGTGGCGAAAAAGGGCTACGTTGGGATGGACTCCGACAAAGTTTTCGCAAAGATGTGCGAAAACTGCCATGGTCAGAATGGCATTGGGGGTGAAATCAAGGAGGCAGAACCCGTAGGTGTTCATGATATCACAAAAAAACTCCGAGAAAGGCGGGCAGAGCCTGGAGTAGAAGAACACGGCAAAGAACGGATATCCACTTGGAGCCATTTTCCAAGCGGAGGCCGGGAGTACCTTCGTGCTCGGATGCGCTCGCGTCTCCGTCGACCAGAAGAGGTAGTAGTACTCCCTCAGGTCCTTCGCGGCGAGCTTGGGGGGGAAGATTGCCCGCTCCTTTCGCAGCGCCGCAAGCCGCTGCGCCTCGGTCGACTTCACAGCCTTCCCCTTGTCGGCTTTCGGAGCCATGACGGAAGTGGTGGAGGAGGTCGACGGCGTTGGTGGTGCTGGTGGCAATGGGGGGCAGGGTGAAGGAAATATGCCCTAGAGGCAATAATAAAGTTATTATTTATTTCCTTATATCATGATAAATGTTTATTATTCATGCTAGAATTGTATTAATCGGAAACATAATACATGTGTGAATACATAGACCAACAGAGTGTCACTAGTATGCCTCTACTAGACTAGCTCGTTAATCAAAGATGGTTATGTTTCCTAACCATGAACAAAGAGTTGTTATCTGATTAACGAGGTCACATCATTAGTTGAATGATCTGATTGACATGACCCATTCCATTAGCTTAGCACCCGATCGTTTAGTATGTTGCTATTGCTTTCTTCATGACTTATACATGTTCCTATAACTATGAGATTATGCAACTCCCGTTTACCGGAGGAACACTTTGGGTACTACCAAACGTCACAACGTAACTGGGTGATTATAAAGGAGTACTACAGGTGTCTCCAATGGTAGATGTTGGGTTGGCGTATTTCGAGATTAGGGTTTGTCACTCCGATTGTCGGAGAGGTATCTCTGGGCCCTCTCGGTAATACACATCACATAAGCCTTGCAAGCACTGCAACTAATATGTTAGTTGTGAGATGATGTATTACAGAACGAGTAAAGAGACTTGCCGATAACGAGATTGAACTAGGTATTGGATATCGACGATTGAATCTCGGGCAAGTAACATACCGATGACAAAGGGAACAACGTATGTTGTTATGCGGTCTGACCGATAAAGATCTTCGTAGAATATGTAGGAGCCAATATGGGCATCCAGGTCCCGCTATTGGTTATTGACCGGAGACGTGTCTCGGTCATGTCTACATTGTTCTCGAACCGTAGGGTCCGCACGCTTAACGTTACGATGACAGTTATTATGAGTTTATGCATTTTGATGTACTGAAGGTTGTTTGGAGTCCCGGATGAGATCACGAACATGATGAGGAGTCTCGAAATGGTCGAGACGTAAAGATTGATATATTGGAAGCCTATGTTTGGGCACCGGAAGCGTTCTGGGTGAAATCGGGATTTTTCCGGATTACCGGGAGGGTTACCGGAACCCCCCGGGAGGCAAATGGGCCTATTGGGCCTTAGTGGAAAAGAGAGAAGAGGCAGCCCACAAGCCTAGCCGGCGCCCCCCCTTTCCCAAGTCCTAATAGGACTAGGAGAGGTGGGCCGGCCCCCTCTTTCTCCTTCCCCCCAAGAGTCCTAGTTGGAATAGGATTGGAGGGGAGGAGTCCTACTCCCGGTGGGAGTAGGACTCCTCCCTGCGCCTCCCTCCTAGCCGGCCGAACCCCCTGCCCCTGGCCTTTATATACGGGGGCAGGGGGCACCCCAACACACACAACTTGATCCTTGAGATCGTTCCTTAGCCGTGTGCGGTGCCCCCTGCCACCAAATTCCACCTCGGTCATACCGTTACAGTGCTTAGGCGAAGCCCTGCGTCGGTAGTACATCAAGATCGTCACCACGCCGTCGTGCTGACGGAACTCTTCCTTGACGCTTTGCTGGATCGGAGCCCGAGGAACGTCATCGAGCTGAACGTGTGCTAAGAACTCGGAGGTGCCGGAGTAACGGTGCTTGGATCGGTCGGATCGGGAAGAAGACGTACGACTACTTCCTCTACGTTGTGTGATCGCTTCCGCAGTCGGTCTGCGTTGGTACGTAGACAACACTCTCCCCTCTCGTTGCTGTGCATCACCATGATCTTGCGTGTGCGTAGGAAAATTTTCGAAATTACTGCGTTCCCCAACAGTGGCATCCGAGCCCAGGTTTTATGGTTTGATGTTATATGCACGAGTAGAACACAAGTGAGTTGTGGGCGATACAAGTCATACTGCCTACCAGCATGTCATACTTTGGTTCGGCGGTATTGTTGGTTGAGACGATCCGGACCAACCTTACGCGTACTCTTACGCGAGACCGGTTCCCTCGACGTGCTTTGCACATAGATGGCTTGCGGAAGACTGTCTCTCCAACTTTAGTTGAACCAAGTGTGACTACGCCCGGTCCTTGAGAAGGTTAAAACGGAGTCTATTTGACAAACTATCGTTGTGGTTTTGATGCGTAGGTGAGATGCGTTCTTACTTAAGCCCGTAGCAGCCACGTAAAACTTGCAACAACAAAGTAGAGGACGTCTAACTTGTTTTTGCAGGGTATGTTGTGATGTGATATGGTCAAGGCATGATGCTGATTTTATTGTATGAGATGATCATGTTTTGTAACCAAGTTATCGGCAACTGGCAGGAGCCATATGGTTGTCGCTTTATTGTATGCAATGCAATCGCGATGTAATGCTTTACTTTATTGCTAAGCGGTAGTGATAGTCGTGGAAGCATAAGATTGGCGAGACGACAACGACGCTACGATGGAGATCAAGGTGTCGCGCCGGTGACGATGGTGATCATGACGATGCTTCGGAGATGGAGATCACAAAGCACAAGATGATGATGGCCATATCATATCACTTATTTTGATTGCATGTGATGTTTATCCTTTTATGCATCTTATCTTGCTTTGATTGACGGTAGCATTATAAGATGATCTCTCACTAAATTATCAAGAAGTGTTCTCCCTGAGTATGCACCGTTGCAAAAGTTCTTCGTGCTGAGACACCACGTGATGATCGGGTGTGATAGGCTCTACGTTCAAATACAACGGGTGCAAAACAGTTGCACACGCGGAATACTCAGGTTATACTTGACGAGCCAAGCATATACAGATATGGCCTCGGAACACGGAGACCGAAAGGTCGAGCGTGAATCATATAGTAGATATGATCAACATATTGATGTTCACCATTGAAAACTACTCCATCTCACATGATGATCGGTTATGGTTTAGTTGATTTGGATCACGTGATCACTTAGAAGATTAGAGGGATGTCTATCTAAGTGGGAGTTCTTAAGTAAATTAATTGAACTTAAAATTATCATGAACTTAGTACCTGATAGTATCTTGCTTGTTTATGTTGATTGTAGATAGATGGCTCGTGTTGTTGTTCCGTTGAATTTTAATGCGTTCCTTGAGAAAGCAAAGTTGAAAGATGATGGTAGCAATTACACGGACTGGGTCCGTAACCTGAGGATTATCCTCATTGCTGCACAGAAGAATTACGTCCTGGAAGCACCGCTGAGTGCCAGGCCTGCTGCAAGAGCAACACCAGAAGTTATGAACGTCTGGCAGAGCAAAGCTGATGACTACTCAATAGTTCAGTGTGCCATGCTTTACGGCTTAGAACCGGGACTTCAACGACGTTTTGAACGTCATGGAGCATATGAGATGTTCCAGGAGTTGAAGTTAATATTTCAAGCAAATGCCCGGATTGAGAGATATGAAGTCTCCAATAAGTTCTATAGCTGCAAGATGGAGGAGAACAGTTCTGTCAGTGAGCATATACTCAAAATGTCTGGGTATAATAATCACTTGATTCAATTGGGAGTTACACTTCCGGATGATTGCGTCATTGACAGAATTCTCCAATCACTGCCACCAAGCTACAAGAGCTTTGTGATGAACTATAATATGCAAGGGATGAACAAGACTATTCCCGAGCTCTTCGCAATGCTGAAAGCTGCGGAGGTAGAAATCAAGAAGGAGCATCAAGTGTTGATGGTTAACAAAACCACGAGTTTCAAGAAAAAGGGCAAAGGGAAGAAGAAAGGGAACTTCAAGAAGAACAGCAAGCAAGTTGCTGCTCAAGAGAAGAAACCCAAGTCTGGACCTAAGCCTGAAACTGAGTGCTTCTACTGCAAGCAGACTGGTCACTGGAAGCGGAACTGCCCCAAGTATTTGGCGGATAAGAAGGATGGCAAAGTGAACAAAGGTATATGTGATATACATGTTATTGATGTGTACCTTGCTAATGCTCGCAGTAGCACCTGGGTATTTGATACTGGTTCTGTTGCTAATATTTGCAACTCAAAACAGGGACTACAGAATAAGCGGACACTAGCAAAGGACGAGGTGACGATGCGCGTGGGAAACGGTTCCAAAGTCGATGTGATCGCAGTCGGCACGCTACCTCTACATCTACCTTCGGGATTAATATTAGACCTAAATAATTGTTATTTGGTGCCAGCGTTGAGCATGAACATTATATCTGGATCTTGTTTGATGCGAGACGGTTATTCATTTAAATCAGAGAATAATGGTTGTTCTATTTATATGAGTAATATCTTTTATGGTCATGCACCCTTGAAAAGTGGTCTATTCTTATTGAATCTCGATAGTAGTAATACACATATTCATAATGTTGAAGCCAAAAGATGCAGAATTAATAATGATAGTGCAACTTATTTGTGGCACTGCCGTTTAGGTCATATCGGTGTAAAGCGCATGAAGAAACTCCATACTGATGGGCTTTTGGAACCACTTGATTATGAATCACTTGGTACTTGCGAACCGTGCCTCATGGGCAAGATGACTAAAACACCGTTCTCCGGTACTATGGAGAGAGCAACAGATTTATTGGAAATCATACATACCGATGTATGTGGTCTGATGAATATTGAGGCTCGTGGCGGATATCGTTATTTTCTCACCTTCACAGATGATTTAAGCAGATATGGGTATATCTACTTAATGAAACATAAGTCTGAAACATTTGAAAAGTTCAAGGAATTTCAGAGTGAAGTTGAAAATCATCGTAACAAGAAAATAAAGTTTCTACGATCTGATCGTGGAGGAGAATATTTGAGTTACGAGTTTGGTGTACATTTGAAAAATTGTGGAATAGTTTCGCAACTCACGCCACCCGGAACACCACAACGTAATGGTGTGTCCGAACGTCGTAATCGTACTTTACTAGATATGGTGCGATCTATGATGTCTCTTACTGATTTACCGCTATCATTTTGGGGTTATGCTTTAGAGACGGCCGCATTCACGTTAAATAGGGCACCATCTAAATCCGTTGAGACGACGCCTTATGAACTGTGGTTTGGCAAGAAACCAAAGTTGTCGTTTCTTAAAGTTTGGGGCTGCGATGCTTATGTGAAAAAGCTTCAACCTGATAAGCTCGAACCCAAATCGGAGAAGTGTGTCTTCATAGGATATCCAAAGGAAACTATTGGATACACCTTCTATCACAGATCCGAAGGCAAGACTTTTGTTGCTCAATTCGGAAACTTTCTTGAGAAGGAGTTTCTCTCGAAAGAAGTGAGTGGGAGGAAAGTAGAACTTGACGAGGTAACTGTACCTACTCCATTATTGGGAAATAGCACATCACAGAAAACTGTTTCTGTGAGACCTACACCAATAAGAGAGGAAGTTAATGATAATGATCATGAAACTTTAGATCAAGATACTACTGTACCTCGTAGATCAACCAGAGTAAGATCCGCACCAGAGTGGTACGGTAATCCTGTTCTGGAAGTCATGCTACTAGATCATGATGAACCTACGAACTATGAAGAAGCGATGGTGAGCCCAGATTCCGCAAAGTGGCTTGAAGCCATGAAATCTGAGATGGGATCCATGTATGAGAACAAAGTATGGACTTTGGTTGACTTGCCCGATGATCGGCAAGCAATTGAGAATAAATGGATCTTTAAGAAAAAGACTGACACTGATGGTAATGTTACTGTCTACAAAGCTCGACTTGTCGCAAAAGGTTTTCGACAAGTTCAAGGAGTTGACTACGATGAGACTTTCTCACCCATAGCGATGCTTAAGTCTGTCAGAATCATGTTAGCAATTGCCGCATTTTATGATTATGAAATTTGGCAAATGGATGTAAAAACCGCATTCCTGAATGGATTTCTGGAAGAAGAGTTGTATATGATACAACCTGAATGTTTTGTCGATCCAAAGGAAGCTAACAAAGTGTGCAAACTCCAGCGATCCATTTATGGACTGGTGCAAGCATCTCGGAGTTGGAATAAACGCTTTGATAGTGTGATCAAGGCATTTGGATTTATACAGACTTTTGGAGAAGCCTGTATTTACAAGAAAGTGAGTGGGAGCTCTGTAGCATTTCTGATATTATATGTGGATGACATATTACTGATTGGAAATGATATAGAATTTCTGGATAGCATAAAGGGATACTTGAATAAAAGTTTTTCGATGAAAGACCTCGGGGAAGCTGCTTACATATTAGGCATAAAGATCTATAGAGATAGATCAAAACGCTTAATTGGACTTTCACAAAGCACATACCTTGACAAGATTTTGAAGAAGTTCAAAATGGATCAAGCAAAGAAAGGGTTCTTGCCTGTGTTACAAGGTGTGAAGTTGAGCCAGACTCAATGCCCGACCAATGCAGAAGATAGAGAGAAAATGAAAGATGTTCCCTATGCTTCAGCGATAGGCTCTATCATGTATGCAATGCTGTGTACCAGACCTGATGTGTGCCTTGCTATAAGTTTAGCAGGGAGGTACCAAAGTAATCCAGGAGTGGATCACTGGACAGCGGTCAAGAACATCCTGAAATACCTGAAAAGGACTAAGGATATGTTTCTCGTATATGGAGGTGACAAAGAACTCACCGTAAGAGGTTACGTTGATGCAAGCTTTGACACTGATCCGGACGATTCTAAATCGCAAACCGGATACGTGTTTACTTTAAACGGTGGAGCTGTCAGTTGGTGCAGTTCTAAACAAAGCGTCGTAGCAGGATCTACATGTGAAGCGGAGTACATAGCTGCTTCGGAAGCAGCAAACGAAGGAGTCTGGATGAAGGAGTTCATATCCGATCTAGGTGTCATACCTAGTGCATCGGGTCCAATGAAAATCTTCTGTGACAATACTGGAGCAATTGCCTTGGCAAAGGAATCCAGATTTCACAAAAGAACCAAACACATCAAGAGACGCTTCAACTCCATCCGGGATTTAGTCCAGGTGGGAGACATAGAGATTTGCAAGATACATACGGATCTGAATGTTGCAGACCCGTTGACTAAGCCTCTTCCACGAGCAAAACATGATCAACACCAAGGCTCCATGGGTGTTAGAATCATTACTATGTAAACTAGATTATTGACTCTAGTGCAAGTGGGAGACTGAAGGAAATATGCCCTAGAGGCAATAATAAAGTTATTATTTATTTCCTTATATCATGATAAATGTTTATTATTCATGCTAGAATTGTATTAACCGGAAACATAATACATGTGTGAATACATAGACCAACAGAGTGTCACTAGTATGCCTCTACTAGACTAGCTCGTTAATCAAAGATGGTTATGTTTCCTAACCATGAACAAAGAGTTGTTATCTGATTAACGAGGTCACATCATTAGTTGAATGATCTGATTGACATGACCCATTCCATTAGCTTAGCACCCGATCGTTTAGTATGTTGCTATTGCTTTCTTCATGACTTATACATGTTCCTATAACTATGAGATTATGCAACTCCCGTTTACCGGAGGAACGCTTTGGGTACTACCAAACGTCACAACGTAACTGGGTGATTATAAAGGAGTACTACAGGTGTCTCCAATGGTAGATGTTGGGTTGGCGTATTTCGAGATTAGGGTTTGTCACTCCGATTGTCGGAGAGGTATCTCTGGGCCCTCTCGGTAATACACATCACATAAGCCTTGCAAGCACTGCAACTAATATGTTAGTTGTGAGATGATGTATTACAGAACGAGTAAAGAGACTTGCCGATAACGAGATTGAACTAGGTATTGGATATCGACGATCGAATCTCGGGCAAGTAACATACCGATGACAAAGGGAACAATGTATGTTGTTATGCGGTCTGACCGATAAAGATCTTCGTAGAATATGTAGGAGCCAATATGGGCATCCAGGTCCCGCTATTGGTTATTGACCGGAGACGTGTCTCGGTCATGTCTACATTGTTCTCGAACCGTAGGGTCCGCACGCTTAACGTTACGGTGACAGTTATTATGAGTTTATGCATTTTGATGTACTGAAGGTTGTTCGGAGTCCCGGATGAGATCACGGACATGATGAGGAGTCTCGAAATGGTCGAGACGTAAAGATTGATATATTGGAAGCCTATGTTTGGGCACCGGAAGCGTTCCGGGTGAAATCGGGATTTTTCCGGATTACCGGGAGGGTTACCGGAACCCCCCGGGAGGCAAATGGGCCTATTGGGCCTTAGTGGAAAAGAGAGAAGAGGCAGCCCACAAGCCTAGCCGGCGCCCCCCCTTTCCCAAGTCCTAATAGGACTAGGAGAGGTGGGCCGGCCCCCTCTTTCTCCTTCCCCCCAAGAGTCCTAGTTGGAATAGGATTGGAGGGGAGGAGTCCTACTCCCGGTGGGAGTAGGACTCCTCCCTGCGCCTCCCTCCTAGCCGGCCGAACCCCCTGCCCCTGGCCTTTATATACGGGGGCAGGGGGCACCCCAACACACACAACTTGATCCTTGAGATCGTTCCTTAGCCGTGTGCGGTGCCCCCTGCCACCAAATTCCACCTCGGTCATACCGTTACAGTGCTTAGGCGAAGCCCTGCGTCGGTAGTACATCAAGATCGTCACCACGCCGTCGTGCTGACGGAACTCTTCCTTGACACTTTGCTGGATCGGAGCCCGAGGAACGTCATCGAGCTGAACGTGTGCTAAGAACTCGGAGGTGCCGGAGTAACGGTGCTTGGATCGGTCGGATCGGGAAGAAGACGTACGACTACTTCCTCTACGTTGTGTGATCGCTTCCGTAGTCGGTCTGCGTTGGTACGTAGACAACACTCTCCCCTCTCGTTGCTATGCATCACCATGATCTTGCGTGTGCGTAGGAAAATTTTCGAAATTACTGCGTTCCCCAACACAGGGCGCTGCTCTCTTTTCAGCTTTGGGAAGACGGAAGGAGCGGTGGAGGTTTTCGAGATTGGAATGGAAAGGGGCGAGTGGGCGCACTACCCCTGCTTCCCAGCTTATAAAGGGGGAGGGGGCGGACGTTCCACCTTTTCTAATAAAGAAACCACCCACGATCTCTCCCACGACGCCGAATTCGACGCGTGCCGTTCGGGGAGGGCGCGGTGGATACGGAGAGAGATACGGCGTAACCCAGGCCGCGCGTGCCCGTGCCCTGTTTTGGGCCTGGCCCAATAGCGCTCGGCACCGTGTATGGCCCAGGCCCGGGGGCTCCTGTCGGTGTACTAGAGTAGGGGTACCCTAGTATCCCGAACTTGTGCACGGGCAGTCACAGCATCCCGCGGCAAGGCTTGCCGGGTGACCGCCAAGGTCCTCCGTGGTTCCTTTTGGAGCCATTCAAGAACAAAGTATCCAAGCCAAGGAGACAAGACCCCGGCAAGAGGAGCTTGCCGGGAAGGCCAACCAAGGCATCTCAAGAAACTTGCCGCGACGCGCCACGCGTCCCGGCAAGGCCCGGTGAGCGACAAGCTCCCAGATGCGAGAAGACAATGACCGCGGCAAGGCGCTTGCCGTGGCAAGCCTCCACTCTGTACCTGCGCTCCAGCACATCCACCAACGTGTCGCTCTAGGACCTTTCCAGGCGTACGTGGCGGGAGGCTGTGCAGCCAGCGGTACACGGTGGCAAGCGGCGCTGACAAGATTGCCATCGTGGCGATCGGAGGCGTCCCTGGCGGTCCCTTTTGCACTGTTTGGGCGATGCAGACGGGCATTTAATGCCCTTGTCCCCTGCCGTCAGGGTTAGGTATGATACACTGTAGTAGGCGGCGGTGCCAACCGCAACGCCTTTTCCATTTTTACCCCTGTCTACGTTGCCACCTGTCGGTGACCCCTTGAGCATATAAAAGGAGGCCCATGCGCAACGTAGAGAAGGAGGTCGGCCAAACAGAACACTCACGCTCGGTCTCGTTAGCTGCTGGTTTGTACTGTAGCACTCGGCGCTCCCGAGCAAGAACTCAATACAAATAACAAAGCAGGAGTAGGGTTTTGCGCATCCGTGCGGCCCGAACCTGGGTAAACTGATCGCGTGCTCGTGTGCTTCGCCTTGATCTGGTCTTCGTGCGATCTCCGCCCCCCTGCCGAACCAAAAGGGGCTCGGTCCGCCGGTCCCATAGGTGTTCGTGGATTAGCACCCCCGACAGCGGACGAAGCTATTCTCCAGTTGAAGAAGATGCTGACTACTCCACCCATTCTGGCGGCTCCGACTCCTAAGGAACCTATGCTCCTGTACATCGCCGCCACCAGCCGGGTAGTCAGCACAGTCATTGTAGGGGAACGCAAGGAGGAAGGCAAGGCACTACATGTCCAGAGACTGGTATATTACCTGAGCGAAGTACTGTCGGCCTCCAAGCAGAACTACCCCCACTACCAGAAGATGTGCTACGGCGTGCACTTTGCCGCCAAGAAATTGAAGCCTTACTTTCAAGAGCATCCAATCACTATGGTCTGCACGGCCACACTTGCCGAGATCATCAGAAGCCGAGATGCTTCTGGCCGAGTGGCCAAATGGGCCATAGGGCTGGCTCCCTACACCATCCACTACCAGCCCCGCACCGCCATCAAGTCACAAGCACTGGCCGACTTTCTCGTTGACTGGCCGAGACCCAGTACCTACCTCCAGCGCCCGACTCCACCCATTGGCGGATGCATTTCGACGGCTCCAAGATGCGCACCGGCTTGGGAACCGGTGTTGTCCTCACTTCTCCTAAAGGCGACAAGCTCAAATACGCACTGCAAATCCATTTTTCCGCCTCCAACAACGTCACCGAGTATGACGCGCTCATTCACGGGCTCTGGCTTGCCAAAGAACTTGGCATTTGCCAGGTCCTGTGTTATGGCGACTCGGACTTAGTGGTCCAGTAGTCGTGTGGCGACTGGGACGCCAAAGATGCAAACATGGCGAGTTACCATTTTCTCGTGCAGCAACTCAGTGGGTATTTCGAGGGGTGCGAGTTCCTCCATGTGCCAAGAAACGACAATGACCAAGCAAACACCTTGGCACGAATCGGCTCTACCCGCCAAGCAATACCATCCGGTGTCGCCCTTCAACGCCTCCTCAAGCCGTCTGTCAAGCCTTCACCAGAATCAGACTCCATCTTTGTGCCGGCTCCTCCCGAAGAAGTCGGATCCGACTCCAGAGCCCCGGCGGACGGTACAGGGATTTTGGCAGATGGCTCCAAAGCCGACACAGTCGAGGCCGGCCTAGGGACTACAGAACCCGTCCCGGGGACTGCGACAGCCGGCCCGAAGACTCCAGAACTCGGCCCAAAAGCTACGCCAGTCGGCCCGGGGACTTCATTAATCTAGCAAGCGGTTGTTGACTCCAGCCCGCTGCCTCCCAGCCCAGCCACCCTTGTCCAAGTCATAGTTCTGGCAGTCGAAGAAATAGCAGCACCCTCATGGGCCCAACCCATCCTCAAATTTCTGGTGAGCAAAGAGCTGCCGACTGATGAGACCTTAGCTCGGCAAGTACAACGCCGAGCGGCAGCCTACACCATAGTCAACAGAGAGCTGGTCAGGCGCAGCGTCACTGGTGTCTACCAGCGCTGCGTAGAGCCAGAGCAAGGCCAAGAAATTCTCAAAGACATCCATCAAGGCGAGTGCGGCCACCATGCGGCTTCAAGAGCACTCGTCGCCAAAGCTTTCCGACACGGTTTCTTTTGGCCAACGACCTTAGAAGAGGCCAAGGAATTGGTCCAAAAATGCAAAGGGTGCCAGAAGTTCCGCTCCAAGCCGCATCAGCCGGCTTCTGCACTCAAGACCATCCCCATTGCCTGGCCTTTCGCAATTTGGGGTCTAGACATGGTGGGACCATTCAAGACGGCATGAGGTGGCTTAACTCACTTACTTGTTGCGGTGGACAAGTTCACCAAGTGGATAGAAGTGAAGCCAATCAAGAAACTGAACGGTCCGACTGCCGTGACTTTCATCTCCGACATCAAAATTCGGTACGACATACCACACAACATCATCACCGACAACGGCACGAATTTTGCCAAAGGCGCCTTGGCCCATTTCTGTGCGCCACAGGGCATCCGACTGGACCTAGCATCCGTCGCCCATCCACAGTCAAACGGCCAGGTGGAGCGAGAAAACGGCCTCATCCTGTCCGGCATCAAGCCCTGACTGATCGAGCCTCTGGAGCGCTCGGCTGGCTGCTGGCTCGACGAGTTGCCAGCCATCCTCTGGAGTCTGCGCATGACTCCAAACAAGTCAACCGGCTTCACGCCTTTCTTCCTCGTCTATGGTGTTGAAGCCGTCATCCCAAAGGACATAGAATTCGATTCCCCGCGAGTCACCATGTACAGCGAGCAAGAAGCAGAAGAAGCACGACAAGACAGCGTCGACCTGCTGGAAGAGGGCCGACTGTTGGCACTCAGTCGGTCCAGCATCTACCAGCAGAGCCTGCGCAAATACTACAACAGGAAGGGCGACCTCGTGTAACGATTAATCCAGCGAACAGCCGGCCAGCACAAGCTGGCGGCACCTTGGGAAGGCCCCTTCATCATCAGCAAAGTGCTGGGCAACGACTCCTACTACCTGATCGACACTCAGAAGCCCCTAGCATGCAAGAGGGATGACTCCGGCAAAGAGATAGAGCGGCCATGGAATGCAAATCTCCTCCGAAAATTTTACAGTTAAACGCATTATGTATCACGCTACCTTTTGTATTAAAAGTACCAAGACTTCGGGCCCCCCGAGAAGAGCTCGGGGATTGCCCTCTTTTATCTATATGATAAGAAATATGCCTTCGAGTATATTACTCTTTGTTATGCCGTTTGGCACCGGGTTCGACTAGTTGGCCCGGGGACTTGCCGACCTGTGCTATGAAATTCTTCCTGCAGCCGGACAAGTAGTGTGTGGCGTCTAAACCGTCTCCTGCCAGAAGCCGCAGCTCGTAGAGCGACTGTCTGGTGGGAAGGAGTAATGAAGAATTGGCGTCC
Organism: Triticum monococcum; assembly: GCA_034509565.1. Lineage (NCBI taxonomy): Eukaryota > Viridiplantae > Streptophyta > Magnoliopsida > Poales > Poaceae > Triticum > Triticum monococcum. The sequence continues at coordinate 782,198,106 of CM067842.1, read as the reverse complement.
ACGTGAAAAATGGCTAAGGACTCAAAGCACAAACATAGCTTAAGGCCGGCTTCCAGCCTTTTTTCGCAAACCGACTCTTGAATAGTCGGCTTGCCGCCTTCTATCCAACTTGTTAAACAACCCTAAAAACGGCTAAGTACTTGCCTTCCCAAAGTGACCAAGAATTTGATCCAGCAGCAGTCCGCGGAGCGGCCGTCTGACTGACAAAGACGGCAACTGAGGGAAGACGGCAAAGGAAAAAGCCAAAAGAACAATGAGCAAGTAAGATAGAAGTCGGATGAATATTTACATAACAAAGGCCCTTGGCCGAATCTTCGAGCAGAATTTCAAAATACACCCCGCGGGTGGAATTGTGCGGATTAACGAGTTCTTCAAAAACTATTAGAACAGATAAAACAAAGACAAGGTGGCAGCCTAAGGGGCAGCAGACGAGTTTGGAGGATCGGAGGAGACGGCGGTGTTGGATGTTGGGGCGGCCGGCTGGGCGGTCTCGGCTTGATCACCTCCGGCAGCAGTCGACTCGGGCGGGCACGGCTTGTTGCTGGAGGCTCGGTCGAGCTGAGGCTGGCCGTCCGCTCCGTCTTCCGGTGCCTCCGTCTCACTTCCGTCCTCCGCCTCATCTTCCTCCTCGACGTTGGAGCCGATCACCTCTGCCGAGTCCTTGCCATAGTCAGGGTTCAGCCCAAACCACTCCGGCGGCACCTCCTCGCCGTCTTCAGCCCGCTCGGGGACAAAGATGCTGGTGTCGGTGTACTCGGCGATCGCCGCCGCACGCTTGACAAGGGCATCTTCTGCGGCTGCCAGCTCCGGCTGGGCCTCTGACCGGAGTATGGCCAGCCGGTCTAGGTCCAGCCCCGGATACCATGCCTTGACGAATTCCAAGGCTCGGCGCGCTCCGGTCCAGGCCAAGGAACCCTTCCAGGCCTCAAGACGGCCAACCGCGACCTCCAGCCAGTCGGCAGTCCGACTGGGGGTGCGCGGAGCCTGCACGTCTGGCCATAGGGCGGCGATCGCTTGGGCGCCGACACGTTGAAGCCGGCGCAGCATCTGGTGGGCCGGCCGCAGGCGAGCCCCAATGCTCAAAATGTGCTCGTCAAGAGTCCGAGGGGCATCAGCAGCGATCTCCGCGCCACCCGCCCTCCGCTTCTCGCGGTCGGCCTCGATAGCTTGAATGGCGGCCTGCGAGTGGCCGGGGAAGAAGTCTGCCAAGATGGAAAAAATGAAGAACATGTCAAAACAACCAGGAGTCGGCTCAACATATAGTCGGCGGCTCGAAGAAGGAAAGCAAAGAAGCTCACCGTCAACGAGGTCCTCGATCTCGTGGAAGTCGGAGACCAGCATTGCCTCCTTGTCAGTCCAGGAGGAGCGCTCGCTCGCGAACTCGGCCAGGAGGGCGGCTTCCGCCTCTTCCGCCTCCTTCTGCATCTTCATAAGCAGCTCCTTCTAATCTACCAATTGTGCGGCCAGCAGATCGCGCTCTGCGGCGAGCTTGCTACACTCCTCCCCCTTGGCGCGCAACGCGGAGTTGGCTTCATTCAGCTGCTGTTGAAGAGCGGCGTTGGCCTCTGAAGAGAAAGAAGAAAGAAGGCGTTAAGTCCTCAATGAAGAAGGTCGCTGGGGAGATCCGGCCCGACTGCTCAGCAGTCGGCCCGAATGTCGGGGACTACAGCCCGCGGGTGCACCAGCACGCCCCTGCAAAGAAGAAAAAGGACTCACTCCGGCTCTCCGACAAGTCGGCAGTCCGCTTGCCCAGCTCTTCTACATTGCGGTTGAAGGCGGTGACACGGAGGTTGTGATAGTCCTGCAACAAGTATTGCAGAACAAAGGTTAGTACCCGGAACTTACCAATTGGAGTTCCAGGCCGCCTGCTCAGCAGCCGGCCTAGAACTCGGGGACTACACCCAGTGGGTGCGCTGGTGCGCCCCCACAAAGAGAAACAAGAAAACAGGGACAAAGGAGAAAGCATACTCGGATGGCTGCCCGCGATGCCAGGTGTGCCTTGGTGCAGTTCTGGATGGCATCGCTCTCAGCTCGCAGCTTCGTCTGGACATCTAGAAGCGCCTGGTTCAGCGGGCCCGTGCCGCCTCCTCGTACCCACCCAATGGGCACGACGCTCGTCGCTTCGGCGTCTGGAATCGTCGAGCTCGTGGTGCCGGTCTCCAAGGGGCGTGGCACCGAAGTCGCCTTCTCAATACGGCGGCGCGTTGGCGAGCCGTCTTGAAGGATTAGCCTTGCCATGGCCTCATCTTTAGTCGGCGGCAAGGGCGGATCCGCCGGCTATTTGCCTTGCGTGCTTCTAGACAGCGGCGGGGGTGGCTGTGGCGGCGCGACCACGCCCGACATGGGGGCGTCGCCGCCGCCTCTCTCCACGACCGGGAACTCGCCGCCGGCTTCCCCTGACTGCCCCGTGAACTCCGAGGGCGGCGGCGCGGAGTTCGAAGGGGTGACGAACACCGCTGAACATCGGGGCGCGACTTCCTTAGCCGGCTGCTTTGCCGCAGCAGTGGCCTCGGCCGCCTCCAGCTTCTTCAGGGCGGAGGCCTCCGCCTTCTCGGCCTTCGCTTTCTTCCGGCGGGCGGCCTCGTCCTCCTCCTGCTTCTCCCGCGCGTTCCGCTTCGTCACCTCCCGAAGGTCGGCGGCGGGGTCAATCTTCCGAGTGGTGGCAGACGTCTCCACCGACCCCATAACGGAGGCGGCGGCAACCCTCTCAAGAGCGAGGGGAGCCCTGAGGCGATAAAAGCATATGAAAAACTCAGACAAGATCAACAAAGAGAAAATAAAGATAAGGGATGGAGGCGCTTACGCAGAGACCAGTGGCGGCTTCTTCACTTCCTTGCAGAAGCGGTTGGCTTTCGCGGCCGCCTCTTCCCGCTTGGTCGCGGCGGCCGCTCCCTTGAACTTCTTTGACCGGCCACCAAGCGTACTCGGTTCGGCCCGACGCTTCTTCACACTGCCTTGAGCGTCCAAGCTGGCCGAGGAACTCGCGCTTGGCTGGCCGGCTTTGGCTGGCGACGCGGGGCGAGTTCTCCCTCGGCCTCGTCATCAAGCCAGTCGGCGAAAGTGGCCGAAGGCCTGGAGCCGCCTGCTTCTCCTCCTCCTCCCTCGGCGTCGGCTTCCATGGCTGCCAGCCCCAAGTCGGGATCGTCGACGTCGCTCTCCGCCCGATCAGGGACAAACTGACGAGCCGGCCCCGCGGTGTTGGCCGAAGGAGGGACGAGAGGATTCTGATTCAAAACAAAAATGGTCAGACTTGACAAGTCGGACTCACAGCAAAATAAACAGAAGAATAAGGAAGACAACTTACAATAGGCGGGGGGTTGGTGCGCGAATACGGCTCCTTGCCGAACCGCCAGTCCGCCGAGAGACTGCAGTTCGCGATGTAGTTCACCGTGTTCGCCACCTCCGCGTGAGGTATGTCCTTGGAGCACATCCGACTCGGGTCCCGATGACCGCTCATCTGGCAGATCAGGTGAGGTCGGCCTTGGAGTGGGAGGACTCGGCGCGCCACGAAGGCGGCCAGCAAGTCGGCCCCGGTCAGGCCCTCCGACCGCGTCAGCACTCGGATTCGCGTGACGGCGGCGGCACCAGCGGGAGACATCATCTTGGCTCGATGTGACCAGCTGGGGAGCCTTCCAGCCGGCGCGCCGGCTTCGTAAGCTGGCAGCTTGACCTAGTCGCCTTCTGGGGCGATGTTCTTCACATAAAAATGTGACCACTGCCACATCTTCACCGACTTAATCAGTGCGATGGTGTGAAACGGATTGTCGGCCACTAATCTCCGCATCGCGATGAATGCACCGCACTGGGCCAGCACGCCTGCGACGTGTGTGCCAAGCTTGGATTGGAAGAACTCACCCCAGAGCTCGATGGTGGGGAGAACGCCGAGGAATCCTTCGCACAGGGTGGCGAAGGCAGCCAGCAGCACCACCGTGTTCGGAGTAAGGTGGTGCGGCTGGAGCCCGTGGAACTCCAAGAAGGAGCGGAAGAAGCCTCTTACCAGTAGTCCTAGGCCACGCATGAGGTGCAAGCGGAATATGACCCGCTCGCCCTCCTCCGGCGCCGGCGATATCTCTCCCTCCGGCGCGAGGCGGACCCGCACTAAGTCCCTGCCAGGAAGCCGCCGTGTCTGGCGGAGGATCTCGATGTCGTTGTCGTCAACCTCGGAGCCATCCCACACTCCGGAGCGAACAGCAGGAGGCGCGGCGGCGGAAGAGGAGCTCATCGCTGCGGGCACGGCATGGTTCGGAGCAGCAGCGGCAAGAAGAAGAAGAAGCAAGAAGGAGCAAAAGGAAGTGGGGAGAATAGGCGCGCGTGCTTCGCTGCCCCCTCCCCCCACCTACTTGTAGGCTCATGGGCTGAGAAGTCGAGTGAGCAGACGTGGGATTAACTGCGCCCGGGACCCCACGACCCCCACGATTTACCACACGAAGTTACCACGCGCAATAACCGCGCGGGAACCCCAACCGTCCGCGCGGCCGTAATGGATCCGTTCACATGCCGAGGCACGGTAGTGGTGGGCCCCGCCTGTAGGCCTCTCCTGTCGCGCGCGTGGGCGATCAGACTAGCTCCGCCATGTGGCGCCTCGCGACAGGTCAACCACGGGCGGCAACCCGGAAGCTTATCAGGCATGCCGCCTGAACTCCGCCGCAACATTCAAACTTTTTAGGGGCAAGTCGGCCTTGAGCAAGTCCGACTCCAACTAGTCGGCTTGATAGAAGACAGCTAGCGAAACCCAGATCCGACTGCCGGAGAGAAGAAACTATTGAGGCTCCACGACATGTCGCCCTCAGAGCCTCAGCAGCTTCGGGGACTACTGTCGGAGTAATGGGCCACGGGTAGGATAACCCAGGCCCAGAACCTTTCAAGACATTGAGGCAGACTACGCCCCTCGAGACCCCAGGACAAAGAGCCGCCTTCTGAGAGTCGGCGATGAGGCGGCCGGCTGCTCACTCGCGACTAAGTCCTAGGAACGACTTCAGGATGAGCCGACTCCTGACTGGCGACTTCCGGAGAAGCCGGCCTTGGGGAGTCAGCCCACAACGCCAACAACCCCCATGCCCCCATAAAGAGGGATGGGACGGGGAGTGGCCATAGTAAGGTCCACTCCCACCCCTTTTTCCAAGGGCAGGCGTGGCTACAGTACGCCGTACCCGCGGAGATCTCCGCGCGGCGCGACACTGTTGCCATGTCGGCCCTGACATCAGTCCCAGGGGGCGGAGCCCTGTGCCCACGACGGCCTGCTGGTACGACCCATGGATGATGGGTCCCACCAGTCGGCGGGCGTACGAAAGATGGCGAGAGCACCACCAGTCGGCCCGGATGGGAGTCGGCCACAAGAAGTAGGCCGGCCCCTCCCACGGGCCCCACGCGCCATTAATCAGACACGACAAGTAGTGGCCACAGTGATCGCCCGCCAGACGGCGGGGCTGTCGCCACGACCTCATGACCGAGGCTGCGTCATTAGAGGCACAACTACAGTAATCTGCAGCTGGCAAAGACCTGCCCACGGCGGACGCGGCCTGTCGGCTCCACACCAAGCCAGTCGGCGGGGCCCACCAGTCAGTGGGCCCCAGGAGTCAGCAGATAAGATGGCGGCCAGAGAGACTAACGGCTGGGCCCGCGCCCAGCCGGATTACCATTATACCCCTGGGGGTAGGCCTATATAAACCCCCCAGGGCATCCATGCAAAGTGTTTGGAATCCATTAGCACTAGACCAGATCATATAGAAAGGAGAGAGCTAGCCTTGCCTTCTCCTACCTCCAGGAAATAGCTCAAGGAGCAACCGTGTAAACGCTTTGCCATAGTGATCATGCAGAGACCCCGTAGAGCAGCAGTAGGGGTATTATCTCCCCGGAGAGCCCTAAAGCTGGGTAAGATTCGCCGGCGTGCATGTCTTCGCCTTATCCCGTTTCTAGGCACCGGCGACGTTCTACTCGCCCCCACCATGATAAGCCATCCTTTGGCATATGTCGCACCCAACCCCCGACAATGCTCAACCTAGTAATGACAATGAAGTAGAGATTGAACTTGCTATTGATCTTGATAACCCACAATCTGAGAATCAACATTATGACAAGAGAGACTTTGTTGCTAGGAAGCATGGAAAAGAAAGAGAACCATGGGTTCACAAACCCATGCCTTTTCCTCCTAAACCATCCAAGAAAAAGGATGATGAGGATTGTGAGCGCTTTGCTGAAATGATTAGACCTATCTTTTTGCGTATGCGTTTGAGTGATATGCTTAAAATGAATCCTTATGCTAAGTACATGAAGATATTGTTACTAATACAAGAAAGATACCGAAAGCTGAAATTTCCACCATGCTTGCTAATTATACTTTTAAGGGTGGAATACCAAAGAAACTTGGAGATCCAGGAGTACCAACTATACCATGCTCCATTAAAAGAAACTATGTTAAAACTGCTTTATGTGATCTTGGAGCCGGTGTTAGTGTTATGCCTCTCTCTTTATATCGTAGACTTGATTTGAATAAGTTGGCACCTATTGAAATACCTTAGCAAATGGCTGATAAATCAACTATTATACCCGTCGGTATTTGTGAGGATGTGCCTGTTGTGGTTGCAAACGTTACTATTTTAACGGACTTTGTTATTCTTGATATTCCCGAGGACGATAGTATGTCTATTATTCTTGGAAGATCCTTTTTGAATACTGCAGGGGCTGTTATTGATTGCACCAAAGGCAATGTCACTCATGTTAATGGTAATGAGCATACGATACACTTTCCGAGGAAACAACCTCAAGTCCACAGTATCAATTCTATTGGAAAAATTCCAGCAATTACTATTAGAGCTTTTGAATTTCCTCTTCCTAATGTTAAGAAGAAATATGATATTCTTATTTTTGGGGATGTGCATATCCCCATTGAGGTAACCTAGTGTTATTCGAAAATTCTCTGGTTCAATGTTACTCGGAATGAGTTTGTTAACAAGACCTGATCAACCTTGTTAGTGGATTCCTTTTGATGAGCATGAGATGGATGAATTTAGAAAACACAACTCTCTGTACCCTCTTTTTACTTTCTGTTATTTATATTAAATAAAGCAAAAATAATAATTTCTGTCTATTTTCTGAATTATCCATGCAATAAAAAATACCCCGAAAATAAAAGTTCTCCAAATGCCCTGAAATTTAAATATGATTTTTTTGGAATATTTGAGAATATCTGGCACTGAGAACACAGCAGGGGGAGCAAGCACCTGGCCACGAGGGTGGAGGGCGCGCCCTACCCCCCTGGGCGCGCCCCCTGCCTCATGGGCCCACGGTGGCTCCCCTCCACTTATTCCAGCTACCACACACTCCTTCCTCCCACAAACATCACTAACCAGCTCAAACCCGAGTCTAAGCTCATTTTGCTGCCATTTTCAATCTCCTTGCTCAAAGCTCCATTCAAAAAACTACTTTGGGGAATTGTTCCTTGGTATGTGACTCCTCCATTGGTCCAATTAGTTTTTTTTCTAGTGTTTTATTCATTGCAAAATTGTGATGCCTAGGTGACCATGTTCTTGAGCTTGCAATTCAAATTTATATGGTTCCAAGTAGTTCTAATGCATGATATAGGCTCTAGGCACTTGTAGGAGTAGTTGCTATCAATTTTGTTGAGCTTGGTTCACTTTTATTTGAAGTTACTAAAAATTTCAGAAACTTTTCAGAGAAAAAAATATGCTTAGGAAAATGTACCAAGGTGGTTCTTCAAGGAAACAAGGGCCCAGGCTTGCAATGCGTGATGCTGATGATGAGCCACCAAGGGACGCTCCAGTGCGACCTTGTGAATGGCCTTCAAAGGACTTCATGGATCAAGCTGGAATTAAGGAAGAATTTAATGCATACTTGCGTAACGCTCATCTTGTGAGCTTCGAGGCAGAAAAGTGCCATCAGTACCACTATCTCACTAGTTCCTTTGTGAGGAGGTTTGAATTTTCATCTTCACGCAATTCTCAAACTGTCCCGTTTGATCTCTATGAAAATTCTTATACTATGGACTTAGAGGATTTTAATACTGCTTGCAAACTTCCACAATAGGGCAGCACTAGTGAGCCTCGCAAATCTGAGTTTAGAGATTTTCTTGCTAGTATAACTGTGGGGGAATCTAGAGATATAACAGAAGCTACAATAGGTAGATGCATTAATGGTAAAGATGAAGCATGTCACATGTGTGTGCCTGATCTTAGCGTTCTCAGAAGCGCTGTTTTAGGAGATAAACAATACAACTTGGTGGCTATCGTTGCACGTAGGTTGCATAATAATCGTATTCATGGAGATTTCTTTGGTGGAATTTATGCAGCCCGTCTGGCTAATTTTCTTGATATACCCATACGTGGGTATGATATTGAGTTGCCTCCAGTTTATTTAGATTATGAGGCCATGGTTCGTCATCAGTTTGTTGAGAGGAACGATCAGTTCCTCCAGTACCGACTAATCTTTGACAGACAACACACCTATCACGTCGCTCTCCCTGCTCCTGCTTTCTTCGAATCTCAGGCAAAAGGGAGATATATTATAACCAGGGAGGAGGCGGACGAGTATAAGAGGAGGATGGAGACGGCCCGTCTCCAAGCGGCAACTCATGAGGCAATAGCTGCTGCATCTCAGTAGGACCCCAACTACAACTTTGGATATCCGCCAGCCCAGCCATGGCCATAGACCAACTTAGGCCAAAAGCCTAAGCTTGGGGGAGTATGTATTTCTCACCGACATTATATTCATGTTCACACACTCATTGCTAGTTGTTGGTGCTCATACTTTTTCATTGTATCATCCATGCTAGTTTATTTTCCTTTTTTATGCTTTCTTCTTGTGTTTTTAATAAACCTTAATAAAAACAAAAAAATAGTTGTAGCTTTTAATTAGTTTACTTTCCATGCTTGTAGTAGTAATTAAAAAGAAAACCCAAAAATATTTCTCGTTCTTCTTTTTCTTGTTGGGAGCTTTCCCGTGTAAATAGTTTTATTTCTTTTCTTGTTCTTTGGGGGTCGAGAGGAGAAGACCATAATTAAAATGTTAAAGTGGCTCTTATATGCATTATCGTTGATCTGACAAAGAGCCCATATTACCTTGTCTTCTCTCTTAAATTGAATGCTTGCAGATTCCAGCTTAGTCCAATGCTCGTGCACAATTATTATTATCCACACTATTCGGTCGTGCAAGTGAAAGGCAATAATGATGATTATATGATGAACTTATTGAGATGAGAAAAGCTGGTATGAACTCGACCTCTCTTGTTTTGTAAATATGATTAGTCCAGTGTTCTTCATTCAGCCTATTATGAAGAAACATGTTTGCAATGACAACTAGAGATTATAGTTGCTTATGCCATGCTTAATTAGCTAGGAGCTTATAATGGTTTACCTTGCGTGCCAACATGCTATTAAAATGGTTGTGATGTGGTATGATAGGGTGGTATCCTCTTTTAAACGATTCGAGTGGCTTGACTTGGCACATGTTCACGCATGTAGTTGAAACGAAATCAACATAGCCTCTACGATATTTATGTTCATGGTGCATTATATCCTACCCATGCTTGCATTTGGTGTTCATTAATTTTAATGCATGTTCATGACTATCGTCGCTCTCTAGCTGGTCGCTTCCCAGTCTTTTTCTAGCCTTCACCTTTACTAAGCGGGAATACTGATTGTGCATCCAATCCCATAAACCCCAAAGTTATTCCATATGAGTCCACCATACCTACCTATATACGGTATCTACCTGTCGTTCCAAGTAAATTTGTTTGTGCCAAACTCTAAACCTTTAAATAAACATTCTGTTTTGTATGCTCGAATAGCTCATGTATCAACTAGGGCTGTCCGAATCTTCCATGTTAGGCGGGTTATTCTCAAGAGGAGTGGACTCCGCTCCTCACTCACGAGAAAATGGCTGGTCACCGGGATCCCCAGTCCCATGCTTTATGCAAATCAGATCAAAATAATTGCAAACAAAACTCCCCCGGGACTGTTGTTAGTTGGAGGCACTCGTTGTTTCGAGCAAGCCATGGATTGATGCTTGTTAGTGGAGGGGGAGTATAAACTTTACCATTCTGTTAGGGAACCGCCTATAATGTGTGTAGCATGGAAGATATCGCCATCTCTTGGTTGTTATGTTGACAATGAAAGTATACCGCTCAAAATATTATTCACCTCTATTTCAAAATCAAGCTCTGGCACCTCTACAAATCCCTGCTTCCCTCTGCGAAGGGCCTATCTATTTACTTTGATGTTGAGTCATCATCCTCTTATTAAAAAGCACCAGTTGGAGAGCATCGCTGTCATTTGCATCCATTACTATTAGTTAACATTGAGTATTACTTGACTGGATCTCTTTTACCATGAATTACAATGTCTAGTCAGTCCTTGATCTTTAAAGGTGCTCTGCATTTATGTTTTGCGGTCTCAGAAAGGGCTAGCGAGATACCATCCTGTTATATCATATCATGATTGTTTTGAGAAAGTGTTGTCATCCGAGATTTATTATTATTGCTCGCTAGTTGATTATGCCATTGATATGAGTAAACATGAGACCTAAATGTTATTGTGAATATGGTTAGTTCATAATCTTTGCTGAAAACTTGAATGCTGGCTTTACATATTTACAACAACAAGAGCAAACAGAGTTTGTAAAAGTTTTTCTTTATCACTATCGGTTTATCAACTGAATTGCTTGAGGACAAGCAAAGGTTTAAGCTTGGGGGAGTTGATACGTCTCCGTCGTGTCTACTTTTCCAAACACTTTTGCCCTTGTTTTGGACTCTAACTTGCATCATTTGAATGGAACTAACCCAGACTGATGCTGCTTTCAGCAGAATTGCCATGGTGTTGTTTTTGTGCAGAAATAAAAGTTCGCGGAATGACCTGAAAATCAACAGAGAATTATTTTGGAATATATAAAAAATACTGGATGGAAGATCCACATCAGGGGGCCTCCACCTGTCCACGAGGGTGGGGGCGCACCCTACCCCCCTGGGCGCGCCCCCTGCCTCGTGGGCCCCCTGACGCTCCACCAACCTCAACCCTAACTCCATATATTCACTTTCGGGGAGAAAAAAGCCAATGAGAAGGATTCATCGTTTTATGATACGGAGCCGCCGCCAAGCCCTAAACTCTCTCAGGAGGGCTGATCTGGAGTCCGTTCGGGGCTCCGGAGAGGGGAATCCGTCGCCATCGTCATCAGCAACCATCCTCCACCACCAATTTCATGATGCTCACCACTGTGCGTGAGTAATTCCATCGCAGGCTTGCTGGATGGTGATGGGTTGGATTATATTTATCATGTAATCGAGTTAGTTGTGTTAGGGTTTGATCCCTAGTATCCACTATGTTCTGAGATTGATGTTGCTATGACTTTGCTATGCTTAATGCTTGTCACTAGGGCCCGAGTGCCATGATTTCAGATCTGAACCTATTATGTTTTCATCAATATATGAGAGTTCTTGATCCTATCTTGCAAGTTTATAGTCACCTACTATGTGTTATGATCCGGCAACCCCGAAGTGACAATAATCGGGACCACTCCCGGTGATGACCGTAGTTTGAGGAGTTCATGTATTCACTATGTGTTAATGGTCCGGTACTCTATTAAAAGGAGGCCTTAATATCCCTTAGTTTCCAATAGGACCCCGCTGCCACGGGAGGGTAGGACAAAAGATGCCATGCAAGTTCTTTTCCATAAGCACGTATGACTATATTCGGAATACATCCCTACATTACATTGATGAACTGGAGCTAATTCTGTGTCACCCTAGGTTATGACTGTTACATGATGAACCGTATCCGGCATAATTCTCTATCACCGGTCCATTGCCTACGAGCTTTCCATATATTGTTTTTCGCTTATTTAATTTTCCGTTGCTATTGTTACAATCACTATAGAACACCAAAAATATTACTTTTGCTATTGTTACCTTTTACCACCGTTACCACTACTATCATATTACTTTGCTACTAAACACTTTGCTGCAGATATTAAGTTTCCAGGTGTGGTTAAATTGACAACTCAGCTGCTAATACTTGAGAATATTCTTTGGCTCCCCTTGTGTCGAATCAATATATTTGGGTTGAAAACTCTACCCTCGAAAACTGTTGCGATCCCCTATACTTGTGGGTTATCATGGGTACATCTACTTAATGAAACATAAGTCTGAAACATTTGAAAAGTTCAAATAATTTTAGAGTGAAGTGGAAAATCATCGTAACAAGAAAATCAAGTTTCTACAATCTAATCGTGGAGGTGAATATTTGAGTTATGAGTTTGGACTTCATTTGAAACAATGCGGAATAGTTTCGCAACTCACGCCACCTGGAACACCACAACAGAATGGTGTGTCCGAACGTCATAACCACACTTTGTTAGATATGGTGCGATCTATGATGTCTCTCACTGATTTACCGCTATCGTTTTGTGGTTATGCTTTAGAGACGGCTGCATTCACGTTAAATAGGGCACCATCAAAATCCATTGAGACGACACCTTACGAACTGTGGTTTGGCAAGAAACCCAAGTTGTCATTTCTTAAAGTTTGGGGCTGCGATGCTTATGTGAAAAAGCTGCAACCAGATAAGCTCGAACCTAAATCGGAGAAATGTGTCTTCATAGGGTACCCAAATGAGACTGTTGGGTACACCTTCTATCACAGATCTAAAGGCAAGATATTCGTTGCTAAGAATGGATCCTTTCTAGAGAAGGAGTTTCTCTCGAAAGAAGTGAGTGGGAGGAAATTAGAACTTGACAAGGTAATTGTACCTTCCCCCTTATTGGAAAGTAGTTCATCACTGAAATCAATTCCAGTGATTCCTGATGGGCCGAATAAGATTGTTAGCCCATTCCGGACTAACCATGATCGGGGTTATGGCCGAATGCATTATGCGGGGGGTGCAGCCGCTTCAGTACAGAAGCCACCCCATGTGGGACTTCAACGGGGAGGATGACGCCACCCGCTACGGCCGTAAGGGGCCGGATTCAGTTGCCGCTCTACTAAAGATCTTGTCCACTTTGTATAAGGGAGAAGAGGAGGAATTTCTCCGCGTCAACCCACAGGGTGGATTCTTTATGCACAATCCCCCAAGCTGGGTAAGCGGTCGTATTTACTTGCCCATCCGTTTTGTATTCCCATTGTTAAATATTCAGTCTGACGACTTCAACGCAGGAACTGCGCCGGGCTATTAAGGAAATAAGCAGCCCTCTTCCACAACCCGAGGACCCAAGACGGTCCCTCGACCCGGCCTCTCAAGAGGATCCGGACATATCTGTGGAGCTGATTGATGGAGTGTTCCATCAATTGAGCAAGGACAACGCCTTGGTGGCCATCACGGCCGATTACCCAGGGCTAATCCCGGCCCCCCAGGTAACTGAGATCGAAGTCCCAGTACCCCGAATAGGTGTCCGCCCTCTCGTGTTTTCAGTTTCTTGATTACAACCGAACTTTCCAGGGGAGGTTTTTAAGGCGGAAGGCCGAACCTGCGGCGACAAGCCAACGAGGGGCCGTAGGGCCCTATGGGCAGAAAAGAAGTGCAGGCCGGACTGAGGCGTCAGCGCAAAGGTATGGTGTGCCCCCTTATCCCAGGTGTTATGCCTTCGAGGCACATTGACACTCGTGCTCTCTTCGGGACAAAGAGACCTCGCCGGACTATATCCGGAGAGGCTGCCAATCGCGCCTCCACCAGCCAGGCTCCAAAGCCTGGTCCGGAGGCGGAGGCGAACGCAAGGCGCGCACCAGACGCTCCTCCGACGGAGGATGTGGACGGGTTGTCTGCCACCAACTCTGAGGTGGAGAGTGCCATGAACCACAGGCATCGCCGGACAATTCTTTGCGACGCTTGTTTCTCCCAAGGGGCGTTAGATGCCTTCAACTCAGGAGATGCGTACCTCCGTGCTGCTCAAAATGGTCTAGCCAGAGCCTCGGAGCAATATGTAAAAGACATACGGGTAAGAAAATTTTGGTAATTATATATATATACCAGTAGCCCCCGAGACTTGAAACAGTTAGAATAACTGATTTAAGGATCATTTGTTATGCAGGTTCTTACAGAAAAGAATTCCCTACTGTCCAAGGAGCTGGAAGAGTGCAAAGCCCAACTTGAGGCCGCACTAGCCGTGGATGGGGAGCCCAAGGAGACCCCCTCTGGTAATATACACTTCAAAAGATAAGTATTTTGTGAAGCACAGCATGGGTGCGAATCTGACAAATGAAATTGCAGATGGCACCGGATTGAATCCGGAAAGGCAACACCTCCTACGCCAGCTAAGGGCCGGTGAGAAGGTGCTGACAAAGGTGAGGCGGGAGAAGAACAATCTCCAAGATGCCAACAACAAGCTGGGCGTCAAGCTGAAAGATGTTCGCGCCCAGCTGTCAGACTCCGTGAAGGAGAATCAGCAGCTTCGGCGCGGCATATTTAGTAAGTGCTTGAATGAAACTTTGAAAGAAAGTTCGGCGGGGAAGTCGACTAACAGAGCAATGCCTGTAGGTGTGCTAACAGGTCGTCCTGCAGAGGAGATGCCCGGTTCTATGGGTGACCTTCTTCCCGAGCTCTCGCAACTGCTCGATCGAGTTCGGCAGGCGATGCAAGGCGTCGCCCAGGCCGTGTGGCCATCCGTCTCCATGCCCGAAGTTCTTGGAGAGCTTGCGGAGAAGATAAAGGGAGCACGGCGGCGCTTCCGATTGTGGAAGATATCGGCCTGCCGTCAAGGCGCTAGGGAGGCCTGGGCCATGGTGAAGATGCAGTACGCAAAGGCTGACCCCAACCACATGGCCGAGGTCGGTCCTGTAGGGCCCGATGGGAAGGAGATCCCTGTAAGCTTAGTATACGGCCAAGTAGACTTGGCCGCAAAGTATTCCCAGTAGGACTATAAGTTAGACAGCCTGTTAGATGGTATTGAAGAGGAATACAATCAGTCAAAATGACTATGTAATTTAATTGACATTTATAATGCCTTCTAGCCGGATTGTAGATCATTTTTCATGGCCGACCTTTTCGCTTCAGCCTCGGGACCCGACGGTCCGGAGTGTGTCCGAATTCCCATGTGGTTATATAGGAACCGGGGAATGCATGGAGACCAGGCGTAGGGGTCATTAGTGCGTGAACAGACAAGTGCCCGACTAGTTATGTTATATTACATGGTTAGTAAGAAACATCTTCCAGGGAGAATAGTTCTGTTAGGGGTTCCTTTCCCTGGGAGGCATGCCCTAAGGTGCATGTCCATGCTGCGAAAAGAAACGCAGGAAAAACATCTGGGGGCGTATAGATAAAAATAAAAAAGATCATCTTTAGTTCACCGATCGAATATTCCCTTAAGAACGCTAGCTTTCGGCTTCAGCCAGTCTGAGGTACACGTGCGGCTGACCCGGCAGTAACAATCGCAGAGGTGCTCCCTTTACCACCTAGCCGAACAATCGGGAACGTAGGGGTAAGCACAGGATCCAGGCAACCCAGCTTGGCCAAAACTTAAGTCATATCGATGCATATAATGGTGAATAAAAGGTACATGCGGAAGTGTGACACATGTGTTGGGCATGAAGCCCGTATGAATAAGCTTCTGTTTAAAGAAGCCCCCAGGTTTAATGAGCGTGGATAGCGCGTCACTTTATGAGCCTTTAAAGGCTATAAGAGAGAGAGAGAGAAGAAGAGAAATGTAAGACAGAAAATATATAAAAATGGACAGAGGAAGGAGACGAACACAAAGTCCGGCGCTAGGCATAGAATCTTCGGAGACGGGCTGCGTTCCATGGGTTCGGCTTGAGTCGGTTATCCGATGCATCCCACAGGCGGTACGCTCCACGAGTCAGGACTTGGTCAATTATGAAGGGACCTTCCCACTCGGGCTTGAGTTTGTCCTTTTTCTTGTCCGGTAGTCGTAGAACTAATTCGCCAACATTGTAATTTTTGGCTCGTACTTCTCTGCTTTGGTATCTTCGAGCCTGCTGTTGATAGAATGCGGAACGGGCTTTTGCCACGTCACGCTCCTCCTCCAATGCGTCCAAGCTGTCCTGCCGATCGATCTCGGCTTCTCTTTCTTCGTACATGCGCACTCGAGGTGAGTCATGAATTATGTCGCAAGGCAAAACTGCCTCTGCGCCGTACACCATAAAGAATGGTGTGTATCCGGTGGTGCGATTCGGCGTGGTCTGCAGCCCCCAGAGTACGGAGTCGAGCTCCTCTACCTAGTGCGTGTTTGATTCCTTAAGGGACCGTACTAATCTGGGTTTGATGCCGCTCATGATAAGACCATTTGCACGTTTGACCTGGCCGTTAGTTTGTGGGTGATAGACGGAAGCATAATCGAGCTTGATGCCCATGTTTTTGCACCAGAGTTTTACCTCATCGGCCGTGAAGTTTGTGCGGTTATCAGTGATGATGTTGTGGGGGACGCCGTAACGGTGTACAACCCCGGATATAAAGTCTATCACCGGTCCGAATTCAGCTGTCTTAACAGGCATGGCTTCTATCCATTTGGTGAACTTATCCACCATGACCAGTAAGTATTTTTGCTTGTGGGTTCCGCCTTTAAGGGGTCCAACCATGTCAAGCCCCCAGACCACGAAGGGCCAAGTAATGGGGATAGTTTGGAGGGCGGTGGGTGGCATATGGCTTTGGTTTGCAAAGAGCTGGCAACCGGTGCATCGTTGGACTAAGTCCTGAGCGTCTGCCCAGGCCGTCGGCCAATAAAAGCCTGTACGGAAGGCCTTGCTTACAAGGGACCGGGCTGCAGCGTGATGACCGCCGAGTCCGGCATGAATTTCAGCCAGGAGGTTCCGCCCCTCCTCTTCGGAGATGCACCTTTGAAGGACTCCGATAGTGCTTTTCTTATAAAGCTCTCCTTCGTGGACTCTGTAGGCTTTGGATCGCCACACTATGCAGCGTGCCTCATTTTGGTCCTCGGGGAGTTCCTGCCTAGTAAGGTAGGCGAGGAATGGTTCTGTCCACGGGGCGATGACGGCCATTATTACGTGGGCTGAAGGTGTTATTTCATTGGCAGAGCCTTCGATTGTGTCAGAACGTTCGGTGTCGGGCAGTGCGGTTGGGTCCGGGCTGTTATTGTTCAGCTCCTCTTCCCATAATACGGGATGGCTTGAACAATATTTTCAAGAAGATGTTGGGGGGGACTACATCGCATTTTGCGCCGATGCGTGCCAGGACATCTGTCGCCTGATTATTTTCCCGGGCTATATGGAGAAATTCAAGCCCCTCGAACCGAGCTGACATTTTTAGGACGACGTTGCGGTAAGCTGCCATTTTTGGATCCTTGGCATCGAAGTCTCCATTTATTTGGGATATTGCAAGGTTTGGGTCCCCGCGCATTTCTAGGCGTTGGATGCCCATGGATACTGCCATCCGGAGACCATGTAAAAGGGCCTCATATTCGGCTGCATTGTTGGAGTCCGTGTACATAATCTGTAGTACGTATTGAACTGTGTCTCCTATGGGGGACGTCAAAACGACGCCAGCCCCTAGTCCGGCCAACATCTTGGAGCCGTCGAAATGCATGATCCAATTTGAATATGTGCCGTACTCTTTAGGGAGTTCGGCCTTCGTCCATTCTGCGACGAAGTCGGACAAGACTTGCGACTTGATGGCTCGCCGTGGCTTATAAGTTATGTCGAACGGGAGGAGCTCAATGGCCCATTTTGCAATCCGGCCCGTTGCGTCACAGTTGTTTATAATATAGTTAAGTGGTACTTCCGAGGCTACTGTTATTGAACACTCTTGAAAGTAGTGTCGTAGCTTCCGGGATGCCATGAATACCTCGTACGCAATCTTTTGATAATGCAGGTACCGTGATTTGCAGGGAGTGAGGACAGTGGACACATAATAGATTGGCTTTTGAAGGGGGAATTTGTATCCGTCCGCTTCTCGTTCGACGACGAGCACTGCGCTTACAACCTGATGTGTTGCTGCAATGTAAAATAGCATTGGTTCGCCAATGTTTGGCGCGGCCAGGACTGGGTTTGTTGCCAATATGGCTTTTCTTTCGTCGTGTCCGGCCGTGGCTGCATCCGTCCATTTGAAGTGTTCGGTGCGCCGAAGGAGGCGGTAAAGGGGTAGGGCCTTTTCTCCCAAGCGGGAGATAAAGTGGCTTAGAGCCGCCACGCATTCGGTTAACTTTTGTATTTGTTTGAGGTCCTTTGGGATATCCAGTTGCGAAGCTCTGGATCTTGGCTGGATTTGCTACAATTCCTCTACCGGATACAATGAAGCCCAAGAGCTTTCCAGCTGGAATGCCGAAAACGCATTTTTCCGGGTTGAGCTTGATGTCGTATGTTCGGAGGTTATCAAATGTGAGCCTCAAGTCGTCTACTAGAGATTCAACATGTCTTGTTTTGACGACCACATCATCTACATATGCCTCCACTATTTTGCCAATCTGTCTTGCCAGACATGTCTGAATCATGCGCTGATATGTTGCGCCGGCGTTTTTGAGCCCGAAGAGCATCGTGTTGAAGCAGAATGGGCTGTATGGTGTGATAAATGCCGTTGCAGCTTGGTCTGGTTCTGCCATCTTGATTTGATGGTAGCCGGAATATGCGTCGAGGAAACACAACGAATCGTGTCCTGCGGTAGCGTCAATAATTTGATCGATGCGGGGGAGGGGGAAGGGATCCTTTGTGCAAGACTTGTTAAGGTCTTTAAAATCAACACACAGGCGCCAGGATTTGTCCTTCTTTGGTACCATCACCAGGTTTGCTAGCCAGTCCGGATGTTTTATATCTCTGATGAATCCGGCCTCCAATAGCTTTGCTAGCTCCTCTCCCATGGCCTGTCTCTTAGGTTCAGAAAAATGCCGAAGAGCATGTTTGACAGGTTTGAATCCTGTTTGGATATTTAAGCTGTGCTCGGCCAGCCTGCGTGGGATTCCTGTCATGTCTGAAGGGTGCCAGGCGAAAATGTCCCAGTTCTCTCATAGGAACTCTCGCAGTGCTGCGTCGACATCAGGGTTTAACTGTGCCCCGATGGAAGCTATTTTATTGGGGTCCGTTGGATGGACTTGGAATTTGACTATTTCGTCCGCCGGTTTAAAGGAGGTGGACTTGGATCTTTTGTCGAGTACCACATCGTCCCTATTCACCGTAGAGCGCAGCGCAGTCAGCTCCTCAGCCGCTAGGGCTTCGGATAGTGCCTCGAGGGCCAGTGCGGTTGTCTTTTTTCGGCGTGGAGTGCTATGTCCGGATCACTAGTGAGAGTGATGATCCCGTTAGGCCCGGGCATCTTGAGCTTCATGTACCCGTAATGGGGTATTGCTTGGAAGATTGTAAACGCTTCCCGCCCAAGAAGAGCGTGATAACCGCTGCTGAACGGAGCCACCTGGAACGTGACCTCTTTGGACCTATAATTATCCGGTGTGCCGAACACCACATCTAGTGTGATTTTTCCTGTACAGTGCGCTTCCCGGCTGGGGATTATTCCTCTAAAGGTTGTGCTGCTTCGCTCAATGCGGTTCCAGTCTATTTCCATTTTTGAAGGGTCTCCTCATAAATGAGGTTCAATCTGCTGCCGCCGTCCATGAGTACCTTGGTATGACGAAAGCCGTCCACTATTGGACTGAGGGCCAATGCGGCTAGTGCTCAGGCTGTTCGGAATTTAGGTTCATCACTGGCGGTAAAGGTAATAGCCATGTCACTCCATGGGTTTATTGTTGCTACTTGGTAGACTTTGGCAAGGCTGCGGAGTGTCCTTTTTGGCATGTTATTTGATGCGAAAGTCTTGAAGACTGTTAATACCGTATTGGTGTCTCTAGGGTGGCTTTCTGTGGCCTCCAGAATTAGGAGATTTTCGCCAATTTTGGCCACCTGCCGGAGTATCCAACATGCTCTGAGGATATTAGTTGGTGTGGCGTCCTCTGTACTGTGAATTTTATAGGGTCCATTAAGCCATCCTTCCAGTACGGTTCCATGCCCTATAGAGGGTTTTTGCTTTTTAGTGCTTGACCCGGGTGACTGGTGATGATGCACCCTTTTATTTCGGACTAGATTTGTATTCAGGGCCAGATTGTCCCAAATTTTTATTTCGGTTTTCCAGGCGCTTTCCGTCGCACAGTACTTTCGTACAATGGACGCCAAGTCAGTGAAGCGTGTAATATCACGGCGACTTATGGCATTGAGTATTCCCTTGTCCATGCAATTATTGCAGAAGATTGAGATTGCGTCTTCCTCGCGGCAGTCCCTTAGCCTGTTCTTAACCAGGAGGAATCTGGCCCAGTAATGATGTACTGTTTCATCGGGTTCTTGCCTGATTTTGGATAGATCGCTTATGTTGGGGTGGGTGGGTGGAATTAAATCCGAAGCCTCGCCCCATCTTAGGCTCAGAGGCCGAGGAATTTCCAAACTCGAAAATTTGGATTCCTGGATGTTGTCCAATGAATCCAGCCCGTCGCCTGACTCTAAGTTCAGGTCTTGAGTGATATCCTCCCCTCCGCGGGTATCCGGCTTGGAGGGATCAGGAATCCGGACGTAGCGAGTCCTTAAGATAGATGAAGGGTCGCCGCACTGTCCCTCTACCACGGCAACGTGATGGGTGACTTGGGGAGAGTTAATCTCTCTCAGATCGGGTTTAGGCCCAATCTGGTCGTAATCCATAGCGACTCCCAGGGCGGCGAAGCGATCCAGGAGCTCGTTTATGGAGGAAAGCTCCATTGGATCTAACTGCTCGGCGAGTTTCGAGCTGACATGAAGATTGTTTTCGATGGCTCGAGAGGTCATCGTCGGCGCAGAAGCCGAACAGGCGGTCATAAGAAAACCACCTAGCCGGAGGGTTTGGCCGACAGCCAACGCTCCCTTAGCAACGGTGCCGTCTTTAAAGACGGGGCGAGGCATCCTTCCTGATGGCGGCGACACAGAGGAACTCTCAATGAAAGCACCAATGTCGGTGTCAAAACCGGCGGATCTCGGGTAGGGGGTCCCGAACTATGCGTCTAGGCCGGATGGTAACAGGAGGCAAGGGACACGAAGGTTTATCCAGGTTCGGGCCCTCTCGATGGAGGTAAAACCCTACGTCCTGCTTGATTAATATTGATGATATGGGTAATACAAGAGTAGATCTACCACGAGATCAGAGAGAATAAACCCTAGAAGCTAGCCTATGGTATGATTGTTGTTCTGTATGTTGTCCTACGGACTAAAACCCTCCGGTTTATATAGACACCGGAGAGGGTTAGGGTTACACAAAGTCAGTTACAATGGTAGGAGATCTTCATATCCATATCGCCAAGCTTGCCTTCCACGCCAAGGAAAGTCCCTTCCGGACATGGGACGAAGTCTTCAATCTTGTATCTTCGTAGTCCAGGAGTCCGGCTGAAGGTATAGTCCGGCCATCCGGACACCCCCTAATCCGGGACTCCCTCACTTAGCAACAAAGATCTTGCCTTCAGATCTATGGTAGAAGGTGTACCCAACAGTTTCTTTTGGGTATCCTATGAAGACGCAGTTCTCCGATTTGGGTTTGAGCTTATCAGGCTGAAGCTTTTTTACATAAGCATCGCAACCCCAAACTTTAAGAAACGACATCTTAGGATTCTTGACAAACCACAATTCATACGATGTCGTCTCAACGGATTTAGACAGTGCCCTATTTAACGTGAATGCAACTGTCTCTAATGCATAACCCCAAAATAATAAAGGCAAATCGGTAAGAGACATCATAGATTGCACCATATCTAGTAAAGTACGGTTATGACATTCGGACACACCATTACGCTGTGGTGTTCCTGGTGGCGTGAGTTGTGAAACTATTCCACATTGTTTTAAATGAAGGCCAAACTCGTAACTCAAATATTCGCCTCCATGATTAAATCGTAGAAACTTTATTATCTTGTTACGATGACTCTCCACTTCACTCTGAAATTATTTGAACTTTTCAAATGTTTCAGACTTGTGTTTCATTAAGTAGATATACCCATATCATCTCAAATCATCTGTGAAGGTCAGAAAATAACGATACCCGCCACGGCCTCGATACTCATCGGACCGCATACATCGGTATGTATTATTTCCAATAAGTCATTAGCTCGCTCCATTCTTCCGGAGAACGGAGTTTTAGTCATCTTGCCCATGAGGCATGGTTCACAAGTATCAAATGATTCATAATCAAGTGATTCCAAAAGCCCATCTGCATGGAGTTTCCTCATGCGTTTTACACCAATATGACCTAAACGGTAGTGCCACAAATATGTTGCACTATCATTATGAACTTTGCATCTTTTGGCATCAATATTACGAATATGTGTATCACCACAATCGAGATTCAACAAAAATAGACCACTCTTCAAGGGTGCATGACCATAAAAGATATTACTCATATAAATAGAACAACCATTATTCTCTAATTTAAATGAATAATCATCTCGCATCAAACAAGATCTAGATATAATGTTCATGCTCAACGCTGGCACCAAATAACAATTATTCAGGTCTAAAACTAATCTCGAAGGTAGATGTAGAGGTAGCATGCCGACAGCGATGACAACGGCCTTAGGACAGCGATGACAACGGCCTTAGCCAATCTTCGTTTAATCTGTAGCCCCTGTTTCGAGTTACAAATATGAGCAACCAAACCAGGAGCAGATCAGTGAGATCTTTGCCAAGGATCTAGTACAGTGAGGAGAGAGAGAGCCCAGAGGAGCAGTTTTGCAAAAAACTTTGTTTCCTCAATGTGTATCAGTTTAGGAGAGCAATTCAGACATTGCACATAACTCAGAATAGGAATTATGAGTTCCACGGAAACTGGAATGACAGCATCATAGTTGTGTGCACAAATGCAAAATGCCCTTTCTTTATTGCCGCTTCTGTTGTTGCAAATGAGACTACTTTTTGCATAAGGAAGGCAAATTTTGTGCTCACATGCCCAGCAGTAGAAGAGAACACCAAGGTCACTGCAAAATGGGTTGCACACCAGTGTGAGGCAATGATGAGAGTTGATATTGGCACACCAGTCACCACAATAATGCAGACACTGAAGAAGAAATATGGAATAGAGATGTCCACCCATATGGCCTATAGGGCTAGGAAGCGAGCATTGAAGGTTGTCCAAGGAGATCAGAGAGGACAATACACTAGAATAAGATGTTATTTGCAGGCTGTGTTGGATACAAACCCAGGCTCTAGATGTGCTGTGACTACTAGGCATCTACCAGAGCACCCAAGAAAAAATCCTAGGTTTCATGGCCTCTTTTTCTGTCTATGTGCTTGCAAAGAAGTGTTTTTGAATGGATGCAGGCCATTCATAGGTACATTTCATTTACTAAGTTGTGAATTGTTTATGTTCTCACATTATATACACTATCTTCTCACAATTGTCAGCTTTACAGGGGTAGGTGGTTGTTTTATCAAGCTGCCAACAGGTCAACAGATCCTTGCTGAACCAGGAAGGGATGGGAACAATAATATCTACCCTATAGCATTTGGATTTGTTGAAAAAGAGGACAAAGACAGTTGGACCTGGTTCTTAACACAGCTTAAAGATGCACTTGGTGGAGAAAGTGGGAAGTTTGGTTATTATACCATCATCTCTGATAGGCAGAAGGTAAACTTCTCTTCTCATACAATATTGCACTAGGTTTCATGGTTTCATATGCACGTTGCTCTAGCTTCATTGTTTCATTGTTTCATAGGACCAATGCTTAGCTTTATTTCCCATTGTTTCAAACAGGGGCTTTTAAATGCAATAAACCATGTTTTCCCCAATTGTCCACAAAGATTCTGCCTTAGACATATCTATCAGAATTTCCAAACAGCTGGTTTTAGAGGTGATGAATTAAAGAAACACATGGACGCAGCTAGCTAATCTTATAATAAGACTGAACACCTCGATGCAATGAATGCTTTGAAAAGAGAGTGTAAGGCTGCTTGAACATGGCTTCACAAAATACCTGTTCATACCTGGGCTAGGCATGCTATGGATTTTAATTGCAAAACTGACCTGGTAGTGAACAACATCAGTGAGGTGTTTAATAAAATGATATTAGATGTTAGAGGCAAGCCAATAGTGACCATGATAGAAGGAATTAGGACAAAATTGATGGTCAAATTTAACATGAATAGAACAAAGATAGACAGCAAATTGGGAGATTTGCCCTACCCATGCTGAAATGTACAGGAGACAAAGTACAAATCAAGGTGGTGCCAGACTTTGATGGTTGGTCCTAAGATTTACCAAGTGACTAGTGGAGAAAACACCTACTCGGTGAACTTGCTAGACAGAACATGTGCATGTAGGAAATGGGATATGAATTCTATGCCTTGCCATCATGCAGTTTCTGCAATAGTGAAAGCTAAGTTGCAGCCAGAGGACTTTGTGGTTGATTTCTTCAAAAAGTAAATGTATAAAAAAAGCATTTGCACATATCATATTTCCTGTGCCTAGTCCAAACCTGTGGCCAAGGACAAGAACTGACATAGAGCCTCCGGTATTCAAAGACAAGGTTGGAAAGCAACAAACAAAGAGGAGGAAAAACCAATTTGAGAAGCCAGCGCCAAGAGATACATCTAGGATGGCATCTATTACTTGCAGCAACTGCAAACTTGTAGGGAATAGATACAATGTTTGCTCCAAGCCCCTCAAGCCAGCTCTTGCTATGAGAATAAACCAGCATCAGGTTAGTTATAGTAGCACCTCAATTCTCTTTATTTTGTCTCCATTGTAACTCACAAGCCTTAACTGTTTTTGAAATGCAGCCAAATAGGTCACAAGCTTCTACTTCAATAAACAAATGCATCTACAACTGCTGCACCACCAAGGAAGAGGCCATCTTCATCTACTGTTGCACCAGCAAGGAAGAGGCCATCTCCATCAACTGCTGCTCCTACACCTGCTGCCACTACACATGTTGCTCCTCTAAGGAGGTCTCACAGGAAGAAAGCTACACCTGCTGCCACTACACCTGCTGCTCCTCCAAGGAGGTCTCCCAGGAAGAAAGCTACCACTGCTGGTACAGCCTCTACCTCTGCTGCAGGAAATAGGTCAACTTTTCAAGCACCAAGACAAAGTGGAAGAAAAAGGACTTCTTCATACAACTTGAAAGAGTACTTCTATGCTTCTGGGGACTAGATGCCTTTGTCTTTGTTGGCTTGTTATGCCTTTGTGTTGGCTGTGAACTAGATTATGCCTTTGTTGGCTTTCAGAACCTATGATGACATTGTTGGCTTTCAACTAGATTATGCCTTTGTTGGCTTTCAGGACCTATGATCCCATTGTTGGCTTTCAACTAGATTATGCCTTTGTTGGCTTTCAGAACACATGATGCCTATGTTGGCTTTGAACCATTGTTGGCTGTGAGAACTTGGATGTTTATCTTAAATGTTGGTGATTCTGGTGATGATGATGCTTGATAACCCACAAGTATAGGGGATCGCAACAGTTTTCGAGGGTAGAGTATTCAACCCAAATTTATTGATTCGACACAAGGGGAGCCAAAGAATATTCTCAAGTATTAGCAGCTGAGTTGTCAATTCAACCACACCTGGAAACTTAATATCTGCAGCAAAGTGTTTAGTAGCAAAGTAATATGATAGTAGTAGTAATGGTAGCAAAAGTAATGTTTTTGGTATTTTGTAGTGATGATAGCAATAGCAACGGAAAAGTAAATAAGCGAAGAACAATATGTGGAAAACTCATAGGCAATGGATTAGTGATGGAGAATTATGCCGGATGTGGTTCATCATGTAACAGTCATAACCTAGGGTGACACAGAACTAGCTCCAGTTCATCAATGTAATGTAGGCATGTACTCCAAATATAGTCATACGTGCTTATGGAAAAAAACTTGCATGACATCTTTTGTCCTACCCTCCCGTGGCAGTGGGGTCCTTACGGAAACTAAGGGATATTAAGGCCTCCTTTTAATAGAGTACCAGACCAAAGCATTAACACGTAGTGAATACATAAACTCCTCAAACTAGGGTCATCACCGGTAAGTATCCCGATTATTATCACTTCGGGGTTAATGGATCATAACACATAATAGGTGACTACAGACTTGCAAGATAGGATCAAGAACTCTCATATATTGATGAAAACAAAATAGGTTCAGATATGAAATCATGGCACTCGGGCCCTAGTAACAAGCATTACGCATAGCAAAGTCATAGCAACATCAATCTCAGAACATAGTGGATACTAGGGATCAAACCCTAACAAAACTAACTCGATTACATGATAGATCCCATCCAACCCATCACCGTCCAGCAAGCCTACGATGGAATTACTCACGCACGGCAGTGAGCATCATGAAATTGGTGATGGAGGATGGTTGATGATGACGATGGCGATGGATTCTCCTCTCCGAAGCCCCGAACGGACTCCAGATCAGCCCTCCCGAGAGGTTTTAGGGCTTGGTGGCGGCTCCGTATCGTAAAACGCGATGATTTCTTCTCTCTGATTTTTTTCTCCCCAGAACCAAATATATAGAGTTGGAGTTGGAGTCGGAGAAGCTTCAGGTGGCCCACGAGGTAGGGGTGCGCCCTAGGGGGCAGGCGCGCCCCGCACCCTCGTGGACAGGTGGTGGGCCCCTGGCCTTCATCTTTTGCAAGGATTTTTTATATTTTCCGAAAAGGTGTTCCATGAAGTTTCAGATCATTCCGAGAACTTTTGTTTCTGCACATAAATAACACCATGGTAATTCTGCAGAAAACAACGTTAGTCCGGGTTAGTTCCATTCAAATCATGCAAGTTGGAGTCCAAAACAATGGCAAAAGTGTTTGGAAAAGTAGATACGACGGAGCGTATCAACTCCCCCAAGCTTAAACCTTTGCTTGTCCTCAAGCAATTCAGTTGATAAACTGAAAGTGATAAAGAAAAACTTTTACAAACTCTGTTTGCTCTTGTTGTTGTAAATATGTAAAGCCAGCATTCAAGTTTTCAGCAAAGATTATGACTAACCACATTCACAATAACGCTTAGGTCTCAAGTTTACTCATATCAATGACATAATCAACTAGCGAGCAATAATAATAAATCTCGGATGACAACACTTTCTCAAAACAATTATAATATGATATAACAAGATGGTATCTCGCTAGCCCTTTCTGAGACCGCAAAACATAAATGCAGAGCACCTTTAAAGATCAAGGACTGACTAGACATTGTAATTCATGGTAAAAGAGATCCAGTAAAGTCATACTCAATGTAAACTAACAATAATGAATGCAAATGACAGCAGTGCTCTCCAACTGGTGCTTTTCAATAAGAGGATGATGACTCAACATAAAAGTAAATAGATAGGACCTTCACAGAGGGAAGCAGAGATTTGTAGAGGTGCCAGAGCTCGGTTTTGAAATAGAGGTGAATAATATTTTGAGCGGTATACTTTCATTGCCAACATAACAACCAAGAGATGGCGATATCTTCCATGCTACACACATTATAGGCGGTTCCCAAACAGAATGGTAAAGTTTATACTCCCCCTTCCACCAACAAGCATCAATCCATGGCTTGCTCGAAACAACGAGTGCCTCCAACTAACAAGAGTCCCAAGGGGAGTTTTGTTTGCAATTATTTTGATTTAGTTTGCATAAAGCATGGGACTGGGCATCCCGTGACCAGCCACTTTCTCGTGAGTGAGGAGTGGAGTCCACTCCTCTTGAGAATAACCCGCCTAACATGGAAGATACGGACATCCCTAGTTGATACATGAGCTATTCGAGCATACAAAACAGGATATTTATTTGAAGGTTTAGAGTTTGGCACATCCAAATTTACTTGGAACGGCAGGTAGATACCGTATATAGGTAGGTATGGTGGACTCATATGAAATAACTTTGGGGTTTATGGAGTTGGATGCACAAGCAGTATTCCCGCTTAGTACAAGTGAAGGCTAGCAAAAGACTGGGAAGCGACCAGCTAGAGAGCGACAACAGTCATGAACATGCATTAATATTAATCAACACCGAATGCAAGCATGAGTAGGATATAATCCACCATGAACATAAATATCGTGAAGGCTATGTTGATTTTGTTTCAACTACATGCGTGAACATGTGCCAAGTCAAGTCACTTAAATCATTCAGAGGAGGATACCACCCTATCATACCATATCATAACCATTTTAATAGCATGTTGGCACGCAAGGTAAACCATTATAAGCTCCCAGCTAATCAAGCATGGCACAAGAAACTATGATCTCTAGTTGTCACTGAAAACATTTTTATTCATAATAGGCCGAATCAGGAACGTTGAACTAATCATATTTACAAAAACAAAAGAGGTTGAGTTCATACCAGCCTTTCTCATCTCAGTCACTCCATCATATATCGTCATAATTGCCTTTCACTTGCACGACCGAATGATATGAATAATAATAATAATAGTGCGTGTGCATTGGACTAAGCTGGAATCGCAAGCATTCAATAAACAGGAGAAGACAAGGCAATATGGGCTCTTTTGTCATATCAACAATTATGCATATAAGAGCCACTTCAACAATTTAATCATGGTCTTCTCCTATCGACCCCCAAAGAAAAGAAAAGAAATAAAACTATTTACACGGGAAAGCTCCCACCAAGCAAAAGAAGAACAGGAAATCTTTTTGGGTTTTCTTTTTAATTACTACTACAAACATGGAAAGTAAACTAATTAAAAGCTACAACTAATTTTTTTGGATTTTCTTAAGGTTTATTAAACACTCAAGAAGAACGCATAAAAAGGAAAATAAACCAGCATGGATGATACAATGAAAAAGTATGAGCACCAACATCTAGCAATGAGTGTGTGA
Source organism: Triticum monococcum (assembly GCA_034509565.1). NCBI lineage: Eukaryota > Viridiplantae > Streptophyta > Magnoliopsida > Poales > Poaceae > Triticum > Triticum monococcum. The sequence goes on along the minus strand of CM067842.1, from coordinate 782,169,402 downwards.
ACATGAATGTAATGTCGGTGGGAAATACGTACTCCCCCAAGCTTAGGCTTTTGGCCTAAGTTGGTCTATGGCCACGGCTGGCCTGGCGGATATCCATAATAATAGTTGGGGTCATACTGCAAAGAAGAAGACTCCGATTGCCACTGGTTGGCAATCATCTCCGGATCCCACTGGTAATTAGACTGTCGTGGAGGATCAACTTATGGTTTCGGATCTGGCTCTGTGGCTGATGTAGGGTTCTGATAGGCGTGAATAGCCTCTAACGGAACAAGGTACTAGCCTGTAGATAAATCAAACAAGGAAGGAGCAGGCAAGGTAATAGTCTCAGGATGATGTTTATCAAAGAACAATTTGTATTTAAGCTCTCCTTCCCTATTCTTAACAATAAAATCATGTGCCACCATACTCTTATAATCTAAATAAACATGACGCAGCATTTTTTCTTCCTTCTCATAATGCCTAATAGGTATGTTAAAATGTGCAGTTAGGCGCCAAGCATAGATGCCTCCAAAGATGGTCCCCTCTGTATGGTTCAGACTTAACCATTAAGCAATAATGCCGCCCATACTAACAGAGTTATGCTACGTCTTGAGCTTGCGTTGGTTTTCCCCGAAGAGGAAGGGATGATGCAGCAGAGTAGCGTAAGTATTTCCCTCAGTTTTTGAGAACCAAGGTATCAATCCAGTAGGAGACCACGCTCGAGTCCCTCGTACCTGCACAAAACGATAGCTACTCGCAACCAACGCGATTAGGGGTTGTCAATCCCTTCACGGTCACTTACGAGAGTGAGATCTGATAGATATAATATTTTTGGTATTTTTGGTATAAAGATGCAAAGTAAAAAGTAAAAGCAAAGTAAAAAAAATCAAAGCAAGATTAAAGTGATGGAGATTGATATGATGAGAATAGACCCTGGGGCCATAGGTTTCACTAGTGGCTTCTCTCAAGAGCATAAGTATTCTACGATGGGCGAACAAATTACTGTTGAGCAATTGACAGAATTGGGCATAGTTATGAGAATGTATAGGCATGATCATGTGTATAGGCATCACGTCCATGACAAGTAGATCGAAACGATTCTGCATCTACTACTATTACTCCACTCATCGACCGCTATCCAGCATGCATCTAGAGTATTAAGTTAAAAACAGAGTAACGCCTTAAGCAAGATGACATGATGTAGAGAGATAAATTCATGCAATATTAAATAAACCCCATCTTGTTATCCTCGATGGAAACGATGCAATACGTGCCTTGCTGCCCCTTCTTTCACTGGGTAAGGACACCGCAAGATCGAACCTAAAGCTAAGCACTTCTCCCATGGCAAGAACTACCAATCTAGTTGGCCAAACCAAACGGATAATTCAAAGAGACTTGCAAAGATAACCAATCATACATAAAAGAATTCTAAGAAGATTCAAATATTATTCATAGATAGACTTGATCATAAACCCACAATTCATCGGTCTCAGCAAACACACCACAAAAAGAAGATTACATCGAATAGATCTCCACAAGAGAGGGAGAGAACTTTGTATTGAGATTCAAAGAGAGAGAAGAAGCCATCTAGCTACTAACTATGGACCCGGAGGTCTGAGGTAAACTACTCACACTTCATCGGAGAGGCTATCATGATGTAGAAGCCCTTCGTGATGACGGCCCTTTTCCGGCGGAGCTCCGGAACAGGCCCCAAGATGGGATCTCGTGGATACAAAAAGTTGCGGTGGTGGAATTAGGTTTTTGGCTCCTGTTCTGATCGTTTGGGGGTACGTGTGTATATATAGGAGGAAGAAGTATGCCGGAGGAGCAACGAGGGGCCCACGAGGTAGGGGGCGCGCCCCCCACCCTCGTGGCCGCCTCTTTTGTTCCTTGGAGCAGGGTCCAAGTCTCCTGGATCACGTTCGGTGAGAAAATCACGTTCCTGAAGAATTTATTCCGTTTGGACTCCGTTTGATATTCTGTTTCTTCGAAACACTGAAATAGGCAAAAAACAGCAATTCTGGGCTGGGCCTCCGGTTAATAGGTTAGTCCCAAAAATAATATAAAAGTGGAAAATAAAGCCCAATATAGTCCAAAACAGTAGATAATATAGCATGGAGCAATCAAAAATTATAGATACGTTGGAGACGTATCAGGCATCCCCAAGCTTAATTCCTGCTCGTCCTTGAGTAGGTAAATGATAAAAAGAGAATTTCTAATGCGGAGTGCTACTTGGCATAATTTCAATGCAAATCTTCTTAATTGTGGTATGAATATTCAGATTAGAAAGGTTCAAGACAAAAGTTTATATTGACATAAAAATAATAATACTTCAAGCATACTAACAAAGCAATTATGTTTTCTCAAAATAACATGGTCAAAGAAAGTTATCCCTACAAAATCATATAGTCTGGCTATGCTCTATCTTCACCACACGAAGTATTTAAATCATGCACAACCCCTACGACAAGCCAAGCAATTGTTTCATACTCTAACTTTTTCATAAGTTTTTCAATCTTCACGCAATACATGAGCGTGAGCCATGGATATAGTACTATAGGTGGAATAGAGTGGTGGTTGTGGAGAAGACAAAAAGGAGAAGATAGTCTCACATCAACTAGGCGTATCAACGGGCTATGGAGATGCCCATCAATAGATATCAATGTGAGTGAGTAGGGATTGCCATGTAACTGATGCACTAGAGCTATAAGTATATGAAAGCTCAAAAAGAAACTAAGTGGGTGTGCATCCAACTTGCTTGCTCATGAAGACCTAGGGAAATTTGAGGAAGCCCATCATTGGAATATACAAGCCAAGTTCTATAATGTAAAATTCCCACTAGTATATGAAAGTGATAACATGAGAGACTCTGTACTATGAAGATCATGGTGCTACTTTGAAGCACAAGTGTGGTAAGAGGATAGTAACCTTGTCCCTTCTCTCTTTTTCTCTCATTTTTTTATTTGGGCCTTTTCTCTTCTTTTTTTATGGCCTCTTTTTATTTGGGCTTCTTTGGCCTCTTTTATTTATTTTTCGTCCGGAGTCTCATCCCGACTTATGGGGGAATCATAGTCTCCATCATTCTTTCCTCACTTGGGACAATCCTCTAATAATGATGATCATCACACTTTTATTTTTCTTATAACTCAACAATTACAACTCGATACTTAGAACAAAATATGACTCTATATGAATGCATCCGGTGGTGTACCGGGATATGCAATATGACAATGATGGAGTGTGTCATGATGAACTAGATGGTGGAAAGTTGCATGGCAATATATCTCGGAATGGCTATGGAAATGCCATAATAGGTAGGTATAGTGTCTGTTTCGAGGAAGGTATATGGTAGGTGTATGATACCGGCGAAAGGTGCGCGGTATTAGAGAGGCTAGCAAAGGAGGAAGGGTGAGACTGCGTATGATCCATGGACTCAACATTAGTCATAAAGAACTCATATACTTATTGCAAAAATCTAGAAGTTATCAAAGCAAAGTATTACACTCATGCTCCTAGGGGGATAGATTGGTAGGAAAAGACCATCGCTCGTCCCCGACCGCCACTCATAAGGAAGACAATCAATAAATAAATCCTACTCCGACTTCATCACATAACGGTTCACCATACGTGCATGCTACGGGAATCACAAACTTTAACACAAGTATTCTTTAAATTCACAACTACTCAACTAGCATGACTTTAATATTATCACCTTCATATCTCAAAACAATTATCATGCTTCAATCTTTTCTTAGTATTCAACACACTCAAAATAAAGTTTCACAAATCTTGAATACCAAGCATATTATTATTAAGAAAATTACCATGCTATTAAGAGACTCTCAAAATAATTTAAGTGAAGCATGAGAGATCAATAGTTTCTTTAAAAAATATCCACCACCATGCTCTAAAAGATCTAAGTGAAGCACATAGAGCAAAATTATAACGCTCAAAAGATATAAGTGAAGCACATAGAGCAAAACTACTTAGCTCAAAAGATATAAGTGAAGCACATAGAGTATTCTATCAAATTTTAATTCATGTATGGCTCTCTCAAAAGCTGTGTACAGCAAGGATGATTGTGGCATACTAAGACACAAAGACACAAATAATACAAGATGCTCCAAGCAAAACACATCTCATGTTGGTGAATAAAAATATAGCTCCAAGTAAATTACCGATGGAAGTGGACGAAAGAGGGGATGCCTTCTGGGGCATCCCCAAGCTTTGACTTTTTGGTGTCCTTGGATTATCTTGGGGGTGCCATGGGAATCCCCAACTTAGGCTCTTGACACTCCTTGTTCCATGATCCATCAAAAGAATTCACCCAAAACTTGAAAACTTCACAACACAAAACTCAAAATAGAAAACAAAAGACCACTTCAAGGTACTGTAATTAACTCATTCTTTTATTTATATTGGTGTTAAACCTACTTTATTCCAACTTCTCTATGGATTATAAACTATTTTACTAACCATAGATTCATCAAAATAAGCAAACAACACACGAAAAACAGAATCTGTCAAAAACAGAACAGTCTGTAGTAATCTGTAGCTAACGCAAGATCTGGAACACCAAAAATTCTAAAATAAAATGATGGACGTGAGTAATTTATATATTAATCATCTGAAAAAATAATTAACAAAATAGAACTCTCCAAATAAAAATTACAACAGTTCTCGCGAGCGCTAAAGTTTCTGTCTTTTATAGCAAGTTCAACAAGACTTTCCCCAAGTCTTCCCAGCGGTTCTACTTGTCACAAACACAAATTAAACACAAAAAACACAACCAAAACAGAGCCTAAATAATTTAGTTATTACTAAGGAGGATCAAAAATCAAGGAATAAAAATAAAATTGGGTTGCCTCCCAACAAGCGCTATCGTTTAACGCCCCTAGCTAAGCATAAAAGCGAGGATAGATCTAGGTATTGCCATCTTTGGTAGGCAATCCATAAGTGGCTCTCATGATGGTTTCATATGGTAATTTTATTTTCTTTCTTGGAAAGTGTTCCATGCCCTTTTTTAATGGAAATTGAAATCTAATATTCCCTTCATTCATATCAATAATCGCACCAGCCGTTCTAAGGAAAGGTCTACCAAGAATAATAGGGCAAGAAGGATTGCAATCTATATCAAGAACAATGAAATCTACGGGCACATAATTCCTATTTGAAACAATAAGAACATCATTAGTCTTTCCCATAGGTTTCTTAATAGTGGAATCCACAAGATGCAAGTTTAGAGAGCAATCATCAAAATTACGGAAATCTAGCAAATCACACAAAGTCTTGGGAATAGTGGAGACAATAGCACCCAAATCACACAAAGCATAAAACTCATGATCTTTAATTTTAGTTTTAATAGTTGGTTCCCACTCATCATAGAGTTTTCTAGGGATAGAAACTTTCAACTCAAGTTTTTCTTCATAAGATTGCATCAAGGCATCAACAATATGTTCGGTGAAGGCTTTATTTTGACTATAAGCATGTGGAGAATTTAGCATGGATTGCAACAAGGAAATACAATCAATTAAAGAGCAAATTTCATAATTAAATTCCTTTAAATCCAATATAGTGGGTTTAGCAACATCTAGATTTTTATTTCTTTCAATCCCACTTTCATCAATTTCATTATTAAGATATAAATACTCCGAATTTTTAGAACGCCTTCTAGGTGAAGGAAGATCATATTCAGTTTCATCAAGATTAATATTGCAAAACAAAGATTTAATAGGGGACACATCAATAACTTTTAGATGTTCATCTTGATTTTCATAGGAATTGGAAGAACACGCTTTAATAAAGGCATCTTTGGAAGAACGCATCCTAGCGGTTCTTTCTTTGCACTCATCAATGGAAATTCTCATGGCTTTGAGAGACTCATTGATATCATGCTTAGGAGGAATAGATCTAAGCTTTAAAGAATCAATCTCAAGAGAAATTCTATGAACGTTTCTAGCCAAATCATCAACTTTAAGCAATTTCTCTTCAAGCAAAGCATTAAAATTCTTTTGTGAATTCATAAACTCTTTAACACTATTCTCAAATTCAGAGGGCATCTTATTATAATTTCCATAAGAGTTGTTGGAGGAATTCCCATAATTATTAGAAAGATTACTAGGGTATGGCCTAGGATTAAAATTCCCTCTATAAGCGTTGTTACCAAAATTATTCCTACCAACAAAATTCACATACATAGATTCATTGTTATTCTCAATCAAAGTACACAAAGGCATATCATTAGGATCAGAAGAAACACTCTTAGTAGCAAATAATTTCATAAGTTCATCCATCTATCCACTCAACACATTAATTTCTTCTATCGCATGCACATTTTTATTAGAAGATCTTTCAGTATGCCATTGAGAATAATGAACCATAATATTATCTAGGAGTTTAGTAGCATATCCTAAAGTGATTTCCATAAAAGTGCCTCCCACGGCCGAATCTAAAAGATTTCTAGAAGCGAAATTCAATCCGGCATAAAAATTTTGTATAATCATCCACAAATTCAAACCATGAGTAGGGCAATTACGTATCATTAATTTCATTCTCTCCCAAGCTTGTGCAACATGTTCATGATCAAGTTGTTTAAAGTTCATAATATCGTTTCTAAGAGAGATGATCTTAGCGGGAGGAAAATACTTAGAGATAAAAGCATCTTTGCACTTGTTCCATGAATCAATACTATTCTTAGGCAAAGACGAAAACTAAGCTTTAGCATGATCTCTAAGCGAAAAAGGAAATAGCTTCAATTTAACGACATCATTGTTGACATCTTTTTTCTTTTGCATATCACATTAATCAACGAAGCTATTCATATGAGTAGCCACATCTTCACTAGGAAGGCCGGCGAATTGATCTTTCATAAAAGATTCAACAAAGCAGTATTAATTTCACAAGATTCAGCATCGGTAAGAGGTGCAATTGAACTGCTAAGGAAATCATTATTGTTGGTATTGGTGAAGTCACACAATTTAGTAGTATCTTGAGCCATCGCAACAAACAAGCAATCTAACACACGAGCAAACAAAAGGCAAGCGGGCAAAAGGAGGCAAATAGAGAGGGAGGATACAGAGAGAGAGAGGGCGAATAAAACGGCAAGCGTGAATTGGGGGGAGAGGAAAATGAGAGGCAAATGGCAAATAATGTAATGCGAGAGATAGGGATTGCGATGGGTACTTGGTATGTTGACTTTTTGCGTAGACTCCCCGGCAACGGCGCCAGAAATCCTTCTTGCTACGTCTTGAGCTTGCGTTGGTTTTCCCCGAAGAGGAAGGGATGATGCAGCAGAGTAGCGTAAGTATTTCCCTCAGTTTTTGAGAACCAAGGTATCAATCCAGTAGGAGACCACGCTCAAGTCCCTCGTACCTTCACAAAACGATTCCTACTCGCAACCAACGCGATTAGGAGTTGTCAATCCCTTCACAGTCACTTACGAGAGTGAGATCTGATAGATATAATATTTTTGGTATAAAGATGCAAAGAAAAAGTAAAAGCAAAGCAAGATTAAAGTGATGGAGATTGATATGATGAGAATAGACCCGGGGGCCATAGGTTTCACTGGTGGCTTCTCTCAAGAGCATAAGTATTCTACGGTGGGTGAACAAATTACTATTGAGCAATTGACAGAATTGAGCATAATTATGAGAATATCTAGGCATGATCATGTGTATAGGCATCACGTCCGTGACAAGTAGATCGAAACGATTCTGCATCTACTACTATTAATCTACTCATCGACCGCTATCCAGCATGCATCTAGAGTATTAAGTTAAAAACAGAGTAACGCCTTAAGCAAGATGACATGATGTAGAGAGATAAATTCATGCAATATGAAATAAACCCCATCTTGTTATCCTCGATGGAAATGATGAAATACGTGCCTGGCTTCCCCTTCTGTCACTGGGTAAGGACACCGCAAGATCGAACCCAAAGCTAAGCACTTCTCCCATGGCAAGAACTACCAATCTATTTGGCCAAACCAAACGGATAATTCGAAGAGACCTGCAAACCAATCATACATAAAAGAATTCAGAGAAGATTCAAATATTATTCATAGATAGACTTGATCATAAACCCACAATTCATCGGTCTCAACAAATACACCGCAAAAAGAAGATTACATCGAATAGATCTCCACAAGAGAGGGGGAGAACTGGGTATTGAGATCCAAAGAGAGAGAAGAAGCCATCTAGCTACTAACTATGGACCCGAAGGTCTGAGGTAAACTACTCACACTTCATCGGAGAGGCTATGATGCTATAGAAGCCCTCCGTGATGATGGCCCTCTTCCGGCGGAGCTCCGGAACAGGCCCCAAGATGGGATCTCGTGGATATAGAAAGTTGTGGCGGTGGAATTAGGTTTTTGGCTCTTGTTCTGATCGTTTGGGGGTACGTGTGTATATATTGGAGGAAGAAGTACGCCGGAGGAGCAACGAGGGGCCCATGAGGCAGGCGGCGCGCCCCCCACCCTCGTGACCGCCTCTTTTGTTCCTTGGAGCAGGGTCCAAGTCTCCTGGATCGCGTTTGGTGAGAAAATCACGTTCCTAAAGATTTTATTCCGTTTGGACTCCGTTGTATATTGAGTTTCTTCGAAACACTGAAATAGGCAAAAAAACCAGCAATTCTGGGCTGGGCCTCCGGTTAATAGGTTAGTCCCAAAAATAATATAAAAGTGGAAAATAAAGCCCAATATAGTCCAAAACAGTAGATAATATAGCATGGAGCAATTAAAAATTATAGATATGTTGGAGACGTATCAAGTTATCAGTGAATAAACCATGGAGCAAAATAATAATATTAGGAACACTAAGGTTTCCACAGTTTCCGCGACCAATTAAGCAATGACTAGCAAATAATGCAAAATAGCATAAAACAGGAAAATGTATGCTAGTGATTCGTGCATCGGAAACCTTCCTTGTTTCCCCTACAGTGATGATATCAATAAACCCATCCACATCACTGCGATGTGGTTCCTCTGTCGTGCCCTCGAAAGGGACCAAACAAACCCGACAAAAATCATAAAGTGACATCTCCTTATGCTCATCATATAAATAAAACTCCACCATAGGTGGTGAGCTCCTAAAATAGAAATGAAAGTTTTGCACAAAGATATTTGTGAGTAGGAGATACTGATCGCGTTGGTTGTGGAGGAAAGTGGTGGGGCCTGCATTCTTAGCCAATTCATAAAAATCTTCATAAATCCCGGCTGCTCTCAAGAAATCATCGGAAGGCCATTCACACGACTGAACCTCCGTGGTGCAAGGCAGATTATACTTGGGCTTCTGTGCCTTTTCCTTCGATCTTCGGCTCGATGAGTCCCTCAAAAGCATCTTCATTGTTTTCTGAAAAATTCTGAAATTTTTAGTAACTTCAAAATAAAAGTGAACCAAACTCAATAATATTGATAGCAACTACTCCTACAAGTGCCTAGAGCCTATATCATGCATCAAAACTACTTGGAACCATATAAATTTGGCATGCAAGCTCAAGAACATGGTCACCTAGGCAGCACAAATTTCCAATGAATAAATCACTAGAACAAAAACTAATTGGACCAATGGAGGAGTCACATACCAAGGAACAATCTCCCCAAGCAGTTTTGTGAGAGGTGCTTTGAGCAAGGAGATCGAAAATGGCAGCAAAACAAGCTTGGACTCAGGTTTGAGCTGGCTATTCGTGTTTGTGGGAGGAAGGAGTGTGTGGGTGAAAGGATAAGTGGAGGAGGGCCATCGTGGGCCCACGAGGCAGGGGGGCGCCCAGGGGGTAGGACGTGCCCTCCACCCTCGTGGCCAGGTGGATGACCCCCCTGCTGTGTTCTCAGTGACAAATACTCTCAAATATTCTAGAAAAAATCATATTTAAATTTCAGGGCATTTGCAGAACTTTTATTTTTGGAGTATTTTTATATTGCACGGATAATCAGATAATAGAAAGAAAAATACTTATTTTTTATTTAATATAAGTAACAGAAAGTAAAAGTGCGATACAAAAGGTTGTGCCTTCTAGTTTCATCCATCTCATGCTCATCAAAAGGAATCCACTAACAAGGTTGATTAGGTCTTGTTAACAAACTCATTCCGAATAACATGGAACCAGAGAAATTTCGAATAACACTATGTTACCTCAACGGCGATATGCACATCCCCAATAATAAGAATATCTTATTTCTTCTTGACAGTAGGAAGAGGAAATTCAAAACCTCCAAATATAATCGATGGAATTTTTCCAATAGAGTTGATACTATGAACTTGAGGTTGTTTCCTCGGAAAGTGTACTGTATGCTCATTACCATTAACATGAAAAGTGACATTGCCTTTAGTGCAATCAATAACAGCCCCTACAGTATTCAAAAAGGGTCTTCCAAGAATAATAGACATACTATCGTCCTCGGGAATATCAAGAATAACAAAGTCCGTTAAAATAGTAACGTTTGCAACTACAACAGGCACATCCTCGCAAATACCGACAGGTATAGCAATTGATTTATCGGCCATTTGCAAAGATATTTCAGTAGGTATCAACTTATTCAAATCAAGTCTATGATATAAAGAGAGAGGCATAACACTAACACCGGCTCCAAGATCACATAAAGCAGTTCTAACATAATTTCTTTTAATGGAGCATGGTATAGTTGGTACACCGGGATCTCCTAGTTTCTTAGGTATTCCAACCTTAAAAGTATAATTAGCAAGCATAATGGAAATTTCAGCTTCTGGTATCTTTCTTTTATTAGTAACAATATCTTTCATGTACTTAGCATAAGGATTCATTTTGAGCATATCACTTAATCGCATGCGCAAAAAGATAGGTCTAATCATTTCAGCAAAGCGCTCAAAATCCTCATCATCCTTTTTCTTGGATGGTTTGGGAGGAAAAGGCATGGGTTTCTGAACCCAAGACTCTCTTTCTTTTCCATGTTTCCTAGCAACAAAGTCTTTCTTATCATAACGTTGATTCTTTGATTGTGGGTTATCAAGATCAACAGCAGGTTCAATTTCTATATCATTATCATTACTAGGTTGAACATCATCATCAACATTATCATTAACATTATCACTAGTTTCAGGTTCATTACCAGATGGTATTTCAGCATCAGAGACAGAAATATCATTTGGATTCTTAGGTTGTTCAGCGATAGGTTTACTAGAAGCAAGCAAAGTCCTATCATTTTTCGTTTTCTTCCTATTAGAAGGACTAGGTGCATCTACATTATTTCTCTGAGAATCTTGCTCAATTCTCTTAGGGTGGCCTTCAGGATACAAAGGTTCCTGAGTCATTTTACCACCTCTAGTCATAACACTAACAGCATTATCATTATTCTTACTATTCAATTCATTGAGCAAATCATTTTGAGCTTTAAGTACTTGTTCTACTTGAGTGGTAACCATAGAAGCATGCTTACTAATAAGTTTAAGTTCACCTTTAACATTATCCATATAATCACCCAAGTGCTCAAGCATATTTGAATTGTATTTCATTGTCTACCAAAATAAGCATTAAAATCTTCTTGCTTAGCCATAAATTTATCAAACTCATCTAAGCATGGGCTAGCAAACTTAGTAAATGGGATTTCAGCTTTATCATATCTATAGAGAGAATTTACCTTTACTACCTGTGTCGGGTTATCAAGACCATAAGTTTCCTCAATAGGTAATGGATTAGCATCATATGTTTCTTCAATAGGCGGTAAATTAAGACCATGTATTTCTTCAATAGGAGGTAATTTCTTAACATCTTCAGCTTTAATACCTTTTTCTTTCATAGATTTCTTTGCCTCTTGCGTATCTTCAGGACTGAGAAATAGAATACCTCTCTTTTTCGGAGTTGGTTTATGAATAGGCTCAGGAACTGGCTCAGGAGGTGTCCAATTATTTTCATTTGTCAACATATTATTCAATAGGATTTCAGCTTCATCCGGTGTTCTTTCCATGAAAACAGAACCAGCACAACTATCCAGGTAATCTCTAGAAGCATCGGTTACTCCATTATAAAAGATATCAAGTATTTCATTTTTCTTAAGAGGATGATCAGGCAAAGCATTAAGTAACTTGAGAAGCCTCCCCCAAGCTTGTGGGAGACTCTCTTCTTCAAGTTGCACAAAATTATATATATATCCCTCAAAAAAGCTTGTTTCTTAGGAGCAGGGAAATATTTAGCAGAGAAGTAATAAATCATATCCTGGAGACTACACACACAACCAGGATCAAGAGAATTAAACCATATCTTAGCATCACCCTTTAATGAGCACGGAGATATTTTAAGGATATAAAAGTAACGAGTTCTCTAATCATTAGTAAACAAGGTAGCTATATCATTTAATTTAATAAGATGTGCCACAACAGTTTCAGATTCATAGCCATGAAAAGGATCAGATTCAACCAAAGTAATTATATCAGGATCGACAGAGAATTCATAATCCTTATCGGTAACACAGATAGGTGAAGTAGCAAAAGCAGGGTCAGGTTTCATTCTAGCATTTAGAGATTGTTGATTCCATTTAGCTAATAACCTCTTGAGTTCGTATCTATCTTTGCAAGCTAAAATAGCTAAAGAAGCTTCTTTATCAAAAACATAACCCTTAGGAATAACAAGCAAGTCTTCATCATCACTTTCATCAGTATTATCAGATTCAATATTTTCACTCTCTCTAACCCTAGCAAGTTGTTCATCAAGAAATTCACTAAGTGGCACAGTAGTATCAAGCATAGAAGTAGTTTCATCATAAGTATCAGGCATAGCAGAAGTGGCATCATCAATAACATGTGACATATCATAACGAATAGCAGAAGCAGGTTTAGGTGTCGCAAGCTTACTCAAAATAGAAGGTGAATCAAGTGCAGAGCTAGATGGCAGTTCCTTACCTCCCCTCGTAGTTGAGGGATGAATCTTGGTTTTTGGATCTCTTAAGTTCTTCATAATGATAAGCAGATATAAATCCCAAGTGACTCAAAGAATAGAGCTATGCCCCCCGGCAACGGCGCCAGAAAATAGTCTTGATAACCCACAATGTCGGGTGGTAGGTGCGACATATGCCAACGGGTGGCTTATCATTGTGGGAGCCAATAGAACATCGCCGGTGCCTGGAAACGGGATAAGGCAAAGACATGCACGCCGGCGAATCTTACCCAGCTTCGGGGCTCTCCGGGGAGATAACACCCCTACTGCTGCTCTGCGGGGTCTCCGCATGGTTACTAAATGAACAAGTAGCTACACAATGCTCCTTGAGCTGTTTGGGTGGAAGGAGGAAGAAGGGCACAGCTAGCTTGGTTCCTCTCCTTGTGTGGTGTCTAGGTCTAGCTTGAGAGTCCAACCCTTTGCATGGGTGCACCGGGGGGTTTATATAGGCCTACCCCCCGGGGGTACAATGGCAATCCAGCTGGGCGCGGGGCCCAGCTGTCTGTGACTGTACTCGCTGGCTTCTGCGCCGGCTGCTGGGGCCCGCCGACTAGTGGGTCCCGCCGGCTGCCGGCACCCTGGTCGACAGGCAGGCCCCACTGTCCAGGGCCTGGTCGGTGGCTGGTTACTGTTGCTCCGTACTGTTGGCGCAGGCTTGGTCGGGGTAAGCGTGGCTACTGGGCGTCTCCTTCGAGGAGGATGGCGAGCCGGCTATGGGGGGGCGGCTCTCCATCAGGCCGACTTGGAAGGAGGTGCGGCCGCCTTCGGTATCTCTCTGCCCGAAGGGGCCCACCGCCTCGGGGGCCACGCTGGTGGCCCGTCGTGGACGGCGTTAAGACCGCCGTGGCAACAGTGCCGCGCCGGACGGGTCGTGGCCGCCCGTACGGCGCACTGTGCTGGGCGTGCTCCGGGTTTTTGGGGGTGGCAGGCTTTACTGTAGCCACGCCCTGCTTCATCATCGTGGGGTGGACGCGTACTTTGTGGGTACGGCTTTGACTGCTTTATGGGAGCCGGCCTCTTTGCAGCCGGCTTCTCGCAGTCGGCCCTCCCACAGCTTTCTTCATGAGGGTAAAGGGCGGGCCGCCCCCGAAGCCGGCCTAGAAGATAGCCGGCAGGGGGGAGGCGGCCCCAGGTCTTGGGTCCTCTTGAGAGCCGGACGGGCTCGTAATTTTTCAGAAGGGCCAGGGGAAGCCGGCTAGGCTACCCATGGCTATTTACTCCGACAGTAGTCCCCGAAGTTGAGGGAGCTTCGCGGCAGACAGAGGGACGAGAAGCTTGGTCAGCTTCTCACCCTGAGGAGCCGACCTCGCCGTCGTAGGCCGACTTCGGAGAACTTCTTTGTTTTATCATCATGACCGTGGTTGACCCGCGTGCTGACCGCGGGCCCCACGACGGGCCACGTGGCGGTGAAGTCCTGCCGTCGCACGCACGCGATGGGACGCTGCCGCAGGCCCGGGCCTGCCACTCCCTGGCCTCGGCCCGAGCGCAGATCTTCTGTGGCCCGAGGGGACGGCCCACCTTCCCGTGGCTGTTTCTTCTTGTCTTTAGTGCGCAGTAAACGCGGGGCGTGGGGGAAGTGGGAACGATCGATCCCCACGACTCCCCACGCCACGCCTCCTCGGCTCCGGCGCACGAGCCTACAAGTAGGAGGGGGAGGGGGAGAGGCAAAGGCTCGCTCGTTCCCCCGCTCCCCGTCCCTCCTCGTTCTCTCTTCTCTTCTTCTTCCTCTCGCGCCCAACGCATCTTCCCGTCGCAACTCCCCCACGCCCCCATGTCCATGGCGTTGTCGAGCTCGTGGGACGGCTCCAACGTCCACGACGATCACATAGAGTTCCTCCGCCGGACCCGGCGCCTGCCCGCCGCCAACCTCGTGCAGGTTCGTCTGGCGCCGGCGACGGAAATCTCGCCGGTGCCGGAGGAAGGCGAGCGGGTCGTCTTCCGCGCGCATTACCTGCGCGGCTTCGGCCTCCCGGTGAGTGGGTTCATGCGCTCCTTCCTCGAGTTCTACCACCTCCAGCCGCATCACCTCACGCCCAACACGGTGATGCTGCTGTCGGCCTTCGTCTCCCTCTGCGAAGGCTTCTTGGGAGTGCTGCCCACACTGGAGCTCTGGGCGGAGCTCTTCCAGAACAAGCTCGGTACTGTCATCGCCGGCGTGCCCGCCCCCTGTGGGGCCTTCATCGCTATGAAGAGGACAGGCGAGAGCAACCCCTTCCCGCACATCCCTTTAATCCAGTCGGTGAAGCTCTGGCAAAAATCATACTTCTACATGAAGAATATCACCTCGCAAGGAGACCACGTCAATCTGCCGGCTTACGTAGCCGGCCCGCCGGCTGGAAGGCAGCCGTCCTGGGGCTTCAGATCCAAGTCCTTGTCTCCGGCTGGGAACGCCGCCCTCGCCCGGCTTCGGGTAATGATTCAGTCGGAAGGCCTGCGCGGAGCCGACTTGGTGGCCGCCTTCGTGGAGCGCCGGATCCTTCCTCTCCAAAGCCGGCCCCACATGATGTGCCAGATGAGCGGCCTCCGCGACCCATGCCGGCTGAGCACATGGGAAATGCCCCATGCCGAGGTGGCGCTTATGGTCAACTACATCGCCAACCTCAAGCTCGCCGACGACTGGCAATACGGCAAGGCGCCGTACTCTCGCGCCCATCCACTGCCTGTGGTAGGTCTTTCTTTCTATCTTCTTTCTGTCATCGGCCGGCTTCTGACCAAGTGATTCCTTTTTATCAGAACCCTCTTCTTCCGCCGCCAGTCGGGGCGGCAGGAGTCGAACGCCGGTACGCCCCCGACCGTGCGGTAGATGATATCGACGACCCGGACCTGGGGGCGGCCGCCATGGAAGACGCCGCCACAGGGGACGTCGCCGAGCCCGGAGGCACGGGGCTCTCGGCTGGCTTTGACGACTGGCCAGATGACGCCGACGCCGAAGAAATCCCGCGCCGCCAGCCGGCAACCGATCGTCACAGCGCGGGCTCGTCCGCCGCGCCGGCTGCCGGTGGTGGCACGTCAAAGCGCCGGGCCGCGCTTCCTCTCTTCAGCAGTCGGCCGAAGAAGATGAGGGCCTCCGCCGTAGCAACGAAGCGAGACGAAGCGGCGGCGAAGGCGGCCCGCTTCCGGAGGGCGGTGAAGCAGCCTCCGGCGGTTTCATCGTAAGCATTTGGCTGCTTGCGTGCCTATTTTTTGTTGTCTTCTTTTGTTCTAACCCTCCTCCATTTTCTGGGCAGGGCGCCGCTTTCCCTTGAGCGGGGCCCAGGCGGCTCTGTGGTTGGGCCGGGTGCCGGATCTTCAGGGCCCCGCCGCGTGGACCCCCGCGCTGACCTCGCGGAAGCCACGGAATGGAACGCCCGCGAGGCGCGAGAGGAGAGGGAGGCGGTGGAGCGGGAGGCCGCCCGGGCGGCGAAGGAGCGGGCTGGCGCGGCAGCCGAGACTCCAACGGAGCGGGCAACCGCGGAAACGGAGGCGGAGGGCACGCATAGCCGGCCTCCGCTGCTCGCCATCCCCCTCTGCACCGTGGACCCGGACATCCCGCTGCCCTTGGCGGAGGAGATCACCCCAGATCAGCCACCAGTGCAAAGGGAGGAGCTCTTCGAAGTCTTCGCGGAGAGGACGCCGCCGGCAGCGCCAACCGGAGCGGGCGAAGGCGGCCAGTCGTTGGCGGCGCGGGAGGAGCCGGCCCGGGGCGCACCCGGGGCCAGAGCCGGCCTTGAGATTCAGCTGGCGGCGAACCAGCGCGCCGGAGAGAACACGGCCCCGCCGGACACGCGCCAAGCCGCGGGTGCCGATCAGTCGGCGGAAGCCTTGGAGGCGACCAGCTCTGCCACGTCCGGGTGGACTCCCAGCGGAGGGAGTGGCAAGCTGAACGTGGCGGCCCAAGGGGTTCCGAGCCGGCTGCAGGCTCAGGCCGCCCTCCTGCAGCAATATACTCAGGAGTTCTTGTTGACGCGGGCTGCTATCCGGGTAAGTTTTTCACTTGTCGACCGCTCTGGTCCTCTGATTTCTTCCGTGGGGGCGCGCCAGCGCACCCACTGGGTGTAGTCCCCGAGATCCGGGCTGACTGCAGCGCAGTCGGGTCGGATCTTTCTTGACGACCATCCTAACTCTGTTTTCTGTCTGAACCTTAGGATTATCACAACTCTCGCGCTGCCGCCTTCAACTCCCAGGCTCGGGAGCTGAGCCGGAAGACCGAAGACCTGGCCAGCAGCCGACGTAAGTATTTTGCTCTTATCTGTCTCTCGTGGAGGTGCGACAGCGCACCCACTGGGTGTAGTCCCCGAGATTCGGGCCGACTGCAGCGCAGTCGGGTCGGATCTTTCTTGACGACCTTTCCCTTATTGACTTTTTCTCTTTGTCTTTTGTTCATGCAGGGGCCAACGCCGACTTGCGGAAGGAGCTTGGGGAGGCGCAGACCGCTCTTCGCGCCAGGGACGCCGAGTACGCTGCCCTGGTCCAGGAGCGCGACCGCCTGGTCAAGAAACTGGCCGACCAGGAAGAAAGCCACAAGGCGGCCCTGCAGAAGGCGCAAGACAGCGAGGCTACCCTGCAGGCGGAGTTTGAGACCAAGGCGGCGAGCTGGGCCGAGACGCGTCAGGCGCTGGAGGAAGGCTTCGGCCGAATCGAAGACCTGATCGATGGTAAGCCACTTTTCTTGCCCTTCCTCCGTCTGCTAGCCGTCTGGAGCTTTATTCTGACCTGTGCTTGTTACTTTGCGCAGATTACTTTCCCGGCCATTCCGTTCTCGCCACCCAAGCCATCGAGGCCCATCGCGAGGCGCGCCGTCAGGCTGGAGCTGACATTGTGCCGGATGCAAATCGGACGTTGGCGGAGCAGCTCATTGCCTTCCAGGCGCGACTGCAGCCGGCCCATCGGATGCTCCGCCGGCTCCAACGTGCCGGGGCGCAGGTGCTGGCCGCCCTCTGGCCCGGCCAGATGATCCCCCGCACCCCAAGCCAGACCGCCGACTGGCTGGAAGTCGCAGTCGGCCGCTTCGAAGCTTGGAAGGCGTCGGCAGCCCGTCTTGGAGCCGGGCGGGCGTTGGAGTTCGTCCGCGCATGGTACCCAGGGCTAAGCCTGGACCAGCTGCGAACTTGGCGGCTGGAGGCCGACGCGGAGCTGGAGGAGGTACGGCCGGCGATCGCCCAGCGCGCCTCGACGATCGCCGAGTGCACCGACACCAGCGTCTTCGCGCCCGAACTTAACACGACGGCGTCGCCCAGCCGGAGGAGTGGTTCGGGCTGAACCCGGCGGTGGGCGAGGACTCGGCCGAGGAGATCGCCTCCAGCGACGAGGGCGAGGAAGACGAGGAAGAGGACGGTGAAGACGCCGAGCCGGCCAATGGAACGACCGACCGTCCTCAAGCCGACCGTGCCTCCAGCAACGAGCCGCGCGGAAGCGCGCCCTCTGCCGGAGGCGGTGATCAGGCCGAAGTTGGTCAGCCGGCCGCTCCTTCAGCCGGCGCAGCCGTCTCCACCGCCCAGCCCAACTCGTCAGCTACCCCGCCGGCTTGATCTGCTGTCCTTGTTGTTCCTGCTTTTGTCTTTTCGAACAACTTTAAGTTTTCGCAATTCCACCCACTGGGGGTGTATCAAACTATGTTGGATGCTGACCTCTCTGGAGGTCGTTTGTGTAAATATTGTTGTGTGCATGTTTTGGTTTCCATTCGAGTGCACTTTTTATCCTGAGGCTTTTTCCTTTGCCGCCTTCCCTCTTTGGGAAGGCAAGTACTCGAGCTTTCTTGGATTTGAAGTGAACTAGATGCAAGCCGGCCGGCCGGCTACTCTGGTAGTCGGTCGGTGGGAGGCGGCAAGCCGGCTTTTGTTATATATAAGTCCGTTAGTCCCTAGCCGTTTTTCGTGTGCACATCCTTTCCGGCTTGTGGCTCTTGCCAGCCGGGCAGCCGGTTCTTCGAACTGCGATTTTGGCAAGAGCTAAGCCTGGGTGCCGACACATTACTTGTCTGACCGCGGGTAGGACTCCTAATATAACTCCAGTCGGCTAGTCCCCGGGCCGACTCGTCAAACCCGGTGCCGGACGAAATAAATAAATGAAAAGACGATATCATATGCATGATAACTTTCATTCACAAATAAAAGATGGCAGTCCCCGAGTCCTCCTCGGGGAGCCTATTGTCTCGTACTTAATACAAAAGTTGACGTGATACATACTGCATTTCAACTGTAAAATTTTCGAAGGAGATTGGTGTTCCATGGTCGTTCCGACTCCTTGCCGGAGTCGTCTCTCTTGCGTGCCTTGGGCTTTTGCGCGTCGATGAGGTAGTAGGAATCGTTGCTTAGAGCTCTGCTGACGACGAAGGGGCCTTCCCAGGGGGCTGCGAGCTTGTGCTGGCCGGCTGTTCGCTGGATCAGCCGGAGCACAAGGTCGCCCTCCTGGAAGGATCTTGGCCTGACCTTCCGGCTGTGGTAGCGGCGCAAACCCTGCTGGTAGATGGCAGACCGGCTAAGGGCTAACAGCCGGCCTTCTTCCAGCAGGTCGACGCCGTCTTCTCGTGCTTCTTTGGCCTCCGCCTCCGTGTACATGGTTACCCGAGGCGAGTCGAACTCGATGTCTGTTGGGATGACTGCCTCAGCACCGTACATGAGGAAGAAAGGAGTGAAGCCGGTTGATCTGTTTGGGGTAGTACGCAGACTCCATAGGACAGCCGGCAGCTTGTCGAGCCAACAGCCGGCCGAACGCTCCAGAGGTACGACCAGTTGGGGCTTGATGCCGGAGAGGATGAGGTCGTTTGCTCGCTCGACCTGGCCGTTTGACTGCGGGTGGGCGACGGACGCAAGGTCCAGCCGGATACCTTGTGTAGCGCAGAATCGTGCCAAGGCTCCTTTGGCGAAATTCGTGCCGTTGTCAGTGATGATGCTGTGCGGTACGCCGTACCGGGTTGTTATATCTGCGATGAAAGTCATGGCAGTCGGCCCATTCAGCTTCTTGATCGGCTTTGCCTTGATCCACTTGGTGAATTTGTCCACGGCGACGAGCAAATGTGTTATGCCACCGCGCGCTGTCTTGAATGGGCCCACCATGTCCAGTCCCCAGACGGCAAAGGGCTAGGTGAGGGGAATGGTCTTGAGTGCCGAAGCCGGCATGTGTTGCTTGGAACTGAAAAGCTGGCAGCCTTTGCAGTGTTTGACTAACTCTTTGGCCTCGTCCAAAGCAGTCGGCCAGAAGAAACCGTGGCGGAAGGCTTTGGCGACAAGTGATCTTGAGGCGGCGTGGTGGCCGCACTCTCCCTGGTGTATATCTCTAAGGATTGCGATGCCCTTCTCCTGCTCGACGCATCGCTGGAGGACTCCGGTGACACTGCGCTTGACAAGTTCTCTGTTGACGATCGTGTATGCTCCGGCTCGGCGTTGGACTTGTCTCGCTTCTGTTTCGTCAGCCGGCAAATCTTGGTTCACTAAGAAGTTGAGGATGGTTTGGGCCCATGATGGAGCTGCGACCTCCCCCGCCGCCAATGTGGCCACTGCCACCAGGGTGGGCGGGCTGAGTGATGAAGTGCTGGAGTCGGCCGCCGCTTGCTGTGCTGAAGAAGTCCCCGGGCCGGCTGCCGCAGTCCCCGGGCCGGCTACCGCAGTCCCCGGGCTGACTACTGCAGTCCCCGAGCCGAGTACTGAAGTCCCTGGGTCGCCTGCTGCAGTCCCCGAGCCGAGTACTGAAGTCCCTGGGTCGCCTTCTTGGTTCTTCGAGCCGGACCCGGCCCTGTCGGGGTCAAGCGGCACGAAGATGGAATCGGATTCTGGGGACGGCTTGATGGACGGCTTGAGGAGGCATTGTAGAGCGACGCCGGTTGGTATTGCTTGCCGCATGGAGCCTATTCGGGCCAGGGCATCTGCTGGCTCGTTGTCGGCTCGCGGTATGTGGAGAAATTCGCATCCATCAAAGTACCCACTGATTTGCTGCACTAGGAAGCAGTAGCTTGCCATGTTTGCGTCTTTAGCATCCCAGTCGCCAGATGATTGCTGAACCACCAAATCCGAGTCGCCATAACACAGGATCCGGCGGATGCCGAGTTCCTTGGCAAGCCGGAGCCCATGTATGAGCGCCTCGTACTCGGCTACGTTGTTGGAGGCGGTGAAGTGGATCTGCAGCGTGTATCTGAGCTTGTCGCCCTTAGGAGAGGTAAGGACGACGCCGGCTCCCAAGCCGGTGCGCATCTTGGATCCGTCAAAGTGCATGCGCCAATGGGTGGAGTCAGGAGCTGGTGGTAAGTACTGGGTCTCGGCCCAGTCGACGAGGAAGTCGGCCAGTGCTTGTGACTTGATGGCGGTGCGGGGTTGGTAGAAGATCATGTAAGGGGCCAGCTCGATGGCCCACTTAGCCACCCGGCCGGATGCGTCCCGGCTGCCTATGATCTCGGCCAGCGAGGCAGTGCATACGACCGTGATGGGATGTTCTTGAAAGTAGGGCTTCAACTTCTTGGCGGTGAAGTACACGCCATAACACATCTTCTGGTAGTGCGGGTAGTTCTTCTTTGACGCGGACAGCACCTCGCTCAAGTAATACACCGGCCTCTGGACTGGCTAGGCTCGGCCTTCTTCAGGGCGTTGGACTATGATGACGGTGCTGACCACCCGGCTAGTAGCGGCAATATAAAGGAGCATGGGCTCTTTCTCAGTCGGTGCCGCCAGGACAGGCGGCGTGGCCAACATTTTCTTCGGCTCGTGGAAAGCTTGGTCGGCCTGGTCATTCCACTCGAAGTGAGTGCTCTTCTTCATGAGGCGGTAGAGAGGGAGAGCTTTCTCTCCAAGCCGGCTGATGAAGCGGTTCAAAGAAGCCAGGCACCCGGTGAACTTCTGGATCTCTCGAAGCTTGGTTTGGACCGCCATCCTCTCGATGGCCTTGATCTTCACTGGGTTGCACTCGATGCCGCATTCGGAGACCAGAAAGCCTAGGAGCTGGCCGGCTGGCACTCCGAACACGCATTTCTCGGGGTTGAGCTTGATTCGGAACCGGCGCAGGTTCTCGAATGTTTCTTTCAGGTCTTCCAGCAAAGTGTCGTGCTTCTCCGTCTTTACCACGATATCATCCACGTAGACGTGGGTGTTTTTGCCGAGTTGCGTGAGGAGGCACTTCTGCATGCAACGCTGAAAAGTGGCACCGGCATTCCTCAAGCCGAATGTCATAGTCAGGTAGCAGAAGGCTCCAAATGGCGTGATGAAGGCGGTCTTTAGGCGGTCGTCCGGGTTCAGTTTTATCTGGTGGTATCCTGAATAAGCATCCAAAAAACTCAACAGCTCGCATCCGGCTGTGGAGTCTATCATTTGGTCAATTCTTGGTAGGGCGAAGGGATCTTTGGGGCAGGCTTTGTTGAGGCTTGTGTAGTCTATACACATGCGCCACTTGTTATTCTTTTTTAGCACGAGGACCGGGTTGGCTAGCCATTCTGGAAAGAAAACTTCCATAATGAAGCCGGCAGCCAGAAGCCGGGCTATCTCCTCCCCCACGATCCTTCTCTTCTCCTCTGACAGTCGGCGGAGAGGCTACTTGACTGGTTTCGCGTCCTCCCGCACATGTAATTTGTGATCGGCGAAATCCTTCGGAACACCCGGCATGTCCTTGGGGGACCATGCAAAGATATCCCGATTCTCACGGAGGAAATCAACGAGCTCGCCTTCCTATTTGCTGTTTAGGCTTGCCCCAATAACGGCAAACCTTTTGGGGTGCTCGGGGTCGAGCTGTATTTTCTTGGTCTCCTTGGCCGGCTGGAAGGATCCTTGGGCATCATACTCCTTGGAGTCGGCGGGCTGGCTCAGCTGCTTGCTGGCCAGGGCCACGACCCGGTCCAGCATCTTCTTTTCTTCGGCAATCACGAGGGATTCGGCCAGCCGGCTGCTGGCCGCGGCGCAGTCGGCGGATTTCTTGTAATCGCCGGTGATGGTGATGATGCCCTTGGAGCTTGGTATCTTCATCTTGAGGTATGCGTAGTGGGGGACCGCCATGAACTTGGCCAAGGCGGGTCGGCCAAGCAAGGCGTGGTAAGGGCTCTCTAGGTCCACCACCTCGAACCAGATCGCTTCCCGGCGGAAATGCTCCTTGCCCCCAAAGAGTACGTCGATCTTGATCTTGCCAATGGGGGCACAGGACAAACCGGGCACGATGCCATGAAACACCGTCCGAGTCGGCACAAGCTGTTTCGTCTTGACACCCAACTTCTCCAGGGTGTCGCAGTACAGGATGTTGATGCTGCTTCCGCCATCGATCAGCACGCGGGAGAAGCGGGCGGCGCGTGTGTCCGTCGCGAGGTGGCCTCCAGGACCAAAGCGTAGGAACCGGGGGACGGCATCACCTCTGGGTGGTCGGCCCGGCTCCAGCTAATGGATTTCTCTGACCAATGCATGTGTCCGGCTGGGCTAGCGGTGGCCACATTGACTTCTTGATGCTCTCGGCGCTTGCTGCGCCGGTCTTCGGGCTGGCTCGTAAAGACGACGTAAGATGCTTGCTCGTCGGGGAACTCGTCCTGCACGGCGTCGACCGCGGCCGAGCGGCCTTGGGCGGCGGAGCCGGAGGCGGCGGGCCGGCAGGCGGAGTCGGCGTGAGCCCTTCGCCCTTGGAGATTCGGGCGAGCCAGTTACACTTTCGGGTCGTGTGGTTGGAAGGCTTCGCGCCGCTATGGAACTTGCACGGGGCGTCAAGAGTTTGTTCGTAGGAGAAGGCCGGCTGCCAAGCCGGCCGGCCGCCCTTGGGCTTCTTGGGCGCGGGCCGCCCCTCAGGCGGCGTGTCTTCAACCGTGGCCACCTGCCGGCTAGCGGGAGGCGGCGCAGGGCCTTTGCGCTTCTGGTCATTTGGGTGTTGGCGTCGGCCGGAATCTCCCGCCGGTGTTTGGGGCGCCGGATTAAGCACTTTTCCGGACGCGTCCACCCGGAGCTCAGTCTTCATCGAAGAGTCGGCGGTGGCGTACTTGTCGGCGATGTTCAGGAGCTCGTCGAGGGTAGTCGGCTCATTGCAAAGGAGCTTGTGCTTGAGGAGGGTGCCCTCTCGGCACCCGGCAGTGAAGTATTCGATGGCTTGCACCTCGTGCACCCCTTCGCAAGAATTGCGGAGCTCGGCCCAATGCGTGAGGTAGTCGCGGGTGGACTCGGCTGGGCCCTGTACGCACAGGGAGAGCTGCCTGGGCTTGGGAGCCCGCTTGTAGGTGCTGGTGAAGTTGCGAACGAAGGCTTCAGTGAAATCTACCCAGCTGTTGATGCTGAGAGGCTTGAGGCTATTAAGCCAAGTCCGTGCCGTGCCTTGCAGCATGAGCGGCACGTACTTCACGGCAACGCGCCGGTTGCCGTTGGCGATGCTGACGGCTGTGGAGTAGTCGGTCAGCCAGTCTTCCGGCTTCACCGAGCCGTTGTACTTGGGCATGTCTCTTGGGAGCGAGAACCCTTTGGGGAAGGGCTCGTCGCGGATGCGGGGGCCAAAACAGGGCGGGCCGACATCG
This sequence comes from Triticum monococcum, assembly GCA_034509565.1. Taxonomy (NCBI): domain Eukaryota; kingdom Viridiplantae; phylum Streptophyta; class Magnoliopsida; order Poales; family Poaceae; genus Triticum; species Triticum monococcum. The sequence continues at coordinate 782,145,089 of CM067842.1, read as the reverse complement.
TCTTCTTCTTCTAGCGCCAGGGATCTGGCCAGGAGGTCGATCCGGTGGCGGGCGTCGTTCTCGCCGACTCCTTCGCGGCGACCTAGCCGGCCGCTAAGAGTCGGGTGCGCCACTGGAGGCGGGGTGGGGTATCTCTCTCCACGAGCTCGAGGCGGAGGCGGGGTGCCCCGCCATTCCATGGCTCGGGGACGGCCGTCAGCGTCTCGCTCGATGGAGATTCGGGTCCAGCTTCGGCTGGAAGCCGGCTCTTTCTCGCGCCGCGCGCGGGTGTTGCTCGTAGTCGGCGACCGGGAAGTCGCGCCGTGATCGCGGCGCAGGAGAGGGCTTCCCGCGCGGGCGTCGGCTTCGTGTCGCTGAGCGGCCACATCAACTAGTTGCTGTATGCGCCGCGTCATGTGGGGGAGATCTTCGGCTTCCAAGCCGTCCAGCTCGTCTACGGCCGCCTGGGCGGCACGCAGGTTCTCGAGGGGAGTGGCGTAGACCGGGCGTTCGACTCCCAGTGTGTCGGCGATGACGGCGCCGCATTGCCTGACAGCACCAGCCCGGCTTGGGCCAGCCGGGGCCGGCGTGCCGAAGGCGGCGCGGTCAGCTTCGCGCTGGTAGGCCTCAGTGAGGCGTCTTGCGAAGGCCAGCCTCCGGCCCTCCATGTGGAGGGCGTGACGGCGTGCCTCCAGTGCTTCGTTGTCGGCGTCAGCCGGGAGGGGGACGGACAAGTCGTGGGCCGCCGCGCGCGGGGCGTCGTGGGCGCCCTCGTCGGCCGGGCCGTCATGGCCGATAACCATCACCTCAGTGGTGACAGTATCGCGATCGCCGGCCGGAGGGAGCGGGTCGTTGTAGATCGTGACGTTGGTGGGGAAGGTGTCGTATGACGCCGTGTCGGAGTCGACAGGCATCGGGTCGGTGGAGCCAACCGACTCCAGGTCTGCAGCAGGCTCGCTGGAGACGTGGAGCTGGCCAAGGAGGTTGGCGAGGTGGTCGGTGCTCGCATCGGAGGCGAGCTCGTCGGAGATGCGGGCCTTGTTGAAGAGATCGGCGAGGCCGCTCGCCGCGCAGATGTCGGTGACGCCTTGCAGCGCGTCGTGGCAAGCGCCATCGGGCGAGCCGGGCCGGCTACGCTCGCGGGGGAGGAAGAGGGTTCCCGTCCAGAACAGGTCTCCGGACGACGGTGCACCTGGCCCCACAGTGGGCGCCAAATGTCGGGTGGTAGGTGCGACATATGCCAACGGGTGGCTTATCATTATGGGAGCCAATAGAACATCGCCGGTGTCTGGAAATGGGATAAGGCGAAGACATGCACGCCGGCGAATCTTACCCAGCTTCGGGGCTCTCTGGGGAGATAACACCCCTACTGCTGCTTTGCGGGGTCTCCGCATGGTTACTAAATGAACAAGTAGCTACACAATGCTCCTTGAGCTGTTTGGGTGGAAGGAGGAAGAAGGGCACAACTAGCTTGCTTCCTCTCCTTGTGTGGTGTCTAGGTCTAGCTTGAGAGTCCAACCCTTTGCATGGGTGCACCGGGGGTTTATATAGGCCTACCCCCCGGGGGTATAATGGTAATCCAGCTGGGCGCGGGGCCCAGCTGTCTGTGACTGTACTCGCCGGCTTCTGCGCCGGCTGCTGGGGCCCGCCGACTGGTGGGTCCCGCCGGCTGCCGGCACCCTGGTCGACAGGCAGGCCCCACTGTCCAGGGCCTGGTCGGTGGCGGGTTACTGTTGCTCTGTACTGTTGACGCAGGCTTGGTCGGGGTAAGCGTGGCTACAGTACCGCCGCCCTGGCAGGCGATTACTGTAGCCCCGCCGCATCTTGCCTCCTTAATGGGCGTCTCCTTCGAGGAGGATGGCGAGCCGGCTATGGGGGGCGGCTCTCCATCGGGCCGACTTGGGAGGCGGTGCGGCCGCCTTCGGTATCTCTCTGCCCGAAGGGGCCCACCGCCTCGGGGGCCACGCTGGTGGCCCGTCGTGGACGGCGTTAAGACCGCCGTGGCAACAGTGCCGCGCCGGACGGGTCGTGGCCGCCCGTACAGCGCACTGTGCTGGGCGTGCTCCGGATTTTTGGGGGTGGCAGGCTTTACTGTAGCCACGCCCTGCTTCATCATCGTGGGGTGGACGCGTACTTTGCGGGTACGGCTTTGACTGCTTTATGGGAGCCGGCCTCTTGGAGTCGGCCTTTGCAGCCGGCTTCTCGCAGTCGGCCCTCCCACAGCTTTCTTCATGAGGGTAAAGGGTGGGCCGCCCCCGAAGCCGGCCTAGAAGATAGCCGGCAGGGGGGAGGCGGCCCCAGGTCTTGGGTCCTCTTCAGAGCCGGACGGGCTCGTAATTTTTCAGAAGGGCCAGGGGAAGCCGGCTAGGCTACCCATGGCTATTTACTCCGACACACAAGTATAGGGGGTCGCAACAGTTTTTGAGGGTAGAGTATTCAACCCAAATTTATTGATTCGACACAGGGGGAGCCAAAGAATATTCTCAAGTATTAGCAGCTGAGTTGTCAATTCAACCACACCTGGAAACTTAATATCTGCAGCAAAGTGTTTAGTAGCAAAGTAATATGATAGTAGTGGTAACCGTAGCAAAAGTAATGTTTTTGGTATTTTGTAGTGATGATAGCAATAGAAACGGAAAAGTAAATAAGAGAAGAACAATATGTGGAAAACTCGTAAGCAATGGATCAGTGATGGAGAATTATGCCGGATGCAGTTCATCATGTAACAGTCATAACCTAGGGTGACACAGAACTTGCTCCAGTTCATCAATGTAATGTAGGCATGTATTCCAAATATAGTCATACGTGCTTATGGAAAAGAACTTGCATGACATCTTTTGTCCTACCCTCCCGTGGCAGCGGGGTCCTTACGGAAACTAAGGGATATTAAGGCCTCCTTTTAATAGAGTACCGGAACAAAGCATTAACACATAGTGAATACATGAACTCCTCAAACTAAGGTCATCACCGGTAAGTATCCCGATTATTTTCACTTCAGGGTTAACGGATCATAACACATAATAGGTGACTATAGACTTGCAAGATAGGATCAAGAACTCTCATATATTGATGAAAACATAATAGGTTCAGATCTGAAATCATGGCACTGGGGCCCTAGTGACAAGCACTAAGCATAGCAAAGTCATAGAAACATCAATCTCAGAACATAGTGGATACTAGGGATCAAACCCTAACAAAACTAACTCGATTACATGATAGATCCCATCCAACCCATCACCGTCCAGCAAGCCTATGATGGAATTACTCACGCACGGCGGTGAGCATCATGAAATTGGTGATGGAGGATGGTTGATGATGATGATGGCGACGGATTCCCCTCTCGGGAGCCCCGAACGAACTCTAGATCAGCCCTCCCGAGAGGTTTTAGGGCTTGGCGGCGGCTTCGTATCATAAAACACGATGATTTCTTCTCTCTGATTTTTTTTCTCCCCGAAACCAAATATATAGAGTTGGAGTTGGAGTCGGAGAAGCTCCAGGGGCCCACGAGGTATGGGGCACGCCCCCACCCTCGTGGACAGGTGGTGGGCCCCCTGGCCTTCATCTTTTGCAAGGATTTTTTATATTTTCTGAAAAGGTGTTCCATGAAGTTTCAGGTCATTCCGATTGTTTCTGCACATAAATAACACCATGGTAATTCTGTTGAAAACAGCCTCAGTCCGGGTTAGTTCCATTCAAATCATGCAAGTTAGAGTCCCAAACAAGGGCAAAAGTGTTTGGAAAAGTAGATACGACGGAGACGTATCAATGCTTACTATGATTCTAGGGTCCCTCGGCGTCGAGAAACCCACCAAAGTGAGTCTAGGGTCACTCGACGTCGAGAAACCCACCAAAGTGAGTCTAGGGTCACTCGACGTCGAGAAACCCACCAAAGTGAGCCTAGGGTCACTCGGCGTCGAGAAACCCACCAAAGTGAGTCTAGGGTCACTCAATGTCAAGAAACCCACCAAAGTGAGTCTAGGGTCACTCGGCGTCAAGAAACCCACCAAAGTGAGTCTAGGGTCACTCGGCGTCGACAAACCCACCAAAGTGAGTCTAGGGTCACTCGATGTCGAGAAACCCACCAAAGTGAGTCTAGGGTCACTCGGCGTTGAGAAACCCACCAAAGTGAGTCTAGGGTCATTCGACATCGAGAAACCCATGAAAGTGAGTCTAGGGTCACTCGGCGTCGAGAAACCCACCAAAGTGAGTCTAGGGTCACTCGACGTTGATAAACCCAACCAAGTGAGTGTAGGGTCTCTCGTCATTGAAAAAACCAACCAAGTGAGTCTAGGGTCTCTCGGCATCGACAAAACTAGCAAGTGAGTCTAGGGTCTCTCGGCATTGACAAAACCAACCAACAACATCAGATTCAGCATAACTGGAAGATCCATACATAACCATAACTAATAAGCACCATATTACACGATAGTGCTTAATGCTAAATAGGTACATTACATAACCATAATTCAGATATTACTAGATCATTGATCTAATAGTAGTCATTACATAACCATAATTATAGTACTCATCATCCCATAACCATGTTGGTGGTAGTAATAAGCAGCATATTACATTATACTGCTCATTCATCTAAGATGGCCTTGATCCCATTCAGCTTCAGCTTGGTCTGCTCCACAACCTCCTCGAGCTCATTAATGTGGGCCTGCAACTTAATCTTCTCTTCAGTAAGCTTCAACTTCATGGTCCTAATGACATTGGCTTGAGCAACTGTAAGGTTCTTGAGCATGTCATACTTCTCCTGCAGCTTGCTCTCATCAGGTTTGTTCTGCATCTGACCTCTCTCCATCTGAGCCCTCTACTCCTGGGCATCCAAGAGGTCGTTGACATCTTCAACCAACCTCTCATAACTTGCATGCAGCTTGATCTTCTGTTGTGTCAGATTGTGAACAGCAAATGAGCTTTCCAGATTGTCCTCAATCTTGCTCCTCCTGCACTCTTCATACTTATCCCACAACTTGGTCAATGCATTCTCCATTGTAGCTGGCCAAAATGGATCAACCCATTCAACTAGCCCACAATTTCTTCCCTCCTGTAATATTAGTGTTAAACAGGTATAAGGTAACACAATGCTATATAGTAACAAATGGTGTAAAGTGCTCACTAATCCACATGCTATAAAGTAACAAACAGGTATAAAGTAACACAATGAGTTAAACAAACATGTATGATCTAGCTATATGACACAATGAGTTAAACAATTACAGTGCTCACTAATCCACATGCTATAAAGTAACAAGTCTCAATCAGTGCTCCCAACTCTATGCACATAATGGCATATAAACAATGACCTCACTAACCCACCACTATCACAGGAAATACATAACTAATTAACAACCTAACTAACAGGGCAGATCTGCTGACAACACTCTGCACATGCTCACATATAAACAATTACATCACCGAGCAACTAGCACACCAGATCTGCTAACTATAAAATCGGTACTAAACAATGACCAGATTATCATAAATTTGGCACATACCTTCACAGCACAAGTAAGGAACCTCCTGCCGTTATGGATGCCCTGGAAAGCAACACGCCTCTCTGCTAGCAGGGAGTGTTCATTGCACAAAACGTCAGGTTGAGTGCCCTCGAAATCGGAGTCATCCATGGTCTCAGGGATCTGGAGGTGCAAAGAAAAGGCAACAAAACTTCAGATCAAGCTCAACAGAAAAATCCCCAAATCGCAACCCTAACCCTAACCCTAGCTTGAGCTCGAGCAACTCACCTTGATGATACCCTCGTCTGAAGCTGAGTCGGCGTACTGGTGAGAGTTGTCGCTGCTGACGTCATCAGACCAGGACACCATGGCGACGCGGCGGCGGCGGCGGTCGGAGATGTGGGAGGGGGCGGCGGCGGCGAACGAGCGGGAGCAGAGAGAGGGAGAAGGACGAGAAAGAGTGAGGGCTGGGGGTGGGCCTGCACCGCTTCGAGGGTGTTTGACCCGCCCGACTCGAACCGGTGCGCCAGCGGCGTGTAACGCCGTCTAACGGCGTTCCCGTGTGAACAGTGCAGCCACGTCGACGGATGCAGGCCCCTTGTCATAAACACACTTAAAACGGTCCAAATCAGCAACCAGTGTTTTTGCAAGAATTATGAAAAAAAATTAGTGCTTTTTTGGCACAATTTCGTATATGTGTGGTTCCTACAAACCTAGCCTGAAGTTTCAATGTTTTTTGCAAATCACTCTGTTATAGGTAACATTTTGAAACATCTCCCATGGTTGACGGTGATCGATGGGAGGGGGGGGGGGGGGGGGTGCCTCACAATATCATGTAGAGCCTATGCATAGCCATCCACAAAGTCGTCCTCGACGATGTCTTCATCCACATCAACAACATCGACTTTGTCTTCCCCAAACCGGATCAATGACAGGATTTTCGATCTCATCAATGACCTCCTCAGTTAGGACACCCCTAATCAGGGGCTTGGGCGTTAACTCTGCCTACATACGCCACAACACCGATTACCTGGTGTACTACACTGTGTTCTATTATGGATCACCCTTTGCCTACACTGACTAGCTACGTCACATGGATGGATGCGACATATATACTGCATGACATATTATGCATGGTACGACATGGTTGGTAGCCAAGTTGTTCTCTCCTCTCTCAAAGTGCATAGGGAAACCTATTAAGCTCGGGGCTCTTACATGCTACCCGTGGTCACAAAAGAAGGTGCATACCACGAGGGAAACCTAGCCTGCGACTCCAACTCGATCACTTCCAATGGATGGCGCTAAACCTAAGCATATTTTGGCCCAGGTTTCAAGCCGGTCTTTAAAAGGCTCGAATCCCAAACTAAAAGCCTCAGCCCAGCCTGAAGCTCAAAAATGTCCCTTCCCTCATGCATGAGCCCAAAAGCCCAGCCCAAATATTGCTTTCTAATCTGCACACATGCAAGCCCGACCCGCAGCATGGCTCAAAAAACTGTAATATAGAAGCCTCTGATCCCAACACTCTTTTGGGATGCAAAACAAAGCCTAGGCCCGAGTTGATAGGCAAGCTCGACTCAACCCATCCTTATTTTTTAGGTTGGCCTCGGGTCAGGCCGTCCATGATCAGGGTGGGAGACGAGGTTTCTCCCGTCGTTGTTGATAGTAATGTTAAGTTTTCCCGGCCTTCTGCGCAAAAGAAAAGTTTAGGTCTAGGCTAGGGTTTCCCATGTGGTGTGGGACTTCATAAAATGTCCGAAATGACATCTCATTTCTTTCCTTCCTTTCTCTCTCCTCTACCATATTAAAAAGTCCCCCAAGATCCTTGATCCCTCTCCCCTCCTCCCTCTACATCATTGGCTGAATGAGTGGTAGGAGAGAAAGTCGCGCCATTGTTGCTGGTAGTAGGCTTTGTTAGAATAAATCCGAGGCATACCGTTGATCATCCGAGGACCAAGCAATCACACGAACACGACACCGAGATTTGTTAACGAGGTTCACCGATATGGTTACATGACTACGGGCGCTCCTCCCCGTGACACCGTCACAATACCGCACACCGACCACCCGGGCGCCGGCACATGCCGCCGGCTCCCCCTTGCGCGCCTGTGCTATTATGTTGGCATAGGTTACATTGTGTGTCTACCCCCGCTATATATGAGAGGCCTAGGATACAAGTGTCCTACTAGGACACAACTCCATATCCTATCTAAACACAATACTACTCAGAGTCCAACTGTAACCTACCTTGTACACAATATTCGACACAACTTTAACAAACTCCACCTTGGCGAATATTCTCCACCACCATGAATTTGTCAATGCATCAAACTTCCATGTACATTGGACTTGAGTTTACCCCATGAGTACCGCTGCTACTCCAAAGACTCCATGTGACTCCACCTGCAACTTATAGTCCCTCCTTTTCTTGACCATAGTCAACACTCGAGCAAGATTAAATTCCCCTTACTCTAGTTTGTGCTCCCAACTTTCAGAGTATCCGTCCATACCATCACACACTGATCACTGACCTGCGCGAAAGTGAACAACTCACATATTGGGTGTCACACATAAGAGTTACCTGGACTCAACATCACCGCTCCTTCTTGACCGCCTATCTGAAACTTGAAAGAATTTCACCGTTGCTTGTAGTCATCCCGAGTCAAACTCGCAGTTGTCTCACCACATGTATGACCACCAGAGCCCTGGCATGTCTCCATGTCTCGTGTGTACTGCACGCCTCGCTGCTATTACCGCGTCGAGCCTCTGTTGTCTCGGTCGGGTCTCAAGGGTCGCGAACCCACACCACTCAACTCCCACTGCAGAGTACCACCGATCATCACCGACCGATGACGAGTTTCACGCTTCCATCAGACCACTGGGCTCCAGTGCGAACTGCATGTCACTCGCTTTTCCCTCCTTGCTGAATAGGCTTCGATTCCCTGGATCCTTACACCATAGCCCCTCAATACAGCTCCACCTTCAACATGACTCCATGGTAGATGATCAGTCCACCCCGCGCTCCGTCGTCTTCAAGCTCTCATGTACACCGTCTTGAATCAACCCAACGCCATAGCCTTGTCGAAGCCACACAAGCACTCGGGCTTGTGCCACGTGTTTCCACGCCCCGGAAGTCGGTCACTATCAGCATCGCGCACCTATGTCGTCGTCGCCGATTCCATCACCGTCTTCTGTACCAACCGACTTACGTCGATCCATCAGACTGACAAGTCTGACCCAGCTGAACTATCCTGGCTGCAACCATCTGCAACTCCTCACAGTGCTCATCGTTCATCTGGCTTGACATCCCGCAACGCCTTGAAGCATCCCTGTTGTGCCAACAAATTTTCACCTTTGTCTGTCATAACCCAAGGTTTTCAATTCCGTCGAACGTCTCCACCTCAAACCTGGTACCCAGCTGACCTGTGAAAAAAACATACCGAGCAATCTTTCCATGAACCCCAAGTACACCAAGTATACTAGTTGCAAATCCAAAGAATAGCTTCTGGTCTTCACGTGGAGTAGCTCCCTTGCACAACTTCAAATGCTAGCTTTGCATGCCCAAGCCTTTACCTTCCCGATGCCATGTAGGAAGAGCTACCTTTGGTGCTTCACGGCTACGGCTGCAATACGAGGAGAGCGTGTCTCCTCCGGGCACTCGGTCCCTTCTTTTGGTCCAAAACAAATCTTGCACGTCGTCAGCACATCTCCAAGCTCTCCCGAAAGAACAAAACCCCCCGCGTGGACCGCTTTGTCAAAGGCCTGAACCTTGTCCGGCCCGTGCGCCCCTCCGGGTCCCAGCTGCAGCAGCCACACATGGGCATCCGGCCTCACGATAGCTGACCCAACGCTCACCCAACAACCAGGCCGCTTCCAGGCGCCGCGCCGATCGATCCGCTGTTGTTTGCACCATAAGCCGTCGCCATCTGCTGCTATCCGATCTTCTCGAGAACTTGGCCTCAACTTGATTCGCTTTGCGTCCGCTGATATACGATCACCGATCCATAGCTTTCTCGAAACCTTGCTTATGATACCACTTGTTAGAATAAATTCAAGGCATACCTTTGATCATCCGAGGACCAAGCAATCACACAACCACGACACCGAGATTTGTTAACGAGGTTCACCGATATGGCTACATCCCCGAGGCCTGACTACGGGCGCTCCTCCCCGTGACACCGTCACAATACCGCACACCGGCCATCCGGGCGCCGGCACACGCCGCCGGCTCCCCTTGCGCGCCTGTGCTATTATGTTGGCATAGGTTACATCGTGTGTCTACCCCCATATATGAGAGGCCTAGGATACAAGTGTCCTACTAGGACACAACTCCATATCCTATCTAAACACAATACTACTCAGAGTCCAACTGTAACCTACCTTGTACACAATATTCGACACAACTCTAACAGGCTTATGTTTGAGTCTAGGTTAGGGTTGTCCATGTGACGTATGGCTTCAGGTCATGTAGGTATGGCCTCTGATGCTAGTGGCATCAACATGTGGCTTGGTTCTTCTTCTAGTCACCCATGGAGGACGATGGCGAGGAAGGTCGATCTAGTGAAAACACCTCCAATAAGCCGGGCAGACCACCAGACCAAGCAAATTCGGCGTCATCTCCCCTCTCTCTTCAATGCCATGGGAAAAAGGAAAGAGAGCAATGGATCTATGCTCAACCCTCTCAGATCCATTCCTTTATGGGGTTAGTAAGCGGGCCTGGTGGCTCTTCATCCTCCTTTCGGCCATGCATCAATGTCAGCCACCGAAAATGAAGATCAGCTCAACATAAGTTTGTGATGTACCTTCTCCAGCCTACCCGTTGTTGGCAAGGTGTTGATTGGAGGCGGCGATCAATGTGTCTCCGGTGAAGTCGTTTGCATCAGGACGAGATTGCATTATTATATTAGTGGCATCTTTGTGGTCCTTGTTGCAATGAGGAAGGACCTAGTTGCAATTTATAATTTTTAGGGTCCTTTCTACAGTATTGTGTCAATGATACTTTTGGGTCCTCCCCATTATTGAAAGAACCAGAATGGCATATGTGGTTAATTTTGTTGGGCGCAACATGCTAATGTATAACGTAGCAAGCTATAGATGAATAATAGTCAATTTAACCAGTAGAATAAAAAAATACATGACAAGATCTAGCCGACACCAACAAAAAAAGGAGATTTTTTTTAGAATCCAAAAAAAGGAGAGTTTGTTGTCAGTCGTGTTTAATATTACTAACACTACCATATGTTATTATGAATAATAACAAAGAAAAAAATGAGAGACAGCGTAGCATGCGGTACGAGCAATTTTTTGAAGAACACATGGAAGGAAAATATTGGTGGTTGCCACTAACAATAACACGAAGGTACGGACGCCCATGAAAACGTGTCGTCAACTAACTCTGATCTGATGAAAGCTACTGCCATCGCTCGGTTGTCAGTGGCGTAAACCCTGTGCCTTTCTTGATCCTGGCAAGTCAAGGTGGCGTGTGGTTTTCTTTAATTATTTGAAAGCAGTCGGCGAGAAACTACACCCAACCAACATGAGCATTGAACGGTGTGCTCGCGCGGTCTACCAATCTTTCGAATTCCAATTCTTTATCACCCTCGTCAGGCCCCCTTTGGTTTTTAGTATCTTGTAAATTCCTAGCATTTCGGGTCTGGGATCCTCCTCTTCGATAATTTCAAAGGTGACAGCTACTAAGTACACGTCCAGAGCAATGAACCTGAGATGAACAGATAATTATTTAGACAAGATTATTTGTGTGGTATGGAACAACATAGCAATAATAGCTTTACACCAAATACTAACCAGATCAACTCGGTGACGAGGCGGTAAGCATCCTACCATAAGCCACAACAAGCCATTAGTAAACAATATCTTCATGATTGAGTTGAAGTTTAGGCCTCCTTGCTCTTTAACAAAGACTTACCCAGAAAGCATTGTTATCCTTGAATGACAAAATAAGTAAGAGAACTGCATTTGAAATAAAAGGCATACATTAATTCTTCCATTATTTATAAAGGTGTATAATTTTTTTCAGGTATACTCATAATCGATCATGACAGTATAAAGAACATTAGACTAATAAAAATAAAACCAAGCCTATGAACCGCCTAGCGACAACTATAATCACTTGAGCGAGCCAAAGGCGCGCCACCGTCATTGCCCACTCCCCCGCCCCCACCGGAAACGGGCCAAACTTGTTGTAGTAGACACGCAGAAAGACAGGCATGTATTTAGAGGCAGCTAAAGGTGTATAATTGCCACTGGAGAAATATATACATTTGCATACCTAAAATAAGCACAATTTTTTTCTAACAATTTGTGTGTGCGCGTGTGTGTGTGGAAAGGGGGGGGGGGGGGGGGGGGGAGAGGGGGCACACCACACAAAAATATTTACTTCGAGAATGGAGAAGTGATTTCTAAGAGGCAAGTGCCTTCCACTTCTCCAATGTTTTCTATAAAATCGCTCATTCATAAGTTTCAAAATGAGTTATGAAAAGACAACTCTTCCGTTCCAATCTCAAGGCACCAACAAATCTTTTAGTAGGGTCCACACCAGTAGCGGAGCTTCATGATGGCCAATCTGGGGCATGTTCCCGCCAAACCATAGGAAAGTACGTGCACATCCATTACGGAGCTGTATCCGAGCACACAAATGGTTCGCCTTCCCATTTCTTCTCAGTTCTGCTGCTAGGACACTTAACTTGTAGAATATATATCCAAGAACTATATCCACGAACAGGGTTGGTACTAATTTACGGAGTTGGCAGAAGCCAGCAATCATCAAGAATGGGCCTGCAAACAAAAAGAAAACATGATTTGAGTTGTGCGCAATGCTTCCTCAGATACTTTGCAGGTAGGCCATTTGCTATTTCTTTGATTGACATTAAATCAAGATAAGATGAAACTAGTACAGTGTCAAGAAAACGCATGAATAAGAGCAACCAACGGTGTCATATTCAGATTATATTTGGGAAGGGCAAAGATTTGCAAATTCAGTGATGCTCAATTTTTTTTGGAGGAACAAGTAATTAATATTTACTCCATCTCTAAAGAAATATAAGATCGTTTAATCTAATATTTCTTTACAGAAGGAGTACTTTTTTTGTTTGTTCGATGCATATTAGAGACAAGAAGATGAGACAAATAGCTGGATATCTGTGATTGCACTGCTACTTGCTGTCAGTAGAATGAGTAAGCCGATTCCTGACTGCATTGCGCAGAAAAAAGCAGCTTGATGGTTGGGGGAAAGCAGCTTGAAGTTTGCGCGCAGGGAGAAGGTGCCATTGGGCACTGTGGTGGCGTAGTCGATAGCTAGACCGAGCAAGGTTGATGCATCAGTACAGTTCTAAAGATGGAGCGATGGCAGTTGACGGCGGCGGCCTCTGAGAGCACGCCCGACCAATGTGTGCTCCAGAACCGGCAAATGGTTAGGTTGGGGTCTCAGGTCTTAGATGTTATGCTTGGCTGTGATGTCTGTTTGGTATTAGGCCCAGGCTATCTGCGCCCCTTCATCAACTGGATAGGTATAGCGACAGTTTGTTGCTTAGACGGCGACTTTAGTCCTACTATTGTATGACTTTGTAAGGTCTTGTGAAAATAATTAATAAAGTGGCCGTATGCATCATCCAAATGCAGAGACCGGGGGTCTTTCTTTTTTTCTTTTAAAGTCAAACGATCTTATATTTCTTTACAAAAGGAGTACTTTTTTGTTTGTTCAATGCATATTAGAGACAAGAAGATGAGACAAATAGCTGGATATCTGTGATTGCACTGCTACTCGTCGTCAGTATAATGAGTAAGCCGATTCCTGACTGCATTGCGCAGAAAAAAAGCAGCTTGATGGTTGGGGGAAAGCAGTTTGAAGTTTGCGCGCAGGGAGGAGGTGTCGTTGGGCACTGTGGTGGCGTCGTCGATAGCTAGACCGAGTAAGGTTGATGCATCAGTATAGTTCTGAAAATGGAGCGATGGCAGTTGGCGGCGGCGGCTTTTGAGAGCACGCCCGACTAGTGTGTGCTCCAGACCCGGCAAGTGGCTAGGTTGGGATCTCAGATCTTAGATGTTAGGTTTGGCTGTGATGTCTGTTTGGTATTAGGCCCAGACTATTTGCGCCCCTTCATCAACTGAATAGGTGTAGCGACAGTTTGTTGCTTAGACGGTGACTTTAGTCCTACTATTGTATGGCTTTCTAAGGTATTATGAGAACAATTAGGGGCTGTTTGGATTGTGACTATGTTTGCCATACATTGCCATATTATTTTTGCCACACTTGCCATACTTGCCTTACTTGAGTTGCTCAAATTGTTAGCCACACTTTGGCTTGCCTAAGGGAATCTTGCCACACTTTTTGTGTCTATGACATGTAGGGCTCACTACTCATTAAAAAATTCTTGCCTTAGGTGTGGCTAGAACCAAACACACACCTAACTTAGTCAAACTTGCCTAAGGTGAAGTGTGGCAAAGTGTGATAAGGTGTGGCTAGAAACCAAACAGCCCCTTAATAAAGTGACTGTATGCATCATTCACATATAGAGGCCGGGGTCATTTTTTCTTTTAAAAAAATCAAACGATCTTATATTTTTTTTACAGAGGGGGTACTTTTTTGTTTGTTAAATGCATATCAGAGACAAGAAGATGAGACAAATAGCTGGATATCAGCCGATTCCTGACTGCATTGCGCAGAAAAAAAAAGCAGCTTGATGGTTGGGGGAAAGCAGCTTGACTCAATGGATATTACGAATTGCGCACGAAGAAAAAAAAAGAAGCTTTCACATCAGAACTTGGACAAAATTAACCAAAAAGAAACCTGTCCATGAATACATACCAGCGACGATCCCGGCGTGGTAGCTGCGGCAGCGGAAGAAGTGGCCGCGGTCCCTGATCTCGCGCAAGGCGAGCAGGACGGGCCGGAGGGGCTCGGCGATGAGCGCGTTCCATATGGCCACCAGCTCCTCCCAGCCGTGCCCAGTCGTCGGCCCGTCGGTCTCCTCCGTGGGTAGATCCTCCGGGGTGAGCTCGGACGCCCACCACTGGTTGAGGGCCGGAGCGCTAGGGCGTGCGCTGCACAGCCTCAGCACGCTGCATTGCTTGGTGAATTGGAGGCGAGGGGCGCAGGAATCGGAGCGGCGGCTCCGTGTGGTACCGGGAGGGACGAGGGAGCTTGCGGGGAAGAGGCTGTGGGAGGAAGCCATTGTCGCCGAATTTATCGCCATGGCGATTGTTACGGTCGCTTTTCGAGTATTTATATGGTGGAAGAAATCTCGGCGCTAGGCGTCGTGGCGGCCTATTAAAGGCGGATTCTACCAGGAGTTCGGTCGAGTTTTGCTACACTTACGCGCAGATTCTACGTTATGTTTGGTTACGGACTGACGTGAGATTGAAGGATTGGGAAATCACGCTGGTCGGCCCCACCAGAAAAATCAGGGGGGGGGGGGGGGGGGCGAGAGATTTGTTAGGAAAAAGTTATCCGTAGCCTGCAGCCCGTAACTGGTCCGTAGGTCTAGGGCTCCTTTGATACAAAGGAAATGCATAGGATTTTTACAGGATTTGGATCCTTAGGATTTTTTTTCTATGATGGTCGTTTGATTTATAAGATTAAAATCCTTAGGATTTTTTCCATATAATTCATTTATACTACATTTTACAGGAAATTTTCCATCCATTCAAACTTCTTTGTAGAATTCCTTTGCTTTTCTTGTGATATCAAACACTCCTCCAAATCCCGTAAGATATAAAAGGACATGACACTGTATTCCTACATTTTCCCTATTCCTACGTTTTGAAAATCCTGAGAATCAAAGAGGCCCCTAGAATTTTCGAGTTCGGTCGGGTCACCTAAAGCCGAGAGTTCAACTCCTCGATGGTGGGCCAAAATCACACTGTGCTATGAAAGCCGATTACAAAGATGTTCCTCCTCTATAAAAAATAGATTACAAAGGTTGCGATATATGAGCTATTTGTCATAACCTAGGATTTTCTCTTTTCTCGTAGATTCGATTATTTGCACCGTTTTATCTTTTAAACCGTGCGTCTAAATATCGAATCGTTTTTAGTGATCGACTTCTCACGTCGAGATCTTCAAAATTAGATCCCATGTTAAAGGTTTTCACAAACATTTTTCACGGAAAATATCCAAAGACGGAAGCATGGTTTTTTTTTCATTTTTCTGTTCCTTTTTTGGAAAGGCGCAATTGTGCTTTGCAAGTAAGGGGTTGTTTGGTTCCCAATAACAGTTTGTCAAGCCAAAGTTTGGCTGCCACAGTTTAGTTGGTATGTGTTTGGTTTTTGCCACACTTTATTTCCTCTATGGCCCACTTGACATAGAAATAACTTTTTTGCCAACTTCTGTCAAAGTTTGGCGTCTAATTTCTCAGCCACACTTGTGTGGCTTGTCATACTGGTCTCCAACCAAATAGATCCTAAATTTGTGCCTCCACGAGAAGCAAATCTATGCCTATCGCGAAAGAAAAAAAAACGCTTCTTCTTTTCTGAAGTAAAAAGGAATATGTTTTCTTCGTTTCCGAGAGGTGGTTGTGCCTATCCCGGAAGCAAAAACTGTATTTGTTTTCTTTTCCGAGAGACGAGGTTGTGCCTCTCGCGGAAGCAAATCCGTACCTCTAAGAGAAGCAAAATTATGCCTATCGAGGATCCATCTTGTTTGTTTTATAGTGATAAAGAATTAGTTCAACATTTATTCTTTGCATGTATTGTTGCCAAACATGTTTGGTCTTTTGATTCAAACTTCTTTCAAGTTGGTACACCTACTTGTTTTGGGAATATTTGGGCTTTGTGGCGTTTACACAAAAGTAAAACTGTCGTGGAATTGTCACGGCAGATGTCCTAGCGAAAGGACTTAGTCGTAGGGCCATCACAACTAGGAAGCTTAAAGGGGTTAATCGGGACAAAGGACACGAAAGGTTTTATACCAGTTCGGCCCCTTACGATGAAGGTAAAAGCCTACGTCTAGTTGTGTTGGTATTGCTGGGTTTTCGATCACCAAGAGGCTTAACTCACTGGTTGGTTATCGATCTCTTGTTTCTTGCCCTAAGCCGCCACCGGGTCGTCCCCTTATATACATGGGTTGACGCCTGGTGGCCTACAGAGTCCCGGCCGGCTCATAATCGTGTCCGGCTCGGTGACTTCCTTTACATGCCTTTCTTTACAAGTCTTTCCTTACATACGGCGGTTTGCAATATTGGGCCTTAAGCCGCCTCTAGGCCTTTGGGCCTTCTATAAGATTTGATAAACTATCATCTTAATGTTTACTGGGCTTTTTGTGTAACCCGCCATTGGGGCTGACCCGGCCCCTCCTGGGCAGGTCATAACTGATAGCTATACCCCAACATTAGGCCCAGGTTGACTTTGAACTTTGTTCTTTGTCAATCTTCAACACTTAGACCAAATCCATCTTCTTATCCTCGCAGAAAGTTTTTGTGACCCGCCATGACGTCATCTCTTGAAAACGCAAAAAACTTTTATGACATCATCTCCCAACGGATCTTCCCCTTTAATGTCTTCCGAGAATCGAGGCATCTGTGTAGTTGGATAACCATTATTCGGCTCTTCCTCGATTTTCGCGCCCGTCTGTTCACATTTTTCCTTATAAATAGGCACACCTCGGCCTTCCTCATTCTTCTCTCTCTCCGTCTTCTTCCTCTCGCAGCCCTCCTGCTGCTCGAGTTTCGCCGCCGTTGCGCTTCACCTCCGTCTCCGTTGATCTTGGCCGCTGCATCAACCCGAATCGGTCCAGAGAAATAGCGGCGACCTCCGTAGAAGATTTGTGGCTGTAAGTGTTCTCCTTTTCGCTTCTCAGATCCGCATTAGGGTTTCCAGGCTTCTGCATGTTCTTCATAGTTCATCGCAGTTCTTCCACCGCAGGCCTCTTCTTGATCCAAAAAGATATATATGCTTGTGCGGTAGTGGTTTTGTGCCTACTCTTGATACCCACAGATCCCTTTCTCTGGTTCAAAGACCTCATTAGAACTTACAGACTCATCTGCGCTAAACTTTTTAGGTCTAGAATTTTTCCCATTTTGAATAGCCATTTGATCTAGAATAATACCAAGCAATTAGGAAACTTGTTTGTCTCAACACTTAGATGAATTTTCTTTCTCAAATATATGTAGTCATGGCGGCTTACTGTGTCGGCTTTCTTTTCCTTATATGGCATTAGCCCTTAACTAAGCCGCCATTACTCCCCTGTATTATCATCATTTAACTGCTAATTTCACCATTGAATTGAACCGGCATGTTGCCTTTCTTTTCAGTTTGTTTTTGAACATCATGTCGTCCAAAGCGCCAACCATCTGCAACTGGGTTCCCTCAACCGTAACTGAGAAATGTTTGAAGGAGTTCTTTTCCATAGGATTTTTGCCAGGAAAAGCCGTCATGTCTTACCGTGCCCCTGACTCGGACGAAGAACGGCCCAATCCAAAAGACGACGAAGTGATTGTTTTTACTGACCATATGAACCATGGCTTTTCACCGCCCGGCTCAAAGTTCTTCAGAGATGTCCTCCACCTTTTCAAACTCCACCCTCAAGATATTGGGCCCAATTCCCTATCTAATATCTGCAACTTCCAAGTGCTCTGCGAAGTGTACCTTCAGGAAGAGCCGACTGTGGACCTCTTTAGAGAATATTTTTATCTGAACCGGCAAAATGAGTGCACCAACGGCCCTAGCTTGGAGCTTGGAGGCATCTCAATTCAGCGTCGGCAAGGCGCTGTCTTCCCCCTCATAGTCTTGCCAAGTCATCCCAAAGACTAGAATCAGACTTGGTTTTATTGTCAAGATACCTCACCAGCAAACGAACATCCCCTGTCGGGTTATCGCTCAGAGCGTCTTGACTCCAAATTTGCACTTCCTGACAAACTCACTACTGCTGAATGAAGAAGTTGATACCATCCATCAAAAGGATTAATGCTTTGTTGGGGAATGGGTTAGCCGGAGTTGATCTGACCCGCTGCTGGATCTCATGGCGGGTTATCCCTCTAAGCCGTCGATCAAAATTGATGTACGAGTACGGTGGAGGCCCAGATGACTCTCTTCGTCACAGCTCCGTTCAGTTAACGGAAGAAGATATTGTCTCAATGTCAACCCTTCTGGTGAATGGAAAATACGAAGACTGCAGTATTGTCGGGTTAAACCCCTTCTGCAAGCTTAACCCGGCGCCAGAAGTAAGGACACTCTGATCTCTCTCCATTGTATTTTTCCCAGTCGTATTGTTTAATACTTGTCTGACCTTTCATATTGTTTTTACCTGTCTGCAGGCCAGATCTGATTTCTGGAAAGTTAAATATGACCACGAAGCTGCCAAGAAAGCAAGAGCCGCCGCCATAAACGCCAAGAAAACGACCAGGAGGTCCAAAAAGAAGAAGGGTACCGCTGAAAATATGATGAAACTCGATGATACTTCTGAGTCGGAGGTAGCCCTTGACTCCCTTGGCCAACTTTTTAATAATCTTATTAACACTGATCGTTACCAGGACGACACTGGGGCCAGTCAGGCCATGGAAGAAGAGGTAACTATTTTCTCCGACTCAGCCCATTTGCTAAGATAGAAACTTTGAGTCGTAACCCGGAAAGTAAGGTTTTCACACCCTTTGGCTTATCTGGACCCTCACTTTCTTTTGAAAAAACAGCAACATGGGAGCCGCCATCAAGCCTGGACCGAAGATGAACCGGCTGTTGTTCTTCAACAAACTCCCCCAAAAACGCCAGAATGAGGTTTATTTCTTTGTCTTTGACTTTGTGTTAATGGATGTCCTTCCTTGTATTACTTACTTTGTCTTATCTTTGCAGGAGGTATCTCGCTCTTCTGGCGACTCGTCTCAAACCCAGTTTCCGGCCTTCAAGACTACCCCTGGGTAAGAAATAATCGTTTGTCTTCCATGTTTTTCAAATTGTCTCTTTATACTGACAGTCCTATAATCTTTCACTTAGTGGCCAAGCTGAGTCTAAGAAGGCCAAGGTGACTAAACTGGCGAAAGACCCGCCAGTCCTTGCTCCTGAACCGGCAAGGCCACCTTCTCCTCCATCAATTGAAACTCCAGAAGACCCGCTTGTCAATGCAGAAGCAAATCCTCCTGAGCCGTCGTTTGATGACACCACTGTGAATCCTTCTGCAACTGGACCATCAAGTTCAGCCAACCCGCCATCACCGTCTGCGCAAGAAGTTTTGATCACCGGGAGCCGCTTTGTTGAGCCAGGGAATCCAATCGTGTTGGCTCGCCACACGGCGAAATAAGAGGCATTGGAGAGACAGAAAGTGCGCTTTAATGTTGCACATTATGATCATCTGAATGCCAACGATATTTTATCCGTCTATCTCAGCCATGTGCACTCCGGTCACGACTCAGAGATCGAAATGGTCAAACAGTTGCAGCTGAAATATGAGGTATGCTCTTCCGGCTTATCTACATTCCGCCAGCCCCCAAGTCTTCAGATTATGAGAGAACTGGAATGATCTGTAGACTTTATAACAAAGCTTCACCTGTAGTCCCCAAGGGCCGGTTCATTTTGATCATAAATAAGCCGGTACTTTAAATTGACTTGTACCGTATTCAAAGAACTTCATAATCCAGCTTAACCTTGAGAAACTTGCTGAATAGCATTGTTGGGGAACGTTGCAGAAAACAAAAATTTTCCTACAGTTTCACCAAGATCCATCTATGAGTTCATCTAGCAACGAGTGATCGGATGCATCTACATACCTTGTAGATCGCAAGCGGAAGCGTTCAAAGAACGGGGATGAGGGAGTCATACTCGACATGATCCAAATCACCGGAGATCCTAGCACCGAACGGACGGCACCTCCGCGTTCAACACACATACGGTCAGCGTGACTTCTCCTCCTTCTTGATCCAGCAAGGGGAAGGAGAGGTTGAGGAAGATGGCTCCAGCAGCAGCACGACGGCGTGGTGGTGGTGGAGCTGCAGTACTCCGGCAGGGCTTCGCCAAGCTCTATGGAGGAGGAGGAGGTGTTGGAGAGGAAGAGGGAGGCACCAAAGGCGTAGGTGAGAGGTCCTCCATCCCCCCCACTATATATAGGGGGCCTAGGGGGGGCGCCGGCCCTAGGAGATGCAATCTCCTAGGGGGGACGGCGGCCAAGGGGTGGGGGGCTTGCCCCCCATGCAAGGGGGCGGCCCCCTTTAGGTTTCCCCACCCTAGGCGCATGGGCCCTAGGGGGAAGTGGCGCCCCAGCCCACTTTGGGCTGGATCCCTTCCCACTTCAGCCCATGGGACCCTCCGGGATAGGTGGCCCCACCCGGTGGACCCCCGGGACCCTTCCGGTGGTCCCGGTACAATACCGGTGACCCCGAAACTTGTCCCGATGGCCGAAATAGCACTTCCTATATATAATTCTTTACCTCCGGGCCATTCTGAAACTCCTCGTGATGTCCGGGATCTCATCCGGGACTCCGAACAACATTCGGGTTGCTGCATATACATATCCCTACAACCCTAGCGTCATCGAACCTTAAGTGTGTAGACCCTACGGGTTCGGGAGACATGTAGACATGACCGAGATTGCTCTCCGGTCAATAACCAACAGCGGGATCTGGATACCCATGTTGGCTCCCACATGCTCCTCGATGATCTCATAGGATGAACCACGATGTCGAGGATTCAAGCAACCCCGTATACAATTCCCTTTGTCAATCAGTATGTTACTTGCCTGAGATTCGATCGTCGGTATCCCAATACCTCGTTCAATCTCGTTACTGGCAAGTCACTTTACTCGTACCATAATGCATGATCCCGTGACCAGACACTTGGTCACTTTGAGCTCATAATGATGATGCATTACCGAGTGGGCCCAGTGATACCTCTCCGTCATACGGAGTGACAAATCCCAGTCTTGATCCGTGTCAACCCAACAGACACTTTCGGTGATACCCGTAGTATACCTTTATAGTCACCCAGTTATGTTGTGACATTTGGTATACCCAAAGTACTCCTATGGTATCCGGGAGTTACACGATCTCATGGTCTAAGGAAAAGATACTTGACATTGGAAAACTCTAGCAAACGAACTATACGATCTTGTGTTATGTTTAGTATTGGGTCTTGTCTATCACATCATTCTCCTAATGATGTGATCTCGTTATCAATGACATCCAATGTCCATAGTCAGGAAACCATGACTATCTATTGATCAACGAGCTAGTCAACTAGAGGCTTACTAGGGACATGTTGGTGTCTATTATTCACACATGTATTACGATTTTCGGATAACACAATTATAGCATGAATAAAAGACAATTATCATGAACAAGGAAATATAATAATAATGCTTTTATTATTGCCTCTAGGGCATATTTCCAACAGTCTCCCACTTGCACTAGAGTCAATAATCTAGTTACATTGTGATGAATCGAACACCCATGGAATTCTGGTGTTGATCATGTTTTGCTCTAGGGAGAGGTTTAGTCAATGGATCTGCTACATTCAGGTCCACATGTACTTTACAAATATCGATGTCTCCATCTTGAACATTTTCACGAATGGAGTTGAAGCGACGCTTGATGTGCCTGGTCTTCTTGTGAAACCTGGGCTCCTTGGCAAGTGCAATAGCTCCAGTGTTGTCACTGAAGAGTTTGATTGGCCCCAACGCATTGGGTATGACTCCTAGGTCGGTGATGAACTCCTTCACCCAAATTGCTTCATGTGCTGCCTCCGAGGCTGCCATGTACTCCGCTTCACATGTAGATCCCGCCACGATGCTCTGCTTGCAACTACACCAGCTTACTGCCCCACCATTCAAAATATACACTTATCCGGTTTGTGACTTTGAGTCATCCAGATCTGTGTCGAAGCTAGCATCGACGTAACCCTTTACGACGAGCTCTTCGTCACCTCCATAGACGAGAAACATTTCCTTAGTCCTTTTCAGGTACTTCAGGATATTCTTGACCGCTGTCCAGTGTTGCTTGCCGGGATTACTTTGGTACCTACCTACCAAACTTACAGCAAGGTTTACATCAGGTCTGGTACACAGCATGGCATACATAATAGAACCTATGGCTGAGGCATAGGGGATGACACTCATCTCTTCTATATCTTCTGCCGTGGTCGGACATTGAGCTGAGCTCAATTTCACACCTTGCAACACAGGCAAGAACCCCTTCTTAGACCGATCCATATTGAAGTTATTCAATATCTTATGAAGGTATGTGCTTTGTGAAAGACCTATGAGGCGTCATGATCTATCTCTATAGATCTTGATGCCTAATATATATGCAGCTTCTCCAAGGTCCTTCATTGAAAAACTCTTATTCAAGTAGGCCTTAATGCTGTCCAAGAGTTCTATATCATTTCCCATCAAAAGTATGTCATCTACATATAATATGAGAAATGCTACAGAACTCCCACTCACTTTCTTGTAAACGCAGGCTTCTCCATAAGTCTGCGTAAAGCCAAACGCTTTGATCATCTCATCAAAGCGAATGTTCCAACTCCGAGATGCTTGCACCAGCCCATAAATCGAGCGTTGGAGCTTGCACACCTTGTTAGCATTCTTAGGATCGACAAAACCTTCCGGCTGCATCATATACAATTCTTCCTTAAGGAAACCATTAAGGAATGCCGTTTTGACATCCATTTGCCATATCTCATAATCATGGAATGCGGCAATTGCTAACATGATTCGGACGGACTTTAGCTTCGCTACCGGTGAGAAAGTCTCATCGTAGTCAACCCCTTGAACTTGTCGATAACCCTTAGCGACAAGCCGAGCTTTATAGATGGTCACATTACCATCTGTGTATGTCTTCTTCTTAAAGATCCATTTATTTTCTATGGCTCGCCGCTCAACGGGCAAGTCAGTCAAAGTCCATACTTCGTTTTCATACATGGATCCTATCTCGGATTTCATGGCTTCTAGCCATTTGTCGGAATCCGGGCCCGCCATAGCTTCTTCATAGTTCGAAGGTTCACCGTTGTCTAACAACATGATTTCCAAGACAGGGTTGCCATACCACTCTGGTGCGGAACGTGTCCTTGTGGACCTACGAAGTTCAGTAGGAGCTTGATCAGAAGTATCTTGATCATCATCATTAACTTCCTCTCTAGTTGGTGCAGGCACCTCAGGAACATTTTCTTGAGTTGCGCCATTTTCCGGTTCAGGAGGTAATACTTCATCAAGTTCTACTTTCCTCCCACTTACTTCTTTCGAGAGAAACTCTTTCTCTAGAAAGGATACATTCTTGGCAACAAAGATCTTGCCTTCGGATCTGAGGTAGAAGGTATACCCAATAGTTTCTTTAGGCTATCCTATGAAGACGCATTTTTCCGACTTGGGTTCGAGCTTTTCAGGTTGAAGTTTCTTGACATAAGCATCGCATCCCCAAACTTTTAGAAATGACAGCTTAGGTTTCTTCCCAAACCATAATTCATACGGTGTCGTCTCAACGGATTTCGACGGAGCCCTATTTAAAGTGAATGCGGCAGTCTCTAAAGCATAGCCCCAAAAAGATAGCGGTAAATCGGTAAGAGACATCATAGATCACACCATATCTAATAGAGTGCGATTACGATGTTCGGACACACCATTACGCTGAGGTGTTCCAGGCGGCATGAGTTGTGAAACTATTCCACATTTTCTTAAGTGTGTGCCAAATTCGTGACTCAAGTATTCTCCTCCACAATCTGATTGAAGGAACTTGATTTTCCTATCACGTTGATTTTCAACCTCACTCTGAAATTTCTTGAACTTTTCAAAGGTCTCAGACTTGTGTTTCATTAAATAGATATACCCATATCTACTCAAGTCATCAGTGAGGGTGAGAACATAACGATAGCCACCGCGAGCCTCAACACTCATTGGACCGCACACATCAGTATGTATGATTTCCAATAAGTTGGTTGCTCGCTCCATTGTTCCTGAGAACGGAGTCTTGGTCATTTTACCCATGAGGCATGGTTCGCATGTGTCAAATGATTCGTAATCAAGAGACTCTAAAAGTCCATCTGCATGGAGCTTCTTCATGTGTTTGACACCTATGTGACCAAGGCGGCAGTGCCACAAGTATGTGGGACTATCATTATCAATCTTACATCTTTTGGTATTCACACTATGAATATGTGTAGCATTACGCTCGAGATTCATTAAGAATAAACCATTCACCATCGGAGCATGACCATAAAACATATCTCTCATATAAATAGAACAACCATTATTCTCGGATTTAAATGAGTAGCCATCTCGTATTAAACGAGATCCTAATACAAAGTGTATGCTCAAACTTGGCACTAAATAACAATTATTGAGGTTCAAAACTATTCCCGTAGGTAAATGTAGAGGTAGCGTGTCGACGGTGATCACATCGACCTTGGAACCATTCCCGACGCGCATCGTAACCTCTTCCTTCGCCAGTCTCCGCTTATTCCGCAGCTCCTGCTTTGAGTTACAAATATGAGCAACTGCACCGATATCAAATACCCAAGAGCTACTACGAGTACTGGTAAGGTACACATCAATTACATGTATATCACATATACCTTTCATGATGCCGGCCTTCTTGTCTGCTAAGTATTTGGGGCAGTTCCGCTTCCAGTGACCACTTCCCTTGCAATAAAAACACTTAGTCTCGGGCTTGGGTCCATTCTTTGGCTTCTTCCCGGCAGCTTGCTTGCCGGGCACGGCAACTCCCTTGCCATCCTTCTTGAAGTTTTTCTTACCCTTGCCTTTCTTGAATTTAGTGGTTTTATTCACCATCAACACTTGATGTTCCTTTTTGACTTCTACCTCTGCTGATTTCAGCATTGCAAATACTTCAGGAATGGTCTTTTCCATCCCCTGCATATTGAAGTTCATCACAAAGCTCTTGTAGCTCTGTGGAAGCGACTGAAGGATTCTGTCAATGACCGCGTCATCCGGGAGATTAACTCCCAGCTGAGTCAAGCGGTTATGCAACCCAGACATAGTGAGTATGTGCTCACTGACAGAACTGTTTTCCTCCATCTTACAGCTGAAGAACTTGTCGGAGACTTGATATCTCTCGACCTGGGCATGAGCTTGGAAAACCATTTTTAGCTCTTCGAACATCTCATATGCTCCGTGTCTCTCAAAACGTTTTTGGAGCCCCGGCTCTAAGCTGTAAAGCATGCCGCACTGAACGAGGGAGTAGTCATCGGTACGTGCTTGCCAAGCGTTCATAACGTCTTGTTCTGCAGGGAGAACAGGTGCGTCACCTAGCGGTGCTTGTAGGACATAATCTTTCTTGGCAGCTATGAGGATGATCCTCAGGTTCCGGACCCAGTCCCTGTAGTTGCTGCCATCGTCTTTCAGCTTAGTTTTCTCTAGGAACGCGTTGAAGTTGAGGACTACGTTGGCCATTTGATCTACAAGACATATTGTAAATATTTTAGACTAAGTTCATGATAATTAAGTTCATCTAATCAAATTATTCAATGAACTCCCACTCAGATAGACATCCCTCCAGTCATCTAAGTATAAGATGATCCGAGTTAACTAGGTCGTGTCCGATCATCATGTGAGACGGACTAGTCAACATCGGTGAACATCTTCATGTTGATCGTATCTTCTATATGACTCATGCTTGACCTTTCGGTCTTCTGTGTTCCGAGGCCATGTCTGTACATGCTAGGCTCGTCAAGTCAACCTAAGTGTTTGCATGTGTAAATCTGCCTTACACCCGTTGTATGTGAACGTTAGAATCTATCACACCCGATCATCACGTGGTGCTTCGAAACAATGAACTGTCGCAACGGTGCATAGTTAGGGGGAACACTTTCTTGAAATTATTATGAGGGATCATCTTATTTACTACCGTCGTTCTAAGTAAACAAGATGCAAAAACATGATAAACATCACATGCAATCAAATAATAATAGTGACATGATATGGCCAATATCACATAGCTCCTTTGATCTCCATCTTGGGGCTCCATGATCATCTTGTCACCTGCATGACACCATGATCTCCATCATCATGATCTCCATCATCGTGTCTCCATGAAGTTGCTCGCCAACTATTACTTCTACTACTATGGCTAACGCGTTTAGCAATAAAGTAAAGCAATTTACATGGCGTTTCTCAATGACACGCACGTCATAAAAAATAAAGACAACTCCTATGGCTCCTGCCGGTTGTCATACTCATCGACATGCAAGCCGTGATTCCTATTACAATAGCATGAACATCTCATACATCACATATATATCATTCATCATTCATCACAACTTTGGCCATATCACATCACAAAACACTTGCTGCAAAAACAAGTTAGACGTCCTCTAATTGTTGTTGCAAGTTTTACGTGGCTGCAATAGGGTTCTAGCAAGAACGTTTTCTTACCTACGTGAAAGCCACAACGTGATTTGTCAAATTCTATTTACCCTTCATAAGGACCCTTTTCATCGAATCCGCTCCAACTAAAGTGGGAGAGACAGACACCCGCCAGCCACCTTATGCAACTAGTGCATGTTAGTCGGTGGAACCGGTCTCACGTAAGCGTACGTGTAAGGTTGGTCCGGGCCGCTTCATCCCACAATACCATTGAAGCAAAATAAGACTAGTAGCAGCAAGAAAGTTGACAACATCTACGCCCACAACAAATTGTGTTCTACTCGTGCAAAGAGAACTACGCATAGACCTAGCTCATGATGCCACTGTTGGGGAACGTTGCAGAAAACAAAAAATTTCCTACGGTTTCACCAAGATCCATCTATGAGTTCATCTAGCAACGAGTGATCGGATGCATCTACATACATTGTAGATCGCGAGCAGAAGCATTCAAAGAACGGGGATGAGGGAGTCGTACTCGACGTGATCCAAATCATCGGAGATCCTAGCGCCAAACGGACGGCACCTCCGTGTTCAACACACGTACGGTCAACGTGACGTCTCCTCCTTCTTGATCCAGCAAGGGGAAGGAGAGGTTGAGGAAGATGGCTCCAGCAGCAGCACGACGGCGCGGTGGTGGTGGAGCTGCAGTACTCCGGCAGGGCTTCACCAAGCTCTATGATGGAGGAGGAGGTGTTGGAGAGGGAGAGGGAGGCACCAAAGGCGTAGGTGAGAGGTCCTCCATCCCCCCACTATATATAGGGGGCCTAGGGGGGCAGCGGCCCTAGGAGATGCAATCTCCTAGGGGGGCGGCGGCCAAGGGGTGGGGGGCTTGCCCCCCAAGCAAGGGGGCGCCCCCCTTTAGGGTTTCCCCACCCTAGGCGCATGGGCCCTAGGGGGAAGTGGCGCCCCAGCCCACTTTGGGCTGGATCCCTTTCCACTTCAGCCCATGGGGCCCTCCGGGATAGGTGGTCCCACCCGGTGGACCCCCGGGACCCTTCCGGTGGTCCCGGTACAATACCGGTGACCCCGAAACTTGTCCCGATGGCCGAAATAGCACTTCCTATATATAATTCTTTACCTCCAGACCATTCCGAAACTCCTCGTGACGTTCGGGATCTCATCCGGGACTCTGAACAACATTTGGGTTACTGCATATACATATCCCTACAACCCTAGCATCACCGAACCTTAAGTGTGTAGACCCTATGGGTTCGGGAGACATGTAGACATGACCGAGATTGCTCTCCGGTCAATAACCAACAGCGGGATCTGGATACCCATGTTGGCTCCCACATGCTCCTCGATGATCTCATCGGATGAACCACGATGTCGAGGATTCAAGCAACCCCGTATACAATTCCCTTTGTCAATCGGTATGTTACTTGCCCGAGATTCGATCGTCGGTATCCCAATACCTCGTTCAATCTCGTTACTGGCAAGTCACTTTACTCGTACCGTAATGCATGATCCCGTGACCAGACACTTGGTCACTTTGAGCTCATAATGATGATGCATTACCGAGTGGGCCCAGTGATACCTCTCTGTCATACGGAGTGACAAATCCCAGTCTTGATCTGTGTCAACCCAACAGACACTTTCAGAGATACCCGTAGTATACCTTTATAGTCACCCAGTTACGTTGTGACGTTTGGTATACCCAAAGTACTCCTACGGTATCTGGGAGTTACACGATCTCATGGTCTAAGGAAAAGATACTTGACATTGGAAAACTCTAGCAAACGAACTATACGATCTTGTGCTATGTTTAGGATTGGGTCTTGTCCATCACATCATTCTCCTAATGATGTGATCTCGTTATCAATGACATCCAATGTCCATAGTCAGGAAACCATGACTATCTGTTGATCAACGAGCTAGTCAACTAGAGGCTTACTAGGGACATGTTGGTGTCTATTATTCACACATGTATTACGATTTCCGGATAACACAATTATAGCATGAATAAAAGACAATTATCATGAACAAGGAAATATAATAATAATGCTTTTGTTATTGCCTCTAGGGCATATTTCCAACAAGCATACATTAGCCCCCAAGTGCCAAGTGATGTTACTTTGTAAAGTACTTGGGACTTAAAGTATGTCTTTAGAGTCATAAGAAATTGTTTTGGTATACATTAGCCCCCAAGTGTCAAGTGCTTTTTTGTAAAGTACTTGAGACTTGAATCTTGATTTTTGAACCATAAGCGAAATCTTGACTCATCTGAGTACGTTTTTTGCAGAATGCCTTATCTGAACTGAACTCGCAATTGACTAATGCAAAGACCCAGCTAGCAGGTCAGGAGGCAGAAATCAAGTCTGCTAACTCCAAATTGCAAATAAGTCTCTCTAAGACGGAAAATTTAAAGACCAGTTTCACTGCCAAGAAGAAAACCTGGGCAGAGGAAAAAACGCTTCTGACACAACACGCCGAGAAGGCCGAAGCAGCCCTTGAAGAGGTTTCAACAGAGTTGAACGGTTTAAAGGGCCGGATGTCTCAAATGGTGGCCGCCATCTTTGGTAAGCCGTCTGTCTTTAATCTTGTGTACTTTTGCTGATCCGGAATATAAGCCGCCAGCTGACTTTGTTTATAAAATATGTGCAGGCGCACGAAGCAAGAATCTGAGGCAAGATCATGTGATTAAACTAAAGGCAGTGTATACCTTAGTGGAACAACTGTATATTGGCGCACAACGGGCACTTGCTGCCATCTCTCCTACCAATCAAGGACCCAACCGGCTCAGCGACGTCTTGAAGAAACTGTCAATCCTACCCGCCAGGTTTCAAGAAGTGAAGCGCTCCTGTGCGAGAGCCGGAGCTTTGACTGCCCTGAGCCGCTCCAAGGCTTGGGTGCCAGATCTAGACCCGGCGGACGTGGCCAGAGGATAGCCCACCGTGAAGGAAGACGGATCTCCCTTTGAGCAGGATGACTTCATGGCTTGTGTGCGCGGAGTCTGACCTTAGGCGACTATTCTTGGAGATGAAACCAACATCGACAAGTATCAGCCGGGTTTTGATGTTGAAAATAAGAAGATGGCAACTCCCTCGTACAAGGTGACAGATTTCATCCCGCCTGTTCGTGAAAATACATTTGCCCCAGAGTTGACCCGGCCAGCCTGATTGACGAAGAAGCATAATTTGTCGCCGTGAATGGTTTTGACTCGTCAAAACCCAGCTTCCAGTCAACAGAGGGCGGTGAACCGGCGAGGGAGGATAAATAACCATCTTCATGTGCTTATAAAAGCCTTGTAATAGTTTAGCTATGAAAACACTGCATGCTTTGCTTATGCCATCGCGCATAAAACACTTGTATGTGATTTTGTGTTTCCTGATGTCAATATATGCATCATATTTATGGTTGTCCCTATAATACTTCAGCTATGTTCTTGTAAACACAAGAGAAAAAAACTGGCTTGGCGGCTTAGTACCGAACGGGTTAAAACACCCGGCTTATAGCCAATATGTTTACCATAATAGAAAACAGAAACATATATAAAAAGAGAACAAGGCTGAAAATAACCCTTTGATTAATACAGCAGGCAATTGCTTGTAAACAATAGTCATACTTGTACCTTTGATCTTTAGACCACCGGTTTAAATAACCCGGGTAATGAAGTTGATAACTCCATCTTTTTGAGAATTCAATACTTCTGAATACTTAATGACCATCATACCTTGGTGGCTTTGTTGTCAAATAGTCCAGCCGGCGCAAAAGACCATGCTAATTATTTGTGAATTTGAGACAACAAATAACTAAAAGGAAAATAACAGGTAATAAATATGATTTAACCTTGTATTTGAAGGTTGGGGGTTTCTGATTCGAATATGATCAGTAAACCGGACCAAAGGGGTTAAGCTAAGGTTCGAATACGACCATATAGCCCCCAGTGGCTTTGGCGTTGCGCCGATCAAGAGGGTACCGACAGCTATGTTCTCTTTGGTTCGAATACGACCTATGTTTGAACAGGAAGCCCCCAAATGACCTTGAGAGGTTTTTAACGACCCTGATTCGAATACGATCCAAGTCGGACCCAAAAAGGGGTTAAGCTATGATTCGGATACGATCAAGAAGCCCCCTAGTGAGTTTGGTCTTGAGCCGATCAAGAGGGTTACGACAGCTATGTTCTCTTTGGTTCGAATACGACCTATGTTTGAACAGGAAGCCCCCAAGTGACCATGATAGTTGCAGCTAGATTCGAATACGATCATAAGCCGGACCGGAAAAGGTTAGACTTGATTCAAATATGATCAGCTCCTTAATAGTCATTTGAAAATAAAAAATAACAAATATGCGTAATCTTTGAAAAGAAAAGAGACCGATGGTCCTGCTTTATTACTTATCATGGTATATACAATGTTAAAGTATGTACATGATGAGAGCCTGTGGCTCAGGTGTAGTTTGGCCGAAGTTGAGCAATGTTCCACGGTCGGCGGGTCTCCTCCTCCGACTTACGTGAGTCTTTGTGCTCTCGAATGTCAATGAGGTAATATGACCCGTTGCTTAAATTCTTGCTGACCACAAAGGGTAAGGTGGGGATAACTTGTGTGCATCTAACAGATCCTGGATGAGCCGGAGCACCAGGTCGCCTTCCTGAAAAGTCCTGGACTTAACCCAACGGTTGTGATAACGGCGCGGGTCCTGTTGATAAATTGCTGATCGAGCCGCTGCTAAGTCTCTTTCTTCATCTAACAAGTCGAGTGCATCCTGTCTGGCTTGTTCATTATTAGCTTCAACATAAGCCGCCACATGGGGCGAGTCATGACGGATGTCACTAGGCAACACTGCTTCTGCTCCATACACCATGAAGAAAGGTGTGTAACATGTAGACATGTTAGGTCACTACAAGAAATATGTCAACTTATGACCTTTTGTCAGTGACCCTCGAAGAATTGGTCATAAATTTATGACCATTTTAGACCAATTGGTCAAAAGCTGTTCAGGGGGCTCCAAACCCTAAACCATTGCGACCATTTTGGTCAGAAAGGTCGTAATTTCCTTACACGAAATGGTCACAAAGCAAACAGTGCTAGTCCGCTGCCTTATTTCTAGTTGTTAATGACCAATATAGATGGTCATAGCCTTGTAGATTGTGGTGGGTTGTGATGACTAGGCGCCATCTCATCAGTTTTGCCTATGTGTCATGTCCATGTGGCAGTTTTTGCCCTAGGTTGTGAAGCAACCTATATTTCTATCATTCCCAAGATTCCCAAAAAATCTCATAAATTCTTTGGGGCATATCTTCATCCAATATGTAAAAATCCTTCCTTCCCTAGTTCAAAACTAATTCAACAATATTCATTTTCCTATTCTGTTCACAACAACACTTTATGAAGGAAGTGCTATTTATATATTCTTGATTGCCCTCGGAATTTTTGGGCACTCTTTCCTATCCAAATCATTACCTCATGACAAAATTCAGCTCCATTTTCCTAGCAAATCTTCCTCGGCAAATTTCCAAAGTTTTTGTCCACCTAGAAGCATTGTGAAGGAAGTACCTTTTTTATATCTCTAAATGACATGAAATTTATACAGTTCCTTCATATGCCCAAATTATCACCCTCCTCCAAATTGCAGCTCAGTCAAATCATCTATGTGAGCCCAGGTTCAATTTATATTTTATGGCCAAATTGGCACGTTGCAAAGCAAGTGTTATATAGACCCCTCCTATTACCCTCAAACTTTTTGGGCACTCTTCCATACCCAAATCATTGCTACATGATAATATTCAGCTCAATTTTCCTAGTAAATCTTTCTCAGGAAATTTCCAAAGTTTCTACCTCGAGAGAAGCTTTGTGAAGTAAGTACTAGCTAGGCTTACCCAAATGATCTGAAAATTTACCAGCGCATGACCATACCTAAGTAACTTACCTACACCAATTTTGAGCTCATTTAATTCATCCAATCTCTTTCACTAGTTTTCCCAAGTTTCTGTCCATAGAAGAGCATTGTGAAGGAAGTACTACTTTGGCACATCCAAATGGTATCAATTTTCTACAATGCTTTCCTATGCCCAAATAACCATCCTCCACAAAATTTCAGCTCACTCCATTCATTATTTTGAGCCCAGCTTCAACATTCATATTTTTGTCCAGCGTGGTACTTTGCAAAGCAAGTACCACCTAGGATCCTCCTTTTGAGCTAAAAATTTGTGAAGACATTCTCCTTAGTAGATGATCATCCTCAGCCAAAACTCACGCCCATTGTCCATGTGCATTTCCCGTACCGCTAATCAAACACTTGGCTGCTAATTCATGTTTGAGCATCGATCGGTCTTCTCGTGAGAATCCTATGTTGTAATTTTCTTCCTAGCACCAACCTGGGGAGTGCCCAACCCACTAGACATGCCTAGGCCGCCCAGAACACATGGCAACATTACGGTCACGCGGTGACCACGTGACGGGCATGCGAGTTTACGCGCTCTAGAGTTGGGGCCCTCGGCCACCGCCCAAACCTCGACGTATCGCCACCAAACCATGTATTTATGATTAAATAGGTCCTTATGTACCTAGAAATGATTTTTGGAAAAAAATAAATAGCAAACTATGAGGCAGCTGCAGTTCAAATTTGACCCGCTTCCAACTGAATCGGCGGAAATTTGTCTTTTTCACGAGAGGTGGATCAAAAACTTTTACACCCAACCATTTTGTCAATTGTGCATTAAATATGGCCTAGTATTTTATAAAAATGATTTGGTCAAATTTTGCAACAATTATTTGGTAGTTCCTTCACAGAAAAAACCTCCTTTCGGGCACTCAAAAATGGAAAATGGTTTTTTCGTCCAACAAAAATGAAAACTTCCTTAGACAACATTGTTTGCCATTCCAATATGCACTCTTGTGCACAATATGAGATCATTTGAACAAACTATGCCATGAATGTGGCCATAAGATTGATGATCATTTGGCTTGAAAGCCATTGATCTCCACACATGATAGCTCGTTTCAGAGAACACTTTTTTATAATAATTTCCGTATTACAAGTTTGTTATTTTTCCTAGGAACTTGGCCACATATGATGACACAATATGAAGGTTTCCCAATTTTTTGATTTTTTTCGAATTTTTTATGCTCGTTTCAAAATGCGGTCAAAACGACGGGAATGACCGTTCCTAACTAGTGGTTGAATCTTGGAATTTTGTTGGTGTTTCTCTGATTAAAAAGATACTTATGTACCTAGAAATGATTTTTGGAAAAAATAAATAGCAAACTATGAGGTAGCTGCAGTTCAAATTTGACCCGCTTCGAGCTAAATCGGCGGAAATTTGTCTTTTTCACGAGAGGTGGATCAAAACTTTTTGCACCCAACCATTTGGTCAATTTTGCATTAAATATGGCCTAGTATTTTATAAAAATGATTTGGTCCAATTTTGCAACAATTATTTGGGAGGTCCTTCACAAAAAAACATCCTTTTGGGCACTCGAAAAATGAAAAATGGTTTTTTCGTACAAAGAAAATGAAAACTTCCTTAGGCAACATTGTTTGCCATACCAATATGCCCCTTTGTGCACAATATGAGATCATTTGAACAAACTATGACATGAATGTGGCCATAAGATTGATCATTTGGCTTGAAAGCCATTGATCTCCATACATGATAGCTCGTTTCTGAGAACACTTTTTAAAATAATTGCCATATTACAAGTTTGTTATTTTTCCTGGGAACTTGGCCACATATAATGACACAATGCGAAGGTTTCCCAATTTTTTGATTTTTTTTGAATTGTTTATGCCCGTTTCAAAATGCGGTCAAAACGGCGGGCTTGACCGTTCCTAGCTAGTGGTTGAATATTGGAATTTTTTGGTGTTTCTCTAATTAAATAGATATTTATGTACCTAGAAATGATTTTTGGAAAAAAATAAATAGCAAACTATGAGGCAGCCGCAGCTCAAATTTGACCCGCTTCCAGCTGAATTGGCGGGAATTTTTCTTTTTCACCAGAGGTGGATCAAAACTTTTGACACCTAACCATTTTGTCAATTGTGCATTAAATATGTCCTAGTGTTCTATAAAAATGATTTGGTACAATTTTGCAACAAATATATGGTAGGTCCTTCACAAAAAAACCTCATTTCGGGCACTCGAAAAATGGAAAATGAATTTTCCATGCAAAGAAAATGAAAACTCCCTTTTGCAACATTGCCTGGAATTCCAAGATGCACCCTTGTGCACAATATGAGATCATTTGAACAAACTATGCCATGAATGTGGCCATAAGATTGATTATTTGGCTTGAAAGCCATGAATCTTCACGCATGATAGCTCATTTCTGAGAACACTTTTTTAAAATAATTGCCGTATTACAAGTTTATTATTTTTCCTGGGAACTTGGCCACATATAATGACACAATGCGAAGGTTTCCCAATTTTTTGATTTTTTTGAATTTTTTATGCCCGTTTCAAAATGCGGTCAAAACGGCGGGAACGACCGTTCCTAGCTAGTGGTTGAATCTTTGAATTTTTTTTGGTGTTTCTCTGATTAAATAGATACTTATGTACCTATAAATTATTTTTGGAAAAAATAAAGAGCAAACTACGAGCAACTGCAGTTCAAATTTGACTCGCTTCCAGCTGAATCGGCGAGAATTTGTCTTTTTCACCAGAGGTGGATAAAAACTTTTTACACCCAAACATTTGGTCAATTGTGCATTAAATATGGCCTAGTATTTTATAAAAATGATTTGGTACAATTTTGCAACAAATATATGGTAGGTCCCGGTAACCAACAAATATATTAATTTTGATTTAGTTTGCATAAAGCATGGGACTGGGCATCCCGGTGACCAGCCATTTTCTCGTGGGTGAGGAGTGGAGTTCACTCCTCTTGAGAATAACCCGCCTAACACGGAAGATAAGGACAGCCTTGGTTGATACATGAGCTATTCGAGCATACAAAACAGAATGTTTATTTGAAGGTTTAGAGTTTGGCACATACAAATTTACTTGGAACGGCAGGTAGATACCGCATATAGGAAGGTATGGTGGACTCATCTGTAATAACTTTGGGGGTTAAGGGATTAGATGCACAAGCAGTATTCCCGCTTAGTACAAGTGAAGGCTAGCAAAAGACTAGGAAGCGACCAACTAGAGAGCGACAACAGCCATGTACATGCATTAAAATTAATAAACATTGGATGCAAGCATGAGTAGGATATAATCCACCATGAACATAAATATCGTGAAGGCTATGTTGATTTTGTTTCAACTACATGCGTGAACATGTGCTAAGTCAAGTCACTTAAATCATTCAAAGGAGGATACCACCCCATCATACCACATCATAATCATCTCAATAGCATGTTGGCACACAAGGTAAATCATTATAACTCATAGCTAACCAAGCATGGCACAAGCAACTACGATCTCTAATTGTCATTGCAAACATGTTTATTCATAATAAGCTGAATCAAGAATGAGGGACTCATCATATTTACAAAAACAAAAGAGATCGAGTTCATACCAGCTTTTCTTATCTCAGTCAGTCCATCATATATCATCATAATTGCCTTTCACTTGCACGACGGAACGGTGTGGATAATAATAAGAGTGCACATGCATTGGACCAAGCTGGAATCTGCGAGCATTCAATAAACAGGAGAAGACAAGGCAATATGGGCTCTGGGTTAAATCAACAATAATGCATATAAGGGCCACTTCAATAATTTAATTATGGTCTTCTCCTACTGACCCCCAAAATAAAATAAAAGAAATAAAACTATTTACACGGGAAAGCTCCCAACAAGCAAAAGAAGAACGGGAAATATTTTTGGGTTTTCTTTTTAATTATTACTAGTACAGCAGAAAATTAAACTACTACTAATTTTTTTGGTTTTTCTTAAGGTTTAACAAGCACACAAGAAGAAAGCAGGAAAAAGAAAATAAACTAGCATGGATATTACAGTGAAAAAGTATGAGCACCGACATCTAGCAATGAGTGTCTATGAGCATAAAAGTAATGCTGGTGAGAAATACGTACTCCCCCAAGCTTAGGCTTTTGGCCTAAGTTGGTCTATGACCATGGCTGGCCTAGCGGATATCCATAATAATAGTTGTTGGGGTCGTACTGTGATGAGGAAGAATAGTTGGGATCATACTGTGATGAAGAAGAGGACTCTGACTGCCACTGGCTGACAGTCATCTCTGGATCCCAAGAATAAACAGATTGTCGTGGAGGCTCATCTTGTGGCTCCTGTTCTGGGGCTGGTGCAGGATTCTTGTAAGCTTGGACGGCAGCCCACGTAACGAGGTAGGGTCCTACAAAATTAAACAAAGAAGGAGCAGGCAGGATAATAGTCTCAGTATGATGTTTGTTAAAGAACAATTGATATTTAAGCTCTCCTGCCCTATTCTTAACAATAAAATCATGTGCCACCATACTTTTATGATCTAGATAAACACGGGGCAGCACCTTTTCTTCCTTCTCAGCATGCCTAATAGGTATGTTAAAATGTGCAGCTAGGCGTGTGACATAGACGCCTCCAAAGATGGGACCCTTAGTATGGTTCATACTTAACCGTCTAGCAATAATACCGCCCATACTCAAAGTGTTATCACTGTATAAACCGTGGTGCAGAATAATTATATCAGGGATACTAAGGTTTCCACTGTTTCTGCGTCCAATTAAACAATGACTAGCAAATAATGCAAAGTAACGTAAAATGGGAAAATGTATGCTAGTGATTTGTGCATCGGAAACCTTTCTAGTTTCTCCTACAGTGATAGTATCAATAAACCCAGCCACATCAGCATGATGTGGTTCTTCTGTCTTGCCCTCAAAAGGGATTAAACAAATCCAACAGAAATCATAAAGTGACATCTCCTTATGCTCATCATATAAATGAAACTGCACCGTAGGTGGTGAGTTCCTAGGATGAAAATGAAAATTTTGCACAAAAGTATTTGTGAGTAAGAGATACTGATCGCATTGGTCGTGGAGGAAAGTGGTGAGGCCTGCATTGTGAGCCAATTCATGAAAATCTTCATAGATACCGTCTGCTCTCAAGAAATCTTCAGAAGGCCATTCACACGCCCGAATCTCCGCGGTGCGCGGCAAATTATACTTAGGCTTCGGTGCCTTTTCCTTCGAGCTTTGGCTCGATGAACCCCTCAAAAATCTCCTCATTATTTTTCTGAAATAATCTAAAATTCTTACTAACTTTAAACAAAAATGAACCAACTTCAATAATATTGATAGCAACTACTCCTACAAGTGCCTAGAGCCTAAATCAAGCATTACAACTACTTGGAACCATATAAATTTGGCATGCAAGCTCAAGAACATGGTCACCTATGCAGCACAAATTTGCAAAGAATAAAGCACTAGAACAAAAACTAATTGGACTAATGGAGGATCATACCAAGGAACAATCTCCCCAAGCAGTTTTGCGAGAGGTGCTTTGAGCAAGGAGATCGAAAATCACAGCAAAAGTGGCGGGAAATCGTGCTTGAGTTGGTTTTTCGGGTTTGTGTGAGATAGAGGAAGAAGATGGGTGTTGGGATAAGTGGAGGAGGGCCACCTTGGGCCCACGAGGAAGGGGGCACGCCCACCACCCTCGTGGCCAGGTGGCAGCTCCTCCCGCGGTAATTTTGGCCCAGTAAATCCTCAAATATTCCCGAAAAAATCATATTAAATTGGCATGTCATTCTGAGGACTTTTATTTTCAGGATATTTTTATATTGCACGGATAAGCCAGGAAACAGACTAAAAATACTATTTTTACTTTATTTAATATAAATAACAGAAAGTAAAAGTGGGGTACAGAAGTTTGTGCTTCTAGTTTCATCCATCTCATGCGCGTCAAAAAGAATCCACTAACAAGGTTGATCAAGTCTTGTTAACAAACTCATTCTGATAATCATGAAACTGGAGAAATTTCGAATAACACTAAGTTACCTCAACGGGGATATGCACATCCCCAATAATAATAATATCATATTTCTTCTTGATAGTAGGAAGAGGAAATTCAAAACCTCCAAATATAATCGATGGAATTTTTCCAATAGAGTTGATACTATGAACTTGAGGTTG
This sequence comes from Triticum monococcum, assembly GCA_034509565.1. Taxonomy (NCBI): domain Eukaryota; kingdom Viridiplantae; phylum Streptophyta; class Magnoliopsida; order Poales; family Poaceae; genus Triticum; species Triticum monococcum. Next base: position 782,106,318 of record CM067842.1, on the reverse strand, counting down.
TTTCCTCGGAAAGTGTACCGTATGCTCATTACCATTAATATGAAAAGTGACATTGCCTTTGTTGCAATCAATAACAGCCCCTGAAGTATTAAGAAAAGGTCTTCCAAGAATAATAGACATACTATCATCCTCGGGAATATCAAGAATAACAAAGTCCGTTAAAATATTAACGTTTGCAACCACAACAGGCACATCCTCACAAATACCGACAGGTATAGGAGTTGATTTATCAGCTATTTGCAAAGATATTTCAGTAGGTGTCAACTTATTCAAGTCAAGTCTACGATATAAAGAGAGAGGCATAACACTAACACTGGCTCCAAGATCACATAAAGCAGTTTTAATATAATTTCTTTTAATGGAGCAAGGTATAGTAGGTACTCCGAGGTCTCCAAGTTTCTTTGGTATTCCACCCTTAAAAGTATAATTAGCAAGCATGGTGGAAATTTCAGCTTCCGGTATCTTTCTTTTATTAGTAATGATATCCTTCATATATTTAGCATAAGGATTTGTTTTGAGCACATCAGTTAATCTCATACGCAAAAGATAGGCCTAATCATTTCAGCAAAGCGCTCAAAATCCTCATCATCCTTTTTCTTGGATGGTTTCGTAGGAAAAGGCATGGGTTTCTGAACCCAAGGTTCCCTTTCTTTACCATGTTTCCTAGCAACAAAGTCTCTTTTATCATAACGTTGATTCTTTGATTGTGGGTTATCAAGATCAACAGCAGGTTCAATTTCTACATCATTATCATTACTAGGTTGAGCATCATCATGAACATCATTATCAATATTTTCATTAGGTTCATGTTCATTACCAGATTGTGTTTCAGCATCAGACATAGAAATATCATTTGGATTATCAGGCGGTTCAGCAATAGGATCACTAGAAGTTTGCACAATTCTATCATTTTTCTTCTTCTTCTTTTTAGAAGAACTAGGAACATCAATATTATTTCTTTGAGAATATTGCTCGATTCTCTTAGGGTGGCCTTCAGGATACAAAGGTTCCTGAGTCATTCTACTAGTTCTAGTAGCCACTCTAACAGCATAATCATTTTTCTTACTATTCATTTCATCAAGCACTTCTTTTTGAGCCTTAAGTACTTGTTCTACTTGAGTGGTAACCATAGAAACATGTTTGCTAACAAGTTTAAGTTCACCTTTAATATCAGCCATATAATCACCCAAGTGTCTAATCATATAAGCATTTTCTTTTAATTGTCTACCAAAATAAGCATTGAAGTCGTCTTGCTTAAACATAAAGTTATCAAACTCATCCAAGCACTGAGTAGAAATTTTAGTAGGAGGGACTTCCGCTTTATCATATCTATAGAGAGAATTTACCTTTACTACCTGTGTCGGGATATTGGGATCAGGAGGTTCTTCAATAAATAAAGAATTAAGATCATATGTTTCTTCAACAGGCGGTATATTAAGACCATGTATTTCTTCAATAGGAGGTAAATTCTTAACATCTTCAGCTTTAATACCTTTTTCTTTCATAGATTTCTTTGCCTCTTGCATATCTTCAGGACTGAGAAATAGAATACCTCTCTTCTTCGGAGTTGGTTTAGGAATAGAATCATTAATTGGAGCAGGAGTTGGCTCCGGAGCTGGCTCCGGAGGTTTCCAATTATTTTCATTTGTCAACATATTATTCAATAAGATTTCAGCTTCATCCGGTGTGTCTTTCCCTGAAAAGAGAACCAGCACAACTATCCGGGTAATCTCTGGAAGCATCAATTAGTCCATTATAAAAGATATCAAGTATTTCAGGTTTCTTAAGAGGATGATCAGGCAAAGCATTAAGTAACTTGAGAAGCCTCCCCCAAGCTTGTGGGAGACTCTCTTCTTTAATTCTCACGAAGTTGTATATTTCCCTCAAAGCAGCTTGTTTCTTATGAGCAGGGAAATATTTAGCAGAGAAATAATAAATCATATCCTGGGGACTACGCATACAACCAGGATCAAGAGAATTAAACCATATCTTAGCATCACCCTTTAATGAGAACGGAAATATTTTGAGTATATAAAAGTAACGCGATCTCTCATCATTAGTGAACAGGGCAGCTATATCATTTAACTTAGTAAGATGTGCCACAACAGTTTCAGATTCATAGCCATAAAACGGATCAGATTCAACCAAAGTAATTATATCAGGATCAACATAGAATTCATAATCCTTATCTGGAACACATATAGGTGAAGTAGCAAAAGCAGGGTCAGGTTTCATTTTATCTCTAAGTGATTCTTTATTCCATTTAATTAATAACCTCTTAAGCTCATATCTATCTCTGCAAGCCAAAATAGCGGCAGAAGATTCCATATCAAAAAGATAGCCCTCGGGAATAACAGGCATATTTTCATCATCACTATCATCATCGTATTCAGATTCAATAATTTCTTTTTCTCTAGCCCTAGCAATTTGTTCATCAAGAAATTCACCAATGGGCACAGTAGTATCAGGCATAGAAGTAGTTTCATCACAAGTATCATGCATAGCAGAAGTGGCATCATCAATAACATGTGACATATAAGAACGAATAGCAGAAGCAGGTGTAGGTGTCGCAAACTTACTCATAATAGAAGGTGAATCAAGTGCAGAGCTAGATGGCAGTTCCTTACCTCCCCTCGTAGTTGAGGGATAGATCTTGGTTTTTGGATCTCTCAAGTTCTTCATAGTGTCCAGCAAATATAAATCCCAAGTGACTCAAAGAATAGAGCTATGCTCCCCGGCAACGGCGCCAGAAATTTGTCTTGATAACCCACAAGTATAGGGGATCGCAACAGCTTTCGAGGGTAGAGTATTCAACCCAAATTTATTGATTCGACACAAGGGGAGCCAAATAATATTCTCAAGTATTAGCAGCTGAGTTGTCAATTCAACCACACCGGGAAACTTAGTATCTGCAGCAAAGTGTTTAGTAGCAAAGTAATATGATAGTGGTGGCAGCGGCAACAAAAGTAAAGACGGCAAAAGTAATGTTTTTGGTATTTTGTAGTGATTGTAACAGTAGCAGCGGGAAAGTAAATAAGCGTAAACCAGTATATGGAAAACTCGTAGGCACCGGATCAGTGATGGATAATTATGCCGGATGTGGTTCATCATGTAACAGTCATAACATAGGGTGACACAGAACTAGCTCCAATTCCTCAATGTAATGTAGGCATGTATTCCGTATATAGTCATACGTGCTTATGGAAAAGAACTTGCATGACATCTTTTGTCCTACCCTCCCGTGGCAGTGGGGTCCTATTGGAAACTAAGGGATATTAAGGCCTCCTTTTAATAGAGAACCGGAACAAAGCATTAGCACATAGTGAATACATGAACTCCTCAAACTATGGTCATCACTGGGAGTGGTCCCGATTATTGTCACTTCGAGGTTGCCGGATCATAACACATAGTAGGTGACTATAGACTTGCAAGATAGGATCAAGAACTCACATATATTCATGAAAACATAATAGGTTCAGATCTGAAATCATGGCACTCAGGCCCTAGTGACAAGCATTAAGCATAGCGAAGTCATAGCAACATCAATCTCAGAACATAGTGGATACTAGGGATCAAACCCTAACAAAACTAACTCGATTACATGATAAATCTCATCCAACCCATCACCGTCTAGCAAGCCTACAATGGAATTACTCACGCACGGCGGTGAGCATCATGAAATTGGTGATGGAGGATGGTTGATGATGACGACGGCGACGAATCCCCCTCTCCGGAGCCCCGAACGGACTCCAGATCAGCCCTCCCGAGAGGTTTTAGGGCTTGGAGGCGGCTCCGTGTCGTAAAACGCGATGATTTCTTCTCTCTGATTTTTTCTCTCCGAAAGAAAATATATAGAGTTGGAGTTGGCATCGGAGGGCATCCAGGGGGCGCCCTAGGGGGCGCCCCCCACCCTCGTGAGAAGGGTGCGGGCCCCCTGGTCTTCATCTTTGGCGAGGATTTTTTATTATTTTTTCTAAGATGTTCCGTGGAGTTTCAGGTCATTCCGAGAATATTTGTTTTCTGCACATAAAACAACACCATGGTAATTCTGCTGAAAACAGCGTCAGTCTGGGTTAGTTCCATTCAAATCATACAAGTTAGAGTCCAAAACAAGGGCAAAAGTGTTTGGAAAAGTAGATACGATGGAGACGTATCAACCATTAGATTGAGGATGAGCTACGAAAGAAACATCAAGCCGAATATGCTCACGTTGACAAAACTCCTCCATAGCCCCTTGGGATAGATTAGTGCCATTGTCAGTGATAATGCTGTGTGGAAAACCAAAACGGAAGATCACCTTTTTCATGAACTGAACCGCCGTGGCCGCATCACACTTACTGACCGGCTCTGCCTCAACCCACTTTGTGAATTTATCAACTGCCACTAAAAGATGTGTATTTTTATCCTTAGACCTTTTGAAAGGTCCCACCATGTCAAGCCCCCAGACCGCAAACGGCCAAGTGATTGGAATCATCCGAAGCTCTTGATCCGGCACATGTGCTCGTCGTGTGAACTTTTGACATCCATCACATCTGCTGACCAGATCCTCTGCATCAGTGTGAGCCGTCAACCAGTAAAAATCGTGACAAAAAGCCTTGGCCAACAGAGATTTTGACCCGACGTGATGACCACAATTGCCTTCATGGATCTCACTAAGTATTTCTTGGCCTTCTTCACAGGAAACACACCGCTGAAACGCTCCAGAGACGCTGCGATGGTATAGTTCTCCATCAGAAATCGTCATTGACTTAGACCGCCGGGTTATCTGTCGAGCCAAGGTCTCATCCGCTGGCAACTCTCCCCGGGTCATGTAAGCCAAGAACGGCACTGTCCAATCTGGGATGACATGAAGAGCCGCCACCAACTGCGCCTCCGGGTCAGGAACGGCTAGATCTTCTTTCGTGGGTAACTTGACAGACGGGTTATGCAAAACATCCAAAAAGGTGTTAGGTGGCACCGGCTTACGCTGAGATCCCAACCGGCTTAAAGCATCAGTCGATTCGTTCTTCCTACGGTCAATGTGCTCCACCTGATAACCTTTAAAATGCCCTACAACAGCATCAACTTCCCGACAATAAGCCGCCATGAGAGGATCTTTGGAATCCCACTTACCTGAGACTTGTTGAGCCACTAAATCTGAGTCGCCAAGATACTGGACCCGGCTCAGGCTCATCTCTTTGGCCACTCGAAGACCATGGAGCAAAGCTTCATATTCCGCTGCGTTGTTAGTACACGGAAACATTAGCTGCAACACATAACAAAATTTGTCACCTCGAGGGGAGATTAAACAACTCCAGCCCCCGAGCCTTCCAGTTGTCTGGACCCATCAAAGTGAATAGTCCAATATGTGTTGTCTGGTTTCTCTTCCGGCATCTGCATCTCTATCCAGTCATTAATAAAATCAACCAGTGCTTGAGACTTGATCGCAGTACGTGGTACATACTTCAACCCATGAGACCCAAGCTCAATGGCCCATTTGGCGACTCGTCCAGTGGCTTCTCTGTTTTGAATGATGTCTCCCAAAGGAGCAGAGCTAACCATAGTGATTGGGTGACCCTGAAAATAATGTTTAAGCTTCCGGCTCGCCATGAACACCCCATATACGAGCTTCCGCCAATGTGGATATCGTTGTTTGGATTCAATTAACACCTCACTGACATAGTAAACTGGCCGTTGAACCGGATGCTCCTTGCTAACCTCCTTGCGCTCCACCACAATCGCCACACTAACAGCTCGTGAGTTGGCGGCTATGTATAACAACAGCGGCTCTTTCTCAACTGGAGCAGCAAGGACCGGCGGCTCAGCAAGCTGTGTCTTCAGATCTTCAAAAGCAGAGTTTGTAGCATCGCTCCAAACAAAATCATCTGTTTTATTCATCATCTGATACAAAGGCATCGCCTTCTCCCCTAACCGGCTTATGAACCGGCTCAAAGCAGCAACACGACCCGCCAGTCATTGAACGTCATTGATGCATGTTGGTTTGGCCAGGGATGTAATTGCCTTGATTTTCTCCGGGTTAGCTTCAATACCTCGGTTGGACACCAAAAAACCCAAGAGCTTGCCGGCTGGGACTCCAAAAACACACTTAGCCGGGTTAAGCATTAACATTATGCCTGGGCACTCTTAATCCCAAAAGGCATAGACACATAGCAGAAAGCTCCAAAAGGAGTGATAAAGGCCGTCTTCTCCTGATCTTTGAATGCCATCTTGATCTAATGATAACCTGAATAAGCATCCAAGAAACTCAAACGTGCACAACCCGCCGTAGCATCGATGATCTGATCAATACGGGGGAGGGCAAAAAGGTCAGCCGGACAAGCCTTGTTTAAATCGGTGTAATCCACACACATACGCCAGGAGTCGTTCTTTTTTAGTACAAGCACCGGGTTGGCTAACCACTCTGGCTGAAAGACTTCTACAATGAACCCGGCCGCCAAGAGCCGGGCCACCTGTTCTGTAATGGCCTTGCGCCTTTCTTCATTGAACCATCGGAGAAACTGTCTAACAGGTTTAAACTTTGGATCAATATTGATAGTGTGCTCAGAGTTCCCTCGGGACACCCGGCATGTCGGAAGGTTTCCATGCAAAGATGTCGCGGTTCTCACGGATGAACTCGATGAGCGTGCTTTCCTATTTTGGATCCAAGTTTGCACTGATGATGAACTGCTTGGATGAGTCACCAGGCACAAAGTCAACCATCTTGGTGTCATCAGCTGATTTGAACTTCAACACCGGCTCATGCTCTGTTGTTGGTTTCTTTAACGACGTCATGTCTGCCGGGTCAATGTGATCCTTGTAAAACTTTAACTCTTCCGTTGCACAAACAGACTCAGCATAGGCAGCATCACCTTCTTCACACTCCAAGGCTATTTTCCGGCTCCCATGTACTGTAATGGTGCCTTTATAACCCGGCATCTTGAGCTGCAAATATACATAACACGGCCGAGCCATGAACTTGGCATAAGCCGGCCGTCCAAACAGAGCATGATATGGGCTTTTATCTTAACCACCTCAAAGGTTAATTTTTCTGCTCTGGAGTCATACTCATCTCCAAAGGCTACTTCCAGTTCAATCTTACCAACTGGGTATGCCGACTTGCCAGGTACCACACCATGAAAAACAGTATTGGGTTGTTTAAGACTCTTATCAGTCAACCCCATCCGGCGGAACGTCTCATAGTAGAGGATGTTGATGCTGCTGCCTCCATCCATGAGTACCTTAGTGAATTTATATCCACCAACCTGAGGTGCCACTACCAAGGCCAAGTGACCTAGATTATCAACCCGGGGTAGGTGATCCTCTCTGCTCCACACAATAGGCTGCTCTGACCAACGTAAGTAACGTGGAATCGCCGGCTCAATGGCATCGACGGCCCTATTGTGAAGCTTCTGGTCCCTCTTACATAAACTAGTGGTGAACACATGGTATTGCCCACTACTCAGCTGTTTTGGGTTGCTCTGATATCCGGACTGTTGCTGCTGATTACCTTGGCCGGGTTTTGGATTATATCCTCCTTGGTTACCAGGATGGCCCTGACCGTGAAATCCTCCTCCACCTGAACCGGTGCCCGGGCCATGGAAACCGCCTCCACCTGAACCGCCACCTGGGCCGTGACCTCCATCAAACGTGTTTGAATTTTTAAAAACGCCTTCATGATTGTACAATCTTTCCATAGGTGGGTGGCTGGCTTCTCCCGGGTGTCGTGCCTTGGACAAGGCTCATTCAATAGTTGCTCAAGGGTGGGACCTGGCCCGCCCGACCGAGGGGGGTTGCCTGCCCTTGCGTCGTTGATTTCCGCCCTACGCATTGGTGTTAGCGACAAACTCATCAGCCTTATGTTTATTACCTCCTTGATTTGTCAGGTTATGCTGGTGACCCTTGTCGTTCTTGTTCTTCTTTCCCTTTGTTGTCTTTTCTTCGTCAGACACCAGGCCTTTGGTACTATCAGAATCAGCATACTTGACGAGAGCCGCCATCAACTGGCCCATGTCATTGTAGTCACGCTTGAGCCGGCCCAACTTCTGCTTCAGAGGTTCAAAACAGCAATTTTTCTCCAACATCAAGATTGCTGAGCCGACATCCATATTACTAGACGAATGTATTATCTCCTTGACCCGGCGCACCCAATGGGTTGTAGACTCACTGTCCTCTTGCTTACAATTAGTCAGGTCCACAATCAACATAGGCTGCTTACACGTGTCTTTGAAGTTCTAGATGAACCGGGCCTTCAACTCCGGCCATGAGCCGATAGAATTGGGTGGCAACCCCTTCAACCAAGTACGAGCTGTTCCATCCAACATCATAGTGAAATACTTGGCCATTGCCGCGTCGCTGACCTCCAACAACCATAGCCATCTCATAACTCTCAATCCAAGCCCCAGGCTGTAAGTCAGCCGTGTAATTAGGTACCTTACGGGGCCCCTTGAAGTCTTTTGGCAAACGCTCATTACGTATGGCCAGCACCAGGCAAGGGACACCTCTAGTTCTTGTGGCCACCCCTGCCTCAACTAAGGTTGCTGGATAAGCCGGAAAGGTCTGATGAGCCGCCTGCTCTGCTGCCAGTTGAACCGCTCGCTCTGCATCTTGCCGGATCCTCTCCTGATCCGCCAAGTTAATGGCTCCAGCCTGCACCGGCTCATACATGTGCGGCCGGTTGCGGCGTTGAGCATTGCTTGACATGTCAGCTGACCCCATATGCCTACTGTAGCTTGGGCTCCGGCTCAGGCGAGGAGTTGAATGGATCCTGTTTCGACTGTAGGAGTATGCATCCTGCTGTGCCAGAGCTGTTTGAAGAAGTTTTCTCACCCTTCGCGTTTCGACTGCCGCCGGTGAGTCACCTTCCATCGGGAGAGCCGCCAAACGAGCCGATGCTGCAATGAGGTTTTCCAAGGGATTGGAGAAGTGACCCGGCGGCGTTGGCACGTAATGAGGTGGAGCGGTAATTACATGAGGTGGCTCCATGGCACACGGTTGGACCGGCGCGCCGGGTGTCGTGATCCGGTTTACCTCCGGCGGGTTGCTTCCCCCAACTCCGGGCGTATGAAAAAGGTTCCTAGGATCGAGCGTCAGAGGTAGACGTGACTGAGTTTTCTGATGCCTTCTCCTCATGACCTCGTTTGACGCGTTCAGATCCACCGAGAGACGGAAGGTCTCCGCTTGAAGCTGTTGAGCACGAACGTCCAAAGCCGCCCACTCCGCTGCCATCCTGACTTCCTCTGCGGCCAGATTTTCTTTAGCTTGCACCATCTCTTCATGTACACGTGCCACCTCTGCGTCATGCTGGGCTTTATCCGCCGGCTCTACCACGGCAGTCAACAGAGTCGTCAGTTTATCCATGAGGTCCATTAGAATCTGAGCCGGGGGCGCGCGGGGTCTCCTAACCCGGCTGCGGCCGACCCGGTAGCTGTTGCCGCTGCTGCTGTGGAGTTCTGCCCGGGCTATGTCCCTGCCATGAAGACTCCGGCCCAATTTGGCGGCTCAAGGGAGTCCAGAATACTGCTGCCATCGGAACAGCCCCCGCGCATGCCATCCTGCAGCTGGTACAAAGAGTATGTCTCGCCCGTTGATGATGCAGTTGTTGGGGAACGTAGTAATTTCGAAAATTTTCCTACACACACGCAAGATCATGGTGATGCATAGCAACGAGGGGGAGAGTGTTGTCTACGTACCAACGCAGACCGACTGCGGAAGCGATCACACAACGTAGAGGAAGTAGTCGTACGTCTTCTTCCCGATCCGACCGATCCAAGCACCGTTACTCCGGCACCTCCGAGTTCTTAGCACACGTTCAGCTCGATGACGATCCCCAGGCTCCGATCCAGCAAAGCTTCGGGGAGGAGTTCCGTCAGCACGACGGCGTGGTGACGATCTTGATGTACTACCGACGCAGGGCTTCGCCTAAGCACTACAACGGTATGATCGAGGTGGAATTTGGTGGCAGGGGGCACCGCGCACGGCTAAGGAACGATCTCAAGGATCAACTTGTGTGTCTTGGGGTGTCCCCTGCCCCCGTATATAAAGGATGAAGGGGGGAAGGCTGGCCGGCCAAAGGAGAGAGGCGCAGGAGGAGTCCTACTCCTACCGGGAGTAGGACTCCCCCCCAATCCTATTCCTAATAGGATTCCTAAAGGGGGAGAGGGAGAGAGAGGTGGACGGCCCCTCTCCTAGTCCTAATAGGACTAGGGAGAGGGGGGAGGCGCAGCCCTATGTGGGCAGCCCTCTCACCTTTCCACTAAGGCCCATGTTGGCCCATTTGGCTCCCGGGGGGTTCCGGTAACCCTCCCGGTAATCCGGTAAAATCCCGATTTCACCCGGAACACTTCCGATGTCCAAACATAGGCTTCCAATATATCAATCTTTATGTCTCGACCATTTCGAGACTCCTCGTCATATCCGTGATCACATCCAGGACTCCGAACAACCTTCGGTACATCAAAATGCATAAACTCATAATAACTGTCATCGTAACGTTAAGCGTGCGGACCCTACGGTTCGAGAACAATGTAGACATGACCGAGACACGTCTCCGGTCAATAACCAATAGCGGGACCTGGATGCCCATATTGGCTCCTACATATTCTATGAAGATCTTTATCGGTCAGACCGCATAACAACATACGTAGTTCCCTTTGTCATCGGTATGTTACTTGCCCGAGATTCGATCGTCGGTATCCAATACCTAGTTCAATCTCGTTACTGGCAAGTCTCTTTAATCGTTCCGTAATACATCATCCCGCAACTAACTCATTAGTTGCAATGCTTGCAAGGCTTAAGTGATGTGCATTACCGAGAGGGCCCGGAGATACCTCTCCGACACTCGGAGTGACAAACCCTAATCTCGAAATACGCCAACCCAACATCTACCATTGGAGACACCTGTAGTACTCCTTTATAATCACCCAGTAACGTTGTGATGTTTTGTAGTACCCAAAGTGTTCCTCTGGTAAACGGGAGTTGCATAATCTCATAGTTATAGGAACATGTATAAGTCATGAAGAAAGCAATAGCACCATACTAAACGATCGGGTGCTAAGCTAATGGAATGGGTCATGTCAATCAGATCATTCAACTAATGATGTGACCTCGTTAATCAAATAACAACTCTTTGTTCATGGTTAGGAAACATAACCATCTTTGATTAACGAGCTAGTCAAGTAGAGGCATACTAGTGACACTCTGTTTGTCTATGTATTCACACATGTATTATGTTTCCGGTTAATACAATTCTAGCATGAATAATAAACATTTATCATGATATAAGGAAATAAATAATAACTTTATTATTGCCTCTAGGGCATATTTCCTTCAGTCTCCCACTTGCACTAGAGTCAATAATCTAGTTCACATCGCCATGTGATTTAACAGCAATAGTTCACTTCACCATGTGATTAACACCCATAGTTCACATCGTCATGTGACCAACACTCAAAGGGTTTACTAGAGTCAGTAATCTAGTTCACATATCTATGTGATTAACACCCAAAGAGTACTAAGTTGTGATCATGTTTTGCTTGTGAGATAATTTTAGTCAACGGGTCTGTCACATTCAGATCCGTAAGTATTTTGCAAGTTCTATGTCTACAATGCTCTACACGGAGCTACTCTAGCTACTCCCACTTTCAATATGTATCCAGATTGAGACTTTAGATTCATCTGGATCAGTGTCAAAAACTTGCATCGACATAACCCTTTACGACGAACCTTTTTGTCATGTCCATAATCGAGAAACATATCCTTATTTCACTAAGGATAATACTGACCGCTGTCCAGTGATCTACTCCTAGATCACTATTGTACTCCCTTGCCAAATCAATGCAGGGTATACAATAGATCTGGTATACAGCATGACATACTTTATAGAACCTATGGCCAAGGCATAGGGAATGACTTTCATTTTCTTTCTATCTTCTGCCGTGGTCGGGCTTTGAGTCTTACTCAACTTCACACCTTATAATACAGGCAAGAACTCTTTCTTTGACTGCTCCATTTTGAACTACTTCAAAATCTTGTCAAGGTATGTACTCATTGAAAAAAAACTTATCAAGCATCTTGATCTATCTCTATAGATCTTGAAGCTCAATATGTAAGCAGCTTCACCGAAGTCTTTCTTTGAAAAACTCCTTTCAAATACTCCTTTATGCTTTACAGAATAATTCTACATTATTTCCGATCAACAATATGTCATTCACATATACTTATCAGAAATGTTGTAGTGCTCCCACTCACTTTCTTGTAAATACAGGCTTCACCGCAAGTCTGTATAAAACTATATGCTTTGATCAACTCATCAAAGCGTATATTCCAACTCTGAGATGCTTGCACCAGTCCATAGATGAATCACTGGAGCTTGCATATTTTGTTAGCACCTTTAGGATTGACAAAACCTTCTTGTTGCATCACATACAACTCTTCTTTAATAAATCCATTCAGGAATGCAGTTTTGTTTATCCATTTGCCAGATTTCATAAAATGCGGCAATTGCTATCATGATTCGGACAGACTTAAGCATAGATACGAGTGAGAAACTCTCATCGTAGTCAACACTTTGAACTTGTCGAAAACCTTTTTGCGACAATTCTAGCTTTGTAGATAGTAACACTACTATCAACGTCCGTCTTCCTCTTGAAGATCCATTTATTTTCTATGGCTTGCCGATCATCGGGCAAGTCAACCAAAGTCCATACTTTGTTTTCATACATGAATCCCATCTCAGATTTCATGGCCTCAAGCCATTTTGCGGAATCTGGGCTCATCATCGCTTCCTCATAGTTCGCAAGTTCATCATGGTCTAGTAACATGACTTCCAGAACAGGATTACCGTACCACTCTGGTGCGGATCTCACTCTGGTTTACATACGAGATTCGGTAGTAACTTGATCTGAAGTTACATGATCATCATCATTAGCTTCCTCACTAATTGGTATAGGTGTCACAGAAACAGTTTTCTGTGATGTACTACTTTCCAATAAGGGAGAAGGTACAATTACCTTATCAAGTTTTCTACTTTCCTCCCACTCACTTCTTTCGAGAGAAACTCCTTCTCTAGAAAAACTCCGAATTTAGCAACAAAAGTCTTGCCTTCGGATCTGTGATAGAAGGTGTACCCAACTGTCTCCTTTGGGTATCCTATGAAGACATATTTCTCCGATTTGAGTTTGAGCTTATCGAGATGAAACTTTTTCACATAAGCATCGTAACTCCAAACTTCAAGAAACGACAACTTTGGTTTCTTGCCAAACCATAGTTCATAAGGCGTTGTCTCGACGGATATAGATGGTGCCCCTTTTTAACGTGAATGCAGATGTCTCTAATGCATGACCCCAAAAACGATAGTGGTAAATCGGTAAGAAACATCATAGATTGCACTATATCCAATAAAGTACGGTTATGACGTTCGGACACACCATTATGCTGTGGTGTTCCAGGTGGCGTGAGTAGTGAAACTATTTCACATTGTTTTAACTGAAGACCAAACTCGTAACTCAAATACTCTTTTCCACGATCAGATCGTAGAAACTTTATTTTCTTGTTACGATGATTTTCCACTTCACTCTGAAATTCTTTGAACTTTTCAAATGTTTCAGACTTATGTTTCATCAAGTAGATATACTCATATCTGCTCAAATCATCTGTGAAGATCACAAAATAATGATACCTATCGCGAGCCTCAATATTCATCGGACCACATACATTAGTATGTATGATTTCCAACAAATCTGTTGCTCGCTCCATTGTCCCGGAGAACGGCGTTTTAGTCATCTTGCCCAAAAGGCATGGTTCGCAAGCATCAAGTGATTCAGAATCAAGTGATTCCGAAAGCCCATCAACATGGAGTTTCTTCATGCGCTTTATACCAATATGACCTAAACGGCAGTGCCACAAATAAGTTGCACTATCATTATTAACTTTGCATCTTTTGGTTTCAATATGTGTATCACTACGATCGAGATCCAACGAACTTGTTTCATTGGGTGTATGACCATCGAAGGTTTTATTCATGTAAACAGAACAACAATTATTCTCTGACTTTAATGAATAACCATATTGCAATAAACATGATCAAATCATATTCATGCTCAATGCAAACACCAAATAACACTTATTTAGGTTCAACACTAATCCCGAAATTATAGGGAGTGTGCGATGATGATCATATCAATCTTGGAACCACTTCCAACACACATCGTCACTTCACCCTTAACTAGTCTCTGTTTATTCTGCAACTCCCGTTTCGAGTTACTAATCTTAGCAACTGAACCAGTATCAAATACTGAGGGTTTCCTATAAACACTAGTAAAGTACACATCAATATCAAATATACTTATGTTCACTTTGCCATCCTTCTTATCCGCCAATTACTTGGGGTAGTTCCGCTTCCAGTGACCAGTCCCTTTTGCAGTAGAAGCACTCAGTCTCAGGCTTAGGTCCAGACTTGGGTTTCTTCTCCTGAGCAGCAACTTGCTTGCCGTTCTTCTTGAAGTTCCCCTTCTTCTTCCCTTTGCCCTTTTCTTGAAACTAGTGGTCTTGTCAACACTTGATGTTTTTCTCGATTTCTACCTTCATTGATTTCAGCATCACGAAGAGCTTGGGAATTACTTTTGGTCATCCCTTGCATATTATAGTTCATCACGAAGTTCTACTAACTTGGTGATGGTGACTAGAGAATTCTGTCAATCACTATCTTATCTGGAAGATTAACTCCCACTTGATTCAAGCGATTGTAGTACTCAGACAATCTGGGCATATGCTCACTAGTTGAGCGATTCTCCTCCATATTTTAGCTATAGAACTTGTTGGAGACTTCATATCTCTCAACTCGGGTATTTGCTTGAAATATTAACTTCAACTCCTGGAACATCTCATATGGTCCATGACGTTCAAAATGTCTTCGAAGTCCCGATTCTAAGCCATTAAGCATGGTGCACTAAACTATCAAGTAGTCATCATATTGAGCTAGCCAAACGTTCATAACGTCTGCATCTGCTCCTGCAGTAGGTCTATCACCTAGCGGTGCATCAAGGACATAATTCTTCTGTGCAGCAATGAGGATAAACCTCAGATCACGGATCCAATACGCATCATTGCTACTAACATCTTTCAACACAATTTTCTCTAGGAACATATCAAAAATAAACACAGGGAAGCAACAACGCGAGCTATTGATCTACAACATAATTTGCAAAATACTACCAGGACTAAGTTCATGATAAATTTAAGTTCAATTTAATCATATTACTTAAGAACTCCCACTTAGATAGACATCCCTCTTATCCTCTAAGTGATCACGTGATCCAAATCAACTAAACCATAACCGATCATCACGTGAGATGGAGTAGTTTTCAATGGTGAACATCGTTATGTTGATCATATCTACTATATGATTCACGCTCGACCTTTCAGTCTCTGTGTTCCGAGGCCATATCTGCATATGCTAGGCTCGTCTAGTTTAACCTGAGTATTCTGCGTGTGCAAAACTGGCTTGCACCCGTTGTAGATGGACGTAGAGCTTATCACACCCGATCATCACGTGGTGTCTAGGCACGACGAACTTTGGCAACGGTGCATACTCAGGGAGAACACTTCTTGATAATTTAGTGAGAGATCATCTTATAATGCTACCGTCAATCAAAGCAAGATAAGATGCATAAAAGGATAAACATCACATGCAATCAAGATAAGTGATATGATATGGCCATCATCATCTTGTGCTTGTGATCTCCATCTCCGAAGCACCATCATGATCACCATCGTCACCGGCGCGACACCTTGATCTCCATCGTAGCATCGTTGTCGTCTCGCCAATCTTATGCTTCCACGACTATCACTACCGCTTAGTAATAAAGTAAAGCATTACATCGCGATTGCATTGCATACAATAAAGCGACAACCATATGGCTCCTGCCAGTTGCCGATAACTTGGTTACAAAACATGATCATCTCATACAATAAAATCAGCATCATGCCTTGACCATATCACATCACAACATGCCCTGCAAAAACAAGTTAGACGTCCTCTACTTTGTTGTTGCAAGTTTTACGTGGCTGCTACGGGCTTAAGTAAGAACTCATCTCACCTACGCATCAAAACCACAATGATAGTTCGTCAAATAGACTCCGTTTTAACCTTCTCAAGGACCGGGCGTAGCCACACTTGGTTCAACTAAAGTTGGAGAGACAGTCTTCCGCAAGCCATCTATGTGCAAAGCACGTCGAGGGAACCGGTCTCGCGTAAGAGTACGCGTAAGGTTGGTCCGGATCGTCTCGTCCAACAATACCGCCGAACCAAAGTATGACATGCTGGTAGGCAGTATGACTTGTATCACCCACAACTCACTTGTGTTCTACTCGTGCAAATAACATCAAACCATAAAACCTAGGCTCGGATGCCACTGTTGGGGAACGTAGTAATTTCGAAAATTTTCCTACGCACACGCAAGATCATGGTGATGCATAGCAACGAGGGGGAGAGTGTTGTCTACGTACCAACGCAGACCGACTGCGGAAGCGATCACACAACGTAGAGGAAGTAGTCGTACATCTTCTTCCCGATCCGACCGATCCAAGCACCGTTACTCCGGCACCTCCGAGTTCTTAGCACACGTTCAGCTCGATGATGATCCCCGGGCTCCGATCCAGCAAAGCTTCAGGGAGGAGTTCCGTCAGCACGACGGCGTGGTGACGATCTTGATGTACTACCGACACAGGGCTTCGCCTAAGCACTACAACGGTATGATCGAGGTGGAATTTGGTGGCAGGGGGCACCGCACACGGCTAAGGAACGATCTCAAGGATCAACTTGTGTGTCTTGGAGTGTCCCCTGCCCCCGTATATAAAGGATGAAGGGGGGAAGGCTGGCCGGCCAAAGGAGAGAGGCGCAGGAGGAGTCCTACTCCTACCGGGAGTAGGACTCCCCCCCCCCCCAATCCTATTCCTAATAGGATTCCTAAAGGGGGAGAGGGAGAGAGAGGTGGTCGGCCCCTCTCCTAGTCCTAATAGGACTAGGGAGAGGGGGGAGGCGCAGCCCTATGTGGGCAGCCCTCTCACCTTTCCACTAAGGCCCATGTTGGCCCATTTGGCTCCCGGGGGGTTCCGGTAACCCTCCCGGTAATCCGGTAAAATCCCGATTTCACCCGAAACACTTCCGATGTCCAAACATAGGCTTCCAATATATCAATCTTTATGTCTCGACCATTTCGAGACTCCTCGTCATGTCCATGATCACATCCGGTACTCCGAACAACCTTCGGTACATCAAAATGCATAAACTCATAATAACTGTCATCGTAACGTTAAGCGTGCGGACCCTACGGTTCGAGAACAATGTAGACATGACCGAGACACGTCTCCGGTCAATAACCAATAGCGGGACCTGGATGCCCATATTGGCTCCTACATATTCTACGAAGATCTTTATCGGTCAGACCGCATAACAACATACGTAGTTCCCTTTGTCATCGGTATGTTACTTGCCCGAGATTCGATCGTCGGTATCCAATACCTAGTTCAATCTCGTTACCGGCAAGTCTCTTTACTCGTTCCGTAATACATCATCCCGCAACTAACTCATTAGTTGCAATGCTTGCAAGGCTTAAGTGATGTGCATTACCGAGAGGGCCCAGAGATACCTCTCCAACACTCGGAGTGACAAACCCTAATCTCGAAATACGCCAACCCAACATCTACCATTGGAGACACCTGTAGTACTCCTTTATAATCACCCAGTAACATTGTGACGTTTGGTAGTACCCAAAGTGTTCCTCTGGTAAACGGGAGTTGCATAATCTCATAGTTATAGGAACATGTATAAGTCATGAAGAAAGCAATAGCACCATACTAAGCGATCGGGTGCTAAGCTAATGGAATGGGTCATGTCAATCAGATCATTCAACTAATGATCTGACCTCGTTAATCAAATAACAACTCTTTGTTCATGGTTAGGAAACATAACCATCTTTGATTAACGAGCTAGTCAAGTAGAGGCATACTAGTGACACTCTGTTTGTCTATGTATTCACACATGTATTATGTTTCCGGTTAATACAATTCTAGCATGAATAATAAACATTTATCATGATATAAGGAAATAAATAATAACTTTATTATTGCCTCTAGGGCATATTTCCTTCAGCAGTGTCAGAACAGACGGCCGTCTCACCGCCCTCCACCGATCCTTCAGAGTATTCACTGTCGTGGACGCAGCCTACAAAGGCATGCTTCACGATAGATTGAACACGGGTGGTCCTCGCGTGCCGAGCCGTTTTGACGAGGTTGGTGTGGACGTCCGGCTCAGGGCCTGACTCGCCGATCCGGCCGATGAAGACGTGAATTCCGTCGAAGGGACCTGGTACCCGTACTCAATTGAGCCAGCCTCGGGGCCCAGCCTTCATTGTCGATGTAGAGCTTGCCGCGACGACTCTTGGTCATCCGGCCCACAACGTATCCTTAGAGCCGTTTGAAGTTGCCCTTCAAGAACTCAAATCCACTATGCGCTAGCCCCACGGTGGGCACCAACTGTCATGGAATTGTCACGGCAGATGTCCTAGCAAAAGGACTTAGTCGTAGGGCCATCGCAACTAGGAAGCTTAAAAGGGGTTAATCGGGACAAAGGACACGAAAGGTTTTATACTAGTTCGGCCCCTTACGATGAAGGTAAAAGCCTACGTCTAGTTGTGTTGGTATTGCTGGGGTTTCGATCACTAAGAGGCTTAACTCATCGGCTTGGTTATCGATCTCTTGTTTCTTGCCCTAAGCCGCCACCGGGTCGTCCCCTTATATACACGGGTTGACGCCTGGTGACCTACAGAGTCCCGCCGGTTCATAATCGTGTCCGGCTCGGTGACTTCCTTTACATGCCTGTCTTTACAAGTATTTCCTTACATACTACGGTTTGCAATGTTGGGCCTTGAGCCGCCTCTAGGCCTTTGGGCCTTCTATAAGATTTGATAAACTATCATCTTAATGTTTACTGGGCTTCTTGTGTAACCCGCCATTGGGACAGACCCGGCCCCTCCTGGGCGGGTCATAACTGATAGCTATATCCCCAACAAAAACGGTATTAAATTTGGTCACGGCGGCTTCCTTGTGGAGTTTGTCGACACTGAGGAATGAATTTGCAATGATGTATCCTTCTGCTCGACAGACGCATGGGGAAATGCTTGGAAGTGAACTGTAACGCCCCAGATGTAATTTACCATATTTGTACTCTAACTCTTGCCATTTTCGGCTCTAAGTTATGTTATTCCCTTGTGGTTGGGTTTTGTCTTTGTTTTGCATTTTGTTCATGTCATGCATTTCATATCATGTCATCATGTGCATCTCATTTGCATACGAGTTCGTCTCATGCATCCGAGCATTTTCCCCGTTGTCCGTTTTGCATTCCGACACTCCTACGTCCTCCGGCGTCCCCTTTTGTCTCTTTTTGTGTGCGGGTGTTAAACGTTATCGTATTGGACCGAGATTTGCCAAGCGGCCTTGGTTCACCACCGGTAGACCGCATGTCAAGTTTCGTGTCATTTGGAGTCCGTTTGATACCCCCAACGGTTAACCAGGGAACCATAAAGGCCTCGTGTGTGTTGCAGCCCAACACCCCTCCAAAGTGGACCAAAATCCTTCCAAGCCCCCTCCATCCTCTCGGTCGTTCGATCACGATCACGTGGCGGAAAACCGCACCTGATTTGGACTCTCCTAGCTCCCTCCACCTATAAATATGTGCACCCCTCCGAAATTTTCGGGTGAAACCCTAGCAAACCTCCCTCCTTGCCGCCGGACGCGTCCAGACCGCGCCGGACACATCCGCCCGCTGCCGCCTGGTGAACCAGAGAGCGCCACGTGGCAGAGCGCCGCGGACCACCGTTGCCGGCGCGCGAGCCCAGGTCCGGCCCCCGCGGGCACGTTCCTCTGCGCCGCCCGCGCCCGCCAACCGCCGTAGCCCTCTCCTCCGCGCCGCCCTCCGGGATCCGCCGCTCCGGCCATCGCCGCCCGCCGTCTCCGGCAGCCCGGACCACGGTGCCGGCCACTGGAGCTTTGCCGCATGGCGCCGCCCCTTCATCCCCTCCGGATCCGGCAAGTCCCCCACTCCAGCGAGCTCCTTCCCTCCACTCCGGCCACTGCAGAACAACTCTGGTGAACTCATCTCCGGTGATTCTTGAAGAACGTGCGCCAGATCTGGATCGGGAGAAACCCTAGGGTTGACTTCGAATTTTCTCTGAGTCATTGATATTTTACATTTTATAGCTCTGTTCATTGCATCATAACTCTGCATCCGTAGCTCCGTTTTGGGCGTGTCATATATCAAAATGTTCATATGGATGTCCTCTTCATTTTGTTCCATTGCAACATGCTTGTTTGAGTCAATCTTGATGCCCAAATAACTGTTGCAAGAGTGCTATATAATGTTAGTTCCTGATTCTTAGCAGTTTATGAGCATTTGTCATTTTTGCCATGATTATTGTGTGCTGCATATGAGCATGAGCTCTACATGTGTTTTGGGCTATGCCATGCCATCTTTACAGGGGTGTATGCCATGTATTTTTGTGATCAATGTGGTGACTAGCACAAGCATGCATAGTAGCTCTCGTGATATTGCTGATTTCAGGGACTTAGAATTTTAATGCCATGATGTCCTCTTCATTTTCCTGCTGTTATTTTAATGTCATGTATTCATGTTGCTACAGAGAGATCCATGCTTCTTTTGAGTATGTTCGGTAAGGATGGTTTGGGAATATGGTTGTGCTCTATCCATCCATGTCCCTGTGTGCATTTATGGAGTAGCCTAGCATGACTAAATCTTGCTCTACTTTTGCTATAAAATGTTCCTGGCAGATTCTTTACGTGTTAATCAATTTTGCCAAGGTTGTTGTAGTTGATCCATGCATTTTATGAGATTGTTCTTGCCATGGTTAGCTTCTTGATCATATCTTCTTGCTGGTACTATGCTTAGATTGTCATGCAATTCCTTGTGCTGAGTGCATCGACCTAGCGAACATGCCTTCATAACTCCGTTTATGCCATGTCCAGTTTTCTGTGAGGTCTGAATCTGTTAATGAAATTTTCTATGTTTACATGGGTGCCATCATATTTTCTGTGCCCTTTTGGCTTATGGTCAGTAAGGGACTTTTGTTATATACTTTGAGTAGATTCATGACATGCCTTGTATTGCTATGATCGGATCCTATAGCATGTTGTTATCTTGCTCTAAACATGGATGTTAAATCCTGACATGTTAGTATTTTCACTAAGTTCGTGATGTTGTTATCTTTTGCACTTTTTCCATGCTTGTTTGAACCTGCTATTGTGTGATTTAGCCGTAGCTCAGTGTTCATCTTTTGTCAAGCATCTTGAGTAGATCACTGCCATGTGCTTTATTGTTATGTTAGAGTGTAGTAGCTTAGTTTCTTGTTGCATTCTAGTTGGCATCGTGCTGTTCATCGCAGAATTGTGCCATTCTTGTTTTGCTTGCCATTTGCAAACCGTGCATCCGATTCCGGTGATCTTTATATCGATTTCGGCCGAAATCAACTCTTCTTTCCAGCGGCACTCTTGGTTTGCCAAGTTGAGGCCTGATTCAATATTTTCCCTTCCGAGCATGCATATGCATAGCATATCACATCCCGCATATCATACCATGTTTTGCATCAGGTTGCTTGCGTATTGCACCGTGCTGGTGTTGGGGAACGTAGTAATTTCAAAAAAATTCCTACGCACACGCAAGATCATGGTGATGCATAGCAACGAGGGGAGAGTGTGATCTACGTACTCTTGTAGATCGACAACGGAAGCGTTTGGTTGATGTAGTCGTATGTCTTCATGGCCCGACCGATCAAGCACCGAAACTACGGCATCTCCGAATTTTAGCACACGTTCAGCTCGATGATGATCCCCGGACTCCGATTCAGCAAAGTGTCAGGGAAGAGTTCCGTCAGCACGACGGCGTGGTGACGATCTTGATGTACTATTGTCGTAGGGCTTCGCCTAAGCACCACTACAATATTATCGAGGACTATGGTGGCAGGGGGCGCCGCACACGGCTAAGAATAAGATCACGTGGATCAACTTATGTGTCTATGGGGTGCCCCCTGCCCCCGTATATAAAGGAGTGGAGGAGGGGAGGGCCGGCCCTCTCTATGGCGCGCCCTAGGGGAGTCCTACTCCCACCGGGAGTAGGATTCCCCCTTTCCTAGTCCAACTAGGAGTCCTTCCATGTAGTAGGAGTAGGAAACAAGGAAGGGGCGCAGCCCCTCCCCCTAGTCCAATTCGGACTAGGCCTTGGGGGGGTGCGCGGCCTGCCCTAGGCAACCCCTCTCTCTTTCCCGTATGGCCCAATAAGGCCCAATACTTCTCCCGGCGAATTCCCGTAACTCTCCGGTACTCCGAAAAATACCCGAATCACTCGGAACCTTTCCGATGTCCGAATATAGTCGTCCAATATATCGATTTTTATGTCTCGACCATTTCGAGACTCCTCGTCATGTCCCCCATCTCATTCGGGACTCTGAACTCCTTCAGTACATCAAAACTTATAAACTCATAATATAACTGTCATCGAAACCTTAAGCGTGCGGACCCTACGGGTTCGAGAACAATGTAGACATGACCGAGACACGTCTCCGGTCAATAACCAATAGCGGGACCTGGATGCCCATATTGGCTCCTACATATTCTATGAAGATCTTTATCGGTCAGACCGCATAACAACATACGTTGTTCCCTTTGTCATCGGTATGTTACTTGTTTGAGATTCGATCGTCGGTATCCAATACCTAGTTCAATCTCGTTACCGGCAAGTCTCTTTACTCGTTCCGTAATACATCATCTCACAACTAACTCATTAGTTGCCATGCTTGCAAGGCTTATGTGATGTGCATTACCGAGAGGGCCCAGAGATACCTCTCCGACAATCGGAGTGACAAATCCTAATCTCGAAATACGCCAACCCAACATGTACCTTTGGAGACACCTATAGAGCACCTTTATAATCACCCAGTTACGTTGTGACGTTTGGTAGCACACAAAGTGTTCCTCCGGCACACAGGAGTTGCATAATCTCATTGTCATAGGAACATGTATAAGTCATGAAGAAAGCAATAGCAACATACTAAACGATCGGGTGCTAAGCTAATGGAGTGGGTCATGTCAATCAGATCATTCAACTAATGATGTGATCCCGTTAATCAAATAACAACTCTTTGTCCATGGTTAGGAAACATAACCATCTTTGATTAACGAGCTAGTCAAGTAGAGGCATACTAGTGACACTCTGTTTGTCTATGTATTCACACATGTATTATGTTTCCGGTTAATACAATTCTAGCATGAATAATAAACATTTATCATGATATAAGGAAATAAATAATAACTTTATTATTGCCTCTAGGGCATATTTCCTTCAGTCTCCCACTTGCACTAGAGTCAATAATCTAGTTCACATCGCCATGTTATTTAACAGCAATAGTTCACATCATCATGTGATTAACACCCATAGTTCACATCATCATGTGACCAACACTCAAAGGGTTTACTAGAGTCAGTAATCTAGTTCACATCTCTATGTGATTAACACCCAAAGAGTACTAAGGTGTGATCATGTTTTGTTTGTGAGATAATTTTAGTCAACGGGTCTGTCATATTCAGATCCGTAAGTATTTTGCAAATATCTATATCAACAATGCTCTGCACGGAGCTACTCTAGCTAATTGCTCCCACTTTCAATATGTATCTAGATCGAGACTTAGAGTCATCTAGATTAGTGTCAAAACTTGCATCGACGTAACCCTTTACGACGAACCTTTTTGTCACCTCCATAATCGAGAAACATATCCTTATTCCACTAAGGATAATTTTTGACCAATGTCCAGTGATCTACTCCTAGATCATTATTTTACTCCCTTGCGAAAATCAGTGTAGGGTATACAATAGATCTGGTACATAGCATGGCATACTTTATAGAACCTATGGCTGAGGCATAGGGAATGACTTTCATTCTCTTTCTATCTTCTGCCGTGGTCGGGCTTTGAGTCTTACTCAATTTCACACCTTGTTACATAGGCAAGAACTCTTTCTTTGACTGTTCCATTTTGAACTACTTAAAATCTTGTCAAGGTATGTACTCATTGAAAAAACTTATCAAGCGTTTTGATCTATCTCTATAGATCTTGATGCTCAATATGTAAGCAGCTTCACCGAGGTCCGTCTTCGAAAAACTCCTTTCAAATACTCCTTTATGCTTTGCAGAATAATTCTACATTATTTCCGATCAATAATATGTCATTCACATATACTTATCAGAAATGATGTAGTGCTCCCACTCACTTTCTTGTAAATACAGGCTTCACCGCAAGTCTGTATAAAACTATATGCTTTGATCATACTATCAAAGCGTTTATTCCAACTCCGAGAAGCTTGCACCAGTCCATAGATAGATCGCTGGAACTTGCACATTTTGTTAGCTCCTTTAAGATTGACAAAAACTTCTGGTTGCATCATATACAACTCTTCTTTAAGAAATCCATTAAGGATTGCAGTTTTGTTATCCATTTGCCAGATTTCATAAAATGTGGCAATTGCTAACATGATTCGGACAGATTTAAGCATAGATACGAGTGAGAAACTCTCATCGTAGTCAACACCTTGAACTTGTCGAAACCCTTTTGCGACAATTCTAGCTTTGTAGATAGTAACACTACTATCAGCGTCTGTCTTCCTCTTGAAGATCCATTTATTTTCTATGGCTTGCCGATCATCGGGCAAGTCAACCAAAGTCCATACTTTGTTCTCATACATGGATCCCATCTCAGATTTCATGGCCTCAAGCCATTTTGCGGAATCTGGGCTCATCATCGCTTCCTCATAGTTCGTAGGTTCGTCATGGTCTAGTAACATAACTTCCAGAACAAGATTACCGTACCACTCTGGTATGGATCTCACTCTGGTTTACCTACGAGATTCGGTAGTAACTTGATCTGAAGTTACATGATCATCATCATTAGCTTCCTCACTAATTGGTGTAGCAGTCACAGGAACAGATTTCTGTGATGAACTACTTTCCAATAAGGGAGAAGGTACAATTACCTTATCAAGTTCTACTTTCCTCCCACTCACTTCTTTCGAGAGAAACTCCTTCTCTAGAAAGGATCCATTCTTAGCAACGAATGTCTTGCTTTCGGATCTGTGATAGAAGGTGTACCCAACTGTCTCCTTTGGGTATCCTATGAAGACATATTTCTCCGATTTGAGTTTGAGCTTATCGAGATGAAACTTTTTCACATAAGCATCGCAACTCCAAACTTTAAGAAACGATAGCTTAGGTTTCTTGCCAAACCATAGTTCACACGGTGTCGTCTCAACGGATTTAGATGGTGCCCTATTTAACATGAATGCAGCTGTCTCTAATGCATAACCCCAAAACGATAGTGGTAGATCGGTAAGAGACATCATAGATTGTACTATATCCAATAAAGTACGGTTATGACATTCGGGCGCACCATTAAGCTGTGGTGTTCCAGGTGGCGTGAGTAGTGAAACTATTTCACATTGTTTTAACTGAAGACCAAACTCGTAACTCAAATACTCTTCTCTACGATCAAATCGTAGAAACTTTATTTTCTTGTTACGATGATTTTTCACTTCACTTTGAAATTCTTTGAACTTTTCAAATGTTTCAGACTTATGTTTCATCAAGTAGATATACCCATATCTGCTCAAATCATCTGTGAAGTTCAGAAAATAATGATACTTGCCGTGAGCCTTAACACTCATCGGACCGCATACATTAGTATTTATTATTTCCAATAAGTCAGTTGCTTGCTCCGGAGAACGGAGTCTTAGTCATCTTGCCCATGAGGCATGGTTCACAAGCATCAAGTGATTCATAATCAAGTGATTCCAAAATCCCATCAGCATGGAGTTTCTTCATGCGCTTTACACCAATATGACCTAAACGGCAGTGCCACAAATAAGTTGCACTATCATTATTAACTTTGCATCTTTTGGTTTCAATATTATGATTATGTGTATCACTACGATCGAGATCCAACGAACTATTTTCATTGGGTGTGTAACCATATAAGGTTTTATTCATGTAAACAGAACAACAATTTATTCTCTTACTTAAATGAATAACCGTATTACAATAAACATGATCAAATCATATTCATTCTCAACGCAAACACCAAATAACACTTATTCGGGTACAACACTAATCCCGAAAGTATAGGGGGTGTGCGGTGATGATCATATCAATCTTGGAACCACTTCCAACACGCATCGTCACTTCACCCTTAACTAGTCTCTGTTTATTCTGCAACTCCCGTTTCGAGATACTAATCAGCAACTGAACTAGCATCAAATACTGAGGGGTTGCTATAAACACTAGTAAAGTACACATAAATAACATGTATATCAAATATACTTATGTTCACTTTGCCATCCTTCTTATCCGCCAATCACTTGGGGTGGTTCCGCTTCCAGTGACCAGTCCCTTTGCAGTAGAAGCACTTAGTCTCAGGCTAAGGACCAGACTTGGGCTTCTTCACTTGAGCAGCAACTTGCTTGCTGTTCTTCTTGAAGTTCCCCTTTTCCTTTTACCCTTTTCTTGAAACTAGTGATCTTGTCAACCATCAACACTTGATGCTCTTTCTTGATTTCTACCTTCATCGATTTCATCATCATGAAAAGCTCGAGATTCGTTTTCGTCATCCCTTGCATACTATAGTTCATCACGAAGTTCTACTAACTTGGTGATGGTGACTAGAGAATTCTGTCAATCACGATCTTATCTGGAAGATTAACTCCCACTTGATTCAAGCGATTGTAGTACCCAGACAATCTGAGCACATGCTCACTAGTTGAGCGATTCTCCTCCATCTTTTAGCTATAGAACTTGTTGGAGACTTCATATCTCTCAACTCGGGTATTTGCTTGAAATATTAACTTCAACTCCTGGAACATCTCATATGGTCCATGATGTTCAAAACGTCTTTGAAGTCCCGATTCTAAGCCGTTAAGCATGGTGCACTAAACTATCAAGTAGTCATCATATTTAGCTAGCCAAACATTCATAACGTCAGCATCTGCTCCTGCAATAGGTCTGTCACCTAGCGGTGCATCAAGGACATAATTCCTCTGTGCAGCAATGAGGATAAATCTCAGACCACGGATCCAATCCGCATCATTGCTACTAACATCTTTCAACACAATTTTCTCTAGGAACATATCAAAATAAACACAAGGAAGCAACAACGCGAGCTATTGATTTACAACATAATTTGCAAAATACTACCAGGACTAAGTTCTTGATAAATTTAAGTTCAATTAATCATATTACTTAAGAACTCCCACTTAGATAGACATCCCTCTAATCCTCTAAGTGATCACGTGATCCAAATCAACTAAACCATGTCCGATCATCACGTGAGATGGAGCAGTTTCATTGGTGAACATCACTATGTTGATCATATCTACTATATGATTCACGCTCGACCTTTCGGTCTCCGTGTTCCGAGGCCATATCTGTATATGCTTGGCTCGTCAAGTATAACCTGAGTATTCCGTGTGTGCAACTGTTTTGCACCCGTTGTATTTGAACATAGAGCCTATCACACCCGATCATCACGTGGTGTCTCAGCACGAAGAACTTTCGCAACGGTGCATACTCAGGGAGAACACTTCTTGATAATTAGTGGGAGATCATCTTAAAATGCTACCGTCAAACTAAGCAAAAATAAGATGTATAAAAGATAAACATCATATGCAATCAAAATATGTGACATGATATGGCCATCATCATCTTGCTTCTCTGATCTCCATCTCCAAAGTACTGTCATGATCTATATCGTCACCGGCATGACACCATGATCTCCATCATCTTGATCTATATCAATGTGTCGTCACGTGGTCGTCTCGCCAACAATTGCTCTTGCAACTATTGCTATCGCATAGCGATAAAGTAAAGCAATTATTGGACGCTTGCATCTTATGCAATAGAGACACAACCATAAGGATTTTGCTAGTTGCTGATAACTTCAACAAAACATGATCATCTCATACAAGAACTTATATCTCATCACGTCTTGACCATATCACGTCACAACATGCCCTGCAAAAACAAGTTAGACGTCCTCTACTTTGTTGTTGCAAGTTTTACGTGGCTGCTACGGGCTTAGCAAGAACCGTTCTTACCTACGCATCAAAAACCACAACGATAGTTTGTCAAGTTGGTGCTGTTTTAACCTTCGCAAGGACCGGGCGTAGCCACACTCGGTTCAACTAAAGTTGGAGAAACTGACACCCGCCAGCCACCTGTGTGCAAAGCACGTCGGTAGAACCAGTCTCGCGTAAGCGTACGCGTATGTCGGTCCGGGCCGCTTCATCCAACAATACCGCCGAACCAAAGTATGACATGCTGGTAAGCAGTATGACTTATATCACCCACAACTCACTTGTGTTCTACTCATGCATATAACATCAAACCATAAAAACCTAGGCTCAGATGCCACTGTTGGGGAACGTAGTAATTTCAAAAAAATTCCTACGCACACGCAAGATCATGGTGATGCATAGCAACGAGGGGAGAGTGTGATCTATGTACTCTTGTAGATCGACAACTGAAGCGTTTGGTTGATGTAGTCGTATGTCTTCACGGCCCGACCGATCAAGCACCGAAACTACGGCACCTCCGAGTTTTAGCACACGTTCAGCTCGATGACGATCCCCGGACTCCGATCCAGCAAAGTGTCGGGGAAGAGTTCCGTCAGCACGACGGCATGGTGACGATCTTGATGTACTACTGTCGCAGGGCTTCGCCTAAGCACCGCTACAATATTATCGAGGAGTATGGTGGCAGGGGGCGCCGCACACGGCTAAGAATAAGATCACGTGGATCAACTTGTGTGTCTATGGGGTGACCCCTGCCCCCGTATATAAAGGAGTGGAGGAGGGGAGGGTCGGCCCTCTCTATGGCACGCCCTAGGGGAGTCCTACTCCCACCGGGAGTAGGATTCCCCCTTTCCTAGTCCAACTAGGAGTCCTTCCATGTAGTAGGAGTAGGAAACAAGGAAGGGGCGCAGCCCCTCCCCCTAGTCCAATTCGGACTAGGCCTTGGGGGGGCGCGCGGCCTGCCCTAGGCAGCCCCTCTCTCTTTCCCGTATGGCCCAATAAGGCCCAATACTTCTCCCGGCGAATTCCCGTAACTCTTCGGTACACCAAAAAATACCCGAATCACTCGGAACCTTTCCGATGTCCGAATATAGTCGTCCAGTATATCGATTTTTACGTCTCGAACATTTCGAGACTCCTCGTCATGTCCCCGATCTCATCCGGGACTCCGAACTCCTTTGGTACATCAAAACTCATAAACTCGTAATATAACTGTCATCGAAACCTTATCGTGCGGACCCTACGGGTTCGAGAACAATGTAGACATGACCGAGACACGTCTCCGGTCAATAACCAATAGCGGGACCTGGATGCCCATATTGGCTCCTACATATTCTACGAAGATCTTTATCGGTCAGACCGCATAACAACATACATTGTTCCCTTTGTCATCGGTATGTTACTTGCCTGAGATTCGATCGTCGGTATCCAATACCTAGTTCAATCTTGTTACCGGCAAGTCTCTTTACTCGTTCCGTAATACATCATCTCACAACTAACTCATTAGTTGCAAGGCTTATGTGATGTGCATTACCGAGAGGGCCCAGAGATACCTCTCCGACAATCGGAGTGACAAATCCTAATATCGAAATACGCCAACCCAACATGTACCTTTGGAGACACCTGTAGAGCACCTTTATAATCACCCAGTTATGTTGTGATGTTTGGTAGCACACAAAGTGTTCCTCCGGCACATGGGAGTTGCATAATCTCATAGTCATAGGAACATGTATAAGTCATGAAGAAAGCAATAGCAACATACTAAACGATCGGGTGCTAAGCTAATGGAATGGGTCATGTCAATCAGATCATTCAACTAACGATGTGATCCCGTTAATCAAATAACAACTCTTTGTCCATGGTTAGGAAACATAACCATCTTTGATTAATGAGCTAGTCAAGTAGAGGCATACTAGTGACACTCTGTTTGTCTATGTATTCACACATGTATTATGTTTCCGGTTAATACAATTCTAGCATGAATAATAAACATTAATCATGATATAAGGAAATAAATAATAACTTTATTATTGCCTCTTGGGCATATTTCCTTCAGCTGGATTGTGGTTTCCTTTTCTTGTGTTCTTGCTTTGGGTAGAGCCGGGAGACGAGTACGTGATCGAGGAACCCGTTGAGTACGCTTACGAGGATCAAGCTTACGTCAACTCGGAGAACTTTGCAGGCAAGATGACCATACCCTCGAAATCACTTCTATCTTTGCTTGCTAGTTGCTCGCTCTATTGCTATGCAGCGATACCTACCACTTGCTATATCATGCATCCCATATTGCCATGTCAATCCTCTAACCCACCTTGTCCTAGCAAACCGTTGTTTGGCTATGTTACCGCTTTGCTCAGCCCCTCTTATAACGTTGCTAGTTGCAGGTGAAGATGGAGTTTGTTCCTTGTTGGAACATGATTATTGTTGGGATATCATTATTATATCTTGTTTACTTTAATTCATCTATATACTTGGTAAAGGGTGGAAGGCTCGGCCTTATGCCTGGTGTTTTGTTCCACTCTTGCCACCCTAGTTTCCGTCATACCGGTGTTATGTTCCTTGATTTTGCGTTCCTTACGCGGTTGGGTTATAATGGGAACCCCTTGACAGTTTGCCTTGAATAAAACTCCTCCAGCAAGGCCCAACCTTGGTTTTACCATTTGCCACCTAAGCCTTTTTCCCTTGGGTTCCGCGGACTCAAGGGTCATCTTTATTTTAAACCCCCGGGCCAGTGCTCCTCTGAGTGTTGGTCCAAACTAGAGCCCCTTGCAGCGCCACCTCGGGGAAACTTGAGGGTTGGTTTTGGTTGTACAGATTACTTATCCGGTGTGCCCTGAGAACGAGATATGTGCAGCTCCTATCGGGATTTGTCGGCACATTCGGGTGGCTTTGCTAGTCTTGTTTTACCATTGTCGAGATGTCTTGTAACCGGGATTCTGAGTCTGATC
Organism: Triticum monococcum; assembly: GCA_034509565.1. Classification (NCBI taxonomy): domain Eukaryota; kingdom Viridiplantae; phylum Streptophyta; class Magnoliopsida; order Poales; family Poaceae; genus Triticum; species Triticum monococcum. Next base: position 782,075,221 of record CM067842.1, on the reverse strand, counting down.
AGGTCGTCTTGGGAGAAGGAATATCCTTCGTTGACCGTGAGAGCTTGTGATGGGCTAAGTTGGGACACCCCTGCAAGGTTTTGAACTTTCGAAAGCCGTGGCCACGGTTATAGGCAGATGGGAATTTGTTAATATCCGGTTGTAGAGAACTTGACACTAACTTAATTAAAATGAATCAACAGCGTGTGTAGCCGTGATGGTCTCTTTTCGGCGGAGTCCGGGAAGAGAACACGGTCTCATGTTATGCTTGAACGTAAGTAGGTTAGGATCACTTCTTGATCGTTGTAGCTTCTCGACTGTGCTTTGCTTTCTCTTCTTGCTCTCATTTCCATAAGTTAGCCACCATACATGCTAGTGCTTGTTGCAGCTCCACCTCACTACCTTTTCCTACCCATAAGCTTAAATAGTCTTGATCGCGAGGGTGTGAGATTGCTGAGTCCCCGTGACTCACAATTTACTTCCAAAACCAGATGCAGGTGTCAATGATGTCAGTACAGGGGATGTGACCGAACTCAAGTGAGAGTTCGACGAGTATTTAGGACGTTACTATGTTTCCTTTCCAGACGATCAGTAGTGGAGCCCAGTTGGAGCGATCGGGGATATTATGCATTTGGGGTTGTATTTATTTTGGTTCCGTAGTTGGACCTTGATTGTATTCTAGATGATGTAATGCTATATTTATGTATTGTGTGAAGTGGCGACTGTAAGCCAACTCTTTATCTCTTTCTTATTCAGTACATGGGATGTGTAAAGATTACCCCTCTTGCGACATGCCTACAATGCGATTATGCCTCTAAGTCGTGCTCCGACACGTGGGAGATATAGCCGCATCGTGGGTGTTACAAGTTGGTATCAAAGCCTTCCCCGACTTAGGAGCCCCCTACTTGATCGAATCGCTAGCGTTGTTGAGTCTAAAAAAAAGTTTTGAGTCTTATAGGATTATATATATCAGAGAGTAGGATTCTTTTTACTCCTTAGTCCCTTCGTCGCTCTGGTGAGGCATCCTGACGTAGAGTTTCGACTCTTCTCTTCTCAAATTTCATGAAAAAAATTAGGATCACGCGGGTATCTTGGAATCGTTCTGATGGTTTTGTGACGAGAACATTGTTCTTGGTGCCTCCTGACATTTAGGGGTTGTGGCAGTGTCCCGGGGAGTTGAGCTCCGAGGTGTTGTCATCACAATTTTATCGTTGTAGTTCTGGAATACCTGAGGTTCGCTGACATCGAAAATATATTTTATGCAATTGTTGGTGAGATAACCTCGACGCCACCCAGTACTGGGGCGGGGTGTCGGTGTCAAAACCGGCGGATCTCGGGTAGGGGGTCCCGAACTGTGCGTCTAGGCCGGATGGTAATAGGAGACTAGGAACACGATGTTTTACCCAGGTTCGGGGCCTCTTGATGGAGGTAAAACCCTACGTCCTGCTTGATTAATATTGATAATATGGGTAGTACAAGAGTAGATCTACCACGAGATCAAGGAGGCTAAACCCTAGAAGGTAGCCTACGGTATGATTGTTGTATGATGGAGTTGTCCTACGGACTAAAACCCTCCAGTTTATATAGACACCGGAGAGGGTTAGGGTTACACAAAATTGGTTACAATGGTAGGAGATCTTGAATATCCGCATCGCCAAGCTTGCCTTCCACGCCAAGGAAAGTCCCATCCGGACACGGGACGAAGTCTTCAATCTTGTATCTTCATAGTCCTGGAGTCCGGCTGAAGGTATAGTCCGGCTACCCGAACACCCCCTAATCCAGGACTCCCTCAGTAGCCCCTGAACCAGGCTTCAATGACGACGAGTCCGGCGCGTAGATTGTCTTCGGCATTGCAAGGCGGGTTCCTCCTCCAAATTCTTCATAAAAGTTTGTAAACACCAAAAGTAGTGTCCGGCTCTGCAAAATAAGTTCCCACGCATTGCCACAGAGAGAATAATATTAACACACATCTAATCTGCTAACGTATTCTGCAGCGTGACATCACACTACAGCCAAGCCTCTATTCGAATCGTTTTCACTTTTCCACCTCAGCGTGTTTCGCGAGGCGGTTTCCTTGGCACGTCTTGTCAAAGCAGAGATCGTGTCCCCCATTTACGGGATTCTCATCAATACGGACGTGGGTAACCCAACCGCGCCATTTATCACGGCGCTGGGCAAGCGAATTTTACTATGCTGGTGGGGACGCACAGTCGCATCCGCCCATATAAGGGGATAAGGATCCACCTTTTTACCTACGCCTTCTTCCTCCTTTGCCTATCCATCTTCTGCGCACCCGAGCTCCAGTGCCCAAGCTCGCACTTCCTACCTCAACCTTCTCCAACAATGTCTGGAGCGGGAGGCAAGTGGATGGTCTCCTCCGTTACGGAGGGCCATGTCAAAAAGCTAAGAACGGCCGGATACCTGTCCAAAGACATCGCGCACCGGCTTCCTGAGGAGGGACAGCTTCTCCCCACCCCAAGGCCCCATGAGAGGGTAGTATTTCTTCCCCACTTCCTCCGTGGGCTGGGTTTTCCTCTCCACCCATTCGTCCGCGGGCTCATGTTCTACTATGGCCTAGATTTCCACGATCTGGCCCTAAACTTCATCCTCAATATCTCGGCGTTTATCGTCGTGTGCGAGGCTTTCCTCTGCATCCGCCCCCGTTTTGGCCTCTGGCTCAAGACCTTCAGCGTCAAGCCAAAGGTGGTGCGCAGAAACCAGGCGGAGTGCGGAGGTGCCATGGCGGGCAAAATAGCCAACGTCCTATGGCTCGAGGGCTCCTTTGTGGAGACCTTGAAGGGGTGGCAGTCAGGGTGGTTTTACATCACCGAGCCATGCGATCCGAAGTGGATCGCAGCCCCTGAATTTCGATCCGGACCCCCTACGCGGCTCCCGTCCTGGAAGGAGATGGGCTTGTTGTGGGGCGGCGAAGAAGAGGTGGTCGGACTACAAAAATGCATCCAGTCCCTGGTGAACAAGCAGCTCAGGCTTGCCAACGTAGTCCAGGTCATGCTCGTGCGCCGGATCCTTCCGTGTCAAGAACGGGACTTCAATATGTGGGAGTTCAACCCGGCGCAGCACCGAACTCTGAGCAAGCTCTTCGACATGACGTACGAAGATGCCTGGAAGGGGCTAACCAAAGGCGTCAAGGCTCCCGCATCCGCCTCCGAGGACCGCGGATTCAGCTCGCAGCGTCCTGCTGGCGAGGTAGAATATTTTCATCTTTTACAGAATGTTAAGTTTTCTTCATAGTTTGATTCTATGCGGGATCTAAACTCCCACAACTTTGACAGGATTGGCAGGCGCAGTTCAGACTGATTAACTGTCCGGCGCCCTTGCCCGAAGACCCAGCCCCTGCTCTCCTAGTGAAGCTGCTGGTTTCGGCACCTTATGTGGTGCCGGAGAAGAAGGCCAAGAAGAAGAAGGCCACGGGGACTCGAAAGAGTTCCCGGCATATGGTGGTGTCTGACTCGTCATCCGACGAGTGCGAGACGCACTCCTCCCGTGAATACGAGGAGGAGGAAGAAGAGACCTCTCCCCCTCCAGCGGGGGGAGGAAAGAAGAGGAAGGCCGCCCCAGTAGGGGAGGCCAAAGGGTCCAAGAAGAGGAAAACCCCTCCGCCGGACTATGCCCCCGACGCCGACGAGGATGAAGAGGAGTGGCCGGACAGGGCCAAGCGTCCGGCAAAATCGTAAGTGTTCGGATACCAAAGTAACTCATGATATTCCTTTTGTTGCGCAGCTTTCCCTAACATCGAATATAATCATGCAGCCCGCCCAAGGACGGGCTCGACGAGTCGTCGAGCGGCTCCCTGGATTCCTCGGACGTGAATTCAGTTCCGCCCGCTGCCTCCCCCTGTGCTGCGGACGACGTCGAAGTGGCGTCGTGGCAAGCTCCGAGGCAAGAGGAGGCGGTCCAGGAGGAACCGCGAGGCGACCTCCCGGACTCCAGGAGTGCAGGGGACAAGACCCCCCAGGGCTCCAAGTCCGGCTTTAAGCCGGACACCGCGCCGGAATCATCAATGGTTCCGGACCACGGCAGGCGAACTCCTGCCAAGAGGAGCAAGCCTATTGAGCCAGCGTCCTCCGTCCAACCGGAGACACCAGACAATCTGCTGGAGGTGCTTAATGGCGCCTCCATCGACGAGGAGCACCGTACCATCATGAGTACGGTGGTCCAGAAGGTTCGGTCCGCCAAAAGCGGACTGACTGAAGCTTGTGCTAGCCTTCTAACAGGCTTCGAGGTAAGTAAAGAATATATAAAAATATTACCGCATAGACAGTAGCCCCTGATGCTCTGTTTGGCGTTTGGAAAGAAAAGCCGAATAGAGGATCTATTATATATTGCAGGAATCTAACTAAAAAGGAGTCAATATACGTATGCAGGCTTCGCTGCTGGCCACCGCCGCACTAACTGCGGAGGTGGGTGCCCTGAAGCAGGGCCTCGAGCGGACCGAGCAAGAGCTCGGCCTTGCCAAACGGCAGCTCGAGGAGAAAGAAGGTAAGAGATACCTTATAGAAAAAATGCCTATAAGAAGACGCAATTGCAAAAAATGACAGGAGTACCCTGCTTATTGTAGGGGCCACAACTGAGGTGGCGACCCTCAAGCAGGCGCTGTCCGAGGCCGAGAAGAAAGCGGCCACGGAGCGTACCGAGCGGGAGAAGTTTGAGGCGCAGGTCGGCGGGGTGCAGCAAGAGCTTCAGGCTCTCATGAAAAAACATGAGAGTTTGGAGCTCGGCTCGAAGACGCGAGCGTCCGAGCTTGCTGCGGCCCTTAAAACTGCTGAATCTGCCAAGGCCGAAGCCCAGAAGGCCCTCCAGGAATTGGATGCGGTGAAAAAGATAGCGGCGGGTAAGGCATTCTCTATGCAAAGCAGACATATAAAAGTAAGCTACTTGTTACTTACCCGAATCCGTAGCTCTCCAGGGGCATTCGCAGATCTTCCCCGCAGTGTATTCGATGCCGCCGCATTCTACCAAGCCGAGGAAGGCAGCTCGACGGAGAAGGTGTTCTGGTCTCAGTACGCTGAGGTCGGACACCCTATTCCCTTGAGCGACCAGCTGAAGCAGCTGGTCGAGCTCCACAAGGCGGCCGAACAAGCCCTGAAGGGCTTCATAGTTCGGCTGTGGCCTGGAGAGGCCCTGCCTGGGAGCTACTTCAGACTGGTGCGGCGGCTGGTGGAGGCTTGTCCAAGGCTCGAGGTCATCAAGCGCTCCGTCTGCATCGAAGGTGCCCGTAGGGCCCTTACCCGTGCAAAGATGCACTGGGGTAAGCTGGACGGTGAGAAACTTGTGAGGGACGGGCCGCCGCCGGGGAAGGAGCATCACAAGCCCGAGAACTATTACAAGGATGTTCTGGCTGGTTCCCGCCTTATGCCGGATGAATATACCAAGGATGTAATTTTTGAATGAACTCGCTCGTGTTATCCTGTGCGCTGAAAACTTATTCATATGCGCTAAGCAATGCTTGTTGAATTTAAAATATTACTTTCTGTGCGGCCGTTTATCAAAAAATTGGGAGATGGCCAGTCGTCGGCTTCTGCCCCCATGCCCCTAGTGCTGGGGTGTTCGGGATAAACCTGAGCGCTCTTTTTCCCATGATTGGGTCTGTCAAGGGAGGCGCTCAGCACAACAAACAAGGCAATCGGACTATAATGCTTAAACACTCTCACTTAGCCATAGAACTCTATAATTTTAAATTTCGGCGAAGCCCCTAGTATTCGGAAGACCGAGTTCGGGGCGCTATCCACGCCTTGGCCGGACAAAGACGGTTCCTCGCTCGAAGCGGCATAAGTCTTTAAGGACTCGAAAAACCTCACGAACAGCGACCGGTCTCTCGCCTCATCATGACAGTCAGTTTTAGCTTTCTCTACTGAGGTGCTCAGCCCAGCTTAACTGGGGCACAATCGCAGTAGTTCTCCTAGTGATACCTTAGCCGATATAGCGGAACGTATGGCACCAAAACATAGGAGCCGGGCAAACCCAACTATTGACCCAAATCATGAATCGGAGCCGATGCATATAGTGCTATAAGTTCGGGGTGCCGCACTTGTGAAAGTGTACGGACTTCTCACGCCATATTGATGGGTACTGAAGCCCCTGGCGTATTTTTGCCGTACCATAGTGTACGGATGCAACATGTTATTAATGAACATATATATAAAAAGAGGATAATGCAAAAAATAGATAGAAAGCTATGCATTGTTTATATAAAGGCTGCTATAAAAGCGGAACAATACAAATAGTGCAATAAGCACAAGAAATTGGACTATTTAACATGTCCTGGCCAGGGGCAGGCCGTAGAATTGTATTTAAAAACAGGTATATTGCTCGCAATAGAGACCACCTGGGAGTTCCATAATGCGGCATGGCTTGTCTGCTTTCCTGGATCTTGTATCGATTGTGCGGCAGTTGAATTGCCGAACGGGTCATCCGAAGTATGGAGTCCTGAGAGAAAAAAAGAATCTGGCAACCCCTGGTGCGGTTTAAGCCGTAATTCGGGCGTGCCGTGATAGTGCCCCTTCCCCTGTGCCCATGGTATTTCAAGAGCGTAGTTATGCACGCGAAGCACTGGTTTCGCTATATCGCGAGGGCTAGGGTTGGGGCCGCATTGCTACGCTGGCTCAGAACGTGCCAGGCGGTCTTGTTGTAGGGTACTCCGGGCGCGCTTGATAGTGTCCGGCTTTTTGAAAGCCGAGCTGGAGAACTGCCTGGAGAGGCTGCTTTGTACTTCTGCTGCAAGCGCTGCCGTGTGCTCCTCCGTTCGGAGGGAGCGTTCAGTGTTCCCATTGACCGTGATTACTCCTCTAGGGCCTGGCATCTTGAGCTTGAGGTATGCATAGTGCGGTACCGCATTGAATTTTGCGAATGCGGTTCGCCCGAGCAGTGCGTGATAGCCACTACGGAATGGGACTATGTCGAAGATTGACTCCTCGCTTTGGAAGTTATCCGGAGATCCGAAGACCGCTTCCAGTGTGACTGAGCCTGTACAGTTGGCTTCTACACCCGGTATGACGCCTTTAAAGGTCGTTTTGGTGGGCTTGATCCTCGAGGGATATATGCTCATTTTTCACGCTGTATCCTGGTAAAGCAGGTTTAGGCTGTTGTCGCCGTCCATGAGGACTCTTGTGAGATGAAATCCGTCAATGATTGGGTCTAGAACCAATGCGGCGAAGCTGCTGTGATGGATGCTAGTGGGGTGGTCCCTTCGATCAAAGGTGATCGGACAGGAGGACCATGGGTTGAACTTTGGGGCGACCGGCTCCATCGCATATACGTCCCGTAACGCACGCTTCCGCTCCCTCTTGGGGATGTGGGTTGCGTATATCATGTTCACCGTCCGCACTTGCAGGGGAAATCCCTTCTGTCCACTGTTGTTCGGCGACCTGGGCTCCTCCTCGTTGTCGCTATGCAGCCCCTTGTCTTTGTTTTCGGCTCTTAACTTGCCTACCTGCTTGAACACCCAACAGTCCCTGTTGGTGTGATTGGTTGGCTTTTCGGGGGTGCCATGTATCAGGCATAAGCGGTCGAGTATTCGGTCCAAACTGGACGGGCCCTGAGTATTTCTTTTGAATGGCTTTTTCCGCTGACCGGATTTATAGCCTCGGAATCCGGCATTAACTGTCGTATCCTCGATGCTATCGCTGTTAACGCGGCGCTTTTGTTTGTTCCGACGCGACCTCTCGCTGTTGTCCTTGGTATTCGAATTACCAGGGTTCTTGGTTAAATTGTTGCTGCGAGCTAGCCAGCTGTCTTCTCCCGCGTAAAAGCGGGTCATGAGTGTCGTGAGGGCTGCCATAGATTTCGGCTTTTCCTGTCCCAGGTGCCGGGCAAGCCACTCGTCACGGATATTATGCTTGAAGGCTGCTAAGGCCTCTGCGTCCGGACAGTCGACTATCTGGTTTTTCTTTGTTAGGAACCATGTCCAGAATTGCCTGGCCGATTCCTCTGGCTGTTGAATTATGTGGCTTAGGTCATCGGCGTCCGGTGGTCGTACATAAGTGCCCTGGAAGTTATCAAGGAATGCGGCTTCCAGGTCCTCCCAAGAACCGATTGAGTCTACTAGCAAGCTGTTAAGCCAATGCCGGGCCGGGCCGGTCCCTTAAGTTTGAGTGGGAGGTATTTGATGGCATGTAGATCATCACCGCGGGCCATGTGGATATGAAGGAGATAATCCTCGATCCATACCGCAGGATCTGTTGTGCCATCGTACGATTCGATGTTTATGGGTTTGAAGCCCTCAGGGATTTTATGATCCATTACTTCATCTGTGAAGCATAGTGGGTGTGCGGAGCCTCTGTATTGGGCTATATCACGACGCAGCTCGAAGGAGCTTTGTCTGTTTAGTTCAGCCCGGCCGGATTTATTGCATCCAGAGTGACGATCACCGTCACATGTCGTGGGGTGCCTGCGCGATCCGTAGATCGATCTTGTTTGCCTTGCCTTGTCCTCCAGTACGTCGCGCGGGTCGGGCGCATTTTCCCGTGCCTTAGTATGCTTGACGCGGCGTCGGGGCATGGCTTGAGTGGAGGGCCAAGGGGCCTCTCTGTCGCGGCCGCGTGGTGGCCAGTCGGCCATGTCGTGCGCTGGTGATGTAGGTGCTTCCTCCTCTAGTCGGGGTAGCAGCCTGCGCTTTGGGTAACTCTTGGAGGGGTGTTCGATTTCATACTCTTCGGCCGCAAGGACTTCAGTCCATCTGTCAGCTAGCAAATCCTGATCAGCTCTAAGCTGTTGCTGCTTTTTCTTGAGGCTGCTTGTCATGGCCATAAGCCTGCGTTTAAAACGCTCTTGTTCGGCGAGATCCTCTGGCACGATGAACTCGTTGTCGTCGAGGCTTGCCTCGTCTTCGGAGGGAGGCGTATAATTATCGTCCTCAACCTCTTGGTCCGCCGCCCTCTCATGAGGGCTGGCTTCTGTCCTCCTGTACTGAATCTTGTTGGAGGGGGTGATCTTCGGCGCTATCTGGAGTAGTATTATCTCCCATGCCAGAATCACCGTTTTTGCTTTGGCGGGATTTAGAGCGGCGCCGCTGACACCGGCGCTTGGGCTGTTTCTTAGAGGTATCGTCCCCTGCTGTTCCATCGCCATCTCCATCCTTTGGAGTGTCCACCATATATATGTCATATGACGAGGTGGCCTTCTAGCGCCCTACAGGTGCTGGTTCTTGTTCGTCTCCTGCATCATCGTCCATGCCGTCGATGTCTTCGGAGTCGAAGTAAAGCATGTCGGTTAAGTCGTCGACAGTGGCTACGAAGTGGGTGGTGGGTGGGTTTTGAATTTCCTCATCGTCCGTATCCCAACCTTGCTGACCGTAGTCCGGCCAGGGCTCTCCTGATAAAGAGAGAGACTTTAGAGAATTCAGGATGTCGCCGAAGGGCGAGTGCTGAAATATGTCCGCGGCAGTGAATTCCATTATCGGCGCCCAATCAGATTCAATTGGCAGGGGCGCGGGGGGCTCGGAGTTCGGAGAGGAATCCGGCTCCTCGGAGTCACGGGCCATGCGAAGTGCGGGGCTGGAGTTTGGCTTGATCGCCTCTGAGATCGCAGCCCCTGAGGCAACGTCCAACCGCTGATCCTCGATTGGCGCAGTAGGCTCCGAATCAATGGTCGGAACCGATGCGTGTGCGGCCTCCAAGGAGCTGTTCGACGGCAGAGCTATATCATGCCCATCGAGACAGTGCGGCGTGGTTGGCTGTGGCTCGAATCCGTCGAAGATCAAGTCCCCGCGGATGTCAACCGTGTAGTTTAGGCTTCCAAACCTGACCTGATGGCCAAGGGCGTAGCTTTCGATCTGCTCAAGGTGGCCAAATAAATTGGCGCACAGTGCGAAGCCACCGAAGACAAAGATCTGTCCGGGAAGAAAAGTCTCACCCTGGACTGCATCGTTGTTGATGATCGAAGGAGCCATCGGGCCTAAAAGCGACGACATAGAGGAACTCTCAATGAAAGCACCAATGTCGGTGTCAAAACCGGCGGATCTCGGGTAGGGGGTCCCGAACTGTGCGTCTAGGCCGGATGGTAACAGGAGGCAAGGAACACGATGTTTTACCCTGGTTCGGGCCCTCTTGATGGAGGTAAAACCCTACGTCCTGCCTTGATTAATATTGATAATATGGGTAGTACAAGAGTAGATCTACCACGAAATCAAGGAGGCTAAACCCTAGAAGCTAGCCTACGATATGATTGTTGTATGATGGAGTTGTCCTACGGACTAAAACCCTCCGGTTTATATAGACACCCGAGAGGGTTAGGGTTACACAAAGTCGGTTACAATGGTAGGAGATCTAGAATATCCGCATCGCCAAGCTTGCCTTCCACGCCAAGGAAAGTCCCATCCGGACACGGGACGAAGTCTTCAATCTTGTATCTTCATAGTCCTGGAGTCCGGCTGAAGGTATAGTTCGGCTACCCGAACACCCCCTAATCCAGGACTCCCTCACGGGGTTCGGGAGTATTTCCATAACTCGTATAATGGATGCTTTTCGAAGGTTGAGGTAAATGATTTCCGAAGATTTCTTGGTTATGTGTTGAAGGATGGATATGTTGGGGAACGTAGTAATTTCAAAAAAAATTCCTACGCACACGCAAGATCATGGTGATGCATAGAAACGAGAGGGGAGAGTGTTGTCTATGTACCCTCGTATACCGAAGCGGAAGCGTTGACGCAACATAGAGGAAGTAGTCGTACGTCTTCCCAATCCGACCGATCCAAGCACCGTTACTCCGGCACCTCCGAGTTCTTAGCACACGTACAGCTCGATGACACTCCCCGGGCTCCGATCCAGCAAAGCTTCGGGGATGAGTTCCGTCAGCACAACGGCGTGATGACGATGATGATGTACTACCGACGCAGGGCTTCGCCTAAGCACTACAACGATATGATCGAGGTGGAATATGGTGGAAGGGGGCACCGCACACGGCTAAGGAATGATCACGTTGATCAATTGTCTGTCCTAGGGTGCCCCCTTGCCTCCGTATATAAAGCATCCAGGGGGGTGCGGCCGGCCCTATGGAGGCGCGCAGGAGGAGTCCTACTCCTACCGGGAGTAGGACTCCCCTCCCTTTCCTTGTCCAATTAGGAGAGGTGGGAGAAGAGAGGGAAAGAGGGGGGCGCCGCCCCTCCCTCCTAGTCCAATTCGGACTAGGGGAAGAGGGGGCGCGCGGCCTGCCCTGGCAGCCCCTTCCTCTTCTCCACTTTAGGCCCATGAGGCCCATTAACCCCCCCCCCCCCCCCCCCGGGGGGGGGGGTTCCGGTAACCCCCCGGTGATCCGGTTTTATCCAAAACTTCTCCGGAACGCTTCCGGTGTCCGAATATAGTCATCCAATATATCAATCTTTATGTCTCGACCATTTCGAGACTCCTCGTCATGTCCGTGATCACATCCGGGACTCTGAACTAACTTCGGTACATCAAAATGTATAAACTCATAATAACTGTCATCGTAACATTAAGCGTGCGGACCCTACGGTTCGAGAACAATGTAGACATGACCGAGACACGTCTCCGGTCAATAACCAATAGCGGTACCTGGATGCCCATATTGGCTCCTACATATTCTACGAAGATCTTTATCGGTCAGACCGCATAACAACATACGTTGTTCCCTTTGTCATCGGTATGTTACTTGCCCGAGATTCGATCGTCGGTATCCAATACCTAGTTCAATCTCGTTACCGGCAAGTCTCTTTACTCATTCCGTAATACATCATCTCGCAACTAACTCATTAGTTGTAATGCTTGCAAGGCTTATGTGATGTGCATTACCGAGAGGGCCCAAATATACCTCTCCGACAATCGGAGTGACAAATCCTAATCTCGAAATACGCCAACCCAACATCTACCTTTGGAGACACCTGTAGAGCACCTTTATAATCACCCAGTTACGTTGTGACGTTTGGTAGCACACAAAGTGTTCCTCCGGCAAATGGGAGTTGCATAATCTCATTGTCATAGGAACATGTATAAGTCATGAAGAAAGCAATAGCAACATACTAAATGATCGGGTGCTAAGCTAATGTAATGGGTCATGTCAATCAGATCATTCACCTAATGATGTGATCTCGTTAATCAAATAACAACTCTTTGTTCATGGTTAGGAAACATAACCATCTTTGATTAACGAGCTAGTCAAGTAGAGGCATACTAGTGACACTCTGTTTGTCTATGTATTCACACATGTATTATGTTTCCGGTTAATACAATTCTAGCATGAATAATAAACATTTATCATGATGTAAGGAAATAAATAATAACTTTATTATTGCCTCTAGAGCATATTTCCTTCAGGATACAGCTGGATGTAGGATTTGCTAGTTTTGGGTGAGATAATATGCTTCCCCTATATCCCCAACACCCGATTGCATAACCAGAAAATTTCGGGAGTTTCATAGGTGGGAATTCATGTAGCTCTAGTTTTTCTTCCGCAGATATTTGGTTTGTGATTGGGTAATCCTTACTAATTATTTGTTCATATCTGTACCTTGTTGATTTTATTCATCTACCTTTACCTAAGTGGCTTCTCAATTTATGGAAGTGTGATCATTTACCTTGGAATTCATTCATTCATTCTTGTTCGAACGTTAAGGCTATATGTTGCAATTTCGATCCATTGATTCAGCTTGAATATATGTCTTTCAAGATGCTAACGGATGTCAACCTCTTCAGGATGGCTCCTCCAACGCGTCAGAATCCGGAACCACCGCCACCACCTCCACCTCCGGAGGCATGGCAAGATGTTATGGCTGCTACCAATGCCAGCACGCAGATGCTTATGCAACTCTTGCAAGAGCACAACCAAGGAAATCAAGCCATGGCAACAATCAAGCTCAGTTTGCTACCCTCAACCAGTTCCTCGTAAACCAGCCGAACTCTTTCAGTAACTGTGTCGAGGCCACAGACGCTGACGATTGGCTCGTGGATGTCCGCAAACATTTTGAGTGTAGCAACGTCAGGCCTGAGGACTTTGTCAAGTTTGCTTCATTCCAACTCAAAGACCAAGCTGCTGAGTGGTATCAACAATACAAAGATTCCAGAGGAGGCCGTGTGATTACCTGGGATGATTTTCGCCGAGACTTCAAAGCTCACCACATTCGTCAAAGTGTTGCTGAGAGTAAGCGCGAGGAGTTCCGCAACCTGAAGCAAGGCAGCTTGTTTGTTTACCAATACAACATCCTGTTCCAGAGGCTCGCTGGCTTCGCCAAACAAGACGTCCCTGACGAGAAGAGCATGATTTATCAATTCAGAGGTGGCCTCAAAGAAGATCTACAACTAGCTTGTGTGCTTTTTGAGCCGACCAAGTATGATGATTTCTACAACATGGCACTAAAGCAAGAAGCTGCTCAGATCAAGTGTGATGCTTCCAAGAAGAGAGTCAGGTATGCAACTCCTTCTTCTTCTTCTTCTTCTTCAACTCAAGTGGCAGCTAAGCAGCAAAAGTTCTAGTTGCCTCCTCCTCCTCCGTTCCGTCAGCCTTATCAGCAAAAGAGTAAATGTGGCAATGGATCTTCCCACCCACCCAACCCAGGCTATCAGAACAAAGCTTCATCTCATGCTCCAAGGCCAAGTGCTCCGTATCACCGGCCGCTCTCAGAGGTTACGTGCAACAAGTGTCAGTAGAAAGGACACTATGCGAACAAATGCTTCAACCAGAGGCACCTTCCGCCTCCTCCTCCTGTGAGATCTGCCAGCAATGCAGTGGTCAAGTATAATCCAAAGTTTGCAAAGGTCAACATGATGAACGCAACTCAGGTAGAGGGCTCTTCAGAAGTGATCATGGGTAACCTTCCTGTTAATGATATTCCTGCAAAAGTCCTTTGTTATACTGGTGCATCGCATTCTTTCATTTCAAGACCGTTTGTGGCTATGCATGATTTGGTGACTCAAGTTTTGCCGACACCCTTTGTCTATTGTTTCTCCGGACTGACAAATGACTTCTCGAGTATTCGTTCCGGATGTGTCTATCAAGATGGGTGACTACAAATTTCTGGCTTCTCCTATTGTTCTTGGTGACTCGGATATTGATCTAATTCTCGGCATGGACTGGCTTTCTAAGCACAAGGCTCAGCTTGAGTGTGCTGCCAGGCAGATGACACACTCGTCTGAGGATGTGATCATCTATGCCACTCGTGACGATACCATTTGACTGTTTTCTCTCAATGAGAAGGGCGAGTTGAATGCCATCTCTCAGATACCAGTCGTTTGTGAATATCAAGACGTCTTTCCAGAAGAGCTTCCAGGAATGCATCCTCACCGACCAGTTGAATTCGGCATCGATCTTGAGCCTGGCATGGAACCTATTTGCAAACGTCCTTACAAGCTTGGACTAGAAGAGTTGAAGGAGCTGAAGAAACAACTCAATGTACAAGAGCGTATGGGTCTGATACGACCGAGTTCTTCTCCATGGGGTTGTGGTGTTCTTTTTGTCAAGAAGAAGGATGGCACGGACCGACTTTGTGTCGACTACCGCCCATTGAACAAGAAGACAATAAAGAACAAGTACCCACTTCCCAACATCAACGAGCTTTTCGAACAACTCAAGGGTGCTCAAGCATTCTCCAAGCTTGACCTTCGTATGGGCTATCATCAGATTCGCTTCATGAACAAGATATCCCCAAGACAGCATTCAGAACAAGCTATGGTTCTTATGAATACACTGTCATGTCTTTCGGCCTTGTCAATGCTCCTCCAACATTCTCTCGCATGATGAACTTCATCTTCAACCCTTACACAAATGACTTCATCTTGGTGTATCTCGATGATATTTTGGTCTTTTCCAAGAACAAAGAGGATCATGCCAAGCACTTAAGATTGGTGTTGGACAAACTCAGAGAACATCAGTTTTATGCGAAGTTTTTGTAGGATCGGAAGTATGTCTAGAGGGGGGGTGATTAGACTACTTGACCAAATAAAAACTTAACCTTTTCCCAATTTTAGTTCTTGGCAGATTTTACCTATCTTAGGGCAAGTCAAGCAATCATCACACAATTCAAGCAAGCATGCAAAGAGTATATTGGCAGCGGAAAGTAAAGCATGCAACTTGCAAGAATATAAAGGGAAGGGTTTTGAGGATTCAAACGCAATTGGAGACACGGATGTTTTTCCCGTGGTTCGGATAGGTGGTGCTATCCTACATCCACGTTGATGGAGACTTCAACCCACGAAGGGTAATGGTTGCGCGAGTCCACGGAGGGCTCCACCCACGAAGGGTCCACGAAGAAGCAACCTTGTCTATCCCACCATGGCCATCGCCCACAAAGGACTTGCCTCACTAGCGGTAGATCTTCACGAAGTAGGCGATCTCCTTGCCCTTACAAACTCCTTGGTTCAACTCCACAATCTTGTCGGAGGCTCCCAAGTGACACCTAGCCAATCTAGGAGACACCACTCTCCAAGAAGTAACAAATGGTGTGTTGATGATGAACTCCTTGCAATTGTGCTTCAAATGATATTCTCCCCAACACTCAACTCTCTCTCATAGGATTTGGATCTGGTGGAAAGAAGATTTGAGTGGAAAGCAACTTGGGGAAGGCTAGAGATCAAGATTCATATGGTTGGAATGGAATATCTTGGTCTCAACACATGAGTAGGTGGTTCTCTCTCAGAACATATGAGTTGGAATGGTGTATGTGTTCTGATGGCTCTCTCCATGAGTGAAGAGGAGGTGGAGGGGTATTTATAGCCTCCACACAAAATCCAACCGTTACACACAATTTACCAATCTCGGTGGGACCAAATCAGAAAACTCGGTCGGACCGAAATAGTAAACCTAGTGACTGTTAGGAATTTCGGTGGGACTGACATGCAACTCGGTAGGACCGATTCGGTTAGGGTTTGGGCATAACGTAATCTCGGTGAGACCGATTGCACAAACTCGGTGAGACCGAGTTTGGCAATAAGCTAACCAGAGAGTTGGTCAGGCAAACTCGGTGGGACCGACTCGCTCTTTCGGTGAGACTGAAAAGTTACAAGAAGGAAACATAGAGTTTACATTGCAATCTCGGTGGGACCGATTCGCTCTTTCGGTGAGACCGAAAAGTTACGAAAGGGAAACAGAGATTTTGCAATCCCATCTCGGTGAGACCGAGATCCTTATCGGTAGGACCGAATTGCTAGGGTTTGGCAGTGGCAAATGACAAGTGAAACTCGGTGGCGCCGGATTGAAAGAATCGGTATGACCGGGTTTGGCTTAGGGTTTAGGTCATTTGTGGATATGGGAAAGTAGCTGAGGATTTTGGAGCATATCATTAAGCACATAAAGCAAGAGGCTCATTAAGCAACACCTCATCCCTCCTTGATAGTATTGGCTTTTCCTAAAGACTCAATGTGATCTTGGATCACTAAAATATAAAATGAAGAGTCTTGAACTTTTGAGCTTGAGCCAATTCTTTGTCCTTAGCATTTTGAGGGTTCCACTTTCACATCCATGCCATGCCAATCATTGAGCTTTCCTGAAATAATCATCTTGAAATAGCATTAGCTCAATGAGCTATATGTTGTTATGAATTACCAAAACCACCTAGGGATAGTTGCACTTTTAATCTCCCCCTTTTTGGTAATTGATGACAACATATAGATCAAAGCTTCGACAAATGATAATAAGCATGAAATATATCGTCGCTTTGAGAAGTGTGTGACAAATAAGAGCTCCCCCTAAATTTGTGCATATTTAAAATTTGCTTTGGACTGCAAATGCACAAGGAGTTAGAGTCATGGGTTACTCTTCCATGTCACATACATCTTGGTGGAGTGCTCAAAAAATGATAAGATTGAAATACATGCACTCATCACCAAGAATAGTGAGTGATCACATAGAATAATAATAGCATTAAGCAAACATTAAGTGTAGCTTATGATCAAACACATGATCATCGATGTCTCACACAGATAAGGGCATTGTATCTCACACAAAAGCAAATAAAGTTTGAAAAACCACCAAATAAAACAAGAGAGAATAAAAGCAACACTCTCTCTCGAAGCCTATGATCTATACATTTTCTCCCCTTTGGCAACAAGTTACCAAAAAGTTCCTAGAAAATGCATAGTGCTAAGTCGACGCTTAGGCTTGATCTTCAGGTGGTGGTGGAGTCCTGAGCACTCCAAGGACGAAGCCTTCGGTAGACGTGGTCGGAGTTGAGACTGAAGTGGATGCTGGAGCTGGTGGAACTGAGGCTGTGGCTGGCGCAGATGTGGTAGCTCTGGTGTCAGCAACTGGCATTGCAGACGACCTCGGACCTCGTGGCACCCTGGCAAAAGCATCAGTCGTAGTCCTGCCTCTCCTCCCATTCATGTCATCCTGGAGCTGCTCCATGGCAGTCTGTATCTCTGTCACCTTGATGTCCAAATCATAGAACCTCTGTTCCATGATCCTCTCTAAGCTTGCCTGGTTCTGAGTTAGGGTGGCTAGTCCTTGCTCAATCCGCAGGGTGGACGCAATCAGGTAACCAAGCTACTCTTGTTTGGTTTTCAGAAAATATTCAGATGCCTCCTCTTGAGTAGGCATCCTGGCAGCTTTCTCCTTCTTTGCCTTCTCCTTCTTGGCTTGTGCTTGGGCAGATGATGGCTCATTCTCAGTCATGACCACTTGGTTATCTTCAAAATCTGGACGGATGGGCAGGTGTTCCTTATCCAAGAGGTATATGCCCGTGCCCATCTTGGAGTTGATGAGCTCCTGAATCTGTGGGGCATATCCATAGCTCCTCTTCTGGTCTGCTGCTGTCCTCTTAATGGTCTCTACCATTAGGCTCATCACCTTGAATTTCTGAGGCACGTCAAAGATATGAAGCAAGTTGATTGCGTGGCCTCTGATCATCTTGTGATCTCCAGATTTGGGCAATAAGGTGTGCCTTAGAATCCAGTTGATAGTGGGCAGTCCTGATAGAAGATAATGCATTGAGCCAAACTTGAACGTGTCAAGTGCTTCATTCGGAATCTCCTTGTACATGTTGGACATAGAGTTGTGGTCCATCTTTTTCTTGGCATAAATATCAAAGTCATCATCCTGCTCTTCTGGGGCGTTGATCAGCTGAGCCCATTCAGCAACTGTGGACTGGTACCTCGTACCTTCTGACATCCATACAATCCTGCCATCTGGATAGAAATGTGCTGTGGAGTAGAATTGCATGATTAGATCCTTGTTCCACTTTGTGAGCTTCTGCCCAACAAAGTCTGCAACTCCAAACGCACTAAAGCTGTCATACACTCCAGGATAGTGTTCCTCATTTTCCTTCATGTAGGTCCAGTCGACCCATCTCATGTCACATACTATTGGCTTCTTGTCAAGCAAAATTGTCTCATAGAAATCCTGCTGCTCCTTGGTGTGAAATATGTAGTCCACTGCAGTCCTTCTCCTAGAAGCATACGGATCTGCTTCTCTCCACTTCCTCAGCCCTGAATCTCTCCTGAGCTTCATATCCTCAGCCACAGGATGAGCATCGTTGTGGTCTGGGATCTTGGGCTTGAGCTTTCTAAGGACATTCTCTTCCTCTTCCTCTGCAGCTTCAGGCACTGGGGCCTTGTTCTTTTCAATGGCTGGGATGCTTCTTGTGTTTCTCTTTGGCTTTGGCTTTGGAGCCGACTTGGCCTTGGAAGAAGCTCCCCCTGATTTTATGGCATCACCCATTAGCTTGGGTGCCTTGGGTGCTGGTGCAGCAACCTCTTCTTCTTCCTCCTCATCTACCATGATGGAGGCCTTGCCAAGCACTCTGGCTACAGTCTTCTTGACCCTTTCCTTCCTCTTTTTGCCTTCAGCAGCAACTGGCTCTATGGGTGCAGGCTTCTCAGTTGAAGCTCTAACCTTAGACATGGGCTGCCTGCCTGCTAGCCTTTTGAACTTCAACCCTGGCTTTGTAACTGCTGCTGGCTCAACTCTCTTGGAGGTGGCTTCCTCCTCTGCCACATAATCCTCATCTTCAGAATCTGAGGTTCTCTTCTTTCTCTGACGTGTGGCAGCTTTAGGCAGATTGCTGGGGGTGCTCCTGCTGCCATCATCTGAGGAGCTGGAGGGACTAGTGCCCTCACTCATCACCACTTGCTGCTCTGAGAGGTTCTGGCTGTCACTTTGGTCTGACATGATGCAAACTCTGACTGCTGACCCTGTGAATAGATTATAGATGAGATAGAGTGGATGAGCATCACAAAATGCAGAGATTTTTGCAAAAGAATAATTCAAAAACTTAGTTTTAGTTTCCCACTGAAATCATCTCGGATCTACCAATTTTCAAACTCGGTGACACCGAAACAGTTTTGGCACCAGAACTAGTGAACTCGGTCAGATCGAGTCACAGTTCGGTGGCACCGAGACTGCTAGGGTTTCACAGAGTTCCAAAATCGGTCACACCGATAAGTAATTCTCGGTCAGACCGAGTTTTACTTGTGCAATGGCATAAGCCAAATCGGTGGGACCGAGTTTTTCAACTCGGTGGGTCCGAGATGGTTTCGACGGAAACCTAACCCTAAAATTTTTGAATTAAACCTAATCTACGAGTTCATTGACTGGATAGGAGTTTATCAAACGTGGCAAGAATCATGATGATCACAATGTGCTAGGAATCGGATTGGAGAATAGCACAAAGATCGAGTCCATACCCTAGTTCGACGAAGACTCGCTACGGCGGCAACGGTGGGGCAGAATTCCCGTTGACGGCGACGGAGACCAGCGACTGGAGGCGGCTGGCGGCGAGGAGGACGATCCGGAGACCCAGGAGGCAGAGCGAGCTATGCGCGGGCGAAGAGGTTTCGGAGAAATTTCCAAAATTCTGCCCATCACTATATATAGCCCGACCCTGTCGGTGTGACCGAGTGGAACAACTCGGTGGCACCGAGATGCAAAACTATATACAGTTATTGCAACTCGGTGTGACCGAGTGGTTCAAATTGGTTGCACCGAGATTGAAAACCTAGATCAACTTAATGATCTCGGTAGGACCGAAAATATGGTATCGGTCAGACCGAGAATCACAAAGAGGTTTTGGAAGTTTAAGTCTATGACGAATCGGGGACTCCGAGCGCTCCTCACACAGAGTGGTTCGAATCTGACTTGATCAAGTTTTGTGATGCAGCATGAATAGAGTTTGAGACGAGAAAAGCATAGATAGCTAGAGGAGGTTCTTAGGCATTCTTGTCCATCCACTTGGCAAAAGAAGATAAAGCCAAACAATCAAAACAACAAGTGGATGTCCTCGAATGAGTAAAATATGCAACCAACATGCTCACACAATAAGATGGCAAATGAAATATGTGGCAAAGCATGCACAACCAATTCTAGCATCTATCAAGCAATTTGCGATGACTAGGTCATCTATATATGAGTATATTGACTTAGGAGTCAAGTGAGAACACTTGATCGTAGGTCATACTCATCGTTTAAGCTCAAGTGGGATTACCACTTTTACATAAAGCATTGTTGTATTCACATCTTTAGAGTTGCTTTAGCTCAAGTCTTAGAGTAAAGCTCCCCCTAGATGTGATATCCCCCCTAAGAGGGATGAACTAACCTTGGGTTTTGTTGATGATGACTTCATGTAGATGTTGAAGATGTGGATGCTCAATGTTGATGTAGATCACTTGGAGCTATCCATTTGAGTGAATTGCACTTTTAATACCTACATGGGTTAGTCCCACAATGAACAAACAAGGATATCCATAGACATAGAGTGATGCATACACAAGATGATGTCCATGAAAACTTTTGGTTACCTTGTCCCTTGTCTTACCAACAAGAGGGTTTGTGACTCCTTGAACTAGTGCATGATGTGGAAGTTGATTGCACTTGTTCTTGCCAAAATGATGAGAGTGAAATATGTTAGCGGAGTCACCCTCAAGAACTCTCTAGTTCTTTTTCTTTTGGATCCACACCATCTTGATGGGAATCCTTGGAGTTGTGGTCGTACTTGATGAAGTGGAACTTGACGTGGTCTTGGGAATCCACTTGACTAAGGTCTTAGGAGCTTCTTCAAATGCATCAATCTCCTCTTGAAGCTTGTCCTTGCCTTTTTGCTTGTAGTCTTGTGGTGGAAGATCATCTTGAGCTTGTATCCCCTTGAAAGAGGTGTCATACTTCTCTTGTTGAGGAACAAACTTTGTCTTGGGGTATTGATCTTCTTCCCACTCAACTCCATTGGCATTGAACTTTCGTTCAAAACCAACACCTTGATTCTTCCGGTGCATTCCTTGCTTGCGCACAATTTCCTCGAATTGCTTACTCCCGGCAAGGCTTTTGTACACTCCTTTCTCTATAATCCCCTTCAATAAGCTATTTTCTTGCTCAAGTGTAACTTGGCTAAGAGAATCATTAGTGGAATCAAGAGAACTACTAGAAGCAACAATATTGGATTTAGCATGATCATTGTTACTACTAGAGGAAGAATCATTCTTGTTCTTGTTACTAGACTTGACTTGAGGCATGTAAGTGGATAATAGTAAACGCTTGGCAATGTAAGAAGAACTTTTCTTGCGGAGATCATCATTGATTGCTTTTAAGAACTCGTGCTCTTGCTCAAGATTGAGCTTTTCAAAGCGTAATTTCTCATGAGCTCTTAAAAGTTCTCGATGATCTTCGAAGATAGTTTCATGAGCTAACTTAAGAGTGTTTAGTTCTTTAGTTAGAGCCTCAATCTTCTCCTTATCATTGTCATTCGTTTTATTTTGATTAGCGTGATTAATTGATGTTTCATCATAGTACTCATCACTAGAGTTGTCAACAAGCAAGTCATCATCACCTAACAAGTCATCTTCATCACTATTAAAATCAACATACTCGGGGTGTGTTACCTTAGGACCTTTGGCCATGAAGCATCTTCCAATTCCTTCATTTGGTGAGTCAAATATGTCGTAGGAGTTGGTTGACACAAGTGCTAGACCGGCAACACCTTCATCTTGAGTATCTTCGGAGTCGGAGTGATAACTTCTCTCGGAGTGGCTGTCGGAGTCGGAGTCGGATACCCATTCACCAACATGAGCTTGATGTCTTTGTTTTGTGTAGCTCCTTGATGATTTTTCCTTCCTTTCCGATTCCTTGCTTCTCCGTGAGTATCTCCGTTCATAACGATCATCTCTACTCCTTCTCTCTCTTGGTGGTGATTCTTTGCTTCTTCTTTTTGGAGAATCTTCTCTTCTCTTGTAGGGAGCTGTACACTCATTGGAATAGTGTCCGGGTCTTCCACAATTATAGCAGTTTCGCTCTCGACTAGAAGATCTTTTGTCATTGTAGGACCTTGACTTGAAGCTTCTATCTTTGCTTCTACTCTTGTAGAACTTGTTGAAGTTCTTCACCATTAAGCTCAATTCTTCATTGAAGTTTTGTTTCTCACTTGACGATGTGGGGACTTCACATGAGGCTTTGTAGGCACCACTTGATTTGTTGTGAAGTTCCTCTTTATCCTTGAGTGACATCTCATGAGCAACAATCCTTCCAATCACTTCCATTGGTTAGAGATCTTTGTAATTGGGCATCATTTGAATCAATGTGCACACGGTATCATATTTCCCATCCAATGCTCTTAGGATCTTCTTGATGATGAATCTATCGGTCATCTCTTCACTTCCTAAGCCGGCAATCTCATTTGTGATGAGAGCAAGCCTAGAGTACATTTCGGCGACACCTTCACCATCCTTCATCTTGAACTTGTCAAGTTGACTTTGGAGAACATCCAACTTGGATTCCTTGACGGAGTCGGTACCTTCGTGCATATCAATCAAAGTGTCCCAAATTTCCTTTGCATTCTCAAGACGGCTGATTTTGTTGAATTCTTCGGGGCACAATCCGTTGAAGAGAATGTCACAAGCTTGAGCATTGTATTGCAACATCTTCAACTCATCCGCGGTAGCTTCACAGTTTGGTTCCCTCCCATCAAAGAACTCACCTTGCAAACCAACACAAACAATAGCCCATATGGTGGGGTTATGTCCAAGAATATGCATTTTCATTTTATGCTTCCAACTAGCAAAATTAGTACCATCAAAGTAAGGACCTCTACGGTGATAATTTCCCTCGCTAGACGCCATACTCTCCTAGGTTGTGAAACCAAGGCTATGACCACCAAAAGCTATGGAGATCAAAGCAAATGGAGACCAAAGCTCTGATACCACTTGTAGGATCGGAAGTATGTCTAGAGGGGGGTGATTAGACTACTTGACCAAATAAAAACTTAACCTTTTCCCAATTTTAGTTCTTAGCAGATTTTACCTATCTTAGGGCAAGTCAAGCAATCATCACACAATTCAAGCAAGCATGCAAAGAGTATATTGGCAGCGGAAAGTAAAGCATGCAACTTGCAAGAATATAAAGGGAAGGGTTTTGAGGATTCAAACGCAATTGGAGACACGGATGTTTTTCCTGTGGTTCGGATAGGTGGTGCTATCCTACATCCACGTTGATGGAGACTTCAACCCACGAAGGGTAATGGTTGCGCGAGTCCACGGAGGGCTCCACCCACGAAGGGTCCACGAAGAAGCAACCTTGTCTATCCCACCATGGCCATCGCCCACGAAGGACTTGCCTCACTGGCGGTAGATCTTCACGAAGTAGGCGATCTCCTTGCCCTTACAAACTCCTTGGTTCAACTCCACAATCTTGTCGGAGGCTCCCAAGTGACACCTAGCCAATCTAGGAGACACCACTCTCCAAGAAGTAACAAATGGTGTGTTGATGATGAACTCCTTGCTCTTGTGCTTCAAATGGTAATCTCCCCAACACTCAACTCTCTCTCATAGGATTTGGATCTGGTGGAAAGAAGATTTGAGTGGAAAGCAACTTGGGGAAGGCTAGAGATCAAGATTCATATGGTTGGAATGGAATATCTTGGTCTCAACACATGAGTAGGTGGTTCTCTCTCAGAACATATGAGTTGGAATGGTGTATGTGTTCTGATGGCTCTCTCCATGAGTGAAGAGGAGGTGGAGGGGTATTTATAGCCTCCACACAAAATCCAACCGTTACACACAATTTACCAATCTCGGTGGGACCGAATCAGAAAACTCGGTCGGACTGAAATAGTAAACCTAGTGACCGTTAGGAATTTCGGTGGGACTGACATGCAACTCGGTAGGACCGATTCGGTTAGGGTTTGGGCATAACGTAATCTCGGTGAGACCGATTGCACAAACTCGGTGAGACCGAGTTTGGCAATAAGCTAACCAGAGAGTTGGTCAGGCAAACTCGGTGGGACCGACTCGCTCTTTCGGTGAGACCGAAAAATTACAAGAAGGAAACATAGAGTTTACATTGCAATCTCGGTGGGACCGATTCGCTCTTTCGGTGAGACCGAAAAGTTACGAAAGGGAAACAGAGATTTTGCAATCCCATCTCGGTGAGACCGAGATCCTTATCGGTAGGACCGAATTGCTAGGGTTTGGCAGTGGCAAATGACAAGTGAAACTCGGTGGCGCCAGATTGAAAGAATCGGTATGACCGAGTTTGGCTTAGGGTTTAGGTCATTTGTGGATATGGGAAAGTAGCTGAGGATTTTGGAGCATATCATTAAGCACATAAAGCAAGAGGCTCATTAAGCAACACCTCATCCCTCCTTGATAGTATTGGCTTTTCCTAAAGACTCAATGTGATCTTGGATCACTAAAATATAAAATGAAGAGTCTTGAACTTTTGAGCTTGAGCCAATTCTTTGTCCTTAGCATTTTGAGGGTTCCACTTCACATCCATGCCATGCCAATCATTGAGCTTTCCTGAAATAATCATCTTGAAATAGCATTAGCTCAATGAGCTATATGTTGTTATGAATTACCAAAACCACCTAGGGATAGTTGCACTTTCAGTTTTCAAAGTGCGAGTTTTGGCTCGATGAGGTTCTCTACCTTGGGCATATCATCTCCGCCAAGGGCATAGCTATTAATCCTGAGAAGGTGTCTACAATTGTGAATTGGGAACCACCTCAGAATGTGAAGCAGCTCCGCAGTTTCCTTGGGCTCGCAAGCTATTGTCGAAGATTCGTTGAGAATTTCTCTAAGATCGTGAAGCCTCTTTCCAACCTCCTCCAGAAGCATGTGAAGTATGTCTGGACGCCTGAATGTGACATCGATTTCAACACCCTCAAAGAGAAGTTAGTCACAGCTCCAGTTCTGACTCCTCCTGATGAATCCAAACCATTCGAAGTTTTCTGTGATGCTTCCCTTCAAGGTCTCGGTGCTGTGTTAATGCAAGAGAAGAAAGTTGTGGTCTATCCTCTCGCCAGTTGAAGCCCAACGAAAAGAACTAGCCCACTCATGACCTCGAGTTGGCGGCAGTTGTCCATGCTCTTTTAACATGGAGACATCTCTTGTTGGGAAGGAAAGTGGACATCTTCACTGATCACAAGAGCCTCAAGTACATCTTCACTCAACCCAACCTCAACCTCAGGCAGACTCCTTGGGTCGAAATGATTCAAGAGTATAATCCGAGTATTGAATATACTCCAGGCAAGGCCAATATCATTGCTGGCGCTTTGAGCAGGAAGGCTTACTGTAACAGTTTGATTCTCAAGCCCTACCAACCGAATCTTTGTGAAGCTTTCCGCAAACTTAATCTCCAAGTTGTTCCTCAAGGATTTCTTGCCAACCTCCAAGTCTCTCCTACTTTGGAAGATCAAATTTGCGAGGCACAACTTCTTGATGCAATGGTGAAGAAGGTGAAGATTGGGATTGCCAAGAGCCAACCCAAGTATAAGTGTTATCGCCTTGATGACAAAGATACTCTATTCTTCGAGGATTGAATTGTTGTTCCTAAAGGTGACCTTTGTAAAGTCATTATGAACGAGGCTCACAATTCACTCCTGTCTATTCATCCTGGAAGTACAAAGATGTGCCATGACCTCAAGCAGTCATATTGGTGGACTCGAATGAAGCGAGACATTGGTCAGTTCGTGAATGAATGTGATGTCTGCAGAAGAGTGAAAGCAGAACACCAACGGCCAGTTGGTCTCCTCCAACCTCTTGCCATTCCGGAATGGAAGTTTGACCATATTGAGATGGACTTCATGACTGGATTTCCCAAGTCCAAGCGTGGAAATGATGCTATCTTTGTTGTCATCGACAAGCTTACTAAAGTGGCTCATTTTCTTCCTATCAAAGAATCTATCACATCAGCTCAGTTGGCAGAGCTATATACCTCCAGGATTGTCTCCTTGCACGACATTCCATAGTTGATATCTTCAGATCGTGGGAGCATCTTTACCTCTAAGTTCTGGGATTCCTTCCAGAAGGCCATGGGCACCAACATTCGCTTCAACACATCTTTCCATCCTCAAACCAGTGGACAAGTCGAGCGAGTAAATCAAATTCTTGAAGATATGCTCAGGGCTTGTGTCATTTCTTTCGGTGTGAAGTGGGAAGATTGTCTTCCATATGCCAAGTTCTCCTACAACAACAGCTTCCAAGCGAGTTCAGGCAAGGCCCCATTTGAGATTCTCTATGGCAGAAAGTGTCGTACCCCTCTTAATTGGTCAGAGACTGGTGAACGCCAACTTTTTGGCAATGACTTAATCACATAGGCTGAAGAAATGTGCAAAGTCATTCGTGAAAATCTCAAAGCCGCGCAATCGCGCCAGAAGAGTTACTATGATAGCAAGCATCGTGACTTGGCTTTCGAGATCGAAGACCATGTCTACCTCCGCGTCTCTCCAATGAAAGGCACTCGTCGCTTCGGTATCAAAGGGAAGCTTGCCCCTAGATACGTGGGTCCTTTCAAGATAATTGGCAAAAGAAGCAATATTGCCTATCAACTTGAGCTTCCATCCAACTTTGCAAACGTGCACGACGTGTTTCACGTGTCACAGCTTCGCAAGTGTTTCAAGACTCCTGACCGCACCATCAACTTTGAAGAGATTGATCTCCAAGAAGACCTGTCTTATCATGAGCATCCCGTTGCTATTCTTGAAGAAACTGAGAGCAAGACTCGTAACAAGTCTATCAAATTCCTGAAAGTGAAGTGGTCACATCATTCCGACCGAGAAGCCACCTGGGAACGCGAGGACCACCTCCGTTCCGAATATCCGGAGTTCTTTCAATCCTAGATCTCGGGACGAGATCCTTTCGTAGTGGTGGAGTGTTGTAATGCCCCGGATGTGATTTACCATATTTGTACTCCAACTCTTGCCATTTTCGGCTCTAAGTTATGTTATTCCCTCGTGGTTGGGTTTTTTCTTTGTTTAGCATCTTTTTCATGTCATGCATTTCATATCATGTCATCATGTGCATCTCATTTGCATACGAGTTCGTCTCATGCATCTGAGCATTTTCCCCGTTGTCCGTTTTGCATTCCGACACTCCTACGTCCTCCGGCGTCCCCTTTTGTCTCTTTTCGTGTGCGGGTGTTAAACGTTCTCGGATTGGACCGACATTTGCCAAGCAGCCTTGGTTCACCACCGGTAGACCGCATGTCAAGTTTCGTGTCATTTGGAGTCCGTTTGATACCCCAACGATTAACTGGGGAACCTAAAGGCCTCGTGTGTGTGTTGCAGCCCAACACCCCTCCAAAGTGGCCCAAAATCCATCCAAACCCGCTCCATCCTCTCGGCCGTTCGATCACGATCGTGTGGCCGAAAACCGCACCTCATTTGGACTCTCCTAACTCCCTCTACCTATAAATATGTGCACCCCTCCGAAATTTTCGGGCGAAACCCTAGCAAACCTCCCTCCTCGCCGTCGGACGCGTCCGGACCGCGCCGGACACGTCCGCCCGCCGCCGCCCGACGAACTAGAGGGCGCCACGTGGCAGAGCGCCATGTGGCAGAGCGCCACTGCCCACCGTTGGCGGCTCGCGGGCCCGCTCCTCCGCGCCGCCCGCGCCCGCCAGCCGCCGCCGCCCGCTCTTCCGTGTCGCCCGCCGGGATCCGCCGCTCTGGCAATCGCCACCCACTCCTCCGCGCCGCCCGCCAGGATCCGCCGCTCCGGCCATCGCCGCCCGCCGTCTCCGGCAGCCCGGACCGCGGTGCCGGCCACCGGAGCTTCGCCACACAGCGCCGCCCCTTCGTCCCCTCCGGATCCGGCAAGTCCCCCACTCCGGCGAGCTCCTTCCCTCCTCTCGGGCCACCGCGGAACAACTCCGGCGAACTCATCTCCGGTGATTCTCGAAGAACGTGCGCCAGATCTGGATCGGGAGAAACCCTTAGGGTTGACTACGAATTTTCTCTAAGTCATTGATATTTTACATTTTATTGCAATGTTCATTGCATCATAACTCTGCATCTGTAGCTCCGTTTTGGGCGTACCATATATCAAAATGTTCATCTGGATGTCCTCTTCATTTTGTTCCATTTCACCATGCTTGTTTGAGTCCATCTTGATGACCAAATGACTGTTGCAAGAGTGCTATATAATGTTAGTTCCTGATTCTTAGCAGTTTATGAGAATTTGTCATTTTGCCATGATTATCGTGTGCTGCATATGAGCATGAGCTCTACATGTGTTTTGGGCTATGCCATGCCATCTTTACAGGGGTGTATGCCATGTATTTTTGTGATCAATGTGGTGATTAGCACAAGCATGCAAAGTAGCTCTCGTGATATTTCTGATTTCAGGGACTTAGAATTTCACCAAGTCATTTTCCTGCTGTTATTTTAATGCCATGTATTCATGTTGCTACAGAGAGATCCATGCTTCTTTTGAGTATGTTCAGTAGGGATGATTTGGGCATATGGTTGTGCTCTATCCATCCATGTCCCTGTTTGCATTTATGGAGTACCCTAGCATGACTAAATCTTGCTCTACTTTTGCTATAAAATGTTCCTGGCATATTGTTTACATGTTAATCAATTTTGCCAAGGTTGTTGTAGTTAATCCATGCATGCTATGAGATTGTTCTTACCATGATTAGCTTCTTGATCATGTCTTCTTGCTGGTAGTATGCTTAGATTGTCATGCAATGCCTTGTGTTGAGTGCATCGAGCTCGCGAAGATGCCTTCATAACTCTGTTTATGCCATGTACGGTTTTCTGCTAAGTCTGAATCTGTTAATGAAACTTGCTATGTTTACATGGGTGCCATCATATTTTCGGTGCCCTTTTGGCTTATGGTCAGTAAGGGACTTTTGTTATATGCTTTGAGTAGATTCATGTCATGCCTTGTATTGCTATGATCTGATCCTGTAGCATGTTGTTATCTTGCTCTAAACATGGCTTTCTGATATTAAATCCTGACATGTTAGTATTTTCACTAAGTCTGTGATGTTGTTATCTTTTGCACTTTTGCCATGCTTGTTTGAACCTGCTATTGTGTGATTTAGCCGTAGCTCATTGTTCATCTTTCGTCAAGCATCTTGAGTAGATCACTGCCATGTGCTTTGTTATTATGTTCGAGTGCAGTAGCTTAGTTTCTTATTGCATTCTAGTTGGCGTCGTGCTGTTAATCGCAGAATTGTGCCATTCTTGTTTTG
This sequence comes from Triticum monococcum, assembly GCA_034509565.1. NCBI lineage: Eukaryota > Viridiplantae > Streptophyta > Magnoliopsida > Poales > Poaceae > Triticum > Triticum monococcum. The sequence goes on along the minus strand of CM067842.1, from coordinate 782,045,884 downwards.
CTTGCCATTTGCAAACCGTGCATCCGATTCCGGTGATCTTTATATCGATTTCAACCGAAATCAACTCTTCTTTCCAGCGGCACTCTTGGTTTGCCAAGTTGAGGCCTGATTCAATATTTTCCCTTCCGAAGCATGCATATGCATTGCATATCACATCCCGCATATCATACCATGTTTTGCATCATGTTGCTTGCGCATTGCACCGTGGTTGATTGTGGTTTCCTTTGCTTGTGTTCTTGCTTTGGGTAGAGCCGGGAGACGAGTACGTGATCGAGGAACCCGTTGAGTATGCTTACGAGGATCAAGCTTTCGTCAACTCGGAGAACTTTGCAGGCAAGATGACCATACCCTCGAAATCACTTCTATCTTTGCTTGCTAGTTTCTCGCTCTATTGCTATGCCGCGATACCTACCACTTGCTATATCATGCATCCCATATTGCCATGTCAAGCCTCTAACCCACCTTGTCCTAGCAAACCGTTGTTTGGCTATGTTACCGCTTTGCTCAGCCCCTCTTATAACGTTGCTAGTTGCAGGTGAAGATGGAGTTTGTTCCTTGTTGGAATATGATTATTGTTGGGATATCATTATTATATCTTGTTTACTTTAATGCATCTATATACTTGGTAAAGGGTGGAAGGCTCAGCCTTATGCCTGGTGTTTTGTTCCACTCTTGCCGCCCTAGTTTCCGTCATACCGGTGTTATGTTCCTTGATTTTGTGTTCCTTACGTGGTTGGGTTATAATGGGAACCCCTTGACAGTTCGCCTTTAATAAAACTCATTCAGAAAGGCCCAACCTTGGTTTTACCATTTGCCACCTAAGCCTTTTTCCCTAGGGTTCCGCGGACTCAAGGGTCATCTTTATTTTAAACCCCCGGGCCAGTGCTCCTCTGAGTGTTGGTCCAAACTAGAGCCCCTTGCAGTGCCACCTCGGGGAAACTTGAGGGTTAGTTTTAGTTGTACGGATTACTTATCTGGTGTGCCCTGAGAAAAAGATATGTGCAGCTCCTATCGGGATTTGTCGGCACATTCGGGTGGCTTTGCTGGTCTTGTTTTACCATTGTCGAGATGTCTTGTAACCGGGATTCCGAGTCTGATCGGGTCGTCCTGGGAGCAGGAATATCCTTCGTTGACCGTGAGAGCTTGTGATGGGCTAAGTTGGGACACCCCTGCAGGGTTTTGAACTTTCGAAAGTCATGCCCACGGTTATGGGCAGATGGGAATTTGTTAATATCCGGTTGTAGAGAACTTGACACTTAACTTAATTAAAATGAATCAACAGCGTGTGTAGCCGTGATGGTCTCTTTTCGGCGGAGTCCGGGAAGAGAACACGGTCTCGTGTTATGCTTGAACGTAAGTAGGTTAGGATCACTTCTTGATCGTTGTAGCTTCTTGACCGTGCTTTGATTTCTCTTCTCGCTCTCATTACGTAAGTTAGCCACCATATACGCTAGTGCTTGCTGCAGCTCCACCTCACTACCTTTTCCTACCCATAAGCTTAAATAGTCTTGATCGCGAGGGTGTGAGATTGCTGAGTCCCCGTGACTCATAGTTTACTTCCAAAACCAGATGCAGGTGCCGATGATGTCAGTACAGGGGAAGCGACCGAACTCAAGTGGGAGTTCGACGTGTATTCAGGACGTTACTATGTTTCCTTTCCGGACAATAAGTAGTGGAGCCCAGTTGGGGCGATCGGGGATCTTATGCATTTGGGGTTGTCTTTATTTTGGTTCCGTAGTCGGACCTTGATTGTATTCTGGATGATGTAATGCTATATTTATGTATTGTGTGATGTGGCGATTGTAAGCCAACTCTTTATCTCTTTCTTATTCGGTACATGGGATGTGTAAAGATTACCCCTCTTGCGACATACATACAATGCGGTTATGCCTCTAAGTCGTGCTCCGACACGTGGGAGATATAGTCGCATCATGGGTGTTACATGAACTTTCCTTATGTTGCGGGCTTCCAGTAGACAATGCGCTTTCATTAGTTGTTATTCCCTCCGTCCGAAAAAGTATGTCTCAGACTTGTCTCTCAAATAAATGTATCTAGCACTAACTTGGTGCAAAATATATCCATTAGAGGGACAAGCTTTTCTGGATGAAGGGAGTATTATTTTGTTTGGCTGGTTCCCCTTTTGCATGGGTATGTAAGATAAGTAAAGAGTAGGTTATCATTTTTCTACGGACATCCTTTTGGTTGCTGATCAGATGCTGGCCAGCCACCCTGCTTGGCCCGAGAGCTATGTTGGTGTTGTGGCTTCATTCAATAAAATGGATCTGGGGGAACCCCCTTTCTATCAAAAAATAATAATTCTTCAAAGCGTATGAACTCTATGAATGTGATACCGGAAAAGGAAAACAGTGGCTCCACCCATCTTCGGTGCACCCAGATGGTGCACCCATGCAAGAAAGTGTAGCAAAAAATATTAAAAATTTCTGAAACTTTAATTTCTGAAACTTTATGAGAACAATCATCAACAAATATTATGAGGACTTGTAAAGTTTGATGGTCAAGTAACATTCGAGAAGTTCTCTACAAAAAAGACAAAATTACAAAATCTGCTAAAACAGTGCACTTATATTTTTTGACTAATTTTCAATGAATTTGTCTTTTTTGTAGAGAGCTCCTCAAATGTTATTTGACCACCAAATTTTGCAAGCCTCTCTAACATTTTTTGATAATTATTTCTACAAAGTTTCAGACTTCCTCAAAATGTTTTGTTATTTTTTCTTATGTGAGTGTACCGTGGTTGCATAAAGAGTGGGTGTAGAAGAACCAGAAAACAACATGCATACAAGAAATTCACACATGTTGTAGGCCGCACACCATGAAAGTCACTAACGAAACTTGAGAACAAACCTGAAACTGTTTCATGCCAATCAAAATCTTGTCAATACCATTTGGAATCGGATTTTCAATTTTCAATTTCAATCGCATTCTCAATTTGCTCATGTTCTTGCCAAATCGGTGAACAAGATTCTTGTTCCAGTTGGTTTCATGAGTGTCCTGATATGACCAGGGCCATCATCTGTAATGAACAACTTTGAATGTATGAAAACCAGCTGCCCATTTCTCAAAAAAAAAAAATTGAAGGAAGCAAGCAACTAGCGCTCCCTATTTATACTTTCAAAATAGGTTTTCACCACATTTTATTATATATAAAGCAACACAACAAAATACACGACCGATGATATAGTATGATGAGGGGCCCTCTTATAAAGCAAATCTAAAGATATAACATAAATCCTAGAACGAGCCTAACACCCCACTATGAGCAGACCGATGCCGCCCGAGCATCACAACAACGCCCCCAAAAAGATAACGGCACGAAGCATCGCTGCCGAGTCTGAACAAACAGACAACAGTTTTCACATGAAGCCTTACACAGGGACGAGACCTACGACGACGTATTCAAGAAGTGACACCCGCAGGCGCCACCATCATCGCTGCCGGATAGCGTGAAGTTTTCACTCTGGAACTCGCCTGCACCACCTGTAGGAGCCTCAGTCACCACCGCAACGATAGCCAGCCCATCCACACCTGATTTGCGCACCATGAAAATAGATCAGAGCGCCGGGTCCAGGGTCCGGAGTGGGCGGCGCCTACCCGCCCGTCGCAGGAGAGACCGCGCCGGCGCTTCTCTTCCGCCAGCTACGGCCAGCCCATCCGCTCGCCGAGGCATGGTAACCACCTATCTCGATTCTGATCGAACTACTTGTTGATCGCAGTTCTTGCATTGGTCGTCTACGCCCAGTCGAGGCAAATTCTGATGAAACTAGTTAGTTTCGTGATCGCACACTTGTCAAACCAGTTCTTTGATCAGAATAAACTAGTTCTTTGTTCGCAGTTCTTTCTGATCAAACAAGTTCTTGTTCTTGATCGCAGTTCTCTCTCATCAAACAAGTTCTTGTTCTTTGATCGCAGTTTTTTCTTTTTTTAGAAAAAAAGGATGTACCTCCGGTCTCTGCATCTGGACGATGCATACAGCCATAATATTAATTATTCATAAAGACCATACAAGGTGATACATCAATAAACCTGAAACCACCATCTTAACAACACCGTTGCTACTCCTATCCTCCTGATAAAGGCGTGTCGAATGTCCGGGCCTAATACCAAACAGACATCACACCAAAGCCTAACATCTAAAGCCGGGTGTTCCATCCAAGCCACTACCTGGATTGGATCCCACACCGATCCGGCACACTCCCAGTGAGCACCGCACGCTGCAAGGGTCGTCATCTCCATCATCCCTCGGTCCATCCTCAGAGCAGAACTGAAGCACCGACCTTGCCAGGCCATTCTGCCATCAACGCCACCATGACGCCAAACAGCTTCCTCCTCCTGCTCGAGTCCATCTCCGCGCATCAGACGTCGAATCTCCAGCGCCACGCCGCCGAGATCCGCCACCATCGATGTGTAAGATGAAGCACCGTTCCACCAAAGACGCCGTCCTCTGGTCCCTCGAGCCCGTGTGCACCTCCAAAAATGACGCCCCAAAGGGAGAAACGACACCAGAGAGTCGTCGTCATCCAATCTATTGATCTAGGGTTTTCCCTGAAGGTAGCAGAGAGTGGTCTTGAACTTCTCCTCGGCGATGCCTTCAGGAAGGGAACGACGCGGACAGCGTCGCCATCGTCGGCCTTAGCAATAGCCAATAGCAGGTTTTCACCCAGATCTGATCGAAGACCTCCATCTCTCGTGCACGGGTTGACACCATCCTTGCCGGGATCTGGATGATCCAGTCCACCGCTGCCAGATCTCAGCAAGGAGAAGTCCCCCCCACCAAGACCCGCCAGCCGAGCAGGGGAGGCCGAGACTGCGCCCGCAGGACCAGATCCACGATGGATTCGTTACCGCGCCGCCGCCCTGAAGCCAACCCCTCGCGCAGCCGCCACGGCTTGGCCACCCGCTCGCGCCGCCGTCTGGCCGCCACGCCGCACGACGCGCCCTCGCCGCATCAGGCAAGACTCCGCCGCCCGCCACATCTCGTGCTACAGCCGCACGGCAGGAGGAGAAGAAGGGCCCCGCCGCCGCCGACGCGCACCGGCCTTCGCCCGTCGGCGCCTTCTGGCGGCGGCAAGGGGAGGGGATGGTGTAGGAGGCGGGCGCGGGGTAGGGACTAGGGTTCCCCCGCCACCGCCCGCAAGAGCGACGCGAGGGACGAGGATCGCAGTTTTTTCTGATCAAACTAGTTCTTGTTCTTGGTCTCAGTTCTTGCTGATCAAACAAGTTCTAGTCTAATTTTCTTACGTATAGAACTCTTTTTAACCATTCGTCATTTCTAGTAGAAATTCTGAATTGATCACGTTTATTACTATTTCTGATTCTTCATCGATCGCACTTCTTTCTGATCAGACCAGTTCTTGTTCTTGATCACCATTATTTTGATATATGTTGGTTGATTAAGCGATTCAACTCTCGTGCAGGGGCTGTTAGGTCGTTGCATGCCGTCGGAGGGGCCTAGCGGCGGCGGCCCAGAAAAGGAGACGGAGGCAGGGCCTCGCGGCGGTGTCGCCGACAAGGAGACAGGGTCTAGCGGCAGCGTCACCAACAAAGAAACGGAGGAAGCAAAGAGAAAGAAAATGCTTCATCTTGCCGTGGTTTGCCTGATCCTTGCAAGTAGAATTGCACCCGGTGTTGCAGAAGCATTGGGCGTTCGTGAGTTCCTTCTCACGAGACTGAAGCTACGCCCGGACCTGATCGATGCGTCGGCCAAGGGCTTAGCTTTGGCCAAGTCGCTTTACACTCTCTTCAAGGAGACCAAGGAGGTGTCAGAAGTCTTCCTTTACTTCCATCAAATTCTGTACAAAACTACATATGAATTTTGTCCATATGCTTAGAACAAGTATGATGCCTCTGAATGCCAGAACGCTATTCTTCCATCAAATTCCTGATCACCCGCATCAAGCCACCTTTAGTTTTTACTATCTTGTACATTCCTAGCAGATGGCGTCTCGGATCTTTATCGCCTGCAATCTCATAGTATACAGCTCCAAAGTACACTTCAACCCAAATGAGCCTGACATGAACAAACGATTGTTTAGAGAAAATATTCGATGTGCTAGGAATAGAGCTGCATAGTAAGCATAATTGCTTCAGACACCAAATACTTACCAAATAATTTTCGTGACGAGCCCGTAAACACCCTGCCATAACAGGCAACAGAAAGCAATTAGTACACAACATGTTCACAATTATGTTGATGTTTAGTTTTTCATGCTCTTTAACGAAAAAGACTTACTGAAAAAGCGCTGTTATCCTTGTACAACAGAATAAGTGACATTGCTGCATTGGGAATGAAGGCATCCTTTAATATTTCATTATTCATAAAGGTGCATAATTGCCACGGGAGAAATATACATGTGCAAGTCTAAAATAGTAAAAAAAAAATTCTTTGCTCAGCTGGACTTGGATCCATATGAAATGTAGAACACAATAATAATTCATGTTCATTTGAATCGGTATAAAATTTATAACACAAGTACCATTCACAGAGGCGTTTAGATTCTTCGTATAAAAAATTTCAGAAACGGAAATAACTTTACTTTCAACAACAGAGAATAGCTTTCTAAGAAAGTGCCTCCCACTGCTCGAAACATTACTCTAGAATTGCTGATGTGATAAGAGTTTCAAGTGGTGTTTGAGTCCAATCATAAAGGCTGGAAACTTCTAGTAGGATCCAGAGTATGATAAATTGGTATATATATTTGAGTCCCAAAACTCACCGAGCTGCATCCGAGCACACATGTGGTTTGCCTTCCCATTTCTTTTCAGTTGTGCTGCTAAAACACTTAACTTGTAGAATATATATCCAAGAATCATATCCACGAACAGCGTTGGTGCTAATCTAGCGAGCTGGCAGAAACCAGCAATCATCAACAATGGGCCTGCAAAATAATTAGAATACATAATTCAGCTGTGCGTGCAATGCTTCCTTTGGTAATCATGATGAAACCAAACTAGTAGTATAGTGAGTGAAAACGGATGAATAAGAGCAACGGTGTCATGTTCAGACTTCAGACTATACTTGGGCAGGTGAAAATTCAGTGATGCCGATTTTTACTGGAAGGTGCAGTAGTTAATACTGAATTTTCCTCCGGTACATCATGATTAGAGACAAGATGAGTCAAATAGAAATAGTCGGACACATCAGAGCGGCCATTAGTGATTTTGCATTGCCAATCGCTGTTAATTAGTAGAACGAGTAAGTTGATTCTTGATTACATTGCCCAGAACCAGCAGCTTGATGGTCGGTAAAGGATAAAAAATTTACAGCTTGATGGTTAGTACGAATCTCGCACAAACAAAACAGTGAAAGCTCTCGCATCAGAACCTGTACAGATTAACCAAAAAGAAATATGTCCATACATACGCACATACCGGCGACGATCCCGGCGTGGTAGCTGCGGCAGCGGAAGAAGTGGCCGCGGTCTCTGATCTCGCGCAGGGCGAGCAGGACGGGCCGGAGGGGCTCGGCCACGAGCGCGTTCCATATGGCCTCAAGCTCCTCCCGGCCGTGCCCGGTGATCGGCGCGTCGGTCTCCTCCGTGGGGAGCTCCTCCGGGGTGAGCTCCGTGGCCCACCACCGGCTCAGGGCCGGAGCGCTAGGCCGTGCGCTGCACAGCCTCAGCACAGCACCTCGCTGGCGATTGGTGAACCGGAGGGTGGGGGCGCAGGAGCGGCGGCTCCGCGTGGTACTGGGGGAGACGAGAGCGCCTGCCGGGCAGAGGCGGAGCGACGAGGCCACGGTCGCCGAACTTAACGCCATGGTTATAGTGACCAATGTTTTCGAGTATTGCGGTGGAGAAAAAAATGCGTTTGGCGTCGGAGCGGCCTATTAAAGGGACGAGCCGGATTCGGCCAGGAGTTCGGTCGGGTCTTTTTTTTTCTAAGTCGGGTCACCTTTTTTTTATTTTGGTCTTTTTTTAAGTCGGGTCACCTAATAAAGCCCAGAGTTCAACTCGTCGATGGTGGGCCAAAATCACTGTGCTACGAAAGTTTAGCACTATTTGATCTAGGTTTACTTTACCTAAAAAAAATATCTAGGTTTGCGTGAATGCCATGTCTGCGAAAACACTACTGTCTCCCACCGGCAGGCAAATTGGGTGTAATAAGATTTTATATCATGATATGGAGGGAGTACTAGATTACAAACGTCACTCCCATTTTTCCATATTACGGTATGTGCGCCGCTTGTCGCAACCTGTAAGTTTCTTAATTTTTTCATAGTCTCGTTTATTCACAATTTTTATCTTTTAAACCGTGTATCTAAATTCCGAATCATTTTTAGTATTGGATTTTTTACCTCGAGATATTCAAAACTAGATCTCATGTTATACGTTTTGATGAACGTTTTTCATGAGAAAACTGGATGAAAAAACCCGAGACGGAAGCATGGTTTTCCCACATTTTTTTTGTTTCTTTTTCGAAGAGGCACAGTTGTGCTTCTTGCGAAGTAAATCCGTACCTCCACAAGAATCAAATTTGTGCCTCTCACAAAAGAAAAAAAGCGTGTTTTTCTTTTCTTCTCCGGAAGCTGCCTCTCGCGGAAGCAAACTATGCCTTGACGAGAAGCAAATTTGCACTTTTTAATTCTTTTTCAAGAGGCACAGCTGTGCTTCTTGCGAAGTGCATACATGATAAGCAAATCAAAGATTTTTTTTTCTTTTCAAGAGGCACAACTCGCGGAAGTAAACTGAACCTCCACGAGAAGCAAATATGTGCCTCTCGTGGGAGTAAAAAAACGTATTTTTTATTTTTCCGGCTGTGCCTCTCCTTAAAGCAAATATGTGCCTTTCGCGGAAGCAAAGAAACATGTTTTTTTTCCTTTTTCAAGAGGCACAAAGCAAATATGTGCCTCCATGAGAAGCAAACTTATGCCTGCGGGGAATACGTGTTTATTTTTCTTTTTTGAAAGGCACAGCTACCTCTCGCGGAAGCAAATATGTGTCTCCACGAGAGGCAAATTTGTGCCTCTCATGAAAGAAAAACAAACCTTGTATTTTATTGTTCGAGAGGAAAAAAACATGTCTTTTTTTCTTTTCAAAGAGGCACGGCTATACCTTACGGAAGCAAATCTATGCCTCTTGGAAAAGAAAATAAAGAAATTTTTGCGCAAAAAAAATTCTGTTTTTTTGTCCGAAACATTGGAAAAACTGGGAAAAAACTAAGAAAAAAAGCATCTAAAGCCAGAAAAGGCGTACATAAGATAAAACAAAACCCTGAGGAAGCTCCCAAGTGGCACATTTAATATTTTTCAAATGGTGGTTACATTTTTCAATTTTTTATGTAAAGTGGTTTTTGTAATATAGATTTATTTAGAATATTTGAAAGTATAAACGAAAGTAAAAAAGAAAACAAAAAGAAAAAGAAACAAAAAATGAGGTCGTGGCCTTACACACGTCTTGGCCGGCCCATTTAGGGAGGGGCTTGACGCGAGGGCACAATAGGTCTTGCTATAAGCCACACATAGTGTTGCCTCTGGGTTCGAAAGTTTACCACCATCTGACCATCGAGCCCACTGCTACACACATAGTGCAGCACGTACCATCCCGTGGGCATGTCCTCTGTATAACCTTGGCCGTTCTCTCTTTTTTCTTCGGGTTTTCTCCTTTATCTTTATCTTTTAAAAAACATTCCCCTTTTTGTTTTCACGTTTGGTTTTTATTTTATTTTTTCTTTCATTTCCCTTTTTATTCTTTTTCCTTTTCTTTTTCCAGTTTGCGAACATCTTTCAAATGCGTGAACATTTTTGATATCATAAATATTTTTTTAAGTGTGTGAACATTTTTTAAATCATAAATGTATTTTGAAATTGTAAAAAAATTCAAATTCATTAGAATTACATTCACGACATTTTTTGAAATCCTAAATATTTTCTGGATTCATGAACATTTTTTTACAAAAATGTAATCATTTTTTAAAACTTATGAAAAAATTGAATCAACCAATATTTTTTTAAATTTAGAATAATTTGTTGAAATTCATGAACTTTTTTTTGTTAACAACTGTTTTCCAAACTTGTGAACGTTTTTGAAACTCATGAACATTGTTTGAATCGATGAAGATTTTACACAAACATTTTTTGAAGTCGTATTTTTTTTACAAATCCAGGAACATTTTTTCAAATTGTGAACATTTGTTTCGAAACTCAAGAACATGTTTTTGAATTGGAAAACATTTTTCTGAATCGACAAACATTTTTTGGAATTTGAGAACAATTTTTGAAATTCACGAACATTTTTTTGTTTTGATGAACATTTTTTAAATCACTGAACTCTTTTTCAAAATTCGGAAGAATATGATGAATCAGATCCTACAGGAGGAGGTCAGGATCTTGGCGTTCGTTGTCGATGTCCAGCGTGTGATCGTGGAGGAGCACACCCTTGTGCTCATGCTATCGACTGGTGGGTTGGAAGCTAGGGCAGCATCCATGACCATGGTGGTTGACTTAGTTGACTTTGACAAGTTGACTTGTGTTGTTTGTGTGTTTTTTGCGCATTACAGTTAGATTTGGAGATGGACTATTTGCCGAGGGGGTTCTTCCTCCTCCCACCTATTTATTGTCCCTCTCTTTTTTTCATTAATGTTTGAAGCTTTTTTTGTCCGATCTCCTTCTCTATCCAACCAAACTTGTTGATTTGTTACGGATTGAGCGAGGTGGCGGTGTTGGAAGACTCCAATTAAGTTCTGGAGATAGTCCCAACCTTGTTTGTAAAGGTTTTGGTTGCCGCCTACAAGGGCACTGCTAATGGATTCATGATACCTTGTATTATGTGAGGGCATGAGGAAAATAAGATGATCCATTGTGGTGCTTGGAGGGCATCGTGCCTCCACACCCCTTGAACGGAGACATATCTTCCCCAAAGGGGGAATTTCGGCAACACATCCTCGTCTCCGCTTGTGGTTATTTCTAACCTTTACTTTCGTTGTATAAGCTTGTTATAACTCCTTAGCTTACACTTGTTGTTGTTGTTGTTGTTGAGCTTGTCATATAGGTTATCCACCTAGTTGCATTTCTAAACAACCTATTTTATTGTTGAGCCTAAAATTTACAAAAGAAGTTAAAAATAGACAGTCGGCTATTCACCCCCTCTAGTCGACCATACCGATCATCCCTCCCCCCCCCCCCCCCCCCCGGTCCCCCACACAGTCACAACATCACCGTGGACGATGGTAGCATTTGTTGTCGCCGGTCACACTTGTCAATATACACAAATGTAGAAGTGGTCGTTGTCGCCGTGCGTTGATGGTGACACGGTCGCGTGGCGATTGTAGCACCTCCGCCGCTCCGCTCGTCGGTCCTAACTCCACACACATGTGGTTGTAGCTGCCTCAACCCCTCGCGTCCTGCTGGTCGCCCCGCACCTCGTCGCTTGTAGAGTCCACATGATAACCCGTTCATATTTGCTTAAAAGGAGAAAGATATCACGTTCGGTTTGGATACCTGGAGTCCACATGATAGTATTTCTCTGAAAATGAACACCAATTTAGCGTCGCACATAAGAATATAATGAATGATGGCATTTTTTTAGTATGTTGTACCTTTGGGAGGTACATGAAATGGAGAGAAGTGTTCTAATGCGTGATTCGGGACCGTGATGTCATGTGCAGAGCCCGACAACCCGCAACCACAAAAATAAACCTCATGTCAAAGCCGCATATCGCAAGCACATTCTCGAGATGCAATGCCACGCCGACATCTATGGTTAACCGCGACATCTGCATGCACTGTAACTGGCACATGTGATCCATCCACGACACCAATAGCGTCTTTAATGAGGCCAACAATGTTCTTCTTGAGTCTTCTGATGCCCATAGCTAAAAGTAGGATCTCTCTCAGTTCTTGTTTACTAGTAGCAACAAGCAAATACAAAACGGGCTGAGCGGAGTCGCCGAAAATTCACGGACATGGTAGCCGCTCTGCTCGCCTCACCACACGAATGGTATGCCGAGATCTAAGGATGTCCCATTTGTCCAAGCAAAGACCATGTCGAAACCAAATCCGGACGACCCGGTGGCGGTACACCGGTGTAAAGTCGTAATTGCTGCTTATTTTCCCTCGTTTAACTAACAACAATCTCATTCGATCATAATTTGCTGTAGCAAAGATGATGCGCGCAAGGGAATGGTTTAGACCACGGTTAAAAAACGCTAGACGCTCCATCGTGAACACTCGACATACTACGGCTTCCGGCACCTTTTTTTTTCGCTCGTCGACTCGTCGTAAATGATGCGAACCTTGCGCCCCAGCCCCTAGGTCCAATCGAGCGACAGGCGCTCGTCCCTTCGTCACGAAGCAAAGCGAGTAGTAAAATCCCCGTGTTTGATCATACACCAGTGTCAATAGCCTCCCGGTTGCCGCGGTCGAACCAACCCGCACAACGACCATCGAACCGGCGGGATCAGCACGGGAACGACAGCAAACCGAGACGCAGCTCGGCCACGAGGCACGTGCACGGAGCACGCAGACCAATCCTCCTCCAAAAATATTTTAAACCCCGAGAAACTTCGAACCACAGAACGAGAATCGATCCGTCGCCCCCCCAAAACGGCAAGACCCACCCACACCCACCGCCGCCCGTCTCCCAGCGGCCCCCACACCTCTCCCTGCCCCACCCGCCAGCGACCAAACTCCCAAACCCCAAACCCCACCCCAGCTCACCGCCCGCACGCCATCCCATCCCATTCCATCCCATCCCCCCTACCTGGCGAAAGCGGAAGAAAAAACAGTTTTCTCGCCGGTCGGTCGCCTGCCGAGATCTCCATCCCACTCAACCCATCCCCAAACGGGCATCGCTTTCCGTCCCTCTCCCGATTTCCGCTCCCCGGTCTCCACATTTCTCCGCCTATTTTTTTCCCTTCCCCGTGGTCTTTCAAACTCCTCGCCTCTCCCCAGCCAGTCCAGCCCACGTCGGCAGCGCCGCCCAGCCAAGCAGGCGCCACTTGGACTCCCCGCCCGCTCCCCGTCCCGCGCCGGCGTCGCCCCAGCCCGTGGCGGGCCCCGCCAGCTGGAGCGCCTCGGCCGTTTCGCTTTCGCTCGCGTGCCGCCCCTGCCTGCCCCCAGATGCGCGTTGGCCTGCGGAGGGGGAGGAGGATAGCGTGGCGGTAGGGGAGGAGTCGTCGGAGGAGGCGGCGGAATGGGGTTCTGGATGGGCTTGGCGATGGGGGTCGCCGCCGGCGTCGCGCTCATCGTCGCCTTCGCCCGCTGCGAGAACTCCCGCGGCGCCCGCCGCCGGAAGCTGGTAAGCCCGCGCGCCCCCCTTCCCCCCTCTCGTCCTCGAATCTCGTCGATGCGCCTCTGTTGCGTTACGTGGGCAGGGGATTGCGGGTGCTCGGGGTCGGGGATTGGGGGAGGAATACAGCGTGGCGTACGAGCCGAAGCGGGCCCGAATCTGTTCTTGCCTTTTGCGGTGGGGCTGTTCAACTGTTGCCTTCGCGTTAGGTAGCCGGCGCTCCGCATCATCATCCCTGTGTGTCGCCTGGCTTAACTGCGACTGCGTCGGTGTCGGCATAGGTTTTGGCTTATGTGGGTCGCAACTCGCTACCACGCTCTGCTCGCGGCTTGTTACAATCGTACAGTAGCATTTTATTTTGTCACATACTCCTGCTACATTAGCTTGTAAAGGGAAGTACTACTCATTTTGGGGCCCTCGATTTTCCCCAGCAGATAAGCTCAATGGCAAGTGCTTCTAGTCATGCCATATGGTTCTTCTAGTTGCAGTGCTGGCCACTCCCTTTCACCGTGCATATGACAGTTAAACCAGACCAGTTTTAGTCCATGGGGTCACTTCTGTATCACCTTTTATGCTGTTGTTGAAGAAATTGCATGTTCTGTTAATAGAGAAGGCGTTGGCGCCCGAATTTGGGCACAGTACTTGAACCCAGGTAGTGGAATGTCCACCCACTTGCACTTCCCCACCCAGCTGAGATAGGCCTTCATGTCCATCTTGAACTTGGAACCCTTCATTCTGTGACTGAATCCCCGGGTTGCAGCCATACCTGAATTAACAGGAATTTTCGCTGGTTATTGTGCAGGCTGCCACGGTTGCCACTTTCTCTAAAATGACGGTTGAAGATTCACGCAAGTTACTTCCAGGTACCCTGTACCCATCCTGGGTTGTTTTCTCTACGCAGCAAAAGGTATACACACTTCTTTAGCAATCTCTGGTTAGCTCTCCTTCACACTATAGGTGAATGATCATGTATTCATGCGCGCAATTATGCAGTTAAAATGGCTTAATGAGGAGCTCAACAAAATATGGCCCTTTGTGAATGAGGTACGCATGCATCTCATCCCATGTATCATGGAACCGTCACCAGAATTCTTTCTATTTTACATTTTGTAAACACCCTCTTCTGAGCATCTTCTTCTCTGGTCATCTGTTGTTGCAGGCAGCATCAGAACTCATCAAAGCCTCTGTTGAGCCTGTTCTTGAACAATATAGGCCAGTGGTCTTTGCTGCCCTCACGTTCTCAAAACTCACTCTTGGTACTGTTGCACCGCAGTTTACTGGTACGTATATTCAAACTACCTCTAACTGTTTCCTCGATTCTTGATGACATTGAACTCACTCTTTATCGTTGCCAATGTTTTCATCGTGCATGAATTTTGTTGACCAAATTTTTCATGCTTTACAAAAATAGTATGACACCAGCAAAGGAGACATTAACCCCTTAAGTCTTCTGTTGCTGCATATTAGATTGTATACATGGTGTTTGCCCATACTTCGGAATAGTAGTAAAACGGTTTTGAGGCCTTGAGGGTGTGGATGAATACTATTTTGGATGCACAAGACTCTATCAATAAATAAATTTCATCCTAATGGAAATAAGGTTTTTTAATGATCTTTATACTGTTCATTTGAGGTGCTCCACTCCACGTATCCATTGAAAATGCTACTTTCTGTAAAAAAGAAGTAGTTATATTGTGATGAGTTTGAAGTAGTTCCATCAGTTCTGTGGTGCTTCATTTTAGTTTCATTTCATCTAGCCTGACCCAGTGTACCCAACTCATCTTGGTGCAGGTATTTCGATCATTGAGAGTAATGAAGAAGGTATTGTTATGGAGCTAGAGATGAATTGGGATGCCAATCCAAGTATCATATTGGATGTAAAAACTAGACTTGGGGTGGGATTACCAATACAGGTGATCTATTTCATGTCTTTGTCTTTGGTCATGTTGTATGAAACTATGAATTGATGGAATATGCGCACTGAATCATAATCACTGAACTGACATTTTATTTTTAGACCAATTAAATTATGAATAGTCGTCTTATACATATCTAACAAGTAAGAAGTAGTCAAGTAGGTAAAAGGTTGTTAATCAGATTCTACTCTGGTTTACTCTTGATCGACCAAGGGGGTCGTATGGTGTTAGTTCATCAGCCAACTCATTAGTTTCTGCAGTGCAAAATTTTACGTGTAATTTGTGCATGACATGCAAACATTTACATGCAATTTGTGCATGACATTTTGAGTTGCGAGGGTTCATGTGCTTCGGTTGGATAGTGATAGTGTTAATCCTTAAAACTTCAACCAATTACCATATCATGTATTGCATACACCAAAATGAACCTTATCACTTCTTCCATAGTTCTAAGATTCTCCTGCCATATAGGTGAAGGACATCGGCTTCACGGGAGTTTTCCGCTTGATTTTCAAACCGCTGGTTGAACAACTGCCTTGCTTTGGAGCTGTTTGTTTTTCTCTAAGACAGAAGGTTAATTTGTTCCCCATCATTGTTTTTCTCTCGTTGCCGTAGCTATTTCTTCGTTTGCCTCCTTACTATTTTTTCTCTCCTATAAAATTGTTAGAAAAAACTGGATTTCAAACTGAAGGTCATTGGTGGCGATATTTCTGCTATTCCTGGAATTTCAGCTGCTCTTGAGGTTTGGCTATACGCTTGTGTTTCATAGCAGAGAGTTGGAATTTGCACATCCTATTGTCGAGTTTGTTGATGCAATATCCTTAATCCTTTTACAGGAAACTATAAAAAATGCTATTGAAGACTCAATAACATGGCCAGTAAGGAAAGTCATTCCTATAGTACCTGGGGACTACAGGTGAGTACTAGTTAATTCCTGGTTACATAATAGTACATTTAAAGAAAATCAGTGTCACTAAATCACAGTGGAATGACTATAATGATTGTGTACCAGTGATCTGGAGCTGAAGCCTGTGGGTACATTGGAAGTCAAGCTTGTGCAAGCTAGAGATTTGACAAACAAGGATCTGATAGGAAAATCGGATCCTTTTGCCACTTTATATATCCGACCATTGCCAGACAAAACAAAGAGAAGTAAAACAATTGTAAGTCTACTAAATCCATTCCTTGGTTGGGCGCTTTGCCTTTTTGGGATTCCTACTAACTTTTGTCATCAACTTCACAGAACAATGATCTCAATCCCATTTGGAATGAACACTTTGAGTTTATTGTTGAAGATGCTGATACTCAGAGCGTGACAGTCAAGATTTATGATGATGATGGTATTCAGGAATCTGATCTGATTGGCTGTGCTCAAGTTAGCCTGAAGGATCTTCAACCTGGCAAAGTGAAGGATGTCTGGCTGAAGCTTGTAAAAGATTTGGAGATTCAAAGAGACAGGAAAGATCGTGGTCAGGTGAGCCCAGTTCTCCTGGAGAAAACTTTTTTTGCTTTCCTGGAATCTGAATTGATTGACCCTCAAAATAGCTTTAGCTTTCCATATTATCATTTTTCATGGGGCATATTGCAAAATTGGGTACATAACCTTCTTGTTTCGTTGTAACCTTTTGTTTGGCATGACCCCAACAGGTGCACCTTGAGCTAGTCTATTATCCATATAACATGAAGGATGAGACTCCAAATCCTTTTAAACAACATTTTTCGATGACTTCCTTAGAGAGGACAATGACAACTAATGGAAATGGATCAGCGAGCAAAGATTATGGCAGGTTGTCATCAAGGAAGAGAAAGGAAATTATCCTGCGAGGGGTTCTCCAAGTAACTGTGATATCTGGTGAAGATCTGCCAGCAATGGATATGAATGGGAAGTCTGACCCATATGTTGTAGTTTCTCTCAAGAAAACAAAAACCAAGCACAAGACAAGGGTAATTTCTTTCAGATATACATCATTGCCAGTTTTAAAGTAGTATAATATCATAGTGTTAATTTTCAATGATTTTGCAATGTTGGTCTCTGTTAGCTATATAATGTGTTACCATTAAGAATTTGCTCTAGTTAAAGCATGTCTTCACTGTTCCTGTCATGTGCTGACCGCAGGTTGTGAATGAAAGCTTGAACCCAGTCTGGAATCAAACTTTTGACTTTGTTGTCGAAGATGGCTTACATGACATGCTCATGCTGGAAGTTTATGATCACGACACTTTCAGCAGAGTAAGTTCAATCAAAGCTTTTATCATAGTGCTGTCCGGGGTAATTAATCAACTGCGATATGGTCTCATGTTTGCATGTCAAACTATGTTTTTCTGTAGGATTACATGGGACGGTGCATCCTGACCTTAACCAAGGTTTTGATCGAAGAAGATTACACCGACAGCTTCCCATTGCAGGGAGCAAAGACCGGGAGGCTGAAGTTGCATCTGAAGTGGTCGCCACAATCAATCATGCGTGATTCGGGCGAAGCAGCTTAACTTTCAGACCATCCTTAGTGTGCGCGCACATATGTGTGCCTCTGGTTTCAGTGGGTGGATATTGGGCTGACTGTTGGCCATGGTTGGCTTTCTTTTCTGAAAACAAGCTGGGGTTCGGTCATCATTTTTCAGGTGTAAATTGTCTCCATCGTTTCGTCGCGGCAGAGTCATGGTGTCGATAGATTGAATTCTGCAATGGCAGTGACAGTGACCAAACCGTGTTTAATTTCCTTGTAACGGCATGCTTCAAGGCGTGTCTGTAAATGCAGTAGAAACAAATTCAACTCTCGGGAGCAATCGTGGATGCTTTATCACTCTCATGAGGATCGACCCTTGTTCCTAGATGCAAAATCATGCCATGTTTTCTGTGCCGGATCGTGGTTTGTAGAAAGGCTGTCGATTGGCTCATAGCTGCTCTCGTTGTCTGAAGTTAACATGCTGAAAGGATACAGTTAAGATCACTGTCATTCCTAGAGGCAAGAAATAGTAAGCATTAGTGCAGCGGATACTCCTATGATATAGTGACAGGATCTTTTGTTAAAAGAAAAGAAAAAACTAACGGAATCTAAAGGAGAATCTGTACTAGCTTGTACTACTAGGATGAAACAAAGCGCCGGAGACCTCCCGCTCCTTTCAGTTTGAGACCACCAACGAACGGCCGCTGCAAACGCAATAGAGTAATCTCTGGACGGAGCTTTGGTCAACGGACTCGTTGTACCGAACACCAAAAATGTTTGTTTGTAAACATCCCATTACGGCCAAGGCGCCACAAGGGATCAGCGCACGGGCATCCCAGGGTTTCCTCCTTGGGAAGATGCGCTCTGCGGCTTTGGACGCTACCGCACGAGCATCCTCGTTCCTTCCTTCCATCGCTAGCTAGAGATAGACTGATTTGTAACCCTAAGCAAGCAACATATTCCCTCCGCCCTGACATGTTATTATTATCTGAGCAGTCACGAATCAGTATGGGCTTTGGTAGCGGATGCAGCGCGTTATACAATGCCCTCAGAGAGGAGACAAAAACATACGCAGGGGAATGAACGAATTTGAGTGAGAGGACGGACAAGAGTACTTTGCACAAACCCAAAGTTGTCAGGGTACCTCCAACGCGGATCACCAAATCACCCGCAATTGTCTCGACTGAATGGTTTGGATACTTCTGATCATCCAACCGTGGTCGCCCTATTTATCCGGATTGGTCAGAATATCAGAAATCCGACAAACCGGCATCAAACTAGGAGGTTTGGAGAAGTTCAGACTCCGACAATATGGACCCATCCAAAACCCCTCTCTCCGCATCCGCTCCTACTTGACCGCATTCACTAGGTCTGGAAATAGCTGCAAATGTCTCCGTCGACTTTGATGGGAATAGTACCACCAGAGGTGAAACTCTCTACCCACCTATGCCATTTTGGCGAGAACCCCCATGCGAAGAGTTTGCATAAGAAATGACAACTTGGCCTTATTGTATGATTTTCAAAGTCAAATTTTAAGATAGCTCCACTCAACCTTTTCCGTTGAAGCTCATGTAAGGTTTCATGCAACAGAACAACATCATCTTGTTGAACCATGAACCAGGCCTGAGCGTTGGTACCATTTGATTGTTTTCCTCACGCAATACACGGGCAATATGCTCACTTAACTGGCCTTTTTGCTCAATCTCATAAGCAGATAGAGATGGCACCTCCGTGTTCTTATTTTAGTTCTTTTTTGTATATATGCCGACGGTGTGTTTAGCCCATCCGCAAAGGAATCGTCACAAGGCGGGGATTCTGTAATTTCATCGTTGGATCAAGGCGTATTGTCCCAGGTTTTGACCTCACCCAAACTTTCCCTGGTAAGCCATCCCAGCTCGAATTTGACCAGTGCCTGGTTACTACTGTATTTGGAACGGTGTCAAGATCGGCTAGCAATGGAGCATGGTCCAATAGTCATACCCACATGAAAATTGGTCAAGGGCATGTGTTTGGAAATTCCATTTGATTCGGTCATCAAATATGGCCACGAAGTCCTCCGCCTTCATGCATTACACTACTATATAGTACTGTAGTTTGTTATTATTAATTGAGCAGTCATCAGGAATCGGTCCGGGCTAGTAGATTGGTAGTGGACACGACGCGTTAACAATGCCTAGGAGAGGAGACAAAAACATACTCTACGTAGGGGAATGAACGACGAATGTGAGTGACACGACGGGCGAAAGTACTTTGCTGCTTTGCCCGTGTCGTTAACCGGCGATCTACACGCACAAACCCAAGTCCAAATTCCTAAACCGTGTGGATTCGCTGGACTCTTGTTGGATCGTTGTCGTGTCTGTGCGTGTGCTCCACCTGGAGTGCCGTACTGCGGCGCACAAGGTGTATCGTCCAGAGGCCTGGGGACGGCGGTGCTGCCGTCGAGTAAACGAACTTGACGCATCTTTGCAGGCTCACGCGCCCCACGTTTCCTCGATTTTGGAAGTGTTACTTTGAGCACATAAAATTCTCTCCAGAGCATACCCGGACTTTGCAAATTCGTCCCCTCAAACGCAACTATGTTGATGCATTACACACATTGTTGGGCTACTCCATCACTATTAACATATCATCGTACTATCAAAATTTAGCATGTTTGGCTATAGTGGAGATCATACACGGCTGCCCTTGCCCTTCCCGACGCCCTTGCCGCCCTTCTTGCGGAAGTACCGGTCGAATACGCAGTAGGGATCAAGCCAATCTACTCGTCACCAGAGCTGTCCTCACCATCGCTGTCCTCTTTCGGTGGCAGTCTGGCCATGACATGGACCGTCCGATTCTGCTCTCGGGCGAGGGCACGCGTGTTCTTCCGCTGTCGTTTCTTCACAACGCGAGCGTGGATGGCTTCCTCCTCTGCGGCCCCCGTGCCGCCGCATCAGCCGCCGCCATTTCGGCCTCGATACGAGCCTCGGCGGGCCTTATCCTCTCCTTCCCACGGCGGACACACCGGTCCCGATGGAACTCATAGTCCGCCCGACCAGTGATGGGGAAAGAGTGATTTTCCGGCTGCCGGGACCACGATGATCCAGCTCCAGAGGACCCGAGCATCCGTTGAGCCGACGCTATGGAGTCGCGCCAGACAGATTCTGCCGTCGGCCGGGCACTGTCCTCCCACGAACGGCAGAGTGCAATGCAGACCGTCATTGCCTCCTCCAAACCCGCACGGAGTAATACCCCAGTCGACGGATCTGGATTGGTCAGAGTCAGATCTGCTGCCCGCCATGCTGGAGATAGTCGGAGGTAAGCTTGGGTGGCGGAGTGAGTGGAGGGGAGTGGAGCGAGCGGATAGGGATGAATATATGTGGGGTCAGGTGGACCAGCGTGAGTTGCGTCCGACGTGACTGACGCGCCCGGGCGCGCCCCATATTCGCCCTATGTTTAGACTGAATAAGAGGGGTGCTGGTCATCCCGGTTGTTTGCGGTCCATTTGAAACGCTCGTCTAGGTCAAAATTTCGTGACCTATCGGTAACCAAAAGACCATTGATATTTTTCCTTTGCAATTGCAAAGATGACGACACATGAATGCATATGCATCATCACTTCCAGTAATAACACAAATACACGCCCATGAAAGTGCGTCTCCTAATCACCGCTAAAATTGACAGGGATTCTCATCGGACGTATCGTCTGAGTGTGTGTCTATGTGAACTCTGTCATTTGAACTCTAGTGAACACGACTCTACAATCTCACCAAGAGGTAGTTCTTCTCAGCAAGGGTACCGTATTTGCTTTCAAGCAATGCTGCACCCGTGTCCGATGTGGAATTGCTAGGCATCTACCACTAGCCTTTGGTTATCACCGCACTCTCATCAGCACACATGTTCACACATGGGGTGGCAAATCACCCCCTACCATGCAAAATTGACAAATTTAATCTGTGGATGAAATCAAATCACAAAATGAACTGCTCGTAAAACTATTTCACGCGGCTGACCTTTTTGTATGACGTCCGACACAAAGGCATCACATTACATTGTGCAACGCCTCACAGATAGGCGCTACACGCCTGACCAACGTTGCACCCAAAACTGCCTAAAAATTGCTAAGTCATTGTGCAGAGCCTACGAGCTAGACACTGCACTGTATAGTGTGGCGCCTAGCTCTCAGGCGCTGCATTAGTGGTTGCACTACAAAATGAAGCAACCATTAATGCAACGCCTAGAAGCTAGGCGCTACACTGTATAGTGTGGCACCTAGCTCTCAGGCGCTGCACACTGACTTAGTAATTTTCGGATCACATGGGTGCGACGCTGGCCAGACGTGTAGCGCATATCTGCGAGGCGTTGCACAGTGTAGTGTGACGCCTTCGTGTCGGGCGTCACACAAAAAGGTTAGCCGCGTGAAATAGTTTCACGGATAGTTCATTCTGTGATTTGATTTCGTTCATAAGTCAAATTTGTCAATTTTGCCCCCCTACCCTATCACCGGATGCGTTTTTTCACCGCACTCCGCTTGCGCCATGCCACTTTGGTCTCCCGTATCTATGTACCTCCGTCCACGTCCCGATCGGGCCGAGACATCTGTCGGCGTTCTCCAGGCAGAGCGCGGACAAGAGCAGTGGTAAACCGCCTTACTTTCTCCAGGCCACACGATGCTGATTTCACTTATTTTTCACCAGTAGCCTCCCGGAATATTCAGCCGGATTCCGACTGCAAATCACACCATCAGTGACGGAAGTTGCCTCCAAATTGCCAAAGGACGCAAAACCGAGTTTGTCGCTGGCGCAATTGATTAACGCCCAAGTTGGCACAAGAGCCACGCCGAACAGAGGGACGAAACCTGGCAAACAAAACCGGTTGCCTCGGACCGGCCGGGCACCGTGTGACGGACGGACGGACGCCCAATGGGACACCTCCGGCCACCTTGTAGAGACCGTGCCCGTGCCCGTGCCCTCCATCTGGCCTGGCCGTGCCAGCCACCGTCCAGACCACCCCCGCACAGCACAGCTCCCATCACTTGTCCCGTACCTCGCCGGAGGTGCACACGCTTCTCCGATCACGCCCGTGGTGGTGTGCTGGAATCACTCACTCTCCACGCCCGACGCCGGACGCTATTTTTTTTGTCCGAGAAACACAGTACAGACGCGGACGCCGACGCCGGACGTTACCTCGTCCCGTGCCTTTCACCTTCCCCTCCCCGTGCAACTCGCGCGCCCCACCCCGTTGCGTGCAGCTCATTTTGGCTCGGCCGCACATGGGGCCGGGCGTAGCTAGGCTAGGCTGGGCCGTCGATGGAGCGGACGATGCGAGGGCGCTCCACGTGTCGCCACGATGCGTCAAGCCATGTCCTTCCTGCGTGCTGCTGCGCGGCGGGGCCCCGGTGCATGTGACCGGGGGCGTGGGCCCGCAGGTCAGGCCTCGGGACGGAGCACGCGGGCGGGGGGGCGATCGAGAGGCCAGGATCGCGCGGGCTCGATCGGATGACGGGATGAGCCTCGGCCCGGCCTCCCAGGCCGCTCATCCTATATCCTCTCCCCCCTCGCCCGCGTTCCAGTCCAGCTCCCCTGCTTCTTCCTCCTCTGTCTCTTCTCCGTCCGTCCGTCCCTTGCACCGTTGCACCTCGGCCTTGGCTCATCTTAAACCCCTCCTCCGTTATCGTCTGTGTGCTCCGTCGGAGTAGAGGAGGGGCGCTCTGAGGGAGGGTGGGAGGGCGGCAATGGCCCCCAAGCACGCCGGCCGTGGCAAGGGCCGGGGCGGCGGCGGCAAGGGCGACCGCAAGAAGAAGGAGGAGAAAGGTACAGATACACCGACGGGATAACTTATCTCTGCGTGCCCGTGCATCGTTGCGCCGTCCATATTCGTCGCCGCCGTCGAGTTCGTCCTCGGCAGCATTGAATTCATGAATTGCTGTTTCTGACGGTGCCGTATGCCCATATTTGTTCCATCGCTTTACGATTTTGCGCTCGCATAAAAGGTAAAAGAGACGGGCAATTTAGCAGTACGCAGAAGCAAACAGTAATCCTGTCTGTTCTTTGCTCATCTTTTGCTTTTCCAAATCGCTTCCTTCGATTCCTGGTTATGCTTTGCGCTGAATTGAGGGATACGCCGCCCGGCCCCTTTTCCCGCTCATGATTAGTTTTCGCCGCGCCCGATGCCCGTCCCTCTTTTTTTACATCTTCAGCTTCGGATCACGATGCCGGTTCCGTTTCTTGGTGCAACCGCGCGCCGTGGGGGCGACGTCAGTTGGGTCATGCGGTTCGCGGGCGCGCAGTGAATTGCGCTCGCGCGGCCGGCCGGCCGTGGAGGCTCCTCCGACCTCTGACGACCGCTATAATTCCAAGCATTCTTGTTGTTGCTGTTGGTGTTGGTGCTGGCGATGTCTGAAACTCTCCGTCTCCTCGTGTGTTTTGCAGTGGTGCCGAGCGTGGTGGACGTCGCGGTCACCACCCCCTACGAGTCCCAGGTGACACTCAAGGTATGTACTGCCATGGCTTCTTCTCCCACGCAGAAAGGACAGTGAACAGGACAAACACGGGCTGAATATTTCCCAGCTGATTTTGGCTGACATGTCTCTGATTCCGAGCACACCGATGCTTACAAATCTCTCTGCAGCAATCTCCATGCCCAGATGCTCCCTCCCTCCCTCCCAGTATTGTTCTGTAGTTTAGGCCTTCTCTATAAGAAAAGATAGCATTGTTTACACCTGACCTCACACTGCGTATCCAGCAACAGAAGAGCAACAGTGCATAATAACTCGAGAAATAAGTATGGTTTTTGTTCTCACTTGTGTTGGCGCGCGCGTGTGTGCAGGGGATATCGACGGATCGCGTGCTGGACGTGCGGAAGCTGCTGGCGTCGAACGTGGAGACGTGCCACCTCACAAACTACTCACTCTCCCATGTGGTAATGCTCCCTTGGCTTCACTTGTCTCCTCCCTTTCCCTTCCACTGCTAGCTCTGGACGGCCAAAATTCACTCGTTTGCAGGCTGTACTAGCTAGCTGTAGGCGCTGCTCCAACATTTTTGGCAGCAAGCTGCACTGCTAAGCAAATTAATTAGCCGCAGCTTCTTCAATTGTACCATTATTTACTTAGATACCTACTTTTGGGACGCAATGTCGGCTTGATTTTGCATGCCTAACGGTGGTGCATTTGTGTTTTTGCAGGTGCGTGGGCAGCGGCTGGACGACGGCGTGGAGGTCGTGGCGCTGAAGCCGTGCGCGCTCACCATCGCGGAAGGTAGGTGGCTGCCGGACCAAACAATCTACTACCTGCTGCACGCTGTTTTGATCTTCAGAAACAGACACCAGCAGAGTAGTGGTGAACTGAATGCACGCTGCTGCTGTTTGTTTCTTGTTCCTTTATGTTCCTTTTGGTCTGGCGCTGTCGAAAGGCGTCACATGGACTCGCGCTCGATCCGGCGGCTTGCACGCACGTACGTAGCTGGCTGGCTGGCGTTACTACAGCAGGAGCACACACGTGAATGCTTGTGCGGAAGAAGAGTGCAACGGTGCAAGCGGACAGACATACGTAGGCACTGTTGGTGCTTGCCGCCATGGACGTAGCGTCTAGAGGCTCGTATGTACGTACCGCATGTGGTGTGTCTGTCGTAGAGCCACGGTCCGTCGCCGATCAGCCAACGGGCATGTGTCTTTTGCCGCACATGCGTGCGAGCAGGACACAGAAAGCCCGAGCCGGTTTTGCTGGATCGTGTAGGGTTTGACTCGCCGGTACATCCAATCTTACCTCACATTCCACTGGAAAAAGGTCGGCCGGTGCATTGCCGGCGCCGCGCGTGTCGTCTCGTCTCGTCTGCATGCCTCTCTCGGCAGCCAGGGGAGGTCATTGCCATCGCGGTGCCGCCCTCTCGAGCTCCCACTGGGGCGGCTACGCACGGGGGTCGGGAGAGCCATTTTTCCACCACACCAGCCAAAGCCAGTCGTGAGATGCTAGCTTTTTCTTCACCGGCGTCCCTTTCCGGCCGCCCCCCATGGCGTCACGGCGCACGGAGGGGAAGCTCCCTGATAGCTTCGGGAGTGCACTCGATGCCGATCGAGTTCACGTACGGTACAGTGGTTGGACGGCGCGCGGTTGTTGTTAAGTGGTCTGACCAGCATAGTACTTAACGCCTGTTTAGTGTGCTCATTGGTTTGGTTGGTTGGTCAAAAACGCCTTCGCCTCCTTTTCCCCATCAGCGAGAGCGACCGGTAGTAGCACGTAGTGCATGAGGTGCTGCCGTCAAGTGCCGATTAGTTTGGGGGCGGCGTTTGGACGCACTGGCGAGGGGCATATTTTCCACCTGATGCCAAGTCCACCTTCTCTTAAGCAGCAGCACACTGATCAGGCACAGTATCTGACGCTAGCATCATCATATAGGAGTAGTATATACTATCTGGAGTAGAAAATGCAACTTTGTGCAGCTCCTTGCCCATCAGGGATATCTGGCCGTGCCTTCTCTTTTCTTGAAAAACAAAGGAGGCATCTGGTTGTTGTCAATGCCCGGCGTTGGTGCGCGCAGGACAAAGCTGGGCGGCTCTTGGAATCAGCGGTCGCTGTGTTGGACTGTTAGCTCCAGTGGCCACTAGTTAATCTTAATCCGGTGGGACCGCACCTGTAATGACTCGGCAAGCTTACTCCGTCAGCGGTTAAAAATTGATGTGTTTTTATTCATTTTTTTGTTGTTTAAAATTTGTTGACTCAGCTGGGCGTGCTTTTTTTTTTTGTTTTGCGACGAACAATGCTGATGTTTCCTTACAGAACACCGCACATTTTACCAGATTTTCTACTTCTATGCAATTTGGTATTTGTTTAACGTAATACTCCCTTGATTCATAATAAGTGTCGCAGTTTTGAACTAAGGTTGAACTAATCTTAGTTCAAAACGTGACACTTATTTTGAATCGGAGGGAGTACTATTTTTTTTGAGTTTTTGTTTGAAACTTCAGCTTTTTTTAAGGGTGTGGCTAGGTCTCAGTTGACAGAGATTTAACTAAGTCTAACATATCATGCAAGAGAGAAAATAAAATAAGCAGAAAAGAAAATTCTGCACGGATCTCAATGTAAAATATAATGGATATAGCATCGACTAAGAATTAGCAAGTCTGTTTTTTAAAAGTTTTTTTGGAGCTTCCCTTAGCACTTTTTTTAACACTGCTACAGTAGCAACTTCCATTTTATCCCGAAACCATTTCAAGAATAGGAAAAAAACAACATTAGCCAGTTTTGGGCTCGGATACCAACCTAGCCCAGCCCAAACGTAGCTATTCCTCTACTGGGCCTTTTGTACTGACCGGGCCCAACAACGGCTTTCCTTCTTCTGTGCAGAGGAGTACGCGACGGAGGAGGCCGCGGTGGCGCACGTCCGCCGGCTGCTGGACATCGTCGCCTGCACCACCGCCTTCGCCAAGGCCAAGCAGCACAAGTCGTCGTCCAAGCACGCGCAGCGCCCCGCCACGCCCCCGTCTCCCCCGCCCGCGCCCGCCTCCGCCCCCGGGGCCAATGGCGCCGGCGCCGGCGAGGCGCCCGCGATATCGGAGGCGCACGACATGCAGGCCATCGGCCCGCCGCCCAAGCTCGGCGAGTTCTACGACTTCTTCTCCTTCGCCCACCTCACCCCGCCCCTCCACTGTAAGCCGCATTCTGCTCAGTCGTCGATTCTCGCATGGAGCCTGCTTGTGCGTGGGGGACAGATTCACTGACGCGTGCTCCGATCCGGTGTGCAGTTATCAGGAGGAAGGAGAGGAATGGCGCTGCCCAGGACGGCGATTACTTCGAAATCGAGGTGTGTGATCTCTCTCTCGCTTCCTCTCTGAAATCACTAGAGCTCGTTGATTGGCCCTGCAAATTGCCCCAACAATTCTGCACTTGGCAACTCCATTGTGGCCATACTACAACTCGCTGAAAGGATTCTGATATGTGCCCCAGGTGAAGGTTTGCAACGGGAAGCTTCTACACATAGTTGCTTCGGTCAAGGGATTCTACCTGGTGGGGAAGCGGCACACCGTAAGCCGATCCTTGGTGGACCTGCTACAGCCGCTCAGCAGTGGATTTGCCAATGTTAGTAGGCGCGATTCCACACGATTATTGCATGCTTCGTTTCTATCCTTATCTATAATTTTTGCCGACTACACTTGGGTACCCTACATTACAAGCATCGTCCGATTATCTGATTATCTGATATTGGTAGCTATTATTCATGTCATGCAGGCTTACGAGGCACTGATGAAAGCTTTTGTGGATCACAACAAGGTGATTGTCGTAAATACTTTCCTTTTACTTGGTTGTGCACTTGTACTGAAGATTGAATCAATGCTTAAATCTGTCGAGATTTTAATGGTGATAAATTTCTTGCATCCTTAGTTTGGGAATCTACCATTCGGCTTTCGTGCAAACACATGGCTTGTTCCTCCGATATATGTGGACTCTGCTACAAAGTGCCCAGCTTTGCCGGCTGAGGATGAGAACTGGGGTGGCAATGGAGGTGGCTGCGGACGAGATGGAAAACATGACCGGAGACGGTGGGCAAGAGAATTTTCTATTTTGGCTAGAATGCCATCCAAGACCGAGGAAGAGAGGGTGATCAGAGACCGGAAGGCTTTCCTTTTACACAACTTGTTTGTAGATACTGCGATTTTCAGAGCTGCGTCGACAATACGGCGGCTGGTTGATACTAGTCCACAAACTGGTCCGGATGGTTCGTTAGTATTTGAGGAACGTGTTGGGGACCTGCATATAACTGTAAAGAAGGATGAGGCTGATGCTAGTTTGAAGTTGGACGACAAAGTTGACGGAGTTGCCATCTACCAGACGGATGCTATGGATATATCACAAAGAAATCTTCTGAAAGGTTTAACTTCTGATGAGAGTGTCGTTGCTAAGGTGATTGCTTGCTACCTTTATGATTTACACACTTAAACTGTGTGCTCTAATATTGACTGCTAAGTTCTGTCATCTTGACTTCCATGCAGGACTCTTCCACGCTAGGTGTGGTGATTGTTAAGCATTGCGGATATACGGCAACAGTGAAGGTTTCGGGACGCACAAAGAACAGCAGCGATGGCAAACAAACCAGTGATATCTCTGATCATCTTGATGAAATACCTAACATCGATGTGGATGATCATCCTGATGGAGGTTCTAATGCCTTGAATCCTCACAGGTTTGATATTTTTTTCTTACTTACATGCTTGCTTAGTGATAGGCTGATAGCTTCAAGATTTTATTCACATACTTGCTCATCACTAGAGGAATTTTCCACATTCCACACTCAGTGTTGTTTAACAAACCTTGTTCTCTCTGTGTGTTCTTTTTTCAGTCTAAGAATACCACTGCCGAAAGTTATCAACCCAGAAATCGCTGCCAGTAACCAGCACCTTGCATCTAAACCACATGTTGATAATTATGCGAGGAAACTAGCATGTACAGTACTTGAAACCAGCTTGAGGAAGCTGGAGAACACCCCGAACAAAAATCCTAGACGTATCAGGTGGGAACTTGGGTCCTCCTGGCTCCAGCACTTGCAGAAAAAAGATGCTTCCGTTTCTGAGGACAGTGAGAAGAATGCAAAAAAATCTGAAAAAGATTCATCTGTCAAAGGTCTCGGCAAGCACTTTGAACAATTAAGAAAAATTAATAAGAAAGAAAGCACTATTGAAGATGCTAAGACTGTTAAGGAAGAATCTGATAGCAACTGCCTGCTGACAAATGGTACGGAAAAGTCTGAAAATGTAGTATTTACTGAAATAAGGAACCTGATTACAGAGGATGCTTTCTGCCGCTTGAAGAGTTTGGAAGCTGGCCTTCATCAAAAGGTGATTTAACTATACGATTCCACCCTTGTTTTAGAATTTCCAAGTGCCATCAGTTGACATGTTCTGTCTTAAAAGAATTAAATTTATGCCCGATGCTATTTGATCTGGATTGACAAAGCACAATCGGTTCTATATATGAATATGTTGGTGAAACTCTGATGCATTATTACCTAACTTCATTTTTCTTAATCTAGTCCCTTGAAGAGCTCACAAAGATGGCCCATAAGTTCTATGATGATACTGCACTCCCAAAACTGGTAAGCGTTCTCTACTCCTAGTCTTATGTATTTGGAAAACCTTAGCTAAATTCCACAGTTCTGAGAGCCTGAAAGTCCATATTTAAGATATTGCTGTCTTGACACTTTCTTACATACTATTTGATTCCCAAACTGAATAATTACTTTTCTCTGGGACTGAATTTTGCAGGTGGCTGATTTTGCTTCCCTTGAACTTTCTCCAGTGGATGGAAGAACGATGACTGATTTCATGCATACAAGGGGACTAAATATGTGCTCATTAGGCCGTGTGGTGGGTGTAAACACTAGTCTTAATTGCTTTTGCTTCTATGCTAGCAGGATAAACTCACGTTCTTTTTCTTCAAAATATCAGGTAGAGCTAGGAGAGAAGCTCCCACACATCCAGTCAATATGCATCCATGAAATGGTCATTCGAGCATTTAAGCATGTCATTCGAGCTGTTATTGCAGCTGTTGATGACATGCAAAATATGTCTGCAGTTATAGCCGAGACTTTGAACATTTTACTGGGATCTCCAAGATTAGAAAATGATCTTGATACAGATGCTAATGAGCATAACTTGCGGCTGAAATGGGTAGAGAGCTTCCTTTCTAAAAGATACTGTTGGAAACTGAAAGATGAATTTGCGCACTTGCGGAAGCCCATCATTCTGAGAGGCCTTTGCAGCAAGGTACATACTGTAAAGTGAGATTTGCAAACATTCATAGCTTTTCGTTTCCTGAACAGCATACTAATATATCTGTTGATCAGGTTGGCCTTGAGTTAGTCGCAAGAGATTATGATATGAATAGCCCAAACCCGTTTGACAAATCCGACATTGTCAACATAGTTCCTATATGCAAGGTAGCATATTACTGAAAGTTCAGAACTATTTATGTCTCGTCGATTGGATGTATTTTTTATTAAGTTTGCCTTGGCATTGTCTTCTCTTCCAGCATGTCGTCTACTCATCTATTGATAGTCGAAACTTACTAGAATCATCAAAGATGGCTTTGGATAAAGGAAAGCTTGATGATGCTGTTAACTATGGATCAAAGGTATGCAGTGGTCAACCTTTTTTCACGTCTTCTCTGTACATCATCTAACTGCTGTGCTACAATTCTTCCTGCATATTTTTTAATTTTAGTGAAGTCATTGGCTTGTCATCTTTATGTACTAATATACTCTTCTCTTTTGAAGGCCTTGTCCAAAGTTATAGCTGTTTGTGGTCCATACCATCGGCTGACTGCTAATGCATACAGTCTTCTTGCTGTAGTTCTTTACCATACTGGAGATTTTAATCAGGTACCTAAATGAACTTGATTTAAGTTGCCTGTAATCTGTCTGTTGGATGCTCTACTTTGCGCAAATCTGTTTTGCTCAAAAACCACTCTGCTATTATTATTGCAGTGAGCTGCATAGTTTGTCATTGATAGAACTCTGCAAGCAAATAGAGACATGTCGGATAGCACTTTGTGAAAATATTGGAAGTTGCACTTCTTTACTACTATTTGTTCTTTTGTGTAGGCAACTATATATCAACAGAAGGCACTTGATATCAATGAAAGGGAGCTTGGTCTTGATCATCCAGAAACTATGAAGAGCTATGGTGATTTGTCAGTTTTCTACTACCGTCTCCAACACATTGAGATGGCTCTAAAGTAAGTGTTGTTATAGGCGTTCGCTTGTGGAAACATGAAAATCACAATTATGACTCTGGCTCTTAGATAGTCTACTGCAATCCACAATGTTATTGTACTGATATATTTCTCCCCATAAAATGGTTAAGCAGCATATATGTTGCAAGTAGGATGTGGCCATTGCAGCTTTTGTTCTGCTGTACTAGCCAGTGTGTGTGCTGTTTTGTCAAATGGCCTGTGACTGGAGGTGTGTTTACTCATGAAGTGACTATGGGCACCTGTTTGTTGGATAACAATCATCTTTCACATATCATCCACCTGTTTTCATTTCTATTCTCTATTTTTGTTGACTTGTATTCCTAATGGTATATTTTCTTCTTGAAGGTATGTCAACCGTGCACTTTATCTACTTCAATTTTCTTGTGGGCTTTCACATCCAAATTCAGCTGCCACCTACATAAATGTGGCTATGATGGAAGAAGGTATGGGAAATGTTCATGTTGCTCTAAGGTATTTGCATGAAGCGCTAAAATGCAACAAGAGATTGCTTGGAGCTGATCACATACAGGTATTTTTTTTTCTTTTTCTTACCATGTTTTCATTAGTCCACCTAAGGCTGACACAAGTAAACGACGATTTTTTTTCCTTCGAATTGGTCGACGTACTCTAGGATACAACACTTGTAGAGATCAGCTCTGTACTTATCTGTTTAATATAAAATACGTTATTTGAGCTTTCTCCCGCAGTAATATTTCTCTAGGATTAAATAGCAGTACTGGAGTCGGAATGCTTATCTTATAACAATGGGTATGTAAGACACCACTTACAATCAGTACGGGATCAATTTCTTCATATAGCTAAATTTGCCTAACCCAAACAACGTTTCTGGAAGTGCTTTTGCACCAATATTTCCTTAGAAATGGCATATTGTACAAAAATGCTTGCCTTACAGCATAATGTGCATAGACACCTATGGTATTTAGACATGTCATATTAGGCTACAACAATGCATGCAAAATCCAACTTGTGATGTAGCTTCTCAAGTTTATGGATATTCCCTATTGCTCTCTATCAAAGGCGCGCCTAACTTTTCATGTTTTTCTCAACAAAACTCTTCAACGTCTTCCAGGTTTTGAAACGACATTTTTTTACATAGAGCCAATATCACCATGCTGTTCTTTGGTTCAGAAAAAGATTTGTATTGCTGTAGCTCTGTGCTGTCATGTATCATTGAAATGCATCTAGCAAAATATGCCCCTTTATATATTGGAGAAATACACCAATTTGTTTGGTATGCATGCACATTTGAATTCATGTGATGTACACAATATGCACAAGATCGGGTTACTAAATTAGTATCACTTTTTTTTTACCAATCAGACTGCTGCAAGCTACCATGCCATTGCCATAGCTCTCTCCATGATGGATGCGTACTCCCTAAGCGTGCAACATGAACAAACCACCTTACAGATACTTCAGGAGAAACTAGGAGACGATGACCTTCGAACTCAGGTTATTTTTATGTGAATATACGAAGCTGAAGACCAAATATTTTAATGCTCTCTTGGATTGTTAAACGTTACTTTCCTGATGCAGGATGCTGCTGCTTGGCTAGAGTATTTCGATTCAAAAGCATTAGAACAACAAGAGGCCGCTCGCAGAGGAATCCCAAAACCTGATTCTTCTATTGCCAGTAAAGGGCATCTTAGGTATGAATAAATTGTGTATTATCAATTGTAAACTGTCTCAATCTAGATTGAAACATTTATCTTTCCAGTGTATCAGATCTACTTGACTACATAAGCCCGGATCAGGAAAGAAAAGAGAGGGATATGCAAAAGAAGTGCAGGCGTGCAAAGGTGATTATAGTATATGTATAATTTTCAAGATTATCTAAAATGAGTTAGCAGAGATATGATTGTTTTTCAAGATATATCTGTTGAAGAATTCTGAGATAAGAGACTGGCGCACAGTGGAAAGTTCAGAACAGGGCCGGTACAATAATTTTTGTAGGGGTGTTATGTATGGACCAATGAACATGTGCTAGTCAGTGATCCCTAGGCAGCTTATGAAGTTAGTATAGGTCTAAAGTTACGACTTACAACTGCCATAATAGTCACTACAATGGTACCAGCTGATCTTGGTAAGTTGGGTACTAACCAGAAATCACCGCAGGAACACAAAATCTAATCGGGATATACCCATTTTATTTTGGTAAAAAAATCCTGTGGACATATACTGACATATATTTGGCTAAGCTTCCTGATTGATTAGTACCATCTACTTGAAAATATTCAAGGTCCACCCATGAACTTACGAACCAAGTATAAGTCCATTTTGTTCTTAAATAGAAATTCTCTGCATATGTACACACATTTTATTCTTTATTGTAGAATTAAAAGATTCATGAGTTGCTCTCTTCCTTGTGAATGGTTGCTTAAAGGTTCTGCTGCTACTGCCTAAATCATTATATGGAATTTCCATGTTGCTCATATTGCCTCTTACTTTTCCTTTTTTCACCATTTGTAATATTAAATGCAGAATAATACCAGAGCACACCAAGGTGAACCAGTTGAAGAGAAGGAGAACTTTCAGCATGACTCAGGATCTCTTCTTGAAGCAGAGAAAAAGGATTTTCAAGAAGCAAAACTGGAAGCAAGCCCTCGTGTAGTAGCAGTAGTAGCAGAAGAAACTTATGCTGTCCATGATGAGCTGAAGCAGGTAGATACTTTGTCACCTGAAGAGTATTCTGATGAAGGTTGGCAAGCAGCTACATTGAAAGGGAGATCTGCAAATGTGCGGAAGAAAAGCATCCGCAGAAGGTCATCTCTCACCAAATTAGTGGTTGATCGTACAGAAGATGGTCGCACTGCTTCTGCTCATAGGAGTGGTGTACAACCACAAGCAAAAGAGCATAAAGAGGAAGCTGTAAACTCCCCCAGCCAACTATCATTTGGCAACTTTATCAGAAGTGACAAATTGAATGGGGATCCCGTCATTACCGAAGAGAAGTCTTCTAAGGGTATGTCTAAATCGGAATGGAAGGTAAAGCCCACAGGAATCAAGAGGCCAACTAGCATAGCTTCAAAGCTGGTATCATACAAAGATGTGGCAGTGTCACCGCCTGGCACAGTGTGGAAACCAATTTTGGAACAGAAGGAAACAAAGGAGAAGGATAACGAACAAGATACTGATGTAGCACCTTCATCCGAGGAAGGAGATAGAAAGCTTATAGATGAAGAGAAGGAGAAGTCAAGTGATGAGAGCAGCAAAGAGATTGTCTCAACTCAGCCAGAGGGAAGCAGTCCTCCAGAGCCAGAGAAAGCTTCTGACAGTAATAGTGACGGAAGCTCCTCTCCGGGCAAGAAAACAAGTGGAAGCAAACTTTCAGCCTCAGCACCACCATTCAAACCTGGATCTCTCTTATCAGTGTCCCATCCTTACAGTACAGTGGCAATATATGATGCTAGCGTTGTGCTTCAACCAATCCCAAGTCAAGCAATGGAGATTCTCCCTCATGCTGTTGATAATAGAGTACCCCGTGGTCCTCGGTCCACCTTGTACTATCGTACTGGACATTCTTTCCAAAGGAAACAGGGTTATACACAGAGCCAGAGCACTATTCTGAGGGGCAGCACCTCCCCCCCAACCATGAATCCCCATGCTGCTGAGTTTGTGCCTGGAAAAACTGTGCAACAAACTGATTTGGCTGCAGGTGAACAAGATAATTCTGTGACTGATCCAGCAGATCAGCAGTTGGCATCACATGCCTCAGATGAAGTGAAAGTCGATGTTCGTGAGGCAGACAAGACAGGTCAAGTGGAGAAGACAGCTCCAGGTAAAGGGAAGGAACGAGCGAAAGAGGCGACGAGAGATTCATACAAAGCAGAACTTGCAAGGCAGATTCTGCTCAGCTTCATTGTCAAGTCGGTCCATGACAGCTTAGGTTCGACTCGACCTCAA
This sequence comes from Triticum monococcum, assembly GCA_034509565.1. NCBI lineage: Eukaryota > Viridiplantae > Streptophyta > Magnoliopsida > Poales > Poaceae > Triticum > Triticum monococcum. The sequence goes on along the minus strand of CM067842.1, from coordinate 782,010,636 downwards.
CCGGACAGAAAACCAAGCGGGTCAGATGAAGCTAGTAACGAACATAGCAGCAACGTAACTAAGACTGCCGTAAGTCCGAAAGAGTTCGACAAACAACCGAAGGCCGTCGAGGTGCCCAAGAGCGAGAAGGATACAGAGGGGTTCACAGTAGTCTCAAAGCGTAGGAAAAGCAAGCAGCACTTCGTGAATCCCATAAACGGTCTCTACTCTCAGCAGTCAATCTGCACTTCGGTCAGCTGATGAGGTTGCTGCGCACCCTGAGATCTGCAAACAGTGCAATGTGTTGGAAGATGGTATTGCTTACTTTGCTCTTAGGCGCTTGGTAGCAGAGTTTTGCCCTATATTCAGATGAACGAGCATGTTGTCAAACTGTACAAAGTTTTCCGCCGCCCCCCTTTTCAATATTTTTTTGTAATTTGAGGTAGCAGAATAAAATGGTTTACCCTCCTTCCTATGGATGTACTATGTTATTATGACAGAAATCATAGGATATAGTAGCAAACATTCATTTCTTCCAATACTCCAATGGTGCTCCTGAATTTGCTTTGATGATTTGCACCTGTCAAGTTGCCGCTGCAGAACGCAGTTTTGCCCTATCCAGATGAGCGAGCATCTAGTCAAGCTATAAAAAGATTTTCTAAATTCCATTTTCTAATAAATTTTGTAATTTGGGTAGCAGTAGTGCTGAATAATATGTTTTCCTCCTTCCTGTATACTACGTATGTTATTATGACAGAACCATAGGATATAAGGAAATATCCATTTCATCCAAAACTCCAGTGGTTCTTGCAGAGCAGAGTGCAAGGCCGGAGACATCAGAGGTTTAGCTATAGTGTGATTGCCAAGTTATGTACTCCCTCCACGCTCGTACACAAGGGCACCCAAGCGCTAGGATTTCTTGTGTCTCCCGCGCCGCCGCCGGTCTACCTCGATCTGCTATGGTCTTAGGGCGATGAGGTGCGATGGATCCCGGCCCTTGCCGGCCGGAGGCCTTCGTTTTAGGTGTTTTTTTGAGTTTTATTGGGGTTTGAGGTGAAGGAGGACGCAAACTACTGGGGCGACTGCTACATGTTAGGCGGACCGAGGTGCTTGCGTAGTAGTAGTAAGACGCCTTCAGCTGGGAGGGCTAGTGTTGCGATTGCCCGGGCGACACCGGCCTGGCAGTGCGTTTTGGCTTAGGAGCTCCGCCCTGACTGGTTGTCAGAGTCCGACGTCCAGACTCCCCCAAACCTCTCCTAGTTTGGGTTCGGTTTGTGGGATTTCGGACGCTCAATCCGGACAAATCGGGTGACCCGTATTGGATGGCTAAAAATGTGTGGACCGTCCGATCTGGACATTTGTGGTTGATTTGGTGATCCACGTTGGAGTTTCCTATAACCTAAGTAGCATTTTTTTCACCGGCTTCGGGAAGCTTTAAACTTTCGCTCATTTTTTTCACTTTTCATTTATGTTCTTTTAGGCTGAGTTTGTTTGGGTTTTCATTTCTATTTTTTATCTCCTCATTTCTCTTTGGCAAAGGCTTGGCTTCAGCCGACGGATCGCACGCAAGCATCTGTCTTCTCGTCCGTGCAACACGTGTCATGTGTGGATCCCACTCAGCACTAGAGATAGCGATCGGTTCCTTATTTTCCTCTTCGATCTCTCCCTCCTATCCGACGAAAGGATAAGCCAACAGCCGTTTCCTTCCTTCCCTCTTATATATATCTCTCTCATGAATGGATGAGGAGCAGCCATCCATGGGAATCAGTGTCGTTTACCTGGGAATCGATGCCTTGCAGCCGGGGCGGGCGTGGGCGCCGCCGCTGCCGCCCGCCTCCACCATGAACGTCGGCCGTCGCGGTGCGCCCGAGCTCAGAATGGCCGCCGCCGCCCTCATCCATGTTGTCCTCGACCATCATGATGTTGCTGTTGTGGCACCATCTTTCATTGCAAAAAAAGAAAAAAAAACTGCAACATCATCCATGTTGCAAGAGTCCTGCCGCAACATCATCTATGTTGTAAAAACGAATAAAAAAATCTACAACACAATCTTTGTTGCAAATGTTTCAACAACAAGACCTCTGTAACAAATGTTCTGCAACAAGGCATCAATTGTAAAGGATTCTACAACACCAAGTTTGTTGCAATGACGGTGCCGAGTCGTTGGATGACACCAGATGCGTAGCACCCCCCTTTTCTTGTTATTTTATGACTAGTTTTGCAAATTTTAAACATTTTTTAAAAATTTCTGAACATTTTTAAAATTCATGATTGTTTTCCAATTGTTGATTTTTTTATAAAATTCATGAACTTTTTTCGAATTCATGATGATTTATCAAATGGATGACCTTTTCAATTTCACAAACATATTTTACAAAATCATGATTTTTTCAAATTTGTGAATAATTTCAGATTCATGTACATTTTTTGAAGAAAAAAAATCATATCCATGTACTTTTTATAAAATAAAAAATATTTTAAAATTGAGGAAGATATTCACAAAAATATTCAAAAAAAATACAGTGACCGGTTTTTCCTCTAAGAAACCAGGGGGGGAGTAAACAAATCGAGTGAAAAAACCCGGACGAACTACCTAGCGTAATGTACTGGGCTAGCGTGCGCTAGCAACTGTTGGGCCCAGGCCACAAAGATCGCGTGCATGCGCGAGGAAGCTTCCTAGCGCCGCGAGAGCTATATCTCTCTTATAAAGATGGAAGCACCTCTTGCCTCAAGCGCACGTGAGCTGGCCGACCTTAGTGTAGGGTTCTCTCACTATAGGTTCGGTTTTCTCTGGGGTTTTCTTTTGTTTTTACTTTGGTTCTTTTTGTTTTTTCACTGGTTTTTTTGTTTTTTCCTTTTTCCCGGGATTCACTTTTTTCCCTTCTTTATATTTTCCCTTCGTTTTTCTTTGTTTTCTTTCTTTTTTTACTTGGTTTTCATTTTTTTTCATTTTTCTTTGTTCTTCTTTTTTGGTTTTCGTTGATTTTATTCGGGTTTCTTCATTAATCTTTCTTTTTCACCGGCTTTGTTTGGTTTTTTCTTTAATTTTAAGTGTGTTTGATGGGTTTCATCGTTTTTCTTTGGTTTTAGTACCTTTTTATTGACCTTTTTTTTGCTTTTCATATGTTGTTTGTATATTTTTTTATTGATTGTCTATGTACATTTTTCATGTACGCGTGACACATTATTTTATACATGTTAAACAATTTTCTAATGCACAATGATTTTTAAAAATAATGTTTTGATTTCTACAATTTTCGTATACATCAAGAACGTTTTTATACATGTTTAACATTTTCTTATATTTCATCCTATCCATATTAATTGTCGCTTAAATGAATGTATCTAACATTGATATATGTCTAGATACATCCATTTGATTGACAACAAATATGGATCGGAGGGAGTATATGACCATTTCAAATATAATGAGTAACATTTATTTAAATACAAGTTTGATGTCTACTTGTTTCATAAACATTGTACATTTTTATATATGTCTGAAACATTTACTTGATATAAATTTAAGATTTTTTAAATACATGATTAACATTTTTTTAATAATGGCACATACATTTTTTTGAACATGTGAACATTTTCAAAATGCCACAAACGTTTTTCTATGCTAGCAACATTTTGCTTATACATTTGAAACATTTACTTTATATATACGTTTACTTTTTTTAAATTGACTATCATTTTTTATGATGTCTCATACATTTTTGAAACACGTCAACATTTTTGAAATATCAAAAACATTGTTTTAACATGCTATCAATTTTTTTGAATTAAGGTAACATTTGTTTTACATTGTGTTAACATTTATTCAATTTAACTATTTTATTTTATTTTATTATTATTTGTTTTTATGGTTGAAATATATGTGTTTACAATATTTGCGAAAATAAGATTAAAAGAAAAAATAATGAATAAATAAAGGAAAAAAACAGGAGAAAATACGAACTTACCTAAAACTTACGCGGGCCGGCCTATGTCGCGAAGTCCTGACGTGAGTGCTTACATCAACTCGCATTAGGGGAGGTATAGGCGCGCCCTCCTGGCGCATTATGATCATGAGCGAAGCCACACCAAGATATGGGTGTACAGATGTACACCCGTTATCCTTTAAAATAAAAGACATGTATACCCATTAATTTTGGTTCTCACTGTAAGAATGTGTAGTTGTAAGCTTAGTGAAATTATTTACCGTATATCAGTCTATTTTAAATAACCAAGCTAACACTAGTCTTTATCTATGGCCTTGTTTGTTTGAGCTTTAGGGATATGACTCAAATTGAACGCAAAAAAAAAGGGATATGACTCAAATTTGCCAGTGGAGCTAAATTTGGATTCCAAAACAAACATCTATTATTTGAGATTCAGATATCAAATTCAGCTTTGCTAGTAAAGCTGAATTTGAAAGCTGAAACAAATAGCTATTTCAAAGTATACTTCGGTGGTAAAGTTTATTCTGCAAATCAGATTTGACAGTAAAGTGAATGCAGAGGTGAATGAAATCCAATTAAAGCCGAAATAAACAGGGCCACATATTCAGCTTTGCTATTGAGGCGAATCCACGTGTGATTTGAATCCAATCAAAGCTGAAACAAGTATGTCCTATGTACACCCATTTTTTTACGGAAAAACTTTGTTTTTGCTACTCTAGATTTTGCCCACTTTGCTTATGCACTCTAGAATTTGACATTTTGCTTTTGCCACTCTTAGCTTTTGACAATGTATCACAATTGCCACCCTAATGGCAAAAATGATATATTGTCAAAAGCTAAGAATGGCAAAAGTGAAATGAAAATTGTCGTTTTTGTCATGGAATGGCATTTGTGATGTATTGTCAGAAGTCAAGAGTGACAAAAGTGAGATGTCAAATTTTAAAGTGGCATAAAAAATTTGGTAGAGCTAGAGTGGCTCCCTTTTTTCAAACCTGGCTCCGCCACTGATTATGGTTCTGAGGCCAACTCCATCACATGACCCATTTCTACCCCAAATCGTCCGTTTGTGTCCGTTTAGGGTAGAACGGACAAATCAAACGATCCAGCGCATGGGAGCATATAGACGTTTTGTCCGGCCCGTGTCCGCTTTTGCCCCATTTTCAGACCAAAGCTGCTCTTGGTTTGGGGCCAAAGCGGACAGAAAGCGGACGGCTTCGCGTCCTCGTCGTCCGTCTGTGTTCGCCTCGACCCCACATGTCACTCTCTCCTTTTCTGTACCTGGGCCACTACGTGCACCCACGACCACGGCGTATGGGGTGAAAATGGGGTAGTATCGCTGCATGCAGCGAGTTTGTGCGGCCTCTGTCCGGCGTTTGTTTTCCCTATTTCTACCCCATACGGATAAAATCCAGACAAAATGGGTATAAATTTAGGATCGTGCGGTGGAGTTGGCCTGACGACTTCCTCTGCTCAAAACAGTGAAACCAGCGCAACGCAATGCGGGTTCGCTCTTCGGATGCCTCCCCGACGACACCTCTCCCCTGGGTTCCGCAGTTAATAAGCCGTTGCAGACTTGCAGCTGCAGAGCAGCGGAGCAGACCGCCAGAGCATGCAGAGAGATCAGTGGGCATCACTCGGCCTGCACTTACAGTTAAGCCGTCGCACGCATTGCCGTGCAGCTGCAGCAGGCCGCAGCCCATCCTGCCCCTCCACCTCTCAAGAGGTCAACCCATGCATGCATGCGTCCGCCCCTCCCTCCCCTGGCCAATGCCCAGCGCGCGCCCGGGCCCGTGCCGCGCCATGCCATGGCATCGCCTCCCCCGTGCATGCAGCAGCTAGCACTGCACACGCATGCGCGGCGGACCGGCCGCATTCATGGCCCTCCCGTGCCGCCCGTTCTCAACTCCCCGGCCGGACCAGCTGCGCGCGTCGCTGACCCTGCGCTGTGCCTGCCTCTCGCTACGCATGCATGCATGCGTATGCACGCCGTGCACTGCACACGCCGGATGCTACGCCCGCGTCTACTGCACCCGTTCTCCATTTCTCCTCGCCCTTTTTATTTATGACAAGTCCATTGATTCGCAGCCAGGCTGCTGATCGGCTCAGCTAGCTCAGCTCAGGCCAGATCAGACCAGAGAGGGCAGCAGGGCCGGCGTGGCAGCGTGAACTCTTATTAATTAACGGTGCTGCTGCTCCTGCAGCAGGCTGCGAGAGAGGGAGGCTAGTCACGGGAATCCGGTTGGGAGGTGGGATGCTACGAGCCGGAAGGCGACGGGGCTCTGTCCTGATTGATCCGGAGGGAGAGATGAGGCTGCGAGCGACGAGAAACGCGCTGGCGACTGCAGGTGGTTTGCGGTATCCTGTGCTGGAGTATATGCTCAGCGCCAGTGTGCGCACGCACGCACGCGAGGGCTGTGGGCTCCTGTGCGGCTGTGCCGGCGACCCGGCGTGCATGCTCACCATGAAACCCGGCGTGCATGCTCACCGAGAAACAGTGTGCACCAAAATGTGGAAAACGCAGACTTTGTTTACACCAAAAACTGTTCGGGTACATTGCGGGACAACAGAAATGATTCTTGCCAAGACATATGAGTGCATGGGTGTCTATGCACATTCTCCGTGACCCTCGCTAGCCTTACTTTCTCAATTATCTCATATGCCTTCGCCTTGTCAAGCTCCCTTTTTTGCCATCTCTCTATCTTCTCTATGTCCATCCTCGCCCTCTTAATTTCCAAACTCTCGCGCATCCTCTCCCGGTTGACGTCCATCCTCTCGCTTTGCACATTCAAGAACCTCTGCTCCTTCTACTCCATGTTCTTCACCCCCCCCCCCCCCCCCCTCCCCCAAGATGTCCGTACATGTGGTGGACGTTTTTCTTGTCACGCCCACATGCACAACCCTATCCTTCTCCCGGTTCTTCCCCCCTCAAGTGTCTATTCCTCTTTGGTTCGGTCCCATGTTCGTTCACCCCTCCACCTTGACCGTCATTTATCACACGCATCACAAGTGGGTCTTAAAAATGCATCACAATGACATTGTCTATGGTCTTCGCCTTATTCCCAAATGGTAGGGACCTGAGAAGGGAAGGACAATGGCAATGCATCATATGCATTCTTAATGACAATGACAGTGCATCATATCCATTCTTAATGACGCGAGAAGGGAAGGACGGAGAGGTGGGAATCGGTCGATTTGGTCGATTTGAGGGATTTGTGGTGTACCCACTCTGTGAGATCCGACATGATGAACTCGTCCCGATTACCCCAAATTCACCCCATGTAGGCTGGGTTTGAGGGGTGTTGGACAACCCGAACGTACAGGTTGAATATGAGAGAGCTAGTTGGATGGCGTTTATCGTCCGGTCAGTGTCCAAGCTATCCACACAAACGTACGAAGGATTGGCGTCCGGTTAAAGATGCTCTAGCAATCGTCAAACATCTATTCCAAATGAACACTACGTTTGACGCACAAACCCTATCCGACCCACCACGCATCCGATTCATAACTACATGCGTACGTAGACCATCCTCCGGCATGGTGCCCGTGACTGCTACTAAATCTTCTAGGCACCCACGAAATATATTCCACGGGCCCCCACATGCTAGTCGTCCAAGATACGGACATATGTTTGCTGCCCTCCCTCCACAGGCGGCCAGGAGAGGAGATCGGACAACCAATTGACGTCGGCATCCGATTCCTACCCAACTTTCGTGACCAACAGCACGATCGCAAGATGTCAATCAGCTCCCTCCGTTCATGCATGGGCAGATAGATAATGTTCGAAACTTACGCGCAGCTCCCGTTGAAAGATCGCATGCGCCTTTCGGGCAATTGGCCGATGATGCCTTTCTCGTACGGTTACACAAAGCTTGTTGACTCCTCTTGCATGATGATTTTTCTTCTTCTTTCGAAAAAGGCAATAAGTGGCAACTTTGACCTCAGCTTCTATGTTTAGCCATTGTATATGCGTAGAAATGAAACAAGGCAATAAGTAGCAACTTTGACCTCAGTTTCTATATTTACGTAGAAATGAGACAAGGCAATAAGTAGCTTTGACCGCAGGTTTCCATGTTTAAGATACTTGGAGAACTTGTGTGTAAAGAAATGAAATGAAGACTTGCACGAGTGGATGTAATATTAGTAGAGAAGTAGAAATGTAATATTAGTAGAGAGAAAGCAAGATTTGAGCAACGAAATCAAGCACAATTAGGAAGCAACACTGGTCCGGTCATGGATCATCTACTAATGCGAATCAGCTACTACTAGGTGGTACAGAGAATTAAACGCGGCATGTCGGTCGTGGGGATTAATGGCGGGGTTGACCAGGGTCTAGCTACAGCAGTAGAGCCTAGAGGTAATGGCTAGTTACTAGAGCTAGGCGAAGGAGGAGCTCCGTGGGGAGTGGACGGGGAACAGGGGCAGCAGCTTGGGCCTCTCGGCGGCGTCCCCTCCGGCGCCGGGGGCGGCTCTTGGTGAGGAGTGCAGGTAGAAGGCCTTGGAGGCGATGGCCTTCTCCTCCCTCTCCACCTCCTCCTGGCTTATCACCACCCCGCAGGAGCACGACGAGGGCGGCGACGGGGAAGGCGATGACGAGGAGGAGGAGATGTGGGCGTAGTCCATGGTCGAGACCGGCGAGTACTGCATGAGCCCGTGGTGGTGTTGGTGGTGGTGGTGATGGTGGTGCTGGTGGCCGTGGTGGTAGTAGAACGGCTGCGGCCGCGCGAGCTCCAGCCTGGCCGGCGCCGCCCGCCGCCTCTCCTGCAGCTTCGGCCGCCTCATCGGCACCACGGGCACCATGGCGGCGCCCGCGGCGTGCTGCATCTCGGTAGCCTGCGCCGCCGCGGCTGCAGCTCCCCCCGGCGCGCCCGTGAGCCTCTGCACGAGCGCGCGGAACGTGGCCGGGTCGGCCTGCACGAACGTGGTGTTGGCGTCCACGTCCACGCAGCCCCTCGCCGCCGCCGAGCCACCGCCCCTGCTCGGCGCCGGCGCGCGAGAGGACGACGACGACGGCATGAGACCAGCCGAGCAAGCTAGCTAAGCTACCTACCTAGCTAAAGAGGAAGCGGGCGGCCGGCAGGAAAGGCGAGGCGGTGTGTGGCAGCACATGCGAGGGCGGGGAGAGCGGAATGGAAGGGCTCCGCTCGCCGGCCGGCTGCCTTTTTAAGGGACAGAAAGGGCGCATTAAAGCGCGTAGGGTTGGGATCCACCCATCGCTCGTAGGACGGACGAGGGTCTTTTCTCCCTTTCTTTCTGCGAGCTCCCAACCTTTGCGTCTCTTTATTGCCGTGCGTGCATGTACATGTCCATGGCCGAGTACGTACTACGTAGCACATGTAACATGTCACCACCACGACGACGACGACGACGACTGCTCGAGGCTTGCCATCCATCCATCCATCCATCGGCCCCCCACATGGATGTACATGCATGTGCCTGGCGCAGAAGGATCCATCTTTTCGCCTGGTCCATGAGGCGTGCACATAGGCGCATAGATAGCTACGCACGCGTACGAAAGCTATACGGCGCGGCGAGAGGCCCGTTGATATGAACATGGAGCATGGTGGTGTCGCTTCTTCTTGTCTCATGAGCCTTCTTCACCCTTGAGGTATAGCACAGGGTCATCATCGCATGCACTGGGCTAGATGCGTGCCGACAGAGCGAGGCCGGTGCGGTGTCCGCCTGGGCGGCGCCCATGGAGTATAGACCACGGTGTACATGCTTGCGCGAGGCCGAGGCCGGCCGGCATGCATGCGGTACCGTATACGCCTGGCTCTGAGCCTGAGCCAGGCCGGTTGCTTGGCTTAACCGTTGCGCCCAGCGGGTACAGCATACTGCACAGTGCAATGTACGTACCTGCTCGTACTTCCTATCTTACGAGCCAAGTGCGGATCCATGGCTACCTGCATCTGTAAGAAACAATAGAACCGTAGAGAGTATTCATTCATTAATTACTATACATGCTCTGTCAACGTCAGTGATCAAGCCTACGATCCTGCCATAGCGCGTGTATAACCCATCACCACCACTGATCATCAGTACAGCCGATCGAGCTAATTAATCACCAATTTATCATGTACTGCACGCAAAGCAAAAGAACAAGAAAAGTCATCCCTCGACGCGTTTCTTCTCGCATGGCGTACTGAGACTGAGAGCGCACGTACACATCGGAAATTCGGAATATATGTGCATCAGATGGACGTCGACGGCGGGCTGGCGCGTCACGGGCGCGCGTGCGGGGGACCCGGCCGGGGAGGCGGACGGGTCGGGGGCCGGGCGGGCTTGCGTGGGGGAAAGAAGAAGCTGTGCAGTGCAGGTGTGCTTGCTTGCTCGCTTGCGTGGGCCGCGGTGGATCAGCTGCGCCGCGTCCGGCGAGGAAGGGGCTGATGGCGACGGCGGCCGCGCCACGCGGAGCGCGCGCTCGTGGCCGGCGCCGGTGTCGCGTGATCGGGCGTGCATGCGGGGAGGGGAGCTCGGCTGACCTGTCAGGGTGTCAGTATGGGGCTAGCTCCACGTAGTAGGCAACTTGACGCGGCCGGGGAGGGGGCCCGCGCGCGAGGTCCAGTTGTCCCGTAACGTCCGTCCATGGCTCCATCGATCGATCGATCGATCGGTCACGGGGGTACGTGGATGGCTTGTCGGGGGGCATGCATGTAGCCGATGTGTCGATCATGCGCGTACGCGGCCAACCAGCCACAGCCTCACTCGGCTCATGGAGAGAGAGAGTAGGTCTATTTCTTTTTTTTAAAACACCCCATATATTAATTAAGCCAACGAAAGGTTCTTACAATCATTTGTTACGGCATACACCACGCAGGGCGGAACATAATTAAAAAGAATCCCATCAGACATAGAACTAAAACTAAACTTTGTAATCTCATGTGCCATCCCATTGGCAGTTCGACTTATCTTTACAATATGAAAATTATGGATCATCCTAGATATACTCAGAGCCTCATCCATCAGATCAGCCAGGGGGGACCTGTCAATCTTCTCATTTGCAAGAAACGAATGTACGAAAGCACAATCAGTCTCTAAAATAATAGATTGGGGAAGAGTGATACCTATATAAAGTCCTGCGAGGCAGGCGCGGAGCTCAGCTTCATTCACACTGGAACACCGATCAATAAAGTCCCACGAAGAAACAATAATATCTACGACCCCCACACTGGCTGCATTAGTACTCTCCACAAAACTGACATCAACATTGATCTTGATATGATCATTAGGGGGAGGAGTCCAGACCACATGATCTTTTAACGGTGCAAAATCCTCTACAACTCCACTCACCTTCTCCTTGCCTTTGTTGCTAACGTCCAACTTAGCGTTGTCATGACTAGACGTGAAGGTGGTCCAAAAATTATCCACAAAATGTGCAGAGGCACTAACGGATTCTTTCCCGTTCCCAAAAATTAAATCGTTTCTCAAATGCCATGCTCGCCAGAAAAGAAACATGATTTGCTCCCTCTGGCGCAAACCCAGTTGCGCTAGTAAAATCAATAACCAATCTGGTCCCGTGCACTTGAAGAACTCTTCATCCGGAATATTCCACCGCTCTCTCACGGCCATTCGAAGAGCACGAGCTTTCAAACACCTCACGAGAGCATGAAAGATGTCTTCATCTTCAACCCCACAAATAGAGCACATCCCTGAATCAGTCTGATGGTGCTTAACTCTATTCATTTGGACCGCCAAGCTATTGGTAGCAGCTCGCCACGCAAAAATCTTGATTTTCTGAGGTATATTAGCCTTCCATATTATCTCCCAAATCCCTCTTACCCCCTCTGGTTCGCCACTAGATTGGCCACCATGATCCTGGCTATCCTTCAAATTAAGCGCAAAATTGTACGCACTTTTAACAGAAAATATACCATTCTTCTCATGGTACCACGCAACAAAATCCCCATCCCTAGAGGCCTGAATACGAATCTTAAGAATTTTTGCATTTCGAGATATTTTTCAAAACCGAGGCAAAAGCTAGGGAGTCCCTACGTCAGAGTATCTATAGCCGGCGCCTCAAACTCGCCTCATACATTCGGGCGGGTAACCGGTCACTGACCGGCCACGATTTTTCGACCCAGACGCGCTCCTTAAACGGGCATCAAACGCTCGGGCTGACCGGCACCCCTCGTATCGCACGTCCGTCACGTCGGACTCAGACAACCCGATCCCATCGTAAATTACATCAAATCTACCAAACTCTTCCTCCTCCTCCCGCCACCCTCCGACCTTTTCCGTGCCCGAACCCTCGTCGTCCTCCACCCTTGCTCCCAATCCTCACCACCGGTCCCGATCCACCGCCGGAGATGCCGTCTAGCCTGTCCCCGACCGCCGCAATGGAGACGCACTCCTCCTCGTCCGTCGGTGTTCCTTCATCGGCTTCGACTTGTAAGGAGGATAACGTCACCTGAAAGTTGCGGCGACGGCGTCACAGGGAGGTTCGGACATGGTGGAGCAACTGCCTCCTCTTGGATGAGCATGCGAAGAAGTGGCTTGCGGACAAGAAGAAGAAGATGAACAACCGTAGGGAGTACGAGCAGCGAGGGCGGCTGTGGCCCGGATGCAGGCGAAGCAGGCAGCCCGGATGCAGACGGAGCATGACGAGCATGACGCATTCCGCTCGGAGCAGTCGCCCGGCCAGTGATCCGAAGCCATCCGTCACGCTCGGACATTGATTTCATTTTGGCATGTTCGGTTTGTTGAACTATGATTTGCTTTGCTTTTTTTCGAACTATTAAATTCAGACAATTTATATCGTATGATCAACATGCATGGATTTGCTGATCGGCATTTGAGGTATGTGGATGTGGGGCGCAATATATGAGGGGCCGGCAGGCAATGTCCGCGGACGCGCCCGCAGGCGTATAGGGGGGCGGATTTGACAAATCCGCTTGTAGATGCTCTCAGACGGTGCTGGTTGAGGAGCCTGCACCGTCAGGAACACGGAGACCGCCGGTACAGGCTCCTTCTCCGCCATTATAGCCTCCAAGTGCGTCTATGCTCATGCCATGGTGAAGCCCGGTGCGGGCTCGGGCTAGTTGTCGGGTGCCTCCTCATTCGATCGGTCATTGTCTTCCAAGCTTTCATCCGACGAACTCAGTGGTAGTATGGACTTTATGTGTCACGCACATTGGGACTGCCAGCCGTTTGCAAGGGGCACCATCTCGTGGTTCTGCGCCGACGAGAGCTGCTTCCACATCGCCTCGCCGCTCACATTGTGTCGGAGGAAGGTTGTGAGCGGAGGATGAATGGAATTGGAGGCTCGCCAGTGGTCGTGAACAGTGGAGGGAAGCGTAGGTGGTGCGGTTTCTGCTGTGCGCGAGCGTGCTTATGTATCACGCACGCATGGCTTATATATCGGGCGCCGGCCAGGGCAAACGCCAGTTTGAATGCGGGCTTCCAGAGTGGGTTTCTCGGCCGCAAAGTCCATTCAATGTTGGGCGCGTGGACGCAGGGCAATTGGCTTCAGTGTAATATGAAGCCTTCCCATCGCCCAGTTCGGCCGCCTCACTCTGAGCCAGCATTGAACGCGACACGGATAACAAGCGAGCGAACATGTCGCTCTAAGCCGACATCGAACATGACGCGGAGAGCGAGCGATCGGACATGGTGTGGGCGGTGCTCTCGATCGTCGCACCCCTTCAATGTCCGACATGCTGTAGACCGATCATTTCTGCTTTGGACTGGCATGAATGCGGCGCCTCTTCCCAGTGGTACGGTTGAAGCGGTCGTGCGAGAGAAATGGTCACACGTAAAAGTTTTATGGGTAGGGCCATGCGGTTGGACGCATACGTGGTGGGGGTCCGGACATTCACAAACCTCCCCCAAGTTTAGTGTCGGTTTGCAACAATTCAGACGCACGGACATCTCGATCCAAATGTTTGTGGGCATTTTGCGACACGGGGTTGGAGATACCCTAACAGAGGTTCGAGTGAGGTTCATTACACCTCAACAAAAATGGAAACACACAACGGCCTTGATACGTCTCCAACGTATCTATAATTTTTGATTGTTCCATATTGTTATATTATCAATCTAGGATGTTTTGTAATCATTTTATAGTCATTTTATATCATTTTTTGGTACTAACCTGTTGACATAGTGCAAGTGTGAGTTGCTGTTTTTTCTATTTTTTTACATCGCAGAAAATCAATACCAAATGGAGTCCAAACGCAATGAATCTTTGCGGAGATTTTTTTGAACCAGAAGGAACATAACGGGCCCTAGCCGCGCTTGGGGGTGCTCCGAGGAGAGCACAACCCACCAGGGCGCGCCAGGAGGCCCAGGCGCACCCTGGTGGGTTGTGCCCACCTCGGGTGCCTTCCGGACCGCCTCTGTGCTCTATAAATACCCCAATATTTCAGAAACCCTAGGGGAGTCGACGAAATATTGATCCAATCTAGACACCATCCTGGATGGGGTTCACCATCTCCATTGGTGCCTCTCCGATGATGCGTGACTAGTTCTTTGTAGACCTTCGGGTCCGTAGTTAGTAGCTAGATGGCTTCCCCTCTCTCTCTCTCTTGATTCTCAATACAATGGTCTCTTGGAGATCCATATGATGTAACTCTTTTGTGGTGTGTTTGTTAGGATCGATGAACTTTGAGTTTATGATCGGATCTATCTTTTTATATCCATGAAAGTATTTGAGTTTCTTTGATCTCTTTTATGCATGATTGCTTATAGCCTCGTATTTCTTCTCCGATATTTGGGTTTTGTTTGGCCAATTTGATCTATTTATCTTGCAATGGGAAGAGGTGCTTTGTAGTGGGTTTGATCTTACGATGCTTGATCCCAGTGACAGAAGGGGAACGACACGTATGTATCGTTGCTACTAAGGATAAAACGATGGGATCTATCTCTACATAGATAGATCCCGTCTACATCATGTCATCATTCTTATTGTATTACTCCGTTTCTCCATAAACTTAATACACTAGATGCACGCTGGATACGGTCGATGTGTGGAGTAATAGTAGTAGACGCAGGCAAGAGTCGCTTGGACGTGATGCCTATGTAATGATCATTGCCTGGATATCATCATGATTATTTGAAGTTTTGTCAATTACCAACGGTAATTTTTTCACTCACCATTTGCTATTTTTCTCGAGAGAAGCCACTAGTGAAACATACGGCCCCGAGTCTCTTTCTCATATATTTTCCTTTGCGATCTACTTTTTCTTTGCATTTATTTTCAGATCCATTAAACTAAAAATACAAAAATACCTTGCTGCAATTTATTCTTATTTATTTTATTTGGCGTTCGATCTATCAATCTACTACAAATTTACCTCACGTCCGTTTGACTATCTTGAGGCACCGTACCCCGGAAGGGATTGACAACCGCTTTAACACGTCGGGTTGCGAGAAGTTGTTATTTGCGTGCAGGTGCAGTTTACGTTGTGTTGCTTGGTTCTCCCACTGGTTCGATAACCTTGGTTTCATATCTGAGGGAAATACCTACTGCTCCTATGCTGCATCATCCCTTCCTCTTTGGGAAAATACCGACGTAGCTTCAAGCGACATCAGGCCTACACTCATGGTATTATGGAACTCAAGTGCTACGCATGAGAAGTGACCCAATTATTGGCTTGCGTCAATGTCCATCCTTTGCTAAGAGCTGAAACAAATAATTACATGGAACATGATTTCCTCCCCCTTTATAGCTAAAGACACGAACAAACAAACTAATACAAAGTTGTTGGTGCCATGTACTCCCCTGAGAGTTTTGGAGATTGCTGGACAGAAATAGTGAGTGACTAATGTGTTTGCTAGTGCACACGGAGATAATAAGTCCCTGGAGTTTAGAGAAGATTGCTATAATATTTTGAGAATTCCGCTACCAAGAAGATTGCTACTTCCAAGAAGTTTTCCATAAACTTCTACAGAAGTTATCTACGCAACAGAGAAGATTGCTAAGCTTTGAGAAGTTTGCTACCGAGAAGTTTGCTATAAACTTCGGTGAAAGTTAACTGCACAGCAGAATATTCCTAAGCTTTGAGAAGTTTACTACCGAGAAGATTGTGTGTCGGAGACGACCCACGAAAATATTCATGAAGTGAAGAAATTGCTACGGAGTGTGGTCCGAGAGAAAATGACTGCATTAGAGAAGAGTGAAGACGAAGGGAAGACGTATTGTTTTCTTTGGTAGTTCATTTATGTCTTTTAATCATAGGACGACCGTACTTTAAGAGGGGGTCAATATTTCAAGACTTTTGTCTTTATGGTGCTTAACAGAAACTTATCCCAAGTGAGTGGAGAGAAATATGTTCATGCGGAAAATCATTTACTTGTTAGCCAGAGACGAAGTTCTTCTCGGCTATGTGAGAAATGATCTAGCAAAGGAGTGGGATTTACTTGTTCCTCAAGTAAAGTTGTCATGTGAGTTTGAAATCCAACCGTTGGAAACATGTCGGTTAGCCATTCGCCGGGACGCATGCCCTTAATGATCATTTCACCCTATGGGGTGCCTCGACTATAAATAACCACCCCATGCCTACCGTGGTGGTCGTCTACTCCGTTTCATTTTCCGATAAGATTGTTTGAGCACCCCTCTCCGAGAGATTTGAGTAAATCCACTGAAAAGAACCAGAGCCCAAAACTTAGATAGTGGTTGAGCATCACAGAGATCTAAGTCGAGAGCTTTGAACCTATTACTCTTGAGAGCTGCTAGTTAACTCTCTAGACAGTTAGGTGTCTGTTTGAGTGACTAAGAGTAATTCTAGTCACTGAAGAAAAGTCTTCAACAACCAAGAGTCATTGTGGTTTGTGAAGCAAAGTCAAGGTTTGAAGATTGCTGATAGAAACTACCTTGAGTGAAATCAATTGAAGTTTGAGGAACTTCACATTGAGGATAATAGGACGAAAAGAGGTTTGCTCATGTGTTCAATCACAAGCCCCTCCAACTAGACATACCTCTTTTGCATAATAGTGAAATGGTCTACCAAATCACCTATCGTCATTGAGCAACACTAGTTATTTCTATCTATAACATTTCTTTTAGTAATACTGGTTAGTTTTCTGTCTGTGTTGTTCTATTATATATCAGTACACACTAGTTTCGACACTTCGACATGTTCATCTTTGTATTTCAACTTGATGATTTGTTTCTCTGTTAGCCGGTTCTTTATCTACTGCTACATATTTATTCTTCTCAGAAATGTTCTGACTAGTATTTCACAGTGGTGCTAACTATTTCCTTCCAGTAGTGTTTTCTGTCGGAGTTTTCTACCTGAGTTCTAGTTGTTACTTTCTGAAAAGATATCCTTTCTATGATGTCTTATTTTCTTTTTGTAGTAGTTTTCTTTCGTAGAACTGCATGTTCTTCATCTTATATCCGCTGTGATGTATTAAGAGTATTTAAGTTTCAAATGAAATTTTAAATCTCTCATTCACCCTCTCGGGTCGATATACTCGTATCCTACAATTGGTATCAGAGTAATGTATTGTGTTTCTTTGCTTTTTAAGGTCTAACCACCTTGGAGTTTTAGTATGTATTCCATAGTTAACTTCAAGTCTACGGAGAATATATCTTTCTTCGAGGGGGATGTATTGCCCTTTCTGGAAACAAAATATGAGGATTCATAGCAAGGCCATTGATGATGACATGTGGCAGGTTGTGCAAATGGATACATGATTGAGGCTCCTGGCTATCTCACAACATAAGAGAAGAGGCTTGTGCAACTAGATGCTCAAGAAAATAACGTCAAATGCAATCATCTTTCTGAAGGCAATATGCCCTAGAGGCAATAATAAAGTTATTATTTATTTCCTTATATAATGGTAAATGTTTATTATTCATGCTAGAATTGTATTAACCGGAAACATGATACATGTGTGAATACATAGACAAACCGAGTGTCACTACTATGCCTCTACTTGACTAGCTCGTTGATCAAAGATGGTTATGTTTCCTAGCCATAGACATGAGTTGTCATTTGATTAACATGATCACATCATTAGGAGAATGATATGATTGACTTGACCCATTCCGTTAGCTTAGCACTTGATTGTTTAGTATGTTGCTATTGCTTTCTTCATGACTTATACATGTTCCTATGACTATGAGATTATGCAACTCCCGTTTACCGGAGGAACACTTTGTGTGCTACCAAACTTCACAACGTAACTGGGTGATTATAAAGGTGCTCTACAGGTGTCTCCGAAGGTACTTGTTGAGTTGGCGTATTTCGAGATTAGGATTTGTCACTCCGATTGTCGGAGAGGTATCTCTGGGCCCACTCAGTAATGCACATCACTATAAGCCTTCCAAGCATTGTAACTAATGAGTTAGTTCCGGGATGATGTATTATGGAACGAGTAAAGAGACTTGCCGGTAACAAGATTGAACTAGGTATTGAGATACCGACGATCGAATCTCGGGCAAGTAACATGCCGATGACAAAGGGAACAACGTATGTTGTTATGCGGTTTGACCGATAAAGATCTTCATAGAATATGTGGGAGCCAATATGAGCATCCAGGTTCTGCTATTGGTTATTGACCGGAGACGTGTCTCGGTCATGTCTACATAGTTCTCGAACCCGTAGGGTCCGCACGCTTAAAGTTTAGTGACGATCGGTATTATGAGTTTTTGTGTTTTGATGTACCGAAGGTAGTTCGGAGTCCCGGATATGATCACATACATGACGAGGAGTCTCAAAATGGTCTAGACGTAAAGATTGATATATTCGACGACTATGTTCGGACACCGGAAAGGTTCCGGAAGGTTTCAGACATATACTGGAGCACCGGGGGGTTACTGGATCCCCCCGGGGGGCTTAATGGGCCTACATGGGCCTTAGTGGAAATAGAGGGCAGCAAGGGGAGTGTGGGGCACGCCCCCAAGGCCCAAACCGAATTGGTTTAGGGAAAGGGGGGCCACCCTCCTCTTTCCTTCTCCTCCTCTCCCTTTCCTTCCCCCTCTCCTACTCCTACTAGGAAAAGGAGGAGTCCTACTCTGAGTGGGAGTAGGACTCCCCCTCTTGGCGTGCCTCTCCCCGGCCGGCCGCCTCCTCCCATTGCTCCTTTATATACCGGGGGGGGGGGGGGTAGGGGGGCACCCCATAGACAACAATTGATCATTGATCTCTTAGCCGTGTGCGGTGCCCCCCTCCACCATAATCCACCTCGATCATATCATAGTGGTGCTTAGGCGAAGCCCTGCGTCGGTAGCATCATCATCACTGTCACCACGCTGTCGTGCTGACGAAACTCTCCTGTGAAGCTTTGCTGGATCGGAGCTCGCGAGACGTCATCGAGTTGAGGGTGTGCAGAACTCGGAGGTGCCGTGTGTTCGGTACTTGGATCGGTCGGATCGTGAAGACGTACGACTACATCAACCGCGTTGTGCTAATGATTCTGCATTCGGTCTACAAGGGTACGTGGACACACTCTCCCCTCTCGCTGCTATGCATCACCATGATCCTGTGTGTGCGTAAGATTTTTTTTGAAATTACTACGTTCCCCAACAGTGGCATCCGAGCCAGGTTATTGCGTAGATGTTATATGCATGAGTAGAACACAAGTGAGTTGTGGGCGATACAAGTCATACTGCTTACCAGCATGTCATACTTTGGTTCGGCGGTATTGTTGGATGAAGCGGCCCGGACCGACATTACGAGTACGCTTACGCGAGACTGGTTCTACCGACGTGCTTTGCACACAGGTGGCTGGCGGGTGTCAGTTTCTCCGACTTTAGTTGAACCGAGTGTGACTACGCCCGGTCCTTGTTGAAGGTTAAAACAACACTAATTTGACGAAATATTGTTGTGGTTTTGATGCGTAGGTAAGAACGGTTCTTGCTCAGCCCGTAGCAGCCACGTAAAACTTGCAACAACAAAGTAGAGGACGTCTAACTTGTTTTTGCAGGGCATGTTGTGATGTGATATGGTCAAGACATGATGCTACATTTACTGTATGATATGATCATGTTTTGTAACGGAGTTATCGGCAACTGGCAGGAGCCATATGGTTGTCGCTTTATTGTATGAAATTCAATCGTCATGTAATTGCTTTACTTTATCACTAAGCGGTAGCGATAGTCGTGGAGGCAATAGTTGGCGTGACGACAACGATGCTTCGATGGAGATCAAGGTGTCAAGCCGGTGACGATGGTGATCATGACGGTGCTTTGGAGATGGAGATCACATGCACAAGATGATGATGGCCATATCATATCACTTATATTGATTGCATGTGATGTTTATCTTTTATACATCTTATTTTGCTTAGTTCGGCGGTAGCTTTATAAGATGATCCCTTACTATAAATTTCAAGGTACAAGTGTTCTCCCTAAGTATGCACCATTGCCAAAGTTCGTCATGCCGAGACACCACGTGATGATCGGGTGTGATAAGCTCTATGTTCATCTACAACAGGTGTAAGACAGTTTTGCACACACAGAATACTCGGGTTAAACTTGACGAGCCTAGCATATGCAGATATGGCCTCGGAACACTGAGACCGAAAGGTCGAGCGTGAATCATATAGTAGATATGATCAACATAGTGATGTTCACCATTGAAAACTACTCCATTTCACGTGATGATCGGTCATGGTTTAGTTGATTTGGATCACGTGATCACTTAGATGATTAGAGGGATGTCTGTCTAAGTGGGAGTTCTTTAGTAATATGATTAATTGAACTTTAATTTATCATGAACTTAGTCCTGATAGTATTGGCATATCTATGCTGTAGATCAATAGCTTGTGATGTAGCTCACCATTTATTTTTGGTATGTTCCTAGAGAAAATAAAGTTGAAATATGTTAGTAGCAATGATGCGGTTTGGATCTGTGATCTGAGGATTATCCTCATTGCTGCACAGAAGAATTATGTCCTTGATGCACCGCTAGGTGACATACCTATAGCAGGAGCAGATGCACGCATTATGAACGTTTGACAAAGCTCGGTATGATGACTACTTAATAGTTTAGTGCACCATGCTTTACGGCTTAGAACCGGGACTTCAAAAATGTTTTGAATGCCACAGAACATATAAGATGTTCTAAGAGTTGAAATTGGTATTTCATACTCATGCCCGTGTCAAGAGGTATGAGACCTCGACAATACTTTGCCTACAAGATGGAGGAGAATAGCTCAGCTAGTGAGCATGTGCTCAGAATGTCTGAGTACTACAATCACTTGAATCAAGTGGGAGTTAATCTTCCAGATAAGATAGTGATTGACAGAGTTCTCTAGTCACTATCACCAAGTTACTAGAACTTCGTGATGAACTATAATATGCAAGGGATAACAGAAATGATTCCCAAGCTCTTCGTGATGCTGAAATCGACGAAGGTAGAAATCAAGAATAACATCAAGTGTTGATGGTTGACAAGACCACTAGTTTCAAGAAAAGGGAAAAGGGAAGAAAGGGGAACTTCAAGAAAAACGGCAAGCAAGTTTCTTCTCAAGTGAAGAAGCCCAAGTCTAGACCTAAGCCTGAGATTAAGTGCTTCTACTTCAAAGGGACTGGTCACTGGAAGCAAAATTACCCCTAGATACTTGGCAGATAAGAAGGATGGAAAAATGAACAAAGGTATATTTGATATACATGTTATTGATGTGTACTTTACTAGTGTTAATAGCAACCCCTCGGTATTTGATACTAGTTCAGTTGCTAAGAGTAGTAACTTGAAACGAGAGTTGCAGAATGAACAGAGACTAGTTAAAGGGTGAAGTGACGATGTGTGTTGGAAGTGGTTCCAAGAATGATATGATCATCATCGCACACTCCCTATACTTTCGGGATTAGTGTTGAACCTAAATAAATGTTATTTGGTGTTTGCGTTGAGCATGAATATGATTTGATCATGTTTATTGCAATACTATTATTCATTTAAGTTAGAGAATAATTGTAGTTCTGTTTACATGAATAAAACCTTCTAAAGTTATACACCCAATGAAATTGGTTTGTTGGATCTCGATCGTAGTGATACACATATTCATAATATTCAAGCCAAAAGATGCAAAGTTAATAATGATAGTGCAACTTATTTGTGGCATTGCCGTTTGGGTCATATTGGTCTAAAGCGCATGAAGAAACTCCATGCTGATGGGCTTTTGGAATCACTTGATTATGAATCAGTTGATGCTTGCGAACCATGCCTCATGGGCAAGCTGACTAAAGACTCCATTCTCCGGAACAATGGAGCGAGAAAATGACGTATCGGAAATAATACATACTGATGTATGTGGTCCGATGAGTGTTGAGGCTCGCGGTGGGTATCGTTATTTTCTGACCTTCACAGATGATTTGAGAAGATATGGGTATATCTACTTGATGAAACATAAGTCTGAAACATTTGAAAAGTTCAAAGAATTTCAGAGTGAAGTGGAAAATCATCGTAACAAGAAAATAAAGTTTCTGCGATCTGATCGTGGAGGAGAATATTTGAGTTACGAGTTTGGTCTTCATTTGAAACAATGCGGAATAGTTTCGCAACTCACGCCACCTGGAACACCACAACATAATCGTGTGTCCGAACGTCATAACCGTACTTTATTAGATATGGTGCAATCTATGATGTCTCTTACTGATTTATCCTTATCATGTTGGGTTATGCATTAGAGACAACTGCATTCACGTTAAATAGGGCAACATCTAAATCCGTTGATACGACACCATATGAACTGTGGTTTGGCTAGAAACCTAAGCTGTCGTTTCTTAAAGTTTTGGGCTGCGGTGCTTATGTGAAAAAGTTTCAACCTGATAAGCTCGAACCCAAATCGAAGAAATGTGTCTTCATAGAATACCCAAAGGAAACTGTTGGGTACACCTTCTATCACATATCCAAAGGCAAGATCTTTGTTGCTAAAAATGGATCCTTTCTAGAGAAGGAGTTTCTCTCGAAATAAGTGAGTGGGAGGAATGTAGAACTTGATGAGGTAACTATACCTTCTCCCGAATTGGAAAGTAGTTCATCACAGAAATTAGTTCTAGTGATCTCTACACCAATTAGTGAGGAAGCTAATGATGATGATCATGAAACTTCAGATCAAGTTACTACCGAACCACGTAGGACAACCAGAGTATGGTCCGCACTAGAGTGGTACGGTAATCTTTTCTGGAAGTCATGTTACTAGGCCATGACGAACCTACGAACTATGAGGAAGCGATGATGAGCCCAGATTCCGTGAAATGGCTTGAGGCCATGAAATCTGAGATGGGATCCATGTATGAGAACAAAGTATGGACTTTGATTGACTTGCCTGATGATCGGTGAGTCATTAAGAATAAATGGATCTTCAAGAGGAAGACGAACACTGATAGTAGTGTTACTATCTACAAAGCTCGAATTGTCGCAAAATGTTTTCGACAAGTTCAAGGTGTTGACTACGATGAGATTTTCTCACTCGTATCGATGCTTAAAAGTCTATCCAAATCATGTTAGCAGTTGCCGCATTTTATGAAATCTGGCAAATGTATGTCAAAACTGTATTCCTTAATGGATTTCTTAAAGAAGAGTTGTATGTGATGCAACCAGAAGGTTTTGTCGATCCTAAAGGTGCTAACAAAGTGAGCAAGCTCCAGCGATCCATCTATGGACTGGTGCAAGCATCTTGGAGTTGGAATATATGCTTTGATAAAGTGATCAAAGCATATGGTTTTATACAGACTTGCGGTGAAGTCTGTATTTACAAGAAAGTGAGTGGGAGCACTACAACATTTCTGATAAGTATATGTGAATGACATATTGTTGATCGGAAATAATTTAGAATTTTCTGGAAAGCATAAATGAGTGTTTGAAAAGAGTTTTTCAAAGAAAGACCTCGATGGAGCTGCTTACATATTGAGCATCAAGATCTATATAGATAAATCAAGACGCTTGTTATATTTTCAATGAGTACATACCTTGACAAGATTTTGAAATAGTTCAAAATGGAAAAGTCAAAGAAGGAGTTCTTGCCTGTGTTGCAAGGTGTGAAGTTGAGTAAAGACTCAAAACCCGACCACGGCAGAAAATAGAAAGAGAATGAAAAGTCATTCCCTATGCCTCATTCATAGGTTCTATAAAGTATGCTATGCTGTGTACCAGATCTATTGTATACCTTAGCAAGATTTTGGCAAGGGAGTACAATAGTGATCTAGGAGTAGATCACTGGACAACGGTCAAAATTATCCTTAGAGGACTAAGGAAATATTTCTCGGTTATGGAGGTGATAAAAGAGTTCGTCGTAAAGAGTTGCGTCGATGCAAGCTTTGACACCGATCTGGATGACTCTAAGTCTCAATCTAGATACATATTGAAAGTGGGAGCAATTAGCTAGAGTAGCTCCGTGCAAAGGATTGTAGACATAGAAAATTTGAAAATACATACGGCTCTGAATGTGGCAGACCCGTTGACTAAATTTCTCTCACAAGGAAAACATGATCACTCTTTGGGTGTTAATCACATAGCGATGTGAACTAGATTATCGACTCTAGTAAACCCTTTGGGTGTTAGTCACATGGAGATGTGAACTATTGATGTTAAATCACATGACGATGTGAACTAGATTATTGACTCTAGTGCAAGTGGGAGACTGAAGGAAATATGCCCTAGAGGCAATAATAAAGTTAATATTTATTTCCTTATATCATGATAAATGTTTATTATTCATGCTAGAATTGTATTAACCAGAAACATGATACATGTGTGAATACATAGACAAACAGAGTGTCACTAGTATGCCTCCACTTGACTAGCTCGTTGATCAAAGATGGTTATGTTTCCTAGCCATAGACATGAGTTGTCATTTGATTAACGGGATCACAGCATTAGGAGAATGATGTGATTGACTTTACCCATTCCGTTAGCTTAGCACTTGATCGTTTAGTATGTTGCTATTGCTTTCTTCATGACTTATACATGTTCCTATGACTATGAGATTATGCAACTCCCGTTTATCGGAGGAACACTTTGTGTGCTACCAAACATCACAACGTAACTGGGTGATTATAAAGGTGCTCTACAGGTGTCCCTGAAGGTACTTGTTGAGTTGGCGTATTTCGAGATTAGGATTTGTCACTCCGATTGTCGGAGAGGTATCTCTGGGCCCACTCGGTAATGCACATCACTATAAGCCTTGCAAGAATTGTAACTAATGAGTTAGTTCCGGGATGATGTATTACGGAACGAGTAAAGAGACTTGCCAGTAACGATATTGAACTAGGTATTGAGGTACCGACGATCGAATCTTGGGCAAGTAACATACCGATGACAAAGGGAGCAACGTACGTTGTTATGCGGTTTGACTGATAAAGATCTTCATAGAATATGTGGGAGCCAATATGAGCATCCAGGTTCTGCTATTGGTTATTGACCGGAGACGTGTCTCGGTCATGTCTATATAGTTCTCGAACCCGTAGGGTCCGCACGCTTAAAGTTCGGTGACGGTCGGTATTATGAGTTTTTGTATTTTGACGTACCGAAGGTAGTTCCGAGTCCCGGATATGATCACGGACATGACGAGGAGTCTCGAAATGGTCGAGACGTAAAGATCGATATATTCGACGACTATGTTCGAACACCGAAAAGGTTCTGGAAGGTTTCGGACATATACCGGAGTACCGGGGGGTTACCGGAACCCCCCCGGGGCTTAATGGGCCTACATGGGCCTTAGTGGAAATAGAGGGCAGCAAGGGGAGTGTGGGGCGCGCCCCCAAGGCCCAAACCGAATTGTTTTAGGGCAAGGGGGGTCGGCCCCCTCTTTCCTTCTCCTCCTCTCCCTTTCCTTCCCCCTCTCCTACTCCTACTAGGAAAAGGAGGAGTCCTACTCCTAGTGGGAGTAGGACTCCCCCTCTTGGTGTTAGGGAACGTAGTAATTTCAAAAAACTTCCTACGCACACACAGGATCATGGTGATGCATAACAACGAGAGGGGAGAGTGTGTCTACGTACCCTCGTAGACCGAATGCGGAAGCATTAGCACAATGCGGTTGATGTAGTCGTACGTCTTCATGATCCGACCGATCCAAGTACCGAATGCGGCACCTCCGAGTTCTGCACACGTTCAACTCGATGACGTCTCGCGAGCTCCGATCCAGCAAAGGTTCACAGGAGAGTTTCTCAGCACAATGGCGTGGTGACGGTGATGATGATGCTACCGATGCAGGGCTTCGCCTAAGCACCGCTATGATATGATCGAGGTGGATTATGGTGGAGGGGGGCACCGCACACGGCTAAGAGATCAATGATCAATTGTTGTCTCTATGGGGTGCCCCTTGCCCCTGTATATAAAGGATCAATGGGAGGAGGCGGCCGGCTAGGGAGAGGCACGCCAAGAGGGGGAGTCCTACTCCCAGTAGGAGCAAGACTCCTCCTTTTTCCTAGTAGGAGTAGGGGAGGGGGAAGGAAAGGGAGAGGAGGAGAAGGAAAGAGGGGGCCGGCCCCCTTGCCCTAAACCAATTTGGTTTGGGCCTTGGGGGGGGGGCACACTCCCCTTGCTTCCCTCTATTTCCACTAAGGCCCATGTAGGCCCATTAAGCCCCCTCCGGGGGGGGGGGGGGGTTCCGGTAACCCCCCGGTACTCCGGTATATGTCCGAAACCTTTCCGGTGTCCGAACATAGTCGTCCAATATATAGATATTTACATCTCAACCATTTAGAGACTCCTCGTCATGTCCTTGATCATATCTGGGACTCCGAACTACCTTCGGTACATCAAAACACAAAACTCATAATACCGATCATCATTGAACTTTAAGCGTGCGGACCCTACGGGTTCAAGAACTATGTAGACATGACTGAGACACGTCTCCGGCCAATAACCAATAGCGGAACCTAGATGCTCATATTGGCTCCCACATATTCTGCAAATATCTTTATCGGTCAAACCGCATAACAACATACGTTGTTTCCTTTGTCATCGGTATGTTACTTGCCCGAGATTCGATCATCGGTATCTCAGTACCTAGTTCAATCTCGTTACCGGCAAGTCTCTTTACTCGTTCCGTAATACATCATCCCGCAACTAACTCATTAGTTACAATGTTTGCAAGGCTTATAGTGATGTGCATTACCGAGTGGGCCCAGAGATACCTCTCCGACAATCGGAGTGACAAATCCTAATCTCGAAATACGCCAACTCAACAAGTACCATCGGAGACACCTATAGATCACCTTTATAATCACCCAGTTATGTTGTGATGTTTGGTAGCACACAAAGTGTTCCTCTGGTAATCGGGAGTTGCATAATCCCATAGTCATAAGAACTTGTATAAGTCATGAAGAAAGCAATAGCAGTAAACTAAAACGATCAAGTGCTAAGCTAATGGAATCAGTCAAGTCAATCGCATCATTCTCCTAATGATGTGATCTCGTTTATCAAATGACAACTCATGTCTATGGTTAGGAAACATAACCATCTTTGATTAACGACCTAGTCAAGTAGAGGCATTCTAGTGACACTCTGTTTGTCTATGTATTCACACATGTATTATGTTCCTGGTTAATACAATTCTAGCATGAATAATAAACATTTATCATGATATAAGGAAATAAATAATACTTTATTATTGCCTCTAGGGCATATTTCCTTCAGTCTCCTACTTGCACTAGAGTCAATAATCTAGTTCACATCTTTATGTGATTAGTTCACATCTTCATGTGACTAATACCAAAGGGTTTACTAGAGTCAATAATCTAGTTCACATCGCTATGTGATTAACACCCAAAGAGTGATCATGTTTTGCTTGTGAGAGAAGTTTAGTCTACGGGTCTGCAACATTCAGATCTGTATGTATTTCGCAAATTTCTATGTCTACAATGCTCTGCACGGAGCTACTCTAGCTAATTGCTCCCACTTTCAATATGTATCCAGATCGAGACTTAGAGTTATCTAGATCGATGTAAAAGCTTGCATCGACGTAACTCTTTACGACAAACTCTTTTATCACCTCCATAACCGAGAAATATTTCCTTAGTCCTTTAAGGATAATTTTGACCACTGTCCAGTGATCTACTCTTAGATCACTATTGTACTCCCTTGCCAGAATGATGCTAAGGTATACAATAGGACTGGTAAACAGCATAGCATACTTTATAGAACCTATGACTCAGGCATAGGGAATGACTTTTCATTCTCTTTCTATTTTCTGCTATGGTCGGGTTTTGAGGCTTTACTCAACTTCACACCTTGCAACACAGGCAAGAACTCCTTCTTTTGACTGTTCTATTTTGAACTACTTCAAAATCTTGTCAAGGTATGTACTCATTGAAAATATATCAAGCGTCTTGATTTATCTATATAGATCTTGATGCTCAATGTGTAAGCAGCTTCATCGAGTTCTTTCTTTGAAAAACTCTTTTCAAACACTCATTTATGCTTTCCAAAAAATTCTACATTATTTTTGATCAACAATATGTCATTCACATATACTTATCAGAAATGCTGTAGTGCTCCCACTCACTTTCTTGTAAATACAGGCTTCACCGCAAGTCTGTATAAAACAATATGCTTTGATCACTTTATCAAAGCATATATTCCAACTTACGAGATGCTTGCACCAGTTCATAGATGGATCACTAGAGCTTGCTCACTTTGTTAGAACCTTTAGGATCGACAAAACCTTATGGTTGCATCATATACAACTCTTCTTTTAAGAAATCCATGAAGGAATACAATTTTGACATCCATTTGCCAGATTTCATAAAATGCGGCAACTGCTGACATGATTCAGACAGACTTTTAAGCATCGATACGAGTGAGAAAATCTCATCGTAGTCAACACCTTGAACTTGTCGAAAACATTTTGCAACAATTCGAGCTTTGTAGATAGTAACACTACTATCAGCGTCCGTCTTCCTCTTGAAGATCCATTTATTCTTAATGACTCACCGATCATCGGGCAAGTCAATCAAAGTCCATACTTTGTTCTCATACATGGATCTCATCTCAGATTTTATGGCCTCAAGCCATTTCGCGGAATCTGGGCTCATCATCGCTTCCTCATAGTTCATAGGTTTGTCATGGTCTAGTAACATGACTTCCAGAAAGGATTACCGTACCACTCTGGTGCGGATCTCACTCTGGTTGACCTATGAGGTTCGGTAGTAACTTGATCTGAAGTTTCATGATCATCATCATTAGGTTCCTCACTAATTGGTGTAGGTGTCACAGGAACCGGTTTCTGTGATGAACTATGATACGTCTCCAACGTATCTATATTTTTGATTGCTCCATGCTATATTATCTACTGTTTTGGACATTATTGGGCTTTATTATCCACTTTTATATTATTTTTGGGACTAATCTATTAACCGGAGGCCCAGCCCAGAATTGCTGTTTTTTTTGCCTATTTTAGGGTTTCAAAGAAAAGGAATATCAAAGGGAGTCCAAACGGAATGAAACCTTCGGGAACGTGATTTTCTCACTGAACATGATCCAGGAGACTTGGACCCTACGTCAAGAAATAAAGGAGGAGGCCACAAGGTAGGGGGCGCGCCTACCCCCCCAGGCGCGCCCTCCACCCTCATGGGCCCCTGTTGCTCCACCGACGTACTCCTTCCTCCTATATACATACCTACGTACCCCCAAACGACCAGAGACGGAGCCAAAACTCTAATTCCACCGCCGTAACTTTCTGTATCCACGAGATCCCATCTTGGGGCCTGTTTCGGAGCTACGCCGGAGGGGGCATCCATCACGGAGGGCTTCTACATCAACACCATAGCCTCTCCGATGAAGTGTGAGTAGTTTACCTCAGACCTTCGGGTCCATAGTTATTAGCTAGATGGCTTCTTCTCTCTTTTTGGATCTCAATACAATGTTCTCCTCCTCTCTTGTGGAGATCTATTCGATGTAGTCTTCTTTTTGCGGTGTGTTTGTTGAGACCGATGAATTGTGGGTTTATGATCAAGATTATCTATGAACAATATTTGAATCTTCTCTGAATTCTTTTATGTATGATTGGTTATCTTTGCAAGTCTCTTTGAATTATCAGTTTGGTTTGTCCTACCAGATTGATCTTTCTTGCAATGGGAGAAGTGCTTAGCTTTGGGTTCAATCTTGTGGTGTCCTTTCCTAGTTACAGTAGGGGCAGCAAGGCACGTATTGTATTGTTGCCATCGAGGATAATTGGGGTTTTTATCATATTGCATGAATTTATCCCTCTACATCATGTCATCTTGCTTAAAGCGTTACTCTGTTTTCATGAACTTAATACTCTAGATGCATGCTGGATAGCGGTCGATGAGTGGAGTAATAGTAGTAGATGCAGGCAGGAGTCGGTCTACTTGTCTCAGACGTGATGCCTATATACATGATCATACCTAGATATTCTCATAACTATGCTCAATTCTGTCAATTGCTCAACAGTAATTCGTTCACCCATCGTAAAATACTTATGCTCTTGAGAGAAGCCACTAGTGAAACCTATGGCCCACGGGTCTATCTTCATCATATTAATCTTCCAATACTTAGTTATTTCCTTTGCTTTTATTTTACTTTGGATCTTTATCACAAAAACACCAAAAATATTATCTTATCATATCTATCAGATCTCACTCTCGTAAGTGACCGTGAAGGGATTGACAACCCCTTATCGCGTTGGTTGCGAGGATTTATTTGCTTTGTGCAGGTACGAGGGACTCGCGCGTAGCCTCCTACTGGATTGATACCTTGGTTCTCAAAAACTGAGGGAAATACTTATGCTACTTTGCTGCATCATCCTTTCCTCTTCAAGGAAATCCAATGCAGTGCTCAAGAGGTAGTGATACGTCTTCGTCGTATCTACTTTTCCAAACACTTTTGCCCTTGTTTTGGACTCTAACTTGTATGATTTGAATGGAACTAACCCGGACTGACGCTGTTTTCAGCAGAATTACCATGATGTTGTTTTATGTGCAGAAAACAAATATTCTCGGAATGACCTGAAACTCCACGGGAGGTGTTAGAAAAAATAATAATAAATCCTCGCCAAATATGAAGACCAGGGGGCCCACACCCTTCTCACGAGGGTGGGGGCCGCGCCCCCCTAGGGCGCGCCCCCTACCTCGTGCCCCCCCTGGAAACCCTCCGATGCCAACTCCAACTCTATATATTTTCTTTCGGAGAGAAAAAAAATCAGAGAGAAGAAATCATCGCGTTTTACGATATGGAGCCGCCGCCAAGCCCTAAAAACTCTCGGGAGGGCTGATCTGGAGTCCGTTCGGGGCTCCAAAGAGGGGGATTCGTCGCTGTCGTCATCATCAACCATCCCCCATCACCAATTTCATGATGCTCACCGCCGTGCGTGAGTAATTCCATCGTAGGCTTCCTGGACGGTGATGGGTTGGATGAGATTTATCATGTAATCGAGTTAGTTTTGTTAGGGTTTGATCCCTAGTATCCATTATGGTCTGAGATTGATGTTGCTATGACTTTGCTATGCTTAATGCTTGTCACTAGGGCCCGAGTGCCATGATTTCAGATCTGAACCTATTATGTTTCCATGAATATATGTGAGTTCTTGATCCTATCTTGCAAGTCTATAGCACCTACTATGTGTTATGATCCGGCAACCCCGAAGTGACAATAATCGGGACCACTCCCGGTGATGACCATAGTTTGAGGAGTTCATGTATTCACTATGTGCTAATGCTTTGTTTCGGTTCCCTATTAAAAGGAGGCCTTAATATCCCTTAGTTTCCAATAGGACCACGCTGCCACAGGAGGGTAGGACAAAAGATGTCATGCAAGTTCTTTTCCATAAGCACGTATGACTATATACGGAATACATACCTACATTATATCGACAAATTGGAGCTAGTTCTGTGTCACCCTATGTTATGACCGTTACATGATGAACCGCATCCGGCATAATTATCCATCACTGATCCGGTGCCTACGAGTTTTCCATATACTGGTTTATGCTTATTTACTTTTCCGTTGCTACTGTTACAAGCACTACAAAATACCAAAAACATTACTTTTGCTGTCTTTACTTTTGTTGCCGCTACCACCACTATCATATTACTTTGCTACTAAACACTTTGCTGCAGATACTAAGTTTCTAGGTGTGGTTGAATTGACAACTCAGCTGCTAATACTTGAGAATATTCTTTGGCTCCCCTTGTGTCGAATCAATAAATTTGGGTTGAATACTCTACCCTCGAAAGCTGTTGCGATCCCCTATACTTGTGCGTTATCAAGACTAATTTCTAGCGCCGTTGCCGGGGAGCATAGCTCTATTCTTTGAGTCACTTGGGATTTATATCTGCTGGACACTATGAAGAACTTGAGAGATCCAAAAACCAAGATCTATCCCTCAACTACGAGGGGAGGTAAGGAACTGCCATCTAGCTCTGTACTTGATTCACCTTCTGTTATGAGTAAGTTTGTGACACCTACACCTGCTTCTGCTATTCGTTCTGATATGTCGCATGTTATTGATGATGCCACTTCTGCTATGCATGATACTTATGATGAAACTGCTTCTATGCCTGATACTACTATGCCCCTTAGTGAATTTCTTGATGAAAAAATTGTTAGGGCTAGAGAAAGAGAAATTATTGAATCTGAATACGATGATGATAGTGATGATGAAAATATGCCTGTTATTCCTAAAGGTTATCTTTTTGATAAAGATGCTTCTTTAGCTATTTTAGCTTGCAGAGATAGATATGAGCTTAAGAGGTTATTAATTAAATGGAACAAAGAATCACTTAGAGATAAAATGAAACCCGATCCTGCTTTTGCTACTTCACCTATATGTGTTCCTGATAAGGATTATGAATTCTCTGTTGATCCTGATATAATTACTTTGGTTGAATCTGATCCGTTTTATGACTATGAATTTGAAACTGTTGTGGCACACCTTACTAAGTTAAATGATATAGCTGCCCTGTTCACTAATAATGAGAGATCACGTTACCTCTATTTACTCAAAATATTTCTGTTCTCATTAAAGGGTGATGCTAAGATATGGTTTAATTCTCTTGATCCTGGTTGTGTGCGTAGTCCCCAGGATATGATATATTACTTCTCTGCTAAATATTTCCCTGCTCATAAGAAACAAACTGCTTTGAGGGAAATATACAATTTTGTGCAAATTAAAGAAGAGAGTCTCCCACAAGCTTGGGGGAGGCTTCTCAAGTTACTTAATGCTTTGCCTGATCATCCTCTTAAGAAACCTGAAATACTTGATATGTTTTATAATGGACTAACCGATGCTTCTAGAGATTACCTGGATAGTTGTGCTGGTTCTCTTTTCACGGAAAGAACACCGGATGAAGCTGAAATTCTATTGGATAATATGTTGACAAATGAAAATAATTGGGCACCTCCTAAGTCAACTCCTGAGCCAGCTCCTACTCCAATTACTGAGCCTATTCCTAAACCAACTCCGAAGAAGAGAGGTGTTTCATTTCTCAGTCCCGAAGATATGCAAGAGGCAAAGAAATCTATGAAAGAAAAAGGTATTAAAGCTGAAGACGCTAAGAATTTACCTCCTATTGAAGAAATACATGGTCTTAATTCACCACCTGCTGAAGAAACATATGATCTTAATTATTTATTTACTAAAGAACCTCCTGATCCCGATATCCCGACACAGGTAGTAAAGGTAAATTCTCTCTATAGATATGATAAAGCTGAAGTCCCTCCTACTAAAATTGCTAGTCAGTGCTTGGATGAGTTTGATAACTTTATGTTTAAACAAGACGACTTCAATGCTTATTCTGGTAGACAATTAAAAGAAAATGCTTACATTATTAGGCGTTTGGGTGATTATATGGCTGATATTAAAGGTGAACTTAAACTTGTTAGCAAACATGCTTCTATGGTTACCACCCAAGTAGAACACGTAATTAAAGCTCAAAAAGAAGTGCTTGATGAAATGAATAGTAAGAAAAATGATTATGCTGTTAGAGTGGCTACTAGAACTGGTAGAATGACTCAGGAACCTTTATATCCTGAAGGCCACCCTAAGAGAATCGAGCAAGATTCTCAGAGAAATAATATTGATGTTCCTAGTTCTTCTAAAAAGAAGAAGAAAAATGATAGAACTATGCAAACTTCTAGTGAACCTATTGCTGAACCACCTGATAATCCAAATGATATTTCTATGTCTGATGCTGAAACACAATCTGATAATGAACATGAACCTAGTAAAAATATTAATGATGATGTTCATGATGACGCTCAACCTAGTAATGATAATGATGTAGAAGTTGAACCTGCTGTTGATCTTGATAACCCACAATCAAAGAATCAACGTTATGATAAAAGAGACTTTGTTGCTAGGAAACATGGTAAAGAAAGGGAATCTTGGGTTCAGAAACCCATGCCTTTTCCTCCAAAACCATCCAAGAAAAAGGATGATGAGGATTTTGAGCGCTTTGCTGAAATGATTAGGCCTATCTTTTTGCGTATGAGATTAACTGATGTGCTCAAAACAAATCCTTATGCTAAATATATGAAAGATATCATTACTAATAAAAGAAAGATACCAGAAGCTGAAATTTCCACCATGCTTGCTAATTATACTTTTAAGGGTGGAATACCAAAGAAACTTGGAGACCCCGGAGTACCTACCATACCTTGCTCCATTAAAAAGAATTATATTAAAACTGCTTTATGTGATCTTGGAGCCGGTGTTAGTGTTATGCCACTCTCTTTATATCGTAGACTTGACTTGAATAAGATGACACCTACTGAATATCTTTGCAAATGGCTGATAAATCAACTGCTATACCTGTCGGTATTTTTGAGGATGTGCCTATTGTGGTTGCAAACGTTACTATTTTAACGGACTTTGTTATTCTTGATATTCCTGAGGATGATAGTATGTCTATTATTCTTGGAAGACCTTTTCTTAATACTGCATGGGCTATTATTGATTGCAACAAAGGCAATGTCACTTTTCATGTTAATGGTAATGAGCATATGGTACACTTTCCGAGGAAACAACCTCAAGTTCATAGTATCAACTCTATTGGAAAAATTCCATCAATTAAATTAGGAGGTTTTGAATTTCCTCTTCCTACTGTCAAGAAGAAATATGATATACTTATTATAGGGGATGTGCATATCCCCGTTGAGGTAACTTAGTGTTATTCGAAATTTCTCCGGTTTCATGATTATCGGAATGAGTTTGTTAACAAGACTTGATCAACCTTGTTAGTGGATTCTTTTTGATGAGCATGAGATGGATGAAACTAGAAGCACAAACTTCTGTACCCCACTTTTACTTTCTGTTATTTATATTAAATAAAGTAAAAATAGTATTTTTCTGTCTGTTTCCTGACTTATCTGTGCAATATAAAAATATCCTGAAAATAAAAGTCCTCAGAATGTCATGCCAATTTAATATGATTTTTGGGAATACTTGAGGATTTACTGTGCAAAAATTACCGCGGGAGGAGCTGCCACCTGGCCATGAGGGTGGTGGGCGCGCCCCCTTGCCTCGTGGGCCCACGGTGGCCCTCCTCCACTTATCCCAGCACCCATCTTCTTCCTCTATCTCACACAAACCCTAAAAACCAACTCAAGCACGAGTTCCAACCACTTTTGCTGCGATTTTCGATCTCCTTGCTCAAAGCACCTCTCGCAAAACTGCTTGGGGAGATTGTTCCTTGGTATGTGACTCCTCCATTGGTCCAATTAGTTTTTATTCTAGTGCTTTATTCTTTGCAAATTTGTGCTGCATAGGTGACCATGTTCTTGAGCTTGCATGTCAAATTTATATGGTTCCAAGTAGTTCTAATGCTTGATATAGGCTCTAGGCACTTGTAGGAGTAGTTACTATCAGTTTTATTGAAGTTGGTTCACTTTTATTTTGAAGTTACTAAAAATTTCAGAATTTTTCAGAGAAAAACAATATGTTTAGGAAGATGTTCCAAGGTGGTTCCTCTAAGAAGCAAGGACCCAGGATTTCTATGCGCGATGCTGACGAGGATCTACCAAGAGACACTCCAGTACAGCCTTGCGAATGGCCGTCGGAAAATTTTATGGGCCGTGCGGGAATTAAAGAAGAATTCAAATCATATTTGCGCAATGCCGGTCTTGAGGATTTTGAGGCTAACAAATGCCCCCAGTATCATGATCTCGCAAGTTCATTTGTGAGGAGGTTTGAGTATTCATCTCCGCGTAATTCTCCTTCAGTCATGTTTGATCTTTATGACAAATCTTATACCATGGACTTAGAGGATTTCACTCCTACTTGCAAACTTCCATCATGGGGCAGTATTAGGGATCCTCCTAAATTTGAATTTAGAAACTTTCTTGCTAGTATAATTGTGGGGGAATCCAGAGATATAACGCAGGCTACCATAGGGAGCATTCCCTTTCTTGCTATTCATTATTTTGCTCTTTTCATCGGTAGATGCATAAATGCTAAGGATGAAGCATGTCACATGTGTGTCCCTGATCTCAGCATTCTTAGTAGTGCTGTGTTAGGAGACCAATCTTATCATATGGGAGCCATTGTAGCTCGTAGGTTGCATCATAATAGACATAATGGAGATTTCTTTGGAGGAATTTATGCAACCCGCTTAGCTCATTTTCTTGAAATAGACATTCTTGAGGGTGATATGGAGTTGCCTCCTGCATATTTAGATTATAACTCTATGGCTTCGCACCAGTTTGTCGAGAGGCCTGAATCACCTCTCTTATATCGTTTAATTTTTGATAAACGACGTGTTTTCCATATTACTCTCCCTACTCCTGCCTTCTTTGATTCACAGACAAAAGGAAGATATGTTATTACCAGAGAAGAGGCAGAGGAGTACGAGAGGAGAGCGGAGGCAGCTCAACTCCACGCTGCAGCTCAGCAGGCGATAACCGCTGCACATCAGTATGATCCCAACTATCCTTCCTCATCACAGTACGACCCTAACAACTATTATTATGAATATCCACCAGGCCAGCCGTGGCCATAGACCAACTTAGGCCAAAAGCCTAAGCTTGGGGGAGTACGTATTTCTCACCGACATTACATTTATGTTCACACACACACTCATTACTAGATGTCGGTGCTCATACTTTTTCACTGTAATATCCATGCTAGTTTATTTTCCTTTTCCTTCTTTCTTCTTGTGTGTTTGTTAAACCTTCAGAAAAACCAAAAAAATAGTAGTAGTTTATTTTTCTGCTGTAGTAGTAGTAGTAGTAGTAGTAGTAGTAGTA